>OX941080.1:128326666-129737500 GCA_954870635.1 Arctium minus | reverse complement strand
TTTTCCGAAATTTCTAAAAAAATAAGTGGGCATAAAGCCTAACTCTCTGAAATCCCTCTCGTCTCCCTCTCTGAACTCTCCCTTTCTGAAGTCATGATTCCTCTCTCCCTCTCCCTCTCTGAACTCTCGTCACTCTCCCTCTCGGCAACCACAACCCACTACCATCGTCACTCTCCCTTTCGTCTCCCTCTCGGCGACCACAACCCACTGCCATCGCAACTCCGACCATCGGCGGCCACCGTAACCACCCTCTCTATCTCACTGCCATCACTCTCCCTCTCGATCTCACTGTAAGAAATTTCGGTTTCTTTATTCGATTTAATAGAGTTTTTTTTTGCACATGGTTTTCAATGGACTTTAACCATTGGGTGTTCAAATGACATAATTTTTGTTTACTGTTAGTTTAGATAAATGGTACCAAGTATGTTTTGATTTGGATTTGTGTTAAAATTTAACTTTTCTTTACTGCCTCTTCTTCAAATAGATTGTGTTTCAAATGATTTGGATTTGTGATGTTAATGATATTCATGATTTGGATTGTGCAGTTTATCATTTTACTATTGTTTGTGTTCATGATATTCATGATTTATTGATTCTTGTTATGAATATGCATGGACTTGATGTAGGGTTTTGATGTGATTAAGGATCATTTTACTAGATGTGAGTAGCAAATTAACCCGAGACCTATCGAATGAAATGTTAAATGGTGAAAACTAATAGGAGACGGGTGAAAGGATTTCGTTTCCACATGTGTTGGAATTTACTAAGTATTGCGTTCTTAGTTCTAAACCAATACGTGATGAAACCCAACAACCGAATACAGAACAAAATGGAGTGAATCAACTAGCACAATAATTACAATAAGTAAGTTAGAAGTTTTGTATGAAATATGTATGTATGTTTCTTATTTATTAGTTTCATATAGATTTTATTAGAATAATTACAATAAGTAAGTTGGTTCTTTTGGATAACTCGACATTTGATTTCTTCTTATAATGTGAAGTTGTGCTTCCATTCTCTCTAGCTAGGCCGGTGGTTCTTGACTTAAAATCAATACATTTGCAACATGGGTAGCATAGTGTTGGTTTTGTATTTTGTAATATTAAGAATTTGAGATATATATATATATATATATATGTATATATGTATGTATGTCTATATATATGTATGTAATTATACATATGTATTTAATTGCATACATGTGCATTGATGATATATGTATGCGCTATTTATTTCTTTATTTTAGTTGGGTTGCCAATTGTTGGGCAAACATTAAGTTGATTTACGGAAATATTCATTTTATAGTCGTTATGCCGCCGAAATTTTAAAAAACATATGTTTGCGTATTATACTCGTTTCTTTCATTCCAAACCATTACATGTAGTGTTTAGGTCATTCAGTAGCCTTCTAACTTCATTGACACCTATGGTTTGACTTTTAAATAGTCAAACCCTTACACGTAGGGTTTTAAACTTTCCAAAACACCTTTATTTGATTGTAACCTACGATTTTGACTTTCCCATAGTCAAACCATTACACGTAGGGTTTTAAAGTCATCCAAAGCTCCTCTAAACCTACGGTTTGACTTTCAAGTAGGCAAACTATTACATGTAGTGTTCAATAAACTTCTAACTTCATTGACACCTACGGTTTGACTTTTAAATAGTCAAACCATTACACGTAGGGTTTTAAACTTTTCAAAACACCTTTCTTTGATAGTAACCCACGGTTATGACTTTCCAAAGTCAAACCATTACATGTAGGGTTTTAAAGTCATCCAAAGCTCCTCTAAACCTACGGTTTGACTTTTAAATAGTCAAACCATTATGTAGTGTTCAATAGACTTCTAACTTCATTGACACCTACGGTTTGACTTTTAAATAGTCAAACCATTATACGTAGGGTTTTAAACATTCCAAAATACCTTTCTTTGATGGTAACATACGGTTTGACTTTCCAATAGTTAAACCATTACACCTAGAGTTTTAAAGTCATCCAAAGTTCCTCTAAACCTACAGTTTGACTTTTAAATAGTTAAACTATTACACGTAGGGTTTTAAAGTCATTAAAAAGTCCTCTACACCACCTTTATCTTGATTATGTCGATTAACTACTTCTTTCTTTGTTGTAGTGGTTGAATATGTCGACAGATAGAGGATGGATGTGTAGAAAGAACGACAGTCGGGGGTTTCTTAGCGTCGACTATATTGTTGCAATGGACAGCTTTTTGGACTATGCCTATGCCGATCAAGGGACTATTGAAAGGAAACCTACACGTGATGGGATAGTGCTTCATATTAGATGCCCTTGTAAGAAGTGTCAAAACTTACGCTATAAAGAAAGGACTGACGTGAGGCTGCTTTTGATGAAGCACGGTTTCATGCCTGATTATACCACATGGTGGGCACATGGTGAAACTTATTACCATAACGTGGGCCGATCTTCTACTCCGGTAGTAGATCATAATGAAGGATATGTTGAAATGGTGAACGATCACATGATACATGATGGCATGACATAGGAAGAAGAAACCCCTAATCCTTCTGCCCAAGGATTTTATGACATGTTACAAGCTGCTGACGAGCCATTATGGGACGGGTGTCCAAATTACACGATATTAGGAGATGCGACGAGATTGTTGAATTGGAAAGCAGAATGTAATGTACTCGAGACGACTTATAACCGTAATGTTGCTATAATTAAAGAGATGTTACCCGAGGGTGATAAACTACCTGGTAACTTCTATGAGACGAAGAAGAGTTTGAAAAAACTTGCTCTACCAAAACAAAAGATCGACGCTTGCAAAAACCATTGCATGTTATTTTATAAGGATGATTCTGAGTTGACCTACTGTCGAGTGTGCAATGAGTATCGTTTCAAGACAAGTGGTCGAAGCAAGGTCCCTAACTTGGTGATGACGTACTTGCCGATTGTTCCTAGACTTCAAAGATTGTATATGTCAAAGAAGACGTCTAAAGAGATGACTTGGCACAAGGATCATCAGACAGAACCGGGTATGATGGTACATCCAAGTGATGGTGCGACTTGGAAGCATTTCGACATGGTACATCATGACTTCGCTTCTGAGGTCCAAAATGTGCGTCTTGGCTTATGCACCGACGATTTCAACCCGAATAATTCAAATTTGAATCTGTATTCACTATTGCCAGTGTTTCTTACCATCTACAATTTACCTCCTTGGTTGAGTTTAAAAGATTCATACGTGAAACTTGCATTGGTCATTCCTGGTAGAAAGAGCCCCGGTCAGAATTTGGATGTGTTTCTTAGGCCGCTAATAAATGATCTCAAGATGTTGTATACAGTGGGCGCTCTTACGTATGATGCTTACTGTAAGAATAATTTTGAGATGAGGGTTATACTTCTATGGACCGTCAGCGACTTCTCTGCCTACGCAATGTTGTCGGGTTGGAGCACGCACGGTAAGCTAGCTTTCCCGTACTGCATGGGTACAGTCGATTCGTTTCAGTTAAGAAAAGGAGGTAAATCATGTTGGTTTGACTGTCATCGGAGATGGTTACCTAGTGCACACCCCTTTCGACGTGATCGAACAAGGTTTTTGGACGGATCTAGGGTGTTAGCCGGTCCACCACCCAAGTTAACCGGTGAAGAAATATGGGAGCATGTCCGTCATCTTCCAACTGTTTACGATGGCTCCCCGTTTCGATTGACCAATAGAAAAATTACCGGTTTCGGAATCACTCATAATTGGGTGAAGAGAAGCATCTTTTGGGAGTTGTCATATTGGAAGACGTTGTTAATCCGACACAACCTGGATGTCATGCACATTGAGAATAACGTCTTTGAGAATCTCTTTAACACTGTCATGGACACATAAAAAACGAAAGACAATATAAAAGCAAGGAGGGATGTAGAGATTTATTGCAACCGATCACAGTTGCACATTGCCACGTCAGGCAACTAATCGCAGGATCCCTATTATGCTATCACCGGGGATTCATGTGCCAGTTCGAGCGGGAGCTCGCGCGACCTTCGCGATGAGGAGGTATGCTTGTCAAATACTGTTTAACATTGTTAATTATATGTTTGTTAAATGTTGTCTAACATTGTTCTATATATGTTTGTCAAATGTTGAATTTCAGTTGGATGAGCTAAGACAGAGGCTAGATAGAGAGGAAGCAGAGAGGATCCAGATGCAGGAGGGACTACAGAGAGAGGAAGCAGAGAGGATCCGGATGCAGGAGCTAATAGAGAGAGAGGAGGCAGAGAGGAGGCAGATGCAGGAGCGACTTGAACAGTTTGAGACGTTCATGAGGAAGTTTCAAGATCACCCCTTTCCCCCTCCTTAGGATTACGTTTTGTACTACGTTATGTATTTCTAGATATTAAATTAAGGTTTTGTACAGTTTAAAACTTAATATTAAATAAAAATTGACAGGTTTTGTACAGGTTATAAACTGACATTTTTTAATTTTTAATTATTTAAAAAAAAATTATATTATCGACGGATAATCCGTCGGTAAATGATTTTTAATTTAATTTTTATTTATTAAATATCCGTAGGAATTCCGTCGCTAATTCCGTCGGAAATGATCCGTCGGTGAAAATCCGTCGGTAATCCGTCGGAAAATGGTGACCGCCGGTGATCCGTCGGAAATTAACCACGCCGTCGGTGATTCGTCGGAAAAATCAGACGTCGGTGATCCGTCGGTAATCTGAACGCCGACCACTGAAATACTGATGACCCTTTACCGACGGATCACCGACGGATTTGACCGTCGGTGATAAGCGTCTTTTTTGTAGTGTTACTCTCTAGATTTTTCTATATCGAGCAAGATTTGAACCAACATCCGATTACCTGCAAATGCAATATATAATCTCATTTACAAAAATATTTACTTGGTTCTTGTAATATGAATAATATACAAAAAAATTATTCATGAAATTAAAAAAAAAAAAACTTAGAAAACATAAAAAACACCACACAACTTTTAAATTCTTGAAGCAAATACTACTACATAAATGACTTTATTACACGCCCATTTTTATACGGTTTTAAAAAAATCGTGTAAAAATGTACCCGTGATTTTTTATTGATTTGTTTACACAATTTTTTTGTAACAGAACCGTGTAAAAAGGTTTGAACACCATTTTACACGGTTGTTTCCAAAACCGTGTAAAAATATGTAAGCATTTTACACGGTTATTTGAGAAAAAACAGTTTGAAAAGTCCTCGAAACATTTTTACACGGTTTTTTAAAATAATTGTGTAAACAATATATACCTTTTTACACGGTTTTGGAACAAGAACCGTGTAAAAATGTTCGAACACCATTTTACACGGTTGTTTCCAAAACCGTGTAAAAATGTGTAAGCATTTTACACGGTTATTTGAGAAAAAACCGTTTAAAAGTTCTCGAAACATTTTTACATGGTTTTTTAAAATAACCGAGAAAATAACATATACCTTTTTACACGGTTTTGAAACAAGAACCGTGTAAAAAGGTTGGGAGTTTTTTACTTGGTTGTTTTTTTCAAAAACCGTGTAAAAAAGAGTATTTTAACATTTATATACATTTTTACATAGTTTTGAACATTTTAACACGGTTTTAGACCTTTTTATACGGTTGTTCTTTAAAATGTGTAAAACACATATATATATTTTTTTACTTATTGATATATTGGATATATGATAAGTTAATAATGGTGTAAAAAAGGTTTAAAAATAATTTCCATATAATGAATATTAAATGTAAATTATCTTTTTTTAAAAACATATATGATTTTTTTAAGAGTATATATTATTATTATCTTAAAAATATAGAAATAAATACAATTAGGAAAGATATATTGTTTAGTAATAATAATAATAATTGTTAAAATTTCACTCCTCAATTTCTCAACCTTGTGTATGTACTTAAAATAAAATAATTAATTAAATAATAATTAGAATTTTAATAAAAATAAATTTTTAAATGATAAACGTTATTATTTTTGTTTAAAATTAAAATTAAAATTAAATAGTAAATTAATGATTAAAATTTGACCAAAATTTTCAAATTCAAAAATTGAGTTTTCAAAAACTGAAACTTTTTAAAACTTTAATTACAAAATCGTTAGTGAAAATAAATAATAATAATAAGATTTTAGTTTAAAATTAAAAAGATAATAAATGAAATTTTTCTTGATTCCCTTTCCAATTTTTAGAAACCTCCCATTTTCTTTTCCTCCAATTTTTTCTCTCTCTTGTTTTTAAGTGCTCCATCAAGTCGTCCGTCGCCACCACCCCAACATCGTTTCTCAATTGCTTCATCTTTATGTTCTCAATCAGAATCAAAACCTCACAGATTTCTTCGTATTTCCACTAAAAGGTAACCCTAATTTGTGATTGCAGCCACCATTTAGCCATCTTTATCTTTGATCTATGTGGTGTGGAACTTTTATTGATATATATATATATATATATATATATATATATATATATATATATATAATCATCTTGGGTCCTGAGTTTGATTAGCTTTGCTTAACTTTTGGATGCAGGACTTATGTATTATATCCAGAAGAGATTGCACAAAGTACAATAGAAGTTACAAAACAAAACTACTTTTTCGGGATGGAAGTTCAACTACAGACGCGTTCTTTATCATGTTCTATGGGATGAGAAGTATTTCATGGCTTATTTGTTTAGTTTGGTAGACACAATCTTGTTATGCTAATTTGTTTAATTTTTGTTATTTTTATGTAGTGATCCATTTATAAAATTGTAAAAGTTTAATAGTTGTGGTATAATATTTGATCGAATACAAATTTGAAATTTTGATTTTGGTATTTAATATGTATTTTATATATGTGATACGAAAATAAACATAAAATTTATATTAAAAAAATCAAATATTAGCGACGGATTAACGATGGAATTTATATTTAAAAGAATCAAATTTGAAATTTTGATTTTGTAGTATTTTTACACGGTTGTAAGTTAAAAACGTGTAAAAAGTTGTGACATTTTTAAACGTTTTTTATTAGCAACCATGTAAAAATAGGTGACTTTTTACACAGTTTTGCTAAACAACCGTGTAAAAAGGTCTATCTTTTTACACAGTTTTGTTTAACAACCGTGTAAATTTGAGATATTTTTACACGGTTTTGCTTAATAACCGTATAAAATTGAGAACTTTTTACACAGCTTTGCCTAACAACTGTGTAAAAGTGAGACATTTTACACAGTTTTTGTCACCTTTTTACACGGTTTTGGAACCGTGTAAAAAAAGAACATTTTTACACGGTTCCAAAACCGTGTAAAAAGGTCTCGCACTTTTTTACACGGTTGCAAAACCGTGTAAAAAACCTTTTTACAACCGTGTAAAAAACCCTTTTTACACGATGCGAGTGGTTCTGGTTCTGGTTCCTAAAACACGGAATCGATTAAGACTGCTACTACAAAAAAGGGTTTTTTACACGGTTGTAAATGACTTTTAAGCGTGTAAAAGTCCACCGTGTAAGAAAGTGCAAGGCTTTTTACAACCTTTTTACACGGTTTTTTTCAAAACGGTGTAAAAATAAGCGTGTAATAAAGTCATTTCTGTAGTAGCAAAGAATTGATCATGTATTTCATGCAGATTCTATAAATATTCATTTAAAATCCTAAAAAAATTGTGATTTTTTTTTCAATTGCTAGGTCTCATTTTTATCTTATTCTACTTGCACTAGTTTAAGGAAATATAGGTGCGTCAAGCGTCAAATCAATTTTTTTAAATTTAAGATATTGAAAAAGTCACAATATTGAGCGGCCCAAGAACACTATAAAATCACAAACGCATAACCAAAACAACATACCAACACCTTTGGATAGAAACTCATACATACTTTTCTTTCTTAAATCGTGTTGTAAAAAAATGGATCAAATTAAGCACAATTTCATCCAAGTTGACGGGCTGAAGCTCCACGTAGCCGAGATTGGGTTGGAATCATCACCGGCGGTGCTTTTCTTCCACGGATTTCCTGAGATATCATACACTTGGCGCCATCAAATGGTAGCTATTGCAAATGCTGGTTTCAGAGCCATTGCACCGGATTACAGAGGTTATGGACTTTCCGATATCCCTGCAGAACCAGAGAAGACGTCATTCGCTGATTTGGTCAAAGATACTGCCATCATCCTACATTCTCTTGCCATATCTAAGGTATATATATATATATAGAGAGAGAGAGAGGAAAGTTCAAATGAAAACTCATTTTTCATTGTGCAAATTGAGAACAAATCTCAGCCACTCGATCTCTTTTGATCCAACAACTCATATTAAATAAAGATTTTAATTTTAAAATGCTTAGGGGTAAAAATGGAAGAAAATTTAAACACACGTCTACCATATTTGACTTTTTATTTTTTTTTAATTAAAAACATTTTACCCAATTAAAGTTTAAAATAAATTATCTTAAAAATTACTAATATTTTAATCAAACAAATTACATCAAAAAAACGAGAATTTCGTGCTCTTCAATATGACATCCATCTCGATATAGTTTTTTTGTCGTTTTAACCGTTTTTACGTGAAATGTTATATATGTGTTATATTCATTATGAATATTTATGTACGTTCAAGTTTGTATAACACCTCGACTCTGTAAGTATGTAACTCGACATCACCTTCTTCAACACTTTCTTAAACGTCGTAAGGCATCACGTTTCTTCAGCACTGTAACCCAACACCCATTAAGACGAATCGAGAACCTATCGAGTAATTCGGTTGTGAATCGGGGAACAAAAGAGAGTGCATCACGTCTCCACATCTCCACAGGTCATTCATGTGTTATTCATCATGAATAATGTATCATTCAGGATGAATAATACAACATTCAGGGTGAATAATTCACGATTCATGAATTCGTGTATTATTCGTAATGAATGTTGTGTAATTCATCCTGAATACTATATTATTCATCATGAATAATGAATGAATGTTCACATTTGTTATTTATACTGAATGTGGGACATCCAGGGATGCACATACATATTCATAATGAATTAAACCAAATTTCGGTTGTGAATTAGGAAACAAAAGAGAGTGCGCAATGTGTCTAC
Organism: Arctium minus; assembly: GCA_954870635.1. NCBI lineage: Eukaryota > Viridiplantae > Streptophyta > Magnoliopsida > Asterales > Asteraceae > Arctium > Arctium minus. Next base: position 129,728,436 of record OX941080.1, on the reverse strand, counting down.
ATTTTCAGGGGTCATTCATATATTATTCATCAAGAATAATGTATTATTCAGGATGAATAATAGAACATTCAGGGTGAATAATACACGATTCATGATAAATAATACATAAATCATGGATTCGTGTATTATTCATCATGAATATTGTATTATTCATCATGAATACTGTATTATTCATCATGAATACTGAATGAACGTCCACCTTATTCATCCTGAATATTGTATTATTCATCATGAATACCGAATGAACATTCACCTTTGTTATTCATACTGAATGTGGACACCCGAGGACGTGCATGCATATTCATAATGAATATAACACATATATAGAATTTCACGTAAAAAACGGTTAAAACGAAAAAAAAACTGAATATTGTATTATTCATCCTGCATACGGTATTATTCATCATGAATAGTGAATGAACGTTCACCTTTGTTATTCATAATGAATGTGGACACCCGATACGTGCATGCATATTCATAATGAATATAACACGTATATAGAATTTCACGTAAAAACGATTAAAACGAAAAAAAAAACTATATCGAGATGGATGTCATATCGAAGAGCACGAAATTCTCGTTTTTTTGATGTAATTTGTTTGACTAAAATATTAGTAATTTTTAAGATAAATTATTTTAAAGTTTAAGTGGGTAATTTTTTTTAATTAAAAATAAAAATAAAAAGTCAAAGATGGTAGGCGTTGATTCAAAATTACAATTTTGTCCTTAATCACTTCCCAATTAACCTTATTATATATTAACCATTGATTAATTTTCTAAGTTTTGATCAATGGTTAAGATTTGTCCTCATGTGCACAATGAAAAATGAGTTTTCATTTGAACCCACCCCTATATATATATATATCTTTGTATCTACACATTGTTGTTCGGAAGTTTTTGTTTTTCCATCTAAAATGTTTAGAGAATTCTTGCTTCAGTTCGGCAGATTCGACACTTTTAATTGTATTTAATACATAAAATTGTCTTGACATTATTAGGTGTTCGTGATTGGTAAAGATTTTGGAGGAATGGTTGGCTATATATTTGCCCTTTTCTTCCCAGAGAAACTTGCAGGAATCATAACACTTGGTATTCCATATATGCCCCCAGAAGCTTTTCAGCAACTTCAAACCCTCCCTGAAGGTTTCTACATGCGAAGATGGCAGGTACAATACACACCCTTTCTCAACCTTTGCTTCTTTTAAATCTCCAATGCAATTTAATTAACAATGTAAATGAAATCTTTATTAGGAACGTGGAAGAGCTGAAGCTGATTTTAGCCGGTTTGATGCTAAAACAGTGGTGAAAAACATTTACATTTTGTTCTCCAAAAGTGAAGTACCCATAGCTAGTGAAAACCAGGAGATAATGGATTTGGTAGAACCATCGGCTCCTCTACCCTCTTGGTTCACGGAGGAGGATCTTGAGACCTACGCTGCTTCGTATGGGAAGTCTGGATTTCTAACCGCACTCCAAATTCCTTACAGGTAATTTCCCAAACCTATCATGTTAACTTGCAAATGAAAATCGCCATGCATTTTTTCTTTGCAATTTTTTAATGTGAAACAAAAGATTAAAATATAACAAAATGTCGAAACAAATAACAAAATGTCATTATATAAAATTCATGGACTTATAATATGTTTCTATCGTTGTCCTCAAATTCGTTAATCATTGTAGGTCATTGTTGGAGAAAATTGCGCCTCCAAACCAAGACCCTAATGCTCCGATAGTTGAAGCTCCAGCACTGTTTATCACAGGAGAAAAAGATTTCTTTTTCAGGTTCCCCGGAATGGACGAATACTTGAAGACTGGCATCAAGAAATACGTACCCAACCTGGAAATCATGTACTTGCCTGAAGGTTCTCATTTTGTTCATGAACAATTCCCCGACAAAGTGAATCAGCTCCTACTCAATTTTCTCAACCACAACAAATATTAGTGCCTTTCATCTTGCCAGGCTAAACCAAAAATCTTGATTATGGATTTTATACTCATGTATTCTCCAAGTAATTCATAATGTGTTGTTATACATACGCCAAATAATTTTAGCCGTAGTTTTCTTCTTTCCAATAAGGTTTTTTTGTTCAAGGCCTTATCATGTAACTTTCCAATGTTTCAAGTTCTAACGTGGTGTAATAAATAGTTGAACTACTACAATTTTTCGCTACACCGTGGTATCACAAGTTTATAAGGTTCAAGTGAAAAACATCATCAACCAAATTTAATTGGAAAAAAGTGTCCCCTTTCTGGTTGATGGGTGTGATACATTCACAATGAGTGATCATATCTAGATTCGAACCAATTTTCTTGACGTTACTCCCCACTACAAAACTGGACACTATCAGTGACGGGTGAATCCTCCACCGACCTATAAGTAATGGTAGGATCCATCGTTGATCCATTGAAGGATTACCTATGTATATCTAAAACATTTTCCCTTCTTTTTATTTGACACTTTCCTAAATCTGTTGCTACTCATTTTGTAATCTGCGACGGCCAAGTACCGACGTTGGATTTTTCGAATTTTATAGTTTCTGACGGATCATATGTTTTCCTTATTTTGTCGGTAATCTGTTAGTGAGTGTATTTTTCACCGATAACTCACCTACGATTATAAAATCTATCAGCGAAAAACGTAAAAGACAATGTTATAGTGATCCGTTGGAGATCATCGACGAATATATTTTTTGGTATTAAATTTTGTTGTTGAAAGTCCAGTGTCTAGTAAAACATGCCGATCCCACGTCTCCCTAACTATCGTTATAAGCATGGGATTACTAGTAATTTAGTTAGGAACTCTAAATCCAAAGTGCTGGAAAAACTATTAATTTGTTTCCTATACAAATAATCATTCTTTTTAAAGTATATATTTTGCAGCAAGTGATATTTTTAGTTATACGGAGATACAGTTTTTGAATTATATCATGTACTTTGTAATTTTTTTTGAAAACATACACTTTTATATTCCAAAATACATCATAATAAGTGCCACTATTCATGTATTCTTATAGCAAAATAATCATTATAGGAGTGTACTCAACTTGTTTTTATACAATAATGTTTATACGTGTGTCATACACACTCTTCTAATAATTAATTATGTGATGTTATCATCGAATTTATATCTATCTTTATGTTTTAACACCATATTTTTTATTTAAATAATTCGTAAATTGATTTTTGAGTCACTCGGAATTATCATTCAAGACATTTATCAATAAAAACAATTATATATATCTCATTCAGTATTTGATCTAGACATAATTTTTACAATCGTACTTCATCTAGAAAGAGAACTCATACTTCGTCACCCCTTTCGCTCTACCCACATCAACCTTGCCCGTTGATCGACAACTGTTGGTTCTCGTGCAATGCCTGTCTCCGCTTGCTACTCGTTGTCATCATTATTTGTCGTCATCGCCGCCAGCAAGCGTCCTGGCAAATTATTTTGGAGACTCTGTTAAACCTATGCCGAGACTACAGATCACCTGAACGAGTAATAAATAAAACAAAATATAAAATATCATATATACCATAGTATTATATTAAAAGTTTTACAAATTAAAACAATAAAAGTGTTTTAAAATACAAAGCAGCATACAAAATTCACTTTACTTGCTAACAAAACTCTCTTTGTTAAATTCAATAATTATGTTTTTATTATGATTCGCCTTTAGTTTAATGATTTCATTGTTTAAAAACTTTTGCTTTTATTGTTTTTGTTTACAAATTGTTAGCTTCAATCTTCTATAAGCTCGTCGTCTCTTTTATTATCCTTCAATTTTCAGATAGAATCCAAGGCTTCGGAAAAACAATTTCAAGATTTCTGCATTTTTCTTCAGATGTACAAGTGTATGAAATTCAAATTTGGCAATAACTTTTTTTAGAGAAATCAATTATGTTTAAATTTCTCTTTTGTATATTACATACCAAGCATTTTGACTCCAACAACTACTACCATGCTTTGCATTATTTATCATTTTGGTCTTACTAACCCAAATTACCGAATTAGATTGAAACTAAATTACACTAATAATCAACCAGATGATAAACTATTCGATTGTATTAAAAGTTTGTTGATTTCTTTGACTGGATATCTTCGATTTTTTTGACCATTTCTATGAGTCTGTTTTTCAATGAGCATCAATTTTTCAATGATATTACAAAATGAAAGTTAAATTGACAGTAAAGGTTTTTTATGGTTAAACCTTTCTTTGTGGAATTGACAATACTTTTTATTAAATTATCTTTGATTAATTATTAATATCAAGGGGAAATGTTCTTCTATGGTTAAAGTTTTCTTCCGTTCTCTATTCACGATGAAAAACTAATATCAAATGTGAATGATAATTTATTTTATTTTGGTGGGTATTCAAAGTTACGAGTTAAATGGTAATTTCGATCATTTTTAGACAGTTTATTGGTGTGGGTTGCTTGGAAAAAGCGGCTCTATAGTAAGGAAAAGTGAGGGGCTGGGCATCGGCAGCCTCAAGGCACTCAATGTAGCTCTCCTGGGCAAGTGGTGTTGTCGTTCGGTTTGACTAACGCGCCGACAACTTTTATGGATATGATAAACCGGGTATGTAATCCTTATCTTGATAAATTTGTGATTGTTTTTATCGATGATATTCTTATCTATTTCCGATCGGAAGAGGATCACACTAATCATCTTCAATTGATATTAGAACTGTGGAAACGAGAAAAACTATTTCCTAAAGTTTATAGCATCTTATATCGTGATCAAGGAGATGATCAAGGTGAGTTTTCTTATAACCTTTTCCAGCTGAAATGCATATGTTATCAAATGATTGCTACTATGATATTATACCGTATTGGTTTGTTTAAATTGTTACCGTTAACTATGTTACGGTTGTGCCTGAGTGTCTACCTTATGACTAACTTTGCCTGTGTGCCAACTATATGATTGACTGGGATGTAGTGACTGAGAGATTACTACATGACTACTTATTTAAAAGGCTTTATATGAACTGGTTTTATAGCAGTATTGTGCTGTAAGGAATTTCCTCACTAGACCATATGGGTTAACTCTCATTTTATTTTCAAATATGTGTTTCAGGGCAGCAACGTTTAGAAGATAAAGGGAAGTGGGAAATGTGAGTTTATTTGTTTTGAATTGTTATATGTGAAGAATGTCGAGAAGTATTTTTGAAGTTTGCTTTTGTACTGTATGCTTTTTGGATCTTTTGTATGAAGACGTTCATTAGTAGAAAAATGAGTAAATCCCACGAAATATTAGCGACGGTCGAAATCCATCGGTAATTATGGACGGATTACCGATGGATCCGGATATTACCGACGAATCCGTCGGTAATTCCATCAGTGATACCATCACCGACGATGTTTAATCCGACAGAGGTTACCGACGGATCCGACTTTCACCGTTGGATTAATCCGTCAATGAAAGTCATCATTTGTTTTGTAGTGGTTGTTAGCAAAACAAAATTGTAGTAGAGTTCAAAAGGTTGTATAGTTTTGTAGTTTTGGACCACATGTGTAATATCAATATGGTTGATTTTCTATAAATTTTCTGTTATATGTTATTTCAAAATTACGGGTTATTATAAATCTAAAGCAACGTTGTCTAATTTAGATTTTTATCTTTGAATGAACAATTGCTTGAAATTAAATAAAATTACAATCATGAAGAGACCCTATTTGCAATCTGTTATTGAATTAGCAAGAAAAAGGAAACAAAATCTTTTTGATTAGTAAATTATTTAGATTTGATTTCCCTAAGCCTTGTATAAATATATGTCTTGTATATGTAATTTGTATTAAGTTGAAATACAATTTACTTCATGGTATCAGAGCACCTAGCTCCTTCGTATGCTCCACCACATCCTTGCCTCCATTCGAAATGCATTGTCGATTAGGTCATCCATCACTTCAGAATTTGAAGAAACTATGTCCCCAATTTTCTCATTTGTCGTCTTTACAGTGTGATGCTTGTCAATTTGAAAAACTTCATCGTACTCACCTAAGCCTAAAGTCAATAAGCGGGCTACGTCCCATTTTGAGTTAGTTCACTCTAATGTTTGGGGTCCGTGTCCTGTTACTTCTAAAACAGGTTGTATTTTTATTACCTTTGTTGATGACTACTCTCGTGCTACTTGGCTTTATTTAATGAAAAACCGATCTGAAGTATTTACGCACTTTAAGTCTTTCTGTGTTGAAATATGTACCTAATTTGGTGTTTCAATTAAAACGTTGCAGAGTGTTAATGCCAAAGAATATCTTTCCGAGTCTTTTCAGTCTTACATGCTTCAGAATGACATTCTTCATGAGTCATCCTGTGTTGACACCCCAGCACAAAATGGGGTCGCCGAACGTAAAAACTGTCACCTTGTTGAGGTTGCTCGCGGACTTTTATTTCAAATGGGTGTTCCAAAGCCTTTTTGGGCAGATGCGGTTTCAACTGCTTGCTTTCTCATAAATCGAATGCCGTCGGTTGTTCTTGGTGGTGATGTTCCATTTTCTGTCCTTTTCCCGAAAAAGCCGGTGTTTCCTGTGTTACACCCTCAAATATGGAAATAGCAACTAATTTAAATTTTCTAAATACATCAATAAATGATTCATAAACAATCACAATTTAAGGTTTAACCTCAACACACACAATTTATTCTCTACATATAGTTTATAACAAGGACGGGAGCTACTAAAACCCAATAATAGTCACTATTTCCAAACTGCAGAAGACTTCACCAAATACTTACACTTGTGAAAAACCAAGCACATCTCTTCATAGTACTGCTAGAACCAAATCTCCAACTGAACCAGATGCACATGCCGACAAATAAAAAAGGTTAGGCTTAACGCCTAGTGAGCTCAAGAGTTTTCAACATAAATAAATTAATCGTTTAAAAAGGAAGATGCAATTAAAATCATAATACTTCAAGATGATATGCTTCACTTATGAAAATGACTCGTTTTCCAATAATATGCGTTTTAGGCAAAGAAACACCGATAAAAACGTTTTCCAATCGAAACTACTTCAAGGACAAGATCTCAATATAAAACGTTCTTTCGTAAATTAATTTCAACCCAAAACTCACTCAAAACGTGAACATAAATATCACTCTCCATTTATGAAATACGGTTAATACTTTATATCCCGAAACACCCAAACAAGGGTGGGGCATAATACTCAACCCATAAATCAAGGATAAAATCCATTTATACAAAACGTCACCGAAAATTTGGATAATAAACTCAATACCCAAAAACAACACCTTTCGGTGACGGGGGATACCAGAATTCCATTGAAAGTGGCGGACATACAAAGTTAAGCCACTTATCAATGTTCTCGAGCTTTCACATAAAGCCATGGATCCCCATTTACGGCTCCCAACCGAACAACCACCGCAAGATACCCAAATGCCTCTAGTGTCTACTCGACCTCTATATGAGTGTCACCACAAAAGCCATAAGTCCCCGTATCCGACTCACAATGGGCACCACCGCAAGACTTAGCTCCGTATACGGCTCTGCAGAGCACCACTGCAAGCTTACATAAAAAACATGACCTGGGGACCACTCACTAGACTTCAAACACGGACACTAAATTCCACGATGAGTAACTAGACTGGATTACAAACGGACATCGAGTTCAACCACCCACGATCTATACCTCGAGCCCTTCAATAGAGGTTACGCGGTTATCGAGTTCAACCACCCACGATCTATATCTCGAGCTCCCACTAGCCATAAAATAATATCCAGTCCCAAAACGGGGATAAAGTACCCACTTAACCAACCGACTGACTCATATGCCTATGAATCCAATGCGTTACAATCTAAAACGTTACATGACTCAAACGAATGAACTAATGCATTCAAAACATGTAACCCTCAATTAAGATGCAACTAAGTACACCGTACGTCCAAGGCTCCTAAACGAGCTACCAAAAACTGAACATATGTTACAAAGACTCAACTGAGTACAAATCAAGCCCCAAAAGGCTTAATAGACGTTTGGCTAAAACACGAGAGCCAATATGGTTACATAAACCAAATTACATCTTTCCCTAAAATCTTTGTTTATCAAACCACCATTGGCCTTTAGCCTAAAACCCAAAAAGATTATTATTTCTAAAATGTTCCCCAAGTCGGGAATGACCCAACCCAAAGGACTCACACACTCTTACTTTCAAAACGTCCCATTATATGAATGATGCATATAACCCGACCAACACTAAGAATGCATTTGTGACCAAATATCCATTTATGCAATAAATCATTAAGACACTTTCGTTTATGACCTATTTGTCAAAATACCCAAAAATCCCAAATATGGGTGTTTTATAAAGTTTAATAGGCTAAACACTTCAAATAATCAAAAGTTACCAAATCAGGGTATTGTGTGTTTGTTTGTGGAAATTTGGTTTCATGGATGAGTAAGAAACAAAATGTGGTGTCTGGATCCACAACTGAATCAGAATATAGGGCAATGGCCGGCTCGATCTGTGAGATAGTATGGATAAATCAGCTACTAAAGGAAATTGATTATGCGCTTACACTTCCGGCAAAGCTTTGGTGTGATAACGAGGCATCCCTTCATATTGCTTCAAATCCTGTTTTTCATGAACGGACTAAGCATATCGAAATTGATTGTCATTTCATTCGAGACAAGATTGAGGACGGGTTCATTGCAACAGGACATGTTCCATCAAAAGATCAGTTATGAGACATTTTTACGAAAGTCGTGAATGGGAATCGTATTGACTACATTTGTAACAAGTTGGGCATGATCAATATCTATGTTCCAGCTTGAGGGGGAGTGTTATAGAATTAGCAAAAAATAGGAAACAAAATCCTTTTGATTAGGAAATTATTCAGATTTGATTTTCGTAAGTCTTGTATATGTAATTTGTATCAAATACAATTTACTTCACAATCTACATATTTAACCTTACCCATTCAAAAAACACTTTGTTTCCCATAAATCGATCGGAAATGGTTATGAAGCAACAGTTGACATTGTGGTCACATTTTTTATTTCTTAATTTGTGATTTAGATTTAATTTATTCATGTATATTTTACTTTTAATCAAGGAGGTTGAAGTGGTCTAAAGACAAGACTAATGTTTTTCATCGAGATGGCAATGGGGCCGACCGGGTCACCGTACGACAAACTCATCCCTATCCTCTTCCAGTGGTGGATCCAAATTTTTAAGTATGGTATCACAAAATAATTTCCATATTGATATATACTAAAATAAAAGTGTAACTAAAAATACAGTTTCATCAAAACATGAGATATAAGCTGCCACCTACAATTTTTCCCCACGAAACTTCATCTTTTGGAAGCAGTTGAGTATGTCTTCGTTCGTGACCAAGGCAAGCGCTTGCTTTTCTACGGAATAAATGACCGATTCATTCAAAAGGTCATCATCCATCCGGTGGCGGATCCATACATGGATACAATTAACGTTAAAAATGTGTATTTAATTGAGATTAAATATTGCATTTACCGTACATGAACGTAATTAACGTTCAATGTATGTTATAATTAATTTTAAAAATGTTCAATAATAGGCACGTTTCGAAGGAATAAAGGAGACATTTTTAATAACGTAATTTGTAAAAAAAAATATGTACCATTAATGTATTTTAGTTAATGATTAACTAATCAACTAATATGATAAGTGAATAAAATAAAAAATGAAAAAAAGAAAGTAGGTAAATTAAAACTATTAAAGTTTTTTAAGGATAAAAAATGTAACTGATTTCTAACCACTACCATCATGAACGGTTTACTTCTTATTTTTTTCATTTAAACCCCTAATGTTTTTAATGTTTATTGTTTAATCTCAAAAATTCTTTTGGTTTCACCCAAAAAAACTTATGGCTTTACACTTATCAAATCATTTCTCGTAAGTTAGCAGTCTTCTCATTTGATTCTCCAAATTTTTCAAATTTCAAGGTGGAAAATAAAGAAATTTGCTAACTACAAGTTTTGAATCTGCGTCTTCTCAAAGGAATGCCCTTATCACGAATACATACACGAACTCTACTATCACAAACTTGTGTTTTTTGTTTATTTTCATAAAATATAAGAGGTTGCAAAGAAAAGGATGCACCTTTCTTACCCCTAAAAGAATTCCCACTACATCAGGACAGTGAAGCATGATCACGTACGCCCTCTCCTCTTTATTTTGGTCTGCCCCTGATTGTTACAACTTTAGTTCAAAAGATTTGTTCATAATTATTTCTCTTTTGATCATTAAAACTAACAGTTTTCTTTTAGAATATCCTATTTGTACTACTAATTATCATATGCGTAGAAAGGAATATGATTTAAGCCTTTTTAACATTTCTTCAACTTGTCACGAAACAAAATCCTAATTTCCGATTTTCCCTAACCTATTACTCAATCTAGAAGTTCGAATGAAAAGTTCCATCGTCACTATACAATCAAAGTACAAAAGAAGTTTATTTATACATCACATTTGTACATTGTAGGTGTTTGTGAATGAAAAAAGAGGTTGATAATTGCCAACCCTTGAACAACAAGGATCAACTATTTAACCATTTCACAACTCCTCAAAACCCAAAACAATATCCAGCCATCCTTTTATTCAATAATAGTAGGTACAATTTTCCAATTCTATCTACTATCTAAATTATTTTACATTTATATAATTTGAATGTTAAATGACGTTTTTTTACCATTTACGTCCACTTTATTCCCATCTTTGAAATTTTAAAAAGTACCGAGTGAAATTTAGAGCATAAAGTAATTTTTATTATTAAATACATATGTTGTATAAGTTTGACAATGTATTTAAAAACATTTTTTTACAACAATGTTATGAAATACATATGTTGTCAAACTTATTCCATTGTCAATGGTATAATTATTGGGCAATGGTAGAAGTTTGATAACATATGTATTTAATAACATTTTTTTTTCACTTTATGCACTAAATTTATAAAGAACAAATAAGCATTGATTGAACATGAATGAAGGATGTTAGAGGTTGAAGTAGTCCAAAGACAACACTAATTAACGTTTTCCGTGGAGATGGCAACGAGGAATATGATTGCATCCCCCTCCTCAAAAAAGATGGGAATTTTTCAACATCTAGACAATTACATATTATATATGTGAGTGTATTGTGGAGGGTTCATATGAGAAACCAATCAAGTTAGGAGATGTATAAAAAGGATAAAAAAAAACTTAACGATTTTTTAATTAAAAAAATTGTATTTATAACAGTATAGTCTGTGAATCGTTAAAACCATGGTTATCTATTGAAATATCACATGTGAATACCTGTGATTTTTTTTTTAATTTGTCAACAAAAAAACCCTAATTTCCAAATTTTGTTCCAAACCCATTATTCAATCTAGAACTTCAAATCAAAAGTTCCATTGTTACAATTTAAGTCCAAAAGAAGTTTATTTGTAGTGGCATGGTCCCTTATATATCTTCAAAACTAACATTTTTTTTTGTAAATATATCACATTTGTAAATCGTATTTGTTTGTGAATAAAAAAAGGTTTAAAAGACTCGACTCCAGAACAAGATGATCAACTCTGATACCATTTTGTAACTCCCAAAAACACAAAGAAGAATTTAGCCGATATCTAGCCATCCTATTATTGAATTATAGTTGGTGTATTTTTCCATTTCTATCTACTATATAAATAACTATATATTAATATAATTGTAATGTCACTTCACGATTTTTTAACATTTATGACTTGGAATCCCATTTTTGAAAATTTCTTAATGTTTCAAAATAGTGCGGGTGAAATACGTATATATATATATATATATATATTATAGTTAAAAAAAATTGTTATTCAATATAGTTGTTGTCAAACTTGTACCATTGTCAAAGACTAGTTCCAATGTATTGACTACTTACGAAAATATTAAATTACATAATTCTACTAGAATGCACTTATAAGTTATAAACATGGTTATACCCTTACATGCAATAAAAAGGTAAAAAAATAATAATAAGCAACATTCAAATTCTCAAACTAAATGAAAAACCAAATACAAATCAAGAACTCTCTAAATTGGATCTTTTTATAAACATTTAATTCCATAATCCAAAATAGTTAATTGGGATATTCTCATTAACCGGAAGCAATTATCAAAACAGGAAATATTGGATTTAGTGGAACAATCGGCTCCTCTACCCTCTTGGAGTGCGGCTCCTCTAACCGCACTCCAAGTTCCTTACAGTAATTTAACTAAACCCATCATTACAATATGTTACTTTACGGACTTTCTATCTCGTAAGATGAGTGCTAATCAGAATTCGACCTATTTTAAATATTTTAGAAGGCAACAGATAGAAAGGTGATTCTTGTAGCTTGTTTTGCTCCTTAGTTTCCATTTTGTCCTCAAATCTGTTAATCCTTGCAGGCCATTATCGGAGAGAGTTGAACCTCCAAACCAAGACCCAAGTGCACCGATTGTTGTAGCTCCAGCACTATTTATCTCAGGCGAAAAAGATTTATTTTTCAGCTTCCCTACGATGGAGGAATACTTGAACAATGGGATCAAGAACTACGTACCGAACCTAGAGATCATATACTTTCCCAAAGGTTCTCATTTTGTTCATGAACATTCCCCGACAAAGTGAATCTACTTCTACTCAATTTTTTCAGTCACAACAACTATTAGCGCCTTCAAGCTTCCCTACGTGATCCAAAAATCTTGTGTTCAATTTTTAAATTTGTTGTCCCCCAAGTAACCCAAATGTGTCAATAGACATACGACAAATCATTTCAACCATTCACTATTAGAACACTGTGAAATACCGACGGCAACAACAGTCGGTATTTACCGACGGCCCACCAACGGTATCTTTTTAATTTTATTTTTTATTTATTTTTAATAAGTTGTCGGAAAACCGTCGGAAAAATTAGTGATATACCGACGGCTTACCGATGGTTGGTTTTTTAATTTCATTTTATATTTATTTTTAATAAGTAAATACCGTCGGAAACTGGAACCGTTGGTAAGCAGTCGCTAGTTGTCGTCGGAAAATCGTCGCTAAATATTACCGACCAGCTTTTTACCAACAATCATTCCCGTCGAAAAAACGTCGCAAAATCCTTTTTCCGACGGTTTACCGACTGTTTCAACCGTCGGTAATACAATTAATTTTAGTAGTGATTGCTTAATTCTTTCAACCATTGCTTAATTCTTTCCGATGAGGTTTCTTGTATTCAAGACCTCATCAGGTAACTGTTCAAGTTCCGATGTAAAAGAAATAGTTTAACCATTGCATTTATTGGTGTACTTTATCACTAATTCATCATGTTTAAGCAAAACATCACACCGTCTAAATTATTTAAATGAGTGATCCTCCCGATATTTAAACCAATGACGTTAATATTAGCATTTGGCAATGGAATGAATTTCCAGTTTGGATCCCTTGGAGTTTAAAACTTAAAATTATTTAAATATGTTTACTTTTAATCATTTGATATTCATTCTTAGCTAGCCGTAACATTCAAACATACCCTTAACCAAAAGCCATTTGACCGATTTTCGTAATTATATCAGAAAATTGGATTGGTTTTGGTTATGATATATATTTACTGAATTAAATACATAAAATAAAGAAATGGGTTAGAGGTCTGGCGAATCGATGACCAATCAAAATGTACTATAATGCTTACAATCTCCTAAATCAATTCATTAAAAACATATATTATTATTTTTGCAGCATTGTTTTGTAATCGTATTAAAACATTATTTATTATAAAGTTAAAAATGACATAAAAGTTTTAACAGACCAACCTTTGCATATTTTGGTTGGAACTCGTATTGACTCGTTATATAAAATGTTTGAATTGTGCATTTTGACACCTCTAATTAAGATGTTCGTGATTGGCAAAGATTTTGAAGGAATGGTTGGCTATATATTTGCCCTTTTCGATCTTTCCGGAGATACTTGTAGGAATAATAACACTTGGTATTTCATACATCCCCTCTGAGGCTTTGCACCAGCTTCAAATCCTCCCTAAAGGTTTCTACATGCGAAGATGGCAAGTTACTATACACACTCATTGCATCTTTAAATTAATCTCCAATGCAATTTAATTAACAATATATTTGAATTAGAAACTTGTAAGAGTTGAAGTTGATTTCGGTCGGTTTGAGGCTAAAACATTAATTGGTGAGATAGATCTACACTTTTCTTCTGGAAGTGAAGTGCCCATAACTAGTGATGTTGGGTTTACAGAGCACCAAAAATGTCTAAGGGATGCCCGGTTGATTTTTTTTTTCCCATTAAGCTATGTATAATTTAAGCTATTTGTTTCTTTGTAGATTATTACTACAAAAATGGCTTTATTACACGCCCATTTTTACACGGTTTTAAAAAAACCGTGTAAAAATGTACCCGTGTTTTTTAATGACTTTTTTACACTTTTTTTTGTAACAGAACCGTGTAAAAAAGTTCGAACACCATTTTACACGGTTGTTTCCAAAACTGTGTAAAACTGTGTAAGCATTTTACACGGTTATTTGAGAAAAACCGTTTGAAAAGGTCTCGAAACATTTTTACACGGTTTTTTTAAAATAACCGTGTAAAATACACACACTACAAGAAATAGTATTGTTAGTGACAAGAATTTTAGTGACTACTTATATTTTGGTCACTAATTGTGACGTTAGTGACTATGATAAAAGTCGTCATTAATTTTTTGTCACAAATATGAATATTAGTGACAAAAAATAAATTTGGTCACTAAGTGGTCACTAATTCTCAAGGATTTTCTTATAGTGGTCATTAGATTGAAAGGATTAGTGACAAAAAAGGTGGTCACTAAATTGAATATGTTAGTGATTAAAAATAGTGGTCACTAAGGGGTATTCGTTTGTTGTTAATCATAGAGTTGGAAGGGTTAGTGACCAAGAAATGGTGGTTACTAAATTGAATGTGTTAGTGACCAAAAAATAATGGTTACTAATTTGGATTCATTAGTTGTGAGTCGGATGAGCTAGTGACCAAAAAAAGGTGGTGACTAATTTGAAAGTGTTAGTAACCAAAAAAAGATGGTCATTAAGTGGTCTTCATTAATTGTAGAATTGAAATTTGGGTTAGTGACCAAAAAATGGTGGTCACCAAATTGGATGTGTTTGTGACCAAAAAATAATAGTCACTAAGTGGTATTCATTAGTTGTGGGATTGTAGTGAGTTGGATGTGTTAGTGACCAAAAAAATGGTGGTTACTAAAGTGCATGTGTTAGTTACCAAATAATGGTAGTCACCAAATTGTAAGTTTTAGTGACACAAAAAATAGTGGTCACTAAGTTGTTTTCATTAGTTGTAGGGTTGGAAAGGTTTGTGACGAAAAATGGTGGTCACTATATTTGTAGTGTCAATGACCAAATAATTATTATTCTCTAAGTGATATTCATTAGTTGTAGTATTGTAGTGAGTTTGATGGATTAGTAACCAAAACATAGTGGTCACTAAGGTTGTGTTTGAGCACAAATTTACTATATGGGGATAAAATATATAGAAAATAGAAAACATAGGGGTTAAACTATAAAACAAATAAAAACGTAGGGATCGGCACTGCCAAGTCCATAAACTCTAATAAACATACGTAGATCATATATGGGTTTTGACCCGGTTTTCTCACTTGGATCATATCACTACAAGAAACTATACCTACAGGGACGACGCCAATACTTCAAAAGCTATTCAACCTCCAAAACTGGTTTTGCCCTAACTTCTCTACGTCTCTCCACGATGGAATCTCACTCTAGAGTCCTTCATTGATTGTACATCTCTTCCATTGTAGGTTAGTCTCCAATCTCTTTCATCATAGACAAATAACTGAGGCTCGTTTTTTTCTCAATCGAAAGAGGCAGGTAGAGACATTCGATTTTCAGATAAATAGAGAAGAAGAAGAAGAAGCGATTTCGTATCTTCAATAGGCAAGCGAGTATTCTTTAATCATTAGACGATTTGGTGAATTACCTTGTTCTCTTATCACTGATTGTAGTTGCACAATCATTATACAAAACTAAACAAATCCTGTAATTAGGGTTGCAGTCTCTTATCTACGACCACGACTTTACTGGATGCAATCCTTGAGATTCGTTTTTTTTTTGTTTTTTACACTGATGAGATTAGGCACAGGAAACACATACCTTCGTGTTTTTCCCATCACAGAGTAAGAGGTTGTTTGGCAGTTGCTGAATGGTTTAGTGCAGAATGATTAAGTGGTCTGAATGATTAAGAGGTTTTTATGATATAGTGTAAAATGAAACATGGTTGTTTGCTAATTGTTCATAATGAAATCAGGGCTCTTAATGGTTAAGGTTAAGGGAGGGTCAGGATACAAAATCATTAAGAGGATTTTGGAACCATTAAGAGGCAGCCCTTTTTTTTGCCAAACAAGATTTATCTCTTAGCGATTCAGAGGTTGCATCTTAATGCAACCATTAAGAGGTAAACAAACAGCCCCTAAGCCTCTCTGTTTATCGCCATATACTTCAAAGTTTACAATTGTACCTTCTCTTTCATTTGTTCTTTTGGGGATTTCACTGTTACAGAAAGATTGAAGAACAGTAAACAAGTGAATTTGGTATTTTACCTGATTATTGGTGCTGTAGCATTTTGTGGAATTGTTCTGCTTATTCTTTTGTGCAAAAATTGGTTTCTTTCGGATACCCTACATTATTTGATAGCAATCCACTATTTTTTGTTGCAAATCCTGGTCACTTATTTCTAAATCCCTAGCTAATTTATTAATTTAGGAAACTTATGCTCCTAAAAATTGGTTATTGATATATTAATTTAGGAAACTTATATAGTATCTTTAATAAGCGACGCATGTTCTTGGATGCCATCATCATTCCTTTAGGCTCTAAATTGAAGGAATAAATTTGAAATAAACACTCTTCACTACTTTTTTATAAATATTATGGTATTCGGTATTCCTTTGTTTTTTTTGTATAAATCAATCAAAGCAGTAAAACACGTTCTTTTACCCTGCAAAAATATACATTTTGGCCATATTAACCTACAAATTAATTAGAGTTGTGTTGCCTTTTTCTGTTAGTCTTGTGCAAGTGTAGGCATATAGAGCTAGTAATGCCACCATTTTAATGTTGTTAAACTTCGTCGTACACATTTTATCTTTGACATCTTTTTCCTAAATTGGTCTATTTTCCTTCTAATATCATTGATAGGATTTAAATACTTATAGTGTAATCCTTTAAGTTATCCTCAATTTGTGGTTTCTTCTTATGCTCCTGAAATGATTGCCAGGAGTGGTGGCATAATCGGTTTTGCCATAGCATGTGCAAATACATTTGGGCTCGTCACTGGTGCGTTTCTCCTTGGCTTTGGTCTAAGTGAAATTCCAAAGGGTATTTGGATAAATGCTGACTACAACACTCGGCAAATGATTCTCTTCCATAAAGTCGTTTGGATGGCTGTAAAACTTGATGCTCATCAAGATCTTTCAAATGTTATTGTTGTAAGTTTACTGTTCATTTGTTTACATGGAGTTCCTTTCAAATAAAATTTTTAGACAACTCATGATGCACCTGTTGCTTGCTCATGCTCATTCCTATGTCTTCTAAGACGAATATAAGGCATATGAAATTGTCTAGTTGCCACTAACCTCTGCAGTGATAGTTATCTTTGACCAAATATAATATCTTTTTGTTCTAACAAATAAGTGTTTAATATTGTATTAGGTTGCTCAAGCAACATCTAAGCAAATGTCTAAGGTGATCACTTAAGACCATACATGAATATCATCGATAAAATGTTGATGCAAATGGTAAGTATGTGTGCGTGTGAGATGCTTTGTGGTTGCAAAATTTTACAGTAAAAGTTATTATATCAATTTTTTCATATATAGTAATTTTTTCAATTGCATAGTTCACCATCTCTTCCTTTTCTGCTTGTGCTGCTGAATTGTAAAATATTAAACTTTACAAGTCTGCGTTTTATCTTATCAAGGTTCTAATGTGTGGGTCTGTTCTGTTGTGGTTCTTATGTTTTTATTTAGTTCAATCCAGGTGATTCATATTCACCTTTCCCGAGAATGATAATAGAAAAACATCTTCATGCCTTGTATTCATCTGTCAAATACTTTTTAGGTTGGAGTTCTTATGTTTAAACTTATTCTCTGCGTAGTCTATGCACTTTTTAAAATTGTATGCAATGGGAGGGTAATCATCTTGTTGGTTTACAATAGTATGTATTATTTAATTCATAGATTGTAAAAATGTCTATGCCCACCTCTTACCTTATGCTGCTTGTCGAATTTTGAAATTCCACCCACAATCTCGCTTTTTCAGGGACTCGGTCCGAGCTTGAAGACTCTTGTTCAAATGCTACCACCACTTCTGGTTCATCCCCCTCACCTGATACTATATCTTTTGAACGCGATGGTTCAATTATGTCAATAGGTCGGCCATCCATGAGTGTATCAAAAGTTGCTAGTGGTGCTTCAGTAGTACTGTCCCTTATGAAAATACTTGGGGAAGGTTACAGACTTTCCTGTCTATACCGGGTGTCAGGTATTGTAAAGCGGTGAAGTAACAAACTTTGATATTTTTGTTGTTGATGTACCTTGATGATTAATACCTTTTGTGAAACAGGATGCACTTGATGTATTTCTGCAACTTCCTCATAAGCATTATAACACAGGCTGGGTGCTATCTCACGTGAATTAATGTTTGTCTCATATAACACATTGCACGAGTTCTTTTTCTGGTTGAGTTGTGGCTTGTTTAAATTACTTATTTTTTTTAGAACTTCATACTTGAATTTTGCCATAATTCTTTTTTGATCAACACCACATTTCTCTTCTCTTATAATAAAATTTTCTGTTAATACCGCTTTGAAAATAACTATAAAAATGATATGCAGTAGTTTTGCTTGATTTGAGGCATGTCTTTGTATACAACGTCAATTACAACCTAAGCATCTATTTAACAGACTTCTCATTGTTATTTTCCCTTTTTACCTCTATGTAACAAACTACTTACAATTTCTAAAATTCCCTTCTTCACTGCTACTATTATTGCATTAATAAATCTACTACCAATGTTAATATACCATTACTCCTACCAACAAATCTGTCTTCCAGGGTATAACATTATTTTTGTTTAATTTTTTGCTGGTGATGGTATATATTATTTTTGGTATGTGAATTCTTTAATGCATGGATGGATACTATGCTAACATTACATCAGCTACTCTGCAACTGAATGCAAATCTCTCTGAGAGTCACTTGCAAAATATATGCTCAAGTAATGAAATTTGAACATAATTAGAGAAAAGATTCTATCTTTTTTTTTGTTCATTTCAGGAAAAAAGTTAGGCTAAAAAAATACCTCAAGATTCTGACTTTGAATATTCTCTTGATTTCAGTTTATGATGATGATACAGTTTGGAGTTGAACAGGACAGTTTCTTGATTCTTTTGCAGCAGGGGAGCAACTAGGGTATCAGATTTTTCTTGAAAAGTAGGCATGAAAAGACATCTTGGTTGAGTTTCTTTTAGTACTAGAACCATATCATTACTTTTAGTTGTTTATAAGATACAATATCTAACGCTTAAGGAGTGTTTTGTTTTTCATTTAGTGGTTATGTAAAGTGTTTTTGGTGATCATAAATTTGACAAAATAGAGACTGTTTATTTTAGGTTGAATTGAAGATTTTTTACGAACAAAATTAACATTGTAGATTTTCATTGTTACAAATTAGTATGGTTAATTTTGTATTAATAACAATTGTAGTAGAAATTAGTTACAATTTTTATTATATTAGTGACTACTTTTTTGGTCACTAACAACTATTAATGCCTAGTGACCACATATTTGGTCTCTAATGATCGTTAATAACCACTAACAGAACCGTTAACTAGTTACCTACTTCGTAGTGGTCATTAACTTTGGTCACTAATTAGTTAAGTTAGTGACGACTTTCATGGTTTAGTGACAAAATTTAGTAACAAGATTTGTCGTCACAAACACAGTGACCACTTTAGTTTTGTCACTGATTAGTGACCATTTCCGTATTTGGTCACTAAAGCAAATTAGTGACGGACCTTTAGTGACAAAAAGTGACCAACCTAATTTTGGTCACTAAACAGCATTAGTGACCAATTTTATGTTGTTAGTGACCAAAACCTTTTTGTCACTAATTGTGATTTTTCTTGTAGTGACATATACCTTTTAACACGGTTTTGGAACAGGAACAATGTAAAAAGGCTAGGAGTTTTTTACACGTTTTTTTTTTCAAAAACCGTGTAAAAAGACTATTTTAACGTTTATATACATTTTTACATAGTTTTAAACATTTTAACACAATTTTAAACCTTTTTAGATGGTTGCTCTTTAAAACATTTAAAAATCATATATTTCTTTTAACTTAATAGTATATTGGATATATGGTATATTAATAATGGTGCAAAAACGGTTTACAAATAATTTCCATATATTGAATATTAGATACAAATTATCTTTTTTTTTTAAGTATATATGATTTTTTTAAGAGTATATATAGTTATCTTTAAAATGGTTAAAAAATAAATACAATTAGGAAAAATATATGGTGTAATAATATTATAAATTTCACTTCTCAATTTCTCGACATTGTAGTAATAATAATAATACATAATACATAATAAATAATTAGCGAGGGATTGAGTTTTTTCTTTTCTCATTTGTATGTGTATGCATGTGTATGTGTACGTATGTGTATGTTTATGTGTTATATGTATACATTTATATGTTTTATATGTATCAGTCGGTTCATCTCATTTGATATGTATGTCTATTGGTTGTTAACCGTTATTATATATATACATATATATATGTTTATATATACTTAAATAATACTTAAATATTAGTTAATAAAAGTAAATATTAAATATATTACCTAAATACTAAACTTTATTATTTTTATTTAAAGTTTAATTAAAATTAAATGTTAAATTAATGATTAAAAATAAACTTCAAATTTTCCTCAAAATTTTATGAATTCGAAAAAATTAAAGTTAAAAGAAAAAATGTGTGAAATTCAAAAATTAAGTTTTTAAAATTTGAAATTTTTCAAAATTTGAAGGTTTTCAAAAATTTAAATGGAAAATCGTTATTGACAAAAAAAGGTAAGATTTTAATTTGAAATTTATAATGTAATAAATGACATTTTTTATTCCCTTTCCATTTTAAAAACAAAAAATCTTCTATATTCTTCTATTTTAAATTTCAATCCACTTTTCTTTTTCTCTAATTTTTTCTTCCTCTCTTGTTTTTAAGTACTCCATCAAGTCGTCTGTCACCATCATCATCATTCATCAATTGCTTCATCTCTACGTTCTAAATCGGAATCAAAACCTCCCTGATTTCTTTGTATTTCCACTAAAAGGTAACCCTAATTTGTGATTGCAGACACCATTATCCATCTTCATCTTCGATCTATGTGGTGTGGAACTTTTATTGATATATATAATCATCTTGGGTCCTGAGTTTGGTTTGTTTTGCTTAACTTTTGGATGCAGGGCTTGTGTATTATATCTAGAAGATACGACACAAAGTACAGTAGAAGTTACAAAACAAATCTGCTTTTTCGGGATGGAAATTCAACTACAGACGCGTTTTTTATCGTATTCTATGGGATGAGAACAATTTCATGGCTTATTTGTCTAGTTTGGTAGACACAATCTTGTTATGCTAATTTGTTTAATTTTTGTTATTTTTAAGTAGTGATCCATTTATAAAATTGTAAAAGTTTAATAGTTGTGGTATAATATTTGATCAAATAGAAATTTGAAAATTTGATTTTGTTATTTAATATGTATTTTATATATGTGCTACGAAAATAAATATAAAATTGATATTTAAAAAAAATCAAATATTAGCGACGAATTAGCGATTGAATTTATATTTTAAAAAATCAAATTTGAAAATTTGATTTTGTAATATTTTTACACGGTTGTAAGTTAAAACCGTGTAAAAAGTTGTGACATATTTAAACGGTTTCTATTAGCAACCGTGTAAAAAGAGATGACTTTTTACACGGTTTTGCCTTACAACTGTGTAAAATTGAGACATTTTTACACAGTTTTGCATAACAACCATGTAAAATTGAGACATTTTTACACGGTTTTGCTTAACAACCGTGTAAAATTGAGAACTTTTTACACGGTTTTACCTAAATACTGTGTAAAATTGAGACATTTTACACGGTTTTTGTCACATTTTTACACGGTTTTGAAACCGTGTAAAAAACAGACATTTTTACACGGTTCCAAAACCGTGTAAAAAGGTCTCGCACTTTTTTACACGGTGGTCTTTTACACGGTTGCAAAACCGTGTAAAAAGCTCTTTACAATCGTGTAAAAAAACTCTTTTTGTAGTAGTATTGTGGTGCTAAACAAACTGTATGAATGACATAAACGACTATTTTACCCCTGAATATATTTTAATAATTTAAAATAAAAGTTTGATAAAGATGTTGGACGGTTGATTTTGAATAATAAAGTATATATCAATTTATTAAATAAAATTAGTTTAAAGTATTTTATTATTATTATTAGAGTTTTATAATTAAAAACTAAACAAAAAACCCAAATCCATGGTTGGAGCTTCCAAAATGTCCTTTCTCAAACAAGATTTTTAGTTCTTAGTTCAAACTCTTTCTTTTCTATCAGTTTAAACTCATAAAACACATAATGTAAAAATTTCTCGAAAATCAAGTTCATGTTTCTTGATCCAACCCGTATCTCTCTCTTCTTTTTCAGAATTTTCATCGGCCCATATGATTTGAAATTTTCTTGAAACCTAATTGTAAGTTTTGCTCCATAATCCACCGCCAAAGAAACCCCATTCAGCCATCGACAAAAAGCTTCAATCTTTTGAAGCTTTAAGTGAAGACAACACAATGTTAACACCTTTGTTTCTCCTCAAGTTTTCAAAGCATTCAGTTTCTTGTTTTTTAGGTTTTCAAAACAATCCATCAACAACTATTGTAGTTTGATTCTTGGGGTCGCTTTGTTTTTTTGATTTTTAATAAACTAAAAGATCTCCAAAACTAGCGTTCAATAGGATGGGAGGTGGAGGCGAGAGTAGTGAACTGACAAGGGAAAATATGGAATAAAAATATGAATACATGGATGAATCTAAATGACTCATTTTTTTGGATGATTCATAATTAAGTTAGAAATGAGCAACCTTGTACATTATATGGTTGACTTAAAAAGTGATATTAAGGGGCTGTTCGGTTCATTTTCTATTAAGACTTGTATAGATAAAGGTGTCTGTATTGATAAAGGTGTCTGTACAATAACAGATAAATTATTGTTCGGTTATTGTGCTGAATAAACTGTCTGAATAATTTAAATGACCATTTTACCCTTTTCCATTTTTTTAGCTTTTTCATTAATAAAAAAATTAATTTCTTGTTCATCTTCAAGTTCCATCCTATTCCAACTTTTTTTTAATTCATATAAAACCTATCACAAGATTCATCATCTTAACGATACAAAACCCACTTCACATTTTAACCTCCAATTGCTCTCCAAGCTACTTTATCTTCTTTCTCCATTGTTTATTTCCTTATGCAACAAAACCCATTTGTACTTTTATATATATATATATAACCCAAAACCCAAAGTGGAGGAAAAAGCACAACAAAGATTGTCTTGGAAGAACAACAAGAAGAAAGAAACAGATCTCTTGATGAGATCCAAACCTCTGTGCTAAGTCCCCAATATCAGACTTCCATGGTTGTCTTTGTGGGTTTCTTTGTCAATAAGGTTGGAAGATCAACAACACTACACCAGATGAGGTACTGGAATACGAAGTCAGGTGACGACGAGGGTTGGAGCACCGGCGATGGCAAGGGCTGGAACACCGGAGACGGTGCAGGCGACAGTTAAGGAACACCGGTGACGACGATGGCTCGAACACCGACGACGATGATGGCTCGAACACCGGCGACGATGAGGGTTGGATGCTAGACCGATGGTGGTGAAGGAAGAAGTAAAGGAGGTCTGTTGAGGGAGATGAGGAGTATCTATAAAGCAACTGTACAAACTTAAGGGGTAAATGAGAATACAGATTATAGATTATAGAGGGTGAAGGGTAAAAAAGAAATAAATAAATGGCTGAATACAAAGGACTTTATTTTTCTAGCTGACCGATTCAACCATCGGCTGACCGAATAAGCCGGTTCTGAATACATAGATATGGTTGTGCGAATCAGCCATATCTACCATACAACCCATTAAGTCACAAACAAACAGGCCCTAAGCCTATTAAGCCATCATCAAGCAACCCCTAAATCTCTTAGCAGATGATCTTTGTGAGCATATATTTTTCTATGAGCATGAAACCTTCAATTAAATTCTTCAATAAAAGTAAAATTGATATGATGAATTTTTTGGGTGAAATCTATTCTTTTAATTTCTTTGTTGAATTGACAATATTTTTTTTGTTATATTATCTTTGATTAACTCGCATGTAAAAAATGTTATAATATGGTTAAGTATTTGTTTGACTGTCTATTCACAATAATAAAAAAAAAATCAAGCATATAATGTGGAAAAGAATTTAGATAATTTATCTTCTATTTTTGTGGGTTTTTTGAGCTAAGGATGAAATGGTAGTTTGTATAATTTAGATTGTAACTCCCTCAAATTTGAAAAGAGCAACTAATTTAAAATTTCAATAATAGCTCAAAGAAAGATAAAATCTCTTATGACAAGCTCACATTTGAAATACGAATCTAGATTTAACCGTCAACAAAATCAATAAAATCGTATGCAATGACTAACTTAAAAGTCGGATGTTACTAAACCCATCAAATATTGCTATCTCCAAATGTGCGGAAAACTTCACCCGGACTACTCTCTCTCGTGCATAAAACTAGCACTCATCTCTCCACGAAGTTGCTAGTACCAATCCTCGACCGGAACCTGATGCACATGCCGACAATTAAAAAGGTTAGATTTAACGCCTAATGAGTTCAAGAGTTTTCCTCATGGACATATAAAGCAATAAACTTTAAGAATGTTATTTAAACCGCGATTTCCATAAATGAAAGGCATTAAGTATAAAAGCAACATCTTTTTCAACACTCAACATTTTCGTGATTAGGACCCCGATACAAAACGTTCTTTCGAATATAAATTCGAAACCCAAAACCCAAGACATAATTGAAAATTTTAATATTCAAATGCTGAAAACATGCATAACCCTATTATTCAAAATATCCAAAAACATGAGTAATGTTCAATACCCAAAACCATAAATCATGGATAACAACACATACTCAAATGTCACCGAAAACATGGATAATAAAACTCAATGCTCAAAACGATACATTTCGGTGACGGGGAAGACCCGATTACATTGCACGTGACGGAACACAAAAGTAGGTCACATAACCATATAGAACAAAAACGCGTGAATTATACTCATAAGACATATCGAGCTCAACCCCTCTAGATCTATTGCCCGTGGAGACTCAAATTTAACCCCTCTAGGTCTATTCTTTGAGATGTCCAAATCCACACCAAACATACAAGCACATTGGGATTACACCATACTGCTCATGGGATAATGCCCGACCCTACGGGTCCATATCTTACTTACCATGAGGCTCGATGCCTATTCCGTGCTACTCCAAGAAAACATAGAAGCACATTAGGATTACACCTTACTGCTCATGGGACAATGCCTGACCCTACAGATCCACATCTTACTTACCATGAGACCCGATGCCTATTTCGTGTTAAAATGAGGGAAACTAACGTCCCATCATTGAACGTAAAGACTCAACTGCCTATGGATCCATTGCATTATAGTCAAAAACATTACATGACTCCAAACGAATGGACTAGTGCATTCAAAACATGTAATTATCAAATATGGTGCAGTAAATGCAAATCATAACCAAATGCTCTACATTGAGCTATCAAAATCGGACAATCGTCCCCATGACCCAACAAGGTCCAAACGTAGCCATAGGCTCCACTAATCAAAAGACCATTTGTTATAAATCATGAAGTGCAATAAAAGTAAATAACCCATTTTTATGCAAACACATACCTCAAGATATGGTTAACCCAAAACTCATCATTGATTGGAACAAATGATTTTCCAAGTGAACTCATGGCCTTTATATTTCCAAAATCCTTCATAACGCGATAACGTGCCTTTCATAAACGGTTTATAAAATCAAATACACCAAAAAATTCATAAATCATCGAATATAATTTATTTGTTCAAATAGTCGCCAAAGAAACACATTTATGATATTTACCCGCCAAAATATCCAACTCCCAAATATAGACATTCCATGAGATTTATCAACCCAAATATACCAAATATGAAAACTTTGTCAAATACTCAACATATTAAAAATCGCCATGTAAACATTTTTTCACTTCAAAATACACATTTTGGCATGTACATAGTTTTCACAAAACAACTTGAACTCACCTTACTAGATTTAGGCTAAATCTAGATTTTTCCCCAACTTGAGCTCCTTTGAAGAAGTTTGAATACTCAAGCCAAATGTTCCAAAAACCTAGATCCACAAGTTTCCAAACATAAATATTCATATTCAACCGTTTATAATCGTTACCCAGACATCTTATATCAAAATTTCCATTTTGGCCAAAAACCCTAATTTAACCTAACTTTCCCAAAATATGAGAAATATAAACACTAGAGAGTCATCAATGGAGAATTTATAACTCATAATAAGGTTAGAAACTAGGAGGATGAACTTACCACTTAGGTTTTGGTGAAAACCTAGAAAACCCTAAATTCCTTGAAGATGGAGGTGATGATGATGAGCTCTTGACATTTGCTTCCAATCTACCACCAAATACTCTTGAATCTTCCCAAAAATAACAATCTAACCTTGAAAAACTCTCAAAAACAAAACCATAGTATTTTGAATTGTCCAAAACGGAGTAGAATTGACCAAGATATGAAGAAATGAAGAATGAGGCGGAAAATCAAACTTTTAACAAGTCTGGTACACCTGTGCTACATTGCCATGCGACTTTGCCATGGCATTGTCGCATGGTACAGTCGCACAAGGTGTCTAAAAGGCTCCCCCTTGGCTGCTACTTTGCCAGTGCGAATATGACACTGTCATAGTCGTCGGGCATTGTAGTCGGACCCGTACCAAGCCTCGAAACTCGACTTTTTCTATGCCAACACTCACGAAACTCTTAGGGACTTTAAGTAATGTTTTTCCAACATAAGTTCCACCATTTACAAGTTGTAAAAACGTCAGGGTGACCTTTACTTAGCGAAAATTACTGGTGTTACAATTTAGACGTTTTATTCTACACACAAACAATCATTTATTCTATTTACTTAAGATGAAATCAACATAACATGTTATCGACAAACTTTTTTAACTACAAACTCCACAAATTACGTCTTTAA
The DNA here is from genome assembly GCA_954870635.1 of Arctium minus. NCBI lineage: Eukaryota > Viridiplantae > Streptophyta > Magnoliopsida > Asterales > Asteraceae > Arctium > Arctium minus. The sequence continues at coordinate 129,700,992 of OX941080.1, read as the reverse complement.
ATTTATTTGATGTACAATCCATCATTTGAATGAGAAAATAGATTAAACAAACAATGATTTTGTATCAACCAACCGAAATAAACTTATCCATTGAAGATTTTTATCCTTAATCCCTTTGAAATTAAAATAAAATTAGAAATCTACATATTCACCCTTATCCATTCAACAACGCAATTTGTTTCCCACATATTATATGTTGGAAATTGTTATGAAACAACGGTTCAAATTCAGGTCAAGATTAATATTTGATTTAGATTTAATTTATACATGTATAAAATTATTTTTAATTAAAGAAGAAGAAATACGTATTGATTGAATATGGATGAAGCATGTTGGAGGTTGAAGTGGTCCAAAGACAAGACTAATGTTTTCAGAGATGGCAATGACGAATATGATTGCATCCTCTTCGACAGAGATTGGGAATTTTTCAACGTCTAGACAATTACATATTATATGTGTGTGTATAGAAAAAAAATTCACTTGAGACACCAATCAAGTTAGAAGAAGTAAAAAAAGGGTAAAAAAACTCAACGGTTTTTTAATTAAAAAATTGTATTTATAACAATATAGTCTGTGAATCCTTAAAACCACGATTATCAATTTGAAATTAATATCACATGCGTACAAATGTGATTTTTTTTCTTGTAAAAAAAAAACCCTGATTTCTGTTGTAGGATAAATGTACCATCGTCTAAAGGATATGACAATAGAGATAAAGATAGAGATAGAGATAAATATATCAGAGATAAATTAGAACTAAAATATCTCACAACTATCTACTTGTAACTCATCCATATTTAAAGGGCTTTTGATTAATGAGAATTACAGATTCATTATCTCCGTATATTGTTGTTCTATTATGCTTTTTCTTTAACACGTTATCAGCACGAACGCTCAGATATTATAAACCCTTTTCGAACCCATAGGTTGCTGCTGAAACAACATTGCTACTCTCGATGTAAAATCAAGTAAGCAAATTTATATGATATGCATGTTGATGTTGTGATATAATATAATATGTCAAATTATATCGGCCTACAATAAAACATACAATTTGCATAAAGTATGTAATCTTATATTCTATTTTCTTTTCTAATTTTTTTTTATCAATCTCCATTATTAATATACACAATATGTTTATATAAGCACCTTAGTAAATAGTATATCCATTGAAACAAAATATGTTATCTACTTTTATATGAACACTTTATATGTATTTTTTCCGTGTGGTATATCATAATTTATGCTTACTACCGATCGAATCAAGGTCTTAGATCTATTGGATATTTTCCATTCTTCAAGTTTATGTTCGAAAAACCGTTCACTTAGTGCAAACCATTATACAACCGGAATAGAATAAGAGATGAGGAGACTATCAGATTAAGGTATGAAAGAGATTAACCAGATGGTTTGGCAACTTTTTCTTAGTTGCTTAAGATTGAAGGTGGATAAAAGATGAAAACTTTAAGGGTTTTAAGTGATAATAAGGAACCGTTCTTACTTATGAGGTTAACATTTGTTTTATTATTTTATTTAAATCAACTGTAATACATTTTTTTAATTGATTTTGTTTATCCATCCATTTATTGAATATATAATTGGTATATTAGGTTGTATATTTAATTTAGTTCTAATTTATCGTCCTTTAGTTTCAATCATGATAACATAATTTTATTGTTTTAAAATTATCATTGCCATTTATTTTGACATGATGAATTAATTTATAATAAGATATGTTTAGTTGGATAAGTTAATTATCTTGATGTTATTTACTTATCTGACAATTAAATTTGATTTATATCTTTAAATTAGACTACATGACTAGTTAATTTATATGATTGACTTTTATTGTCTTATTAAGTAATATTTATTATTTATTCATATCTTATTTAAATGTTTATCTTAAATTATAATTTATAATATATAATAAACTTTTAGAAGTTACACTTCTAACCCCCATAATTTTTATTATTTTGTCAAAAGGTTTAAAAATAGCAAGAAAATGTTAAATTCAAACATTTATCTTCATTATGAGTTCCTACTCATAATTTTAAACTATATAATTAATTTTGGGAAGTTACACTTCTAACCCCATATATTTTGGTCTTTACCAAAATCTCCAAAAATACTCTTAAGGTATTAAAATATTAAAATTGGCTTCATATGCCAAACTCATAGTCATTTTGGCCTCATGTCAAATGCTCTATAATTAATAATGTTATATCTAAATGAAATAAATCATAAGATATCAACTGGATTTTGTCAAACGGGTGTAAACAGCCCTAAGGTTTCTTGGGACTTAAGAAATCCATGTGATTCCCCTACTACCTGGAAATCCAATAGATTGAGTGATTTCTTTTTCGCAAAAAATGAAATATTGATGAAGTATTATCAATAAAATTAAAGCATACAAAATCCAATATTGTTATGATAATGAAATTTCATAACCATAATCCATTTTCTTATCAAAAAGAAAATCATATATTATTCTTTATATATGTAAATGGTTGAAACAACTCATCCCAAAATCAACGTCGTAAACTCAAAAGAATCTGAGTATCATAAATGAGTATATAAACTTCCTTTTGAAAAGGTACAAGAAAATACCTAAATTCCAACTCCCTATTAACTCTAAAATCAACCTCTTGAAAGGGTACAAGCAAATACCTTCATGTTTTGAGACGACATATAAATCCTAAATTTCATAGGAATACCTTTACTAGAAACCCTCAAAGAAATGTGGGATGTCCCAAAAGGGATAATTGGGAGTACTCATAAATATGTACTTCCCGAACTAATCGTACATTGGAATGAAACCCACTTACTCGATTACAAAAAGGTAACTGATGTCAACAAAGAAATGTTATATCCAAAATGCGTCTCAATCTCTGTGGCAAGGAACTCACAGAAGATGACATGATTTTTAACATTATTTCCACCTTTCATATATAAGTAAATATAATTATAAGTTGGAATGCAACCTTTAGACAAACTCATCAACCTAATGCAAGTGGTTGAGAGACATAACAAGGTTATTTTGAATAACACCACATATGTCGGGATAAAGAAAATTCCCGATATCGATAGTGAAAGTGTTAGAGGTGGAAACAACTCCAAATGATTGTGAGTTAAAAACAATTTCACACATGTGACATTTCTGCACCATGTAGACGAGACCCTATAAAGGGTCAGGGTATTGGTAAGAGTCAGGAAGGATTTTTCAACACCTAGAGTAGGATACAACTATTACCCAGGTGATAATAGACAATCAAATAAGATATGCACTAAAAAGTGCTTCTATCAAAAAGGGAACACGTTGAAAATGAAATATAACATATTTGTTTTAATATTTAATATTGATTATGCATATGTTTCTTTGAAATTAATTTTAAGTACCAAAATTAATTTCTTTGCTAAAGTAAAATCGAATATGTAACCATTATAGATGTAAATAAATACATCAAAACAAATACAAAAAAAAAAATTCAATATTCTCCATTCCATGTAGGAATGTATCGAGGAGAATTGATTTTTTTTTACCTATCACACAATCGAAAAAAAAAAGATAGACTAATACTTGTTTTATAATACATCCAACCAAATTACTTAGACGATGGACTGTCACTTTCTTGGTGAAACAAGTTTAATACGAACCTTGTAAAGATATTTGTATCAAATGGAAATGAAAATGAGCATATATACATAAATTCCAATTAATATGAAAGGAAACATATATCATGGAAACTAATGTGTCAAACTAGTAGATTATTGGGTCATCGAAACATATTTTGTCACCAATAAAGAAATTTTGGGGGCAATAACACATATATGTTTCGACATGACCATGTGGGACACTGTGGTTATGACATAGTGATCCGTGTATTGCAAAATACACATAGACACATTCTCTTTCGAGTGAAAGGAAAAATGAGGCAAATTGCAACTGTTGACTTCTGAAGCATAAGAAACAACATTGCTATCATAATATGCCCTCTTGAATACATAAAAATTTTGTATATACCCTAATCCTTAGCCAATACAGGAATGAGATCATCCTAAATCTAAGGACATTATACAAAAATATTCCATTGTTACAACGAATACAAGGTGATATTTATGGACATAAACATCCAGAATGCGGGCCATTAAAGTACTTTATGGTTCTGGTTTCGACACGATGAACGCATGTCGTATTATTGTCCACATGAAATACTGCACTCCTAGCACCAGCTATACGTTTAAGGTCTCACCACCCTTATTATTTCATCAAGTCTATATGACTTGGAATGCTGGAGAATTTACATCATAAGGATTTGATGTTAATTGCATATGTATTAGGATCAATGTAGAGTTTCCTATACCCCATGTGTATATATAAAATGGTCTCATAGAAGTAGTTATCAAAAGAATATGATGACATCTAGGGTATTAATAATGCGCATCAATTTACCCACATCTACCTGGGGTTATGCAATTATTATATGCAGTTTCTTTTTGTCGTTCTTAGACCCACTGCTTGCTAACCAGCCTCATGCGTACCAGTTGGTAACTAGATATAAGCCTGATACTTTACATTTACGCATGTTTGATTATATGTGCCAATTGCTCCCCCACATCGCATCGAAATGGGTCCTTAAAGATGATTTGGTAAATGTTGGATATGAACCCCCAACAATTATCCGCTAATTAGAATATTTGACTAGTGATCTCTTTACCGATAGATTTGCGGGTTGTCACTTTCATGAGACAGTCTTCCCGTCGTTAGGGGGAGATAGGAAAAAGAATTTTCCATGGGAATTACAGGAAGTGTCATTGAATATTCTCACTCTGTCTCATTTTGATCCCCAAAACTTCACAATGTAATGTTGAAATCAAACGAATCAAACTCGATACCTGATACGTTTAATATTTCAAAAGTGACAAGATCACATATACGAGCTGCAAATATACTCGCAAGGTCAAAAAAAGTCCCCAACAGGGGCACAACGCCATTGAAAAGTGCGTTGCAATCTAACATAATGGAGGTGTGGTTGAGGTCGTAGCTACCAAATGGAAATGGTGGAAGCTACTTGGTTCGATAGATACTATTCTAAAGGAAGAGAATAGTAAGGCACATCCATTTATCATCAATACACAAAAACTCTCATGAGATTATCTCTAATTATAATTATGTCCATGAATCATCATTGGAGGATGCTCCGAAGTTAATATTTATTCTAGAGATGAATATTAATCGCAAATGAACTATGAGAGTACATATGAGTCGATGGACATATCATATATAATCATTGATGATTTATTCACATATACGATGGCTCATAAAATGATCGAGCACGACGACATCGAACCAGGCTCAGTTGAATAATATCAACACAGAGCATATTGACCTAAATGTAAAGAAACAATCCAGAAAGAATTCTATTCTTTGACAAAGGATCGGGTATTTGGTCAGGTAGTGCTAACCTACCAAGTGTAAAGCCCGTAGGACATAACTGAGCCTTTGTCAGAAAGCGTAACGAGAATAATGAGGTCCTAATATGTAAGGCTCTCCTTTGGCGCAAGGTTTCTCACAACACCCTGGATTGACCACGAGGAGAGTCACTCTCTCATGATGGATGTTATGACATCCGAATAATTTGTTAGCCTAGTAATTTCCGAAGGACTGGAAATGCAGCTCATGAATGTAGTTACTACATATCTCTATGGGGATCTAGATTTAGAGATATATAAAAGTGCTTGATGATATTACATTACCAAAATCAAGTAACTCTAAACCACGAAATGCGTTTGTAATAAAATTGAAATGCTCACTTTATAGATTAAAACAATATAAGCGGATGTGGTATACATGCCTAATGAAATACTTGATTGGGAAAGGATATATAAGAACGATGAACTGTTCCCTTGCGTATTTATTATGAAAAACAAGTTCCAGATTTTCAAAGTAGCTCTATATGTCAATGTTATGAACATAATAGGCACTCTTGATGAAATAAGAGAAACCACAAGCTATTTGAAATATGATTTTGAGAGGAAAGATCTTGGGAAAACTTTGTTTTGTCTAGATATTTAAGCTACGACACCGAGTTTGTGAAATATTAATTCACCAATCGCATATGTACAGAAAATAATCAGGCAATTTAATATGGACAAAGCGCATCCGGTTAGCACTCCCATGATCGGTCGAAGTGTCGGATATAAGGAAAGATCCATTTCGTCTAAAGGATGATGACGAAAAAATGCTGGGAGCTGGAATTCCCTATCTAAGTACAATATGCGTATTATCGTACTTAGCATAATACACTTGACCATATATTATAGTTCTCAATGAACTTGTTAGCTAGATTTAACTCAGCGCCAACGCAAAGTCATTGGAATGATATCAAACTAATCTTTTAGATCCATTGACATGGACTTATACTTTCCCTATAGAAAGAAAAATAGGATTGATAATGGAACTTCAATACCTAATTATAATGTAAGCAGCAAAAGTACTAGCTCTTATAGAAACACCAAACAATGTATTGGTATGTCTTTGATGATATTATGTATCTGCCTGTAACACCCCGAATTTCGTTTGGCCGTTTTGTGAAGATGTATAGAGGAAAATGGAGGTTTATGTGTCTGTCTACAGGGCGCACGGGTCGTGCGCCCTCCTTCAGAGAAAACGCACGGGTCGTGCGTATGATCCAGCGGCGAGGCAATGGGCTTGCGCACAGGCCGTGCGCATTCCGTGCGCCCTGTCAGGCTGCTTTTTGGGGTTTGCCTTAAATATCTCATTTGTGAGATATTTCTTAAAATACCTCAAAATCTCAGTCTCTCTCTTCCTTTTCTCTCTTTTCTTCTTTCGATCTTCGAGTCTCGTTTGGTTGCTAGTTTGCGGTGTTTCTAGCAAGGGGTCGGTGTTTTAAGCTTCACCTCTACGTCGTGATCGTTATCTGGTTAAAAACCTACTGGTGAGTTCCTACTACCATTTTACAAACTTTATACATGTCAAAACTCTTATTTGCGAAATCCGAAGTATTTCTACGGTATGATTTCATGTTCTCTACATTTTGATATAAATGAAGTTTTTGGCGATTTTCGGGGTTCCCGATCAGTTTTGACTAAAATGACTGTTTCCGCCTTATTGAAGTAAAATGACGTTTTACTTGCACATTATGTGGATATGTGAAAAGAATGTTTAAGAACTCATTTTTTTTTATGATTTTCATTCTTACTAGAAGTTGAACTGGAAATGACATTTTGTTTATAAAATGTGTTTTTACCATATGTTTATTTATGGTTGGTCACATATATTGTTGTGACGAGTCTGTACCATTACTAGCGGATCCCTAGGTTTTGAGTCGACTGTATTGTTGGGATGTCATATTCCCCATTTTGTAGCTATGGATGCATATGATCCTCGGGGGCAACTTGGTACGGTTATGTGAGGTCGGATACTAGCCATGGTTCATAGTGATCCTAGTGAAGGAGTATACATTGGTTTTGCTTGGGGGCTCGATCTCACGTTGTAGCACGAACCTATGTGTTCGTATCCTTGGATTCCAATTGTTTAGCTCATAACTCGGATTTTGGACTACTTTGTGTTACGCCACAATCCTTGGTAAAAGGTTTTATCGTCGGTCCTTTGATGACATGTTTATAATGAAAAAGACCGGTTGTGGCAAAGGTTTCAATTGTAAAATTTAACCTCTTTGGAAATATTATCTTATGATGCAAATGTTTATATCTTTTGATCTTTATAAACTGTATGTTCTCACCAGACTTTAAGTCTGACACTTTTTCTCAAATGATATGTATAACAGGTTTCCCTTAGCGGTGGGATGCACTGGGTTTTGAGAGACGAGTTGGGTCTCGGGGCATTTTGAGATGACTAAAGTGTTGATAGTTGGGCATTGTTAAGTCCCATTCTTTTGATGAATTTTGGATTGTCAACTGATGTAATCTAGATAGTTATGTTTAGATTAGTCTGTTGATGAATTCTAAATCCGTACAGGTTTTTGTAAAGTCTTAAGGACTGATACACCTTTTGAGAAGTTTATAGCAATACAGATGTCATATTGCCTTATTTGAGAAGTTTTATTTTACTCTGATTTTTAGGGTGTTATACTGCCTGACCCATACAAAGGTTGTTCCCAAATTGGATGATGAATTACCACAAGGAACACACCGATTGCTTGAAAGTAAGCTAAGCAAACCCTTGTAACTACCTCCTTAAACTAATCCAATAATATTACTCTCCATGAGATAATTAAAGAATGTATATGATTAAGGACTATCATTACATATATTAGAGGAGCTAGTAATTTTGGGCTCAACCAGTATCCTACTTGCATATATGGAAATAATGCATTATGTATCGAAGAAATGAACATAAGATACATCAAGGGTTATAATACAAAGCATATTCTGCTTAAGTTTCTATACAATCAGCAATAAAAGTCTCTACTTTAGATTCAAGTGAATCAAGTAAGGTGTCAAAAGAATGTGACATATTTTACCAAGTCATTACCTAAAACCATATATTAGGAAATATGTAGAAAGTAAGTGCAAATGTTTTCCAAACTCCCTTGATTAATGCACGAATCAGGGGGAGTAGTAGACAAAAGGGGGAGTCTACTATATTTGTGATATTGGTATGTTGTGCTCTTTCCTTCAACCAAGGTTTTATTTTTCCCATTGGGTTTTGTTCCTTGGTATAAGGTTTTAGTGAAGCAACTATTTATATACCATCATGCTTTCCTAACTCTTATGATTAAAGTACGAATCTAAGAGAAAACTATATTGAAAGAAAAATCTATGTATTGCAAAGGAAACTGGTGCGTTGTACTCTTTCCTTCGTCCTGTTTTTTCCCACTGGGTTTTATTTTGGCGTAAGGTTTTAACGAGGCAACAACTGTGCACCATCAGTCCTTTAACTCGGCACAAGGGGGAGTGTTGTAGGATAAATGTGTCATCGTCTAAAGGATATGACGATAGAGATAAAGATAGAGATAGAGATAAATATATTAGAGATAGATTAGAACTAAAATATCTCACAACTATCTACTTGTAACTCATCCATATTTAAAGGGCTTTTGATTAATGAGAATTACAGATTCATTATCTCCGTATATTGTTGTTCTATTATTCTTTTTCTTTAACACGTTATCAGCACGAACGCTCAGATATTATAAACCCTTTTCGAACCCATAGGTTGCTGCTGAAACAACACTACTACTCTCGATGTAAAATCAAGTAAGCAAATTTATATGATATGCATGTTGATGTTGTGATATAATATGTCAAATTATATCGGCCTACAATAAAACATACAATTTGCATAAAGTATGTAATCTTATATTGTATTTTTCTTTCTATTTTTTTTTATCAATCTCCATTATTAATATACAAAATATGTTTATATAAGCACCTTAGTAAATCGTATATCCATTGAATCAGTCTAGAACTTCAAAACCAAAAGTTCCATTGTTACCCGATTTAAGTCCAAAAGAAGCTTATATATAGTGGCATGGTGCCTATATCTTCAAAAAACATTTTTTTTGTTAATATATCACATTTGTAAATCGTATTTGTTTGTGAATAAAAAAAGTTTAAAACACCTAACCCCAAAACAAGATGATCAACCTTGATACCATTCTAAAACACCCCAAAACACAAAGAAGAATCTAGACATCCTTTTATCTAATAATAGTTGGTATATTCTTCCATTTCTATCTCCTATCTAAATTATTATATATTTATATAATTGTAATGTCACTTGACGATTTTTTTAACATTTACGACTAGGAATCCTATTTTTGAATATTTGATAACGTTTCAAAATAGCGTGGGCGAAATACTCGGCTATAGATTATAGTTGAAAGTTTGTTATTCAATATATTTGTTGTCAAACTTGTACCATTGCCAAAGACTAGTTCCAATATATTTTGACTGCTTATGAAAATATTAACTAGGGGTGTTTGCGGTCCGGTTTGGGCGGTTTCACCCCCCAAACCACAAACCAAACCATAAATGGCGGTTTAGGAAATTTTCAAACCAAACGGTTTGGTAACAAGTGACCAAACTGGTCAAACCGGACCACAAAAAGACGGTCTGGTCTGACCGGTTTAGGCGGTTTGGGTCTTTTATGGGCTTTAAACTAAGAGACATAAATTTTATATCCAAAATAAAATTTCTACCAATATAAATTATTAAAAAACAGTATATCGAAGTATAAAAGAACGTTTATATATTAAATTAAAAAAAACATTGAGAATGTTGGAAAAAGGTTAAACAAGTTCAACAATGGTTGAATTTTGGACAAATAATGAGTAACTCGAAGAACGATTGGGATTTAGATTTGAACTTTTAATGGATCTTAGAACTTTGTCAATTTAGACTTAGAGAACACAATCAATTGATAGGAATGAAAACTAAAGACATAATTTTTTGATGAACGTTTTTTAATTGAGCCATAAAAGTTGAGCCTACAACATGAAAACTAAATATGATTTTTGGCGGTCGGTTCGGCCCAGAGCGCTCAAAAAAAGGGCACAGACCAGACCGAACTGAGCGGTTTGGCTGTTTTTCAGACCAGACCGGACCGTCAGACCGCTCAAACCGTCAAAAACGGTCTTGTTTGACTTGGTTCGACCGGTTTGAGTGGTCCAACGGTTTTTTTGAAACACAACCCTAATATCAAATTATATAATTCTACTAGAATGCACTTATAAATATGATTATACCATTACAGTAAAAAAAGTAAAAAAAATATATATATATACGAAGCGACTTTTAAATTCTCAAACTAAATGAAAAACCAAATACAAATCAAGAACTCTCTAAATTGGATCTTTTTATAAATATATCATTCCATAATCCAATTATTTATTTCATCAACCGGAAGCAATTATTAAATCAGGATATTGCATGTACCTTTCCCAAATCATGAATAAATGCTACACTTTGTTTTCTTATCCCATTTGCACTACTTTAATTAGGAAGTCTACTAGGAGGTGCCTAAGCCGTCAAACAAGATTAACATTTACGACCAAAGTAACTAGCTTTTAATTTATAAATAATATAATTGAAATTAAAAAAATTAATACTTTGAAAGTCACGATAATGGGCTAATGAACACCTATAAAAGTGCAAACCCACAACCAAAAACTCAAACCAATACCTTTGCTTTGAACACACATACAATCTTCATTCTTCAATCTCATTTTGAAAATAAAAAATGGATCAAATTAAGCACAATTACATCCAAGTCGACGGGTTGAAACACTACAAGAAAAATGGTAATTAGTGACAAAAAGGAATTGGTCACTAACAACAGAAAATTGGTCACTAATGTCCTTTAGTGACCAAAATTTCGGTCGTCACTTTTCGTCACCAAAGGTCCGTCACTAATTGACAATAGTGACCAAATACAAAATTGGTCACTAATTAGTGACAAAATTAAAGTGGTCACTATGTTTGTGACGACTAAAATGGTCACTAAATTTCGTTACTAAGTTGTTAAAAGTCGTCACTAATTTGTCAAGATAACGGCTCGGTTAACGTCCGTTAACTTTCATTAGTGACCAAAAAATGTGGTCACTAATTATAAAAAATGAATAAAAAAATTGTCATAAATTTATATTGTAATTGTTATTACAATATAACTAAAACCTGCTAATTTGTAAAGATGGAAATCTAAAATTAATTTCCTTCGCAAAAAGTATAATTCTTTGATCCAAAAAATATAATTTTTGATCCAAACAAGCATGTCAAAGTCATATCAATTTATTGATCACTAAATCACTTGATGACTAACAAAAATAGAACATAGGCTTCTTAGTTTTGAGATCCCGATGCAGATGCAGATAACTTTGACAGTTGTGCCATCATAAAGTTCATTTTGTCCTTCATTTCGTTATGCTCCTCTTGAAATTTCAGTTGCTCCTCTTTAAATTTCGTATGCTCCTCTTGAAACTTCACTTGCTCCTCTTGAACTTTCAACTGTTATTCTTTGATTCTTTTAACTTCTTCCTCTAAAGCCTTTGATTTGTTATTTTCTAATTCCAACTCTATTCGCAGATTTTCTGTGGCTAAAACATGTTTTGTCGAAGTTGCACGTCCCTTTATGTATCCCGGAATACGATGTAGCTTTTTCAAACAAATTTCTACCGGGGAACAAGAAGAAGCAGCTTCCTCACTTAGTAATTCATTCTGCATGACAAAAGAATAAGAACAAACTCATCAACAACTCCAATTTTGCCATCTAAAATACTTCCATGTTCATCACAGATATGTTTGTGCATGAGTTGTGTGTGTGTGTGTGAACTTAACTGAACATACTCTTTTACATTACACCATTTGGCTTTATTCCAGAACCCAAAATAGAGAAATCCACACAGCAGCAGTTTCCAAGGCCATATAGGATCATTTTTTGCACAAAGAAACCATCCTATAATCTGCATATTTTCCCAATCTAAATAGCTTAAATACAAACCAAACCCAAATGTGATGACTAACAGTTATTCCACCCTTATACCACCAAATCCCTAAAGCAAGCCCATTGGTATAATACTTTGAAAAAAAACCATTGCAGTAAGTAACCCAAATCCAAATCCCAGGAACATTCCAATAATAGAACCCATTTTGCTAGACCAAAAATAAGGTAAGAATAAAGGTTGAGAAACCATGTTGGTACTCAACAAGAAAAAAATCAACAAATCAGTTTGACCAAAGGCCATTGATAGATAATATCCCATAAACAGAATACAAGACTGGAAGTCAAAAACCAGTATTGTTCCAAATCTGTGATCCAAAACCAAAGATTAAGACCCAAACACCAATATCTGATGAACATGATCTTTAATAAATTTTGTGCAACCACAAATCCAGCAACAACAAACTATAGTACCAACCATTAATTCAAGTAAATCAGATAAACAGGACAGTGGCAGTATAGAATTGAGTTTTAGGAAAACTAAATCAGATAAACCCAGAACTGTTGGTCCCGAAGGTGCTTAACAAGTTTGTAGAAGAGGGGGAGGGGTTGAATACAAACACTGAATTTTAAAGTTTAATAAATTGTTTATTGATAAATCAAATTATAATTTACAAGTTCGTTGCGGAATAAGATCAAGTAGAACCTAATCTAAACAAACTTAAGAATCATTAAGAAGGGTTGCACAAGAATTAGAGAATGGGGGATTAGGAGAGTATAGAAAACAAGGGTTTCTATATTTTTAGAAAGATGAAGGCTAAGGGTAACTCTCAGATGGAGTTGAAATATTTTTATTTATACTTGATGCATTAAATACATGGCAGAGCACTTTACACGTGTCCTTCATTGATTGGCTGCATGGGTCTGACTTTAGGAGACATGCTTTTGGTCGTATGATGAAGAGTGTAGTTATCAGAGTTGTTGTACGAATTGCTGTAGAGGTATGTCTGTTTCTGACAATCGTACAATGTGTACAAGGGTAAGACAAAAGAGACTTGAGGCATAAGCTAAGTGATCGTCAATCGCTGAATATCTCTTCCTTCAGAGATATAAAGAAGTTCAGCTATCGCTGAAGCTTTTCCTCAGGTTTCTTCACATGTGTAGACTTGTCTTGGCTTCGCTGATATCCGCATCAGTTCATGAGTAGTCTTGTCTTTGTTCAACTGCTTTGTCTTCGATTCAGCAGTGAACATCTTTTGTCACGAAACTTGTCTTCAGGGATTACGTCTAACTGTTTACATGAGAAATCATCAACGATAGTGAACATACTCAGTATTTTATCGTTGATAGTGAAACACTTATACATATGAATGTTTTCAAGAAAGATCATCAGTGATAACTGAACAGACTCAGTATGATCGATGATGATGAAACACTAATACATAATGTTTAAACGTAATTTTCACTAAGTATAGAAAAGGGTCATTTTAAAATCACTGAGAGAGTATGGATCAACAATCTCCCCTATTTGATAATGACAAAGTAACTATGAAGAAAATTACTTTTAAATCAAAATGGGGAATAATCAGGACTCATAACATACACGTCCCAATTACTATTTTGAGGGATCTTTTACAGTACTGATGGAGTTAAGTACTTCACTGAAAATTTTCATTAATTCAAAGAAGGAATTACAAGAGAGATGAAAATTCTAAGTACAAGTGAAGAACTAACTACTATAAGTCTAGTTAATAGATTACAAGAAGTAAGAAAAAAAATCTATCAGCTATCTAGATAGGATTGTAGGACCTTGATCATGTAATCAGGTGCTTCTTCTCCTTTTTTGTTAATGTCCCTGAATCAAGTTCTTATCTAATTCAAACAATCAAACAAACAAGATGACAATTAGATTGATTACTCAACCTGTTATAGATTCCAAATCAAGATTCGTACAAAAAACACTTTCTCTCACTTAAGCTCTGCGAATTGCAATCTCTAGTTACAAGATTACAAAAGACCCCTAGTCATATATCTATTAAAACGAAACAAAGATACCCAACACGCATACAAACTAAACAAACAAAGACTTTGACTTTGACTTTTATTACATTTGACTTTGACTTTGCATGAAAGTTGACTTTTGAGCTTTGAATTTCTTTGACTTTCAGCTTCAGAATTAATGATCTTGCATCCAACAAATTTGTGCACTAACAATCTCCCCTTTTGGATCAGGATCATCTCTAAACGATTCTGCAATTCAATCTTCTTTTGTTAAGCTCAATTTGAACAATCTCCCCTTTGATCAAATTTGATCAAATACTGAAGACTTTGGATAAGATAAATTTGATCAAAGGGGAGATTGTTCAAATTGAGCTTAACAAGAGAAGATTGAATTGCAGAATCGTTTAGAGATGATCTTGATCCAAAGGGGGAGATTGTTAGTGCACAGATTTGTTGGATGCAAGAACATTAATTCTGAAGCTGAAAGTCAAAGAAAGTCAAAGCTCAAAAGTCAACTTTCATGAAAAGTCAAAGTCAAATGTAATAAAAGTCAAAGTCAAAGTCTTTGTTTGTTTAGTTTGTATGTGTGTTGTGTATCTTTGTTTTGTTTTAATAGATATATGACTAGGGGTCTTTTGTAATCTTGTAACTAGAGATTGTAATTCTCAGAGCTTTAATGAGAGAAAGTTAGTAAGAGAAAGTGTTTTTTGTACAAATCTTGATTTGGAATCTATAACAAGTTGAGTAATCAATCTAATTGTCATCTTGTTTGTTTGATTGTTTGAATTAGATAAGAACTTGATTCAGGGACATTAACATTTTTGCCTTCAATCAGATGATTCTTGTCTACTGATTGTTTTGATCGGTTCAGCTAGAGGAGAGTAGGTACACCATAAGCACATGAGATCCTTTAAATGATTCAGAGGACATATATAGGGATCTTAGACTCTTTGGAATCTGAGTTGTCCTTCATCATCGTTGAAGAAGACTCCAAAAGGATTTTTCAGCACTTGTCCTACAATGAATGGTCCACCAGGAGGCAGGTATAGATCAAGAATCGAGAGATCAGGAGGAGGCCCGAACAGTGCTTCTTTCGAGAACTTGATAGAGGTGTTGTTCTTGATTCCAGCGACATTATCAGTGTGTGTGTGTATGTCTAGATCATGTATTGTTTGTATGTATATAGCACATACGTCTATATCATGTCTATGTATGTATACATATGTATTGTTTGTATGCATGTATAGAGCACATATGTCTATATCATGCATGTCTAGCAATGTATGTGTGTATATATGTCTATAGATCATGTTTATGTATGTATGTATGTATGTATGTCTATAGATCATGTCTATGTATGTGTGTATGTATGTATGTTTATATATAGATATATTATATACATATGTATTGCTTGTATGTATATAGCACATATCTATATCATGTCTATGTATGTGTGTATGTATGTATGTATGTATGTACGTATGTATATGTCTATGGTGTGTGTGTGTGTGTATGTCTAGATCATGTATTGTATACATAAGTATTGTTTGTATGCATGTATATAGCACATATGTCTATATCATGCATGTCTAGCTATGTATGTGTGTATATATGTCTATAGATCATGTTTATGTATGTGTGTATATGTATAGATGTACGTCTATAGATCATGTCTATGTATGTGCATGTGTGTATGTATGTATGTCTATATATAGATGTATTGTTTACATATGTATTGCTTGTATGTATATAGCACATACGTTTATATCATGTCTATGTATGTATACATATGTATTGCTTGTATGTATATGTTTATATATGTGTATGCATATAAGTTTGTATATGTCATGTACATGCATGTCTATATATGTATGTATGTATGTCTATAGATGCATGTATGTATGTATGTATGTATGTATGTATGTATGTATGTATGTATGTATGTATGTATGTATGTATGTATGTATGTATGTATGTATGTATGTATGTATGTATGTATGTATGCATGTATGTATGTATATGTATGTATGTATATGTATGTATGTATATGTATGTATGTATGTATATGTATGTATGTATGTATGTATGTGTATATATAGATGTATGTATGTGTGTATATATGTATGTATATATGTGTATAGATGTATGTATGTGTGTATAACACGTTTGGTCCCTGATCTAACTGGAATTAACAGGAAAAGATAACGGTCGTTAACTATTTCCGTTAAGTCCAGTTACTCCAGGGATATTTTAGTCAATTTAAATATAATTTGAGAAATTAATTAATAATTTTTTTAATAACTTTAATATTAAATAATATATGATAATTTATTTTAATAATTTATTAATTTAAAAGTAATTTTTTTAATTTTAAAAAATAAAATCCGTCAGAAATCGGTCGTTAATCACCGACGGATAAAATCCGTCTATAAATACCGACGGAAATTCCGTCAGAAATCCTTCGGTGATTTTCCGAAATTTCTAAAAAAAAAATAAGCGGGTAATAAATCCCTAACTCTCTATCAAAGGGGGTTAGCTCAGTTGGATAGGTAACATCTTGGGGGTGTGGGGTGAAAGCCACACTACCCGGGTTCTATTCCCACGAGCAACACTTTCTTGAGATATCCAGACTCTGGGTCTGGTCCTTCGGGGCCGGGGTCGAGACCGGTTCGGGTGGGTCTGGTCTATCGGACCCTCTACCTTGCCGGTCGGGTTCAGCCAAAGGTTGGCTCGGGTCGCAGCGGATTAGTGGGATTGCCCGTAATGGAGGCCCGATACCGCTGGAACGTGTGTGTGCGTTAACTTGTCGTTCAAAAAAAATAAATAAATAAACCCCTAACTCTCTGAAATCCCTCTCGTCTCCCTCTCTGAACTCACGATTCCTCTCTCCCTCTCCCTATCCCTCTCTAAACTCTCGTCACTCTCCCTATCGGCAACCATAACCCACTACCATCGTCACTCTCCCTCTCGGCAACCACAACCCACTGCCATCGCTACTCCGGCCACCGGCGGTCAGCGTGACCACCCTCTCGATCTCTCTGCCATCACTCTCCCTCTCGATCTCACTGTAAGAAATTTCGGTTTGTTTATTCGATATAATTGAGTTTTTTTTGCACATGGTTTTCAATGGACTTTAACCAATAGGTGTTCAAATGACATAATTTTTGTTTACTGTTAGTTTAGATAAATGGTACCAAGTATGTTTTGATTTGGATTTGTGATAAAATTTAACTTTTCTTTACTGTCTCTTCTTGAAATAGATTGTGTTTCAAATGATTTGGATTTGTGATGTTAATGATATTCATGATTTAGAGTGTGCATTTTATCATTTTACTATTGTTTGTGTTCATGATATTCATGATTTATTGATTCTTGTTATGAATATGCATGGACTTGATGTGGGGTTTTGATGTGATTAAGGATCATTTTACTAGATGTGAGTAGCAAATTAACCCGAGACCTATCGAATGAAATATTAAATGGTGAAAACTAATAGGAGACGGGTGAAAGGATTTCGTTTTCACGTGTGTTGGAATTTACTAAGTATCGCGTTCTTGGTTCTAAACCAATACGTGATGAAACCCAACAACCGAATACGGAACAAAATGGAGTGAATCAACTAGCACAATAATTACAATAAGTAAGTTAGAAGTTTTGTATGAAATATGTATGTATGTTTCTTGTTTCTTGTTTATTAGTTTCATATAGATTTTATTAGAATAATTACAATAAGTAAGTTGGTTCTTTTGGATAACTCGACATTTGATTTCTTCTTATAATGTGAAGTTGTGCTTCCATTCTCTCTAGCTAGGTCGGTGGTTCTTGACTTAAAGTCAATACATTTGCAACATGGGTAGCATAGTGTTGGTTTTGCATTTTGTAATATTAAGAATTTGAGATATATATATGTATATATATGTATGTAATTATACGTATGTATTTAATTCCATACATGTGCATTGATGATATATGTATGCGCTATTTATTTCTTTATTTTAGTTGGGTTGCCAATTGTTGGGCAAACATTAAGTTGATATACGGAAATATTCATTTTATAGCCGTTATGCCGCCGAAATTTTAAAAAACATATGTTTGCGTATTATACTCGTTTCTTTCATTCCAAACCATTACATGTAGTGTTAAGGTCATTCAATAGCCTTCTAACTTCATTGACACCTACAGTTTGACTTTTAAATAGTCAAACCCTTACACGTAGGGTTTTAAACTTTCCAAAACACCTTTTTTTTATTGTAACCTACGATTTTGACTTTCCAATAGTCAAACCATTACACGTAGGGTTTTAAAGTCATCCAAAACTCCTCTAAACATACGGTTTGACTTTCAAGTAGGCAAACTATTACATGTAGTGTTCAATAAACTTCTAACTTCGTTGACACCTACGGTTTGCCTTTTAAATAGTCAAATCATTACACGTAGGGTTTTAAACTTTTCAAAACACCTTTATTTGATAGTAACCTACGGTTATGACTTTCCAATAGTCAAACCATTAAACGTAAGGTTTTAAAGTTATCCAAAGCTCCTCTAAACCTACGGTTTGACTTTTAAATAGTCAAACCATTATGTAGTGTTTAATAGACTTCTAACTTCGTTGACACCTACGGTTTGACTTTAAATAGTCAAATCATTACACGTAGGGTTTTAAACATTCCAAAACACCTTTCTTTGATGGTAACCTACAGTTTGACCTTCCAATAGTTAAACCATTACACCTAGAGTTTTAAAGTCATCCAAAGTTCCTCTAAACCTACAGTTTGACTTTTAAATAGTCAAACTATTACACGTAGGGTTTTAAAGTCATTCAAAAGTCCTCTACACCACCTCTATCTTGATTATGTCGATTAACTACTTCTTTCTTTGTTGTAGTCGTTGAATATGTTGACAGGTAGATGATGCATGTATAGAAAGAACGACAGTCGGGGGTTTCTTAGCGTCGACTATATTGTTGCAATGGACCTTTTTTTGGACTATGCCTATGCCGATGAAGGGACTGTTGAAAGGAAACCTACACGTGATGGGATAGTGCTTCGTATTAGATGCCCTTGTAAGAAGTGTTAAAACTTACGCTATAAAGAAAAGACTGACGTGAGGCTGCATTTGATGAAGCACAGTTTCATGCTTGATTATACCACATGTTAGGCACATGGTGAAACTTATTACCATAACGTGGGCTAATCTTCTACTCCGGTAGTAGATCATAATGAAGGGTATGTTGAAATGGTGAATGATCACATGATACATGATGGCATGACATGGGAAGAAGAAACCCCTAATCCTTCTTCCCAAGGATTTTATGACATGTTACAAGCTGCTGACGAGCCATTATGGGACGAGTGTCCAAATTACTCGAAATTAGGAGCTGCGACGAGATTGTTGAATTGGAAGGCAGAATGTAATGTACCCGAGATGACTTATAACCGTAATGTTGCTATAATTAAAGAGATGTTACCCGAGGGTGATAAACTACCCGGTAACTTCTATGAGACGAAGAAGAGTTTGAAAAAGCTTGCTCTACCAAAACAAAAGACCGACGCTTGCAAAAACCATTGCATGTTATTTTATAAGGATGATTCTGACTTGACCTACTGCCGAGTGTGCAATAAATATCTTTTCAAGACAAGTGGTCGAAGCAAGGTCCCTAACTTGGTGATTACGTACTTGCCGATTGTTCCTAGACTTCAAAGATTGTATATGTCAAAGAAGACGTCTAAAGAGATGACTTGGCACAAGGATCATCAGACAAAACCGGGTGTGATGGTACATCCAAGTGATGGTGCGGCTTGGAAGCATTTCAACATGGTACATCCTGACTTCGCTTATAAGGTCCGGAATGTACGTCTTGGCTTATGCACCGACGGTTTCAACCCGAATAATTCAAATTCGAATCCGTATTCACTATGGCTAGTGTTTCTTACCATCTACAATTTACCTCCTTGGTTGAGTTTGAAAGATTCATATGTGAAACCTGCATTGGTCATTCCTGGTAGAAAGAGCCCCAGTCATAACTTGGATGTGTTTCTTAGGCCGCTAATAGATGATCTCAAGATGTTGTATACAGTGGGCGCTCTTACGTATGATGCTTACCGTAAGAATAATTTTGAGATGAGGGTTATACTTCTATGGACCGTCAGCGACTTCCCTGCCTACGTAATTTTGTCGGGTTGAAGCACGCACGACAAGCTAGCCTGCCTGTACTGCATGGGTACAGTCGATTCATTTCAGTTAAGAAATTAAGGTACATCTTGTTGGTTTGACTGTCATCGGATATGGTAACCTAGTGCACACCCCTTCCGACGTGATCGAACAGGGTTTTTGGACGGATCTAAGGTGTTAGCCGGTCCACCACCCGAGTTAACCGGTGAAGAAATATGGGAGCAGGTCCGTCATCTTCCAACTGTTTACGATGGCTCCCCATTTCGATCGACCAATAGAAAAATTACCAGTTTCGGAATCACTCATAATTGGGTGAAGAGAAGCATCTTTTAGGAGTTTCCATATTGGAAGACGTTGTTAATCCGACACAACCTGGATGTAATGCACATTGAGAAGAACGACTTTGAGAATCTCTTTAACACTGTCATGGACATATAAAAAACAAAAGACAATATAAAAGCAAGGAGAATGTAGAGACTTATTGCAACCGATCGCAGTTGCACATTGCCACGTCAGGCAACCGATCGCAGGATCCCTATTATGCTATCACCGGTGATTCATGTGCCAGTTCGAGCGGGAGCTCGGACGACCGTCAAGATGAGGAGGTATACTTGTCAAATGCTGTTTAACATTGTTAATTATATGTTTGTTAAATGTTGTCTAACATTGTTCTATATATGTTTGTCAAATGTTGAATTTCAATTGGATGAGCTGAGACAGAGGCTAGAGAGAGAGGAAACAAAGAGGATCCAGATGCAGGAGGGACTACAGAGAGAGGAAGTAGAGAGGATCCAGATGCAGGAGGGACTACAGAGAGAGGAAGCAGAGAGGATCCAGATGCAGGAGCGAATAGAGAAAGATGAAGCAGAGAGGAGGCAGATGCAGGAGCGACTTGAGCAGTTTGAGGCGTTCATCAGGAAGTTTCAAGATCACCCCTTTCCCCCTCCGTAGGATTACGTTTTGTACTACGTTATGTATTTGTAGATATTAAATTAAGGTTTTGTACAATTTAAAACTTAATATTAAATAAAAATTGACAGGTTTTGTACAGGTTATAAACTGACATTTTTTAATTTTTAATTATTTACAAAAAAAAATTATATTACCGATGGATTACCGACGGATAATCCGTCGGTAAATGATTTTTAATTTATTTTTTATTTATTAAATATCCGTAGGAATTCCGTCGCTAATTCCGTCGGTGAAAAATCCGTCGGAAAATGGTGACCGTCGGTGATCCGTCGGAAATTAACCACGCCGTCGGTGGTTCGTCGGAAAAATCAGCCGTCGGTGATCCGTCGGTAATCTGAACGCCGACCACAGAAATACCGATGACTCTTTACCGACGGATCACTGACGGATTTGACCGTCGGTGATAAGCGTCTTTTTCGTAGTGTTACTCTCTAGATTTTTCTCTCTCGAGCAAGATTTGAACCCACATCCGATTACCTGCAAATGCAATATATAATCTCATTTACAAAATTATTTACTTGGTTCTTGTAATATGAATAATATACAAAAAAATTATTCATGAAATTTAAAAAAAAAAATAACTTAGACAACATAAAAAACACCACACAGCTTTTAAATTCTCGAAGCAAACCAAAGAATTGATCATGTATTTCATGCAGATTCTATAAATATTGATTTAAAATCCTAAAAAAATTGTGATTTTTTTTTCAATTGCTAGGTCTCATTTTTATCTTATTCTACTTGCACTAGTTTAAGGAAATATAGGTGCGTCAAGCGTCAAATCAATTTTTTTAAATTTAAGATATTGAAAAAGTCACAATATTGAGCGGCCCAAGAACACTATAAAATCACAAACGCATAACCAAAACAACATACAAACACCTTTGGATAGAAACTCATACATACTTTTCTTTCTTAAATCTCGTTGTAAAAAAATGGATCAAATTAAGCACAATTTCATCCAAGTTGACGGGCTGAAGCTCCACGTAGCCGAGATTGGGTTGGAATCATCACCGGCGGTGCTTTTCTTCCACGGATTTCCTGAGATATCATACACTTGGCGCCATCAAATGGTAGCTATTGCAAATGCTGGTTTCAGAGCCATTGCACCGGATTACAGAGGTTACGGACTTTCCGATATCCCTGCAGAACCAGAGAAGACGTCATTCGCTGATTTGGTCAAAGATACTGCCATCATGCTACATTCTCTTGCCATATCTAAGGTACATATATATATATATATATATATATATATATCTTCAGTTCGCCAGATTCGACACTTTTAATTGTATTTAATACATAAAATTGTCTTCACATTATTAGGTGTTCGTGATTGGTAAAGATTTTGGAGGAATGGTTGGCTACATATTTGCCCTTTTCTTCCCAGAGAAACTTGCAGGAATCATAACACTTGGTATTCCATATATGCCCCTAGGAGCTTTTCAGCAACTTCAAGCCCTCCCTGAAGGTTTCTACATGCGAAGATGGCAGGTACTATACACACCCTTTCTCAACCTTTGCTTCTTTTAAATCTCCAAAGCAATTTAATTAATAACGTAAATGAAATCTTTATTAGGAACGTGGAAGAGCTGAACCTGATTTTAGCCGGTTTGATGCTAAAACAGTGGTGAAAAACATTTACATTTTGTTCTCCAAAAGTGAAGTACCCATAGCTAGTGAAAACTAGGAGATAATGGATTTGGTAGAACCATCGGCTCCTCTACCCTCTTGGTTCACGGAGGAGGATCTTGAGACCTACGCTGCTTCGTATGGGAAGTCTGGATTTCTAACCGCACTCCAAATTCCTTACAGGTAATTTCCCAAACCTATCATGTTAACTTGCAAATGAAAATCGCCATGCATTTTTTCTTTGCAATTTTTTAATGTGAAACAAAAGATTAAAATATAACAAAATGTCGAAACAAATAACAAAATGTCATTATATAAAATTCATGGACTTATAATATGTTTCTATCGTTGTCCTCAAATTCGTTAATCATTGTAGGTCATTGTTGGAGCAAATTGCGCCTCCAAACCAAGACCCTAATGCTCCGATAGTTGAAGCTCCAGCACTGTTTATCACAGGAGAAAAAGATTTCTTTTTCAGGTTCCCCGGAATGGACGAATACTTGAAGACTGGCATCAAGAAATACGTACCCAACCTGGAAATCATGTACTTGCCTGAAGGTTCTCATTTTGTTCATGAACAATTCCCCGACAAAGTGAATCAGCTCCTACTCAATTTTCTCAACCACAACAAATATTAGTGCCTTTCATCTTGCCAGGCTAAACCAAAAATCTTGATTATGGATTTTATACTCATCTATTCTCCAAGTAATTCATAATGTGTTGTTATACATACGCCAAATAATTTTAGCCGTAGTTTTCTTCTTTCCAATAAGGTTTTTTTGTTCAAGGCCTTATCATGTAACTTTCCAATGTTTCAAGTTCTAACGTGGTGTAATAAATAGTTGAACTACTACAATTTTTCGCTACACCGTGGTATCACAAGTTTATAAGGTTCAAGTGAAAAACATCATCAACCAAATTTAATTGGAAAAAAGTGTCCCCTTTCTGGTTGATGGGTGTGATACATTCACAATGAGTGATCATATCTAGATTCGAACCAATTTCCTTAACGTTACTCCCCACTACAAAACTGGACACTATCAGTGACAGGTGAATCCTCCACCCACCCATAAGTAATGGTAGGATCCATCGTTGATCCATTGAAGGATTACCTATGTATATCTAAAACATTTTCCCTTCTTTTTATTTGACACTTTCCTAAATCTGTTGCTACTCTTTTTGTAATCTGCGACGGCCAAGTACCGACGTTGGATTTTTCGAATTTTATAGTTTCTGACGGATCATATGTTTTCCTTATTTTGTCGGTAATCTGTTAGTGAGTGTATTTTTCACCGATAACTCACATACGATTATAAAATCTATCAGCGAAAAACGTAAAAGACAATGTTATAGTGATCCGTTGAAGATCACCGACGAATATATCTGTTGGTATTAAATTTTGTCGTTGAAAGTCCAGTGTCTAGTAATACATGCCGATCCCACATCTCCCTAACGATCGGTATAAGCAATGGATTACTAGTAATTTAGTTAGGAACTCTAAATGCAAAGTGCTGGAAAAACTATTAATTTGTTTCCTATACAAATAATCATTCTTTTTAAAGCATATATTTTGCAGCAAGTGATATTTTTAGTTATACGGAGATACAGTTTTTGAATTATATCATGTACTTTGTAAATTTTTTTGAAAACATACACTTTTATATTCCAAAATACATCATAATAAGTGCCACTATTCATGTATTCTTATAGCAAAATAATCATTATAGGAGTGTACTCAACTTGTTTTTATACAATAATGTTTATACGTGTGTCATACACACTCTTCTAATAATTAATTATGTGATGTTATCATCGAATTTATATCTATCTTTATGTTTTAACACCATATTTTTTATTTAAATAATTCGTAAATTGATTTTTGAGTCACTCGGAATTATCATTCAAGACATTTATCAATAAAAACAATTATATATATCTCATTCAGTATTTGATCTAGACATAATTTTTACAATCGTACTTCCTCTAGAAAGAGAACTCATACTTCGTCACCCCTTTCGCTCTACCCACATCAACCTTGCCCGTTGATCGACAACTGTTCGTTCTCGTGCAATGCTTGTCTCCGCTTGCTACTCGTTGTCATCATTATTTGTCGTCATCGCCGCCAGCAAGCGTCCTGGCAAATTATTTTGGAGACTCTGTTAAACCTATGCCGAGACTACAAATCACCTGAACGAGTAATAAATAAAACAAAATATAAAATATCATATATACAAATTGTTAGCTTCAATCTTTTATTATCCTTCAATTTTCAGATAGAATCCAAGGCTTCGGAAAAACAATTTCAAGATTTCTGCATTTTTCTTCAGATGTACAAGTGTATGAAATTCAAATTTGGCAATAACTTTTTTTAGAGAAATCAATTATGTTTAAATTTCTCTTTTGTATATTACATACCAAGCATTTTGACTCCAACAACTACTACCATGCTTTGCATTATTTATCATTTTGGTCTTACTAACCCAAATTACCGAATTAGATTGAAACTAAATTACACTAATAATCAACCGGATGATAAACTATTCGATTGTATTAAAAGTTTGTTGATTTCTTTGACTGGATATCTTCGATTTTTTTGACCATTTCTATGAGTCTGTTTTTCAATGAGCATCAATTTTTCAATGATATTACAAAATGAAAGTTAAATTGACAGTAAAGGTTTTTTATGGTTAAACCTTTCTTTGTGGAATTGACAATACTTTTTATTAAATTATCTTTGATTAATTATTAATATCAAGGGGAAATGTTCTTCTATGGTTAAAGTTTTCTTCCGTTCTCTATTCACGATGAAAAACTAATATCAAATGTGAATGATAATTTATTTTATTTTGGTGGGTATTCAAAGTTACGAGTTAAATGGTAATTTCGATCATTTTTAGACAGTTTATTGGTGTGGGTTGCTTGGAAAAAGCGGCTCTATAGTAAGGAAAAGTGAGGGGCTGGGCATCGGCTGCCTCAAGGCACTCAATGTAGCTCTCCTGGGCAAGTGGTGTTGTCGTTCGGTTTGACTAACGCGCCGACAACTTTTATGGATATGATAAACCGGGTATGTAATCCTTATCTTGATAAATTTGTGATTGTTTTTATCGATGATATTCTTATCTATTTCCGATCGGAAGAGGATCACACTAATCATCTTCAATTGATATTAGAACTGTGGAAATGAGAAAAACTATTTCCTAAAGTTTATAGCATCTTATATCGTGATCAAGGAGATGATCAAGGTGAGTTTTCTTATAACCTTTTCCAACTGAAATGCATATGTTATCAAATGATTGCTACTATGATATTATACCGTATTGGTTTGTTTAAATTGTTACCGTTAACTATGTTACGGTTGTGCCTGAGTGTCTACCTTATGACTAACTTTGCCTGTGTGCCAACTATATGATTGACTGGGATGTAGTGACTGAGAGATTACTACATGACTACTTATTTAAAAGGCTTTATATGAACTGGTTTTATAGCAGTATTGTGCTGTAAGGAATTTCCTCACTAGACCATATGGGTTAACTCTCATTTTATTTTCAAATATGTGTTTCAGGGCAGCAACGTTTAGAAGATAAAGGGAAGTGGGAAATGTGAGTTTATTTGTTTTGAATTGTTATATGTGAAGAATGTCGAGAAGTATTTTTGAAGTTTGCTTTTGTACTGTATGCTTTTTGGATCTTTTGTATGAAGACGTTCATTAGTAGAAAAATGAGTAAATCCCACGAAATATTAGCGACGGTCGAAATCCATCGGTAATTATGGACGGATTACCGATGGATCCGGATATTACGGACGAATCCGTCGGTAATTCCATCAGTGATACCATCACCGACGATGTTTAATCCGACAGAGGTTACCGACGGATCCGACTTTCACCGTTGGATTAATCCGTCAATGAAAGTCATCATTTGTTTTGTAGTGGTTGTTAGCAAAACAAAATTGTAGTAGAGTTCAAAAGGTTGTATAGTTTTGTAGTTTTGGACCACATGTGTAATATCAATATGGTTGATTTTCTATAAATTTTCTGTTATATGTTATTTCAAAATTACGGGTTATTATAAATCTAAAGCAACGTTGTCTAATTTAGATTTTTATCTTTGAATGAACAATTGCTTGAAATTAAATAAAATTACAATCACGAAGAGACCCTATTTGCAATCTGTTATTGAATTAGCAAGAAAAAGGAAACAAAATCTTTTTGATTAGTAAATTATTTAGATTTGATTTCCCTAAGCCTTGTATAAATATATGTCTTGTATATGTAATTTGTATTAAGTTGAAATACAATTTACTTCATGGTATCAGAGCACCTAGCTCCTTCGTATGCTCCACCACATCCTTGCCTCCATTCGAAATGCATTGTCGATTAGGTCATCCATCACTTCAGAATTTGAAGAAACTATGTCCCCAATTTTCTCATTTGTCGTCTTTACAGTGTGATGCTTGTCAATTTGAAAAACTTCATCGTACTCACCTAAGCCTAAAGTCAATAAGCGGGCTACGTCCCATTTTGAGTTAGTTCACTCTAATGTTTGGGGTCCGTGTCCTGTTACTTCTAAATCAGGTTGTATTTTTATTACCTTTGTTGATGACTACTCTCGTGCTACTTGGCTTTATTTAATGAAAAACCGATCTGAAGTATTTACGCACTTTAAGTCTTTCTGTGTTGAAATATGTACCTAATTTGGTGTTTCAATTAAAACGTTGCAGAGTGTTAATGCCAAAGAATATCTTTCCGAGTCTTTTCAGTCTTACATGCTTCAGAATGACATTCTTCATGAGTCATCCTGTGTTGACACCCCAGCACAAAATGGGGTCGCCGAACGTAAAAACTGTCACCTTGTTGAGGTTGCTCGCGGACTTTTATTTCAAATGGGTGTTCCAAAGCCTTTTTGGGCAGATGCGGTTTCAACTGCTTGCTTTCTCAAATGCCGTCGGTTGTTCTTGGTGGTGATGTTCCATTTTC
Source organism: Arctium minus (assembly GCA_954870635.1). Taxonomy (NCBI): domain Eukaryota; kingdom Viridiplantae; phylum Streptophyta; class Magnoliopsida; order Asterales; family Asteraceae; genus Arctium; species Arctium minus. Next base: position 129,672,823 of record OX941080.1, on the reverse strand, counting down.
TGTCCTTTTCCCGAAAAAGCCGGTGTTTCCTGTGTTACACCCTCAAATATGGAAATAGCAACTAATTTAAATTTTCTAAATACATCAATAAATGATTCATAAACAATCACAATTTAAGGTTTAACCTCAACACACACAATTTATTCTCTACATATAGTTTATAACAAGGACGGGAGCTACTAAAACCCAATAATAGTCACTATTTCCAAACTGCAGAAGACTTCACCAAATACTTACACTTGTGAAAAACCAAGCACATCTCTTCATAGTACTGCTAGAACCAAACCTCCAACTGAACTAGATGCACATGCCGACAAATAAAAAAGGTTAGGCTTAACGCCTAGTGAGCTCAAGAGTTTTCAACATAAATAAATTAATCGTTTAAAAAGGAAGATGCAATTAAAATCATAATACTTCAAGATGATATGCTTCACTTATGAAAATGACTCGTTTTCCAATAATATGCGTTTTAGGCAAAGAAACACCGATAAAAACGTTTTCCAATCGAAACTACTTCAAGGACAAGATCTCAATATAAAACGTTCTTTCGTAAATTAATTTCAACCCAAAACTCACTCAAAACGTGAACAGAAATATCACTCTCCATTTATGAAATACGGTTAATACTTTATATCCCGAAACACCCAAACAAGGGTGGGGCATAATACTCAACCCATAAATCAAGGATAAAATCCATTTATACAAAACGTCACCGAAAATTTGGATAATAAACTCAATACCCAAAAACAACACCTTTCGGTGACGGGGGATACCATAATTCCATTGAAAGTGGCGGACACACAAAGTTAAGCCACTTATCAATGTTCTCGAGCTTTCACATAAAGCCATGGATCCCCATATACGGCTCCCAACCGAACAACCACCGCAAGATACCCAAATGCCTCTAGTGTCTACTCGACCTCTATATGAGTGTCACCATAAAAGCCACAAGTCCCCGTATCCGGCTCACAATGGGCACCACCGCAAGACTTAGCTCCGTATACGGCTCTGCAGAGCACCACTGCAAGCTTACATAAAAAACATGACCTGGGGACCACTCACTAGACTTCAAACACGGACACTAAATTCCACGATGAGTAACTAGACTGGATTACAAACGGACATCGAGTTCAACCACCCACGATCTATACCTCGAGCCCTTCAATAGAGGTTACGTGGTTATCGAGTTCAACCACCCACGATCTATATCTCGAGCTCCCACTAGCCATAAAATAATATCCAGTCCCAAAACGGGGATAAAGTACCCACTTAACCAACCGACTGACTCATATGCCTATGAATCCAATGCGTTACAGTCTAAAACGTTACATGACTCAAACGAATGAACTAATGCATTCAAAACATGTAACCCTCAATTAAGATGCAACTAAGTACACCGTACGTCCAAGGCTCCTTAACGAGCTACCAAAAACTGAACATATGTTACAAAGACTCAACTGAGTACAAATCAAGCCCCAAAAGGCTTAATAGACGTTTGGCTAAAACACGAGAGCCAATATGGTTACATAAACCAAATTACATCTTTCCCTAAAATCTTTGTTTATCAAACCACCATTGGCCTTTAGCCTAAAACCCAAAAATATTATTATTTCTAAAATGTTCCCCAGGTCGGGAATGACCCAACCCAAAGGACTCACACACTCTTACTTTCAAAACGTCCCATTATATGAATGATGCATATAACCCGACCAACACTAAGAATGCATTTGTGACCAAATATCCATGTATGCAATAAATCATTAAGACACTTTCGTTTATGACCTATTTGTCAAAATACCCAAAAATCCCAAATATGGGTGTTTTATAAAGTTTAATAGGCTAAACACTTCAAATAATCAAAAGTTACCAAATAACTCAACAGTTGATAATTTCATGTAAAACACATAAATGCTTTAAAATAGACATTTTGGCATGTACAACGTTTTCACAAATCAACTTGAACTCACCTCGTTAGATTTAGGCTAAATCTAGATTTTACCCAACTTGAGCTTCCTAGAAGAAATTTGAATCCGCAAGCAAAACCTTCCAAAACCTATATTCACAAGTTTCCAACCATGAATATACTTATTCAACCATCTAGAATAGTCCCCAAAACATTTTACATCAAAATCCCCAAATTTGGCCAAAACCCTAATTTTGACCTAACTTCTCCAAAATCATCAAACCCAAATTTTGAGGAATACAAACATTAGAGAGTCATCGAAGGAACGTTTATAACTTATAGAAAAGATCTAGAAGAGAGAAAAATAACTCACCACTTGGATTTTGAGTAAAACCCCAAAACCTAGAAATCTCAAGAGATAAGGAAGAACACTTGATTTATCCCTTGAGGTTGAAGTCACAAGTTTGGTGATGAAGAAACACTTTGGACTCCAAGGAAATGACCACAAAGTAAGTTAGGGTTTGAAATGGGGAGTGAGGAAACGATTTGGGAGAGAAAGGGTGAAGGGTTATCAGAAATTGTAGCAAAATCGGCTCATTTAAACATCCAGCCCCCGACCGCGATTGTGACAAGCGATAGTGACAGTGTCACTATCGCGAGTCACTCTCGCCGAAGATGTACCGCGGACATAAGGCCCTCCGCGAGAATGACACGCGATTGTGACACATGTCACTTTCGCTGTCACTTTCGCCCAGACTCCCCGAAGCCCGAAAATCCGATCTTTTTCGACACTAAGGTCCTCGAAACTCTTTGGAACTTTTAGTAGTGTTTTTCCAACATGAATCCCACAAAACACAAGGTACAGAAACTTCTGGGTGGCTTTATACTTAGCGAAAATTACGGGTGTTACATCCTGTTGAACCAAAGACCTTTGGTAGTACTTGTTTTGTCCGAGATACTAGACCTCATATCACCAAGTTAGACCCCAAGTCTCTCAAGTGTGTGTTCCTTGGTTATTCACATCTTCAAAAGGGGTACCGATGTTTCTCTCATACACTTAACCATTATGTTGTTTCCCAAGAGGTCTCGTTCCATGAAAATACTCCTTTTTTCTTGTGTCCACCACCAACAACAGTACTCATCAGAAAGAGGATGATGATTTGTTAATCTATTACATTGCACCTACTCAAGAACATTTTGTAACGTCTCCTAGCACACCTCCTCCCGATCATACTTCAGAGCATGACTGCCCACCTATTGTTCAAGTATATTAGAGGCGACATCGTTCTACGACAAGTTCTAATCCTTTACCTCCTTCTTCGTCAGCAGATCCACCTAATGCCCCTACTTCTACACCATCAACTGACATACCCATTGCTCTTCAGAAAGGAAAACGTAAATGTACGTATTCTATTGCTTCTTTTGTTTCTTATAATCAACTGTCTGCCCCTTCATGCTCCTTTATTGCTCAGATAGACTCCACTTCGATTTCTAAAACTATTGGTAAAACATTGGCTCATTCTAGATGGCGTACGACTATGATTCAGGAAATGAATGCCCTTGATCATAATGGTACATGGACATTGGTAGATTTTCCTGTTGACAAAAAGGCAATCAGGTGTAAATGGGTGTTCACTATTAAGTATCAGCCGGATGGCTCTGTGGCTAGACTTAAAGCTCACCCTATTGCTAAAGGTTATGCTCAACAATATGGGACTGATTACTCGGTCACTTTTTCTCCGGTTGCTAAACTCACTTCTGTTCGACTGATTGTTTCTTTGGCAGTTAGCTTCGATTGGCCCTTGCATCAGCTGGATATCAAGAATGCTTTTCTTCATGGTTCTCTCCAGGAATAAGTATATATGGAGCAACCACCCGGATTTTGTTGCTCAGGGGAGTCTGGGAAAGTATGTCGACTTCTGAAATCCTTGTATAGGTTGAAGCAGAGTCCTCAAGCATGGTTTGGAAAATTCAGCCACGTTATTATAGAATATGGAATGCAAAAGTGTAAGTCCGGTCATACAGTTTTTTACAAGTGATCAGAAAGTGGAGTTATTCTACTTGTAGTATATGTTGATGATATTGTGATAACGGGAAGTGATAGTGGAGGTATATCAGAACTTAAGATGTTCCTTCAGTCTCACTTCCAGGCAAAGGATTTGGGACCACTGAAATATTTTCTTGGAATAGAGATCATGAGGAACAAAAGGGGAATCTTCTTATCATAGAGAAAATATGTTCTCGATCTTCTAAAAGAAATAGGGAAATTAGGAGCTAGACCATATAGCACCCCATTAACTCCTAATGTATACCCAAGAAAGGATGATGGAGAACCATTTCATGACCCTGAGAGGTATAGACAACTTGTTGGAAAATTGAATTACCTTACGGTAACATGTCCCGACATTGCATTTGCAGTAAGTGTCGTCAGTCGATTCATGTGTGCTCCAACGATTAATCATTGGCCCTCCTAGAACAAATTCTTTGTTATCTTAAAGGAGCTCCAGGACGAGGATTGTTTTATGGACGACATGCCAAGAAAGAATGCTTTACTGGCCTAATTGAAGCCTTTTCGGATGCAGGCTATGGTGGATGCAAGGATGACAGCAGATCTACCTCAGGGTATTGTGTGTTTGTTTGTAGAAATTTGGTTTCATGGATGAGTAAGAAACAAAATGTGGTGTCTGGATCCACAACTGAATCAGAATATAGGGCAATGGCCGGCTCGATCTGTGAGATAGTATGGATAAATCAGCTACTAAAGGAAATTGATTATGCGCTTGCACTTCCGGCAAAGCTTTGGTGTGATAACGAGGCATCCCTTCATATTGCTTCAAATCCTGTTTTTCATGAACGGACTAAGCATATCGAAATTGATTGTCATTTCATTCGAGACAAGATTGAGGACGGGTTCATTGCAACAGGACATGTTCCATCAAAAGATCAGTTATGAGACATTTTTACGAAAGTCGTGAATGGGAATCGTATTGACTACATTTGTAACAAGTTGGGCATGATCAATATCTATGCTCCAGCTTGAGGGGGAGTGTTATAGAATTAGCAAGAAATAGGAAACAAAATCCTTTTGATTAGGAAATTATTCAGATTTGATTTTCGTAAGTCTTGTATAAATATATGTCTTGTATATGTAATTTGTATCAAATACAATTTACTTCACAATCTACATATTTAACCTTACCCATTCAAAAAACACTTTGTTTCCCATAAATCGATCGGAAATGGTTATGAAGCAACAGTTGACATTGTGGTCACATTTTTTATTTCTTAATTTGTGATTTAGATTTAATTTATTCATGTATATTTTACTTTTAATCAAGGAGGTTGAAGTGGTCTAAAGACAAGACTAATGTTTTTCATCGAGATGGCAATGGGGCCGACCGGGTCACCGTACGACAAACTCATCCCTATCCTCTTCCAGTGGTGGATCCAAATTTTTAAGTATGGTATCACAAAATAATTTCCATATTGATATATACTAAAATAAAAGTGTAACTAAAAATACAGTTTCATCAAAACATGAGATATAAGCTGCCACCTACAATTTTTCCCCACGAAACTTCATCTTTTGGAAGCAGTTGAGTATGTCTTCGTTCGTGACCAAGGCAAGCGCTTGCTTTTCTACGGAATAAATGACCGATTCATTCAAAAGGTCATCATCCATCCGGTGGCGGATCCATACATGGATACAATTAACGTTAAAAATGTGTATTTAATTGAGATTAAATATTGCATTTACCGTACATGAACGTAATTAACGTTCAATGTATGTTATAATTAATTTTAAAAATGTTCAATAATAGGCACGTTTCGAAGGAATAAAGGAGACATTTTTAATAACGTAATTTGTAAAAAAAAAATATGTACCATTAATGTATTTTAGTTAATGATTAACTAATCAACTAATATGATAAGTGAATAAAATAAAAAATGAAAAAAATAAAGTAGGTAAATTAAAACTATTAAAGTTTTTTAAGGATAAAAAATGTAACTGATTTCTAACCACTACCATCATGAACGGTTTACTTCTTATTTTTTTCATTTAAACCCCTAATGTTTTTAATGTTTATTGTTTAATCTCAAAAATTCTTTTGGTTTCACCCAAAAAAACTTATGGCTTTACACTTATCAAATCATTTCTCGTAAGTTAGCAGTCTTCTCATTTGATTCTCCAAATTTTTCAAATTTCAAGGTGGAAAATAAAGAAATTTGCTAACTACAAGTTTTGAATCTGCGTCTTCTCAAAGGAATGCCCTTATCACGAATACATACACGAACTCTACTATCACAAACTTGTGTTTTTTGTTTATTTTCATAAAATATAAGAGGTTGCAAAGAAAAGGATGCACCTTTCATACCCGTAAAAGAATTCCCACTACATCAGGACAGTGAAGCATGATCACGTACGCCCTCTCCTCTTTATTTTGGTCTGCCCCTGATTGTTACAACTTTAGTTCAAAAGATTTGTTCATAATTATTTCTCTTTTGATCATTAAAACTAACAGTTTTCTTTTAGAATATCCTATTTGTACTACTAAACATCATATGCGTAGAAAGGAATATGATTTAAGCCTTTTTAACATTTCTTCAACTTGTCACGAAACAAAATCCTAATTTCCGATTTTCCCTAACCTATTACTCAATCTAGAAGTTCGAATGAAAAGTTCCATCGTTACTATACAATCAAAGTACAAAAGAAGTTTATTTATACATCATATTTGTACATTGTAGGTGTTTGTGAATGAAAAAAGAGGTTGATAATTGCCAACCCTTGAACAACAAGGATCAACTATTTAACCATTTCACAACTCCTCAAAACCCAAAACAATATCCAGCCATCCTTTTATTCAATAATAGTAGGTACAATTTTCCAATTCTATCTACTATCTAAATTATTTTACATTTATATAATTTGAATGTTAAATGACGTTTCTTTACCATTTACGTCCACTTTATTCCCATCTTTGAAATTTTAAAAAGTACCGAGTGAAATTTAGAGCATAAAGTAATTTTTATTATTAAATACATATGTTGTATAAGTTTGACAATGTATTTAAAAACATTTTTTTACAACAATGTTATGAAATACATATGTTGTCAAACTTATTCCATTGTCAATGGTATAATTATTGGGCAATGGTAGAAGTTTGATAACATATGTATTTAATAACATTTTTTTTCACTTTATGCACTAAATTTATAAAGAACAAATAAGTATTGATTGAACATGAATGAAGGATGTTAGAGGTTGAAGTAGTCCAAAGACAACACTAATTAACGTTTTCCGTGGAGATGGCAACGAGGAATATGATTGCATCCCCCTCCTCGAAAAAGATGGGAATTTTTCAACATCTAGACAATTACATATTATATATGTGAGTGTATTGTGGAGGGTTCATATGAGAAACCAATCAAGTTAGGAGATGTATAAAAAGGATAAAAAAAAACTTAACGATTTTTTAATTAAAAAAATTGTATTTATAACAATATAGTCTGTGAATCGTTAAAACCATGGTTATCTATTGAAATATCACATGTGAATACCTGTGATTTTTTTTTTAATTTGTCAACAAAAAAACCCTAATTTCCAAATTTTGTTCCAAACCCATTATTCAATCTAGAACTTCAAATCAAAAGTTCCATTGTTACAATTTAAGTCCAAAAGAAGTTTATTTGTAGTGGCATGGTCCCTTATATATCTTCAAAACTAACATTTTTTTTGTAAATATATCACATTTGTAAATCGTATTTGTTTGTGAATAAAAAAAGGTTTAAAAGACTCGACCCCAGAACAAGATGATCAACTCTGATACCATTTTGTAACCTGTCGAAGGTACTCTTTGTTTGCTGGGATCCCTATCATGTTACGTAGTGAGCTCTCCTTGCACTTGCGTAACTCTTCTTTGCTCCCAAAAACACAAAGAAGAATTTAGCCGATATCTAGCCATCCTATTATTGAATTATAGTTGGTGTATTTTTCCATTTCTATCTACTATATAAATAACTATATATTAATATAATTGTAATGTCACTTCACGATTTTTTAACATTTATGACTTGGAATCCCATTTTTGAAAATTTCTTAATGTTTCAAAATAGTGCGGGTGAAATACGTATATATATATATATATATATATATATTATAGTTAAAAAAAATTGTTATTCAATATAGTTGTTGTCAAACTTGTACCATTGTCAAAGACTAGTTCCAATGTATTGACTACTTACGAAAATATTAAATTACATAATTCTACTAGAATGCACTTATAAGTTATAAACATGGTTATACCCTTACATGCAATAAAAAGGTAAAAAAATAATAATAAGCAACATTCAAATTCTCAAACTAAATGAAAAACCAAATACAAATCAAGAACTCTCTAAATTGGATATTTTTATAAACATTTAATTCCATAATCCAAAATAGTTAATTGGGATATTCTCATTAACCGGAAGCAATTATCAAAACAGGAAATATTGGATTTAGTGGAACAATCGGCTCCTCTACCCTCTTGGAGTGCGGCTCCTCTAACCGCACTCCAAGTTCCTTACAGTAATTTAACTAAACCCATCATTACAATATGTTACTTTACGGACTTTCTATCTCGTAAGATGAGTGCTAATCAGAATTCGACCTATTTTAAATATTATAGAAGGCAAACAGATAGAAAGGTGATTCTTGTAGCTTGTTTTGCTCCTTAGTTTCCATTTTGTCCTCAAATCTGTTAATCCTTGCAGGCCATTATCGGAGACAGTTGAACCTCCAAACCAAGACCCAAGTGCACCGATTGTTGTAGCTCCAACACTATTTATCTCAGGCGAAAAAGATTTCTTTTTCAGCTTCCCTACGATGGAGGAATACTTGAACAATGGGATCAAGAACTACGTACCGAACCTAGAGATCATATACTTTCCCAAAGGTTCTCATTTTGTTCATGAACATTCCCCGACAAAGTGAATCTACTTCTACTCAATTTTTTCAGTCACAACAACTATTAGCGCCTTCAAGCTTCCCTACGTGATCCAAAAATCTTGTGTTCAATTTTTAAATTTGTTGTCCCCCAAGTAACCCAAATGTGTCAATAGACATACGACAAATCATTTCAACCATTCACTATTAGAACACTGTGAAATACCGACGGCAACAACAGTCGATATTTACCGACGGCCCACCAACGGTATCTTTTTAATTTTATTTTTTATTTATTTTTAATAAGTTGTCGGAAAACCGTCGGAAAAATTAGTGATATACCGACGCCTTACCGATGGTTGGTTTTTTAATTTCATTTTATATTTATTTTTAATAAGTAAATACCGTCGGAAACTGGAACCGTTGGTAAGCAGTCGCTAGTTGTCGTCGGAAAATCGTCGCTAAATATTACCGACCAGCTTTTTACCAACAATCATTCCCGTCGAAAAAACGTCGCAAAATCCTTTTTCCGACGGTTTACCGACTGTTTCAACCGTCAGTAATACAATTAATTTTAGTAGTGATTGCTTAATTCTTTCAACCATTGCTTAATTCTTTCCGATGAGGTTTCTTGTATTCAAGACCTCATCAGGTAACTGTTCAAGTTCCGATGTATAAGAAATAGTTTAACCATTGCATTTATTGGTGTACTTTATCACTAATTCATCATGTTTAAGCAAAACATCACACCGTCTAAATTATTTAAATGAGTGATCCTCCCGATATTTAAACCAATGACGTTAATATTAGCATTTGGCAATGGAATGAATTTCCAGTTTGGATCCCTTGGAGTTTAAAACTTAAAATTATTTAAATATGTTTACTTTTAATCATTTGATATTCGTTCTTAGCTAGCCGTAACATTCAAGCATACCCTTAACCAAAAGCCATTTGACCGATTTTCGTAATTATATCAGAAAATTGGATTGGTTTTGGTTATGATATATATTTACTGAATTAAATACATAAAATAAAGAAATGGGTTAGAGGTCTGGCGAATCGATGACCAATCAAAATGTACTATAATGCTTACAATCTCCTAAATCAATTCATTAAAAGCATATATTATTATTAACTTTGCAGCATTGTTTTGTAATCGTATTAAAACATTATTTATTATAAAGTTAAAAATGACATAAAAGTTTTAACAGACCAACCTTTGCATATTTTGGTTGGAACTCGTATTGACTCGTTATATAAAATGTTTGAATTGTGCATTTTGACACCTCTAATTAAGATGTTCGTGATTGGCAAAGATTTTGAAGGAATGGTTGGCTATATATTTGCCCTTTTCGATCTTTCCGGAGATACTTGTAGGAATAATAACACTTGGTATTTCATACATCCCCTCTGAGGCTTTGCACCAGCTTCAAATCCTCCCTAAAGGTTTCTACATGCGAAGATGGCAAGTTACTATACACACTCATTGCATCTTTAAATTAATCTCCAATGCAATTTAATTAACAATATATTTGAATTAGAAACTTGTAAGAGTTGAAGTTGATTTCGGTCGGTTTGAGGCTAAAACATTAATTGGTGAGATAGATCTACACTTTTCTTCTGGAAGTGAAGTGCCCATAATTAGTGATGTTGGGTTTACAGAGCACCAAAAATGTCTAAGGGATGCCCGGTTGATTTTTTTTTTCCCATTAAGCTATGTATAATTTAAGCTATTTGTTTCTTTGTAGATTATTACTACAAAAATGGCTTTATTACACGCCCATTTTTACACGGTTTTAAAAAAACCGTGTAAAAATGTACCCGTGTTTTTTAATGACTTTTTTACACGCTTTTTTTGTAACAGAATCGTGTAAAAAAGTTCGAACACCATTTTACACGGTTGTTTCCAAAACTGTGTAAAAATGTGTAAGCATTTTACACGGTTATTTGAGAAAAACCGTTTGAAAAGGTCTCGAAACATTTTTACACGGTTTTTTTAAAATAACCGTGTAAAATACACACACTACAAGAAATAGTATTGTTAGTGACAAGAATTTTAGTGACTACTTATATTTTGGTCACTAATTGTGACGTTAGTGACTATGATAAAAGTCGTCATTAATTTTTTGTCACAAATATGAATATTAGTGACAAAAAATAAATTTGGTCACTAAGTGGTCACTAATTCTCAAGGATTTTCTTATAGTGGTCATTAGATTGAAAGGATTAGTGACAAAAAAGGTGGTCACTAAATTGAATATGTTAGTGATTAAAAATAGTGGTCACTAAGGGGTATTCGTTTGTTGTTAATCATAGAGTTGGAAGGGTTAGTGACCAAGAAATGGTGGTTACTAAATTGAATGTGTTAGTGACCAAAAAATAATGGTTACTAATTTGGATTCATTAGTTGTGAGTCGGATGAGCTAGTGACCAAAAAAAGGTGGTGACTAATTTGAAAGTGTTAGTAACCAAAAAAAGATGGTCATTAAGTGGTCTTCATTAATTGTAGAATTGAAATTTGGGTTAGTGACCAAAAAATGGTGGTCACCAAATTGGATGTGTTTGTGACCAAAAAATAATAGTCACTAAGTGGTATTCATTAGTTGTGGGATTGTAGTGAGTTGGATGTGTTAGTGACCAAAAAAATGGTGGTTACTAAAGTGCATGTGTTAGTTACCAAATAATGGTAGTCACCAAATTGTAAGTTTTAGTGACAAAAAAAATAGTGGTCACTAAGTTGTTTTCATTAGTTGTAGGGTTGGAAAGGTTTGTGACGAAAAATGGTGGTCACTATATTTGTAGTGTCAATGACCAAATAATAGTGGTCTCTAAGTGATATTCATTAGTTGTAGTATTGTAGTGAGTTTGATGGATTAGTAACCAAAACATAGTGGTCACTAAGGTTGTGTTTGAGCACAAATTTACTATATGGGGATAAAATATATAGAAAATAGAAAACATAGGGGTTAAACTATAAAACAAATAAAAACGTAGGGATCGGCACTGCCAAGTCCATAAACTCTAATAAACATACGTAGATCATAAATGGGTTTTGACCCGGTTTTCTCACTTGGATCATATCACTACAAGAAACTATACCTACAGGGACAACGCCAATACTTCAAAAGCTATTCAACCTCCAAAACTGGTTTTGCCCTAACTTCTCTACGTCTCTCCACGATGGAATCTCACTCTATAGTCCTTCATTGATTGTACATCTCTTCCATTGTAGGTTAGTCTCCAATCTCTTTCATCATAGACAAATAACTGAGGCTCGTTTTTTTCTCAATCGAAAGAGGCAGGTAGAGACATTCGATTTTCAGATAAATAGAGAAGAAGAAGAAGAAGCGATTTCGTATCTTCAATAGGCAAGCGAGTATTCTTTAATCATTAGACGATTTGGTGAATTACCTTGTTCTCTTATCACTGATTGTAGTTGCACAATCATTATACAAAACTAAACAAATCCTGTAATTAGGGTTGTTGTCTCTTATCTACGACCACGACTTTACTGGATGCAATCCTTGAGATTCGTTTTTTTTTTGTTTTTTACACTGATGAGATTAGGCACAGGAAACACATACCTTCGTGTTTTTCCCATCACAGAGTAAGAGGTTGTTTGGCAGTTGCTGAATGGTTTAGTGCAGAATGATTAAGTGGTATGAATGATTAAGAGGTTTTTATGATATAGTGTAAAATGAAACATGGTTGTTTGCTAATTGTTCATAATGAAATCAGGGCTCTTAATGGTTAAGGGAGGGTCAGGATACAAAATCATTAAGAGGATTTTGGAACCATTAAGAGGCAGCCCTTTTTTTTGCCAAACAAGATTTACCTCTTAGCGATTCAGAGGTTGCATCTTAATGCAACCATTAAGAGGTAAACAAACAGCCCCTAAGCCTCTCTGTTTATCGCCATATACTTCAAAGTTTACAATTGTACCTTCTCTTTCATTTGTTCTTTTGGGGATTTCACTGTTACAGAAAGATTGAAGAACAGTAAACAAGTGAATTTGGTATTTTACCTGATTGTTGGTGCTGTAGCATTTTGTGGAATTGTTCTGCTTATTCTTTTGTGCAAAAATTGGTTTCTTTCGGATACCCTACATTATTTGATAGCAATCCACTATTTTTTGTTGCAAATCCTGGTCACTTATTTCTAAATCCCTAGCTAATTTATTAATTTAGGAAACTTATGCTCCTAAAAATTGGTTATTGATATATTAATTTAGGAAACTTATATAGTATCTTTAATAAGCGACGCATGTTCTTGGATGCCATCATCATTCCTTTAGGCTCTAAATTGAAGGAATAAATTTGAAATAAACACTTTTCACTACTTTTTTTATAAGATATTATGGTATTCGGTATTCCTTTGTTTTTTTTGTATAAATCAATCAAAGCAGTAAAACACGTTCTTTTACCCTGCAAAAATATACATTTTGGCCATATTAACCTACAAATTAATTAGAGTTGTGTTGCCTTTTTCTGTTAGTCTTGTGCAAGTGTAGGCATATAGAGCTAGTAATGCCACCATTTTAATGTTGTTAAACTTCGTCGTACACATTTTATCTTTGACATCTTTTTCCTAAATTAGTCTATTTTCCTTCTAATATCATTGATAGGATTTAAATACTTATAGTGTAATCCTTTAAGTTATCCTCAATTTGTGGTTTCTTCTTATGCTCCTGAAATGATTGCCAGGAGTGGTGGCATAATCGGTTTTTCCATAGCATGTGCAAATACATTTGGGCTCGTCACTGGTGCTTTTCTCCTTGGCTTTGGTCTAAGTGAAATTCCAAAGGGTATTTGGATAAATGCTGACTACAACACTCGGCAAATGATTCTCTTCCATAAAGTCGTTTGGATGGCTGTAAAACTTGATGCTCATCAAGATCTTTCAAATGTTATTGTTGTAAGTTTACTGTTCATTTGTTTACATGGAGTTCCTTTCAAATAACATTTTTAGACAACTCATGATGCACCTGTTGCTTGCTCATTCCTATGTCTTCTAAGACGATATAAGGCATATGAAATTGTCTAGTTGCCACTAACCTCTGCAGTGATAGTTATCTTTGACCAAATATAATATCTTTTTGTTCTAACAAATAAGTGTTTAATATTGTATTAGGTTGTTCAAGCAACATCTAAGCAAATGTCTAAGGTGATCACTTAAGACCATACATGAATATCATCGATAAAATGTTGATGCAAATGGTAAGTATGTGTGCGTGTGAGATGCTTTGTGGTTGCAAAATTTTACAGTAAAAGTTATTATATTAATTTTTTCATATATAGTAATTTTTTCAATTGCATAGTTCACCATCTCTTCCTTTTCTGCTTGTGCTGCTGAATTGTAAAATATTAAACTTTACAAGTCTGCGTTTTATCTTATCAAGGTTATAATGTGTGGGTCTGTTCTGTTGTGGTTCTTATGTTTTTATTTAGTTCAATCCAGGTGATTCATATTCACCTTTCCCGAGAATGATAATAGAAAAACATCTTCATGCCTTGTATTCATCTGTCAAATACTTTTTAGGTTGGAGTTCTTATGTTTAAACTTATTCTCTGCGTAGTCTATGCACTTTTTAAAATTGTATGCAATGGGAGGGTAATCATCTTGTTGGTTTACAATAGTATGTATTATTTAATTCATAGATTGTAAAAATGTCTATGCCCACCTCTTACCTTATGCTGCTTGTCGAATTTTGAAATTCCACCCACAATCTCGCTTTTTCAGGGACTCGGTTCGAGCTTGAAGACTCTTGTTCAAATGCTACCACCACTTCTGGTTCATCCCCCTCACCTGATACTATATCTTTTGAACGCGATGGTTCAATTATGTCAATAGGTCGGCCATCCATGAGTGTATCAAAAGTTGCTAGTGGTGCTTCAGTAGTACTGTCCCTTATGAAAATACTTGGGGAAGGTTACAGACTTTCCTGTCTATACCGGGTGTCAGGTATTGTAAAGCGGTGAAGTAACAAACTTTGATATTTTTGTTGTTGATGTACCTTGCTGATTAATACCTTTTGTGAAACAGGATGCACTTGATGTATTTCTGCAACTTCCTCATAAGCATTATAACACAGGTTGGGTGCTATCTCACGTGAATTAATGTTTGTCTCATATAACACATTGCACGAGTTCTTTTTCTGGTTGAGTTGTGGCTTGTTTAAATTACTTATTTTTTTTAGAACTTCATACTTGAATTTTGCCATAATTCTTTTTTGATCAACACCACATTTCTCTTCTCTTATAATAAAATTTTCTGTTTCACACTAATACCGCTTTGAAAATAACTATAAAAATGATATGCAGTAGTTTTGCTTGATTTGAGGCATGTCTTTGTATACATCGTCAATTACAACCTAAGCATCTATTTAACAGACTTCTCATTGTTATTTTCCCTTTTTACCTCTATGTAACAAACTACTTACAATTTCTAAATTTCCCTTCTTCACTGCTGCTATTACTGCATTAATAAAGCTACTACCAATGTTAATATACCATTACTCCTACCAACAAATCTGTCTTCTAGGGTATAACATTATTTTTGTTTAATTTTTTGCTGGTGATGGTATATATTATTTTTGGTATGTGAATTCTTTAATGCATGTATGGATACTATGCTAACATTACATCAGCTACTCTGCAACTGAATGCAAATCTCTCTGAGAGTCACTTGCAAAATATCTGCTCAAGTAATGAAATTTGAACATAATTAGAGAAAATATTCTATCTTTTTTTTGTTCATTTCAGGAAAAAAGTTAGGCTAAAAAAATACCTCAAGATTCTGACTTTGAATATTCTCTTGATTTCAGTTTATGATGATGATACAATTTGGAGTTGAACAGGACAGTTTCTTGATTCTTTTGCAGCAGGGGAGCAACTAGGGTATCAGATTTTTCTTGAAAAGTAGGCATGAAAATGACATCTTGGTTGAGTTTCTTTTAGTACTAGAACCATATCATTACTTTTAGTTGTTATAAGATACAATATCTAACGCTTAAGGAGTGTTTTGTTTTTCATTTAGTGGTTATGTAAAGTGTTTTTGGTGATCATAAATTTGACAAAATAGAGACTGTTTATTTTAGGTTGAATTGAAGATTTTTTACGAACAAAATTAATATTGTAGATTTTCATTGTTACAAATTAGTATGGTTAATTTTGTATTAATAACAATTGTAGTAGAAATTAGTTACAATTTTTATTATATTAGTGACTACTTTTTTGGTCACTAACAACTATTAATGCCTAGTGACCACATATTTGGTCTCTAATGATCGTTAATAACCACTAACAGAACCGTTAACTAGTGACCTACTTCGTAGTGGTCACTAACTTTGGTCACTAATTAGTTAAGTTAGTGACGACTTTCATGGTTTAGTGACAAAATTTAGTAACAAGATTTGTCGTCACAAACACAGTGACCACTTTAGTTTTGTCACTGATTAGTGACCATTTCCGTATTTGGTCACTAAAGCAAATTAGTGACGGACCTTTAGTGACAAAAAGTGACCAACCTAATTTTGGTCACTAAACAGCATTAGTGACCAATTTTATGTTGTTAGTGACCAAAACCTTTTTGTCACTAATTGTGATTTTTCTTGTAGTGACATATACCTTTTAACACGGTTTTGGAACAGGAACCATGTAAAAAGGCTAGGAGTTTTTTACACGTTTTTTTTTTAAAAACCGTGTAAAAAGACTATTTTAACGTTTATATACATTTTTACATAGTTTTAAACATTTTAACACAATTTTAAACCTTTTTAGATGGTTGCTCTTTAAAACATTTAAAAATCATATATTTCTTTTAACTTAATAGTATATTGGATATATGGTATATTAATAATGGTGCAAAAACGGTTTACAAATAATTTCCATATATTGAATATTAGATACAAATTATCCTTTTTTTTTTAAGTATATATGATTTTTTTAAGAGTATATATAGTTATCTTTAAAATGGTTAAAAAATAAATACAATTAGGAAAAATATATGGTGTAATAATATTATAAATTTCACTTCTCAATTTCTCGACATTGTAGTAATAATAATAATACATAATACATAATAAATAATTAGCGAGGGATTGAGTTTTTTCTTTTCTCATTTGTATGTGTATGCATGTGTATGTGTACGTATGTGTATGTTTATGTGTTATATGTATACATTTATATGTTTTATATGTATCAGTCGGTTCATCTCATTTGATATGTATGTCTATTGGTTGTTAACCGTTATTATATATATACATATATATATGTTTATATATACTTAAATAATACTTAAATATTAGTTAATAAAAGTAAATATTAAATATATTACCTAAATACTAAACTTTATTATTTTTATTTAAAGTTTAATTAAAATTAAATGTTAAATTAATGATTAAAAATAAACTTCAAATTTTCCTCAAAATTTTATGAATTCGAAGAAATTAAAGTTAAAAGAAAAAATGTGTGAAATTCAAAAATTAAGTTTTTAAAATTTGAAATTTTTCAAAATTTGAAGGTTTTCAAAAATTTAAATGGAAAATCGTTATTGACAAAAAAAGGTAAGATTTTAATTTGAAATTTATAATGTAATAAATGACATTTTTTATTCCCTTTCCATTTTAAAAACAAAAAATCTTCTATATTCTTCTATTTTAAATTTCAATCCACTTTTCTTTTTCTCTAATTTTTTCTTCCTCTCTTGTTTTTAAGTACTCCATCAAGTCGTCTGCCACCATCATCATCATTCATCAATTGCTTCATCTCTATGTTCTCAATCGGAATCAAAACCTCCCTGATTTCTTTGTATTTCCACTAAAAGGTAACCCTAATTTGTGATTGCAGACACCATTATCCATCTTCATCTTCGATCTATGTGGTGTGGAACTTTTATTGATATATATAATCATCTTGAGTCCTGAGTTTGGTTTGTTTTGCTTAACTTTTGGATGCAGGGCTTGTGTATTATATCTAGAAGATACGGCACAAAGTACAGTAGAAGTTACAAAACAAATCTGCTTTTTCGGGATGGAAATTCAACTACAGACGCATTTTTTATCATATTCTATGGGATGAGAACAATTTCATGGCTTATTTGTCTAGTTTGGTAGACACAATCTTGTTATGCTAATTTGTTTAATTTTTGTTATTTTTAAGTAGTGATTCATTTATAAAATTGTAAAAGTTTAATAGTTGTGGTATAATATTTGATCAAATACAAATTTGAAAATTTGATTTTGTTATTTAATATGTATTTTATATATGTGCTACGAAAATAAATATAAAATTGATATTTAAAAAAAATCAAATATTAGCGACGAATTAGCGATTGAATTTATATTTTAAAAAATCAAATTTGAAAATTTGATTTTGTAATATTTTTACACGGTTGTAAGTTAAAACCGTGTAAAAAGTTGTGATATATTTAAACGGTTTCTATTAGCAACCGTGTAAAAAGAGATGACTTTTTACACGGTTTTGCCTTACAACTGTGTAAAATTGAGACATTTTTACACAGTTTTGCATAACAACCATGTAAAATTGAGACATTTTTACACGGTTTTGCTTAACAACCGTGTAAAATTGAGAACTTTTTACACGGTTTTACCTAAATACTGTGTAAAATTGAGACATTTTACACGGTTTTTGTCACATTTTTACACGGTTTTGAAACCGTGTAAAAAACAGACATTTTTACACGGTTCCAAAACCGTGTAAAAAGGTCTCGCACTTTTTTACACAGTGGTCTTTTACACGGTTGCAAAACCGTGTAAAAAGCTCTTTACAATCGTGTAAAAAAACTCTTTTTGTAGTAGTATTGTGGTGCTAAACAAACTGTATGAATGACATAAACGACTATTTTACCCCTGAATATATTTTAATAATTTAAAATAAAAGTTTGATAAAGATGTTGGACGGTTGATTTTGAATAATAAAGTATATATCAATTTATTAAATAAAATTAGTTTAAAGTATTTTATTATTATTATTAGAGTTTTATAATTAAAAACTAAACAAAAAACCCAAATCCATGGTTGGAGCTTCCAAAATGTCCTTTCTCAAACAAGATTTTTAGTTCTTAGTTCAAACTCTTTCTTTTCTATCAGTTTAAACTCATAAAACACATAATGTAAAAATTTCTCGAAAATCAAGTTCATGTTTCTTGATCCAACCCGTATCTCTCTCTTCTTTTTCAGAATTTTCATCGGCCCATATGATTTGAAATTTTCTTGAAACCTAATTCTAAGTTTTGCTCCATAATCCACCGCCCAAAGAAACCCCATTCAGCCATCGACAAAAAGCTTCAATCTTTTGAAGCTTTAAGTGAAGACAACACAATGTTAACACCTTTGTTTCTCCTCAAGTTTTCAAAGCATTCAGTTTCTTGTTTTTTAGGTTTTCAAAACAATCCATCAACAACTATTGTAGTTTGATTCTTGGGGTCGCTTTGTTTTTTTGATTTTTAATAAACTAAAAGATCTCCAAAACTAGCGTTCAATAGGATGGGAGGTGGAGGCGAGAGTAGTGAACTGACAAGGGAAAATATGGAATAAAAATATGAATACATGGATGAATCTAAATGACTCATTTTTTTGGATGATTCATAATTAAGTTAGAAATGAGCAACCTTGTACATTATATGGTTGACTTAAAAAGTGATATTAAGGGGCTGTTCAGTTCATTTTCTATTAAGACTTGTATAGATAAAGGTGTCTGTACAATAACAGATAAATTGTTGTTCGGTTATTGTGCTGAATAAACTGTCTGAATAATTTAAATGACCATTTTACCTTTTTCCATTTTTTTAGCTTTTTCATTAATAAAAAAATTAATTTCTTGTTCATCTTCAAGTTCCATCCTATTCCAACTTTTTTTTAATTCATATAAAACCTATCACAAGATTCATCATCTTAACGATACAAAACCCACTTCACATTTTAACCTCCAATTGCTCTCCAAGCTACTTTATCTTCTTTCTCCATTGTTTATTTCCTTATGCAACAAAACCCATTTGTACTTTTATATATATATATAACCCAAAACCCAAAGTGGAGGAAAAAGCACAACAAAGATTGTCTTGGAAGAACAACAAGAAGAAAGAAACAGATCTCTTGATGAGATCCAAACCTCTGTGCTAAGTCCCCAATATCAGACTTCCATGGCTGTCTTTGTGGGTTTCTTTGTCAATAAGGTTGGAAGATCAACAACACTACACCAGATGAGGTACTGGAATACGAAGTCAGGTGACGACGAGGGTTGGAGCACCGGCGACGGCAAGGGCTGGAACACCGGAGACGGTGCATGCGACAGTTAAGGAACACCGGTGACGACGATGGCTCGAACACCGACGACGATGATGGCTCGAACACCGGCGACGATGAGGGGTGGATGCTAGACCGATGGTGGTGAAGGAAGAAGTAAAGGAGGTCTGTTGAGGGAGATGAGGAGTATCTATAAAGCAACTGTACAAACTTAAGGGGTAAATGAGAATACAGATTATAGATTATAGAGGGTGAAGGGTAAAAAAGAAATAAATAAATAAACAAATGGCTGAATACAAAGGACTTTATTTTTCTAGCTGACCGATTCAGCCATCGGCTGACCGAATAAGCCGGTTCTGAATACATAGATATGGTTGTGCGAATCAGCCATATCTACCATACAGCCCATTAAGTCACAAACAAACAGGCCCTAAGCCTATTAAGCCATCATCAAGCAACCCCTAAATCTCTTAGCAGATGATCTTTGTGAGCATATATTTTTCTATGAGCATGAAACCTTCAATTAAATTCTTCAATGAAAGTAAAATTGATATGATGAATTTTTTTGGGTGAAATCTATTCTTTTAATTTCTTTGTTGAATTGACAATATTTTTTTTGTTATATTATCTTTTTGTTATATTATCTTTGATTAACTCGCATGTAAAAAATGTTATAATATGGTTAAGTATTTGTTTGATTGTCTATTCACAATAATAAAAAAAAATCAAGCATATAATGTGGAAAAGAATTTAGATAATTTATCTTCTATTTTTGTGGGTTTTTTGAGCTAAGGATGAAATGGTAGTTTGTATAATTTAGATTGTAACTCCTTCAAATTTGAAAAGAGCAACGAATTTAAAATTTCAATAATAGCTCAAAGAAAGATAAAATCTCTTATGACAAGCTCACACTTGAAATACGAATCTAGATTTAACCGTCAACAAAATCAATAAAATCGTATGCAATGACTAACTTAAAAGTCGGATGTTACTAAACCCATCAAATATTGCTATCTCCAAATGTGCGGAAAACTTCACCCGGGCTACTCTCTCTCGTGCATAAAACTAGCACTCATCTCTCCACGAAGTTGCTAGTACCAATCCTCGACCGGAACCTGATGCACATGCCGACAATTAAAAAGGTTAGACTTAACGCCTAATGAGTTCAAGAGTTTTCCTCATGGACATATAAAGCAATAAACTTTAAGAATGTTATTTAAACCGCGATTTCCATAAATGAAAGGCATTAAGTATAAAAGCAACATCTTTTTCAACACTCAACATTTTCGTGATTAGGACCCCGATACAAAACGTTCTTTCGAATATAAATTCGAAACCCAAAACCCAAGACATAATTGAAAATTTTAATATTCAAATGCTGAAAACATGCATAACCCTATTATTCAAAATATCCAAAAACATGGGTAAGGTTCAATACCCAAAACCATAAATCATGGATAACAACACATACTCAAATGTCACCGAAAACATGGATAATAAAACTCAATGCTCAAAACGATACATTTCGGTGAAGGGGGAGACCCGATTACATTGCACGTGACGGAACACAAAAGTAGGTCACATAACCATATAGAACAAAAACGCGTGAATTATACTCATAAGACATATCGAGCTCAACCCCTCTAGATCTATTGCCCGTGGAGACTCAAATTTAACCCCTCTAGGTCTATTCTTTGAGATGTCCAAATCCACACCAAACATACAAGCACATTGGGATTACACCATACTGCTCATGGGACAATGCTCGACCCTACGGGTCCATATCTTACTTACCATGAGGCTCGATGCCTATTCCGTGCTACTCCAAGAAAACATAGAAGCACATTAGGATTACACCTTACTGCTCATGGGACAATGCCTGACCCTACAGATCCACATCTTACTTACCATGAGACCCGATGCCTATTTCGTGTTAAAATGAGGGAAACTAACGTCCCATCATTGAACGTAAAGACTCAACTGCCTATGGATCCATTGTATTATAGTAAAAAACATTACATGACTCCAAACGAATGGACTAGTGCATTCAAAACATGTAATTATCAAATATGGTGCAGTAAATGCAAATCATAACCAAAAGCTCTACATTGAGCTATCAAAATCGGACAATCGTCCCCATGACCCAACAAGGTCCAAACGTAGCCATAGGCTCCACTAATCAAAAGACCATTTGTTATAAATCATGAAGTGCAATAAAAGTAAATAACCCATTTTTATGCAAACACATACCTCAAGATATGATTAACCCAAAACTCATCATTGATTGGAACAAATGATTTTCCAAGTGAACTCATGGCCTTTATATTTCCAAAATCCTTCATAACGCGATAACGTGCCTTTCATAAACGGTTTATAAAATCAAATACACCAAAAAATTCATAAATCATCGAATATAATTTATTTGTTCAAATAGTCGCCAAAGAAACACATTTATGATATTTACCCGCCAAAATATCCAACTCCCAAATATAGACATTCCATGAGATTTATCAACCCAAATATACCAAATATGAAAACTTTGTCAAATACTCAACATATTAAAAATCGCCATGTAAACATTTTTTCACTTCAAAATACACATTTTGGCATGTACATAGTTTTCACAAAACAACTTGAACTCACCTTACTAGATTTAGGCTAAATCTAGATTTTTCCCCAACTTGAGCTCCTTTGAAGAAGTTTGAATACTCAAGCCAAATGTTCCAAAAACCTAGATCCACAAGTTTCCAAACATAAATATTCATATTCAACCGTTTATAATCGTTACCCAGACATCTTATATCAAAATTTCCATTTTGGCCAAAAACCCTAATTTAACCTAACTTTCCCAAAATATGAGAAATATAAACACTAGAGAGTCATCAATGGAGAATTTATAACTCATAATAAGGTTAGAAACTAGGAGGATGAACTTACCACTTAGGTTTTGGTGAAAACCTAGAAAACCCTAAATTCCTTGAAGATGGAGGTGATGATGATGAGCTCTTGACATTTGCTTCCAATCTACCACCAAATACTCTTGAATCTTCCCAAAAATAACAATCTAACCTTGAAAAACTCTCAAAAACAAAACCATAGTATTTTGAATTGTCCAAAACGGAGTAGAAATGACCAAGATATGAAGAAATGAAGAATGAGGCGGAAAATCAAACTTTTAACAAGTCTGGTACACCTGTGCTACATTGCCATGCGACTTTGCCATGGCATTGTCGCATGGTACAGTCGCACAAGGTGTCTAAAAGGCTCCCCCTTGGCTGCTACTTTGTCAGTGCGAATATGACACTGTCATAGTCGTCGGGCATTGTAGTCGGACCCGTACCAAGCCTCGAAACTCGACTTTTTCTATGCCAACACTCACGAAACTCTTAGGGACTTTAAGTAATGTTTTTCCAACATAAGTTCCACCATTTACAAGTTGTAAAAACGTCAGGGTGACCTTTACTTAGCGAAAATTACTGGTGTTACAATTTAGACGTTTTATTCTACACACAAACAATCATTTATTCTATTTACTTAAGATGAAATCAACATAACATGTTATCGACAAACTTTTTTAACTACAAACTCCACAAATTACGTCTTTAAATTTATTTGATGTACAATCCATCATTTGAATGAGAAAATAGATTAAACAAACAATGATTTTGTATCAACCAACCGAAATAAACTTATCCATTGAAGATTTTTATCCTTAATGAAACAACCCTTTGAAATTAAAATAAAATTAGAAATCTACATATTCACCCTTATCCATTCAACAACGCAATTTGTTTCCCACATATTATATGTTGGAAATTGTTATGAAACAACGGTTCAAATTCAGGTCAAGATTAATATTTGATTTAGATTTAATTTATACATGTATAAAATTATTTTTAATTAAAGAAGAAGAAATACGTATTGATTGAATATGGATGAAGCATGTTGGAGGTTGAAGTGGTCCAAAGACAAGACTAATGTTTTCAGAGATGGCAATGACGAATATGATTGCATCCTCTTCGACAGAGATTGGGAATTTTTCAACGTCTAGACAATTACATATTATATGTGTGTGTATAGAAAAAAAATTCACTTGAGACACCAATCAAGTTAGAAGAAGTAAAAAAAGGGTAAAAAAACTCAACGGTTTTTTAATTAAAAAATTGTATTTATAACAATATAGTCTGTGAATCCTTAAAACCACGATTATCAATTTGAAATTAATATCACATGCGTACAAATGTGATTTTTTTTCTTGTAAAAAAAAAACCCTGATTTCTGTTGTAGGATAAATGTACCATCGTCTAAAGGATATGACAATAGAGATAAAGATAGAGATAGAGATAAATATATCAGAGATAAATTAGAACTAAAATATCTCACAACTATCTACTTGTAACTCATCCATATTTAAAGGGCTTTTGATTAATGAGAATTACAGATTCATTATCTCCGTATATTGTTGTTCTATTATGCTTTTTCTTTAACACGTTATCAGCACGAACGCTCAGATATTATAAACCCTTTTCGAACCCATAGGTTGCTGCTGAAACAACATTGCTACTCTCGATGTAAAATCAAGTAAGCAAATTTATATGATATGCATGTTGATGTTGTGATATAATATAATATGTCAAATTATATCGGCCTACAATAAAACATACAATTTGCATAAAGTATGTAATCTTATATTCTATTTTCTTTTCTAATTTTTTTTTATCAATCTCCATTATTAATATACACAATATGTTTATATAAGCACCTTAGTAAATAGTATATCCATTGAAACAAAATATGTTATCTACTTTTATATGAACACTTTATATGTATTTTTTCCGTGTGGTATATCATAATTTATGCTTACTACCGATCGAATCAAGGTCTTAGATCTATTGGATATTTTCCATTCTTCAAGTTTATGTTCGAAAAACCGTTCACTTAGTGCAAACCATTATACAACCGGAATAGAATAAGAGATGAGGAGACTATCAGATTAAGGTATGAAAGAGATTAACCAGATGGTTTGGCAACTTTTTCTTAGTTGCTTAAGATTGAAGGTGGATAAAAGATGAAAACTTTAAGGGTTTTAAGTGATAATAAGGAACCGTTCTTACTTATGAGGTTAACATTTGTTTTATTATTTTATTTAAATCAACTGTAATACATTTTTTTAATTGATTTTGTTTATCCATCCATTTATTGAATATATAATTGGTATATTAGGTTGTATATTTAATTTAGTTCTAATTTATCATCCTTTAGTTTCAATCATGATAGCATAATTTTATTGTTTTAAAATTATCATTGCCATTTATTTTGACATGATGAATTAATTTATAATAAGATATGTTTAGTTGGATAAGTTAATTATCTTGATGTTATTTACTTATCTGACAATTAAATTTGATTTATATCTTTAAATTAGACTACATGACTAGTTAATTTATATGATTGACTTTTATTGTCTTATTAAGTAATATTTATTATTTATTCATATCTTATTTAAATGTTTATCTTAAATTATAATTTATAATATATAATAAACTTTTAGAAGTTACACTTCTAACCCCCATAATTTTTATTATTTTGTCAAAAGGTTTAAAAATAGCAAGAAAATGTTAAATTCAAACATTTATCTTCATTATGAGTTCCTACTCATAATTTTAAACTATATAATTAATTTTGGGAAGTTACACTTCTAACCCCATATATTTTGGTCTTTACCAAAATCTCCAAAAATACTCTTAAGGTATTAAAATATTAAAATTGGCTTCATATGCCAAACTCATAGTCATTTTGGCCTCATGTCAAATGCTCTATAATTAATAATGTTATATCTAAATGAAATAAATCATAAGATATCAACTGGATTTTGTCAAACGGGTGTAAACAGCCCTAAGGTTTCTTGGGACTTAAGAAATCCATGTGATTCCCCTACTACCTGGAAATCCAATAGATTGAGTGATTTCTTTTTCGCAAAAAATGAAATATTGATGAAGTATTATCAATAAAATTAAAGCATACAAAATCCAATATTGTTATGATAATGAAATTTCATAACCATAATCCATTTTCTTATCAAAAAGAAAATCATATATTATTCTTTATATATGTAAATGGTTGAAACAACTCATCCCAAAATCAACGTCGTAAACTCAAAAGAATCTGAGTATCATAAATGAGTATATAAACTTCCTTTTGAAAAGGTACAAGAAAATACCTAAATTCCAACTCCCTATTAACTCTAAAATCAACCTCTTGAAAGGGTACAAGCAAATACCTTCATGTTTTGAGACGACATATAAATCCTAAATTTCATAGGAATACCTTTACTAGAAACCCTCAAAGAAATGTGGGATGTCCCAAAAGGGATAATTGGGAGTACTCATAAATATGTACTTCCCGAACTAATCGTACATTGGAATGAAACCCACTTACTCGATTACAAAAAGGTAACTGATGTCAACAAAGAAATGTTATATCCAAAATGCGTCTCAATCTCTGTGGCAAGGAACTCACAGAAGATGACATGATTTTTAACATTATTTCCACCTTTCATATATAAGTAAATATAATTATAAGTTGGAATGCAACCTTTAGACAAACTCATCAACCTAATGCAAGTGGTTGAGAGACATAACAAGGTTATTTTGAATAACACCACATATGTCGGGATAAAGAAAATTCCCGATATCGATAGTGAAAGTGTTAGAGGTGGAAACAACTCCAAAGGATTGTGAGTTAAAAACAATTTCACACATGTGACATTTCTGCACCATGTAGACGAGACCCTATAAAGGGTCAGGGTATTGGTAAGAGTCAGGAAGGATTTTTCAACACCTAGAGTAGGATACAACTATTACCCAGGTGATAATAGACAATCAAATAAGATATGCACTAAAAAGTGCTTCTATCAAAAAGGGAACACGTTGAAAATGAAATATAACATATTTGTTTTAATATTTAATATTGATTATGCATATGTTTCTTTGAAATTAATTTTAAGTACCAAAATTAATTTCTTTGCTAAAGTAAAATCGAATATGTAACCATTATAGATGTAAATAAATACATCAAAACAAATACAAAAAAAAAAATTCAATATTCTCCATTCCATGTAGGAATGTATCGAGGAGAATTGATTTTTTTTTACCTATCACACAATCGAAAAAAAAAAGATAGACTAATACTTGTTTTATAATACATCCAACCAAATTACTTAGACGATGGTCTGTCACTTTCTTGGTGAAACAAGTTTAATACGAACCTTGTAAAGATATTTGTATCAAATGGAAATGAAAATGAGCATATATACATAAATTCCAATTAATATGAAAGGAAACATATATCATGGAAACTAATGTGTCAAACTAGTAGATTATTGGGTCATCGAAACATATTTTGTCACCAATAAAGAAATTTTGGGGGCAATAACACATATATGTTTCGACATGACCATGTGGGACACTGTGGTTATGACATAGTGATCCGTGTATTGCAAAATACACATAGACACATTCTCTTTCGAGTGAAAGGAAAAATGAGGCAAATTGCAACTGTTGACTTCTGAAGCATAAGAAACAACATTGCTATCATAATATGCCCTCTTGAATACATAAAAATTTTGTATATACCCTAATCCTTAGCCAATACAGGAATGAGATCATCCTAAATCTAAGGACATTATACAAAAATATTCCATTGTTACAACGAATACAAGGTGATATTTATGGACATACACATCCAGAATGCGGGCCATTAAAGTACTTTATGGTTCTGGTTTCGACACGATGAACGCATGTCGTATTATTGTCCACATGAAATACTGCACTCCTAGCACCAGCTATACGTTTAAGGTCTCACCACCCTTATTATTTCATCAAGTCTATATGACTTGGAATGTTGGAGAATTTACATCATAAGGATTTGATGTTAATTGCATATGTATTAGGATCAATGTAGAGTTTCCTATACCCCATGTGTATATATAAAATGGTCTCATAGAAGTAGTTATCAAAAGAATATGATGACATCTAGGGTATTAATAATGCGCATCAATTTACCCACATCTACCTGGGGTTATGCAATTATTATATGCAGTTTCTTTTTGTCGTTCTTAGACCCACTGCTTGCTAACCAGCCTCATGCGTACCAGTTGGTAACTAGATATAAGCCTGATACTTTACATTTACGCATGTTTGATTATATGTGCCAATTGCTCCCCCACATCGCATCGAAATGGGTCCTTAAAGATGATTTGGTAAATGTTGGATATGAACCCCCAACAATTATCCGCTAATTAGAATATTTGACTAGTGATCTCTTTACCGATAGATTTGCGGGTTGTCACTTTCATGAGACAGTCTTCCCGTCGTTAGGGGGAGATAGGAAAAAGAATTTTCCATGGGAATTACAGGAAGTGTCATTGAATATTCTCACTCTGTCTCATTTTGATCCCCAAAACTTCACAATGTAATGTTGAAATCAAACGAATCAAACTCGATACCTGATACGTTTAATATTTCAAAAGTGACAAGATCACATATACGAGCTGCAAATATACTCGCAAGGTCAAAAAAAGTCCCCAACAGGGGCACAACGCCATTGAAAAGTGCGTTGCAATCTAACATAATGGAGGTGTGGTTGAGGTCGTAGCTACCAAATGGAAATGGTGGAAGCTACTTGGTTCGATAGATACTATTCTAAAGGAAGAGAATAGTAAGGCACATCCATTTATCATCAATACACAAAAACTCTCATGAGATTATCTCTAATTATAATTATGTCCATGAATCATCATTGGAGGATGCTCCGAAGTTAATATTTATTCTAGAGATGAATATTAATCGCAAATGAACTATGAGAGTACATATGAGTCGATGGACAGATCATATATAATCATTGATGATTTATTCACATATACGATGGCTCATAAAATGATCGAGCACGACGACATCGAACCAGGCTCAGTTGAATAATATCAACACAGAGCATATTGACCTAAATGTAAAGAAACAATCCAGAAAGAATTCTATTCTTTGACAAAGGATCGGGTATTTGGTCAGGTAGTGCTAACCTACCAAGTGTAAAGCCCGTAGGACATAACTGAGCCTTTGTCAGAAAGCGTAACGAGAATAATGAGGTCCTAATATGTAAGGCTCTCCTTTGGCGCAAGGTTTCTCACAACACCCTGGATTGACCACGAGGAGAGTCACTCTCTCATGATGGATGTTATGACATCCGAATAATTTGTTAGCCTAGTAATTTCCGAAGGACTGGAAATGCAGCTCATGAATGTAGTTACTACATATCTCTATGGGGATCTAGATTTAGAGATATATAAAAGTGCTTGATGATATTACATTACCAAAATCAAGTAACTCTAAACCACGAAATGCGTTTGTAATAAAATTGAAATGCTCACTTTATAGATTAAAACAATATAAGCGGATGTGGTATACATGCCTAATGAAATACTTGATTGGGAAAGGATATATAAGAACGATGAACTGTTCCCTTGCGTATTTATTATGAAAAACAAGTTCCAGATTTTCAAAGTAGCTCTATATGTCAATGTTATGAACATAATAGGCACTCTTGATGAAATAAGAGAAACCACAAGCTATTTGAAATATGATTTTGAGAGGAAAGATCTTGGGAAAACTTTGTTTTGTCTAGATATTTAAGCTACGACACCGAGTTTGTGAAATATTAATTCACCAATCGCATATGTACAGAAAATAATCAGGCAATTTAATATGGACAAAGCGCATCCGGTTAGCACTCCCATGATCGGTCGAAGTGTCGGATATAAGGAAAGATCCATTTCGTCTAAAGGATGATGACGAAAAAATGCTGGGAGCTGGAATTCCCTATCTAAGTACAATATGCGTATTATCGTACTTAGCATAATACACTTGACCATATATTATAGTTCTCAATGAACTTGTTAGCTAGATTTAACTCAGCGCCAACGCAAAGTCATTGGAATGATATCAAACTAATCTTTTAGATCCATTGACATGGACTTATACTTTCCCTATAGAAAGAAAAATAGGATTGATAATGGAACTTCAATACCTAATTATAATGTAAGCAGCAAAAGTACTAGCTCTTATAGAAACACCAAACAATGTATTGGTATGTCTTTGATGATATTATGTATCTGCCTGTAACACCCCGAATTTCGTTTGGCCGTTTTGTGAAGATGTATAGAGGAAAATGGAGGTTTCTGTGTCTGTCTACAGGGCGCACGGGTCGTGCGCCCTCCTTCAGAGAAAACGCACGGGTCGTGCGTATGATCCAGCGGCGAGGCAATGGGCTTGCGCACAGGCCGTGCGCATTCCGTGCGCCCTGTCAGGCTGCTTTTTGGGGTTTGCCTTAAATATCTCATTTGTGAGATATTTCTTAAAATATCTCAAAATCTCAGTCTCTCTCTTCCTTTTCTCTCTTTTCTTCTTTCGATCTTCGAGTCTCGTTTGGTTGCTAGTTTGCGGTGTTTCTAGCAAGGGGTCGGTGTTTTAAGCTTCACCTCTACGTCGTGATCGTTATCTGGTTAAAAACCTACTGGTGAGTTCCTACTACCATTTTACAAACTTTATACATGTCAAAACTCTTATTTGCGAAATCCGAAGTATTTCTACGGTATGATTTCATGTTCTCTACATTTTGATATAAATGAAGTTTTTGGCGATTTTCGGGGTTCCCGATCAGTTTTGACTAAAATGACTGTTTCCGCCTTATTGAAGTAAAATGACGTTTTACTTGCACATTATGTGGATATGTGAAAAGAATGTTTAAGAACTCATTTTTTTTTATGATTTTCATTCTTACTAGAAGTTGAACTGGAAATGACATTTTGTTTATAAAATGTGTTTTTACCATATGTTTATTTATGGTTGGTCACATATATTGTTGTGACGAGTCTGTACCATTACTAGCGGATCCCTAGGTTTTGAGTCGACTGTATTGTTGGGATGTCATATTCCCCATTTTGTAGCTATGGATGCATATGATCCTCGGGGGCAACTTGGTACGGTTATGTGAGGTCGGATACTAGCCATGGTTCATAGTGATCCTAGTGAAGAAGTATACATTGGTTTTGCTTGGGGGCTCGATCTCACGTTGTAGCACGAACCTATGTGTTCGTATCCTTGGATTCCAATTGTTTAGCTCATAACTCGGATTTTGGACTACTTTGTGTTACGCCACAATCCTTGGTAAAAGGTTTTATCGTCGGTCCTTTGATGACATGTTTATAATGAAAAAGACCGGTTGTGGCAAAGGTTTCAATTGTAAAATTTAACCTCTTTGGAAATATTATCTTATGATGCAAATGTTTATATCTTTTGATCTTTATAAACTGTATGTTCTCACCAGACTTTAAGTCTGACACTTTTTCTCAAATGATATGTATAACAGGTTTCCCTTAGCGGTGGGATGCACTGGGTTTTGAGAGACGAGTTGGGTCTCGGGGCATTTTGAGATGACTAAAGTGTTGATAGTTGGGCATTGTTAAGTCCCATTCTTTTGATGAATTTTGGATTGTCAACTGATGTAATCTAGATAGTTATGTTTAGATTAGTCTGTTGATGAATTCTAAATCCGTACAGGTTTTTGTAAAGTCTTAAGGACTGATACACCTTTTGAGAAGTTT
The DNA here is from genome assembly GCA_954870635.1 of Arctium minus. Classification (NCBI taxonomy): domain Eukaryota; kingdom Viridiplantae; phylum Streptophyta; class Magnoliopsida; order Asterales; family Asteraceae; genus Arctium; species Arctium minus. The sequence continues at coordinate 129,641,073 of OX941080.1, read as the reverse complement.
ATAGCAATACAGATGTCATATTGCCTTATTTGAGAAGTTTTATTTTACTCTGATTTTTAGGGTGTTATACTGCCTGACCCATACAAAGGTTGTTCCCAAATTGGATGATGAATTACCACAAGGAACACACCGATTGCTTGAAAGTAAGCTAAGCAAACCCTTGTAACTACCTCCTTAAACTAATCCAATAATATTACTCTCCATGAGATAATTAAAGAATGTATATGATTAAGGACTATCATTACATATATTAGAGGAGCTAGTAATTTTGGGCTCAACCAGTATCCTACTTGCATATATGGAAATAATGCATTATGTATCGAAGAAATGAACATAAGATACATCAAGGGTTATAATACAAAGCATATTCTGCTTAAGTTTCTATACAATCAGCAATAAAAGTCTCTACTTTAGATTCAAGTGAATCAAGTAAGGTGTCAAAAGAATGTGACATATTTTACCAAGTCATTACCTAAAACCATATATTAGGAAATATGTAGAAAGTAAGTGCAAATGTTTTCCAAACTCCCTTGATTAATGCACGAATCAGGGGGAGTAGTAGACAAAAGGGGGAGTCTACTATATTTGTGATATTGGTATGTTGTGCTCTTTCCTTCAACCAAGGTTTTATTTTTCCCATTGGGTTTTGTTCCTTGGTATAAGGTTTTAGTGAAGCAACTATTTATATACCATCATGCTTTCCTAACTCTTATGATTAAAGTACGAATCTAAGAGAAAACTAGATTGAAAGAAAAATCTATGTATTGCAAAGGAAACTGGTGCGTTGTACTCTTTCCTTCGTCCTGTTTTTTCCCACTGGGTTTTATTTTGGCGTAAGGTTTTAACGAGGCAACAACTGTGCACCATCAGTCCTTTAACTCGGCACAAGGGGGAGTGTTGTAGGATAAATGTGTCATCGTCTAAAGGATATGACGATAGAGATAAAGATAGAGATAGAGATAAATATATTAGAGATAGATTAGAACTAAAATATCTCACAACTATCTACTTGTAACTCATCCATATTTAAAGGGCTTTTGATTAATGAGAATTACAGATTCATCATCTCCGTATATTGTTGTTCTATTATTCTTTTTCTTTAACACGTTATCAGCACGAACGCTCAGATATTATAAACCCTTTTCGAACCCATAGGTTGCTGCTGAAACAACACTACTACTCTCGATGTAAAATCAAGTAAGCAAATTTATATGATATGCATGTTGATGTTGTGATATAATATGTCAAATTATATCGGCCTACAATAAAACATACAATTTGCATAAAGTATGTAATCTTATATTGTATTTTTCTTTCTATTTTTTTTTATCAATCTCCATTATTAATATACAAAATATGTTTATATAAGCACCTTAGTAAATCGTATATCCATTGAATCAGTCTAGAACTTCAAAACCAAAAGTTCCATTGTTACCCGATTTAAGTCCAAAAGAAGCTTATATATAGTGGCATGGTGCCTATATCTTCAAAAAACATTTTTTTTGTTAATATATCACATTTGTAAATCGTATTTGTTTGTGAATAAAAAAAGTTTAAAACACCTAACCCCAAAACAAGATGATCAACCTTGATACCATTCTAAAACACCCCAAAACACAAAGAAGAATCTAGACATCCTTTTATCTAATAATAGTTGGTATATTCTTCCATTTCTATCTCCTATCTAAATTATTATATATTTATATAATTGTAATGTCACTTGACGATTTTTTTAACATTTACGACTAGGAATCCTATTTTTGAATATTTGATAACGTTTCAAAATAGCGTGGGCGAAATACTCGGCTATAGATTATAGTTGAAAGTTTGTTATTCAATATATTTGTTGTCAAACTTGTACCATTGCCAAAGACTAGTTCCAATATATTTTGACTGCTTATGAAAATATTAACTAGGGGTGTTTGCGGTCCGGTTTGGGCGGTTTCACCCCCCAAACCACAAACCAAACCATAAATGGCGGTTTAGGAAATTTTCAAACCAAACGGTTTGGTAACAAGTGACCAAACTGGTCAAACCGGACCACAAAAAGACGGTCTGGTCTGACCGGTTTAGGCGGTTTGGGTCTTTTATGGGCTTTAAACTAAAAGACATAAATTTTATATCCAAAATAAAATTTCTACCAATATAAATTATTAAAAAACAGTATATCGAAGTATAAAAGAACGTTTATATATTAAATTAAAAAAAACATTGAGAATGTTGGAAAAAGGTTAAACAAGTTCAACAATGGTTGAATTTTGGACAAATAATGAGTAACTCGAAGAACGATTGGGATTTAGATTTGAACTTTTAATGGATCTTAGAACTTTGTCAATTTAGACTTAGAGAACACAATCAATTGATAGGAATGAAAACTAAAGACATAATTTTTTGATGAACGTTTTTTAATTGAGCCATAAAAGTTGAGCCTACAACATGAAAACTAAATATGATTTTTGGCGGTCGGTTCGGCCCAGAGCGCTCAAAAAAAGGGCACAGACCAGACCGAACTGAGCGGTTTGGCTGTTTTTCAGACCAGACCGGACCGTCAGACCGCTCAAACCGTCAAAAACGGTCTTGTTTGACTTGGTTCGACCGGTTTGAGTGGTCCAACGGTTTTTTTGAAACACAACCCTAATATCAAATTATATAATTCTACTAGAATGCACTTATAAATATGATTATACCATTACAGTAAAAAAAGTAAAAAAAATATATATATATACGAAGCGACTTTTAAATTCTCAAACTAAATGAAAAACCAAATACAAATCAAGAACTCTCTAAATTGGATCTTTTTATAAATATATCATTCCATAATCCAATTATTTATTTCATCAACCGGAAGCAATTATTAAATCAGGATATTGCATGTACCTTTCCCAAATCATGAATAAATGCTACACTTTGTTTTCTTATCCCATTTGCACTACTTTAATTAGGAAGTCTACTAGGAGGTGCCTAAGCCGTCAAACAAGATTAACATTTACGACCAAAGTAACTAGCTTTTAATTTATAAATAATATAATTGAAATTAAAAAAATTAATACTTTGAAAGTCACGATAATGGGCTAATGAACACCTATAAAAGTGCAAACCCACAACCAAAAACTCAAACCAATACCTTTGCTTTGAACACACATACAATCTTCATTCTTCAATCTCATTTTGAAAATAAAAAATGGATCAAATTAAGCACAATTACGTCCAACGGGTTGAAACACTACAAGAAAAATGGTAATTAGTGACAAAAAGGAATTGGTCACTAACAACAGAAAATTGGTCACTAATGTCCTTTAGTGACCAAAATTTCGGTCGTCACTTTTCGTCACCAAAGGTCCGTCACTAATTGACAATAGTGACCAAATACAAAATTGGTCACTAATTAGTGACAAAATTAAAGTGGTCACTATGTTTGTGACGACTAAAATGGTCACTAAATTTCGTTACTAAGCTGTTAAAAGTCGTCACTAATTTGTCAAGATAACGGCTCGGTTAACGTCCGTTAACTTTCATTAGTGACCAAAAAATGTGGTCACTAATTATAAAAAATGAATAAAAAAATTGTCATAAATTTATATTGTAATTGTTATTACAATATAACTAAAACCTGCTAATTTGTAAAGATGGAAATCTAAAATTAATTTCATTCGCAAAAAGTATAATTCTTTGATCCAAAAAATATAATTTTTGATCCAAACAAGCATGTCAAAGTCATATCAATTTATTGATCACTAAATCACTTGATGACTAACAAAAATAGAACATAGGCTTCTTAGTTTTGAGATCCCGATGCAGATGCAGATAACTTTGACAGTTATGCCATCATAAAGTTCATTTTGTCCTTCATTTCGTTATGCTCCTCTTGAAATTTCAGTTGCTCCTCTTTAAATTTCGTATGCTCCTCTTGAAACTTCACTTGCTCCTCTTGAACTTTCAACTGTTATTCTTTGATTCTTTTAACTTCTTCCTCTAAAGCCTTTGATTTGTTATTTTCTAATTCCAACTCTATTCGCAGATTTTCTGTGGCTAAAACATGTTTTGTCGAAGCTGCACGTCCCTTTATGTATCCCGGAATACGATGTAGCTTTTTCAAACAAATTTCTACCGGGGAACAAGAAGAAGCAGCTTCCTCACTTAGTAATTCATTCTGCATGACAAAAGAATAAGAACAAACTCATCAACAACTCCAATTTTGCCATCTAAAATACTTCCATGTTCATCACAGATATGTTTGTGCATGAGTTGTGTGTGTGTGTGTGAACTTAACTGAACATACTCTTTTACATTACACCATTTGGCTTTATTCCAGAACCCAAAATAGAGAAATCCACACAGCAGCAGTTTCCAAGGCCATATAGGATCATTTTTTGCACAAAGAAACCATCCTATAATCTTCATATTTTCCCAATCTAAATAGCTTAAATACAAACCAAACCCAAATCTGATGACTAACAGTTATTCCACCCTTATACCACCAAATCCCTAAAGCAAGCCCATTGGTATAATACTTTGAAAAAAAACCATTGCAGTAAGTAACCCAAATCCAAATCCCAGGAACATTCCAATAATAGAACCCATTTTGCTAGACCAAAAATAAGGTAAGAATAAAGGTTGAGAAACCATGTTGGTACTCAACAAGAAAAAAATCAACAAATCAGTTTGACCAAAGGCCATTGATAGATAATATCCCATAAACAGAATACAAGACTGGAAGTCAAAAACCAGTATTGTTCCAAATCTGTGATCCAAAACCAAAGATTAAGACCCAAACACCAATATCTGATGAACATGATCTTTAATAAATTTTGTGCAACCACAAATCCAACAACAACAAACTATAGTACCAACCATTAATTCAAGTAAATCAGATAAACAGGACAGTGGCAGTATAGAATTGAGTTTTAGGAAAACTAAATCAGATAAACCCAGAACTGTTGGTCCCGAAGGTGCTTAACAAGTTTGTAGAAGAGGGGGAGGGGTTGAATACAAACACTGAATTTTAAAGTTTAATAAATTGTTTATTGATAAATCAAATTATAATTTACAAGTTCGTTGCGGAATAAGATCAAGTAGAACCTAATCTAAACAAACTTAAGAATCATTAAGAAGGGTTGCACAAGAATTAGAGAATGGGGGATTAGGAGAGTATAGAAAACAAGGGTTTCTATATTTTTAGAAAGATGAAGGCTAAGGGTAACTCTCAGATGGAGTTGAAATATTTTTATTTATACTTGATGCATTAAATACATGCCAGAGCACTTTACACGTGTCCTTCATTGATTGGCTGCATGGGTCTGACTTTAGGAGACATGCTTTTGGTCGTATGATGAAGAGTGTAGTTATCAGAGTTGTTGTACGAATTGCTGCAGAGGTATGTCTGTTTCTGACAATCGTACGATGTGTACAAGGGTAAGACAAAAGAGATTTGAGGCATAAGCTAAGTGATCGTCAATCGCTGAATATCTCTTCCTTCAGAGATATAAAGAAGTTCAGCTATCGCTGAAGCTTTTCCTCAGGTTTCTTCACATGTGTAGACTTGTCTTGGCTTCGCTGATATCCGCATCAATTCATGAGTAGTCTTGTCTTTGTTCAACTGCTTTGTCTTCGATTCAGCAGTGAACATCTTTTGTCGCGAAACTTGTCTTCAGGGATTACGTCTAACTGTTTACATGAGAAATCATCAGCGATAGTGAACATACTCAGTATTTTATCGTTGATAGTGAAACACTTATACATATGAATGTTTTCAAGAAAGATCATCAGTGATAACTGAACAAACTCAGTATGATCGATGATGATGAAACACTAATACATAATGTTTAAACGTAATTTTCACTAAGTATAGAAAAGGGTCATTTTAAAATCACTGAGAGAGTATGGATCAACAATATCCCCCTATTTGATAATGACAAAGTAACTATGAAGAAAATTACTTTTAAATCAAAATGGGGAATAATCAGGACTCATAACATACACGTCCCAATTACTATTTTGAGGGATCTTTTACAGTACTGATGGAGTTAAGTACTTCACTGAAAATTTTCATTAATTCAAAGAAGGAATTACAAGAGAGATGAAAATTCTAAGTACAAGTGAAGAACTAACTACTATAAGTCTAGTTAATAGATTACAAGAAGTAAGAAAAAAAATCTATCAGCTATCTAGATAGGGTTGTAGGACCTTGATCATGTAATCAGGTACTTCTTCTCCTTTTTTGTTAATGTCCCTGAATCAAGTTCTTATCTAATTCAAACAATCAAACAAACAAGATGACAATTAGATTGATTACTCAACCTGTTATAGATTCCAAATCAAGATTCGTACAAAAAACACTTTCTCTCACTAACTTTCTCTCACTTAAGCTCTGCGAATTGCAATCTCTAGTTACAAGATTACAAAAGACCTCTAGTCATATATCTATTAAAACGAAACAAAGATACCCAACACGCATACAAACTAAACAAACAAAGACTTTGACTTTGACTTTTATTACATTTGACTTTGACTTTGCATGAAAGTTGACTTTTGAGCTTTGAATTTCTTTGACTTTCAGCTTCAGAATTAATGATCTTGCATCCAACAAATTTGTGCACTAACAATCTCCCCTTTTGGATCAAGATCATCTCTAAACGATTCTGCAATTCAATCTTCTTTTGTTAAGCTCAATTTGAACAATCTCCCCTTTGATCAAATTTGATCAAATACTGAAGACTTTGGATAAGATAAATTTGATCAAAGGGAAGATTGTTCAAATTGAGCTTAACAAGAGAAGATTGAATTGCAGAATCGTTTAGAGATGATCTTGATCCAAAGGGGGAGATTGTTAGTGCACAGATTTGTTGGATGCAAGAACATTAATTCTGAAGCTGAAAGTCAAAGAAAGTCAAAGCTCAAAAGTCAACTTTCGTGAAAAGTCAAAGTCAAATGTAATAAAAGTCAAAGTCAAAGTCTTTGTTTGTTTAGTTTGTATGCGTGTTGTGTATCTTTGTTTTGTTTTAATAGATATATGACTAGGGGTCTTTTGTAATCTTGTAACTAGAGATTGTAATTCTCAGAGCTTTAATGAGAGAAAGTTAGTAAGAGAAAGTGTTTTTTGTACAAATCTTGATTTGGAATCTATAACAAGTTGAGTAATCAATCTAATTGTCATCTTGTTTGTTTGATTGTTTGAATTAGATAAGAACTTGATTCAGGGACATTAACATTTTTGCCTTCAATCAGATGATTCTTGTCTACTGATTGTTTTGATCGGTTCAGCTAGAGGAGAGTAGGTACACCATAAGCACATGAGATCCTTTAAATGATTCAGAGGACATATATAGGGATCTTAGACTCTTTAGAATCTGAGTTGTCCTTCATCATCGTTGAAGAAGACTCCAAAAGGATTTTTCAGCACTTGTCCTACAATGAATGGTCCACCAGGAGGCAGGTATAGATCAAGAATCGAGAGATCAGGAGGAGGCCCGAACAGTGCTTCTTTCGAGAACTTGATAGAGGTGTTGTTCTTGATTCCAGCGACATTATCAGTGTGTGTGTGTGTATGTCTAGATCATGTATTGTTTGTATGTATATAGCACATACGTCTATATCATGTCTATGTATGTATACATATGTATTGTTTGTATGCATGTATAGAGCACATATGTCTATATCATGCATGTCTAGCAATGTATGTGTGTATATATGTCTATAGATCATGTTTATGTATGTATGTATGTATGTCTATAGATCATGTCTATGTATGTGTGTATGTATGTATGTTTATATATAGATATATTATATACATATGTATTGCTTGTATGTATATAGCACATATCTATATCATGTCTATGTATGTGTGTATGTATGTATGTACGTATGTATATGTCTATGGTGTGTGTGTGTGTATGTCTAGATCATGTATTGTATACATAAGTATTGTTTGTATGCATGTATATAGCACATATGTCTATATCATCCATGTCTAGCTATGTATGTGTGTATATATGTCTATAGATCATGTTTATGTATGTGTGTATATGTAGATGTACGTCTATAGATCATGTCTATGTATGTGCATGTGTGTATGTATGTATGTCTATATATAGATGTATTGTTTACATATGTATTGCTTGTATGTATATAGCACATACGTTTATATCATGTCTATGTATGTATACATATGTATTGCTTGTATGTATATGTTTATATATGCGTATGCATATAAGTTTGTATATGTCATGTACATGCATGTCTATAGATGCATGTATGTATGTATGTATGTATGTATGTATGTATGTATGTATGTATGTATGTATGTATGTATGTATGTATGTATGTATGTATGTATGTATGTATGTATGTATGTATGTATGTCTATATATGTATGTATGTATGTCTATAGATGCATGTATGTATGTATGTATGTATGTATGTATGTATGTATGTATGTATGTATGTATGTATGTATGTATGTATATGTATGTATGTATGTATATGTATGTATGTATGTATGTATGTATGTGTATATATAGATGTATGTATGTGTATATATGTACGTATATATGTGTATAGATGTATGTATGTGTGTATAACACGTTTGGTCCCTGATCTAACTGGAATTAACAGGAAAAGATAACGGTCGTTAACTATTTTCGTTAAGTCCAGTTACTCCGGGGGTATTTTAGTCAATTTAAATATAATTTGAGAAATTAATTAATAATTTATTTAATAACTTTAATATTAAATAATATATGATAATTTATTTTAATAATTTATTAATTTAAAAGTAATTTTTTTAATTTTAAAAAATAAAATCCGTCAGAAATCCGTCGTTAATCACCGACGGATAAAATCCGTCTGTAAATACCGACGGAAATTCCGTCAGAAATCCTTCGGTGATTTTCCGAAATTTCTAAAAAAAAAATAAGCGGGTAATAAATCCCTAACTCTCTATCAAAGGGGGTTAACTCAGTTGGATAGGTAACATCTTGGGGGTGTGGGGTGAAAGCCACACTACCCGGGTTCTATTCCCACGAGCAACACTTTCTTGAGATATCCAGACTCTGGGTCTGGTCCTTCGGGGCCGGGGTCGAGACCGGTTCGGGTGGGTCCGGTCTATGGGACCCTCTACCTTGCCGGCTGGGTTCAGCCAAAGGTTGGCTCGGGTTGCAGCGGATTAGTGGGATTGCCCGTAATGGAGGCCCGATACCGCTGGAACGTGTGTGTGCGTTAACTTGTCGTTCAAAAAAAATAAATAAATAAACCCCTAACTCTCTGAAATCCCTCTCGTCTCCCTCTCTGAACTCACGATTCCTCTCTCCCTCTCCCTATCCCTCTCTAAACTCTCGTCACTCTCCCTCTCGGCAACCATAACCCACTACCATCGTCACTCTCCCTCTCGGCAACCACAACCCACTGCCATCGCTACTCCGGCCACCGGTGGTCAGCGTGACCACCCTCTCGATCTCTCTGCCATCACTCTCCCTCTCGATCTCACTGTAAGAAATTTCGGTTTGTTTATTCGATATAATTGAGTTTTTTTTGCACATGGTTTTCAATAGACTTTAACCAATAGGTGTTCAAATGACATAATTTTTGTTTACTGTTAGTTTAGATAAATGGTACCAAGTATGTTTTGATTTGGATTTGTGATAAAATTTAACTTTTCTTTACTGTCTCTTCTTGAAATAGACTGTGTTTCAAATGATTTGGATTTGTGATGTTAATGATATTCATGATTTAGAGTGTGCATTTTATCATTTTACTATTGTTTGTGTTCATGATATTCATGATTTATTGATTCTTGTTATGAATATGCATGGACTTGATGTGGGGTTTTGATGTGATTAAGGATCATTTTACTAGATGTGAGTAGCAAATTAACCCGAGACCTATCGAATGAAATATTAAATGGTGAAAACTAATAGGAGACGGGTGAAAGGATTTCGTTTTCACGTGTGTTGGAATTTACTAAGTATTGCGTTCTTGGTTCTAAACCAATACGTGATGAAACCCAACAACCGAATACGGAACAAAATGGAGTGAATCAACTAGCACAATAATTACAATAAGTAAGTTAGAAGTTTTGTATGAAAATATGTATGTATGTTTCTTGTTTCTTGTTTATTAGTTTCATATAGATTTTATTAGAATAATTACAATAAGTAAGTTGGTTCTTTTGGATAACTCGACATTTGATTTCTTCTTATAATGTGAAGTTGTGCTTCCATTCTCTCTAGCTAGGTCGGTGGTTCTTGACTTAAAGTCAATACATTTGCAACATGGGTAGCATAGTGTTGGTTTTGCATTTTGTAATATTAAGAATTTGAGATATATATATGTATATATATGTATGTAATTATACGTATGTATTTAATTCCATACATGTGCATTGATGATATATGTATGCACTATTTATTTCTTTATTTTAGTTGGGTTGCCAATTGTTGGGCAAACATTAAGTTGATATACGGAAATATTCATTTTATTGCCGTTATGCCGCCGAAATTTTAAAAAACATATGTTTGCGTATTATACTCGTTTCTTTCATTCCAAACCATTACATGTAGTGTTAAGGTCATTCAATAGCCTTCTAACTTCATTGACACCTACAGTTTGACTTTTAAATAGTCAAACCCTTACACGTAGGGTTTTAAACTTTCCAAAACACCTTTTTTTGATTGTAACCTACGATTTTGACTTTCCAATAGTCAAACCATTACACGTAGGGTTTTAAAGTCATCCAAAACTCCTCTAAACATACGGTTTGACTTTAAAGTAGGCAAACTATTACATGTAGTGTTCAATAAACTTCTAACTTCGTTGACACCTACGGTTTGCCTTTTAAATAGTCAAATCATTACACGTAGGGTTTTAAACTTTTCAAAACACCTTTCTTTGATAGTAACCTACGGTTATGACTTTCCAATAGTCAAACCATTACACGTAAGGTTTTAAAGTTATCCAAAGCTCCTCTAAACCTACGGTTTGACTTTTAAATAGTCAAACCATTATGTAGTGTTTAATAGACTTCTAACTTCGTTGACACCTACGGTTTGACTTTAAATAGTCAAATCATTACACGTAGGGTTTTAAACATTCCAAAACACCTTTCTTTGATGGTAACCTACAGTTTGACCTTCCAATAGTTAAACCATTACACCTAGAGTTTTAAAGTCATCCAAAGTTCCTCTAAACCTACAGTTTGACTTTTAAATAGTCAAACTATTACACGTAGGGTTTTAAAGTCATTCAAAAGTCCTCTACACCACCTCTATCTTGATTATGTCGATTAACTACTTCTTTCTTTGTTGTAGTCGTTGAATATGTTGACAGGTAGATGATGGATGTATAGAAAGAACGACAGTCGAGGGTTTCTTAGCGTCGACTATATTGTTGCAATGGACATTTTTTTGGACTATGCCTATGCCGATGAAGGGACTGTTGAAAGGAAACCTACACGTGATGGGATAGTGCTTCGTATTAGATGCCCTTGTAAGAAGTGTTAAAACTTACGTTATAAAGAAAAGACTGACGTGAGGCTGCATTTGATGAAGCACAGTTTCATGCTTGATTATACCACATGTTAGGCACATGGTGAAACTTATTACCATAACGTGGGCTAATCTTCTACTCCGGTAGTAGATCATAATGAATGGTATGTTGAAATGGTGAACGATCACATGATACATGATGGCATGACATGGGAAGAAGAAACCCCTAATCCTTCTTCCCAAGGATTTTATGACATGTTACAAGCTGCTGACGAGCCATTATGGGACGGGTGTCCAAATTACTCGAAATTAGGAGCTGCGACGAGATTGTTGAATTGGAAGGCAGAATGTAATGTACCCGAGATGACTTATAACCGTAATGTTGCTATAATTAAAGAGATGTTACCCGAGGGTGATAAACTACCCGGTAACTTCTATGAGATGAAGAAGAGTTTGAAAAAGCTTGCTCTACCAAAACAAAAGACCGACGCTTGCAAAAACCATTGCATGTTATTTTATAAGGATGATTCTGACTTGACCTACTGCCGAGTGTGCAATAAATATCTTTTCAAGACAAGTGGTCGAAGCAAGGTCCCTAACTTGGTGATTACGTACTTGCCGATTGTTCCTAGACTTCAAAGATTGTATATGTCAAAGAAGACGTCTAAAGAGATGACTTGGCATAAGGATCATCAGACAGAACCGGGTGTGATGGTACATCCAAGTGATGGTGCGGCTTGGAAGCATTTCAACATGGTACATCCTGACTTCGCTTATGAGGTCCGGAATGTGTGTCTTGGCTTATGCACCGACGGTTTCAACCCGAATAATTCAAATTCGAATCCGTATTCACTATGGCTAGTGTTTCTTACCATCTACAATTTACCTCCTTGGTTGAGTTTGAAAGATTCATATGTGAAACCTGCATTGGTCATTCCTGGTAGAAAGAGCCCCAGTCAGAACTTGGATGTGTTTCTTAGGCCGCTAATAGATGATCTCAAGATGTTGTATACAGTGGGCGCTCTTACGTATGATGCTTACCGTAAGAATAATTTTGAGATGAGGGTTATACTTCTATGGACCGTCAACGACTTCCCTGCCTATGCAATTTTGTCGGGTTGGAGCACGCACGACAAGCTAGCCTGCCCGTATTGCATGGGTACAGTCGATTCGTTTCAATTAAGAAATTGAGGTACATCTTGTTGGTTTGACTGTCATCGGATATGGTAACCTAGTGCACACCCCTTCCGACGTGATCGAACAGGGTTTTTGGACGGATCTAAGGTGTTAGCCCACCACCCGAGTTAACCGGTGAAGAAATATGGGAGCAGGTCCGTCATCTTCCAACTGTTTACGATGGCTCCCCGTTTCGATTGACCAATAGAAAAATTACCGGTTTCGGAATCACTCATAATTGGGTGAAGAGAAGCATCTTTTGGGAGTTGCACATTGCCACGTCAGGCAACCGATCGCAGGATCCCTATTATGCTATCACCGGTGATTTATGTGCCAGTTCGAGCGGGAGCTCGCGCGACCGTCGAGATGAGGAGGTATACTTGTCAAATGCTGTTTAACATTGTTAATTATATGTTTGTTAAATGTTGTCTAACATTGTTCTATATATGTTTGTCAAATGTTGAATTTCAATTGGATGAGCTGAGACAGAGGCTAGAGAGAGAGGAAACAAAGAGGATCCAGATGCAGGAGGGACTACAGAGAGAGGAAGTAGAGAGGATCCAGATGCAGGAGGGACTACAGAGAGAGGAAGCAGAGAGGATCCAGATGCAGGAGCGAATAGAGAAAGATGAAGCAGAGAGGAGACAGATGCAGGAAAGACTTGAGCAGTTTGAGGCGTTCATCAGGAAGTTTCAAGATCACCCCTTTCCCCCTCCGTAGGATTACGTTTTGTACTACGTTATGTATTTGTAGATATTAAATTAAGGTTTTGTACAATTTAAAACTTAATATTAAATAAAAATTGACAGGTTTTGTACAGGTTATAAACTGACATTTTTTAATTTTTAATTATTTACAAAAAAAATTATATTACCGATGGATTACCGACGGATAATCCGTCGGTAAATGATTTTTACTTTATTTTTTATTTATTAAATATCCGTAGGAATTCCGTCGCTAATTCCGTCGGAAATGATCCGTCGGTGAAAAATCCGTCGGAAAATGGTGACCGTCGGTGATCCGTCGGAAATTAACCACGCCGTCGGTGGTTCGTCGGAAAAATCAGCCGTCGGTGATCCGTCGATAATCTGAACGCCGACCACTGAAATACCGATGACCCTTTACCGACGGATCACTGACGGATTTGACCGTCGGTGATAAGCGTCTTTTTCGTAGTGTTACTCTCTAGATTTTTCTCTCTCGAGCAAGATTTGAACCCACATCCGATTACCTGCAAATGCAATATATAATCTCATTTACAAAAATATTTACTTGGTTCTTGTAATATGAATAATATACAAAAAAATTATTCATGAAATTTAAAAAAAAAATTAACTTAGAAAACATAAAAAACACCACACAGCTTTTAAATTCTCGAAGCAAACCAAAGAATTGATCATGTATTTCATGCAGATTCTATAAATATTGATTTAAAATCCTAAAAAAATTGTGATTTTTTTTTTCAATTGCTAGGTCTCATTTTTATCTTATTCTACTTGCACTAGTTTAAGGAAATATAGGTGCGTCAAGCGTCAAATCAATTTTTTAAATTTAAGATATTGAAAAAGTCACAATATTGAGCGGCCCAAGAACACTATAAAATCACAAACGCATAACCAAAACAACATACCAACACCTTTGGATAGAAACTCATACATACTTTTCTTTCTTAAATCTCGTTGTAAAAAAATGGATCAAATTAAGCACAATTTCATCCAAGTTGACGGGCTGAAGCTCCACGTAGCCGAGATTGGGTTGGAATCATCACCGGCGGTGCTTTTCTTCCACGGATTTCCTGAGATATCATACACTTGGCGCCATCAAATGGTAGCTATTGCAAATGCTGGTTTCAGAGCCATTGCACCGGATTACAGAGGTTACGGACTTTCCGATATCCCTGTAGAACCAGAGAAGACGTCATTCGCTGATTTGGTCAAAGATACTGCCATCATCCTACATTCTCTTGCCATATCTAAGGTACATATATATATATATATATATCTTCAGTTCGCCAGATTCGACACTTTTAATTGTATTTAATACATAAAATTGTCTTCACATTATTAGGTGTTCGTGATTGGTAAAGATTTTGGAGGAATGGTTGGCTACATATTTGCCCTTTTCTTCCCAGAGAAACTTGCAGGAATCATAACACTTGGTATTCCATATATGCCCCCAGAAGCTTTTCAGCAACTTCAAGCCCTCCCTGAAGGTTTCTACATGCGAAGATGGCAGGTACTATACACACCCTTTCTCAACCTTTGCTTCTTTTAAATCTCCAAAGCAATTTAATTAATAACGTAAATGAAATCTTTATTAGGAACGTGGAAGAGCTGAAGCTGATTTTAGCCGGTTTGATGCTAAAACAGTGGTGAAAAACATTTACATTTTGTTCTCCAAAAGTGAAGTACCCATAGCTAGTGAAAACCAGGAGATAATGGATTTGGTAGAACCATCGGCTCCTCTACCCTCTTGGTTCACGGAGGAGGATCTTGAGACCTACGCTGCTTCGTATGGGAAGTCTGGATTTCTAACCGCACTCCAAATTCCTTACAGGTAATTTCCCAAACCTATCATGTTAACTTGCAAATGAAAATCGCCATGCATTTTTTCTTTGCAATTTTTTAATGTGAAACAAAAGATTAAAATATAACAAAATGTCGAAACAAATAACAAAATGTCATTATATAAAATTCATGGACTTATATCATATGTTTCTATCGTTGTCCTCAAATTCGTTAATCATTGTAGGTCATTGTTGGAGAAAATTGCGCCTCCAAACCAAGACCCAAATGCTCCGATAGTTAAAGCTCCAGCACTGTTTATCACAGGAGAAAAAGATTTCTTTTTCAGGTTCCCCGGAATGGACGAATACTTGAAGACTGGCATCAAGAAATACGTACCCAACCTGGAAATCATGTACTTGCCTGAAGGTTCTCATTTTGTTCATGAACAATTCCCCGACAAAGTGAATCAGCTCCTACTCAATTTTCTCAACCACAACAAATATTAGTGCCTTTCATCTTGCCAGGCTAAACCAAAAATCTTGATTATGGATTTTATACTCATCTATTCTCCAAGTAATTCATAATGTGTTGTTATACATACGCCAAATAATTTTAGCCGTAGTTTTCTTCTTTCCAATAAGGTTTTTTTGTTCAAGGCCTTATCATGTAACTTTCCAATGTTTCAAGTTCTAACGTGGTGTAATAAATAGTTGAACTACTACAATTTTTCGCTACACCGTGGTATCACAAGTTTATAAGGTTCAAGTGAAAAACATCATCAACCAAATTTAATTGGAAAAAAGTGTCCCCTTTCTGGTTGATGGGTGTGATACATTCACAATGAGTGATCATATCTAGATTCGAACCAATTTTCTTGACGTTACTCCCCACTACAAAACTGGACACTATCAGTGACGGGTGAATCCTCCACCGACCTATAAGTATGGTAGGATCCATCGTTGATCCATTGAAGGATTACCTATGTATATCTAAAACATTTTCCCTTCTTTTTATTTGACACTTTCCTAAATCTGTTGCTACTCATTTTGTAATCTGCGACGGCCAAGTATCGACGTTGGATTTTTCGAATTTTATAGTTTCTAACGGATCATATGTTTTCCTTATTTTGTCGGTAATCTGTTAGTGAGTGTATTTTTCACCGATAACTCACCTACGATTATAAAATCTATCAGCGAAAAACGTAAAAGACAATGTTATAGTGATCCGTTGAAGATCACCGACGAATATATCTGTTGGTATTAAATTTTGTCGTTGAAAGTCCAGTGTCTAGTAATACATGCCGATCCCACATCTCCCTAACGATCGGTATAAGCAATGGATTACTAGTAATTTAGTTAGGAACTCTAAATGCAAAGTGCTGGAAAAACTATTAATTTGTTTCCTATACAAATAATCATTCTTTTTAAAGCATATATTTTGCAGCAAGTGATATTTTTAGTTATACGGAGATACAGTTTTTGAATTATATCATGTACTTTGTAAATTTTTTTGAAAACATACACTTTTATATTCCAAAATACATCATAATAAGTGCCACTATTCATGTATTCTTATAGCAAAATAATCATTATAGGAGTGTACTCAACTTGTTTTTATACAATAATGTTTATACGTGTGTCATACACACTCTTCTAATAATTAATTATGTGATGTTATCATCGAATTTATATCTATCTTTATGTTTTAACACCATATTTTTTATTTAAATAATTCGTAAATTGATTTTTGAGTCACTCGGAATTATCATTCAAGACATTTATCAATAAAAACAATTATATATATCTCATTCAGTATTTGATCTAGACATAATTTTTACAATCGTACTTCCTCTAGAAAGAGAACTCATACTTCGTCACCCCTTTCGCTCTACCCACATCAACCTTGCCCGTTGATCGACAACTGTTCGTTCTCGTGCAATGCTTGTCTCCGCTTGCTACTCGTTGTCATCATTATTTGTCGTCATCGCCGCCAGCAAGCGTCCTGGCAAATTATTTTGGAGACTCTGTTAAACCTATGCCGAGACTACAAATCACCTGAACGAGTAATAAATAAAACAAAATATAAAATATCATATATACAAATTGTTAGCTTCAATCTTTTATTATCCTTCAATTTTCAGATAGAATCCAAGGCTTCGGAAAAACAATTTCAAGATTTCTGCATTTTTCTTCAGATGTACAAGTGTATGAAATTCAAATTTGGCAATAACTTTTTTTAGAGAAATCAATTATGTTTAAATTTCTCTTTTGTATATTACATACCAAGCATTTTGACTCCAACAACTACTACCATGCTTTGCATTATTTATCATTTTGGTCTTACTAACCCAAATTACCGAATTAGATTGAAACTAAATTACACTAATAATCAACCGGATGATAAACTATTCGATTGTATTAAAAGTTTGTTGATTTCTTTGACTGGATATCTTCGATTTTTTTGACCATTTCTATGAGTCTGTTTTTCAATGAGCATCAATTTTTCAATGATATTACAAAATGAAAGTTAAATTGACAGTAAAGGTTTTTTATGGTTAAACCTTTCTTTGTGGAATTGACAATACTTTTTATTAAATTATCTTTGATTAATTATTAATATCAAGGGGAAATGTTCTTCTATGGTTAAAGTTTTCTTCCGTTCTCTATTCACGATGAAAAACTAATATCAAATGTGAATGATAATTTATTTTATTTTGGTGGGTATTCAAAGTTACGAGTTAAATGGTAATTTCGATCATTTTTAGACAGTTTATTGGTGTGGGTTGCTTGGAAAAAGCGGCTCTATAGTAAGGAAAAGTGAGGGGCTGGCCATCGGCAGCCTCAAGGCACTCAATGTAGCTCTCCTGGGCAAGTGGTGTTGTCGTTCGGTTTGACTAACGCGCCGACAACTTTTATGGATATGATAAACCGGGTATGTAATCCTTATCTTGATAAATTTGTGATTGTTTTTATCGATGATATTCTTATCTATTTCCGATCGGAAGAGGATCACACTAATCATCTTCAATTGATATTAGAACTGTGGAAACGAGAAAAACTATTTCCTAAAGTTTATAGCATCTTATATCGTGATCAAGGAGATGATCAAGGTGAGTTTTCTTATAACCTTTTCCAACTGAAATGCATATGTTATCAAATGATTGCTACTATGATATTATACCGTATTGGTTTGTTTAAATTGTTACCGTTAACTATGTTACGGTTGTGCCTGAGTGTCTACCTTATGACTAACTTTGCCTGTGTGCCAACTATATGATTGACTGGGATGTAGTGACTGAGAGATTACTACATGACTACTTATTTAAAAGGCTTTATATGAACTGGTTTTATAGCAGTATTGTGTTGTAAGGAATTTCCTCACTAGACCATATGGGTTAACTCTCATTTTATTTTCAAATATGTGTTTCAGGGCAGCAACGTTTAGAAGATAAAGGGAAGTGGGAAATGTGAGTTTATTTGTTTTGAATTGTTATATGTGAAGAATGTCGAGAAGTATTTTTGAAGTTTGCTTTTGTACTGTATGCTTTTTGGATCTTTTGTATGAAGACGTTCATTAGTAGAAAAATGAGTAAATCCCACGAAATATTAGCGACGGTCGAAATCCATCGGTAATTATGGACGGATTACCGATGGATCCGGATATTACCGACGAATCCGTCGGTAATTCCATCAGTGATACCATCACCGACGATGTTTAATCCGACAGAGGTTACCGACGGATCCGACTTTCACCGTTGGATTAATCCGTCAATGAAAGTCATCATTTGTTTTGTAGTGGTTGTTAGCAAAACAAAATTGTAGTAGAGTTCAAAAGGTTGTATAGTTTTGTAGTTTTGGACCACATGTGTAATATCAATATGGTTGATTTTCTATAAATTTTCTGTTATATGTTATTTCAAAATTACGGGTTATTATAAATCTAAAGCAACGTTGTCTAATTTAGATTTTTATCTTTGAATGAACAATTGCTTGAAATTAAATAAAATTACAATCACGAAGAGACCCTATTTGCAATCTGTTATTGAATTAGCAAGAAAAAGGAAACAAAATCTTTTTGATTAGTAAATTATTTAGATTTGATTTCCCTAAGCCTTGTATAAATATATGTCTTGTATATGTAATTTGTATTAAGTTGAAATACAATTTACTTCATGGTATCAGAGCACCTAGCTCCTTCGTATGCTCCACCACATCCTTGCCTCCATTCGAAATGCATTGTCGATTAGGTCATCCATCACTTCAGAATTTGAAGAAACTATGTCCCCAATTTTCTCATTTGTCGTCTTTACAGTGTGATGCTTGTCAATTTGAAAAACTTCATCGTACTCACCTAAGCCTAAAGTCAATAAGCGGGCTACGTCCCATTTTGAGTTAGTTCACTCTAATGTTTGGGGTCCGTGTCCTGTTACTTCTAAAACAGGTTGTATTTTTATTACCTTTGTTGATGACTACTCTCGTGCTACTTGGCTTTATTTAATGAAAAACCGATCTGAAGTATTTACGCACTTTAAGTCTTTCTGTGTTGAAATATGTACCTAATTTGGTGTTTCAATTAAAACGTTGCAGAGTGTTAATGCCAAAGAATATCTTTCCGAGTCTTTTCAGTCTTACATGCTTCAGAATGACATTCTTCATGAGTCATCCTGTGTTGACACCCCAGCACAAAATGGGGTCGCCGAACGTAAAAACTGTCACCTTGTTGAGGTTGCTCGCGGACTTTTATTTCAAATGGGTGTTCCAAAGCCTTTTTGGGCAGATGCGGTTTCAACTGCTTGCTTTCTCATAAATCGAATGCCGTCGGTTGTTCTTGGTGGTGATGTTCCATTTTCTGTCCTTTTCCCGAAAAAGCCGGTGTTTCCTGTGTTACACCCTCAAATATGGAAATAACAACTAATTTAAATTTTCTAAATACATCAATAAATGATTCATAAACAATCACAATTTAGGGTTTAACCTCAACACACACAATTTATTCTCTACATATAGTTTATAACAAGGACGGGAGCTACTAAAACCCAATAATAGTCACTATTTCCAAACTACAGAAGACTTCACCAAATACTTACACTTGTGAAAAACCAAGCACATCTCTTCATAGTACTGCTAGAACCAAACCTCCAACTGGAACCAGATGCACATGCCGACAAATAAAAAAGGTTAGGCTTAACGCCTAGTGAGCTCAAGAGTTTTCAACATAAATAAATTAATCGTTTAAAAAGGAAGATGCAATTAAAATCATAATACTTCAAGATGATATGCTTCACTTATGAAAATGACTCGTTTTCCAATAATATGCGTTTTAGGCAAAGAAACACCGATAAAAACGTTTTTCAATCGAAACTGCTTCAAGGACAAGATCTCAATATAAAACGCTCTTTCGTAAATTAATTTCAACCCAAAACTCACTCAAAACGTGAACAAAAATATCACTCTCCATTTATGAAATACGGTTAATACTTTATATCCCGAAACACCCAAACAAGGGTGGGGCATAATACTCAACCCATAAATCAAGGATAAAATCCATTTATACAAAACGTCACCGAAAATTTGGATAATAAACTCAATACCCAAAAACAACACCTTTCGGTGACGGAGGATACCAGAATTCCATTGAAAGTGGCGGACACACAAAGTTAAGCCACTTATCAATGTTCTCGAGCTTTCACATAAAGCCATGGATCCCCATATACGGCTCCCAACCGAACAACCACCGCAAGATACCCAAATGCCTCTAGTGTCTACTCGACCTCTATATGAGTGTCACCACAAAAGCCACAAGTCCCCGTATCCGGCTCACAATGGGCACCACCGCAAGACTTAGCTCCGTATACGGCTCTGCAGAGCACCACTGCAAGCTTACATAAAAAACATGACCTGGGGACCACTCACTAGACTTCAAACACGGACACTAAATTCCACGATGAGTAACTAGACTGGATTACAAACGGACATCGAGTTCAACCACCCACGATCTATACCTCGAGCCCTTCAATAGAGGTTACGTGGTTATCGAGTTCAACCACCCACGATCTATATCTCGAGCTCCCACTAGCCATAAAATAATATCCAGTCCCAAAACGGGGATAAAGTACCCACTTAACCAACCGACTGACTCATATGCCTATGAATCCAATGCGTTACAGTCTAAAACGTTACATGACTCAAACGAATGAACTAATGCATTCAAAACATGTAACCCTCAATTAAGATGCAACTAAGTACACCGTACGTCCAAAGCTCCTTAACGAGCTACCAAAAACTGAACATATGTTACAAAGACTCAACTGAGTACAAATCAAGCCCCAAAAGGCTTAATAGACGTTTGGCTAAAACACGAGAGCCAATATGGTTACATAAACCAAATTACATCTTTCCCTAAAATCTTTGTTTATCAAACCACCATTGGCCTTTAGCCTAAAACCCAAAAAGATTATTATTTCTAAAATGTTCCCCAGGTCGGGAATGACCCAACCCAAAGGACTCACACACTCTTACTTTCAAAACGTCCCATTATATGAATGATGCATATAACCCGACCAACACTAAGAATGCATTTGTGACCAAATATCCATTTATGCAATAAATCATTAAGACACTTTCGTTTATGACCTATTTATCAAAATACCCAAAAATCCCAAATATGGGTGTTTTATAAAGTTTAATAGGCTAAACACTTCAAATAATCAAAATTTACCAAATAACTCAACAGTTGATAATTTCATGTAAAACACATAAATGCTTTAAAATAGACATTTTGGCATGTACAACGTTTTCACAAATCAACTTGAACTCACCTCGTTAGATTTAGGCTAAATCTAGATTTTACCCAACTTGAGCTTCCTTGAAGAAATTTGAATCCGCAAGCAAAACCTTCCAAAACCTATATTCACAAGTTTCCAACCATGAATATACTTATTCAACCATCTAGAATAGTCCCCCAAACATTTTACATCAAAATCCCCAAATTTGGCCAAAACCCTAATTTTGACCTAACTTCTCCAAAATCATCAAACCCAAATTTTGAGGAATACAAACATTAGAGAGTCATCGAAGGAACATTTATAACTTATAGAAAAGATCTAGAAGAGAGAAGAATAACTCACCACTTGGATTTTGAGTAAAACCCCAAAACCTAGAAATCTCAAGAGATAAGGAAGAACACTTGATTTAGCCCTTGAGGTTGAAGTCACAAGTTTGGTGATGAAGAAACACTTTGGACTCCAAGGAAATGACCACAAAGTAAGTTAGGGTTTGAAATGGGGAGTGAGGAAACGATTTGGGAGAGAAAGGGTGAAGGGTTATCAGAAATTGTAGCAAAATCGGCTCATTTAAACATCCAGCCCCCGACCGCGATTGTGACAAGCGATAGTGACAGTGTCACTATCGCGAGTCACTCTCGCCAAAGATGTACCGCGGACATAAGGCCCTCCGCGAGAATGACACGCGATTGTGACACATGTCACTTTCGCTGTCACTTTCGCCCAGACTCCCCGAAGCCCGAAAATCCGATCTTTTTCGACACTAAGGTCCTCGAAACTCTTTGGAACTTTTAGTAGTGTTTTCCCAACATGAATCCCACAAAACAAAAGGTACAGAAACTCCTCGGTGGCTTTATACTTAGCGAAAATTACGGGTGTTACATCCTGTTGAACCAAAGACCTTTGGTAGTACTTGTTTTGTCCGAGATACTAGACCTCATATCACCAAGTTAGACCCCAAGTCTCTCAAGTGTGTGTTCCTTGGTTATTCACATCTTCAAAAGGGGTACCGATGTTTCTCTCATACACTTAACCATTATGTTGTTTCCCAAGAGGTTTCGTTCCATGAAAATACTCCTTTTTTCTTGTGTCCACCACCAACAACAGTACTCATCAGAAAGAGGATGATGATTTGTTAATCTATTACATTGCACCTACTCAAGAACATTTTGTAACGTCTCCTAGCACACCTCCTCCCGATCATACTTCAGAGCATGACCGCCCACCTATTGTTCAAGTATATTAGAGGCGACATCGTTCTACGACAAGTTCTAATCCTTTACCTCCTTCTTCGTCAGCAGATCCACCTAATGCCCCTACTTCTACACCATCAACTGACATACCCATTGCTCTTCAGAAAGGAAAACGTAAATGTACGTATCCTATTGCTTCTTTTGTTTCTTATAATCAACTGTCTGCCCCTTCATGCTCTCTTATTGCTCAGATAGACTCCACTTCGATTTCTAAAACTATTGGTAAAACATTGGCTCATTCTAGATGGCGTACGACTATGATTCAGGAAATGAATGCCCTTGATCATAATGGTACATGGACATTGGTAGATTTTCCTGTTGACAAAAAGGCAATCAGGTGTAAATGGGTGTTCACTATTAAGTATCAGTCGGATGGCTCTGTGGCTAGACTTAAAGCTCACCCTATTGCTAAGGGTTATGCTCAACAATATGGGACTGATTACTCAGACACTTTTTCTCCGGTTGCTAAACTCACTTCTGTTCGACTGATTGTTTCTTTGGCAGTTAGCTTCGATTGGCCCTTGCATCAGCTGGATATCAAGAATGCTTTTCTTCATGGTTCTCTCCAGGAATAAGTATATATGGAGCAACCACCCGGATTTTGTTGCTCAGGGGAGTCTGGGAAAGTATGTCGACTTCTGAAATCCTTGTATGGGTTGAAGCAGAGTCCTCAAGCATGGTTTGGAAAATTCAGCCACGTTATTATGGAATATGGAATGCAAAAGTGTAAGTCCGGTCATACAGTTTTTTTACAAGTGATCAGAAAGTGGAGTTATTCTACTTGTAGTATATGTTGATGATATTGTGATAACGGGAAGTGATAGTGGAGGCATATCAGAACTTAAGATGTTCCTTCAGTCTCACTTCCAGGCAAAGGATTTGGGACCACTGAAATATTTTCTTGGAATAGAGATCATGAGGAACAAAAGGGGAATCTTCTTATCACAGAGAAAATATGTTCTCGATCTTCTAAAAGAAATAGGGAAATTAGGAGCTAGACCATATAGCACCCCATTAACTCCTAATGTATACCCAAGAAAGGATGATGGAGAACCATTTCATGACCCTGAGAGGTATAGACAACTTGTTGGAAAATTGAATTACCTTACGGTAACATGTCCCGACATTGCATTTGCAGTAAGTGTCGTCAGTCGATTCATGTGTGCTCCAACGATTAATCATTGGCCCTCCTAGAACAAATTATTTGTTATCTTAAAGGAGCTCCAGGACGAGGATTGTTTTATGGACGACATGCCAAGAAAGAATGCTTTACCGGCCTAATTGAAGCCTTTTCGGATGCAGGCTATGGTGGATGCAAGGATGACAGCAGATCTACCTCAGGGTATTGTGTGTTTGTTTGTGGAAATTTGGTTTCATGGATGAGTAAGAAACAAAATGTGGTGTTTGGATCCACAACTGAATCAGAATATAGGGCAATGGTCGGCTCGATCTGTGAGATAGTATGGATAAATCAACTACTAAAGGAAATTGATTATGCGCTTGCACTTCCGGCAAAGCTTTGGTGTGATAACGAGGCATCCCTTCATATTGCTTCAAATCCTGTTTTTCATGAACGGACTAAGCATATCGAAATTGATTGTCATTTCATTCGAGACAAGATTGAGGACGTGTTCATTGCAACAGGACATGTTCCATCAAAAGATCAGTTATGAGACATTTTTACGAAAGTCGTGAATGGGAATCGTATTGACTACATTTGTAACAAGTTGGGCATGATCAATATCTATGCTCCAGCTTGAGGGGGAGTGTTATAGAATTAGCAAGAAATAGGAAACAAAATCCTTTTGATTAGGAAATTATTCAGATTTAATTTTCGTAAGTCTTGTATAAATATATGTCTTGTATATGTAATTTGTATCAAATACAATTTACTTCACAATCTACATATTTAACCTTACCCATTCAAAAAACACTTTGTTTCCCATAAATCGATCGGAAATGGTTATGAAGCAACAGTTGACATTGTGGTCACATTTTTTATTTCTTAATTTGTGATTTAGATTTAATTTATTCATGTATATTTTACTTTTAATCAAGGAGGTTGGAGTGGTCTAAAGACAAGACTAATGTTTTTCATCGAGATGGCAATGGGGCCGACCGGGTCACCGTACGACAAACTCATCCCTATCCTCTTCCAGTGGTGGATCCAAATTTTTAAGTATGGTATCACAAAATAATTTCCATATTGATATATACTAAAATAAAAGTGTAACTAAAAATACAGTTTCATCGAAACATGAGATATAAGCTGCCACCTACAATTTTTCCCCACGAAACTTTATCTTTTGGAAGCAGTTGAGTATGTCTTCGTTCGTGACCAAGGCAAGCGCTTGCTTTTCTACGGAATAAATGACCGATTCATTCAAAAGGTCATCATCCATCCGGTGGCGGATCCATACATGGATACAATTAACGTTAAAAATGTGTATTTAATTGAGATTAAATATTGCATTTACCGTACATGAACGTAATTAACGTTCAATGTATGTTATAATTAATTTTAAAAATGTTCAATATTAGGCACGTTTCGAAGGAATAAACGAGACATTTTTAATAACGTAATTTGTAAAAAAAAAAATATGTACCATTAATGTATTTTAGTTAATGATTAACTAACCAACTAATATGATAAGTGAATAAAATAAAAAATGAAAAAAAGAAAGTAGGTAAATTAAAGGGAATTTAATTAAAATACCATTTTTTGAAAAATCAGTACCCAAAGTGCCCCAAATCTTGTAATGTTTGCCAAAATACCCCCTAGGTCCGCGTTTTTTCAAAAAACGCGGACTGGTACTGTTTGGGTCCGCGTGTGGGTCAAAACGCGGGTCAGGTCCGCGTTTCCACTGTTGAACGCGGACATGGAGATTTAAACGCGGACATAGGGATTTAAACGCGGACACGGACATATCTTGAATTGAATTGTGGGTATTTAATATATATATTTACATTTTATACCCCTATAATTATTTAGTTAGTTTACTTTATACCTTTTACTTTTCTATTTTTCATTTTTCATTTTCATTATATTAACACATAAAATCGTATATCAACTAAAATACGTTAAAATAATACGTTTTAATTTTAACAAGTTACACCATTATAATCGTTTTTCGAAACCTTCGAAATGAGCCCAATATTGAATATTTTTGGATTTAATTATTTAATTATATATCATATGTACTACATAAAACGTATGAAACGTATGCATATGTTATTTTTCTTTTTACCATAAAAAATAAAACGTATTATATATCATATATACTACATATTTTTGGACAAATTATTCATAATTTATGTTATTCTTTTTTTTTACCATTTTACTAATAACGATATTTTTAGTCCAATGGTAGAATATCGTTATTTTTACTAAAATATCGTTATTAGTAAAATGGTAGAATATCGTTATTTTTACTAAAATATCGTTATTTTTAGTCCAATGGTATAATATCGTTATTTTTACTAAAATGGTAGAATAACGATATTTTTAGTAGAATAACGATTATTTTTACGATATCGTTATTACTAAAATATCGTTATTAGTAAAATGGTAGAAAGAAATATAACATAAATTATGAATAACTTGTCCAAAAATATGTAGTATATATATGATATATAATACGTTATATGTTTTATTATATCATATATATTAAATTATACGTTTTTAAAAATACGTATTTTTAATATATATTAAATTATACGTTTTTCAAGATATGTCCGCGTCCGCGTTTAAATCCCTATGTCCGCGTTTAAATCTCCATGTCCGCGTTCAACAGTGGAAACGCGGACCTGACCCGCGTTTTGACCCACACGCAGACCCAAACAGTACCAGTCCGCGTTTTTTGAAAAAAAGCGGCCAAAAACGCGGACCTAGGGGGTATTTTGGCAAAAATTACAAGATTTGGGGCACTTTGGGTACTGATTTTTCAAAAAAGGGTATTTTAATTAAATTCCCTAAATTAAAACCATTAAAGCTTTTTAAGGATAAAAAATGTAACTGATTTCTAACCACTACCATCATGAACGGTTTACTTCTTATTTTTTTCATTTAAACCCCTAATGTTTTTAATGTTTATTGTTTAATCTCAAAAATTCTTTTGGTTTCACCCAAAAAAAACTTATGGCTTTACACTTATCAAATCATTTCTCGTAAGTTAGCAGTCTTCTCATTTGATTCTCCAAATTTTTCAAATTTCAAGGTGGAAAATAAAGAAATTTGCTAACTACAAGTTTTGAATATGCGTCTTCTCAAAGGAATGCCCTTATCACGAATACATACACGAACTCTACTATCACAAACTTGTGTTTTTTGTTTATTTTCATAAAATATAAGAGGTTGCAAAGAAAAGGATGCACCTTTCATACCCCTAAGGGTGTGTTTGGTACAGAGATTTGAAGGTAGAGAAATGGAAATGAACCCTAATTCCCTTGTTTGGTAAGTCAGAAAAAAAACCCTGAGAAATAAATGATTTTCATTTCTCTACTTTTATTTCCCCCCTCCCCCCCCCAAATGAAAAGAAAAGTTGGGAATTGAAAAATTGGATTCTCTGAGAATTGAAAAAAAAATACGGAGGGTTCCACGGCAACCCAACCAAACGGGGTCGGTTTTGGACGAAATTTTGTGTGATGCCTCGTAAACATAAAAAAACATGATCCGAAAAAAAAATTCTCATTTTGGGGTCGGGATTTTCCCGGGGCCCGACCCGGGCTCGGGTTTTGACGGGTTCCGGTCCAAACGGGGTCGGTTTTGGACGAAACTTTGCGTGATGCCTCGAGAACATAAAAAAACATGATCCCAAAAAAAATTTATCGTTTTTGGGTCGGGATTTTCCCGGGGCCCGGCCCGGGCTCGGGTTTTGACGGGTTCCGGCTCAAACGAGGTCGGTTTTGGACAAAATTTTGCGTGATGCCTCGTGATCATAAAAAAACATGATCCGGAAAAAAAAATTCTCGTTTTGCGGTCGGGATTTTCCCGGGGCCCGGCCCGGGCTCGGGTTTTGACGGGTTCCGGCCCAAACGGGGTCGGTTTTGTACGAAACTTTGCGTGATGCCTCGTGATCATAAAAAAACATGATCCGGAAAAAAAAATCTCGTTTTGGGGTCGGGATTTTCCCGAGGCCCGGCCTGGGCTTGGGTTTTGACGGGTTCCGGGTCAAACGGGGTCGGTTTTGGACGAAATTTTGCGTGATGCCTCGTGAACATAAAAAAACATGATCCCAAGAAAAAATTTCTCGTTTTGGGGTCGGGATTTTCTCGGGCCCGGGCTCGGGTTTTGACGGGAACCCGGACAAACGGGGTCGGTTTGGGACGAAACTTTGCGTGATGCCTCGTGATCATAAAAAAACATGATATGTTCGTATAATTGTTTGTTGAAATCTCTGTGCTCCCAAACAAGAGAAATGATTCCCTGTTACATTTCTCTGCTGAATTCTGTGTACTACCAAAACAGGAGGGTCAATTCCTATTCTCCAGATCAATTCTCTTTCTCTGCAATCATTTCTCTAAGATTCCATTCTCTGTACCAAACACCCTTAGGAAATATTGTTGTTGAAAAGGGTATTTCTTGTAAATTACTTTTCAGGCATCTAAACAGGCGGGGAACAGCAAACCAGCATACGAATTATGGAAGTCGATGATGAGATGATCAAATCTATAGGTATCCTTGTAGGATTTTCGAAAGTAGTTGTTCTTATTCTTTATGGATTGTGTTTCTTGAACCATTTTCGTATGAGAAAGAAATTTTGAATATTTTACTGAACCCATGTCTTTTTCTTTTTGGGCTTTCTGTTATCTGAATGAATTATTTCAGGGGAAGAAGAAGAGAAGAGAAAACCCATAGTGGTAATACTAGTGGGTGCACCTGGAAGTGGCAAATCGACCTTCTGTGATCACGTTATGCGGGTATCTACCCGACCCTGGGTCCGTGTTTGTCAGGTCTTTCTCTTTCTCTCTTATGCACTGCAAGTGTTTGATAAAATGTTTGATTGATTTTGTGTTATTACCTGCCACATTGGTATTGTGCCACCTTTGTAATGGTTTCAAACTTCTTGTTTTGTCGAAAGCTCGATTATATATAACATTAGGGTATTTTATTTGACCAGATGAATTGCAAGTTAGAGTAATTGAGTTGCTCAGTTTATGAGCATAGGCCACGGGACTATTATTAATGGTCACTTTTAGAAACCTAAATGGTGCTCCAGCTTACACCTTATAGCTAAAATCGATAGATTAATAATAACAGTAAGAAGAGAATGTTAAATGGTTTATATGAGAATAATGTCAATTCTACCACAATATGCTATTAATTAATTTGCCACTTTTAATCTACACTATTTAGTTTGATAAGCCCATGATATTGGCACTTTCTCTTGTATGTTTCTTGTAGTTTTAGCACTAAATATGGTACACAACTCTACAGGCTTATGGGTGATTCTTTGTCCACATAGTACTCCCTCCTTTTTACAAAAGCTGCAACATTTGATTGGTTGCATAATCCAGTGTCATCGATGATTGAGGATAACAAAGGGCAAACAGCCAATAGGTAACTTTAGCTTGGATATTAAGAAAAGGAAATTTGCAATTTATATGGGACAGCCCAAAATGAAAATTGGTGCAATGTTTATCGCAAAGATGGATAAAAAGCTCGACACAGGTAAACTAACTAGCCAAGCAAAAACCATGTCATCAAAGTAGCTGAAAGTCTCGATCATACTTTTTGAATTTAAGCAACTCTACCACTTTATTCACTATATAACTTCCTTTATCGCTAGTTCTTTGATAAGAATCGAAATCAAACCAATGGAATGAATAAAGAAATTGGGGAGGAAAATCGAATGAATTAATTATCTCTAAATTGCAATTACAAAGAAAAATAAAGATTCCAGGGAAGTCTCCCTCTCTCAAAGCATAATGCTATGAGCCAAAACAAAATACTGAAAATATCCTAATCAAAAAATAAAGGTATTGCCTCCCCTCCCTATATAGAGGCAGACGTTTAGCCACTTTCCTTTTCTCCCCTTTTGGTACTTTCCTTTTCTCTCCTTTTGGGCCTTCTAGAATAAACCTTAAGTATTTTTGAATTGGGTATGTTTTGGGCTAACAAAATCGGATCCGTATCATTACTCCCCCCCTTCCATTAAAGTCTTGTCCTCAAGACTTGTATTCGGAAATTGTTGTTGGATAGTGATAGCGTCCTCCCAAGTGGCTTCATCCACAGAACAACCCTTCCATTGAACCAACCATTGCAACACCGACTCATCATTTAAGGTAATGGTGCGGACTGCTCTTATAGCTTCAGGAATCGACATTTCTTTTGCATATAATTCTAATTCAGGCGGTAGAACTTGCTCAACTGAAGTAGATACAACCGCTTTTTTTTAACAAGGACACGTGGAAAACTGAATGCACTTTAGAAGATGGAGGGAGTTCTAGTTTGTAAGCTACTGGCCCAATTCGATCCACAATCTTGAAAGGACCAAAGAAACGTGCTGCCAGTTTTTGATGGATGCGGTGAGCCACGGACATCTGGCGGTACGATTTCAATTTCACGTACACCCATTCACCCACTTGAAAACTAATGTCTCTTCTTTTCTTATCCGCTTGTTCCTTCATTACCGTCTGAGCATGTGACAGGTGAACTTTGAGTTGTTTCAATGCTTCATCCCGATCCTTTAATTCTTGTGCAACAGCCTCCACTCTAATTTCACCTGGAATAAATTGAATCACAGTCGGTGGTTTACGACCGTAGACCACTTCAAAAGGAGATTTGCCCGTAGACCCGTGAAAAGTTGAATTATACCAAAATTCGGCCCATGGAATCCACAACGACCACGAACGAGGTTGATCAACCGCAAAACAACGTAAATAAGTTTCAAGACAACGATTAATGACTTCAGTCTGTCCGTCTGATTCCGGGTGATACGCGGAGCTCATATGCAATTGGGTCCCTTGTGAACAGAAAATTTCTTGCCAAAAATGGCTGAGAAATAACGGGTCTCGGTCACTAACTATGGATTTCGGAATACCATGATGACGGACCACTTCCCGCACAAAATTCTCTGCTACCGATTTCGCCGTATACGGATGCCTTAAGAGAATAAAATGGCTGTACTTTGAAAGTCTATCCACCACTACGAGGAGCGCGTCAAACCCCCTAGACTTAGGCAAGCCCAAGATAAAATCCATCGAAAGATGTTCCCAAATGGCATTTGGAATATCCAATGGTTGTAACAAACCTTCCGGTGCCGTAGAGTTGGCTATACAATGCTGACAAACATCACAAGCTTTCACGAATTGCTGGACAACGACTATCATTCCTGGCCAGTAAAGATTAGCTGCTAAGCTGCGGTAAGTACGGTAATAGCCCGAGTGGCCACCGGAAGCTGGCTTGTGAAATTCTTCGAGCAACATGGGAATGAATTTCGAGGTTCGGGGAATCACCAATCGATCTTTGTAATATAGGATGCCCTGACAAACCATGAAGCCTAGATGGCTAGATGGATTTGACTGACATTCTTGGATGATCTTTTGGATTCGAGCGTCCTTTTGGGCCTCTTCCAACAATTGTCCTCCTTGAAGCCAAATCGGACCAGATAGCAGGAACCTAACTCACCTTCTTCAGCCTGCCGGGACAACGCATCTGCGACTCGATTCTCGTGCCCTGGCTTGTAGCAGATTTCAAACTGATATCCCAATAGCTTGGCCACCCAATTTTGTTGATCTGGAGTCGTGATTCGCTGTTGTAACAAAAACTTCAAACTTTTCTGATCTGTGTACACAGTGAAGGTAGTACCCAATAAATATGAGCGCCAATGCTGAACCGCTAATACCAAGGCCATAATTTCTCGCTCATAATCTGACTTCGCCAAATTACGTTCACTAAGTGCCTTACTAAAATAAGCAATCGGACGGTGTTGTTGCATTAGAACAACACCAATTCCCCTCCCAGACGCATCACATTCCACCACGAACGGTAACTGAAAGTCCGGTAGCGCCAAAAGTGGTGTTGAAACCATAGCTTCTTTTAAAGCCTCGAAAGCCTGTTGAGCTTCCGTATTCCAACAAAAAGTATCCTTCGTTGTTAAATCTGTGAGGGGTTTGGCGATGCTGCCATAATGTTTAATAAATTTTCGGTAATATCCCGTGAGGCCTAAGAATCCGTGTAAACCTTTAATCTGCTTACGGACTTGCCAATTTAAAACAACCTCAATCTTTTTGGGATCCATGGATACCCCTTTACCATTGATAATATGGCCTAAATATTCAACAGATGATTGGCCAAAGGAACATTTTTTGCGATTCACTACGAATTCATTCTCCAACAAAACATGTAGAACTGTGCTCAAATCATCCATATGTTTCTACCAAGACGAGCTATATATTAGGATATCATCGAAAAAAACCACGACATATTTGCTCAAGAAAGGCTGAAGAATGTCATTCATAACTGCCTGAAAGGTCGCCGGAGCATTGGTGAGCTCAAACGACGTAACCAGATATTCATAGTGGCTATCATGGGTGCGAAACACTGTCTTTTCAATACTATCTGGTTGCATACGAATCTGATTGTATCCAGACTTCAGATCCAACTTAGAAAAAAAAGTGCGCCTTTTAATCTGATTCCATGATCGTGAACACAACGTGGCGGCAGTCCTGTAGGATCGCGAAAAACATTCGAAAATTTCTCGAATAGGATCTGTAAATCGTGTTGTTGCAAAGGCGACAACTCGACCTCTTGAGCTGGTAAAACATGGGGTGGCATAGATTGAAGAAGTAAGTGTGAATCATCTTCCAATGAGAGCCAAGTGTGGAGAGAAGCCTGGCTAACCTGAGACTTAGATAAGCCGTGAATACACACTGAAGTCCCTTGAAATTGAAAGCGCATAGATTGTTGATCCCAATTATGAATCACCTCCCCTAAAGTTTTAAGCCGCTCCATACCCAACACCACATCCAGATGGCCCATATCAAATACCAAAGCATCAACCTCGAACTCGCATGTACCCACCCGAACCTTCAAGTTCATGTAGCGGTGGTTAACGAAAACCTTATGGCCATTACCTAATTGAATGTAGATGCCTGAAAACATATCAGAAGAGAGTCCCAACGCAGTTACCAATTTTCGTGACACAAAATTATGGGTCGCCCCACTATCCACCAAAATCACCACAGGGATTCTCGCAATTGCTCCCTCAAACTTTAAGGTTTTGCTCCCCGAATTCGCATCGGCTGCCCCTAAAAACTCGAGGGTCGTGCAAAGCCCCGTTGGAGGAGACTCCTCTTTCTTGTCAACGTGCTCCTCATTTGCCTCGAGAGAAAGAATCTCACCTTCATCATCGATGGATTCATCGTCACCCAAAAGAAGAACCCGCAATTTTCCTTCCGGGCATTTATGGGTTGGACCAAATTGTTGACCACAACGAAAACATAATCCCTTTTTACGTCTTTCCTCCCATTCATTACGTGTCAACGAACGGATTTCACGATTTCGGTTAAGTGACTGTCCATAATCAATTGAGGAAGCCCTTGAGGCAGGAGTTCTATTTGAAGCCATTGAATGACTCGAATCGACACGTTGGAATGGGTTTTTCTCACTGATGGAAGAAGCATTGGGCCCTCTACTCTCTGGACGATCTATTGAGACCGATCGGGAGTTCAATCGAAACGGTAACCCAGGCCCATTTCCTCCCTGGTAACGAAATCAAAGGTGGGAAATATTACCTGTCGTCGGACGAAGCATATCCTCCACATCCTTAGCTAAATACATAGCATCGAGACGGGATTGAGGGCGATGTAGGCGTACCCATCGTTTTACCTCGTCTCTCTGCTATGAAATACCCCAACGCCTGAGATTCAGGCAATCGAGGGACCAATGACAAAAGATATTCAAAATCGTCAATATAATCATGAATAGAAGCGACCTGTTTAATTGTGGCAAGTTGTTCATATGGATTCTGAATCTCGAGGCCGCTAAATCGTTGTAGGAGCTCGATTGTAAGTTGCTCCCAAGTGATGGAATTGAGCGACTCCCGACATACTCAATTGTGCCAATTGAATACGAAGGTTGTTTGGTGTTCCATGAATTTCGAAGTATAACTCCGCTTTTCGAATCCACCCTTTAGGGTCAAAACCGCAGAATTCTGGTAACTTCACCTTCTTCGCAGCCCACGGTAAGAGATCGGTAGGACCCGCTTGGAGACCGTTGTTGAGAGAACCACCCCCTGTAGGATTCCGAGAGTTTGAGGAAACACCAGATAAACCGGACACTCCTCCAGATTCGAAAGAGGGTTGTTTATCCTGCTATTTCACCCATGACATTACGAACTTCTGAAATTCGGCTTCTTCCAATCGATCGGAATCCAAGGCTTGAACAGATGACTTAATTTCCTGGACATCTGATTGCAATTTCTTAAGTTGTTCTTCATGTTGATCCAAACGTGATTGATGAAATCGAGTTTCCATGGGCATCCGGCAGATCAACGGCAGGTCGGACCAATGATAAGAATCGAAATCAAACCAATGGAATGAATAAAGAAATTGGGGAGGAAAAATCGAATGAATTAGTTATCTCTAAATTGCAATTACAAAGAAAAATAAAGATTCCAGGGAAGTCTCCCTCTCTCAAAGCATAATGCTATGGGCCAAAACAAAATACTGGAAATATCCTAATCAAAAAATAAAGGTATTGCCTCCCCTCCCTATATAGAGGCAGAAAATTCACTTTCCTAATCACGTTTTGGCACTTTCCTTTTCTCCCCTTTTGGGCCTTCTAGAATAAACCTTAAGTATTTTTGAATTGGGTTTGTTTTGGGCTAACAAAATCGGATCCGTATCATTCTTCTATGCATATAACTTCAGAAAGCATCATCAAACTAATAGTCTAGAATGTATTATTCTGCTTCTGCTCACATTGTAAATTTACCATCTTTCTTTGACTCGTCTTCATTCATCCTTCTTGTTTTGGTGTACTTGCTGCTTCTTAGATCTTTTATTTGTTCTTTAGCAAGCTTTCGATTGGTGCCTTTTATCTGCTATCTTTTATGCAATATGTGTATATTAACCATTTAGAAAGGATGAGAGGTGACAATTATTTCGCTGAGAAGAACATTATGGTGTTAGCTGTCCCTGATTATGTTTTATTTAAATGAGAGAGTTGGTGGGAAGAGCTTTCCTAGAAAGCATCTCTTTTTAGTTTTTATTAGTTTTATGCTCTTTATCCCACTCCTTGATTATGTTTCTCTTTCTACATGCTTCTCTCACCAAATCATATCTTCCCCATAGTAGTTTGTTCTCAACATGATTTGTTGATACATGAATAGGATCATACTAAATGT
Organism: Arctium minus; assembly: GCA_954870635.1. Classification (NCBI taxonomy): domain Eukaryota; kingdom Viridiplantae; phylum Streptophyta; class Magnoliopsida; order Asterales; family Asteraceae; genus Arctium; species Arctium minus. Next base: position 129,605,529 of record OX941080.1, on the reverse strand, counting down.
AGTCTCATGCAGGACACAATTGGGAATGGCAAAGCCGGAACAAAAGCACAATGCCTGGCGCTTTCTAACACCTCCTTAAAAGAGGAGAAAAGTATACTAATTGATAGGTGCAATCTCGATAGAGAACAGAGGGCAGATTTTGTTAAGCTTGGAGAGTCTCACCAAGTAGACGTGCATGCTGTTGTTCTTGATCTTCCTGCAAAGCTTTGTATATCTCGATCTGTAAAGCGAACTGGACATGAAGGAAATTTGCAAGGTGGGAAAGCTGCTGCAGTTGTGAATCGGATGCTGCAAAAGAAAGAACTGCCCAAATTGAATGAAGGGTTTAGTCGAATAACTTTTTGTCAGAATGAGAATGATGTTCAGGCTGCCATGGATACATATGGAGCACTCTCTTCCTCGGATAGCCTTCCATCTGGCTGTTACGGAGAGAAAAAAGCAGATACTAAGGTCCAGCTTGGTATTATGAAGTTCTTAAAAAGAGTAGATCCTCCAAATAGAGTAAGATCCGATAAAACTGTGCCTGGGTCATTGGCTGAAATTCCCAAAGAAAATCATCCTGTTGATGCAGGTCAAGACCAACAAATGGGATCTGAGAATGGGGCTCATCCTTTAGACAGTCCTCCTCCCACTTTAGCATTTCCTTCTATATCCACTGCAGATTTCCAATTTAATATTGACAGGGCTTCTGAAATAATAGTTGAGACAGTTGAGGAATTCATAAACAAGCTTGGGAACGCAAGGCTTGTTCTAGTGGACTTGTCTCATGGATCAAAGATATTGTCCTTGGTGAAGACCAAGGCTGCAATAAAGAACATTGACCACAAAAAGTTTTTCACGTTTGTGGGGGATATCACAAAACTCCGCTCAGAAGGAGGCCTGCACTGCAATGTGATAGCCAATGCTGCCAACTGGTAAATTTTGACATCTTGTTGTGAATTTGAAATTTAGCAGCATTCCCGTCATTAGTCCATGGTTTAACTGCTTATGGTCCTATTTATTGAAGATATGTTCTTAAAGTCGTGATGATTAAGCTTGTTGGCTTGCTATTTGATGTTGCTAAAATATTTTCTTTACTACTTTTTTCTCTTCTACCTGTCACCAGCTTGGTGTCGAGATTTGATTTTGACTACATCTTGCATCTCATTTATGAAAAGTAAACTTAGTTGCTTCTTGATCTCCACGTCACCCATACAGGGTAGCTAATTTCCAACCAATTTAACATAAATCTGCTGACAAAATTGATGAAATTTCATAAATTTTACATATGAAATTTAATCTTGCAGGAGACTAAAACCCGGTGGTGGGGGTGTAAATGCTGCTATATACAATGCTGCAGGTCCAGACCTAGATACTGCAACAAAAAATCGAGCTGGATCTCTTGCTCCTGGAAAAGCAATCACGGTCCCTCTTCCTTCAACTTCTTCCTTGTTTTCTAAAGAAGGCGTAACACATGTCATACACGTGCTTGGGCCAAATATGAACCCAAAGAGACCAAACTGTCTCAAAGATGACTATAACAAGGGCACCAAAGTTCTTCGTGAGGCATACTTGTCACTCTTTGAAAATTTTGCATCTATTGTGAATGCCCAAGAGAAATTGTCTGATTCAAGTAGTGTAAAACCTGATAGCCATAGCCATCTAGATGGAATTTCAAACTGTGATCAGAAGGTTAGGAGAGAGGATGGTGCCTCTAACACCGAGAGGAACAAGAAATTGAAAGGGTTTATAGGAGAAACCGAATCTAAAACGTTGTATTCAGTAGATGTGAAGGAGAATGCAATCAACAGTGGAAAGAAAAGTCAAAGCCTGAACAAGGATTGGGGCTCATGGGCTCAAGCACTTTACAGCGTCGCCATGCATCCCGAGAAACATAGGAATGATGTAATTGAAGTTTCAGATGACATTGTGCTTTTGAACGACCTTTATCCAAAGGTTCTTTCCATCTCTTAAACGGGACCTTCGTATAAATGATCATTTATCTTAAATGAGTTTTCAGTTAGCAGCATGACCTACAAAAAGATTTAGCTCAATGACCTTAAACTGGCATGCCCCTGATTCAAAACAATCTTCCCCTGTTTTAAACTTAAAACTGCACTAGAGGGTCCTTTTGCAAAACCAGCTTCTGGAGAAGGTCATTGAGCTAAATAGCCCTCTCTTAACTGCCACCCATCCTTTTGGTTGTGTAAAAATGCTTAAACCAATTTTGGCTTTCAGGCACAAAAGCATGTTTTGGTGATCTCACGGGCGGAAGGTCTTGATCGTCTTGCAGATGTACGTGAGGAACACCTTCCTGTATTAAGGACAATGCATGATGTGGGTTTAAAGTGGGCTCAAACATTTCTAAGCGAAAACGAATCATTGGTATTCCGCCTTGGATATCATTCGGTATGTGGTACTTTCTTGCTTTTACTCCACCATTGGGCATCATCTGTTTTTGTAAAACTTGCTAGCCAAGTGTCAGGATTTCATACAAATCAAGCACCAATCTTTTTTCCCGTCAGCAGTGTCCCTATGAAGTTGGTTTAGTTATCTGATTTTTCTTGAAAACGTAGAAAGTACCCATCAATTAAATATTAATTATCTGTTTGTTTGATCTTAAAAGTCGAATTGTGTAGCTTTTCTTTTTTGGTGTTTGGTGTTTGGTGGTGGTGGTGGGGGTGGGGGTGGGGGTGGGGGGTGGCTTACCAAGCTTGAAAAGCTCATGCTCGGGGTTTGCCTAAGTTCTAGGCTTTGTCCAACTTTTATGGGCTCAGTTCCTATGAGCTGGTGTAGGCTCCAATATTGTCAGGCATGGCTCTACTCATATAGAACTAGAAGTAATCCCCTCAAATGAAAAAAAGCAAGAGTAAAAGTTCTTTGAAACCTTTAAGTAAAAGTTATTGGAAGGTATGGTATATTGATTCCTTGTACTTTTCTGTAATTTTAACTCGTTTGGGTGTGTTTGGTGCGTGGACGGGACTAGACGTGCGAGTGTGAGGTAGGCGGGTGAAAGATTTGAGGAAGGTTTTAAGGTATTAATTTAACATGGGTAGTTTAGTAATTTACCAATCTCGTCACATCTTCTTGAAAAACAAATGCACATTTGTCCCACGCAGACCCTTCTTGTCCCAGTCTAATGTCGGTCAAATGTGGGAAAAACAAGTTTTTGTTCAGTCCTATTCAGTCCTGGGTACACAAGGGTTGATGAACCCTAGCATGTAAATAAGACATGTCAAACTTTCGCCAATAACCGACTTGTGATTTCTTTTTGTTAGGCACCTTCAATGAGACAACTCCACCTTCACGTCATAAGTCAGGATTTCAATTCGAAACATCTCAAGAACAAGAAACACTGGAACTCATTCAATTCTCCATTCTTCCGGGACTCGGTGGACGTAATTCAAGAAGTGAGCGAACAGGGTAAAGCGACACTAAACGAGGATGAAAAGTTCATGTCAATGGAGTTGAGATGCAACCGCTGTAGAAGCGCACATCCCAACATTCCTCGGCTTAAATCACATATCGGCATTTGCAAATCACCCTTTCCTGCTCCTCTACTGCAGAATGGCCGCTTGCTTACGAAAAGTGACGCTTGCTAGTGTAATATCGTAGTTTCTTCATACATAGACTTATCTAGTTGGAAATCAACCATCGTTTCTTTGATTTGTATGGTAGATATCTGATTTCCATGATGGCTGTTGGATGGATGACACTTTTTTGCTGTTCAAAAGTGGAGTTGGAAGGTGGTAGAAAGGGAAAATTTGTGAAAATGTAGTGTGATGTTGCAAAATTTCGACATGACAATTTTGTCCGAGTGGGAAGGACAGGCGCAATGTAAAAATGTTGTGTCATTCTTACGGCTGAGGGAAATTCCGTGCGGTGTAAAAGTCTTGAATAGTTTTGAAGGACTTTTCGGATTTGACATAAGCCTAAGTTAGGGGCACACAATGGGTTGGGCTGAGTGATTTGTAACAACATTTAAACAACCCAATTCAATTATGACGGTTTAGAAAAATCGCAATGCAAGCCATCTGGTTACAAAGTACGAGTCAAAACAACTCAACCCTTGGTTTGGCGGGTTACTAAATGTTTTTGCATTTAACCAACTTAGGAGTGTTTTCCGTCACTTCCTGTACAAATAAAAATAAAACAAACAATAAACATGAAAAAAACAACTGTAAAACAATCACTTATCATGTAATTAAAAGGTATCCAATAATGATACTTTTTGGACTATGGTGGTTGACTACAGGCTAAGTGCAAAATAAAGATCAAAACGTTAAAAATCCGGACAATGAAGTGAACATATTTGTACTGAAGAAGGCTTCTTCATAGGGGTGTTCATGTTCGGTTCGGTTAACAAGAAAAATGTAAACCGAACCGCATGTGGCGGATACCTGATTACCCAAACCATAGGTTGAACCGAACCAACTAGCATCTACAGAACCTAATTTGTCAAACTCATCCAACCGAACCGAAATAAGGCGGTTATTCGCGGTTTAGTTCACGGTTACTCAAAGTTATAAAAAATATCAATTACAATATAAAAAATGGTACCGAAATATCACATTTAAAACAATCACAACAAATAAATAATAATAATCAAAGCACGACAACTAAAATAAGTTTAATTGTATAAAAACACTCATTATTCGGTTAATGTCGACTTTTTCACGACTTCATACCGTCGAAATTCGATTATTCACCGTAATGATTGACAACAAAACGTAAAAGACTTTTTACTCATTGGACTTTAGGTTAATAAATAAATAATATAAATTAAATATTATAATATACATTATATTCGATTCGATTCGGATACCCACACTTACCTAAAATTCAAAACCAGAACCGACAATGGTTGTCGTAATATCTTTTAATAAGGAGTTTAAATAAGCGATCCCAAACACCCCCTTAACTTCCTCTACCATGGTTCGTGTCACTAGCAGAATTAAGAAAAAACGGTTAACTCAAAAGGATTTTAATCTTTTTACATTCATTTTTTTTTTGGTCTTTTTCCTGTTAATATATATATATATATATATATATATATATATATATATATATATATATAATAAATAAGTAACTAGAAGGACACGTGTCGTTTTCTGGTGAGCCCATTTTTTCATTTTTCCGCCTAAACATGTATCTAAACGCATTTTATATTATAAGTTCATTTACCACATCCACATTCATTCCTTTTTAAATCTTTCCTTAATTCAATTTTTTTTAATTTATATGTTACATTTCCGTCCATCTAATCTGATTGGTTTTTTAATTTTTAATTTATTATAAATTTTCAAAAGTGTAAAATAGGTATTCTCATAATATATTATTTTTGGAATTTATTAATTTACTGAAATTACCCGATTAACTCACGGTTTTTATGGTAGTTATCTTCTTTGATTTTCTTTTTTTGAATTTTTTTCCATGGTGGTTATCTTCTTCATTGAGACCAATTCCATATTTACTCACTAGGTGGATTTCGTCTCTTTTTTTTTCTTTATCATTGTTCTTGAGTGAATTTTTTTTTCATGGATTCATCTTATCGTCGAGGTGTTGTTAACTCCTATATCGTTTCGGCCAACGTTCATTTGAGTTCAGGTCTTCATCGGGTTTGCCTCATACTATTGGCAATACGTATGATGATGAAGATCATAATATCAACTTGTTAAAAAAGGATATAGGCGGAAAGTGCAATGAATCTGACGATGAAGTCGATGGCCGAAGAAGATGATGAATACGATGGTCAGAGAAGACGATGAAGTCGATGAATATTATGGTCGGAGAAGAGGATGAATACGATGGCCGGACAAGACGATGAAGAAGACAATGAAGACGAGAAATACGATGGTTGCGATCGTCCTTCCATCTTGATTTGATTTTGATGGATTTTTTTTTAATTTTCGATGCATAGTCGTTCGTAGGGTTTGAAATTATATGTTTCAGAATTATGGATCATGTATTGGTTTTCTTGTGTAATTTATTTCGGTGTAAACAATGATTCTTGAATAGGGTTGCATGAAGTATTATTCACTGTTGGCATTGCCGCTGTGGTGAGTAGAAGGCAATGCATGTGTTTCTATATTTTGTTACCAGTTTTTTTTTCTTTGAAACAACGGTTTTATGTTTTTTTATACTGTTTTCATGAATCAGCACCGTAAGGAGTGTTTTTACTCGATAGGTTTTCGTAGTGAAGAAGGAGGGTTCGATGGGTTTGATGATTCATGATTATTTCTTCATTGTGATTGCAATGTTTCACCTTTAATTCCCGTGAATGTGTTTGTTCGATGACGATTTTATGTGTTTAAGCAAAAAGTTATCGTCAATATGTTTTGGTTTTCCGTAGTTTGTATGTGTGTTCTCGTGAAGGTATGGAAATCACAAGTAACAAATATACAAGTCTAAGTATTGGATGTATTTTTTTGACGATGATTTATGTGTGTTAACGTAAACCTGTTTTTCGTTTCCGTATTTTTACCGGTGTGCATGAAGTCAAGATCGACCACTTTTCAGACTCGATATGATGCTACAATAGTTTACGGTGTTCAGTATGTGCTTCAGTAATCAGTCTTCCCTCTATGAAAGATGAATCACGTAGAAAATTGAGAAGTGACAAACGTTTTTTTGGAATTGATCATTTGTGTGTGAAATGGGTGATCGAAATTGTGGACTTTTCTTTACAATTTTCTGTTTATTACAACAACTTTAGTATGTATTTCTTAACTTAAGGGGTCAAAAAATCTGGTCCTTTTTCTTTTGTGTCTTCCCATAGGGTATCAATTTCAGAAAAAATGTTTACTCAAAAGTCTTTGAACGTCTGTACAAATAGGTTTAAGTTTACAGATCTTCATCAGTTTGTTCTTTTGCTCCTGGTTATTTCGAATGCCCGGTACAACTACATTATCTGAGGCGTTTTGTTTTTCTTCAACATCATTCAGAGTGCTATCTGTTCGTGCATCGGCGATGACAATGCCTGCGCTTGCTGCGGGGGCATCTTCATCGAGGCCGATTACTATTGGAGTAGATGCAATGTTCTTGAATCTTGAAAACTCATGATTCGTGCACTTCTCTTGTGGACTGTTTAAAAAAAACCTAGTTACACAGGAATCATCAGAAGAAAAGGGGAAGAAGTAAAGAAACCTGGGATGTGGTCCGCCATCGAAGAATTTCATGCAAATCGGTTTCAATATTCTAATTGACTAAAATTAGGTAACTGTATCTGAAATTGAGAGACATTTTAGGAAGAGATGGCAATGAATCCTGGTTGCCATGAATATCGGACCACCTACTGACTTTTGGTATTCCTATTTTACCCTTAATCCCCTATTTCGGTAATTAATAATTTCAATAATAATTAGAATTTAATTTCTAAATTGTTAAATGATTATAGGCCGTAGGATTACAAATCAATGGTGATGATTGAGGTTGCAAAGGTTTCAACCTTTAGGAGGGTTTCATATTAGAAGGACCCTATATATATATATATATATATATATATATATATATATATATATATATATAGAGAGAGAGAGAGAGAGAGAGAGAGAGAGAGAGAGATGTGATTTCAATTGAAAACCATATTAGATTGGAAACTTTTGAAACCGTCAATTTTATTGGTTAAATTAATGAAATTGGTTCATAAAGTTGTTTAATTTGATCAAGTTGTTTCATATAATTCTTTTGTTAATGAAATTGTTTCATATATTTGTGTTTTTTATGTAGTTTCATCTATTTTTCTTATTCTAATGAAATTGTTTCATGTATTTTCGCAGTTTGATGAAACTCTTTCATTTTTGCATAAAAAACACAAATATATGCAACGATTTCATCAATAAAATAATCATATGAAACAATTTCATCAAATTAAACAATTTCATGAAACAATTTCATTAACTTAACCAATGAAATCGAAAGTTTCCACGGTTTTCAAAATTAGAGTGGTTTCCATTTGATCGCTCCCCTATATATATATATATATATATTTATGCACGTATGTATAGAGGGAATGGTTCAAACGAGAACACCTTCATTTTACAAGAATGGAAGAACACTTTTTTTACTATAATCAATCACATGTGATACTTCATTACATCGTATATGATACACGTGATTCTAAATCAAAGATGTGGACGACCTTTGATACAACCTAGGTTGTAGCCAAATCACCCGTACACCAGTAGGTCCCTCACGAGTATTAGAACATGTGATAAGGGTGTTCTGATATCACATGTGATACTAAATTAGAGATGTAGACGACCTTTGGCATGACCTAGTTCACAGAACACGTTGTCTGCACGTCGCCAAACCCTCTCACGTGTATTATCACATGTGATACGGGTGTGCTCACATTTTCGTAAAATAGAGATGTCCTCGTTTGAACCTCCACCTATATATATATATATATATATATATATATAGTGTTTGGTTCATTTGAGAAATGGTAAATATATGAGAAATAGAGAAGTAATCCTAGCCATTCATATGGTCAAGATCGGATTTGACTAGTCAAATATTGCGGCTTTAACCGGTCAAAAGTTGCGGCTTTGACCGGTCAAAAGTTGCGGCTATCCTAAAAATAGAAGGACAATTTCGTAAATTTTACAAAACACACGGGCTGTGTTCATATATGAACATGTATAATTCACATATGAACTATATGTTCATATATGAACCAGTGCAATTCATAACTGAACTCTTTTAACTGATTAATATATGAACCTTTGTGATTCATATATGAATATGTATGAATCACAAAGATTCATATATGAATCTGTTGAACTAATTAACAGATTCATATATGAATCTTTGTGATTCATACAGATTCATATATGAACTCATCCCGTGTATTTTACGAAGTTACCCCTCTACCTTCTATAGACCACACAAGGAATTATCCGGTGCTTCGCGGTCAAAGCCGCAAATGTTGACCAGATGAATGACTAAGATCACTTCTCTATTTCTCATATATTTACCATTTCTCAAATGAATCTCTCCCTATATATATATATATATATATATATATATATATATATATATATATATATATATATGGGAGAGATCAAATGGAAACCACTCTAATTTTGTAAACCGTGGAAACTGTTGATTTCATTTGTTAAGTTAATGAAATTGGTTTATGAAATTGTTTAATTTGATGAAATTGTGTAATATAAATCTTTTTTTGATGAAATTGTTTCATATATTTGTGTTTTTTATGTAAAAATGAAATTGTTTCATGTATTTTCTCATTATGATGAAACTTTTTTCATTTTTACATAAAAAAATACAAATATATGAAACAATTTCATCACAAAAAAAATTATATAAAACAATTTATCAAATTTTATAAATTCGTGAAACAATTTCATTAACTTAACCAATGAAATCGACAGTTTCCATGGTTTTCAAATTTAAGGTAGTTTCCAAATGAATCTACCCCTATATATATATATATATATATATATATATATATAGAGCAAGGATCATTTGTTAACCATTTCTTTCTTGTTAACTATGTGAATCTTGCTCAACTAATAGAATTGCAAGGTTAGTTGATGTTTAATTGATTTATTTATTTAATACAAAAGGGTATTAACGCCATTTCATAAGTAATTTTTTGTCATTAATTTTATGGGAGTTACAAAAATGAAGATTCCAAAATTATCCTTTTTCATAATATTTTTAATTGATTTGTAGGTTACGATTCTAGATTCTAGATTCTAATTGATGAAAGTTTAATTGATTTGTAGGTTACGATTCTAGAATTTTATCATATTTCGTAATATTTTTGAATCATTTCAATATTACTATAGTAGTTTGGTTCATGCTTGGATAAAACCGTATATCGAATAGTCGTTCTATCAAAGTTCAGCAACGTTAATTGTTTATAATATACCATATATGTAGTGAAAATGAATGAACAATGTAACGAAAAATATTTTTCAATGTTCATATTTATAATGTTCAGCAACGTTCATTGTTTATAATGTTCATCAATGTTCAAATATATGTAGTGAAAATGAATGAACAGTGTAACGAAAAAGTGTAAATGTGCACTTTGATTCATCTGGGATGCACATGAATGGACATGAACATTGTATACGTGATGTTCATATATATTGTTATAGATGTGCAAAACATATAATGAAGAGGTTTTGATAAGTGAATCCTAATTATTGGCGATATATGAATATTAGTAATGAATCGTAGAGGAATCATCGGTTACGATTGTGGTTTAAGGGGAAATTAATGAGCCATTAAATGGGGGTTTAAAGGAATTCTTATTTGATTCCCCAAATTACCCCTAACCACATATGTTCACATGTCCATTTAATAAATAAAACCTATTTTATTAATTACAAAATTAGTTTTAATCTCAACCATCCAATGTTAAGATGGATGCTTGAGATTTAGTTCATAAAGTTAACAACAAAACAAGGGTTAACAAAAGAACATAACCCTATATATATATATATATATATATATATATATATATATATATATATATATAGGGGTAGTTTGTAACATGCACACGTGCATATGCATAAGTGCATAATGCACTTGTGCATAAAAACCAAAAAAATAATACATGTATGCACAAGTGCATACCGTCCAGATGAAGGGCTACTAGAGTGTTCTTCAGTTTTTCGTTTTTCTAAGGTTTTCCCCTAAACCTCCCTCTCTCTCTCTCTATAGTCTATATATATATATATATATATATATATATAGGTGAAGGATCGTGTGAGAAGTTGAGGTTAGCGTGAGAAGTGGATCTGAACCGTTGATCACTTTTAATCAAATACCCTCCCATGAATTACGGCTTAGAAGGGAGTTGATCTGATGCATCACAGTGAATCTTATCTCGGTGCATTTCATCCTAATGTCCATACATTTCTCATCCAACGGTTGATAACCACTTCTCACGCTTCTCACATTAAACTCAACTTCTCACCTGAACCCATTATATATATGTGTGTGCGTGTGTGTGTGTGTGTGTGTGTGTAGGATTAGGTTCATTTGAGAAATGCTAAAAATTTGAGAAAATAAAGAAATGATCATAGCCCTTTATCTGGTCAACATTTGCGGCTTTGACTGTGAAGCACCGAATAATTCCTTGTGTGGTATGTAGAAGATAGAGGGGTAGTTTCGTAAAATACGCGGGACGAGTTCATATATGAACCTGTATGATTCATATATGAATTATATGTTCATATATGAACCAGTGTAATTCACATATGAACTCTTTTAACTGATTCATATATGAGTCAAGTTAATTAGTTCATATGTGAATCACAAAGGTTCATATATGAATATGTTAATTAGTTCAACTGATTCACATATGAAACTACAGTTAATTAGTTCATATGTGAATCAGTTAATTGGTTCATATATTATTAGGAATTATTATTTGTATAGGAAACAATCCTTTTATATTCCTTGTAATTATCTTGTTTCCATCGTTGTAGGACTATCTCTGTGTGTATATATATTTTGGCAAAATCAATGAGAAAGGCAAGAAGAATTCTAGCCATCAAACATGGTATCAGAGCTCTGATCAAAGACCTCCTCTTCCACCAATCAACCCTAGCCGCCAGTCATCTTCCTCGGCCGTTTTTCTTCTTCTTCTCTTCTCTTTTTCTTTGTTTTCCTCTCCTTCATGGCTGCTTCCGGCAGCGGTAACGACGTCGCCAAAACACCGTTCCACCCCGCTTCTGGCGTCAACAACATTAAGAACGCCATTCCCATCCTTCTCAACCACACCGATGGTCATTATACATCGTGGGTGGAGTTGTTTACCATCCATGCATGCACCTTCAATGTGCTCGATCACATCGACCCTAAGACCGACAACCCGACTGATGTCGATAAAGCTACGTGGACCCACCTCAATGCTATTGTCAAACAGTGGATTTATAGCACCATCTCCACCGACCTCCTTCAAACTATTATGAAGCCGAATGCCACAACTCAAGAACTGTGGAACCACTTAGAGGAAATTTTTCAAGATAACAAAGCGGCTAGGGCCATTTACCTAGAAGAGCAGTTCACCACCACCCGTCTTAACGCTTTCTCAACCGTCTCCGACTACTGTACCCGTCTTAAAACCCTTGCCAACCAACTAGCCAACGCAGGCAATCCTGTCACCGAGAACAAAATGGTTCTCCAACTTGTCTCCAGCCTCACAAAAGGCGAATATGACACTATCTCCACGGTCATCTAGCAGTCCGACCCACTGCCAACTTTCAACAAAGCCGTTCTCAACTTTTTCTCGAAGAAACACGCCGATCAAAGCAAGATTCTCATGTATCTCAAGCCCTTTTCTCTCAACGCACCGAGTCACCGCCCCAACCATCTGATTCCTCTCCTCCAACCCGAGACGTGCACCTAATACCTACCGTAACAACAATCACGGGGGTCATGGGGGTCGTTGTGGAGGCCGCAACTCTTAGACCCGGAGTCGCGGTCGTGGTTGCTCCGCCCAACCATACCGCTGGCCCAACCCGACCTGGTACAACCCCAACCCGTCGGCAGCACCCCCGTGCCCCTACCCGACCGCACCGTATCCTGCAGCCCCGCATGTGGGCCTACTAGGTTCGTGTCCCGACTCTCGACCTCCCTGTAACACCCTAAAAATAGGGGTAAATTTAAACCTGAATAAAGCTACAATTGACATCTTAAATAGAATTTAATCACCCTTGAAGGGGAAACTGTAATAGCGTATACAAATACTATGAATGGACAATAAGTTAACAACAACCTAATCTAAATCATTAAATGTAGATTATGGTGGTTGTCAACCCAATTCTCCCAAAAATCTCTATCATTTTCTGTACGCCAATGCCCAAAAGGTATGTTTCCAAAAGATGCCATAATGGTCAACACTCGTCCCTCAATTCTTGGGATCCCCGTCACTAACAGAACCTGTTATACATGTCATTTGATAAAAAAGTGTTAGGATTGACGCCTAGTGAGAACAAACATTTTATATCAATAAGTTGGAAAAGATTGAGTACCATAAATAAATAATATTTTAATGAGTTGAATCTATAAAATGTAATGACAACCACGTAAGGACCCTTCGATCCAAAAACATAACGTGATGATGGGGGAGATCCGATTTCCCAAAGATTGTGGAGGGACACGAAAGTATGCCACTCTCCAAGTTATTGAGCTCACCATACTAGGATCAAGGCCACGAACTCGCCGGCTCGTACTCAGATGTGGGGGAGGGCACCCATTGATCCTAGTCATACTCATTCACTAGGATTTATATTTACGACCCACGGCTAGTATCCGGTCCCAAATAACCATACCAAGTTGCCTTCCTAGGGTCCAATGTCTCAACTAGCTACAAACAGGAATTAACCCAACATTAAACCGACTCTATACCTATTGATCCACTAGTAATAGTCTAAGACTTGTCACTATTACATTAGTGACAAAACTATAATCACACATATAGTTCTCGTGATACATTTCCAAATATGAATCGTTTTCCCAAATGGATAATTTTTCCAAAGTTATCAATACTCCGCAATGCTCATTATTAGTATAAACATAAAGTGAAATCCAAGTATATAACCTTTCAAACAGGGGTGTGCATTGGACGGGTCGGGGCCCAAAACCCAAAACCCGATCGGATATCGGGTGATGGGTAAGAGACCCGAAATCCGACCGAATATGCTTTGGGTGTTTCGGATATCGGGTGGTTCGGGGCGTGGGTTGTTCGGGTCGGGGATTCAGGTTAGTTCGGGTATTGAGCTTACAAACAGAATTCAAAAAATCAAATTTTCCACCAAAATCAAAAATAAAATTCACAAATGGGTAATTGTGGATTGTAAACACTTGATTTAAGAAGCAATGTTTAAGATGCAATTAGTTAAAACCTAAAACACTTATAAGCAGAATTCACAACAGAGAGGTGCGGCGGTGGCACCAGTTGACTGTCGATAGAAGAATTATACACATTTTCTACCTGTTGTATGCCGATATCATCTTCGTTTTGAATCTGATCAAGTTACTGTTAACACATCAAAGGACTGAAAGGGAAAACAATTTTTAGAGATAAGTATGGACAACGAGAAAGAGGGACAGTGGTGGACTGGTGGTATAAAAGAAAGTATGGAAATATAAAAGAAAGGAGATTAAGGGATGTGTAATGAGTCATCAATAGTTGCAGGTTTTTTTGTGTAAACACAGTGGTGGACTGGTGGTAGTGGATGGTGGTGTGTGTATCGATAGCTAGGTCTCTGTCCAAGTGTCATACACACTTTTTTTCTTTTCTGCAACTTCTCCGATATAGAATGACACACATAGAATAGAATACATAAGGTGGGTGATTTCGGATATTCGGGTCGGGTCGGGTGGGGGATTTGGATACCCAACCCGATCCTACTTATCCGAAATTATTAACGGATATCGGGTGGTCGGGTTTTCGGGTGGGGCTTCTTCGGGTTATTCGGGTGGTCGGGTCGGTTGGGTTATTCGAGTCGGTCGGGTTTTGCTCACCCCTACTTTCAAATCAACTTTTAACAAGTGAATCCCCAAAATATTGTGAAATCCACATATAACCAAGATGGAACCATTTCAAGAGTTTTTGACCATTAATACACGAGTTTTATTTCATAATGTATCACAAATTATAAAACTCTTTGATATATCTCAAAATGGTAAAACCCTAAAATCTCCAAAAATACCCAAGTTAGGTCAAAATGGTTCAAATCAAGAATATGTAGTAAAGGGGAGATCAAGAGTTCAAAATATACAAGTTTTGACATGTATAAGGTTTAGAAAAGTTAGATTGAATTCACAATGTGGGTTTGTTAAAAAAACCCTAGAAATCCTTCAAGAAAATCCCCAAGATGAAGATAACTCACACTGTGGAACCCTACGTGAGTAAACCCTTGATTTGATGATGAAGAGGCACCTTAATCCCATTATTTATGACCTAGAAGAGGGCTAGATCTTTGCAATAAATGTAGAAAATCGATTGGGAGGATGAGGAGAGAGTTAGGAGCATTTAAGAATGAGAGAAATGAGATTGGGGCCAATTTTCCCCTTTAAAATGCGCCCGGTGGTCGTGCGCGGGTTCTGGCGCGGGTTGACTCACGCGAAGAGTTGCGCGGAGCATTGGTGTCGCGCTAGGGCACAGCCCCGCGCGGATGGTGGCGCGGCTTGGGTCGTGCGAGGAGCCTCCCGAAGCACTGTTGACACTTTATCTACTTTTCGGCTACCTCGCTCAACCTCCAACTAAGACAAAGGGCTAGGCAAAACCAAAAACTGAGACCATACTACGAGCGATATATAGATTTAAGGGAACAAAATTCTTACTCAAAATTCGGGGTGTTACACTCCCACACCCCAGGCCCACTTCACCACAGATTCAGGTTTTTCTCATGGCCCTCCGATGATGCCGACTGAGTTGGAATCTGCTTTCAATACCATGCACCTTCAACAACCATCTAACGCATGGTACATGGACACGGGCTCAACGTCACACCTTACCAACGACGCAGGTAAAATTTCTAAACTATTTTCTTTAAGAAAACCGTGTTGTATTTTAATGGGTAATTGTTAGTCCCAATTAACAATGTTATGATCAATATGACATTTAATTTCCAAATTGAAACACTTTTATTTCAATTTTGAATTACAAAGAACGCTCACAACTCTTTCTCACTCTAACTTCAGTTCTCTCACAATGCTAATCTGTACTCTTTGTTCGAACTTGTTACAAGACAACACGCACAACACCTATTTATACCAAGGCTAGAAACGCGCAAACCACTAAACACTGTTCACGCATACTACAAAAACGCGTAAACACTATAAAAACAGAAAATACAAGATTTGACTTTGACTTTATTACACTAGAATTTGACTTTGATGCTGAGAGTTGACTTTAGCTTTGACCTTCAGTCTTCAGACTTCTATGATCTTGTATCCAACAGATTTATGCTCTAACAATCTCCCCCTTTGGATCAAGATCATCTCCAAAAGATTTAGCAATTCAATCTTCTCTCTTTGAATACAAACTCCCTCTTTGTCAAATTCTGTTAACTCAGATTGTTTTCAAAACAAATGTATTCTTTCCAAAATGGTAGAAACCTCTTTCAGACACTTGAAAGAAATCATCTTCAGTTTCAGCTCAGATTGCATCAGCAAATTATCTTCAAAGAAAATTTCTGTAAATTCAGCATGTCTTCAGAAATATTTTGAAATTGCTTTTCTCTTTTAGTCTTGCAATCTTTGAAAACAAACACTCTTCAAATCAATCTTTATTCTCCAACTTTTCTTTATCAACACCAAAATTTGTTTCAAATTGTTCTTCAGTCAACATTTCTTTGAACTTTGTCATCTCCCCCTTTTTTATTATTGCAGCATGAAATCATCAAAACTTACTCCAAGAAATGTCTTTATCTGACCACTGATCTTTTAACACTGAGCCTCTGATTATCTGACGATTCAACGAATATATTCATCCGAATCTTTTCAAATTCAGACAAAATAAGAATGTAACACCTGAATCAACAAATGAATCAGTTAAGATGTCTGTCAGTAACACTAAGTCACTGTGTGTAACGAATACACATTGGAAAAGAGCTTTTTGATGTTCACTCCCCCAGGGCTTCCATTCAATCATGGAAACACCACAAAGGCAATTTCTATGAACGTTATGACAAGAAAAACAAATTTCCTTGTGTGTTCGTGCAAGTGTTCGAAAGAATTAAGCACATGATGATTGCTTTTTATAAGGCTCAACATTGTGTAAACCATTGAGACAACAACAGTTAAACACAGACTCAATTGTGCATGATCGATGTGCGAAGGTGGGGCAAACTTCCTTCTTTTTCAATATCCAGATTTTCCAAATGAAAACCAGATAGATTATGTACTGCGTCCCTTAAAAATATGAAACATTTTCTTTTTAAGAAGAAAATGAGTGGCATGTGAGGTTATTATCAAGAGTTGGCATGTGCTAGTTGCCTGATTCAATAATGTTCACCAAGAATTGTGAGACACTAGTAATGTGGCTGCCCGGCTTAGAAAGTAGTTGGTGTAGAGTTTGATATTCTTTTACTCTGATCTCTCACCCTCTTTCTTTTTAAACATTGAGCTTGCTTCAAACCAAACTCTCTTTTACATTTTACCTCTTCACACAACCCACACTCAATATTTGACTTCTCACACAATCGATCACTTAAGGATAAACTTCTTGGGTAGGAAACACTGGTTAACGTGAATCCATAGAAGTTTCATATAATCTCACACAAAGAACCCCTGTTTTCCTATAAAAATCAATGTTGCTCAATATGGTTTAACTTGATAAGTTAAAGCACAAAATATACAAGTCAGATATATGTATGCTCATAGATGTAATCATGAAAATTTGAGCATTTTAAAATCATTGAAGATATTTCAAACAAGTATATTAAAAGAATGAAATGAAGACAAGAAACTTGTTTGAAAATCTGACATTGTATCAAAAAGATCAAATATGAAATGATATAGCAATCAAGGCTTAGGTCATCAAAAATTGATATTGTCTATAAGAATAAAAAATATAGACATTCTTGAACGAACATTTAGAAATGAAATCACGATCAAAAATTCGTTGAAGATCAATCGGGTGTATCACCATCGAAAAATTTGTTCAAATATGAGACATGGTGATAACATATCCAACAAAAATTAAACCGGTGTGTGTGAATACTTGAAAGTATATAGAAAAGATAATACATAAGTATTAATCTTTGGAAACACACGGTTTGTTAACGTTTAAGTACAAAGAAAATGAAAAATATTTAAAATCACACTTCCAATTCATGAAATCTATTTAAGAATCGGGAAGTGGTTTGAACATTTAAGAACATGTTTTCTATGATTGAAACTTGTCCTTCTTTCAACCATATATGAGATTAAGAATAGCTATAAACCTTTCCGTTCAGTCTTAAATCTCATCAAGTCAAGCTTAAAGTCATAAAAAAAATATGATCTTGTAAGCTTCCTCTCAATCTGCATCAAACAAAAAGTTCGTCAAAGTACAAAATTTATTCACAAAAATTTATTGAAATGTAAATGACATAAAGCAGTAAAACATTGAATGTACGAGTTCTGATCTGAAATAATCAGAAATCATCATTCTTACTCCTTTTCTTTACTTTTACTCCCCCTGTATTTATGCATTAGAAAAATATGTCAGTTAAACATATGCAAAAATATATTAACTCCCCCTTAAATTAATATAGATCATCTTTATCTTCTCTCACTCCCCCTGAGATCATGAACACACGTTAAAGTGTAGATATCTTTTCAGAATAAAGATAAAGAAATGAAGAAAAATACCAATAAGAAAAACTTTAACCGATTCGAGATAATCTTCAACGATCTTGTTCTTAAACTCTGTGCCGTTGTCTGTTCTTAGAAGCTTGACTGGTTTTTGCAGGTTCACTTGGATAGTCTTCAGAAAGGTGATGAGTACTTCGGGCGTCTCATCTTTTGATCTTAGAAATTTTACCCAAGTGTACCGCAAATAGTCGTCCACGATAACTAAAACATACTTCTTGCCGCCTATGCTTTGTGTTCGCATGGGACCACAAAGATCCATATCCAACAAATCGAGTGGAGAATTGGTACTTTGTTTAGGTTTTGTCTTATGTGAAGCTCTCTTCATCTTTCCATTTTCACATGTTTCACACAAGTGCTCTTTCACATATTTGAGCTTAGGAAGTCCTTTGACTAGCTTTCTAGTTACCAATTTATTTATGTAACGAAAATTCAGGTGTGACAGCCTTCGGTGCCAAAGCCAACTTTGTTGCATCGAGGCTTTTGTCAGTAAGCAAACCTCACTATCAGTCTGGACCTTTGAAAGATTGATTGTGTAGGGGTTGGATTTTCTAGTTCCGACCAAAAGTTCATTCCCATCTTCAGTACGCACAGAGCAACTTTTGGCTTTAAAGTTCACCTCTAATCCTTTGTCGCATAACTGGCCAATGCTAAACAGGTTATGCCCTAAACCTTCAACATAGCTCACCTTCGTTATCGTTACTTTGTCTTGAATGATGTCACCATATCCCAAAATTGGTGAAAATTGGTCATTTCCAAATCTAACTGTCCCGCAGTATTTCTCTGTATAATTAGATAATAAAGCTTTCTGCCCAGTCATTTGCTTGGAACACCCGCTATCCAAGTACCACATATGACGGGTCTGCACATGAGAAATCACGAAACAATTGATTTAGGTACCCATTTATATATGGGTCCTACAGTGTTAGCACAAGTAGATTTTGGCATCCATTTAAAAATGGACCCTTTTGCTTTTTGAAAAATAGATGAACCATATGAATGAGAAGAATAAACATGATACGTGCCAAACCAATAATTAGAATGTTGTCGAGAAGCAAAATCATCCCTACGAATATTAGAAAACTTTCTAGTATACGGAGATAACTGGAATAATTTCTTTATTGAATATTTCTTGTAAGGAATTACAAGTTTTTGTTTATTAGAAGCAACATTCTCAATTACATCAGAAGTACTATCAATATTTCTATTACAAGTAGAATCAGACAATGATTTCTCCTTCTCGTCAACCTTCTTCTTTGGTATCCAAGTTAATTTAACTCCATTCTTTTTCTTCCTCATATATAAAACATTTGACAGTTTAAAGTTAGAACTGTGAGAATCAAGAGAATGTTTCTTCTTTGGCTTACTAGTGTTGGTCGGTTTCTGTGAATGCCCAGATTTCTGCTTCTTACCTTTGGCAACTTTGGTTTTCACAAGAACTGATTTATCAACTTTCGTTGATGTTTCACCTTTTTCGTACACACTTGGTAATCCAAAAGAATTTATGACAAATTTTGAATGATCGGGAAGTTTAGCATTAAAATCAAATCGAGCAACACAGTCATCTAAATCACCATCATAGTTTAAGAAATCAACCTCATCATCAAATAAACCAGACATATCATCAGATTTTGAAGCCTTGGATGATTTAGAAAAATCAATATATTTGAACACAGTAGAAAAAACAGTTTGTTCAAGATCAATCAAAATTCTTTCTTCTGCTAGAATTGTCTCTAGTTCAGAAATTTTACTTTCCAAAACAAGAAAAAAAGGGACGTAAAGCTTACCTTCGATAAGCTTAGCATCCATTTCTTTTAAAGAATAACTCTCAAAATAGTCATTTGAAAGAAGTTTTGATTTATCAGAACTATAACTATTATTTAACCTCTCATATCGAAATGGAAGTTGAACTTTAGTTGTGTTCTTTCTTTTCTCATTTTCCTTGGCTTCATCCTCTTCGGATAGTTTAGTTCACTCAACTTGAAGTTCAGGGTATTGTGGTGCCAGTTTTAAAAATCCAAAATCATAAAGAGCAGGCACTTCTGATATACCCTTTTTAAGATAGTGTGGATTCTCATAACCGATTCCCCAACACTCTTTGTTCTCTTTGGGTTTGTTTAGATGAATGGTTTGTTCAGTTTGACCCAATGTGTATAATTTCTCTTCCAAAGTATTCACCTTTTTAATCAAAGATTTGTTTTCTTCTGAAAGTGAAGAATACATTTTAGTAATCTCTTTTGATTCAAACTCACACAGTTTATATTTTGAAACAGTTTTAGATAACTCATTATGAAGTATAGTCTTCTCTTTAGCACTAGTATCAATATTTTTATGTAAAGCTTCAATCAATACGTTCTTCTCAGCAAGATCCTTGCTAAGTTTCAGTATTGACTGTTTGTTTTCTTTCATGATACTTTTCTCGCGTTCATGTTTAGAATTTACTTCTTGGAGTTCAACCATCATGGCTTGCATGGCATTAAGAAAATCATATTGAGACATATAACACACCTCTTCGTTGTCTTCCTCATCTGATTCAGCTTCATCTTCACATTCATCCACTGTCTTTCCCATGAGGAAAATATGAGCTGTCTCTGCTTTCTCATCTTCGTCATCTTAATGGTCGAGCCAGAACTCGTCCTCCGCCATTAATGCCTTGCCTGCCTCTTGTTGCTTTGCCAGGAGCATTTTGTTCTTGTAATACTCGGAGTTTTTGACTTTCGGCTTTCGGCAATCTTTTGCAAAATGACCAATTTTGCCACAGTTGTAGCATTTTGTCGGTTTTGGCTGCTTAGTCTGTTCAACTCTGTACTTCCTTTCCTCAGACTTCTTTTCTTCAATTCTCTTTCCTTCTACTATCTCTTTATGCTCATGGTTCTTAGACCCCGAAGAATATCTTTGACTATTTGAACCAGGCTTTTTGTAAAATTTCTTCTGAAATGCTTTGGTGAACATAAGCATTGCCTGCTTCAAATTTTCACAATCATCAGAATCTGAATTCTCATCACTTTCTGCCTCTTCGGACTCAGAAACTATCACTTTCTTTTTCTTCTTAAGGCTTACACTCTTCTTCTTCACAACAAGAGCAATCGGATCAGCAACTGCTTTATCAGCCTTTTTCTTCTCCTCTTTGATCTCATCGACCTCCTCTTCATTTTGTCTAAGAGTTTCATAAACCTCGTGGAGAGGAATCTCATTCAAATCTTTCAACTGCTTCATCTGTCTGGTAAATCTCTTCCACTCGGGCTGTAATATACTGAGAATGTTGACATTCAGCTCTATTTGTGATTTCCTGACTTTGTTCTTGCTTAACTCATTCAGCAAGGTCACAAATCTGTCATAAGTGGTTTCCAGACATTCTCCTTCTTTTGCTTTGAATTCCTCGTAGTTATTGAGACAGTTAGATATCTTGAGCTGATTACCAATCTTCGATCCAAGCATCATTTTCTCAAGTTGATCCCACATTTGCTTTCCGGTAGCATTGTAGCTATCAATCTTGACATATATCTCGTTTGGGATGCCTTGAAGAATGAAAGATTTTGCCAGTCTATCAACTTTTAATCTATCTTTCTGCTCTTGAGTGTATTCAACATGTGGAAGTGGATACTCTCTATGTTCATTTCCAACAGTATGAGTCTTTGTTGGAATTTTCATAACACCTTCCTCCACTGACTTTCTGATAAGATCACCCAATGCATTTCTGTCAATGAAATCCAAGAATCGATCTTTCCATTGTTCATACTCTCCTTTGAAGAGTATTGGAGGTTTAACATCGGTTCTGATAGCAAGTGCTTCTCTGTAAGTCATCTTTGATCTACACTGCTTTTATGATCGTCAAAATTCAGAAAATAGAGTTGGATCTACAAAAATCAAACTCAGTTAAATTTCAGAAAAATTAGAAAAATTTCACTAAGGACAGAACACGCATAACACTGAAATAACACGCTTCGCGTAAAGCTTTATATGCGAATTTCAGAAACACGCACACCAAAGCTTGCGTAAACTGAACTTCGCGCACAAAGAAGCTTGCATGAACTCACTTCTCGCACACAATGATGTGCGAGTTTGAGCTTCGCGCTCAACTCTGCTTGCGTGAACCAAGGTTCGCGCAAAAGATTTATGCGAGTACTATAGTTCTCGCACCCAATAATGTGTGAGTTCTATACTTAGAATATTTTCGAAAAACAACTTCTCGCTAAATGTAAACGCGCAAAATTCAACTCTTGCGAGTTTTGAACTTAGAATATTTTCATAAAATCACTTCGCGCAAAATCCAAAACATGCACGGCACAACTTCTCGCAAAAACCTCTTCGCGCACAACAAGTAACTTGAACAGTAACAACTCGCACCTAGGGTCGTGCGAGTTTCAACTTCACGCACGTCTCTGTTTGCGAGTTTTACACTTCAAATCCAAAAATAGACTTCTGAGAGTTCTTGATACTCTAGCGAGTTCATCATTAGCGCGAACTTCAGATCTAGCGAGTTCTTTCCTTTGCAGTTCCAAAATTGATCAAATCATCTTCAATTGATCTGAGATTTTGTAGAAATGCTTAGAATTCCTTTTCGATCACAATATTACCAATCAATTACAGATTACAACACCAAAATCTATAATTCGATCTATACAACAGTTCGTAAAATTTCAAACACAAAACCTTAGAAAATTCTAAAAATCAATCTAATAACATGTGAATTAGACTAAATGAACCATACACAATCTGTTCTGTGTATCAAATCGAACCTATTACAATCAATTTTATGATTTAAACAACACAAAATCGACAAAATCAAACACTCAGTTCATTTCAGCGAGTTCGTCCAGCATACGATCCAAAACTTCAAATTCAATCCAATCTTTCTGAATTCTATATGCTCTGATACCAATTGTTAGTCCCAATTAACAATGTTATGATCAATATGACATTTATTTCCAAATCGAAACACTTTTATTTCAATCACGAAGTTTGAATTACAAAGAACGCTCACAACTCTTTCTCACTCTAACTTCAGTTCTCTCGCAATGCTAATCTGTACTCTCTGTTTGAACTTGTTACAAAACAACATTCAGAACACCTATTTATACCAAGGCTAGAAATGCGCAAACCACTAAACACTATTCACACATACTACAAAAACGCGTAAACACTATAAAAACAGAAAATACAAGATTTGACTTTGACTTTATTACACTAGACTTTGACTTTGATGCTGAGAGTTGACTTTAGCTTTGACTTTCAGTCTTTAGACTTCTATGATCTTGTATCCAACAGATTTATGCTCTAACAGTAATGGCACCAACACTCCAATTCCTGGTCAAGGCTCTACTACCCTTCCACACCCATCTCGCCCCTACACCCTGAATCACGGTTATCATGTTCCCCACATCATTAAAAATCTCATATCCGTCCGTAAATTCACTAGCGATAATAATGTTTCAATTGAATTTGACCCGTTCGGTTTTTTTGTGAAGGATCTCATAACGGGGAAAACTCTTACGAGATGCAACAGTACATGTGACCTCTACTCACCCACCGCAACCGCCGAACCTGTCGCCCTCCACACCACATCTCCTTCAACCTGGCACAATCGTCTTGGTCATCCGGGTCCTGCTGTCTTCAGTTTTATTCGGCATCAAAATTTAGTCTCTAGTTCCTCAATTAATAGTCATAAAAGTTGTAATGCATGTTCTTTAGGAAAACATTGTCGTTTAATTTTTTCCTTGTCTCATACTGTTACTTTTTCCCCGTTTGATATAATACATGCCGATTTATGGACATTTCCGATCACATCCAAATTGGGTCACAAATATTATCTTGGTTGGCTTGACGATTTCCACAGTCTCTAAATTCCATACCTATATCCATACTCGATTTGGAAAGAAAATAAAGACGTTCTTGTAAGTCCAAGATCAATGAATCCTAGAGAGAGAAAGTAGAGAGAGAGACAAGAAGCGCAAAGTATGATGTATTCAATAAGAGCGTGAAAGTTCTTACAAGGAAACAAGACCAAAGGGACTTAAATACCCTTTGTCAATACAACACATAATACAACATTAGACACAGAATTTGACCAAGCCCTATAAATACAATGATTACTATAAAATCAGACCTAACAATCTCCCCCTTAGTAATCATTGGCGCTTTGGTCTTTAAAATTCATCTTCTAAATCAGCACGGACCATTAAAGCGACTTTATGAAGCAATCTGACTTTTAAAAGAAAAATTCTTTTCAGCATCTTTCAGTTGATTTGTCTTTGCTGCCTTTGACAAGTCTGGACCAGATTGGAATAAACTTGAACGAACAGTTGATTCATCAGCTTGTGCTATAGACGACACACCTCTTTTGAAAGACCTTGAATGAACTGTGGTGGTCGGAGCAGGAACAACAAAAGAATTAGTTGAAGCTGATAGAATAGAATCTTTGAGCTAATCTTGATCAACAGATAAACATTTGAGCTCTTTGTCTCTTAATCATCTCCTTTAACTTCTCTTAATTCTCCCCCTCATGACCTTGATGATCTGGATCAACTTGGTCATGCAAATGTTGGAGACAAGACAGCTTAAGATCTGCAAAATCAAAGAAACAGAGAAATAGGGAAGGTTTGCGCGACACGCAGGTGGCGCAAAGTGAAGTTTGCGCGAGACGAAGGTGGCACAAAGCAAGGTTTGAACGATCAACTGATGGCGCAAAGCTGACTTATACTTAGAAAAATTTACCTTTTTAAGCTCTTTGACTCCCCCTACACAAATGCACTAGATATGACAATTCAAGTTAGCATTCATATAAAGAAAATCAGATACTCCCCCTCGAAAACAGAAATGATCTTTGAAAATATTCTCATTGTTCACTCCCCCTTGAATAATTCACAAACCCATTAAATATATTCATGAGAACACAATGAATGTCAACATCAGTGTAGAAAGAAAAATATACTGAATATGTATTTTGAAACGACTAAATATATAAAAATTTAAACAGAAACAAATAAAATTCTACTTAGTAAAATATGACAATAAAATCCATCAGATGAAATCAAATGTATGTGTTTGGATATAGAAACAAGTTTTATTGCATATCAAGTTAAGACATGTTCAGTTTCAAAAACTTTCATCAATCTATTCAGTGTGCTCGCATGTGAACTTCAATTAGCTTCAAGAAAATGCAATTCTAAAAATATAATAGAGAACTTTGCATGTAATCACACTAAGCCATCAAAAATTCAGACTTTCACAAATTTACAGGTTTATTGCAACTCAGAAATATATAACCAAGTATCATGAGATGTGTGCTCATTGGCATCTTTTAGCGTTGTGCACTATGGCATCTTTACATGAGTGTGCTCTTTGGCATCTTTTAAGCATGTGCACTTTGGCATCTTTTTAATCAGAAAGTTTATTAAGTAAAGAACATGCCGTAAACGTAACTTTCTATTTGACCCTATTGCAGGATTTTGGTCAGTCACTCCCAGACCAGTTGGCCTTAGGGGACTAGGTGTCAAGTACCCCTTGGAACTTACTTTCCTAGATCAGAAAGGCTACATCGACATATCCTAAACCCATTCATACCAGTAGAACATGACTTTCGATCTGATTCTATAGAAGGATTTGGGTTCGATCATTCCCAGATCAAATGACCTTAGGGGACCAGATGACAAGCATCCCACAGAACTTACTTTCCCAAACCAGAAAGGTCACAAGTACAAACTTTTAAACTTAGAGATTTCTGATTTATAAGAATTTAATAATCATCTCAAACACAAGGTTTTACGTCTAAGTGCTTAGCCCATATTTTCATTACAATCTAAAATTCCGACTTTTTAGGTTTTCTAAGCATTGTAAACTATAAATATTCCGAATCACACAACTTTAAAGCAAAAACAAAAGTTACAAACATGTTGCTGACTTTTCGACTTTTGTTAGAACTGAAATTTGAACATATAAGAACTTTAATATAAACAAAGCAACTTGAAAATTTATCCTAGACACACATTTTATTCAAAATAAAGAAAATTGTAAAACTTTTACTTTATAGAATAAAATTTGTAAAGGTTTAAACTTTTAAAACAACATACCGAGAATTTTAAAAATAGAAATATTTGATCGGCAAGTTTATATTCAGTTGAAACAAAATATAATTCATTAATAGTATCTTTTCACACAATGTATAAAGAATATGTGTCTCATTTGAGAAAAAAAATTGGGTTGAACAAATTCAGGAGTTTGAATAAGATTGCTCAGATTCTTTTAAAAGCATTTGAGAAAACTGGAACAACATCATAATCAGAGTTAAATGCAGTGGAATAAAAGTAGATGCACTCACAGTTTCTCATCAGTCAGAAGCTTAGAACTATGAAGAACGAGTTCTAAACTGATATGTTTAGAAGTCTAAGTCTTTTGAAGCACGGGTTCTGAGCTGAATTACTCAAAAGCCAAAGTCTTGACATTGAAGTCCGGGTTTTGAACTGCTGTGTTCAAAAGCCATTATTTCTATTACTCCCCCTTAACATGAGATGCCTGTAACTTTAAATCAGATTGAGACTTGGGTACCCACTTGAATTTGGGCCCGTGTTTGTTAGTTTCAGTTCGTATGGGGAAATATTTATAATATTTGTCATTAGAAGCACGAGAAAGGTCATCAGAATAATAAGCACAATCATCAGATAAATACAAAGCATAATCATCTGAACTAGAATCAGAAGAAGAATATGAGACACTTTTTGGAAATTTGAAACATTTGCTTTATAGAATATTTTGAAACTTTATCACAAACAGCAAATGAATCACTATTATAAAGTTTGTCTACATATCTATCTCCATCAAACATAGAATCAGTAGATGTCCGCTTTGCTTTCCAAATCTGCTTCTTTGATGACTTGCTTAAAGTCCTATCTGAAAGATTAGAATCGGAAGAATTAGAACTGTCAGAAAGAACTTTATCTTGTTTCTTTGACTTCTTTGACCGTCTTCTTTTACGCTTAGGTTTATAATATTGATCATTGAGCGTGTCGGTCCAACAATACTTATCAAGTTTATAGAAACAACAACACAATATGATTACCAACCTGTATTGATTATAACAAACGAGTTACAAGGTTGATCGATTAAGCTTTGATTGTGTTCTCTATGTTTTTCTCTCAAATACACCTTTAAGTGTGTGTTTGTATATTTGTGAAATCTGATCTGATGTGTTAGAGAGATTGAGAGATATCACAAATCTACCAAGTGTGTCTAACACACTACCTAGAATAATATCTAGATATTAGATCTAGATATTATTTCTAATAAAAACTAAACTATAAACTAACTTAGAAACTAATATAACTAACTAAGTTACCTAAGTTAACTAATATCTAACATACTAGATATTAAGTTAACTTTTACAATAATAAACAAATACATTGATTACTTTGACATTTATTACAAATAGACATAGACTTTAATATCGAGAGTCGACGTTCCGGCTTTAGCTTCAGATTGCGATCTTCAGATTGGATGATCTTGAATCCAATGAGATTGTGTCTTAACAATCTCCCCCTTTGGATCAAGATCATTACTAAAATGATGTAGCAATTTGATCTTCTCTTTCAGCTTAGAAGATGCAATCTCTTTCTCTAGCTCTGGAATCAGCATGTCTTTTTCTAACATTCTCCCCCTTTGAAGAGTGGACGTGATTCTTGAAACATGTGATCTTTGCCATTTCTTGTGTAGTCATTCTCCCCCTTTTTGATGTTAAGTGCAACGACTTCATCAAAACTTTTTGTAAGAAATGTCTATCTTTCGGTTAGAGCCCCTGATTCGTCAATTCATATGATATTCATCCAGATCTTTGCAAATCCAGATAAATTAGTCGTGTAACACCTGAATCAACTAATGAATCAGTTAACATGCCTGTCAGTAACACTAAGTCACTGTGTGTAACGAATACACATTGGAAAGGAGCTGTTTGATGTTGACTCCCCCAGGGCTTCCATTTAATCACCGAAACACCACAAAGGTTATTTCTATAAACGTTATGACAAAGAAACTAATTCCTTGTGTGTCCGTGCTTGTGTTAGAAAGAATTAAGCACTTGATGATTGCTTATTGGCTCAAAAATGTGTAAACCACTGAGACAACAGTAAGTTAAACATAGACTCAATGTGCATGATTGAAGTGCAAAGGTGGGGCAGACTTCCTTCTTTTCAATATCCAGATTTTCCAAATGAAAATCAGATAGCAATTGTGCTGCTTCCCCTTTGAAAATGTGAAACACTTTCTTGTTGAGAAGAAAATGAGTAGATAGTGAGGTTTGATCAAGAGTTGGCATGGGTTAGTTGCCTGTTTCAATAATGATCACCAAAGAATTGTGAATCACTAGAATTGGTGGCTACCCGGCTCAGAAAAAGTTGGTGCAAAGTTGTGATATTCTTTTAACTCTGTTCTCACACGCTCTTTCTTTTAAACTTTTTACTTTATCTAATCACACTCATTTCTTTTCTATTTGCACACTCAATCACTAAGGATTAACTTCTTGGGTAGAAATCACTGGTTAAGGTGATTCCATTGAAGTTGTGTTAATTCCTAGCACAATGATTCTTTGTTTTCCTATGATGCATGTGATGCTCAGATTGGTTTAACTATTTCAGTTAAAGCACAATATTGATCATGAAAACATTTAAAAGACACTCCCAAAATATAAAATGTGTTGAAAAATCGGGAAGTGGTTTGAACATTAAAAACAATGTTTTCTATGATTGAAAGTTGTCCTTCTTTCAACCATATATGAGATTGAGATAAAGGATTATACCTTAATGTGTGATCTTTCATCTCATGAAGCTAAGATTTAAGTCATAAACATATGAACTTGTAAGCTTCTCTCAAACATTCTGCAAAAGTCTTATGTCAAGTCAAAGTAAAATTTATTCACTTAAATTGAAAAGACAAAAAGCAGTAAAACTTTTTAAAGTACGAGTTCTGATCAGAAATAATCAGAAGTCATTTCCGTACTCCTTGACTTGAAGAGCTCCCCCTAAATTCTTGCATTACAAAAAAAATTTGGCATTAAAAGTGTTGGGTCATCTGAAGATTTGAAGATGACCTCCTGATCTTCCATCTTATATCATCCTACTTAGAATATGTTTGAGGTTCTTTTAGCAGCTTGGTTTCTATACAAATGTTCGGTGAAGTCGAAGATCAACCGAAGAAGACAAAGAAGGAGAATATCTTTCAAAGCGGATTGAAGATAGACTCCTCAGCCTAAAGCCAAGTATGCCCACTTGATCAACACCATTGGCCAGGATGGTGCTGATCTCAGTCTTCAGGAGCCGAAGACGTCTTCGGCCGAAGACATCTTCGGAAGCCGAAGATTTCTCAATCTTCAGAAGCCGAAGACTTCTTAGTCTTAGGAGCCGAAGACCTCTCAGTCTTAGGAGCCGAAGACCTCTCAGTCTTAAGAGCCGAAGACCTCTCAGTCTTCAGGAGCCCGAAGATCTCTTCGGCAACCAAAGACTTCTTAATCTTCAAGGCCTGAAGATTTCTCCAACACATTGTACTTTTCTGACAAAGTATATTGTGATATCTTGCATTGACGTGGACCTCATCTGGAGATCAGATAAAGTAAGTTTTGTCTACTACACCATTTTAAGGAAAGGTCTCTACCATCCTCTCTGCAGGTCAACACTTCAAGCCAAAACACCTCAAGACAAAAGGTACATCATGTACCTTGCTGAAGACCTGTGTCCATCCCTTGCTCAACAGGTGTCCCATGCATTTAATGCATGAGGCACTATAAATATGGAGGATGGTTCAACATGCAAGATCTCCCAACTCTCTACCTTCAAGTTCTCTAAGTGCCTGGCAACTTTCTCTCTACGAAGATCTTATTGTTTTCTAAGTGTTTTACAATTGTTCTTCATTCTCTATGTGTAAGATTGTTTGAACATATCTCATATGTTCTCTTCCGCAACAATCAAAGTTTTCTATGTGTAATTCTTGATTTCAAATCAATAAGAATTAAATTAAGTGAAAAACTGTGTGTATTGTATTCAACCCCCCCTTCTACAATACTTTGCTTATTTACTTACTGCTATTTGGGACCAACAAGTGGTATCAGAGCGGTTCAGTTTAACTCAATAAACTAGATCCGCAATGGCAGCCTCTTCTTCTTCTTCTTCTTTGAAAAATGATTCTTCTCAAAACACCACTGCTGTTTCATACGACAATGGCTCTATAGCCAAACCACCAAAGTTTAACCCCAATAACTTCTTCTTGTGGAAAAGTCGTATGATACTCTTCTTAGAAGGAGTTGACAGCAGATATCCTACTATCTTACATGAAGGTCCTTTTCTTCCTAGGGTTTGGGACCGGTACAATGCCAAAAAGGCAGATAAGGGAAATGCTGATGAGGACTCTTCTGAGGAAGAAAGAACTCCAGCAAATGGGAGATACATTGTAAAGGATCCCAGCAAATATAATGATGAAGACAGACGTCTTATAGCTCTTGATACTAAAGTCAGAGCCATCATTGCCCTTTCTCTGCCTGATGAGGTCTATCATTCTCTTGTTAACCTTTCTACTGCAAAAGAAATGTGGTCCACTCTCTGTGTTCTTTATGAAGGTACGTCTGAGGTGAAAAAGAGTAGAAAGATTGCTCTCGTTAGAAAGTATGAACTCTTTTCGTATGAAGAGGGGGAATCTCTCTCAGACTACTACAACCGCTTTAACGGTCTTCTCAATGATCTAAAACTTGTGGGTCGCATTTATGATAATGAGGAAGTCTTGTGCAAGTTCATGGACTGTCTTCCTGAGTTTTGGGAAAACATTTGTACTTGCATCAAGTCTACCAAGGATCTTGACTCTATGCCACTCACTGCTCTTTATGGCACTCTCTTCAACCATGAGCAGACTAAACTGCTTAGGAAGTCTATCACAAAAGACATTAAAAGCTCTTCTCTAGCTCTTGTCAGTGATTCTTCCAAAAATACTGTGTGTATTCCTCGAATCACCTATCCCTCCGATTCTGACCGTGATAGTCAAGAGGACCCTAATGATCCTTCAGAAGCCTACCTTAGTGAGGCTGATGATGAAGGTGAGGAGACTTCCAGTAACCCTCGATTCTCTTCTGGAAAATCCAAGTTTTCAAGAAAACCCTCTTCTACTTTTTCTAAAATCCCTCCCTCTGACAAATCAAATGAGGAATGTTACAGGTGTGGGAGGAAAGGACACTTTGCTTCTGAGTGCAGAAGCAGGTCTTCTGATAAATCCATACTACCCTCCTCTAACCGTACCTCCTCTAGGTTTGTCAGAACCAAGTCTGATTCTTACCAACCTTCTTTCCAAAAGACAAATATGTCTGTCTCCTCAAATTCTGACCGGGGTGAGAAATACAAGGCAAAATATAAGAGAGAGAAGGAGAGAAATGAAATCTTGCTCAAAAAGGGAAAAAGTCAAATGACTGAAACCCATGATTGGGCAGATGAACCCACTTCTGAAAGTGACAAAGAAATGGCCAACCTTTGTTTCATGGCTAAAATAGATAATGTTGATGAACAGTGAAGCTCAATCCTTCTCTATGGCCATTGTGTCTGCTGAGTGCTCTACCTCCTACCCAGGTACATCCCTCTCTCTCTCTCTCTCTTCTCATCTCTCTCTTTCGGCCTCTTAAACCCACCAAAGAACAAACCTCCCTTATACCTCCCTTCCCTCACCTTCGGCCCTCAACCTCTCCCTCTCTCTCACTCTTCAAAAGCCTACCGAGTCCACCATCTTCAGAGAAACTACATCTACTCATGTGAAGTTTGATGATCTTAAGTCATCATCTCATCTTGAGATGATGATTGGAGGATATCATCATGTGTTGGTGAAGATTCTCATAATCCTTCATCTAACTCAAATCCATATGTTTCTTTCTTCTCAAGGCACATCTCATCATAATGGTGAACTACCTATCTTCTCATCTCCAATCCCTAATCTTCAGATAGTCTTCTTTGAAGATCAAGATCTCTCCTTTCTCCCATCATTACATTTCACACCTACTGATCTCATTTCTCATCATATCACCTTTCCTTCCTCCATCATCAATATTTGATATCTCATTCTCGTCTCAACCTCAAACTTCACCGCAAATCATCTCACTTTCTCAACCATACATTCCTTCTTTACCTATTCCTGTCGATCTTCCATCTATCTCTCACAAAGATGTTCCATCCAACTCTCACCTACAACATTCCTTTCCTGTTCATCCGCCGAACATTTATAAAAAAAAAAAAAAAAAAAAAAAAAAAACTTTTTCGGTGGTACTGTTCATCCACCGCTCTTTAAAAAAAAAATAAAAAAAATTCGGTGGTACTGTTCATCCACCGAACTTTAAAAAAAAAAAAAAAAAAATTTCGGCCGAGGTACTGTTCATCGGCCGAAATTTTCAAAAAAAAAAAAAAAATTCGGCCGAAGTACTGTTCATCGGCCGAAATTTTCAAAAAAAAAAAAAAAAAATTTGCTACCGAAGTCTTAAAAAAAAAAAAAAAAAAAAAAAACAAAAAATTCGGCCGAAGTACTGTTCATCGGCCGAAATTTTCAAAAAAAAAAAAAAAAAAAAATTTGCTACCGAAGTCTTAAAAAAAAAAAAACAAAAAATTCGGCCGAAGTACTGTTCATCGGCCGAAGTTTTCAAAAAAAAAAAAAAAAAAAAAAAATTGCTACCGAAGTCTTAAAAAAAAAAAAAAAAAAAACAAAAAATTCGGCCGAAGTACTGTTCATCGGCCGAAATTTTAAAAAAAAAAAAAAAAAGAAAATCGGCCGAAGTACTGTTCATCGGCCGAAGTTTTCAAAAAAAAAAAAAAAAAAAAATCGGCCGAAGTACTGTTCATCGGCCGAAGTTTTCAAAAAAAAAAAAAAAAATTCGGCCGAAGTACTGTTCATCGGCCGAAATTTTCAAAAAAAAAAAAAAAAAAAACAAAAAATTCGGCCGAAGTACTGTTCATCGGCCGAAGTTTTCAAAAAAAAAAAAAAAAATTTTTTTGCTACCGAAGTCTTCAAAAAAAAAAAAAAAAAAAAATCTCTTTTCTCTCTCTCCTCCCTCCCTCTCCCTCTTCGGCCCCTCTCCCTTCGGCTCTCTCTCTCTTCCCTCCCTCTTTTCCCCCTAGCCGAACTAACCATTTCTTCCCCCCTCCCTCCCTTCGGCCTCCCTCTCTTCCCCCCTCCCTCTCCCTTCGGCCGAAGCCACCGAACACCCCCTTATTCCTCCCTTTTCCCTCGCCAAGCCACCGAATACCTCCCCCCTATTCGGCTCCTTTGTCGCCGAACACCACCACACCCCACCGACCTCCTCATCTTCTGCCCTTCCCCTTCTTCGGCTCCCCCACACTTAACCCACATCAAAACCCCTACCCCCAATCCCATACCCACCGAAATCCCAAACACCCCCCACCTCCCTCCCTCTCCCACTTCGGCTCTCTCTCTCTCCCTTAGCCGAATTCCCCCCCACCTCCCTCCCTCCCTCTCCCACTTCGGCTCTCTCTCTCTCCCTTAGCCGAACTCTCCCACCCCCTTAACTGAAACCCACTTCCCCCCCCCCCCTACCCTCCTCTTCGGCTAACCTCTCCTTCATCCCCTTCCCCTCCCCTTCCCTTCGGCTAATAACCCCTCCTTCTCCCCCCTCCCCTTAGGCTAACAACCCCTCCCTCTCCCCCCTCCCCTTCGGCTAACACACCCTCCTCCTCTCTCCCTCACCTAGCCGAACCAAACACCCTCCTCTCACTCACTCTTCGGCTATCTCTCTCACTCTTTTTTTTCTTTCGGCCCCCAACCAACCGACCCCCCCATTGTAAATCCCCAACCCACCTCCATTTTTTTGTCCTTTTCCTCCCTACCACCTTTCACTTCCAAGACTTCCCTTCCCCATATTCTTTTCTTCTTTTCCCTTCCCATGATTTACCATCCATCCCATCCTATCCTACTATCTTCCCTTACTCTCCTTCTCTTTCCCCATCTCTCTCATCACATTCTATATTTTCTTCCATCTCCTTACAATCCCTCACTTTTTTTACCATCCCCCTATCTCTTTCTTTTCTGTTTAAAAAAAAAAAAAAAAAAAAAAAGAGCCTATAAAAAAAAAAAAAAAAAAAAGGCCACTGAATTTATGAGTTTCTTCGTGTCTTGTAATTTCTCTGAGTGTCAGTACCTTTATTTTTTTCTATGTGTTGGTGTCATCATCAAATAGGGGGAGAAAAATTGTTGTGTCACAAATTGATTTGGTGATGACTCTCCTACCAACACATAGAAACTCAAGAAGTTCTCTCTCAACAAGGGCTCTCTATCCACCAATCAAGCTCTCAACTCAGGTATGTTTTCTTTCATAACCTCTTCCGATCTACAATGGGGTGATGCTCTGGATAACCGGTGTCCAAGGCTCCCTCATTTGTAGTGTCCCCATCTTCCCTATTCCTAAGTGAAGCCGACTAGTAAGAAAGAATATTCAAAGGCTTTCGGCACCTCCGCACTAGCTAAGATGACCATACGACTGAAAGAACCTTCGGTTGTTGCCCTGGTCACACATCCCTCTTCAAAGCGGAAGCACTCACCTTCTTCCCCTCCCTCTCCTCTCAAGAGGTTGAGGAAGGTTTCAAGGGCCAAGCCACAAACTCCACCCACCGATTCTCCACAATCGGCAGGTGTTGAAATTTTCCCATTCGGGCCCGGGGACTCTGCTAAACCCAAAGCCACCTCCTTTGTATCCTCACAAAATGATACAATTGTAAAATTGGGGACCCTTATTATTCCCTCATCAACCTTTTCCTTGGTTGATAAGGATGACTTGGACTCCTTCCCTATCCAAGGTGCCTCTTCTCCACCTCACAGCCTATCACCCAGGATTCTCAGTCCTGATGCTTCTGCACGGTCCAAGGATGAATCTGCCCTTCCAGGAGCAGGTTCGGAGGATCCCGAAAATCTTCCAACTTCTTTCTTTCTGAACACCATTAATTAGTTGAGGGGGAGCATGAGCATCTTACCACTCAAGCTTAAACTCTGCTAAAACTAATGGACTATGTGATCAAAGCCACCTGACATTAGTTGAGGGGGAGTATGAATTGAGGGGGAGCAACCAACCACTCAAGTTCAAACAATCCCGTCTACTGTCTTATATATCTTTGTATATATTTTTTCTTTCTCATTCTTTATTCATTGTATTCATTTATTCGTTTGTATAGCTATACTTTTTCATTTCCTTGTAAATGTCAGATATACAAAAAAAAAAAAAAAAAAAAAAAGGTCTATGTGAAAAGAACCCAAAAAGAGTAAAAATGGGTCAAAATGTATTTATTCAGTACACTCTTTGTTCTATTCTTTAGTATGGATGTCATCCTCAAATAGGGGGAGATTGTTGGGTCATCTGAAGATTTGAAGATGACCTCCTGATCTTCCATCTTATATCATCCTACTTAGAATATGTTTGAGGTTCTTTTAGCAGCTTGGTTTCTATACAAATGTTCGGTGAAGTCGAAGATCAACCGAAAAAGACAAAGAAGGAGAATATCTTTCAAAGCGGATTGAAGATAGACTCCTCAGCCTAAAGCCAAGTATGCCCACTTGATCAACACCATTGGCCAGGATGGTGCTGATCTCAGTCTTCAGGAGCCGAAGACGTCTTCGGCCGAAGACATCTTCGGAAGCCGAAGATTTCTCAATCTTCAGAAGCCGAAGACTTCTTAGTCTTAGGAGCCGAAGACCTCTCAGTCTTAGGAGCCGAAGACCTCTCAGTCTTAAGAGCCGAAGACCTCTCAGTCTTCAGGAGCCCGAAGATCTCTTCGGCAACCAAAGACTTCTTAATCTTCAAGGCCTGAAGATTTCTCCAACACATTGTACTTTTCTGACAAAGTATATTGTGATATCTTGCATTGACGTGGACCTCATCTGGAGATCAGATAAAGTAAGTTTTGTCTACTACACCATTTTAAGGAAAGGTCTCTACCATCCTCTCTGCAGGTCAACACTTCAAGCCAAAACACCTCAAGACAAAAGGTACATCCTGTACCTTGCTGAAGACCTGTGTCCATCCCTTGCTCAACAGGTGTCCCATGCATTTAATGCATGAGGCACTATAAATATGGAGGATGGTTCAACATGCAAGATCGCCCAACTCTCTACCTTCAAGTTCTCTAAGTGCCTGGCAACTTTCTCTCTACGAAGATCTTATTGTTTTCTAAGTGTTTTACAATTGTTCTTCATTCTCTATGTGTAAGATTGTTTGAACATATCTCATATGTTCTCTTCCGCAACAATCAAAGTTTTCTATGTGTAATTCTTGATTTCAAATCAATAAGAATTAAATTAAGTGAAAAACTGTGTGTATTGTATTCAACCCCCCCTTCTACAATACTTTGCTTATTTACTTACTGCTATTTGGGACCAACAAAAAGGTACATGCAAAATTTTATGAGCTCCCCCTCGAAGTAATATTGACCACTTGTCAATTTCTTCTCATTCTCCCCCTTGGATTATGAACATTATATAGAAGTGCAGATATCAATCAGAGTTAAGAATGAAGAAATGATGAAAAATTATACAATTTAGAAAACTTTTATAGGTAAATACTGATTAGATTTTAAGATTTAGCATACCAAGCTTAGAGATAAGAAAGTTGAACCTCTTTTCGTCTAATGGTTTGGTGAACAAATCGGCAAGTTGATAATCAGTTTTTACAAAGAAAAGTTCAATTGTTCCTTTTTCAACATGATCTTTAATAAAATGATACCTGACGTCTATGTGCTTGGTTTTGGTGTGTTGAACAAGATTCGCTGATATTGCGATGGCGCTCTTGGAGTCACAGTATATCGGGATTTTGTTGAAGTGGAAACCGTAGTCGCGTAATTGAGTTCGCATCCATAAGACCTGAGAACAACAGCTAGCAGCAGCTACATATTCTGCTTCGGTCGTGGACGTTGAAACACAAAGTTGCTTCTTCGATGCCAACTTACGAGTTTGTCACCGAGGAACTGTACATGTCCCGACGTGCTCTTCCTGTCTAACATACAACCTGCATGATCTGCATCTGTGTAGGCTGTTAGTTCAAAACTAGTATCTTTAGGATACCACAGACCAAGATCTGCAGTGCCCTTTAGATACCTAAATATGCGCTTCACAACAGACAAATGGATTTCTTTAGGATTGGCCTGATATCTTGCACATAATCATGTTGAAAACATTATATCTGTCCTACTTGAAGTAAGATACATTAAAGAACCTATCATCCCTCGATAAGTCCTAACATCAACAGCCTTTCCCGAAGGATCGGTGCCAATCTTAGTACCTGGTGCCATTGGGGTACCAATCGGTTTTGAATTTTCCATTTGGAACTTCTGAAGAATATCCCTAATGTATTTTGATTGATTGATAAAAATACCCGATGAAATTTGTTTTACTTGTAAAACGAGAAAGAAATTCATCTCTCTCATCAAGTTCATCTGAAATCTAGACACCATAAGGTTTGCAAAATTCTTACAGTACTTAGTATTTGTAGAACCAAAGATAATATCATCTACATAAATTTGAATTAAAATGATATCGCCTTTTTCCTTTTTGATAAACAAAGTGGTATCTATCGTTCCTTTTGAAAACCCAGACTTGACTAGAAAAGTGGAAAGGACATCATATCAGGCTCGAGGTGCTTGTTTCAGACCGTAGAGTGCTTTGTCGAGAATGTAAACGTGAGTCGGCTTCTCTTGATTAACAAAACCTTCTGGCTGAGAGACGTAGACTTCCTCCTTCAGAATTCCATTCAGGAATGCTGTCTTCACGTCCATTTGAAAGACAGTGAAGTTCTTGTGGGCTGCGTAGGCTAGAAACATTCTGATTGCCTCTAATCGCGCCACAGGAGCATATGTTTCGTCATAGTCTATTCCTTCCTCTTGTCTGTATCCTTTGGCTACTAGTCTTTCCTTGTTTCGGATAATGGTACCATATTCGTCTTTCTTTATCTTGAAAACCCATTTCGTACCTATAATGGTTTTACCTTTAGGCTTTGGTACGAGTCTCCAGACTTGAAGTGCATCGAACTGATTTAGCTCTTCTTGCATAGAGATCACCCATTCTGGATCAGCAAGTGCCTCTGATACGCGTGTTGGCTCAAACTTGCTCAGAAAGGAGTCATGCATGCACATGTTCATTGATGCTGACCTAGATTGCACCGGTTTTGATGGATCGCCAATAATCTGGCTTAGTGGGTGCTCTTTGGTCCATTTATGTTCATGAGGCAGTGGATTAGATGATTGTATGTCTGTTGTGTCATCTACGAATCCACTTGTACCTTCTTCTGTTTGTGCAGGAGGATTGATGATTTCAGTTGAAGTGGCAGGTTCAGAAGGCTTATCAGGTACAGCTTGATCTGGCTGTAGATTGATCTGAATAGAATCTCATACTGTTTCAGCTACTTCTGTCTCTTTATCATTTATCACTTCTTCAACTGTTGGAGTCGGCATTTGAATTGTAATTTCTTGTTGAATCGGAGCGTTTGATTCAATAGGAACATCTGAACTGGTTGGATGAGTAGTTGTTGAGTCTTCCATCCTGTCAACCACAACAGATTTCTTTACATTAGATCCAAGAAATTCATCATAAAACAATTCAAATAATAAATCTAAATCAGATAAGTGGTTAGTAGAAGTTGATGCTTCATCTAATTTATTCTGTTGAGACGCAGGTTCTGGACTGAGTTGCCCAGAAGCTAGTACTCCGGTTATAACGGGTTCTGAACGTTATTGTTCGGAAGCCATATCTTCATCAAACGAGACGTTGATGCTTTCAATCACCGTCTTTGACTTCTTTAGATAAACACGGAATGCAGTTGATTTCGATGAATAGCCAATGAAGATTCCTTCATCCGCTTTAGCACTGAACTTATTTAGACTCTCCCTATCGTTTAGAACGAAACACTTACACCCAAATATATGGAAATATTTGATTGTCGGTGTTCGGTTGTTGATTAACGCATAAGGAGTCTTCTTGAATCTTCGATGTACCATGGAGCGATTCTGTGTGTAGCACGTGGTCGATACAGCTTCTGCCCACAAAAATAGAGGTAAGTCTGATTGACTTAGCATAGTACGAGCAGCCTCGACTAGCGTCCGATTTCGTCTTTCAACCACTCCATTTTGTTGAGGCGTTCGAGCAGCAGAGTATTGATGTGAAATCCCGACAGATTCGAGATATTCTTTAACTTTGTTGTTTTTGAACTCTGTGCCGTTGTCTGTTCGTAGAAACTTGACAGGTTTCTGCAGATTCACCTGGGTCGTCTTTAGTAAAGTGATGAGTACATCTGGTGTCTCATCCTTTGAACGTAGAAACTTGATCCATGTGTATCGCGAGTAATCGTCCACGATCACGAGTATGTACTTCTTGCCGCCTAGACTCTGAGTTCGCATCGGACCACATAGATCCATATGCAATAACTCTAACGGAGCACTTGTACTTGGTTCAGGCTTTGGTTTATGAGGTGCCCTCTTCATCTTGCCCTTTTCACAGGCTGCACATAGATGTTCTCTTTCGTATTTGAGCTCTGGAAGTCCTTTGACGAGCTTTCCACTGACCAGATTGTTGATGTACCGAAAGTTGAGGTGAGAAAGACGTCGATGCCATAACCAACTTTGTTGCATCGATGCTTTCGTCAGTAGACAAACTTGCTTGTCAGTCTGGACATTTGATAAATTGATTGTGTAGAGGTCTGATTCTCGAGTACCGACCAAGAGTTCTTCGCCTTCTTCATTGCGAACTGAACATCTCTTGGATTTGAAGTTGACCTCTAAGTCTTTGTCACAGAACTGGCCTATACTGAACAAGTTGTGTCCTAAGCCTTCTACATAGCTCACCTTCTTGATAGTGATATTGTCATGTTGTACATCATCATATCCCATGATTGGAGAAAACTGGTCGTTGCCAAATCTTACTGTTCCACAAAATTTGTCTTTGAAATTGGACAGTATCTCTTTTTGCCCTGTCATGTGTTTAGAACATCCGTTGTCCAAGAACCATGTATGACTAGTCTGCATAAGAGAAATTACAAATTTAGATATTCATACGACAACATTAGAATTTTCACTTTGATTATCGAAGTGTGGGTCTTGAACTGATTTGTTCAAAAGCCTATTTTGACTTTGATGTTCAGGTTTTGAACTGCATTATCCAAAAACCTATTTTTTGACATTGAAGAACGAGTCCTGATCTGTACATAATCAGAAGTCGCTTTCCCTCTAAGCTTTGTGTGCCTGCAACACAGATTTAGCTTTAGGTACCCATTGGAATTTGGGTCCTTCTGTGTTAGCACAAGATTTTGGTAACCATTTCAAATTGGTTCCTCTTTTCTTTTGAAATGCATGTGAAGAATTGGTATGAGATGAATGCACATGATAATTACCAAACCAATCTCCAGAATCTTGACAAGGAATAGAAACATGTTTATCATAAATAGAAGACTTTCTAGCATATAAAGATAACTGAAATAATTGCTTCATTGTATATTGTTTACGGGAAACAACAAGTTTTGAGTTCAAAAGAGCAATATCAGCAATTAAGACATCTTTACTAAGCGAAGTCTTGCTACAATTAACACTACTAAACGATAAACGGTCTTGTCAAGCTTCCGTTTCGGTTGCTGTTATCCCAGTTTAATCTAGTTGGTAAACAATCAATCAAGTAATCAAGCAACACAATAATAATCAAGAGATAAATAAATCAGAGTAACATACCAATCCCTTGTATAAACTGTTAAATCTTGAGTGTTCTTGATACCCTTGGATTACAGCAACCTCTCTCTAAACAATAATTATGAAAGTAATAATAATGAGAGTTCTTTCTAAAACTGAAATAAACAAAACATTAAATACCCAGGCCTAATGCCTATTGGGCTTTACTAAATGCTAAACGGGCTTGAGGCCCAATATCTATTAACTATTAGCTTATTACATTTTAAACCCTCTAATTAACTTTAGCACAATTGCAGTTTAAACCCTTAACTTTAACTTTAATCTTGAATACAATTTATGATCCAACAATCTCCCCCTTTGGATTCAAGATTAAAAAAAATTTGCAATTGTCTTCGGGTCTTCTCTTGTCTTCACTTTTCTCTTGAGAATCTTCAGATATGACGTTGATAGCTTCAAAACTTCAAAACTTGAATATCTTCAGATCTTCAGTTTGTATTCTCCCTTTTTGTATCTTCTCCCCCTTTTTATATCTTCTCCCCCTTTTTGATGAGTGGTGAGAATCAACATCATCAAAACTTGGCAAAACAATCTCCCCCATTGTGTATGATCACTTAAGCACAGTCTTCATCATATAACGAGCCCTGTTTAGAAATAAGAGCAGTCTCTCCAAAAGGAAAGAGTGATTATCTCAATCTTTTCAGATTCAAATAAAAAGTAGTAACCATTCAAATCTTTTCAAATTCAAACAGTTAATAAGTGTAACCCTGAATCAACAAATGACTCAGTTAGAATGCCTGTCAATGACACAAAGTCACTGAGTAACACAAAGTTACTATATAAGGAGCTGGTTTGATGTAGACTCCCCAGGTCTTCCATTCAATCATCGAATAACACATGGTTATCTATGAACGTTCTGACAGAAAACAAATTTCTGTGTGCATGTGCATGTGTATGTAAGAATTAAGCATAGATGATTGCTTTTCAATATAGGCTCAAAGTATGTAAACTTGTTGAGACAACAACAAATTATACAAAGACTCAATGTGCATGAGAAAGGTTCGAAGGTGGGGCAACTTTCCTTCTTTTTCAATATTAGTATCTTCCAAATGAAGAACCAATAGCGTATGTGTTGTTTCCCCAGAAAATGTGAAACATTCTCTTTTTGAGAAAAGAATGAGTAGCTGGTGGGGTTGTATGCAAGAGATGGCATGGGCTAGTTGCCTTTTTTCAATGATGGTCACCAAAGAATGTGATCCAATCAGATTATGTGGCTGCCCGACTTAGAAAGAAGTTTGGTGCAGAGTTTAATATTGTTTTACTCTGTTCTCTCACCTTCTTTCTTTTAATTCTCACTTCTAACCAATCTCTCTTTTTCATTTTACCTCTTCACACACCATCACTCAAATCTTTTGACCCTTCTCCCCTCAATCACTCAGGGAATACTTCCTTGGTAGGAAACACTGGTTATCGTGAATCCATGGAAGTTCTGTTAAGCTCACACACTGAATCCCATGTATTATCCTAAAAGTACATGTTGTTCAACAGGAGTTTTGTACATGTAAGCACAAATACCACTTGTTACATGAAGAATAAAATATTCAAAGATGTCAAAACAGAAGATGTTTGACGATGCAATTCTCCCCCTCAAACTAAAAGAGTTTGACAATTAAGCTCATATCATTTTGTCATGAAGAATAAGATTTTGGAGAATCAAAAACGAATGTCGTTTATATGAACAATATATAAACATATTTTCAATGAAAGCACATGAAATGACGTTTGATTCAATCAACAGTGAATACAAATAACGTGAGTATTACCATAGAAAGATTTTACTTTTGATACATGGTAATAACAAAGTCAAAATAGAATGTTCTGAACCGTTATGTGTATGAATACTTGACAAAGTATATTGACAAGATAAAACGCAAGTATTTATCTTTAAGAACACACGGTCAGATAATCATTTAAGTATCCAAAAATCTGTTAATATCACAGATATTCTCCCCCTTAAATCACTATTGGTTTTTTTTTTTAATAAGAAAATAAAGCATATAAAAAAATAGATAGAGCACTGAAGTGCGGGTTCTAATCCGATGTGATTAGAAGCCATTGTCACTTGACCAAACCTGCATAAATAAAAAAAATAATGGTAATCATTTATGAAAATGATTCCTCTCTCGTTAACAACAGTTGGAAAATAACACACAAGATCAAAACTTGGAATACTCCCCCTTGAATCATGAGTAAGGTTTAAGACATGTTCAACATACCAAGTTTGCTGATTAGAAATTGAAATCGCTTTTCATCTAATGTCTTGGTGAAAAGATCAGCTAACTGGAAGTCAGTTTGAACAAAGTGCATTTCAATATTACCTTTTTCTACATGATCCTTGATGAAATGATAGCGTACATCTATATGCTTGGTCTTCGAGTGCTGTACCGGATTAGCAGTTATAGATATTGCACTCTTGGAATCACAATAAATCGGAACGCGCTTGTAGTTGTATCCAAAGTCCCTTAACTGTGTCGTCATCCAGAGGACTTGAGAACAGCAGCTAACAGCAGCTAGCAGCAGCTACATACTCAGCCTCGGCAGTGGATGTTGAAACACAGTTTTGTTTCTTTGAAGTCCAACTCACAAGTTTGTCACCTATGAATTGACATGATCCAGAGGTGCTTTTCCGGTCTAGCTTAC
The DNA here is from genome assembly GCA_954870635.1 of Arctium minus. NCBI lineage: Eukaryota > Viridiplantae > Streptophyta > Magnoliopsida > Asterales > Asteraceae > Arctium > Arctium minus. Next base: position 129,561,838 of record OX941080.1, on the reverse strand, counting down.
AACCTGCATGATCAGCATCTGTAAAGGCAGTTAGTTCAAAACGAGAATCCTTTGGATACCAAAGGCCTAGATTAGGAGAACCTTTGAGATATCTAAGGATTCGCTTAACAGCAGTTAAGTGCGACTCTTTAGGATTAGACTGATATCTCGCACAAAAACATGTGGCAAACATTATATCTGGGCGACTGGCAGTCAGATAAAGTAAAGATCCAATCATGCTACGATACACCTTTTGATCAACAGGCTTCCCGGAGGGATCCGCGTCTAAGAGTGTACCAGTAGCCATTGGTGTTTTCATGACTGAACTATCTGACATATTGAACTTTTTCAAAATATCTTTTATATATTTAGCTTGATTAATAAATATGCCTTCGGGTAATTGCTTTACTTGTAGACCAAGAAAGAAATTTAATTCACCCATCATCGACATCTCAAACTTTGTTTCCATTATCTTTGAAAAGTTCTTGCAAAATTTCGGATTTGTCGACCAAAATATTATGTCGTCAACATAAATCTAAATAAGAATCAAGTCCTCACCTTGCCTTTTAAGAAATAAGGTTGTATCAACAGTACCTTTCTTGAAACCAGAAGCAAGTAGAAATTTAGTGAGAGTTTCATACCAGGCTCGTGGTGCTTGTTTAAGACCATAAAGCGCTTTGTCTAAAACATAGACATGATCAGGGTGATGAGGATCAACGAAACCTTCAGGTTGAGCCACGTAGACCTCCTCATGCAGAACACCGTTCAGGAAAGCCGATTTTACATCCATTTGATAGACTGTAAAGTTTTTGTGCGCTGCATATGCGAGAAAGATTCTGATGGCTTCGATCCTTGCAACCGGGGCGAATGTTTCGTCATAGTCGATGCCCTCTTGTTGACAATACCCTTTTGCGACCAGTCGAGCTTTGTTTCTCACGACTACTCCAGCTTCGTCTTTCTTATTTCTGAACACCCACTTTGTTCCAATAACGGATTTACCTTTAGGTAGTGGGATCAAGCGCCATACCTTGTTCCTTTCGAATTGTAGAAGCTCGTCTTTGCATAGCAGAAATCCAGAATGGATCACGTAGAGCTTCAGCCGCTTTCTTTGGCTCTAAGGAACTGAGGAAGCTTGAAAACATGCAGAAGTTAGCTGTTGCTGACCTTGTCGTGACACCAGATTGTACGTCACCTATCACATTGGTCAGGGGATGATCTTTAGTCCAACGATGTGTGCTTGGTAGAGCTTCAACTGTTTGTTGCGTATTCGACGCATCGTTTTCATCATGCACGTCAGGTTGCTCCATAGATGTACTCGGGACATCTTGTACTGGTGTTTCTGATACTGAAGCTTCTGGACTAACAGTAGAAGTGCTCGGGACTTCGTTTCCAGAAGAACTATCTATAGAGACAGATTCAGCATTAGTGGAGTCAGAAACTAACTTTGTACTCGTACCTGACAGAGATGAAGTGTCAGTGACTTCTTCGGAAGGTCCAGACATGTCTTCAGAAATAGTAGGGACCTCCGAGCTTGTACCACTTGTTATTGATGTGGATATGCCTTTTTCAAAATCTGCACATATATCATCAAAGGCATCAATAAACAATAAATCTAACTCAAATGAAGTAGAGTTAGAGTTTGAAGAATTGGATCTTTTAGGTGCTGGTTCTATTCTTGATTGAATAGAAGCTTTGTCGTTAAGACCGAGTTCTGAATTGTTGTGTCCAGAAGTCCTTGTTGAATTCTCATCAAAGGAGACATTCATGCTCTCAACAACCGTCTTAGTTCGGATAATGTAAATTCGATAAGCTTTGGATGTCAGAGAGTATCCAACGAGATATCCTTCATCCGCTTTCTTATCAAACTTTGATAATCCTTGACGCTCTTTTAGAATGTAACACCTGCAACCAAATACACGAAGGAACTTGATGTTAGGTGTACGATTGTTGATCAACTCATATGCTGTCTTATTAAAGTGCTTGACCCCAATGGTACGGTTCTGTGTAAAACATGTTGTGGCGACTGCCTCAGCCCAAAGGTACATGGGTAGATCTGAGTAAGCAAGCATAGTCCGAGCTGCTTCAACCAGAGTGCGGTTCTTCCGTTCAACAATGCCATTTTGCTGCGGAGTGTAGGCGGCGGAGAAATTATGTGAAATACCCACGGAAGTAAGATAACTCTTCAGGGTGTCATTCTTGAACTCCGTGCCATTATCACTATGAATGGTTCTGACTGGCAGTTGAAGTCGTACTTGAATGCGCTTGATGAAAGCAATAATCAACTCTGGCGCATCTGACTTGTTGCGAAGAAACTCGAGCCATGTATACCTTGAGTAGTCATCTATCATTACCAACACATATTTCTTTCCGTTGATAGATGCTGTGCGCATTGGGCCACAAAGGTCCATATGAAGAAGTTCCAGTGCAGATGAGGTCGATGATTCAGATTTGGACTTGAATGAGCTACGCTTCATTTTGCCCAACTCACATGCGAAACAGAGTGAGTCTTTTTCGAACCTCATTTCTGGTAGACCTTTGACCAGACCTTGTCTCTGTAGTTTCGCTATAGATCTGAAATTTTGATGAGACAAGCGTCGATGCCACGTCCACGATTGTGCTTTGGAAGCTTTGGCTAGTAGGCATACTGGACGTGTAGCTGACAGTGTAGGAAAATCTACATAGTATAGATTTCCATGGCGCTCAGCTTTGAAGACTTCATAACCATTGGAACTCTAGATAGCAATGAGTGGTTGTGAAGCGGACTTGATATTTCATGTCACAGAAGTGACTGGTACTGAACAGGTTGTGATCAAGTCCTTCAACATATAGCACTTTTTGAATTTTCACAACACCGTTATCGAGCATTCCATATCCTCTGACGTGGCCTTCGGCTTCAGAATTGGCAAATCTAACTGCTCCAGCAGGCTCCTCCACATAGTTATGCAAGAGGTGCTTGAATCCTGTCATGTGGCGTGAACATACGGAATCTATTACCCACAATCGACAGGCCTGCAAAAGAGACAATTAGTTTTGCTTAGGCACCCATATCAGGATGGGTCCTTCGCGGTTAGCATCAAGCAATTCAGGAATATCCTCAGGTTTGACTTTTACTCTCCATTCATAACGCGGTTTTGGAACCCATTTCCAAACCATCTTAACATTCAATTCCTGAAAGTGCTTTTTAGAAGTAGGATTGGCAACTTTAGCTCGATACATTTTTGGTTGTGTAGAAGAATCAGAATTAGAATTAGACTTAGAGTTCAACTTAGCTTTGATTTTATTCTTTTTGGACTTAGGAGGGGAGTAGTATTTGAATGAATTATCCCAACAGTGTTTGCAATAAAGATTCTTTAGAGCAAAATTCATAAACTTAGATTTATCGGAACAAATCTTACATTCATGTTTATCAAAAGAAGTACTATTCAAAATAACACTGTCTGTAGGACAACTACTAGAATTCAAACTATTCTTTTTATTCAAACTAAAATCTTTATTCTTCTTACTCCTCCCAACTCCATTTCCTTTTATATCTGAAACAGAAACAGAAACCTTGTTAGTCTCTAACTTAGAAGGTGGTTCTTTTCTAGTGCTCTTTGAAGTCTCACCCTTTTCAAAAATACTTGGTGGATATTCAGGACGATCAGAGTAAACAACTGAAGGTTTTGTAGAGGCATCAAATTCTGGATTGGTTCTTACCTTCCGGCTTGGATCATTTAACATCTGTTTTTCATTTGAAGCATTTTTAAACAAAGTAATTTTCAAATCATTGATCTCAGTGCAAAGCTCTTGATTTATTTTTAAAGACTTTTCAAGTTTATGTTTGAGATCAAAGTTTTCATCTTCAACCTCATCAAGAGATTGTTGCAACATATCAATTTGCTTCATCAATTCAGATGTATTACCATCCACAGAATTTGACCCCTTTAAATCAGAAACAGGATCAGAGTCTGATGCATTCATCATATCAGAGAATATCTCTTCAGTCATGGACTCAATAAACTCCGTTTTATCATTTTGAACACAAGATTCATCCGCGGTAGCAGTAACTTCTTCAACCTCTTCAGGAAGTAAAGGTTTAGAAGCAATGGGAGTTGAGACTGATGGTATAGTAGATGGATCAACATCTGATTCATACTCATCAAATTTGCATGCAGTCTCAAGTAGAACTGTGTTGGTGCTCACTTATTCTTTAGAAGGTGTGGTAAATAGTGATTCAAACTCAGTAAATTTGATCTTTCGAGTTGCATAGCTTTCGTTCAAATCACCATATGTAAAACCAACAGATTTAAAAAGATTTTGAGAATCAGTGTCACCAGACTTGTTGTTTCCCATTTCTCCTTGACCTTTGGTCTCTTCAGAAGGTTTAGGAGAACTTGCTTCAACAAAAGTAGCGCAAATGTCAGGAATGGGTTTTATTGCGGAGCCAAATTTATCAAAATTATATAGGTGCTCCGGTGCCTTTTTCAAAATTTCATTAATTGGCACACCCAAACCTGGTTTAAGTTTGTAAAACCTTTCGTCTTGGAGTTTATTGGTCAACAGATTTAATGTCTGTTCAGTCTGACCTCGTTTCATGTTAATGTCCTCCAGTTGCTTTATTTTGGTGAAAGCTTCATTTCTTTCTTTATAACAAACTTCAAATTTGATTTGAAACTCACCCTTTTCAGCATTAAGATTCACAAGATCTGTTTCTAAACCAGATATTTTTTCTTTTAAAGACTCTTTTTCAGCTTTTAAATCATTTTTTTCCTTTTCCTTTTCTTCCACAACAACTTTTAAAATAGCATTTTCATCACGAAAGCTTAAAACAGATTGATGTGCAGAGCTAAGTTTGCCTTTCAGTAAAGCAAATTCATCTTTCATGCCATGTATTTGGGCCATTAAAGATTCAATAAGTTCAGAATTTTCACTTACCTTAGAGTTTGCTTCTTCGGATTGTGTCTCAGAGTCTTCATCGTCACCTTCCAGCTTTGCCATGTAAGAAACTTGGGTGAAATGTGCTTGCTCCTTGTCATCAGAACTTTGGAACAACCAGTTCTCTTCTTCAGCCATTAGTACTTTTCCTTCTTCAGCTTTCTTGGCAATCAGTGACTTTCTTGAGTAGTACTCTGAGTTCTTCACTTTCTTGAATTTGCAGTCCCTTGAGAAGTGCCCAAATTTGCCACAGTTGTAGCATCTTCCTGGTTCATCCTTTCGCTCTTCTCGCTTCTCCTCTCTCTTTCCTTCTCTTCTATCTTCCTTCCGATCTTCTCGTCCTTCCTCTCTCTTTCCATGCCTCGGCTTGTATCGCATCTCAGACTTCTCTTTCTTGTATCCATCATACTTTGGCTTTGAGTAAAATCTTTTCTTGCCAAAGCTCTTCTTGAATCGTCGCGTAATGAGAGCCAAGTCTTCAGAGAACTTTTGAATATCAGGATCTGAATCAACTTCCAGTTCTTCATTGCTTGAATCAGAGTCAGAGTCAGTAACTTCGGTAACTAAAGCTTTAGACGCCTTTTTCTTCGACCTTGCAGAGGATACAGAACCTTTGCCGGCTATGAGAGCCACAGAATCCTTCAGATGATTAGACTCATTATTCATAGATCTCACCTCATCCTCATGTTGAGCAAGAGTAGAGAAGATATCGGTGACATTTTCTCGAGCCATATTCTTCGACATCTGGAGGTTGATAGCAAAGTTCTTCCATTCTGGATTCAGATTCTTGATGAACTTGTAGTTTATCTCAGAAGCAGATTTGGCGATTTTGTTCCTCCGCAAGTCATTGAGAATAATGTTGTACCTATTATAGGTATCTAAAAGCAGCTCTCCTTCTTTGGCATGAAATCCCTCGTAAGCATTTATGCACAGATTCTGCTTAGCTTGAATAGAAGCTTCACTTCCTTCAAACTGCCTTGCTAGTTCATCCCAGATTCCTTTAGCAGTACTCTGACTGTCGACACGATTGTAGATGTCGTTTGGAATTGCCATCTTCAGATAGATTAGAGCTTCTTCTTCTAACTTGAGTTGGTCTTTCTGCTTTTCAGTGAAGAACTGAACAGGTTTAGAAATATCTCTGTCAGGGATTTCAGGAGAGGAATCTGTAGCAGGTTGACCCTTTACTGTGATCATTGGATTTTTGGGACCTTCAATGATTATTGTCATGAACTCTCTGTTCTTGTGATTCAGAAACTGAATCATTCTTGTCTTCCACTGCTGATACTCATTTGCCACGAGGAAAGGAGGTTTGACTTGAGAACCCATCGAGAGAAGCTGATTCGACATCTTAGCTGTACGGTTAGTAAATAGACTTTTCTGTACCAAGACAACCAACTAGATGAGATCGTTAGAATCAAAAGTAAAGACTACACTAAAAAAATTTCAGAAAAAATAAATTTCCAAAAATAATCAAATGCAGTCCTCGCACACAGTATAAAGCACTAATATCTATGAATAAAATACTGAAAAATTAAGAAGATTTTGATCAAGAGCAAATCTTTGTCCCCCTTCGCAGACTTAGCACGGGGGTCCCGCTAGACAAATCTTGGGGTCAAGGGGCAACGCCCTTGCGGGGGTATGGGGGCAGCGCCCCTAGAGAAATTTTTTTTGACAATTAGATACCCTATCACAGTTTGCAAAAATCGACCGGGGATATGCTTCGAAGAATGAACTGTACCGGTCGAAGGAAAGACCGGAGTAACAAGTATCCGGTCGAATGGCAAGACCGGGAATACGAGTATCCGGTCGAATGGCAAGACCGGAGTAACAAGGTATCCGGTCGAATGGCAAGACCGGAGTAACAAGGTATCCGGTCGAAGTAAGGACCGGTGTTTACAACTACCCGGTCGAATGGAATGACCGGAGATTACAACTACCCGGTCGAAGGTGCAAGACCGGAGATACAACTACCCGGTCGAAGGCTCAGGTCGAATAGGTATCGGTCAAACAATAATATCGATAAACACGATGAATGACCGAAGAACACGATGAGTTTCTGGGATTCAACCGAAACCAAACCCAGAAACTTTAATCGACCGAAGAACACAATTAAACCAACAATTAATACCAGATGCGATCAAAAACCACAGAAGCTTCGATCATTCGATCGGATAAAACACATATGATCAACCACTAATCGACCGGAAAAACCTTTTTCAGAAGAAAATTTACAGAAAGCGATAAGATCATACAGATCGAAACACAGATTCATGAAGTCGGATGAACAGTACTTGCATGAATAGTAACTTTTTCGATGAACAGTAATATTTCAATGAACAGTACTTTTTCGATGAACAGTAATATTTCGATGAACAATAATATCATAAAAAATTGATTCTTAGGCTCTGATACCAATTGTTATCCCAGTTTAATCTAGTTGGTAAACAATCAATCAAGTAATCAAGCAACACAATAATAATCAAGAGATATATAAATCAGAGTAACATACCAATCCCTTGTATAAACTGTTAAACCTTGAGTGTTCTTGATACCCTTGGATTACAGCAACCTCTCTCTAAACAATAATTATGAAAGCAATAATAATGAGAGTTATTTCTAAAACTGAAATAAACAAAACATTAAATACCCAGGCCTAATGCCTATTGGGCTTTACTAAATGCTAAACGGGCTTGAGGCCCAATAGCTATTAACTATTAGCTTATTACATTTTAAACCCTCTAATTAACTGTAGCACAATTGCAGTTTAAACCCTTAACTTTAACTTTAATCTTGAATACAATTTATGATCCAACAGTTGCCATTGAGAATTTACTTCTGGCTTTTGCTTGCTCAGATCTGTAACATGTGAAACTGGTGAGTTAGACTTCTGAGCAACAAATGAATGCTTCTTCTTGGAATTACCAGTAGTGGTCGGTTTCTGTGAATGCTGAGATAAATTTTTACCTTTAGCACTCTTAGCGTTCACAGAGACTGATTTATCAACGAAAGCTTTCGTTGATTTTTCACTGTTCACAGGCTTACTGGATTTTCTTAAAGTTTTCTTAACAAAAGATGAATGGTTGGGAAGTTTTGCATTAAAGTCAAAGAGATTTGAACCATTATCTAAACCACCATCAGAGTTCAAAAATTCAAATCCTTTATTTGAAGTACCAAACATATCCTCAGATTTTGAAGCTTTTGAAAGAACAGAATTTGAAAACACGGTTGAAAAAACGTTTTGCTCAATATTTATCAAAAGTCTTGCATCTGATAAAGAATTCTCGAGTTCAGAAATTTTGCGTTCTAAAACGAGAGGAGGGACATATAGTTTACCTTTAATAGGCTTCGCCTCCATTTCCTTTTCAGAATAACTTGGAAAGAAATCACTTGAAAGAGTTTCCTTCTTTTTATATATTGGGTTTTCATCATAACTATTATTCAACTTCGCATAATAAAATGGAAGATGAACTTTAGCTGATTTCATCCGTTTTTCCGTTTCATTAGTCCAAAAAGTTTTAAACGTGGGGAGTCTGCGAGCTAATTGCATATTAAGATGATCATAAAGTCCTGGCACTTCAGACATCCCCTTTTGTAGACAGTGAGGATTCTTATAACCAATTCCCCATCTCTCTATTTCCTCTTTGGGTTTGTTCAGAAAAATAGTCTGTTCAGTTTGACCCATTTTATACAACTTCTCTTCCAAACTTTTTAATTTTCCGAGCAAAGAAAAGTTTTCTTTTGTACAAGAAGCATGCAACTTTTTAAGCTCATATTTTTCAATCTCACAATTTAGCAGTTGAGACTTAAGATCAGAATTCTCTTTTAGAATTGTTGTCTTTTCCTTAGCGTTGGTGTCATTATCTTTATGTAAAACCTCAATTAATACTTTTTTCTCAGCAATTTCATTGCTAAGTTTTTGTATTAATTGGTTTTTGTCTGTCATGACACCATTATCTTGCTTAAGATTAGATTCTAACTCTCTTTGTTTCATACTCATGGCATGCATTTTATTCATGAATTCTAAATCTGATAAATTACATACCTCCTCTTCTTCAGTGTCTGAATCAGCTTCAGCATCTGATTCTATCTTGCCCATCAAGCACATGTTGATGGCTTCATCTCTCTCTTCCTCCTCTTCTTCTTCATCTGAGTGATCGAGCCAGTATTCGTCCTCAGCCATCAATGCCTTGCCTGCCTCTTGTTGTTTTGCAAGAAGCATCTTGTTCTTGTAGTAGTCTGAATTTCTGACTTTTGATCTGCGGCAGTCCTTGGCAAAGTGACCTGGTTTGCCACAGTTGTAGCACGTAGGCGGTTCTGGCTGACTTGATCCTTCAGCTTTGAATTTTCTTTCTTCCGGTCTCCTCTCCTCAATCCTCTTTCCTTCCGACTGAAACCTTCTTTCTTCAGGTTTCCTCTCCTCTGATCTTCTCCCTTCAAATCTTCTTCCTTCATACCTGCTTCCTTCAATCCTTTCTTTGTGGATGTAGTTGTTCGGATCAGATGAATATCTCTGATTATTTGATGTTGGCTTTGTGTAGAACCTTTTCTGAAAAGCACTAGTCAGCATAAGCATTGCTTGCTTCAGTTGATCATTTTCATCTGATTCTGAGTTTGTACACCCTTCATCTTCTTCATCTGATTCATATACAGTCGCCTTGTTCTTCTTCTTTCTGACTACAAGTGCGACTGTGTCTTCAACTACCTTTCCTTTCTGTCTATTCTCAACTAGAATTTCATCCACCTCTTCTTCATTCTGACGAAGGGTTTCATACACCTCGTGAAGTGGAATCTCATTCAGGTCTTTAATCTGCTTCATCTGTCGAGCAAATCTTTTCCATTCAGGTTGAAGAATACTAAGGAATTTGACGTTCAGCTCTATTTGAGATTTGTGAACTTTGTTCTTGCTAAGTTCATTCAGCAACGTCACAAACCTGTCATAGGTTTCTTCTAAGGTTTCTCCCACCCTGCCTCTAAATTCTTCATAGTTATTTAGGCAATTGGAGATTTTCAGCTGATTTCCCACTTTTGAACCCAGCATCATCTTTTCGAGTTGATCCCACATTTCTTTACCTGAAGCCTTGTAGCTGTCAATCTTTACGTATATTTCATTTGGGATTCCTTGTAAGATGTACGACTTGGATAATTTGTCGCCTTTGGCTCTCTTGAGGTTATCATCTTGTAGCTCGTGAAGCTTAAGTTCAACCTGAGTAGGTACATTATCAACTACACGAGTGGTCATTGGTGGTTTCATAACCCCTTCTTCTATAGATGTTCTGATAAAATCACCCAGCTCGTATCTGTCAATGAAGTTCAAAAACCTATCCTTCCACTGTTCGTACTCTCCTTTAAAGAGAACTGGTGGCTTGGTGTCAGTTCCTATTGCGAGAGGTTCTCTGGATGTCATTCTGAAGAAAATTCTAAGTATGGATTTTAAGTGAGGAGCACAAAGTTGAGATATGTGGGTCTAGTGAGGAGCGCACACTGAGGTATGCGGGTCTAGTGAGGAGCGCACACTGAGGTATACGGGTCTACTGAGGAGCGCATACTGAGGTATGCGGGTCTAGTTTTGCGTGTCTGACTTGGAACCGAGAAGTGAGCTGATTTGTGCTTTGCGGGTGCTTTGTGAGCCGAGAAGTATGCTTTGCGGGTCCTTTGGGATGCGCACAGTAGGACTTTGCGGGTTGTTCTTCCTCTGGTATGCGTGTGTTCGTCCTGAACTTCTAAAGATCGACTAAAATATGTTCCTGAAATGATTTAGCAATACCAAACCCTACCAATGTGTCTAGAAACACTTTTAGAAAAGAAAGTAAGCACTCGATCTCTCTAAAACACACTTTTTCGAAATAAAATCGATGGCACAGTGAACTTACCCACTTCGACTTTTTCACATAAAATCCACAAATTGGAACTCGATTTAAGCTTAAAAGTGAAATCAAATATCAACAACTCGATCTAGCATGTAGTACGATCACAACCTGATCGATTCTAACACCTAAAACACTTAAAATCACAAAATCAATTTTTCTTGAAGAACACAGAGTCGTTTTTCTGAAAACTTGTTTTGATCTTAATCAGGCTCTGATACCAATTGTCGTTCCAACAATACTTATCAAGTTTATAGAAACAACAACACAATATGATTACCAACCTGTATTGATTATAACAAACGAGTTACAAGGTTGATCGATTAAGCTTTGATTGTGTTCTCTATGTTTTTCTCTCAAATACACCTTTAAGTGTGTGTTTGTATATTTGTGAAATCTGATCTGATGTGTTAGAGAGATTGAGAGATATCACAAATCTACCAAGTGTGTCTAACACACTACCTAGAATAATATCTAGATATTAGATCTAGATATTATTTCTAATAAAAACTAAACTAGAAACTAACTTAGAAACTAATATAACTAACTAAGTTACCTAAGTTAACTAATATCTAACATGCTAGATATTAAGTTAACTTTTACAATAATAAACAAATACATTGATTACTTTGACATTTATTACAAATAGACATAGACTTTAATATCGAGAGTCGACGTTCCGGCTTTAGCTTCAGATTGCGATCTTCAGATTGGATGATCTTGAATCCAATGAGATTGTGTCTTAACAGAGCGTAAAAGAATCATCAAGAATTTTAGACGAAATATTTAAATCAGAAGAAATAATTTTATCCAAACAATCAATCTGATCAACTAATAAATCTGAATTTGCCTCGGAGTCTGAAGAATTTTGAGAAAAGGTTTTAAAATTTGAAACTTCCTTTTTATTTTCCTTAGAATCAGAAGAAAGGTTAGAAATAGAATCTGATTTTTGAAAAAATAATTTTTCTTCAAGACTTAGACGTCATGAAAGAAAGAATAATATCATATTCAATTTTCTTTAAAAGATTTTGATCTTCTATCTTATCTTCAAGATTGATGATTTTGATTTCTAATACTAACGGAGGAGTATATTTCTTAGAATCATAAATGATTGAAGAAATATTTTCCTTATCAGAATTAGGAGCATAAGGATCAACAAAATCATCAGATATTGAAGAGATGACAGGAGATATATCATTTAAAACTCTTCTTCCTCTCCTTGATTTTTTAGGGAAATATTTTGCATTTTCGCTTATGTAAACAAAAGGAATTTCCTTTTTCTTGTTATTTGTCCTTTTCTCATTTTTGATTTCTAACACTTGCTTCTCATTCATCCAATCAATTTTAAACTGAGGAGCATAATGAGCAAGAGTCAGATAATCGTATTTATATAAAGTTGGGGATTTTTCAATCGCATTGTTTAAACAATGAGGATTTTCAAAACCAAGTCCCCACCTTTGTTTTAAAGCTTCTTCACTCCTTGGTTTGTTCATAAAAATTGTTTGTTCGGATTGGTTTCTTCGATAAAGCTTTTCTTCTAATTTATTTATTTTATCTGAAAAATCATCTTTTAAATTAGTCATAGCCGTCAAAGATTCAAGATAAGACTTATTTGAATTTTCCAAATCATCCAATTTCTTTTGAAATATGTCTTTAGTATTTTCTAAAATAGATTTTTCATCTTTCAAAGAAATTTTCAGTTTGTCAATCAAATCTGACTTTTCAGCATTTAAATTCTTTTCAGATAATAACTTAGAACGCAAATCAGACAAAGCAGTAATTATGATATTCATCTGAGAGGTAATAAATTTGTAATCAAAAACAGTATATACCTCATCTTCATCAGAATCAGAATCATCTGACTGATCATCTCTAAGCAAGCACATCTGAGCGATATCTACATTTGTTGCTTCATCGTCATAGTGATCTAGCCATAATTTTTCTTCAGCAAGCAATGTTGTTCCGTTCTCTCTTTTCTCAGCCAGTTCCAGTTTCTTCCGATAATATGCCGAATCCCTAACCTTCTTCACTCTACACTCCTTTGAGAAGTGGCCCGACTTTCCACAGTTGTAGCAGGTAGCAGTCTTTGGCTCGGGCACTTTAACATTCTTGGACCCAGAAGTGAAGTGAGAAGTGTTGGAACCCGATCTTGGTTGGAACTTTTTCTGGTAATGATGTGAGAGAAGAATCATTGCTTTCTGGAGTGCCTCGCCATCATCTTCAGTTGACCCGTTGTAAGCATTATCCGACAATGCTTGTTCTATCAGTTGTTTCGTGAGAAGAGCAACCGGGTCTACTGATTTCTTGTTCTTTTTATCCAGTTTGGCCTTCTTCTCTAGCACCAAGCTCTCATCTGTCATCAGAATTTCATATAATTCTTGGATCTACATAGTTGAAATTCTGACATCGTTCCTCAGTCTATGACATGTTTTATTCCATTCTGGTTGCAATGTATTGAGGAACTTCAGATTTGTCTCAAGCTCAGTCTTTTCAACTTTAATCTTCCTCAGATCATTGATTATGGCACAAAATCAGTCATACACAGTTTTCAGTGGCTCCCCATCCTTGGCTTTGAATTCTTCAAAGTTATTCATGTAGCATGTATGCCTGAGTTGAGTTGCGACTGAAGAACCAAGCATAATCTTCTCAAGCTGTTGCCACATCAGATTAGGATGAGTTTTGAAACAGTCAATCCTGTTGTATATTGAGTTTGGCAAGGCTAGCATCAAATTTGCCTTTATATCACGATCAGCTTGATATGCAAACAACTCATCATGTGAATACTCTTTAGTAGGCTTATATAATCCAGAAGCCAATTTGGGTTTTTCAAACGGTCCTTCAGATAAAATGATCATCATGTCATTTCCATTCTTTTGTCGTTCAATGAAGTTTAGGAACCGATCTTGCCACTGTGTAAATTCATTTTCATCAATTAGCACTGGTGGACGATTTTCTGTACCCAAAGACATCATTAGATCACTTTTGTAAAACTGAGCTTGATAAACAAACTTGTCAGAATCCATGTTTCAGAATAATCCAGAAAAAATGCTAAGTGTTGAGATGGCGCAAAGTTGATGTTTGCGTGAAGGCAGAAGACGCAAACTGAGCTTTTCGCAAGCAGGCTGTGACGCAAAGTAAGCTTTGCGTTATAAGGCAGAGACGCAAAGTAAGCTTTGTGAAGGTTACGCAAACTGAAGTTCTCGTGAGTAACTTTGCGTGAGTACCGGGAGACGCAAACTAGCCTTTGCGTTATAAGTTGAAGACGCAAAGTAAGCTTTGCGTTAGCTGAAGGAGACACAAACTACACTTTGCGTGAGGCACTGGAGACGCAAACTTAGGTTTGCGTGAGCAGAGGAAGACGAGAACTGGTCTTTGCATGAGATGAGTGACGCAAAGTAATCTTGCGTGATCAGAGTAAAACGCAAATTGGACTTTGCGTGACACAGATGAAGAGAGAACCTGAAACACTAGCACATAATTAGTAGGATCATGAAAATTCAATGATGAACTCGCGCAAATGGAAGATCTAGCGCAAACCGATAGAAAAACCATAAAACTTCCAAAAACTCAATTTCAAACCTAAATTTGATAAAATTTTCTTGTACAAATACGTTCGAAAACAACTTTTTAACACAATTCAATCAAAAATTTCTATTAAAAACCACAAATTCAAAATTTCATATATGAACAGAATGTAAAACACGATTTTCCAGAATTTTCAAAAAACTCAAAATCGAACCTCAAAAACTGAATTTCTTGAAAAACAATGTGAATCAAAAGTTTTCTTCTATCAAAATAGAATCCAACAAACTGAATTTCAATGAAATTCGTTCAAAAACACATCCGAAATTGATGAAAAATCAAGAAAACGAGATTTTCTTGAAAAAATCAAGAAAATCGATCAAATTTTCGATTAATCTACAAATTCAGGAACGAAAAAATCAATCTCTCAATTATCTCAAGATTCAGATGGCTCTGATACCAATTGTGAGTCCAAGATCAATGAATCCTAGAGAGAGAAAGTAGAGAGAGACAAGAAGCGCAAAGTATGATGTATTTAATAAGAGCGTGAAAATTCTTACAAGGAAACAAGACCAAAGGGACTTAAATACCCTTGGTCAATACAACACAGAATACAACATTAAACACAGTATCTGACCAAGCCAATAAATACAATGATTACTATAAAATCAGACTTAACAGTTCCAATGTGACAATGGACGGGAATTCAAAAATCATGCCTTCCACCAACTATACACTACCCAGTGCATACAATTCCGTTTCTCATGCCCATACACCTCTCCTCAAAACGGCAAAGCCAAACGTATCCTATTGGAATTACTCCCTTGCCCTCTCCACCTATCACCATTAACAATATGATCCAAACCTCTCTCATCCAAGCCTCTCTACCTCCATCCTATTGGAATTACTCCCTTGCCCTCTCCACCTATCTCCTCAATATACTACCATCCACCACCATTAAAAATAAAACACCCATTGAATTTCTATATCTACTCACACCTTCGGATGCTTATGATACCCCAACATCTCTTCCACTACTCCTCATAAACTCACCCCCCCCCCCCCGCTCCGTCCCGTGCATTTTTCTCAGATACCCAACCAACCACCGTGGCTACCTATGTCAAACCCTCACCGGTAACCAGATGCACATCTCTCGACACGTAACCTTTGACGAAAATACCTGTTAGAACATAAAATGTTCTATTTAGAAGTTTTGTAAAGTAATCTTTGTGTTTGTATATTTGGGCCTTGTAATTAGGTTTGGGCTTAAATTGTATGCAAGGGAGATGGGGTATATATAGGGATTTGTTTGTAATTGTTTTGTAAGATTTCATTTTCAAGATGTAGTCGTTTGTATGATCAGAGTGTTTCTAGAGAGAGAAACATTTGACTCTCTCTAGATTAGTGAATAATACAAACAATCTCCTCCCAATCATTCTTGTTAATCTTTCTTAATCAATTAAACTGTGACCAATGGACCTAACAAGTGGTATCAGAGCCTAAATCAAAGAAATCTTTCATCGATTCGATCAAGATCATGGTTTTTTGATTGAACAATTCACTTTGTCGATGAACAGTTTATGTGAAGTTTGAATTTCTTGATTTGATGCTAATTTGGATGAGCTTTGAAGTTAAATTGATTCATAGGACATAGTCGATCTACAAAGAATCAATTACATTGTTTAATTTCAATCAATTTGGATTAATTGGTCGAATTTGAGATTTTTTGGTTCAAAATACATATATCACTGTGTTGAGATCGAATTTCATTCTAGAGTGTTTTCCAGACAAGATCATCAACTACAAAAGTGATCCAATGTTGATTTCGAACATGTGTACAAAGTTTGGACTCAGAATTCGAAGAACTGAAGCTTAATTCGAAGTTTTTTGGAAAAACAATCGTAGATCTCAAGAATTCGCATGATTATTGAAGAACTCGCATGAAGAATTCGTATGGTGAAAAGTTTGAAGAATTCGCATGAAATATTCTTGAACACAACAATTTTTCTAAATCAGGAATTCACAAGTAGTCATATGCGAAAAGTGGAGAAGTCGCATACTACTGTGCTCAAGTTGTGTGCGAATTGTGAAGAACTCGCAAGCCACTTGATGCGAAATGTCAAGAATTCGCATGAAATTATATGCGAGAAGTGGCTTCCAGGATAAATTTTTGTCTAAGTATAGAATTTGCTTGATAGAGATATGCGAGAAGTTCAGAATTCACATATAGTTATATGCGAAATGCTAGGAATTCACACATAGGCGTATGCGAAAAGCTAGAATTCGCACACAAGCCTATGAGAATTGTGGAGATTTCGGCTAAAGCCTCATGTGAACTATGCCCTTAATGTTCAATGGTCTGTGAATTGTGTGTGTTATGCGAAAAGTTTTTGATGTTATGCGAAAAGTGACTGTTCTGAACCCATTTTGCTACAAGTTTGCCCTGTTCCCGAGATTTTCCGCGTAAGCATATGTGACATCATTTCTATCTTCTGTTGGTCACATATTTTTAGCAACTGATCTAAATTTTCACGAGTGCTCATGCCAGTCAAGATTTTAAGATATTGGATGTATGGATGTAGTCTCTGATTGGATTGGATTAACAACTTGAGTATCTGCAATCATCAGTCTGGTGTACTTCTCTACGATGTTAGACCTTTGAGTGCTCTTGATCATTCTTCTGACCTGATCAATTAGAAGTGTGAGTGAATGCAATCAGTGTTCTGATTCTTTGGTTGTGATTCAGAATCTTGAGTGCTTATAATCATCCAGCTGATTCGTGAAGAAAGGAGTTCTGAGTTCGTTCGTTCAGTATTCTGAAATGTAGTTAGAAAATGAGCGTTTTTCATCAATTATGGAACAAATATCATAGTATTTCTTCTAACCCTTGCATAGTAGTGTTTGCTACAAGATGCTTCCTCCTGCAAGTTGATCAGATTAAGTTCTTAAGTTGAATTCCTATTCAACTCGTGGTTCAAAGACAGATCCGGTGTTATAAGTTTAAGATGCACTTTGGTTGTCATGTCATAATTCACACATTTCTTTCTTGTGGGCATAACGAATGTGTTGAATTTACAAGATATAAAAGGTGTCTTTATGTGCACTCAGTCGAGGTTATTGTCTACATCAAATCTGGTATTAAAGTTGAAACTTCAAGGATAAGAGCTACTTTCAAGGGGGAGCCAGAGATGCTTTGATGTTTAAGCAACGCTAAGTTTTCTAAAGAAATCAAGGGGGAGAAGAGCTGAAGCTGAAGATGATAATTCCTTTACAAAACTTAGGGGGAGAATGTTAGAACATAAAATGTTCTATTTAGAAGTTTTGTAAAGTAATATTTATGTTTGTATACTTGGGTCTTGTAATTGGGTTTGGGCTTAAATTGTATACAAGGGTGATGGGGTATATATTGGGATTTGTTTGTAATTGTTTTGTAAAATTTCATTTTCAAGATGTAGCCGTTTGTATGATCAGAGTGTTTCTAGAGAGAGAAACATTTGACTCTCTCTAGATTAGTGAATAATACAAACAATTTCCTCCCAATCATTCTTATTAATCTTTCTTAATCAATTAAACTGTGATCAATGGACCTAACAATACCTTCCCATTCACTCACCTTCCCAAACAACCAATTCGATCCTATGATTTTCTCGAAAATACCGAACCCTCTCCATATTTCTTATACCATTCACATCCTCACCACTTCCCCACCACCGTCCCTTCCTCGTCACAACCTTCCCCCGACCACACCACTGCTCCGGTCACTTCAACACATGTGGTTCCCTCATCGCCTCCTATATCTTCGGAAACCTCATCGCCCGCTCTCGACCCTCTTTCACAACCTTCAGCCCTATCTCCCCCTGCACAAACTGCAGCCTCGCCACCCCCTGCTCAAAACCTTCCGCCATCTACCTCCCACCCATGCAAACTCGCTCCAAGAGCGGGATATTCAGACCCAAACACATTCTCTCCCTACACACTCAAATGATATCTCCCATACCCTCAAATCCCAAAGTTGCTCTTCTTGATCCCAATTGGAGTAATGCCATGACCATTGAATATAACACTTTGCTTAAACAAAATACTTGGGAATTGGTTCCTCGTCAACATGGCGCAAACATAATACGTTGCCACTGGATCTTCCGGCACAAATTCCATGTCGATGGCACCCTCGAGCGCTACAAAGCTCGGCTCGTTGTGAATGGAAAGTCCCAAGAAGTCGGGATTAATTGTGCCGAAACTTTTAGTCCCGTCGTCAAACCTGCCACCATACGAACAGTTCTCAGCCTTGCCATGGGAAGAAAGTGGCCAGTTCACCAACTTGACGTCAAAAACGTGTTCCTTCACGGTGATTTGCATGAAACTGTATACATTCATCAACCACCCGGGTTCTATGACCCCTCCCATCCGGGACATGTTTGCAGACTTCGGAAATCCTTATATGGGCTAAAACAAGCCCCACGGGCCTGGTACCAACGATTCGCCCAACATCTCCTCCATCTCGGTTTTATATGTAGTAAAAGCGACACATCCTTGTTCATTCTCCGTCGAGACAATGGTTGTTCCTACCTTCTCCTCTACGTGGATGACATCATCCTCACGGCATCATCCACTACCCTCAAAACCGAGATTATTCATGCCCTCAAACGGGAGTTTGACATGACTAACCTTGGTACCCTTACTCACTTCTTGGGCATCTCAGTCAAACGCACAACCAGCAACATGTTCCTCACCCAACACAAATACACCAAAGACATTCTCAAATGGGCCCGGATGGAAAACTGCAAACCCACCTCTACACCGGCCGACACTAATTCTAAGTTAAGCGCATCTACTAGCGCCCCGGTGACCAACTCCACCCTCTACCGAAGCCTTGCCGGTGCACTCCAGTACCTCACGTTCACTAGACCAGATATCGCCTACGCCGTGCAACAAATATGTTTGTTCATGCATGCACCTCGAGAACCATATCTTAACGCTCTCAAACGCATCCTACGCTATCTTCGGGGCACTATAGATCTCAGTTTACACATATACCCCACCACCCCGTCCCAACTAATCGCTTATACGGATGCGAATTGGGGTGGTTGGCCGGACACACGTCGATCTACTTCGGGCTATTGTGTCTTTTTGGGCGATAAATTGATCTCATGATCGGCCAAACGCCAACCTATCGTCTCACGTTCTAGCGCTGAAGTCGAATACCGAGGCGTTGCCAATATAGTTGTTGAATCCTGTTGGCTTCGTAAACTCTTGCTTGAGATTCATTTACCTCTCAAACGAGCCACCTTAGTGTTTTGTGACAACGTATCCATCGTCTACCTCTCGGGCAACCCCGTTCAACACCAACGAACGAAATACGTTGAAATGGACATCCACTTTGTTCGCGAGAAGGTTGCTATTGGGCATGTTCGAGTTCTGCACATTTCATCTGCCTATCAATACACCAATATCTTCACCAAGGGCCTTCCTCGACAGTTGTTCCTCGACTTTAGATCCAGTTTGAGCATCTGCCCACCTCCTGCTCCAACTGAGGGGGACTATTAGGAATTATTATTTGTATAGGAAACAATCCTTTTATATTCCTTGTAATTATCTTGTTTCCATAGTTGTAGGATTATCTCTGTATATATATATTTTGTCAAAATCAATGAGAAAGGCAAGGAGAATTCTAGCCATCAAACATATATGAATCACAAAGGTTCATATATGAATCAATTAAAAGAGTTTATATGTGAATTACACTAGTTCACATATGCACATATAGTTTATATGTGAATCATAGAGGTTCATATATGAACTCGTCCCGTGTATTTGTAAAAATTACGAAAATGTCCTTATATTTTTGTAATAGCCACAACTTTTGACCTGTCAAAGCCGTAATTGTTGACCAGTCAAAGACGCAATATTTGACCAGTTAAAGTTGATCTTGACCGAATGAAAGACTATGATTACTTCTCTATTTCTCATATATTTAGCATTTCTCAAATGAACCTCTCCTTATATATATATATATATATATATACATATGAACTAATTAACCGAATCACATATGAACTAATTAACTGTAGGTTCATATGTGAATCAGTTGAACTAATTAACATATTCACATATGAACTAATTAACTAATTCATATATGAACTAATTAACTAATTCATATATTCCAAATATGAACCTCTATGATTCACATATGAATTATATATTCATATATGAACCAGTGTAATTCATATATGAACCAGTGTAATTCATACATGAACTCTTTTAACTGATCCATATATGAACTATACGTTCATATATGAATTAGTTAATTAGTTCATATGTGAATATATTAATTAGTTCAACTGATTCACATATGAACCTACAGTTAGTTAGTTCATATGTGATTCGGTTAATTAGTTCATATATATATATATATATATATATATATATATATAGGGAGAGGTTCATTTGAGAAATGCTAAATATATGAGAAATAGAGAAGTAATCATAGTCTTTCATTCGGTCAAGATCAACTTTAACTGGTCAAATATTGCGTCTTTGACTGGTCAACAATTACGGCTTTGACAGGTCAAAAGTTGCGGCTATTCCAAAAATATAAGGACATTTTCGTAATTTTTACAAATACACGAGACGAGTTCATATATGAACCTCTATGATTCACATATAAACTATATGTGCATATGTGAACTAGTGTAATTCACATATGAACTCTTTTAATTGATTCATATATGAACCTTTGTGATTCATATATGTTTGATGGCTAGAATTCTCCTTGCCTTTCTCATTGATTTTGACAAAATATATATATACAGAGATAATCCTACAACTATGGAAACAAGATAATTACAAGGAATATAAAAGGATTGTTTCCTATAAAAATAATAATTCCTAATAGTCCCCCTCAGTTGGAGCAGGAGGTGGGCAGATGCTCAAACTGGATCTAAAGTCGAGGAACAACTGTCCAGGAAGGCCCTTGGTGAAGATATTGGCGTATTGATAGGCAGATGGAATGTGCAGAACTCGAACATGCCCAATAACAACCTTCTCGCGAACGAAGTGGATGTCCATTTCAACGTATTTCGTTCGTTGGTGTTGAACGGGGTTGCCCGAGAGGTAGACGATGGAGACGTTGTCACAGAACACTAAGGTGGCTCGTTTGAGAGGTAAATGAAGCTCAAGCAAGAGTTTGCGAAGCCAACAGGATTCAACAACTATATTGGCAACGCCTCGGTATTCGACTTCAGCGCTAGAACGTGAGACGATAGGTTGGCGTTTGGCCGACAATGAGATCAATTTATCGCCCAAAAAGACACAATAGCCCGAAGTAGATCGACGTGTGTCCGACCAACCACCCTAATTCGCATCTGTATAAGCGATTAGTTGGGACGGGGTGGTAGGGTATATGTGTAAACTGAGATCCATAGTGCCCCGAAGATAGCGTAGGATGCGTTTGAGAGCGTTAAGATGTGGTTCTCGAGGTGCATGCATGAACAAACATATTTAGGTTTTTTTTCCCAAATCATAGGTTTTGATGAAAAAAAATCATGTAATTTTTTCAAAACCTATGATTTAAGATATTGTTTCATATATGTTTTTGTTCACCTTGTGAAAAAATTACACATGAAAAATAAAATTTGATTCACCTTGTGAAATGGAAAATACAGGTAAAAAGTATTCATGTGGTAAAACAAATACATGTAAAACTATCATATTATGAAACAAATATATGGGAAGAAATATATTAAATCCAAGCATTTGGTGAAAATATATCATGTGAAAAAATATTTTTATATTGGTTCTCACATGTTTGTAACATATTTGTGGTTTTCATTTGATTTAGCCCATATATATATATATATATATATATATATATATATATATTTATAAGGAGAGGTACATTTGAGAAATGGTAAATGTATGAGAAATAGAGAAGTAATCTTAGTCATTCATCTGGTCAACATTTGCGGCTTTGACCGTGAAGCACCCGATAATTCCTTACATGGTCTATAGAAGGTAGAGGAGTAGTTTCGTAAAATACGCAGGATGAGTTCATATATGAACCTCTATGATTCACATATGAACTATACGTTCATATGTGAATCAGTTAATTAGTTCATATGAGAATTATTTAATTAGTTCATATATGAATCTGTTAATTAGTTCATATATGAATCACAAAGGTTCATATATGAATCAGTTAAAAGAATTCAGATGTGAATTACACTGATTCACATATGAACATATAGTTCATATGTGAATTATACAGGTTCATATATGAACACAGCCCGTGTATTTTGTAAAAATTACGAAAGTGTCCTATTTTTGGAATAGCCGCAACTTTTGACCAGTCAAAGCCGCAACTTTTGATCAGTCAAAGCCGAAATATTTGACCAGTCAAATCCGATCTTGACCGTATGAATGACTAGGATTACTTCTCTATTTTTCATATATTTACCATTTCTCAAATGAACCTAAGGATATATATATATAGTCCACTTATTTTGTAAACCCACTTTATATTGTGAACTTGTAAACCAAGGGTATTTAGGTTTTTTTTTTCCCAAATTCATAATTTTAGGAATTATTAATATTTTTAGGAACAACCACCTTCCTTAATTTTCTCACTTATCTTCATCTCTCTCTCTCTCTCTCTCTCTCTCTCTCTCTCATGATCCACCATCACCATCCAATTCCCGACGACGTTCTCCGATTCCGGTAACCTCCCTCTAATTCCAGCGAATTTCATAAACTGTTCGAGTTTCATATACTGTTTTTTCATAAGTTCTTTTTTCGAAAATTTTAAGTTTTTTAACTTTCATAAACTGTTTTTTCGAAGTTTTCACGTTTTATAATCTGATTATTCATATGAGAAAAATATACGAAACTTAAAAATCCGATTATTCATATGGTATAAAATAAATGAAATTTCGAAAATACATGATTATTTCAAAATTTTCTGATTATTCATATGAGAGAAAATATATGAAACTTCAAAATCCAACAAACATATTATGAAACCTCTTGCTTGAAATTTGAAAATTTCGAAAAAACAGTTTATAAAACTTAAAAAACTTGAAATTTTCGAAAAAAACGGTTTATAAAACTCGTCGGAATTAGGGGAGGTCGCCGGAGTGAGAGGAGGTCGCCGCCAGTGGGAGAAGGTAGCCGGAGTGGGAGGAGGACGCCAGAATTGGATGGAGAAGATGGATCATGAGAGGAAATCGTAGGAATTCAGAGGTATGAGGTCGCCGGAATTTTATGAGATAGGGAGAAACAGGGAAGGAGATATGGAGATAATTGAGAAAATTAAAGAAATGATATAACCAAAATTAGATAAATTCAAATTAGTTATTAATTTCAAAATTTAAAATTTAAATTATTTAAAACTTATTCCCAAACTACCCCTTCCCTATTTTTTTAATAAACTTAAATCCGAAAATTTTCTCAACCGTTAATCAAAATAATGGATGACCTAGATTGGTTTACATAGTTCACAAGATTAAACGGGTTTATAAAATAAGCTCCCTATATATATATATATAGACTTAAGTTCACGTGAGACCAAACAGTTTCCGTGAGACCGGTGAGACGAAGCTTTAAAATATGAAACTTCACACCAAAAAACTGTGAATGTAAAAAAAATCGAACTTTTCATAGGGAAAACACCTTTTACGTTACGTTCACGGTGTTTTTCGCTGTGAATGTTCGTTTTTTTTTACCTTCACAGCGTCTTTACTGTGAAGGTTCGGATATACCTTCACAGTCTTTTATCTGTGAATGTTTGATTTTTTTTAACTTGGTTTAGGTTTTTTTACCTTCATAGTGTGATTACATTATGAAGGTTCGAATGTTTTTTACCTTCACAGTGTTTCGGTATGAAGTTTCATGTTTTAAGGCTTGGTCTCACGCGATCTCACGGAAACAGCTTCGTCTCACATGAACCTGACCCTATATATATATATATATATATATATATATATATATATATATTGCAAACCCATGCAACCCACTTATCTACCACATATTTTATTTTCCCATTTTTTTATTAAAAAGGTAAAAACAAAATATGTGGTAGATAAGTGGGTTGCATGGTTTGCACCATTAAAAAGTTTGTATTTGAATGTGCCTCTATATATATATATATATATATATAGGGGGGATCATTTGTTAACCGTGTGTTTCTTGCTAACTATGTGAACCGTCATCAACCAATAAGATTGCAAGATTTGTTTATGTTTTATTTTTTTATTTATTTAATAGAAAAGGGTAGTATTGTCATTTTGATATGTAATCTTATGTCATTAATTGTATAGAAATTACAAATATCAAGATTCCAAATTTGGGTGTAGGTTACGATTTTAAAATTGTATCCTTTTTCATATTTCTTTTGAATATTTTGAATATTTTTATAGTAGATTTGTTCATTTTTCGTTAAATCCGTATATCGTATAGTTGGTCTTTTCGAGAAATTTGTCCGATATACGAGATGAACATACCTGTCATGAACCAAACAAGGACATGCAATGAACTGTAATGAATGATCATAAATGTTTATTCGTTATATACATGTCCATATATGTTCATATACGTTCAACAAATATGTCAAATGAACTCTAATGAATAATCATAGATGTTCGGTCGTGATATATATGTCCATTTATTTTCATATACGTTCACTTTCTCAAATGAACACTAATGGAGTAGTTGTTAACATATACATGTTCATATATGTTCCCTTACAAATTCTTTTACTTTTTTGCCATCCCATTCATACTAATTTTGTTAACATAATTCAACCATTAGTAAGCCATTGTTAGCCTTGGTTTAATATATATGTACAATAAATATATGATGTCATTATTGCATTTTTTTTTTGTTAATTGTAACATTTATTTAATGTGGGGGTTACAATACTAAATGTGAAAAAGGGTTATGAATTTCCTCAAAAGCCCCTATCATATATGTTCAATATAATTAATTATTATAAGGCTAATAAATAAGAGTTAATGTAAATGAGTTTTAATCTTAGCCCTTCATCTTAATATCAATGGTCAAGATTTGGTTCACAAAGTTAGTACAAAAAATCGGGTTAACAAATGAACCCGACCCTATGTATATATATATATATATATATATATGAGATAAATCATACACAACACAAGACCTTGGTGATCTAACAGTAATTTATTACTATAAAAACATTTAAATTTCAATTCTCTATTATATGTCAGAAACCATACTTTAAATCATCAAAGTGATTATATTAACTTCTTTTTAAATGTTTAAAATCTAGTTTCTCTTCTTTGAAAATTAGATAAACAAGACAAAACACCAAAACAATTAATTAATTTGTATTGTCTTTAAACATTTAACTTAAGTATCATATCTACCTCTTTTTTGAGATGTTTAAAATTGAACAAGCATGTAAAATCATATATATTTAATAAAATGTTCCATAGTTGGTGATTGATAATTTATTTCTCAAGCAATTATTGAGGTCTACTGCCTCTAAATTTCAAGATTTGGTTTGTATATGAAACTCCCTCTACATATATAATATAAACAAGGCTTTAGATTATATTATATAATACATCTTTTTAATTTTTTTAAAAAGAGTAAGACAAGAGAGATTTAGGTGTGAAATGACCAAAATACCCTTGACGATTGTAAGTAAGAAAGACCATATGACGATAAGAAATTGAACACTATAGGGACCACATCCATTATTAATAGAGTATAAGGATGTTAGTAATATTTTTTTACACCAAAAACATGGTTCCTCCTAATTTATAACTCGTTTTGAGTAAACTATGTTTTTTGTCCCTGTGGTTTGTTGAAAATTGTTATTTTCGAGTTCGTGTTCTTGAAATTATGGTTTTCGTTCTTATATTATAATTTGTTGCTTTTTTCGTCCCAATGATTTTTAATTTATCGTATTTTTGTCCCTCATACTTAATTGTAACGATGACCAAAAAAACAATGAATTGCAAATTACAAAAATGAAAACCAAATCTTTAAAGATACAAGGGACGAAAATCGCAATTTTAAACAGACCACAAGGATAAAAATCATTGTTTACTCATGTTTTTTAATATGTCAATTTCGATCGAGATGAATCGTTCCTCGACCAATGACGGAACATGAACTTTCATGATTGAGATTTGGGACACATTTCACAATGTCAAAATAATCTAAAATCAAATAACTCATTCAAACCAAGACGGTTTTTGGTTATTCGATTTTCAGCTTAAATAGTTCAGTTAGTTAACTGAACGTGATTTAGTTTTCAAAAACATTATAACAATAACAAAAATCAGATGACTTTCAGTAGGTCGAGGCCTTAGGAGCGGGGACACTAAAGATAAATTGACAAGGGCATTATAGGAATTTTAGCTAAATTTTCTTTTACACCACTTGAAGTTCAATTATCCCCCCATCAACCTAAATCCGCCCATCAATCTATCTTGGCCATGAATGATGAACCCAACTTTTCCTATATACAAATATCACTATTCTTTCCTGTAACTTTTATACAATAACTCTTCCACATCTAAGACAAAACAAAACAAAAAACAAATGTTCACTTGAACGTGGGTTTTTGTCTTGTCTTACTAAATTGAACATCACCGTTAAGAACCGAACTGATGAATCTTTCGACTTCCTCTGAGGTTATATCCCCCGTAAACGCTGCAAACTTCGACTTACGTGGTTTGTAGGCTATCAAGAGCCTGTCTGATGTTTTGAACCCCGATTTGTCAAATGCATATAAGAGCGAAGACTGGGTCGAACCGTCCAAAAGACCATAAGAAACCGAATCCCTTGGACCAGAAGCTACATTCTGCCTCCTTACTAACGACTTCTGGGACACCTATACAAACATATCAACACATGCCAATAACCATTTTACATTCATTTTATAACACAAGTTAACTTTTGGCTAATAATTTAACTGAGTACATGTTTTTGATAAAAACTAGATGAGGATAAGAAGAGATGACAATAACTTACCGATGAGAGTATGGTACCAAGTTTTTCCCTTCCTTTAGAGGATCTGAAGACGCCAATTATGCAAACGGGTGTTTTTTCCCCACAGACGGCATCAAAATTTGCCGCTGTCAACAGAGGCACAGCTTCTTTATCTGAATTACTCTGAGTTGATGCTATCTTCTTGTTCTTTTTCTCAAAACTATCAAGTAAAGAACTAAGATCCCTAATTGTCGATTTCGTATCTTTTACAGGGATGCCAGATTTCAGAATCTGCTTCTCTCCGTTTGATAGCCAACCAACAACTGCTGGAAGTGCATCGGCACCTAGTTTTTTTGTTGTCGGATCAGAAACATCTTGGACCTACAACAACATATTTTGGGGGGAGATTAAATAGAAAGTGGCAATGATTAAAAATTAAACTAGGTTACAATGATTCTTTGATCCTCCTTGAGAAATTATTAGGGAGGCAGGCATTTTTAAGACTTGAATTTCTACGTAGAGTCCACTAAAAAAGAAACAACCAAAAAGAGTGATCAAGTTTTCCAACCATTGTACTTGGTTTTCTGTCAGCAAAAAAACCATAACTGGAACAATGCGAAAGGAGAAAAAGAAAAGGCAACACTTCATAAGAATTAAGGGCCGTTTACTAAACACTTACAGGGTAGCTTACCTTACCGGATTAACATGGCAAGGCCCGAGAATCTTACCCGTAAGCTCTTACAGGGTAAGAATGTTGCATATGATGCCATTTTGATGGCAAGAATCTTACCCGGTAAGGTTAGTAAGCGTTTTAGACTCTTACAGGTAAATGCTTACCAGGTAAGCATTTTGGTAAACATCCCCTAAGCCGTTTTTGACAAAATGTAACAACCCATCCCACAATACATTGATAGAAAAGTAGATTTTGTGAGCTCCTTATAAGCTCAAAGTTGTGGGCTACCAATAACTTCCACCAAGGTTTTACGTTGAATTAGAAGTTATTCGGCCAGCAGGCATGAGTTGTTTTGAATTTTTAAAGAATTATAGTTTGTTTGCAAGAAACACCAAGCAGAAGGTTGGAGATGTTAAATTGCTCACAAAAAAAGGAAAAAAAGATAGCCAGTACAAGTTGGTAGATTACCTGCGTATCATAGAAAACAAAACGTTTGCGGTACAAGCCACTAAGTGCACGCCATATAACCGGGGTATCTTTTTTAGTAGAAAGAAGCATCACTTTAGGTAAAGTTTCCACAGTCCCGAAGGAGGCCTCAAACTGGGCCAACGTGACACGTTTCGAGAACTTCGGTAGATGTTCTTGAACAAACGACTTCAAATCTTTAACAATTCCATCACCAGTGTACTCTAGCAATGAACCAGTTTCGCTTACTTTGTACGAATAAACATAAAGTCTTGGTTTACTCCGAGGGAGAATACCAAGCTCCTTGCACAAAGATGAATCTACTTCACAATTCACACTTCCAACCTGTAAATTTAGACAGTTATAATACATAATAACGAGAATGTAAAGTAAATAACACAAGTAACTGCATAATCACCTCTAATGCTCCTTTCAGTGAGATAGAAACTTCCTCTGTGATGGATTCATAATGTTGTATCCCTCTCATTGTTGGTTTATAAGATAATAGAAGCCAAGTGACCCCTTTATCGATTATCTCTTTCTTATAAAGCTGAGAATTGATGGACTTTAGGCTCTTAGGAGAACTCCCAGAACCTGATTGAGACCCACCTGAATTACCAAAGCCCCCAAACTGACTACCCCCACTCATGCCGCCCCCAAAAAAGTTGGAGAAAACATCACCCAAATCAAAACCGAATGAACTGTCGCTACTACCTCCACCAAAGGAAAATGAATATGATTTTGAACTACTGCCTTCACCACCCATTGTTTGCCATTCATCAGGCCTGAATGCAAACCCGCTATGTCCTGGTCCACCACTTCTGAAGTATGAATGTCCGCCTTGTGCATCCCCGCCATCAAATCCAGGATTCCCTCGTGCATCCCCATACATATCATAATTCTTTCTCTTTTCTTCATCGGACAAAATATCATATGCTGACAAAAAGTAAAATCGGGAAATAGTCATGTCAATGTGCAAATGCAAATAGACAGAACCATAAAAGATAAATAATCTTGTTCATATCTAAGCTAATAATGTTCATACCGTTTTTATAGAAACGAAATATTTGCGCAAATGGAAATTTATTTTTTTGTATTGGGGAGGGGAGAGAGAGAGGGAAGCATTCACCATACCGTTATTGATCTCAGAAAACTTCTCTTGAGCACCCTTGTTTTTGTTCTTATCAGGATGATATTGAAGAGAGAGTCTGCAAAAAGCACAATGAGAGAAACATATAAATTGCTAAAAATTGGTAGAGTTCGATATAGCATTTGAAACATCTCGCTCTCCAAATGTAAAAAGAAACTGATCTTACTTTATATACATGCCATGTTTGATATTTTTGAATGAAATGTGTGTGATAGAATATAATGTTAGTATGCATAACAAATATATCATTGATCATTATATGAAAAATAAAATAGTATCAAGTAGCTATTGATACATAGCAAAGGAACAAGAGGGACAATGTTATTATCCAAAATCAAGAAAATAACATACTTGTGGAAAGCTTTCTGAATCTGCCTCTGACTTGCATCCTTTTCGACTCCTAGTACCTGGTTATTTTCAGTCAAGAAGCATGTTAAAAAAAAAGTCAGCAAACTCAAAACCTAAATTACTAGACACGAAGTTTGAATACATATCTAGAACCAGAAACTTAATTACTCGAGAAATTTGCTTTCCTCTATACATATGCTGGTTATTAGTGGTGTGTTTGGTATGCAGGACAAGATAGATCAAAAACATGGTGTCCCACATTTGACCAAAATTAGACCGGGAAAAGATGGGATTGAGCGGGACAAAAACTCAAAATAGGTGAAACAAAAATCAGGTAGATGGGACAATATTGGTAATTTACTAAACTACCCATGTCAAATTAAAACCCTAAAACCTTCCACAATTCTTCCACTCTCCGTCCCATTTCAGTCCCATCGGCGTATCAAACACAAATAACTAATTATATCACCTCAAGTTATTACAAACAAGACATGTGATATTAAAACCAAAAGATTTTATCTTGTCATCCTCTGTTTCTGCACACAGCCCTCTATATATAAACCAAATCAGACAAACCTAGCCCAGTATATTTTACCTGAAGGTGGGGTCTGGGCGGAAAGTAAAGCGATTGTTTCTACGAAGACCCTAAGCCTGCAAAAAGTGCATGTGAAAAAAAAATTCCTCTCTCTCTCTCCCCCTCTATATATATATATATATACAACACAGGTAGTGAACTAATTTAACAGAATACAACTACAATTACAACTAACTAACCATCTAAGCTATTTCCTAAACTACCTTGGAATATCTACCTCTCTCCCTCAAGATGAGCTCAAAGAAAGAATATCCTCTATGAGCCAAAACATCAAATGAGGCAATGTTTAGTAACCATGTTAGCCAGCAGGAACTAAGTACACCAGTTTTATGATTTTGTCCACGACCTTTTCTCGAATCAAATGGCAATCAATTTCAATATGCTTTGTACGCTCATGAAAGGTGGGATTTGAAGTAATATGCTTTGGTTCAACCATATGATTTCAAAGGGTAGTATATTCCAATGCTCAATATTCGGCTTCCGTGGATGATCTGGATACTGTGGGTTGCTTCTTTGATTTCCAAGAAATCAACACCGAGGAAAACACAAAATCTCGGGACTAAACTACAAGAGTCACAGATACGCCACTCAGAATCACCAAAGGTTCTTAGCTGCATTGAAGAGTTTGCTGATAGAAATAAACCTTGACCAGGATGTTTCTAAGGTATCTTAGGCTTAGCAGATGATGTATTGACCAAGTTCGTAAACAAAGAAAGCAATATCTGGTCAAGTACCTAAAGCGTCCTATAAGACATATGTAAGAAAACTCGTTACATATTCCATCTAAAAGTACAAATCGGTGTCACGGATTACACCACATGTACATTCCACATGAACAATGTGGACAGAAAATCCGCCAATTCCTTCCAAAGAAATTTGAGTTTGGTAAAAAAAAACAAACTGACAGAATCTTGGTGTTGAGTCAAATTCATTAAATCTTGTCGAATCTGGAGAAACCATTCTCTGTTGAAATTGATGCTTAAGATTTATTTTAGACTAAAAACGGTTGGAATTATACTGATGTGATCCTAAACAATCTAGTATAGGCTACATTTCACTCATGTATACCACAAAGAATTAAGACATGGCGTTACCTACATCAGTCTCTATTTAAAAATAAGCATTCTACCCTTCTACCAGCAATCCAAACATTCAAGCTTCATCTACCTTGGATCAAGTAGATAAACCCAAATCAGAAACCCCAATTTTAAGACCAAATTGTAAGTTCGCAGCCTAAATTGGCATTTCATCGTAAAACCTAAGCCAGAAACTACACTTCCAATCAATAATTCTTATAAAATCCAAGTTAGAACCCAAAACAGAAATAACCCTCTCGAAAATCACGCTTTCATTTAATGCTACTACTAAACAGAACACAAGATCATGCCGCTTTGTATAAAAAAATCAATCAGAATTGGGAGAAAGATAGGAAATTACCTTATAAGGATCGAGAGATTTCGATTCTACGGAGACGTAGACCGACAACAACGACAATATGAAGAATATCGACAATATGCAATCATTGTTCTTCATTTTTCGTTCACAAGAAGATCAAGGTCGTTCCAAAACTTATTTGGTTGTTGAAGTTATTGAGCGTTACAATATATAGCTTCGTAGTAGGCTCGAGAGGGTTCCAAACCGTTAAAGGCGAGGGAACGTGGCGTTTGTATATTGTTCCACGAATATCAACCAATAGAAATTCAGGGCTTGGTATCATTGACATCATCAATTGGTAGATCATTTTATGAAGGAAATTTTCGGTCTTTTAATGCTTGGGGGTTGGGTTACAAATATGTTTTAGAGTAAATTACGGATTTGGTTTATCAGGTTTGATGTTTGTTATGAAATGAGTCCTTTAACTTTAAAAATTACATGATAGCTCTCCCAGTATACATTTTGTTACGAAATTGGTCCCTCGAACTAACGGCCGTCTATTTCCTTCGTTAAACTCAAGGGTATTATGATCATTTTACCCTATTTAATTTATTTTATCATTTTTTAATTATTTTTACTTGAATGTTCATCTTCATCACCAATAACCCTAAGCCCTCTAAATTGCAAAATATCCCAAATGGGGTTATGTAATTTTACTAGTTTTGGTTTTGATTTTGGGATTATTTGATGAAATTAAACTGGAAATCTGGAAATGCCCCAATGGATTTAAGTAATTTCACTAATTATGCTTCTGATTTTGCAATTTTTAGGGGTTTAGAGTTCTTGGTGATGAAGATGAACATTCAAGAAGATGATGAATATTCAAGCAAAATAATTAAAAAATGATAAAATAAATTAAATATGGTAAAATGATCATAATACACTCGAGCTTAACGGAGGAAATAGACGGCCGTTAGCTCGAGTGACCAATTCCATAACAAAATGCATACTGAGAGGGCTATCATGTAATTTTTGAAGTTAAAAAACCCATTCCGTAACAAACACCAAACCTGAGGGAGCAAGTCCGTAATTTACTCTATGTTTTATTATGTTTGATATTGGTTTTAATTAGAGCAAATTACACCCAGCCTTATCACGTGGTTTGTTTAGAATTTGAATATGGTCCTTTCTTTTTAAAATAAGTATATTTACGTGATGTTTGATTTATATAATTTTTTTGAATGTAATAAAATCTGTTAAAGAAATTTGACATTAAAAATTAGAATAAAATATTGTCACATGTTTGGTTGGCATGTATTGAAATGAAATATGTTAAGAATTTGCAAGGTCATTCTTAGGGTTGTTGATGTCCTGTACAAAAACGCTAAAAAATGCTCCTATGCCTATTTTTTAAGCAAATGAAACGATGAAACATACGATTTTTAAAAGGTTTGGAACCTAGTTAAGCTAGGTGACTCGTCCTCACATTGATTTTTATTAATTATAGTTAAAAAAATCAAACAGGGGACATAAAAACCAAATCCCTAAATTACAAAATATAGATTGATAAAAGGAAAAACCTGAATTAAGATCGTGTTTCCTTCTTTTTTTACTTTTCCTTTTTCCAAATTGAAATTAGCACAATAAAACTTTTACTTCAATATATGGAACTTAAAACTAAAAGATAAGGAAAATTATAATTGGTTTTAATTAAAATAATAAATTAAATTGAAGTTAATGTCATAGTAAGCAAAGATCAAAACTCAGAAAGTTACAGATCTAAAGTCTAAATCTAATGTGGTAAATATCAAACTTTAAATTAAACAAAAGTCAAAAGAACAATGATAAATTGTAAAATTCGTAATCTATGCTATTGTGCATTGCAAAGAACAAGTGCCAATGAGGCAATATCACAATATGTTGTTATTGTTGTGCAGTGTGCTCCAACTGTGCTGATACAGTGATGTGTTCATGTACATTAATTGCAAATTTCAACATGCAAAACGAACCGAACGAACACAAAGAAGGCTTGTTCGTTCGTTTAACTTAACTGAACAAATAAACAAACACGAATGGTAAAAGAATGAAAGTTTAAGTGTTCTTGTTCATTCGTTTAACTTAACCGAACAAACGAACGAATAGTAAACAAATGGAGTTTTTGTATTCTTGTTCATTCGTAAAGAAAATGTATTCGTTAATGTTCATTCATTAAGATCCTAAACGAACGAACGTAAAAAAGAATGATAGTTTTTGGGATCGTATTCGTTCATTAAGGGTGCGTTTGGTATGCAGGACAGAGTGGGACAGGACAGAACAGAACATGTTTGTCCCATGTTTGGTATGACCATATGTGGGACACGCTAGAAGTAAGTGGAACAAGCATGGGACACACTTGTCCCACTCCAACCCCCTGGAACTAAGTAGAACAACAATACTTTGACTAATATACCCTTTGTTAAAAACATAAAACATGTTTTCTTATCATCCACGCCTCCAAGCTAGGGGTGTGCAAAACCCGAATAGTCCGAAATCTGAATCCGAACCGAAAAAAGGTGTTTTTGCAAAACCCGAATACCCCGAAATCCGATAATCCGAAACCCGACATTTGGGAGGATATCCGGGTTCGGATTGGGTTTGATCGTTGGCCACCCAACTCGTCCGAAAACCCGAAATAACATAAATCTATATTTTAAATACTATATATATATTTATTTATTTATTTATCTAACTATTTTTTTGAAAATCGTAAATTATAGTCTATTGAAATATTTTCTAAATTTTAAACTTGCTATCGATTTCATCTTTCAATCGATTGTATTCATCCTAAAAAACGATTGAATTTATATATAACATTTGCATTATATAATACCCGAACCCGACCGACATCAATTCGAAACCCGACCAACCCAAACCCGAAACAACCTAAAATCCGAAACTTAAAATTTGGGTTTTGATTTCCATATCCAAAATCCAATCGTGATAAATTAGTTTTATGTTTTTGATAATTCATTGCACTATGTATTAGTGATGTAATCTATGATTTTTCATCAGGGGTAAATTCGTCATTTAACCGGTCTAGTCCTGTTCTGTCCAGTTCTGTCATGTCTTGCCAAACGCTGGACAACTGTTCTGTTCTGTTCCGTCCTGTCCTGTTCCATCTTGTCCTGTCCTGTCCTGTCTGCGTACCAAACGCACCCTAAGAAAACTTGTTTGTTCATGTAATCATGTTAGTTCGTTAAGATGCTAAATAAAAATCAGTTTGAGTTGTTGAAATGTTGGACTTTCATTGGTTCACGATACACATTCAGTATCCATCACTATCAGGCCTTGGTCTGTTTTTATAGTTAAAGCTCAGTTGTCCAATTCCTAAATTATTTAACCAAAACTAATAATAGATGACAACTTGATGCCCCCTCGGGCTTTGATGCCCTGTGCGGTGGCACGGGCTACTCGTGGCCAGGGCCGACCCTGAGAATTTAGAATATGTCTGTTTGGTTTACAGAATGTAGTTTTGAAATTAGAATGAAATATTGGTAGATGATCAAAATATCATTTCTTTGAAAATTACGGATTTGGTCCCTGTGGTTCTTTGAAATTTTGGATTGGGTCCCCTAATAGAATTAATTACAGTCCTGGTCATCGTGGTTTCAACTTTGTTTCAGATCAAGTCCCTCCATCCGTTAATGTTTAACTGAGCTCCGTTAAACCCCTCCCATGCCTCCTATGTGAGGGGCAAATATGTCATTTAAAAAAACCCTTTTTTAATGCCTTTTTTTAATTAAACCCTTATTTGATTACGTACAGATCTCTTCTCTTATTATGAAATTGTCATAACAACGTTGAAACCCTGCTTGGCCGTTTGCTTCTTCTTCCAATCGTGAAATTCTTTCTATCGTGAAATTCTTCCCATCGTGAACTTCTTCCAATGGTGCACACATCGTGGCTACTTCGAACCAACTTAACAGAGCAACACATTCTTGATGTTTATGGTAGGTTTATCTAAAACTCACAAATTTTTCTTTGATTTTATTCAGATTAAACACATGTAGTTTTTGTGAGTGAAATAAGTTAAATTCTTGTTCAATCATAAAAAACTATAGGTTACAGCCTATATATAAAGGCACCAGAAGACTATCTAGG
Organism: Arctium minus; assembly: GCA_954870635.1. Taxonomy (NCBI): domain Eukaryota; kingdom Viridiplantae; phylum Streptophyta; class Magnoliopsida; order Asterales; family Asteraceae; genus Arctium; species Arctium minus. The sequence goes on along the minus strand of OX941080.1, from coordinate 129,525,851 downwards.
AGAATTCCTAAGAATCGAAAAACACTCATTCCAGAGCATTGACTACACTAAGATAGCATATTATGTAGAACTTGTTCAGCAAATAGGTTGACAATAAAAGCTTATAGCAGACTTAATTTCGATTTCAATTAAACTTCATTGGTTTTGTTCGAATAGTAGGATGTTCTTTTTTCAATCGAGTGATCTCTTTCACAGGGACGGATCCAGAAATTTTTTCACACGGTGACACCATATAATACAGACAAAAAATAATTATAAAAAGCACGGTTTTTATCGACGTGTCTTTATCTTTTTACCGACGTTCAATATTGTCCGACGTGTTTTTAGCATAATTCCACAATTTCGAGCGATGTTTAAAGCTGTTTGTTTGATTTCAAGATATTTTTAAGTTTTTTATATCGATTTCAAGAGACTTTTTCGGTTTTTTTGGTTGATTTCGATAGTTTATTTTGGTTTTTTGGTTGATTATGAGGTACGGTTGCACCTTATTGAAGTTCCCAAAATAATACGGTAACATCTTCTAAAACGATACGGTTGCACCTTTCACGAACCTAAAATTTTTTACCCTTCGTCGGAGAAATAATACGGTGGCACGTGCCACCGTATTCAACACTGCAGGTATGTCCTTGCTATTTCATTACTTTTCTTCATTGGTTTGTATTTGAATGGAATAAGGTAAGGTTGTGGCCCAAGTCTGTCTTGTTGATTTTTTTCATTAATTTTTTTCGAATTAAATTTCATTGGTTTTGTTCGAATAGTAGAACGTTCTTTTTTTCATTCGAATGATCTATTTCATTACTTTTGTTCATCGGTTTGTATTCGAATGGAATAAGGTTGTGGCCCGTATGTCTTGTTGATTTTTTTCATATTTTTTTCGAATTAAATTATATTGATTTTGTTCGAATAGTAGGAGGTTATTTTTTGCATTCGAAAGATCTATTTCATTACTTTTGTTCATTGGTTTGTATTCGAATGACATAAGGTTGTGGCCCAAGTCTGTCTTGTTGATTTTTTTCATTGGTTTGATGATCGATTTAATTTGTTTTGTTCGCAGATGATTATCCAATGTTGATTACATTGAAGATTTATCATGGAGGTGTTTTCACGACTTGTCCGGGTAGGGAGTACATAAATGGTACATACCAGTTTGTTGATTTAGTTGATACTGAGGAGTTTTCGATACAGGAGTTGAGAGCTATGATGAAAGAAATAGGTATCAAAGATGATGCATCTATCGTTCGTAATTTTAAAATTCCAGACAAAGACTTAGATTTTGGCCTACAATCTTTAGGTAATGATCTTGATGTGTTGAATCTTTTGAAGTATGCTCCCGAGTGCAAAATAATAGAGGTTTACACTTAATTGAGTCCAGAGCTAAATAGGGGGATGCTCCTTGAATGGGTTGATAAGAATCAAGATGTTGGAGGTTTTGATCTACTTGATGACTTTAGTCTATTTGATGAAACAATGGATATCAAGACGATGAGGTAAATGAAGAGAGAGATAGTGGTGCGTTTGTACTTGATGATGAAAATATATTAGACGATGGTGTAGTTAACAGTGAGGTAAATGAAAAGAACTATAATGGTGCGTTGTTAGAGTTGGAAGATTTTGAAAGCTGTTAGGTCTGATTTTATAGTAATCATTGTATTTATAGGGCTTGGTCAAATACTGTGTTTAGTGCTTATTCTGTGTTGTATTGACCAAGGGTATTTAAGTCCCTTTGGTCTTTGTGTCTTGTAACTTTGGACACACACATTAATCAGATTTCATACTTTGCGCTTCAATATTTTCTCTCTCTACTTTCTCTCTCTAAGGAATCAGTGATCTTGGAACTCTCAATTGGTATCAGAGCCAACTGAATCTTGAGAGGATTGAGAGATTGTTTTTCTTTATCTGAATTTGTGATTGAAATCGAAAATTTGATCGATTTTCTTGAATTTTTCAAGAAAATCTCATTTTCTTGATTTCTCATAAAATTTGGATCTGTTTGTGTTCGAATTTGGTTGTTTTTGATCTCATTAGACTCGTTTTTGTTATTCGATCTCTTTTGTTTCAAGTTGTTTTACAAGAAAATCAAGTTTAAATCATCAATTTTGAGTTTAATAGTTTTCTAGAAAAAACACGAGTTCGGTACTGGTTCATTCATGATTTTCAGTTTTTGTTGTTTTTAATCGAAATTGTTTGATAAAAGTTGTTAGAAAGAAGTTTTCGAAGTTCAGTGTGTGCTTTTCTTGATTAATTTTCCAAATTGTAGTTGATCTTGCGTGAATTGGCAGTGTTTACAAACTTTGCATGTCATTCATATACTTTGCGTGTCATTCATATGCTTTGCGTTTCATTCATTGAGTTGAATTGCATATTCTACTAATCTTGATCTTGTTTTTCAGGTTTTCGCTTCTACTTTGCGTTTCCCTCTACAAACGCAAAGCACACCCGCAAAGTTCTTCACCCGCAAAGTCTCAACCCGCAAAGCTTCATCTTGCGTTTCTTTAAGCAAACGCGAAGTTCAGTTCGCGGTTCTCTCCTGAAACGCAAACCTCCAGTTTGTGTTCCTCTCTGCACCCGCAAAGCTCCACTTTGCGTTTCAGTCTTCACCCGCAAAACTCAAGTTTGCGCGTCTCCCTGTCTTAAATATATATATATATATATATATATATATATAGGTTCCTGAACTTCATCGGGTATTGGGCACAGAAACTCGTCCTCCGGTCCTAGTTGACGAAAACGAATTCACTCAATGGCAAGATAGGTTCCTGAACTTCATCGAGCGTCAAGCCAATGGAGAAAACATGATGAAGTCATTATCTGAAGGACCTTTCATAAAGCCTAATAAAGAGACTCCTCCAACACCTGAAGAGGCTTCACGAATGAAAGCCGATCGAGAGCTGAAAGATAATCTGATGCTTGCCTTACCAAACTCTGTCTACAACAGGGTTGATCATTGCAAGGATTATCCAAATCTATTATGGGCACAATTGGAAAAGATCATGCTTGGTTCTTCGGTCGCAACTCAACTCCGACATACTCGATTCATGAACAATTTTGAGGAGTTCAAGGCCAAAGACAGCGAGTCTATAAAGAGTGTTTTCGACATATTCTATGCAGTGCTGAATGATCTCCGAAAGATAAATGTGATCAAGACAGAGCTTGAGACGAATCTGAAATTTCTTAATGCTCTTCAGCCTGAATGGAACAAAACATGTCACAGACTAAGGAACGATGTTCGGATCTCCACAATGCAGATTCAGGAACTATATGAGATTCTGATGACTGATGAGAGCTTGGTGCTTGAAAAGAAGGCCAAACTGGAGAAAAGGAACAAGAAGACAGTTGACCTAGTTGCACTCTTCACGAAGCAATTGGCTGAACAAACGTTGTCTGATAACGCTTACACTGGGTCAACTGAAGATGATGGCGAGGCATTACAGAAAGCTATGATCCTTCTTTCTCAGCATTACCAGAAGAAATTCCAACCAAAGTTGGGTTCCAACTCTTCTCGCTTCACTTCCGGTCCTAAAGTGAAAGTACCCGAGCTAAAGAATGCTGCTTGCTACAACTGCGGAAAGCCGGGTCACATGTCAAAGGAGTGTAGAGCAAAAGTGGTCAGGGATTCAGCCTACTACAGAAAGAAATTGGAGCTAGCTGAAAAGAGAGAGAACGAAACTGCTTTGCTGGCCGAGGAAGAATTCTGGCTGGATTATTCCGATGATGAAGCATCAAACGTCGATATCGCTCAGATGTGCTTGATCGGAGATGATCAGTCAGATGATTCTGATTGTGATGCTGATGAGGTATACTCTGAATTTGATTTTAATTTCATTACCTCTCAGTTTGATATCATAATTAATGCTTTGTCTGATTTACGTTCAAAACTCTTATCTGAAAAGAATCTAAATTCTAAAAAGTCAGATTTGATTGACAAACTGAAAATTTCTTTGAAAGATGAAAAATCCATTTTAGAAAATACTAAAGACATCTTTCAAAAGAAATTGGATGATTTGGAAAATTCAAATAAGACTTATCTTGAATCTTTGACGACTATGACTAATTTAAAAGATGAATTTTCAGATAAAATAAATAAGTTAGAAGAAAAACTTTATCGAAGAGACCAATCTGAACAAACAATTTTTATGAGCAAGCCAAGGAGTGAAGAAGCTTTAAAACAAAGGTGGGGTCTTGGTTTTGAAAATCCTCATTGTTTAAACAATGCGATTGAAAAATCCCCAACTTTATATAAATACGATTATCTGACTCTTGCTCGTTATGCTCCTCAGTTTAAAATTGATTGGATGAATGAGAAGCAAGTGTTAGAAGTCGAAAATGAGAAAAGGATAAATAACAAGAAAAATGAAATTCCTTTTGTTTATACAAGCGAAAATGCAAAATATTTTCCTGAAAAATCAAGAAGAGGAAAAAGAGTTTTAAAAGATATATCTCCTATCAAATCTTCAATGTCTGATGATTTTATTGCTCCTTTTGCACCTGATTCTGATAAGGAAAATATTTCTCCAATCATTTATGATTCAAAGAAATATACTCCTCCGTTAATATTAGAAGGAAAAATCATAGATCTTGAAGATCAGATAGAAGATCAAAATATTTTGAAGAAAATTGAATCTGATATTATTCTTTCTTTTATGACTTCTAGTCTTGAAGAAAATTTATTTTCTCAAAAGTCAGATTTTATTTCTAGTCTTTCTTCTGATTCTAAGGAAAACAAAAAGGAAATTTCTAATTTTAAAATCTTTTCTCAAAATAATTCAGACTCCGAGGCAAATTCAGATTTATTAGTTGATCAGATTGGTTGCTTGGATAAATTTATTTCTTCTGATTTAAATATTAAGTCTAAAATTCTTGATGATTCTTTTACGCTAAATGATCAATATTATAAACCTAAGCGTAAAAGAAGACGGTCAAAAAAGTCGAAGAAACTAGATACAGTTCTTTCTGACTGTTCTAATTCTTCCGATTCTATTCTTTCAGATAGGACTGTGAGCAAGTCAAAGAAGCAAATCTGGAGAGCGAGGCGGATATCTGATGAACATACTTTTGATGAGGATAAATGTGTAGACAAACTTTATAACAGTGATTCATTTGCTAAATGTAATAAAATTTCAAAATACTCTATAAATCAAATGATTCGAATTTAAAACATGTCTCATGTTCTTCCTCAGATTCTAGTTCTGATGATTATGCTTTCTCTTCTGATGGTTGTGATTATTTTTCTGATCATATTCCTCATGCTTTAAATGTTAAATCTGACAAATATTTCCCCATAAGAACTGCAACTAACAAACACGGGCCCAAATTCAAGTGGGTACCCAAATCTCAATCTGATTTAAAGTTGCAGGCATCACATGTTAAGGGGGAGTAAGGGAGATTGGCTTCTGAGTACTTCAACTAAGGACCCGTACTTCATAGACTACGACTTCTAAACAAATCAGTTTAGAACTCGTTCTTCAATGATTTAAGCTTCTGACTTAATGAGATACTGTGAGTACATCAATTTTAATGCTGCTGCATTTTATCTCTGATTATGATGTGTTCCAGTTTTTCTCATTATTTTTCAAGAATCTGAGCTTGTTCAACTTTTTCTTGATTTTTTATAACCCAATTTTTTTTAATTTGAGACACAAATTATTTTTATAATGTGAAAGATGAAATAATTGAATTTTATTTTGTTCCAACTAAATATCAATTAAAAGTTTAAATCTTTACAAATTTTATTCTATAAAGTAAAGTTTTACATTTTTTTTCTTTCTTTTGAATAAAAATGTGTCTAGGATAAATTTTCAAGTTATTTTGTTTATATTAAAGTTTTTATATGATCAAATTTCAGGTCTTACAAAAGTCGAAAAGTCAGCAACATGTTTGAAACTTTTATTACTGCTTTAAAGTTGTGTGATTCGGAATTTTTATAGTTTACTTTGCTTAGACTTCCTAATTAATCAGAATTATAGATTGGAATGAAAATATGGACTAAGCACTTAGATGTAGATCCTTGTGTTTGAGATGAATATTAAATTCGTAAAATTCAGAAATCTCTAAGTTTGAAAGTTTGTACCTGTGACCTTTCTGGTTTGGGAAAGTAAGTTCCGTGGGATGCTCGTCATCTGTTCCCCTAAGGTCAATTGATCTGGGAGTGATCGAACCCAAATCCTTCAATAGAACCAGATCGAAAGTCATGTTCTACTGGTATGAATGGGTTTAGGATATGTCGATGTAGCCTTTCTGATCTGGGAAAGTAAGTTTCAAGGGGTGCTTGACACCTAGTCCCCTAAGGCCAACTGGTCTGGGAGCGGCTGACCCAAATCCTGCAATAGGGTCAGATAGAAAGTTACGTTTACGGCATGTTCTTTACTTAATAAACTTTTTGATCAAAAGATGCCAAAGTGCATGCGCTTAAAAGATGCCAAAGAGCACACTCATGTCAGGATGCCAATGTGCACAATGCTAAAAGATGCCAATGAGCACACATCTCATGACACTTGGTGATATGTTTGAGTTGCGATAAACCTATAAATTTGTGAAAATCTTAATTTTTGATGAATTAGTGTGAGTACATGCAAAGTTCTCTATAATATTTTTAGAATTGCATTTTCTTGAAGCTAATCGAAGATTCGCATGTGAGCACACTGAATAGATTGATGGAAGTTTTTGAAACTGAACATGTTTTAACTTGATATGCAATGAAACTTGTTCTTGTATCCAACAACATATGCTTGATTTCAACTGATTGATAAAATTGTAATATTTTACTCTGTAAAATTTAATTTGTTTAGTGTTTAAAATTTTATATGTTTAGTTGTTTCAAAATTTACATTCAGTATATTTTTCTTTGTACATTAATATTTGATCATTGTGTTCTCATAAATATATTTTAATGGGTTTATGCATTATTCAAGGGGGAGTAAACAAAGAGAATGTATTTCAAAGATTATATCTAGTTTTGAGGGGGAGTATCTGATTTTCTTTATATGAATGCTAATCTGAATTGTCATATCAAGTGCATTTGTGTAGGGGGAGTCAAAGGGTTTCAAAAGGTAAAATTTTTTCTAAGTCAAGCTTTGCGCTTCCAGCATGACCCGCAAACCTTGGTTTGCGCGTCCCACATGAAACACAAACTTTGATTTATGCTCCCTTCATGAAACGCAACTCTTGGTTTACGCATCCAACATGAAGCACAAACCTCCTCTATTTTCTCTGTTTCTTTGATTTTGCAGATCTTAAGCTGTCTCGTTTCCAACATTGGCATGACCTAGTTGAACTAGTTCATCAAGGTCATGAGGGGGAGAAATCAGAGAAGTCAAGGAGATTTTAAAGAGACAAAGAGCTCAAATGTTTATCTGCTGATCAAGATTCGCTCAAAGATTCTATTCTCTCAGCTACAACAAATTCTTTTGCTGTTTCTGCTCCGAACACCACAGTTCATTCAAGATCATTCAAAAGAGGTGTATCGTCTAGAGCTCAAGACAGTAAAGACTACTTTATCTGAAAGATGCTGAGATGAATTTTTTTCTTAAAAGTCAGAAAGCTTCACAAAGTCGCTTTTATGGTCCGTGCTGATTTAAAAGATCATTTTTGAAGACCAAAGCGCCAATGATTACTAAGGAGGAGATTGTTAGGTCTGATTTTATAGTAATCATTGTATTTATAGGGCTTGGTCAAATACTGTGTTTAGTGCTTATTCTGTGTTGTATTGACCAAGGGTATTTAAGTCCCTTTGGTCTTTGTGTCTTGTAACTTTGGACACACACATTAATCAGATTTCATACTTTGCACTTCAATATTTTCTCTCTCTACTTTCTCTCTCTAAGGAATCAGTGATCTTGGAATTCTCAAAAGCAACACCGATGAATCTGATTTTGAGATCAAGAGGTTTAATTTCTTGAAGAAGCTAAGAAAAGAAAAGCGACCTAACACGGGACTTGAAAAGCATGTCAACTTTTATGTTGGCCAGGTTTTTGGTAGTAAAGAAGGAATAAAGAAGATGATTGACCAACATGCCATTGAGACTAGAAGGGAAATTGTGGTGGTGAAGAACGATCTTCGTAGAATAAGGGTTGTATGTAAAGGAAATAATCCAGAATTAAAAGAAGAAGTAGTTGGTTCAAGCAAAGGTAAAGAGATTAAGGCAAGTAGTCCATGTTGCCCATGGGTTTTGCACATATCCACAGGTAAATATGATGATACGTGGATGGTTAAAACGTATGTGGAAACTCACAAATGTCTTCTGTTAGAGCACATAATTGTTGGATTCAAGATCGTAAAGATTGAAGACAAAAGTTCAAGAAGTCAAAGCTGGAAAAGTCAACTCTCATTAAAAGTCAAAGTCTTTGTAATAAAATGTCAAAGTCAATGTCTTTGTATTTGTTTGTTTCTTTGTAATTGTATGGAGGTATAAATACCTTGTTTCCTTTGTAAGTAAGCGTGTACGTAAGTGTAAGAATTCAGATTGTAATTGAGAGAGCATATTAGAGAAGAGTTTATTGAAGATCATTCTAGAGAGAGAGTATAGAGAGAGAAAGTTGTGAGTTTGTAATTCTTGTGTTTAAATCAATGACATATGGATTTGGAATTCTCATCTTGATTGTGTGTAGCAATTAGAACTTGAAATAGGGAATAACAATTGGTATCAGAGCAACTCAGTTCAGAACCCGTAATCACCGGAGTATTAGCTTCTGGGCAGATCAGTCCAGAACCTGTTTCTACAGAGAAAAATTCGGATAACGCTTCTACTTCAGTTTCACATTTATCTGATTTAGATTTGTTATTTGAATTCTTTTATGATGAGTTTCTAGGATCTAATTTGCCTAAATCTGATGTGACTGACAGGTCTGAAGACACAAGTTGCAATCATCCAGTCACTTCAGAAGTTTTAACTGAACTTGTATCCCCCGTTCAGTCAGAAACTCACATTCCATCAACTACTCCTACAGTTGAAGATACACAAGTAACTGATGAGCCAGAAGTAACTGTTTCAGTTGGGTGTGATATACTGTCTACTCAACAGCCAGAGTCTGCTGTTCCAACTGATGCTTCTGCACCTGAAACTTCAACTGCAAACCTCCCTCCTATTATTCAAACTGAAGAGTCTGATAGTGGATTTTTAGATGATGATCATGTTCAAACTTCATCTACTCCACTCCCTCATGAGCATCGCTGGACCAAAGAGCATCCTTTACATCAAGTAATTGGAGATCTTAACAAGCCTGTACAAACTAGGTCAACGACTATTAATCAATGTATGCATGACTCATTCCTTAGCAAGATAGAGCCCACGCGAGTATCAGAGGCTTTAGCTGATTCAGATTGGGTATCTGTCATGCAAGAAGAATTAAATCAGTTTGAAGCTCTGAAGGTCTGGAGATTAGTTCCAAAACCGGAAGGAAAATCCGTAATTGGTACTAAATGGGTATTCAAGAATAAAAAGGATAAAGATGGTATCGTCATAAGAAACAAAGCTAGACTTGTTGCCAAAGGTTACCGGCAAGAGGAAGGCATAGACTACGATGAGACGTATGCTCCAGTAGCGCGTATAGAGGCAATCCGCATGTTTCTAGCCTACGCAGCTCATAAGAATTTCACAGTCTATCAGATGGATGTGAAAACAGCCTTTCTGAATGGCATTCTTAAGGAGGAAGTATACGTGTCTCAACCAGAAGGGTTCGTCAATCCAGATAAGCCAGATCACGTCTACATTTTGGATAAAGCCCTGTATGGTTTAAAACAAGCCCCTCGAGCATGGTATGATGTTCTATCTAAATTTTTGGTCAAGTCAGGTTTTTCCAAAGGTAAAGTTGATACCACTTTGTTCATTAAAAAGGAAAAAGCCGATATCATCCTTATTCAAATATATGTTGATGATATAATATTTGGCTCTACTAATCCTAAATACTGCAAAAACTTTTCTAACCTCATGGTGTCACGTTTTCAAATGAGTATGATGGGAGAGATGAATTTCTTTCTCGGATTACAAGTTAAACAATTTTCAAAGGGGATTTTCATTAACCAATCTAAGTACATTTTGGATATTCTTCGGAAGTTCAAAATGGAAAATTGTAAACCAATTATAACCCCGATGGCACCAGGTACTAAGATTAGCACTGATCCTTCGGGTAAAAGTGTTGATGTTAGAAATTATAGAGGTATGATAGGGTCTTTAATGTATCTTACTTCAAGTAGACCAGATATTATGTTTTCAACATGCTTATGTTCTAGATATCATGCTGCTCCTAAAGAATCCCATTTGGCTGCTGTCAAAAGAATTTTTAGGTATCTGAAGGGGACTGCAGATCTTGGTCTGTGGTATCCTAAGGATACTGGGTTTCAACTGACTGCCTATTCAGATGCAGTGCATGATGGACAGAAAGAGTACTTCAGGTCACATTCAATTTCTTGGAGATAAGCTCGTTAGCTGGGCATCAAAGAAACAATTATGCGTTTCCACATCGACTGCTGAAGTAGAGTATGTAGTTGCTGCCAGTTGTTGCTCTCAAGTCCTGTGCTTGTGAACACAGCTACGAGACTACGGATTCAAGTTTGATAAAATTCCAATATATTGTGACTCGAAGAGTGCAATCGCGATATCTGCTAATCCTGTCCAGCATACGAAAACTAAACACATTGATGTCCGGTATCATTTTATCAAAGATAATGTAGAAAACGGAACAATTGAACTTTATTTTGTAAAAACAGATTATCAACTTGCAGATTTATTTACCAAATCCTTAGATGAAAAGAGATTTAATTTTCTTGTCTCTAAGCTTGGTATGTTAAATCTTAAGACGTAATCGGTTGTTACCTAATAAAGTTACGTATTGTTATTTTTCATCATTTTCCTTATCATTATGTTTGAAGGATATCTGCACTTTAATTGTTTGCTCATGATCTCAGGGGGAGTAAGAGAAGATTTTAGATGATTTACATTCATTTGAGGGGGAGCATAACTAATTTCTGCATTTTACTTAAATGACAAAATTTTTGTAATGCATGATTTTAGGGGGAGCTTATATGTCATATCAAAAAGGAGTAAGACTATGATTTCTGATTACTTCTGATCAGAACTCGTACTTTAATTGTTTTACTGCTTTACTTCTTTTATATTTGAACAATTTTGTGAATAAAGTTGTTTTGACTAGACTTTGAGACTTGTGCAGAATGAGAGGAAGCTATCAAGATCATATTTTTTATGACTTCAGTTGATTTCATGAGATCTAAGATTGCACAGAAAGGTTAATTTCTTATCTTAATCTCATATATGGTTGAAAGAAGGACGACTTTCAATCATAAGAAAACATATTCTGAAATGTTCAAACCACTTTCCGATTCTTAAACAGATTTTATAATTTGGAAGTGTGATTTTAAATGTTTTCATTTTATTTTTGTGCTTAATTGATAAAAAAACCATGTGTTTCCAAAGATAATTACTTGTGTTTTGTCTTTTCTATATACTTTCAAGTATTCACACACACCGGTTTGACTTTTTGTTCAAAATGTTCTTACCATGTCTCTAAATTGAAACAATTTTTCGATGGTAAGACACCCCGCTTGTACTTTAAAGAATTTTGAGTGATATTTCATTTCGAAACATCATTTCAAGAATGTCTATATTTTTGTTTCGTATAGACAATATCCATTATTCTTGACCTTAAGCTTTGATTGTTATATCATTCATTTATGCTCATTTTTAATACAATGTCAGTTTTTCAAACAAGTTTCTTGTATTCATTTCATTTAAAATACTTCAATGTTTCAAAATGCTCATATATTCATGATTATATTCTGAGCATATCAACATCTGACTTGTATTTTGAGCCTTAACTGATAAAGTTAAACCATTTAAGCAACTTATGCTTTATAGGAAATATGGGTTCTTTGTGCTAGGTATTAACTGAACTTCTATGGAATCATGTTAACCAGTGATTTCTACCCAAGAAGTTAATCCTTTAGTGATTGAGTGTGAGGAGTCGAAAAGAAATGAGTGTGGGTGTGATGAGGTAAAATGGAAAAGAGAGTTTGGTTAGAAGTGAGCTTAATGATTAAAAGAAAGAGGGTGTGAGATCAGAGTAAAAGAATATTAAACTCTGCACCAACTACTTTCTGAGTCGGGTAGCCACATTACTAGCGTTTCACAATTCGTTGGTGAACGTTATTGAAATAGGCAACTAGCCCATGCCAACTCTTGACTAAACCCTACCAGCTACTCATTTTCTTCTCAAAAAGAAAATGTTTCACATTTTCAAGGGGACGCAACATATTATCTATCTGGTTTTCATTTGGAAAATCTGGATATTGAAAAAGAAGGAAGTCTGCCCCACCTTCGCACTTCAATCATGCACATTGAGTCTGTTTTTATACCATTGTTGTCTCAGTGGTTTACACAATGTTGAGCCTTATTTAAAGCAATCATTCGTGCTTAATTTTTTCTACACTTGCACGAACACACAAGGAATTCGTTTCTTTGTCATAACATTCATAGAAATTGCCTTTGTGGTATTTCGATGATTGGATGGAAGCCTTGGGGGAGTGAACATTAAAAAGCTCCTTTATATTGTGTATTCGTTACACAAGTGACTTCGTGTCACTGACAGGCATGTTAACTGATTCATTTGTTGATTTAGGTGTTACACTCATATTTTGTCTACATTTGCAAAGATCTGGATGAATACTTTGTTCGAATTAGCAATGAATGAGAGGCTCATTATCAAAGATCAGTGGTCAGATAGACTTTCAACGACATTTCTTGGAGAGAGTTTTGATGATATTGATGCTCAAATCATAAAAAAGGGGGAGAAAAATACAAGAAATGTTTGAGTCAGATATATTAAAGTTGAGAGAAAAATGTTCAAGAATTGATTGTTAAAGGAAGATTGTTGTTCAAAGACGTAAAGAGTTCAAAGATTTCAGTTTGTTGAAGATAATTTGTTTGTTGAAGATAATTTGTTGAAGCAATCAGATTGGTGTCTGAAAGAGGTTTGGTTACAACCTTTGGGAGAGAATGCTACTCTGTTTAAAGATCAGACGTTTAGAAGATTGATGAATGTTTTTGAAGACAAATTTTATCAATGAAGAATTTCATCGTGTTAAGGGGGAGTTTGTATATCATGTTTGTATCAAAGGGGAGATTACAAGAGAAGATAAAGATTGTTTAAAGGGGGAGCTTAATCAAATCGAGCTTAAAGAGAGAAGATCGCATTGCTAAATCTTTTAGTAATGATCTTGATCCAAAGGGGGAGATTGTTAGAGCACGTAATTGTTGGATTCAAGATCATAAAGATTGAAGACAAAAGTTTAAGAAGTCAAAGCTGGAAAAGTCAACTCTCATTAAAAGTCAATTTGTAATAAAATGTCAAAGTCAATGTCTTTGTATTTGTTTGTTTCTTTGTAATTGTATGGAGGTATAAATACCTTGTTTCCTTTGTAAGTAAGCGTGTACGTAAGTGTAAGAATTCAGATTGTAATTGAGAGAGCATATTAGAGAAGAGCTTATTGAAGATCATTCTAGAGAGAGAGTATAGAGAGAGAAAGTTGTGAGTTTGTAATTCTTGTGTTTAAATCAATGACATATGGATTTGGAATTCTTATCTTGATTGTGTGTAGCAATTAGAACTTGAAATAGGGAATAACATCTTCATTCAAGAGAAGTTACCGCATGTACAACAACTTTCTTATCTCAACAAATTTCAGACACACTAGTTGCAAACCCAGATATACCGGTGAAGGCTTTGCAAGTTAACTTGGAACAAAAGTATTCAATTAAAGTTTCAAAGATGAAGTCTTTTATGGCAAAACAATTGGCACTCAAGAAGCTTATGGGAGACTATGTAGAGCAGTATAGCATGTTGAGGGACTACATACTAGAGTTGCAAAGAACAAACCCAGACACCACAGTGAAGTTGGATGTAGAAACTGATATTAATCCGAACAATGAAACAAGAAAGTTTAGAAGGATTTATGTTTGCTTAGGAGCACTGAAGAAGGGTTTTATGGCAGATGGTAGAGACTTGTTGGGTCTTGATGGAAGCTTCATGAAAGGACCTTTCCCAGGTCAAGTCCTAACTGCAGTTGGCATTGATAGTAACCACGGTATATATCCATTGGCGTATGCAATTGTTGAGGCCGAAACAACAAGCTCGTGGACTTGGTTTTTGGAATGTCTTGGAGATGATTTGGACATGTGTTCTAATTCCAATTTCACATTCATAAGTGACATGCAAAAGGTACATTTACTATGCTTTGAGATACGCCTTACTTTGCTTTCAAGTTTTAACATTTTAGTAATCTTATATCTAACTTAGTATGCTTTATTATAGGGCATAATTCCAGCTATAGCAAAAGTTTTTCCTTGTGCTGAGCATAGGTATTGTTTAAGACATATACATGAAAATATGAAACACGCATGGAAGGGGAGGGTATACAAGGAGCATCTTTGGAAGTGTGCAACATCATCAATAGTACCAGAGTTTCAACAAGCCATCAACAGTACCTCCACATCATTGGTCAAGGTCACACTTTACAGGTAATGATTTATAACATACTAGTAAGATGCCACTTATCCCATTTCAGCAATTTTCAATGTTACCTAATTACTTTATCCCATTTCAGGAAGATGCCACAATGATGTCCTGTTGAACAATATGTGTGAAGTGTTCAATAGGCAACTAGTGGATGGGAGGGACTAACCAATTATCACAGCATTAGAGTACATACGTGAGTACTTGATGAAAAGAATTGTGATTGTACAAAATATGATTCAAAAGTCTGATGGTCCTCTTACCCTAGTGGCCACTAAGATGTTGGATGCCATCAAGACAGAAGCTACCAAGTACATTGCTATATGGAATGGAGGGGACCAATACCAAGTGAATGGTCCATGGATGGACCAATGCATAGTGGATGTGAAAAATAGAGTTTGTTCGTGTAGAAGGTGGGAGTTGATTGGAATGCCTTGTAAGCATGCAGTTGCAATTATTTGGAACATGGAAGTGAATGGGGCAAATGTGGGCTTACCATAAAAGTGGGTTGACAACACATATTGGCTAGATACTTGGAGGGCTATGTATGCTTTCAAGATTTTTCCAACAAATGGAAGAAAGTTGTGGCCCAAGTCTGTTTGTACAATGACATTGACCCCACCTACACACCATACTCAAGTAGGCAGGCCTAAGAAAAGAAGAAGGAAGGCACTGGACGAGTTGGATGAGAATGCTGTGAAAGCAACAAGGACACAACTTAGGAGGGTTGGGAAGACTATTACGTATGCCAAGTGTAATAAACAGGGGCATAATTCAAGAACATGCAAGGGTCAGGCAATTAGGAGTAAGGGGTTTAATGGTTGAATTTTGATCTTTTGGTTTAAGACTATGTAACTTGTTTGATTCAGTCATCTTTTATCGCTTTTGGTTTTATTTCAGTATTGGACATACCTTTTGGACATATATTTTATGGCGTTTGGTTCTATTCCGTTGTTGGAGCCTACTTCATTTGGTTTGTTATGTTTTTCCATCCTAATATTGCTTCTTTGGACTAGACTACATTGGGTTTGGACAATTATAGTTTTCTTTTGATCCATTTGCTGCTGTCTGGACAGTTATGGTTCATACTTAAAGTCATTTGCTGCTGTCTGGACAATTATAGTTTTCTTTTGATCCATGTGAAGGAAGGCATTGGTGGAACATGTCAATCAGTTCTTGTATATCCATTTAAATCTTTTATTCATCTAAAATATCTCATATTTAACTGGATCATTGATGGTGGTTTGTTAGATGATGTATGGATGATTCCCTTTTCAATCGTCTTTTGTTTAATTGTTTTTCAGTCCACATTCACAATGTGCAGATCTATTGGTTTGGGTGCAATGTAAAACAAATGTGCAAATATATAACAGATTATACGGGGCTGCAAGTTTGTTGCTTTTGGACAAACATGTGTTTGCCCAGCTACTGTCAAGTGACTTGGTGTGTAATGGAACTGAAATTGAGCGCACTATAAGTTGTATTTATATTTCATTTTATTTTGAAGTTCTGGTTCCTACATCTGGTTGCAGCCTCACACTACAGGAATGATTTTTTGATCTTTTTATACACCTAGTATTTTTGGTATTTTGAAGTTAATTGTTGGTTTTTGTTGTATTGTATGTGTGACATTTGATTGGAAATCCTCGACTTCAATTGAAACGTATTTGTTGCATTCATATACCCATTTCCAAATGAGTTGATGTGCAGTCTTCAATTGAAACAGTTGAAGCATACAAGAGTGGTGTAAGAAATGAGTTGATGAAGAATGGTTATCACATCTGAGGGATGCAGTCTTCAAGGAAAATGTGCAGCAGAAGATATACTGTTGCTATTGATTTGTTCCAAGAAAATGTGCAACAGAAGATATACAGTTGCTGCAGATGGATGAGAGTAATGGAACTGAAATTGGGCGCACTATAAAGAAATTCCCTCTCTTGACACCAAGATAATACATTCTGGCCTGGAGGCTTTGCGAAGGAATAGATAGAACCTTTTACTGTTATTGCAAGGAATGTGACCATCCTTTAGCTCCAAGACAAAAGAAGTATATTCGGGTTGGACAACAAGGAATCTGTTTTGGTTCAAAATCTGAGATTTTTCTTTGGTATTGAGTAGATTTATGCAGAGCCTGAACAGTTTTTATAGTCCAGAATAAGGTTCATAACAGTCCAGATTGAACAGGTGTGTAACCATAAGCCACATTGAACAATGATGGTATAAACATGTTCCATAAGAAGTGCACAAACATGTACCAAATTGAACAAACTATGTATAAACAAACATGTGTCTTTCCCGAAGATATCAACATCCAAACTGAGAATTTTTATTAAAGAAATAAGAAAATTACATAATTCCCAAACATTTTCATGTAATCAAGAAACATTACATAATTTCCAACAATACATAATTCCCAACATTACATAATTCCCAATGATTGTCATCCCTAAAGAAATTCTTCATAGCTTTGATTGATACTTCAAGTTCTTGCTTCGATGTTTCAAGTTCATGTTTTGACCCAGAAACGGCTCCTGAAACTGCTCCTAAAACTGTTGGTTAAGCATTTGTGTAGAAACATCAATACCGGACAACCAACATCTATAACAATGATGATAATGGTACCACCCAACAACATTCTTCAACCTGCACAACAATATCCCAATTAGATTAAAACCATAAAATCAGATAGTGTATGTTCATGGGAAAGAATTAACCAAAAGATCACTTTCTTTGCATACAAATGTACATGTCTCTAATTGAATTCTGCTATTAATAAGTGAAAGTGTTGATTATTATTGATAAGCGCTTACCGGGTGAGTGTTGGGTAAACGACCCTTTTAATGTTGCGAAACACACATTTCAGAAATGATGGGTGTTAGATCATAGATTTATTGGATTCAAAATCATCAAGATTGAAGATGAAAGATTCAAGAAGTCAAGGTTGAAAAGTTACTCTCAATAAAAGTCTAGGTCCTTTGTAATAAATAGTGAAAGTTATTTTTCTTTGTATTTTTATTTATTTTAGTGTTTTTCCTAAAATAGGTATATGACCTATTCCTTGCTAGGGGTGTGTAAGGAGTGTGTGTGCATATTCAGTATTATTCAGCCCCCATTCATCTTAGAGAGAAAAAGAGAGAGAGAGAGAGAGCTTAGTGAGAGAAACACATTCAAGAGAAAACTTGTAATCTTTGTTTGAAAAATTCATATCAGGTTTGCTAATCTCTTGTTTGTGAATATATATATCTCTTATTTGTAATAAGAAACTGAATCTACAAGGACAAACTATTGGTATCAGAGCTAAACCAGATTGAAATCAAAATTTTCCAGAAAATATTAATAGTCGGCACTGTTCATCATCTTCCAGAATCGATTTTCAATTTTTTGTGTGTTTTTCGAGTTGAAATCATTTGGGTTCTGTTCGAAATCAGTTTTAGATCGAGTTTGTATTGGTTTATTTCAGTATTGCATTGTAATCGATTCACATTTTGGTGATTTTTGGTGTTTTGGTGTTCACGAGTCATGTGCACTGTTCTTCGATCGAAATTTTTTTTAGAGTGTTTATTTTTTAAATTACTTGGTTGTAATTTGTTCTAGATGATTAGGCAATTGAATTGGCAAAGTTTCGAGTTGTAAATCGAAGTTTAGATTAGTTTTTTGGGATTTTCAGGGCCGTTTTTCGAAGTTCAGTGAAGAACAACAAGTTTGCGCCAGTTCATCCGGGTTTGCGCCAGTTCATAAGTGTTTCTCGCCAGATTCAAGGGACTTTTGCGCCAACTTCCCATAGCGCAAAGTTTCTTTTTGCGCCATCTGTTCGTCGCGTAAAACTCACTTTTGCGCCACTAGGGACTCCGGTCGCACTTTTACATCGGTCAACACCGGTCCATACCGGTCAGCATCATTCCGGTCACACCACACCAGTCGGGACACCGGTCAAGGACCCGGGCCCACAAGGCACCGGTCGGACCACACCGGGCACCCAAGGCACCGGTCAAGACCCCGATTTGCGCCATCTCCTCTTCGCGCAAACCTCAGATTCGCGCGACTCGCCTCTCGCGCAAAGTTCTTCTTGCGCCACCCTCCTCTCGCGCAAAACCTTCCAGACTTGGCTAATTTCAGGATTTTGCGCCAGACTCCTTTAGCGCAAAACTCCTTTTTGCGCCACAGCCCTTTGGCGCATTTCTGTCTTTTTGCTCCAGATTCTCATTTTCATTATTAATCTGCATTTACTTGATTTTATCTGGACTAACGATCATTTTAAGTTTCTTATTGCATATCTTTCATATCAGGATGACTTCCAGAGAAGCTCTCGCCATCGGAACGGATGTATAGCCACCCGTTCTCTTCAAGGGAGAGTACGAGCAATGGAAGGACAGATTCTTGGACTTCATCGATAGACATGACTTGGGAGATTATATCCGAATATCTCTAAAGGAAGGGATTATGACACCTCCTACCAAGGTTCTAACTGTAGCTGGAGAGAACGGATAATAAGAACAGAGAAAGTATCCATTACCACTTGATGAATACTCTGATGAGCAGAAGATAAGACACAAGGGCGACAAATTGGCAAAGTCTTTAATTCTTCAAGGCATACCAAACGAGATATATGTCAAGATTGACAGCTACAATGCCACTGGAAAGCAAATGTGGGATCAATTGGAGAAAATGATGCTAGGATCAAAAGTTGGGAACCAACTCAAAATATCCAATTGTCTCAATAACTATGAAGAGTTCAAGGCTAAGAAGGGTGAATCACTGGAGGCTACTTATGACCGATTTGTAACTTTGTTGAATGAACTCAGCAAGAACAAAGTGAATAAGTCACAAGTTGAGCTTAAGGTCAAGTTCCTTAGTATGAGTGGAAGAGATTTGCTAGGCAAATGAAGCAAATGAAGGACTTGAATGACATACCACTCCATGAAGTCTATGAAACTCTTAGACAGAATGAAGAAGAGGTTGATGAGATTTTGGATGAGAAGAGAAAGGTTGAGAAGGCAGTTGTAGATCCAGTTGCTTTGGTTGTGAGATAAAAGAATGTAAGCCTTAAGAAGAAGAAGATGATGATAAGTTCTAAATCAGAAGAGGACGAAAGAGAGATCAACTCTGACTCTGAAGACTGTGATAATCTGAAGCAAGCCATGCTTATGTTAACTAAGGCTTTTCAAAAGAAATTCTACAAAAAGCCTAGTTCGAACAGTCAGAGGTACTCATCTGGTTCAAGCAACTACAATCACAAGGAGAAAGTTGAAGGAAAGAGGATAAAGGTAAGGAGACCAGAATAGAAGAAGTACAGAGCTGAAGAGACCAAGGAGGAAGAACCTCCAAAGTGCTACAACTGCGGCAAATTTGGTCATTTTGCCAAGAACTGCAGCAAGCCCAAAGTCCGAAACTCTGAGTACTACAAGAACAAGCTGCTTCTAGCCAAACAACAAGAGGCTGGAAAAGCATTGATGGCAGAGGATAAATTTTGGCTTGATCATTCTGAAAATGAGGAAGAAGAGAAGGACGAGACAGCACACTTGTGTTTAATGGGTCATATGGAAGCTGAAGCTGATTCAGATGAAGAAGATAACGATAAGGTATGTGATTTAACCAAATCATATTTCTTGAAACAAATGCATGTTATGATGACTAAACTCCAAGAATTAGAGTCTAAACTTAAGCGTGAAAGAGGTGTTATTAATGATAAAAATAAATCTATACAGAAACTTAGCAATGATATTGCCGAGAAAAATGTATTGATTGAAACTTTACACAAAAGCATTGACACCAGTGCGAAAGAGGACTATAATTCATAAAGAGTTATCTGAAACTGTTTCAAAATATAGAGAGTGTGAGTTTAAGTCTAAAGAGCTTTCTAAAATGTATTCTTCGACTTCAAAAGAAAACAAATCTTTAATTGAAAAGGTGAATGTTTTGGAAGAGAAATTGCATACTTTGGGTCAAACTTAACAAACCATTCATTTAAACAAACCTAAAGAGAAACCTGACTGTTGGGGACTTGGTTACAAGAACCCACACCACCTCAAAAAGGGTATATCTGAAGCACCTGCTCTTTATGATTTTGGATTTATGAAACTGGCACCTCAATACCCTGAACTCAAAGTTTTTTGGACTAGTCTGTCTGAAGAAGATAAAGCCAAGGAATATGCTAAAAGAAAGAACACAACTAAAGTTCAACTTCCGTTTCGTTATGAGAAGTTGAATAATAGTTATAGTTCCGACAAATCAAAATCTCTTTCAAATGATTACTTTGAGAGCTATTCTGTAAAAGAAATAGAGGCTAAACCCATTGAAGGTAAACTTTACGTTCCTCCTCTCATTTTGGAAAAAAAAATTCTGAACTCGAGAATACTCTCAAAGAAGAAAGAATCTTGATGGACTTAGAACAAACTGTATTTTCCACTGTGTTCAAATATACTGAGCTTTCTAAATTATCCAAGGCTTTAAAATCTGATGATAGGTCTGGGTCACTTGATAATGAGGTTGATTTTCTAAACTCTGATGGTGGTTTAGATGACTGTGTTAGTGATTTTGACTTTAATGCTAAACTTCCTAATCATTCCTCCTTTGTTGTTAATTCTTTTGGGTTACCCAGTGTGTTTGAAAAAGGTGAAACATCAATGAAAATTGATAAATCAGTTTTTGTGAAATCTAAGAATGTAAAAGGTAAGAAGAAGAAATCTCAGCATTCACAGAAACCGATCACCACTGGAAAGTCAAAGAAGAAGCATTCTTTTGATACTCATCATTCTAACTCTAAAGTTTCAAATGTTTCAGATGTGAGAAAGAAAAAGCTTGGAGTTAAGTCAGCATGGATACCGAAACAAAAGATAGACGAGAATGCTAAATCATTTTCTAGTTTTGATTGTAATAAGAAGACTACTAGTAAAAATGATTTGATTGTGGATGTTGCTATTTCTAAAACTAAACTTGTTGATTCTCTCAAGAAATATTCCATACAACAATTATTACAGTTATCTCGTTCTGCTAGTAAATTTTCAAATTATGATGGATATGATTATGCTTCTCGAAAATATTTTGATGTTTGGTTTGGCACATATCATATTAACTCTTATCGTTCTAATTCCTCATATGTTTTTCAAAAGAAAAAAGCGGGCCCAAATTTCAATGGGTGCCAAAATCATGTGCTAACACAGTTGGACCCAAATACAAATGGGTACCAAAGAAAAGGGCTGAATCTGTGTTACAGGAATGTCAAGTCAAGGTTGAGTGAATGAAGAGATGGCTCTTGAATACTACAGTTCAAGACCCGCACTTCAATACTCAAAAGTCTTTACTCCCAGTTTTTATATGGATATCTAAACCTCGTGTTTCTTAATTTCTCTTGTGCAGACCCGTCATATGTGCTACTTGGATAACGGATGTTCCAAGCATATGACCGGGCAGAAAAGTCTGTTGACTAACTTTACAGAGAAATACTGCGGCACAGTTTGATTTGGTAACGATCAGTTTTCACCAATTCTGGGTTATGGTGATGTGGTACACGAAAATGTCATGATTAAGAAGGTGAGTTATGTTGAAGGCTTAGGACACAACCTTTTTAGTATTGGTCAGTTCTGTGACAAAGACTTAGAGGTGAATTTCAAGGCCAAGAAGTGTTCGGTACGCACTGAGGATGGGAAAGAACTCTTGGTTGGCACTCGCAAGTCAAACCTCTACACCATTAACTTGTCAAAGGTCCAGACTGACAATCAAGTGTGTCTACTCTCAAAAGCCTTGATGCAACAAAGGTGGCTATGGCATCGACGACTCTCTCACCTCAACTATCGGTACATCAATAAACTGGTCAGTAGAAAGCTAGTGAAAGGACTTCCTGAGCTCAAGTACGAAAAAGAACACTTGTGTGCAGCATGTGAAAAAGGGAAGATGAAGAGAGCTCCACACAAACCGAAGCCTGAACCAAGTACAAGCGCTTATTTAGAGTTGTTGCATATGGATCTCTGTGGTCCTATGTGAACGCAAAGCTTAGGCGGAAAGAAATACGTGTTAGTTATTGTGGACGATTATTCGCGATACACGTGGGTCAAATTTCTACGGTCAAAAGATGAGACACGCGAAGTTCTCATTACATTTCTAAAGACGATCCAGGTGAATCTGCAGAAACCAGTCAAGCTTCTCCGAACTGACAATGACACAGAGTTTAAAAACAGAACAGTTGAAGAATATCTCGAATCGGTCGGGATAACACATCAATACTCTGCTGCACGTACGCCTGAACAGAATGGAGTAGTCGAAAGGCGAAACCGTACGCTAGTCGAGGCCGCTCGTACTATGCTTAGTCAATCCGACTTACCTCTATTTCTGTGGGCTGAAGCTGTGTCGACTGCGTGTTACACTCAAAATCGGTCCATGATACACCGCCGATTTCAGAAGACTCCGTATGCGTTGATCAACAACCGAACACCAACCATTAAATATTTTCATGTTTTTGGTTGTCAGTTTTTGTACTAAATGACAGAGAGAGTCTTAATAAGTTCAGTGCTAAGGCGGATGAGGGCATCTTTATCGGCTATTCTTTTACATCTGCTACATACCGTGTATATCCGAAGAAGTCAAAGACTGTGGTTGAGAGTGTAAATGTTACATTCGATGAAGAGATGGCTTCTGAACACTTCAATTCAGAACCCGTGATAGCAGGAGTATTAGCTTCTGGACAAATCAGTCTAGAACCTATGTCTCAAGCGAACAAATCAGATGAAGCATCAACGTCTTCTAATCATTTATCTGATTTAGATATTTTATTTGAACTATTTTATGATGAATATCTTGGATCTAATGTGAATAAACCTGTTGTGGTTGACAAGATTGAAGATTCAACGATTACTCATCCAACCACTTCAGATGTTTCTACTGAACCAAATTCCCCGATTCAGCAAGATATTCCAGTTCAAATGCCTAATCCAATAGTTGAAGTTGTATCTACTAATGATGAGTCAGAAGTTGTTGAGTCTGTAGGATGTGATGTAAGGACAGATCAACAGACTGAACAAGTTGTACCTACTGAAGCTTCTGCACCAATTACTTCAACTGAATCCCTCCCTCATGATGTTCAATCTGAAGAACCTGAAAGTGGATTTTTAGATGACAACCATGATCAATCTTCATCTACTCCACTCCCTCATGAACATCGCTGGACCAAAGAGCACCCTCTTCACCAAGTAATTGGAGATCTCAACAAGCCGGTGCAAACTAGGTCAACAACTTTGAATCAATGTATGCATGACTCTTTCCTCAGCAAAATAGAGCCTACTCGAGTATCAGAAGCTCTTGCTGATTTGGATTGGGTGTCTGCCATGCAAGAAGAGTTAAACCAGTTTGAAGCCCTGAAGGTTTGGAGGCTAGTGCCAAAACCAGAAAGAAAGACCGTGATTGGAACTAAATGGGTATTTAAAAACAAGAAGGACGAAGATGGTATTGTTATAAGGAAGAAAGCCAGACTTGTTGCCAAGGGATATAGGCAAGAGGAAGGCATCGATTACAACGAAACGTTTGCTCCAGTAGCGCGTATAGAGGCAATCCGCATGTTTCTAGCCTACGCAGCTCACACACTAGTACAAAAATGACTTTTTGTGACGGTTTTGAAAAAGTAGGTTTGTAACGGTTTGATAAAAACCGTTACAAAAAGTCATAGAAAAATATAGAGAATAGTTTTAGTAACAGTTTTTATAAAAAAAACGTTACCATTACAAAAAACCTAGAAACATAAAGGAACTTTTAGATAAAAACGTTAATAAAAGGTCCCCTAAGGTAAATGTTTTGAAAAACTGTTGATTTATGTTGTGACGGTTTTTAAAAACCGTTGCCATATAGGACCATTTGGTAACGGTTTTTGTCTAAATCGTTGCTTTATGTCGTAACGGTTTTAAAAAACCATTACCGAAACTAAAATATATATAGCAACGTTTACTTGAAAACTGTTTCCAAAAGTCATCAAGTTCTATGGCGACGGTTTTGCAAAATTGGCGTCACCAAAATATAGTTTATGGCAATGGTTTTTAAAAAAAATTACGTTACCATATGTCATATTTTGGTAATTGTTTTAAACAATTTACGTCACCAAATCTTAAGCTACATTGACGGTTTTGAATAGTTTACATCACCACATTTCATGTTATGGTGACGGTTTTGAGTATGTTACCGTATGTCATTCTACGGTAACGGTTTTGAAAGATAAATGTCAACATATGTCATGTTATAGTAACGACTTTAAAAAATTATGTCACAACGATTACGGTTTGTATAATAAATGTCATCATATATCATGCTATGGTGACAGTTCGAAAAATAAATGACAATGCGCGTCATGCAAAGACGACGATTTTGTATAATAAACGTGTCCATGTGCCATGTTATGGTGACGATTTTAAATAATAAACGTCAACATACATCATGCTATGGTGACGGTTTTGAATAATAAATGTCATCGTACGTTATATTACGGTGACGGTTATGAAAAATAAACGTCAAGGTACCTCACGCTACGTGAAGACTTTGAAAAATAAACGTCAATGCATGTCAAGTTACGTTTTTCAGTTTCGAAAAATTTGCGTCACCATGTCTCATGCTACGATGACGGTTTAGAAAAGTAAATGTCACCGTACAACATGCTACGGGGACGGTTTTGAAAAATAAAATCTATCGTACGTTATGATGCTATGACGGTCTTGAAAAAAAGAAATCACCCTATCTCATGCTATGATGACATTTTCGAATAATAAGCGTCAGTGTATGTCATGCTAAGCTGATGATTTTGCATAATGAATGTCACATATGACATCCTATGGTGACGGTTTTGAAAAATAAACGTTACCCTATGTCATGCTATAGTGACGATTTTGAAATATAAATGTCAATGTATGGCATGTTACCGTATCAGCGTTGAATGATAAACATCACTATATGTAATGTTGTGGTGACATTTTTTAATGATAAACGTCATTATATGTTATTTTACCGTGATAGTCTTGATAATGTTTCGTCATTGTATGTCATGATCTAATGACGGTTTTGAGAAATTTATGTTAACATATGTCAGTTATGGTGATGTTTCTTAATAATAAACGTCATTATGTCATGATAAGGTAACAATTTTGAAAAATAAACGTCATTGTATGTCATACTACATTGACGGTTTCAAAAATAAACGTCACCATATGTCAGTTGAGGAATTTATATCGTCGTATGTCATTATACTATAACAGTTTTTAGAAATTTACGTCATCGTATGTCATATATAGTAATGATGGGCATGGACAACTGACATTTACCTTGTCCAGACTATATCAAAAATTCCTAATCCAGGACCATTCGAAACCATCAGTCTTTTTGTCCAACTTTAATAAAATTACAATATTTGTTTTATGTAATTCAAGAAAAAGAAATCCAAATGAAACAAACATACAAGATCCTTCAAATTTAAATTTACCGGTAACATAACAAATGCAAAACAAGATCCTTCAATAATTATGTAGAGCAAATAAAAAATGGTTGTAATCAAAAAGCAAAAATCTTAAACTAATATAGCAGATCAAAATTTGAAAAGACGAAATCCAAAACAAGTTAAAACAAATGCAAAAAAAAGGAATCCAACTATACCATCTGATGAAATGCAGAGGCATGAGAGTAGCAACATCATGAAAGGATGTGTTGTTTAAAGGGAAATCTTGGAGAAAAAAAACGGTGCATCAATTAATTTAAACAGTGACTAATTGGTTGATCATTTTAAAAAATTGAAAGGTTAGTCATTACCAAATTCTCTCATTGAGGATTTGTATCAAACACTTGGTGTTTTCATATAACAATGAAGTATTACACAATATCAAACACAATCACTGTAACCAAAGAAAGTTAGCACAAAAAGTTTGAATAAATCTAACACAAGTAGCCAAATCTGAATTCTACGACAAACGAGTATGAGAAGCAGTATGTGAACCTCGTTGCTAAACTGTTCATAATAGATGAGAGTTTTGTTGAATAGCCAAATGTCGCCGCTTGAACTGTTGGTTTTGTTGGCACTTTAATATTGGGGGGAAGGGGAGGGGGTGAATAGGAGTGTTCTGTTTTACTGTGGTAGTAGTTCTTCATTGGTGTTTCACTACTAGTGATTTAAGGGCATAATGGTTTTGTTAGGACTGCTCCTGATACTTTATAACCCTCATATCAATCCGAATACTTGCAAATGTGTTAATTGAGAAGCTTACACGAAGCCAAGAAAGGTTACTAGTTCAATTTAGTTTCCTTGCATATGAGTTGAAGTATTAAATGGTAACAATACCATATCTAATTTGATAATTATGTGTTCATTTTTTCATAAAGGTAGTCAAGATATGTAGAATTTCTATTACGCTTGTAATCAAACCATTTGCTCATTTGTTGAGTGTTGACTGTTACTTGTTCGTTGTAATTTGAAATTGAACAAGAGGTGTTGTTACATTATGTTCCTTTTTTCTTAGTATGTGATGTGGCTGAGGCTTATGCATGATATACGTTTATGACTGCATCACTAGATAAACTAATGTCTTAGGGGACTGCCATGATAGTCAACGATAGGTGTGTTAGTGGAGCAATTTACAACTATACAAAGCAACTTCTCATGGGATTTAATACGCCAATTTCAGTTGTGAAGTGTAAGCACGAGTGCACGACTATCAACTGCTTTAACTATTGAATTATATGGAGCTTTAGTTGCTTGTTTTCATAAACTTCTGTTTTTATAATTCTATTTCAGGTTTGGGATACCAATATAATAGAATTCTCCATGAGTACTTTTTATGACCAGGGTGTTGTTGTCATGAGATTAGCAATTGATAAGAATATTGCGGTATGATTTCATCTTTGTTTTTTCTATACACACACTTATCTTTATAAAAAAGCACAAACATCCAACTATCATAATGTTAGAAGATGATATCAAGTGCGTAGCAAAGACCAACTTTAGTAGCTTCAGTTTTAGGTTCCTTGGTTTTTAATTAAAACATGAGGTTAACACAACTACAAAAGACATGATGGAGTAGTAAAATGTAATGTAACAAGTTTTGAAGCCTAGATAATTGTTAGCCTTCCAAGATGTAGAGACAGGAAAAAGTGAAACACACATATGATAGTTAGCAATTATGTATCATGATTAAAATTGTAGCTTATAACTAACAAGCATCTTTTAGATACAAGACACACAATTGCATATTACTTCAACAGGATGAGTTATACTTTGTGCTATTAGTCGTGTACATCACTTTCAAAGTATTCTAGAAAAGAACTCAAGAAAAAAACTATAGTAGTAGACTGGATTTTCATTCTTATACATGCATTTTGACAACAATATGATTCACCAGCACCTGCCCTCTGCTCTGCTTTTCAGTTGCTCTTATCCTCCCTACATGAACAGTGCCCCTGCTGCCTCGTTTTCCAGGTCAAGTTCGTACGACTATGGTTTCCAAATTCCGAAGTGTTTTATTGTTCTGGAATGTGTAGTGGGTAAGAATTTAGGTGAAAGAAAGAGTGATTGACTTCTATTTTTTTTTTGCGAACTAAAAGAACAAAAAAGTAGGATATAATCCCTTTCTGTCTGATGTTCTTTAACAACATATATAACTGTATTTCCTTACAGGTATCTCAAAATACTTCTGATCGTCATAAGTAGAAGCAAAAAGCGAAGAAAAGAAACAAGAATTATACAACTATTAATCAGACGTTGAAGGCGCCGAAGCATACAGTAAGTATTGTAAATAGGAAAAACATTGTTTTAGAGGATAAGTAGGTTTGTTATAGGTGTTCAGAAGAATATAGTTTGATGAATGAATACGTTTGTTATGGTGCTATAATACAAGTATTCGTATTTTGTTAATATTAGTTTTGCGTTTTTTATAAATGTTAATGATTCAGTTATTATTTTGAATTTTTTTTTCGTGTTGTAATGTTTTCCATGCATAATAAAAAAGGTTGCCAAAAAGTAGTTTATGACAACAGTTTTGTAAATTTAGTGTTAGAATATGTCATGTTACATTGATAATTTTGAAAAATAAATGTCACCGCACATTATGTTATCGTGATGGTTTTCAGAAATAAATATGACCCTACGTCGTGCAATGATGACAGTTTTGTAAAATAAACGTCATCGATTGTCATGTTATGGTGACGGTTTTGTGAAATAGGTACGTCATATTTTATGGTGACGATTTTGCTAAATAAGCGTTATTGTTCGTTATGCTATGTTGACAATTTTGAAAAATAAATGTCACCATAGATCATGTTACGATGATGGTCGTAAAAAATAAACGTCACAATACGTCATTATATGATAACGTTTTGAAAAATAAACGCCACCGTATGTCATGCTACGGTGATGGTTTGAAAAATAAATGTCAATGTATGTCATGCTACAGTGATGGTTTTGAAAAATAAACGTCAATGTATGTCATGCTATGATGACGATTTTGTAAAATGAACGTCACCGTACGTTGTGCTATGGCGACGATTTTGAAAAGTAAACGATGTCGTACGTTGTGTTATGGTGAAGATTTTGAAAAATAAACGTCACCGTATTTTATGCTATGATGAGGGTTTTTAAAAGTAAACGTCATAATATGTCATGCTAGGGTGATGACTTTAACAAATAAACGTTGCCATATGTCATGCTACAGTGACGGTTTTGACAAATAAAGGTCTACGTATGTCATGCTACAATGATGGTTTATTAATATATACGTCAACGTACGTCATCTTATGGTGACCATTTAAAAACATAAATGTTACCATATGTCATTCTACGGTGTTGGTTTTGAAAAATAAATGTCACCTTATGTCATGGTATAGTGACGGTTTTGAAAAATAAACATGACCGTATATCATGGTACGGTGACAATTTAAAAAAAAACATCATCGTATGTCATGGTACGGTGACGGTTCTGAAGTAAATGTCATTGTATGTCATGCTAAGGTAACGGTTTTAAGAAAAAATTACTTTTTTTGTACACTTAAGGTGACGGTTTTAGCTTATGGTTACACTTTTTGATGTGATTTGGCAACGTTTTTTAAACATAACCAAAAGTATATCAAAAGTGACGGTAGGTACGATGACGATTTTTATGACCATGAAAACCGTTACCGTATATCTATGGTGACGGTTTTTAACCGTCACTTTTGACCATTTTTGTACTAGTGACAAGAACTTCACTGTCTACCAGATGGACGTGAAGACTGCCTTTCTGAATGGCATTCTTAAGGAGGAAGTCTACGTCTCTCAACTAGAAGGGTTTGTAAATCCAGATAAGTCAAATCACGTCTACATCTTGGATAAAGCCTTGTATGGTCTGAAACAAGCACCTCACGCCTGGTATGATGTTCTATCTCAATTCTTGGTCAAGTCAGGTTTTTCAAAAGGTAAAGTCGATACCACTTTGTTTATTAAAAAGGAGAAAGCTGATATTATTGTTATTCAAATATATGTAGATGATATTATATTTGGTTCTACAAATCCCAAATACTGTAAGAACTTTTCAAATCTCATGGTGTCACGATTTCAGATGATTATGATGGGAGAGATGAATTTCTTTCTCGGATTACAAATAAAACAGTTTTCAACGGGGATTTTCATTAATCAATCTAAGTACATTTTTTATATTCTTCGGAAATTCAAAATGGAAAATTGTAAACCAATTGGAACCCCAGGGCATCTAGTATCTCGATAGTGGATGTTCTCGTCATATGACTGGATAAAAAGACCTGCTCACTGAATACAAGGAAGAGAAAGGTCCCTCTGTGACCTTCGGTGGAAATGGAAAAGGATATACCCGAGGGTTTGGTGTCCTCAGCAATGGGACAACTACCTTTCGAAGAGTCGCTTATGTAGATGGACTGAAGCACAACCTTCTGAGCATCAGTCAGCTATGTGACAAAGACTACGAAGTTCGCTTTTCTAAGAAAGCATGTTCAGTGGTGGATGAAAAAGGAAAACTTGCTCTCAGTGGTTATCGCAGAGAAAATGTCTATGTAATAGATATGGACTCTACTATCACTGAAAACTTATGTTTTCTCTCTAAGGCCTCTTCTGATGTCAACTGGCTATGGCATAAAAGGCTCTCTCATCTAAACTTCAAAACCCTGAATTCTCTCTCATCTAAGAAATTGGTTTTTGGTCTTCCTCAGCACTCATATGCTAAAGAATCTCTCTGCTCAGCATGTGAAAAAGGAAAACAAACAAAAGCTAGTTTCAAGTCTAAACAAGTTTCCTCAGTGACAAGTCCTCTTCAGCTCTTACATATGGATCTGTTTGGCCCTGTCAACATCCAATCAATAGCTGGAAAGAAATATACGCTTGTCATTGTAGATGAATTCTCTCGATATACCTGGGTTATCTTTCTTCGCTGTAAGAGTGATACTCCATAAGAACTAATATCTTTTGTTAAAAAGATGGAAGTGCTGAATAATCTTACTGTTCGTTCAATAAGAAGTGATCATGGAACTGAATTCAAAAACAGTTCCCTGAACAATTTCTTCGAAAACAAGGGAATTTCTCATAACTTCTCTACAGTAAGAACACCTCAGCAAAACGGAGTCGCTGAAAGAAGAAACAGAACGATCATTGAAGTTGCTAGATCAATGCTAAGAGATTCTCATCTCCCTACTCAATTTTGGGCAGAAGCTGTAAACACTGCATGTTTTAATCAAAACAGATCGCTAATAGTAAAGCGATTTGGGAAGACAGCTTATGAACTTTTTCATGGAAGGAAGCCTTCTATCAGTTTTCTTCATATCTTTGGTTGTTAGTGCTATATCTTAAACAACAGAGATCAACTTGGAAAGTTCGACCCAAAAGCTGATGATGGAATATTTCTAGGATATTCCTCCATCTCCAAAGCCTACAGAGTTTTCAACAAAAGAAGACAATCTGTGGAAGAAACAATTCATGTCACATTCGATGAAACTCGCTAAGCGAACTCTAAACTAATCACTGACAATGAAGAATTAAATGCTTGGATGTTTTCTCACTACAAAGAAACTGAACCCTTCTTCTCAAACCATCAGCATTCAGATCCTCCAGCCGCTGATGATGATCCAAACATTATACCTCTTAGCGCTGAATCCAACTCATGGGTTTCAGCTGAACCTCTAAACACCTTGCTACCATAAGATCTACCTCTGTCTGAAAACCTCTCTGATAACAACTGTATGTCCACTACTCAACAGTTAATTGCTGATGAACCTCAAACGTCCTCATCAGTAAACATCCCAATTGTTGATTCAACCTCTGAGTTGATAGATCATGCTCCTGCTCAGCGATGGACCAGATATCATCCAATAGATCAAATTCTTGGTAATCCAGATGCAGGTATTCAGACACGACGAAGCTCAGGTAATATCTGTCTCTTTGTCAACTTTCTTTCTTTAATAGAACCAAAGAAGACTGATGATGCCCTCAGAGATCCAAACTGGGTCAGCGCTATGCAAGAAGAGCTGACTGAATTCTCTCGAAACAAAGTTTGGAATCTCGTTCCTAGACCATCTGATAAAACTGTTATAGGCACCAAATGGGTGTTTAGAAACAAGTTAGATGAACATGGAACTGTAACCCGCAACAAGGCTCGACTTGTTGCTCAGGGATACAGACAAGAGGAAGGTATAGACTATGATGAAACCTTTGCCCCTGTGGCTAGGCTCGAAGCAATTCGACTATTCTTAGCTTATGCAGTCTATAAAGATTTCATCGTCTATCAAATGGATGTAAAATCAGCATTCCTAAATGGAAAACTGAATGAAGAAGTCTATGTAGAACAACCTCCAGGGTTCTATGACCCTAAGTATCCAAATTATGTTTATAAATTGGATAAGGCTCTCTATGGTCTAAAACAAGCCCCTCGTGCTTGGTATGACACTCTCTCATCATTTCTTATCTCTGAAAATTTTGAACGTGGCAAGATTGATAATACGTTATTTTTCAGAAAGATAAAAGGTCATATAATTCTTGTACAAATATATGTCGATGACATAATATTTGGTTCTACTAACCCATCTCTATGTACTCGCTTCGCTGAAAGAATGAAGAAAGAATATAAAATGAGTATGATGGGTGAGCTGACATATTTTCTTGGTCTTCAGATTAAACAATCTGACAAAGGTACTTTTATAAGCCAAGGTAAGTATGTTAAAGATATGCTGAAGAAGTTTGGTCTTACTCAAAATTCAGCGATGAAAACTCCTATGGCACCACCCCTGACACTTAACAAAGATCCTTCTGGAAAACCTGTTAATGTCACTGCCTATAGAGGAATGATAGGCTCCCTGCTGTATCTTACAGTGAGCCGACCTGACATTATGTACTCTACTTGTTTATGTGCACGCTATCAATCTGAACCCAAGGAATCCCATCTGATCGCTGTTAAGCGAATTTTCAGATATCTGAAGGGAACTCCTAACCTCGGTCTTTGGTATCCCAAAGACTCAAGGTTCGATCTAACTGGTTATTCTGATAGTGATTTTGCAGGCTGTAAACTTGACAGAAAGAGTACCACTGGTGTATGTCAACTCCTGGGAGGAAAGCTGGTAAGTTGGACAAGCAAAAACCAAAATTCAGTGTCCACTTCCACAGCTGAAGCTGAATACGTAGCCGCTGGAAGCTGTTGTTCTCAAATCTTATGGATGAGAAATCAACTATTAGACTATGACCTTCAGCTGTCAAAGATTCCTATCTATTGCGACAGCACTAGTGCTATCGCTATAGCAAATAATCCAGTGCTACATTCAAAGACGAAACACATAGAGATCAGATATCACTTTATCAGAGATCATGTGATGAATGGTGATATTGAACTTCACTTTATCCCTACTGACTTTTAGCTTGCTGATTTATTCACCAAACCTCTTGATGAGACAAGGTTCGACTTTCTCATCAGTGAGCTTGGAATGTTGAATCTAGAAGAATAAATCTTCAGCGTTCATGCATTGTGTCAGTAATCATAAGTTCCCCTTTTATCATTCCCTCTGATAAACATTCTGACTCTTAGGTATGTTCTCTCAATCCCTACAACTGAATCTTCATTCAATTAAGATGTTTTTCAAAATATAAACCTTAATCACTGAACTTTCTTCAAATAATTAAAAGCTTTTTGAAAAATAAATTTATCACTGATATTTCTAGTCAGTGATCCTTTAAAAGAAAATCTATCCCTATCTTTACCATCAGGGATACTTTCAAAAAGAAAAATCTATCGCTGACTTTTCTTCAGCGATAATTTCAAAACGGACAAATGAACAGTCTCTCTCTTCTATGACGTCATTTGAACTGACAATCCACGACATGTCTTTTTCTGACACGTTCGTCCGTTGCCCTTCTATCCAATCAACTTCGTGGGACGCGTCCATGTCATGATGAGCATTTGTTTTCCCGCCTCTCACATTCTCTCTCCTTTCTCATACGTATAAAAGGAATGTTTTTCCATTCTTATCATTTTACGCTTTCTGGAAATACTTTCAAAGCAAGAATACTCTCTCAAGCATTCTAGCATTCTCAAGCATTTGTATCATCCTCTTCAAAGATCAACAGGTTATTCTTGATCTTTTTCTAATTCTTATCTTAAATCTTTTTACATAAAACTCCATTTATGGGTTTATAAGATTCTAATCACATAAAATCATTTTCATTTTTGATTTTATTCTTTAAAAACCATTTTATTTTGATTTTCTTCATTCAAAATCTTTGGTTTTTCTTCTTGTTCTTGTATATTATATTAAGAACACCTTGTTAATCTTCAAATTTGTTGATTTTCTATGTTTCTTTCCTCAAATAGAAACTAGAAAATCTTCTTTATTTTTTGACTAAAACCTTTTCTTCTACTCTTTTATCTACTCATATTCAGAATGGCTCAATCTGCACTTGTCGCTTCTAAGAACGTCAAATTCGCACTCACTGAATCGGAGCTTCCAAAGAAAAATCATCTCGCACGTCTCGATTTTGACGGTGTTAAGTACCCACATCTGAAGGAAGCTGCAATGTTTCTAAAGCAATCCTGCATTACTTATGCTATCACTGTGGATCCCACACCCTCCAAAGCTCTTCTCCAGCAATTCTGGTTTACTGCTGACGAAACCTCTATCACCAACAAAAAGGGTGAACAGGTTCCTGCTATCTCTTTCAGCACTCAACTTGGCTCAGGGATGATGACTGCCTTAGGCCTGAGGAAAGCTCTACGTTTTCCTGACAAACCCAGTAATGGATTCGACGCCTTGCCAACTAATGCTGAACTCATCCAATTCCTGGATGCCATGGAATACGCTTGGGAACCCAAGCCAAGGATGACGATTCCAAACAAGAAGCTGACTCTTGTGAAGAAGGCACTGATGCCTTCTCAGCTTAACTACATCTTCTCACACTTCATTCAGTGTATGAGTGGGAAGAGTGGCTCACTGGACCAAGCAAGCAAGATTCAGGTCCAGATGGCTTACTCAGTGATCGCTGGACGAAACTTCGACTACGCCACAGCTATCTTTGACGATCTCAAGTCAAAGATAGAGAAGACCGAAAGGGATCCCAAGGTCCCCTACGTACGCTTTATCTGCGCGTACCTGAAGTTTCTCTACCCTGCCACTTACCCCACTAACTCGGATGCATCTTTTCCGAAAGTGGGTCAGCGCTCCCTGGAGGTCAAGACGCTCCCCAATGAGGTAAGTATCTCTGAACTTCGCTCTCGTCTCTCTCTCCTCACTTCTTCATCTTCAGCGGCCATGCAGGAGGTTCCTTCTTCTGCTATCCCTGCCGCTACCCCTTCCAAACGACCATCAACTGGCTCCCTTGGTCCTTCGAAGAAGGCCAAGGTGACCAAGGAGAAAGCTACCTCTAGCTCTATACCTAAGGATGTTTATCAACAAACTTCCTTGGATGCTTTTGTGGGTCTCTCCTCCACATCCTCAGCGACAACCACTTCAACCGTGCCAGCGATCTCGGTCGCTGTCACTACAACAGTGACGCAACCTACAATCTCAGTTCAACAACAACCTGAGGTAACTACCCCTATCCCTACATCTTCTATCCCCATCTCTAGTCCTTCTATTTCTTTGATCTCTAACCCTCCATCTATTTCTAATCAACCACAGTTTGGACCCATAGGACCTAAACATCAATCTTTTGAGGAATCGTTACAATTCTACAAAATGTTTGATAATTCAGGTATCCCTATAACCTTAAACACTTCTCCCAACTCACCATATAAGCCTGTTTCTCAAAAACTAACTTATATTTCAGGTCCTAGTTTGGTGACTATTGACACAAATGTCAACAGTTTGACTACCAAGGTGGAGGCTCTGACTGCATCTCTCAACAACACCACCAATGTTGTTCAATCAGTTGGTGAAGCTCTGAAGACACTGACAGCCAACTGCGCCTCCAAAGCTGACATTTCTCAAATCACTACTCTCCAAGAAGCGATTATCAAAGTCCGGGATGACTCACAGCAACAGTTTGCAGCTCTGACTACAAAGGTTGATGCCTGTGAGGTCCTTCTTCAGCAGATCCTGTCCCGCCTGAAGGAACCAGCTCCAACTCCTGCTCCTTCATTTACAGAAGACGATCGCACCGCTCTAGACGTAGTTGTGGAGTTTATTCATCAAGCTACGTCTGATATCCCTGTACTTGAAGACCGACTCAAAGGACTGGAGGCTGAAGTCCAGAAGTTGTCCACCGCTGAGACCTCTACTCCTTCCCAAGATCTCTCCCTTCGTGATAATGACAAAGAGGGGGAGAAAACATCTGAAGAAAATAAGGAGAAAGAAGCTGATGCTGCTGAACAACTGAAGGAAACTCCCTCTCATGTTGAGGGGGAGATAGCTGCTGAGAAAGCCCCTCCTACCATCGCTGATCTAGTTGATGATGAGGAAGAGGAAGATGATGATGAAGACCTTGATCTTGAAGATCAAGAGGAAGATTCTCATCAAGATGATGATGATGACGATGAAGATCAATCTCTATGGTGTTCTTCAGCCGTCACTTTATCAGCGATAGCTTCGAAAGAAGTTATCAAAGCAGGGGGGAGTCAAGAGACACCTTCAGGAACCCCTTCCCAAATCAAAGGTGCAACTGCTGAGGGAACCCTGAAGATGATTTCACTACCTGAGGAGAATCCTTCTCAGGTATGCCTTACTCTTGTTCCTTTATCCTTCTACAAAAATCCCACCCCTGTTTCTTTCTAGCCTTTATCTCTCTCCTTCCCTAAAAATAAATCTAACCTTTTTCTTTTTCTGACCAGATAGTTCTCTCCCCTGCTTAAGGGTAAAGAGATTCAAATAATACCAGCTGCTGAAGCTGATGACCAAATAATCCCAATCTCTGTCAGAGAGGTTGATGAAGAGGATGAAGAAGAAGAAGAGTCCCTGCAACATCATGGAAGGCCCTCTAGACCATCTCACTAGTCAGAGGAAGAGAGAAAGAAAAGAACAGAGATGATCTCTCATCTGGAGAGTCAATGACGAAAGGTCCCCTCTCAATCATCAGATCTGTAGTTTCTGACTGAAGCTGAAATTGAAGAATCCGTCAGGGCTGAGAAGCTGATTGCTGACTGTCAAAGAGATGCCTCTCTGGCCCTCAAAATTCAGTCTTCTCAAGTCAAAGACAAGAAGCTGAAAAGCAAACCAGTGGAAGTCCAGGAAGCTCTTTTGAAAGAGATTGAAGAGGAACGCTCCAAAGAAAAAGCGGTCAGCGATAATTCTGTCGATTGGTGCAAGCACAAAATTGACTATCGCTCTGACCCAATGAAGATCGTAGCTGTTGCTATCTCTGGAAGAAAGAAGAAGGATAAACTCTCTGTCACCATGGAGATTACCAGAGAGGATGGAAGCTGCAAGGCTATGTTCATTTCAAAGCTGGAAGACTTTGGCTACATGGAGTGGCTTGAGTTCAAAGATGCGTTGAAGAAATCAAAGTCTACATACAGAGGCTATGTTGAAAGGGTAAATGATGCCCTCATCAACAGAGTCGCTGCTATACTAAAGGTGCCATCTACTCTTCCTCCAAAGTCCAAGCAAATCAAGAGAAAGCCTATCTCCTCCTCATCTGATAATGTCGCAGTGATCAGGAATGAAACCTCCATCAAATTCTCAAGAGAAGCTCTGTTCGGTCCTCCTCCTGATCTTTCAGTTATGGATCTATCTCTGCCTCCTGGCGGACCATATGTTGCGGGACAAGTACTTGAAGAACCTTTTGGAATCTTCTTCAGAGATGACGAGGAACAACTCAGATTTCAAAGGGTCTCTGAAATCCCTATCTGTCCCCTCGCTCTTCTTAAGGATCTCATGTGCCTATGGTGTACTCTCTCTCCTGCTGCTGAGCCAATCATAGCGATCATCTGCAAAGAATCTTTAGAGCGAAGGCAAAAAGGAGAAGAAATACCTGAGTATTTGATCAATCCTCCTAAACCCTCTTTAGATAGCTGATAGATTAGTTTCCTTTCTTGTAATCTATTAGTTTAACTTACAGTAGTTAGTACATCACTTGTACTTGTAATTTTCATACCTTGTAATTCTTTTCTTGGATTAATGAGAAATTCAGTGAAGTACTTAACTCTATCAGTGCTGTAAAAGATACCTCAAAATAGTAATTGGGACATGTATGTTATGAGTCCTGATTATTCCATCATTTTGAATTATAAAGTAATTTTCTTCAGTTACTTTGTCATTATCAAATAGGGGGAGATTGTTGATCCAAACTCTCTCAGTGATTTGATAACGACCCTCTTCTATACTTAGTGAAAATTACGTTTTAATATGTATTAGTGTTTCACCATCAACGATCAAACTGAGTCTGTTCAGTTATCGCTGATAATCTTTCTTATAAACATTTCTATGTATTAGTGTTTCACTATCAGCGATAAGACTGAGTTTGTTCAATTATCACTGATAGTTTCTGATGTAAACAGTAAACGTAATCCCTGAAGACAAGCCTCGCGTCAACAGATGTTCATAGCTGAATCGAAGACGAAGCTGCTGAACAAAGACAAGTCTACTAGTGACCTGATGCGGATATTAGTGAAGCAAAGACGAATCTACTTATACGCGAAGGAACATGAGGAAAAGCTTTAGCGATCGCTGAACTCTTGATATCTCTGAAGAAAGAGATACTCAGCGATCGAATGATCACTTAGCTTATGCCTCAAGTTTCCTTTTGTCTCACCTTGAACAACTTAGTACGATATGTCAGAACGGACATGTCTCTGCCACAATTCGTACAACATCTCTGTCAACTACACTGTTCATTGTTCGGCCGAAAGCATGTCTCCCAAAAGTCAGACTCCCAAAGCCAATCAGTGAACGCCACGTGTAAAGTGCCCTGCCATGCATTTAATGCAGAGGGTATAAATAGGAAGATCACCCCTTCATCTGAAGTGTGCTTAATCCTTGAACCCCGAAATAGAAACCTTTGTTTTCTATATCTCTTAATCCCCCTTTCTCTGAATTTCTTGTGCAACCATCTTAGTGTTTCTTAAGTTTGTTTAGATTGAGTCTGTCTTAATCTTATTCCGCAACAAACTTGTAAATTGTATTTGATTTATTAATAAACAATTTATTGAACTTTAATTCTTGTGTTTGTATTCAACCCCCCCCCCCCCCTTCTACAAACTTGTTAAGCACATTCGGGACCAACAATTCAAGACCACATTCAGATTCATCTGTATATGATAGCACACATATCAGCTGCCCTGCTACTGCCTTGCCGTTTGTTAAGACATGGCCAAAGCAGAAGGGACTAGATAAGTAAGCAGGATATCATATTGCTGATTTGTAGATTGCAATACTTTTGTACAAAGATAAACAATATAGATAAGAAACAGAGAGAGAGACCATTTGCTGACATTGATTCTATTCAACGCAAATTCTAAGTTATCAAAACCTGGCAGCTCCTTGGATCCACAAATCCCACCAATAATCATGTTATAAATTACATAACCAGGTTCAATACCATATCCATACATTTCTTTAAGCAACTTATATGCATACTTATAATCTTCTGATTTACAGTAAGCATGAACATACGCAGTCTACAAAGCAACAAATTCGCAATCAAAATTGAAATCAAAGTAACCTACTTATGAGTCCGAAAAGAGAGAGAGAGAGAGATCGACCATACGCATTTGGTACCCAGATAAACATACGCATACAAAGCAACAAAATCGAAATCAAAATCAAAATGGAAATCAAAATCAAAATCAAAATGGAAATGGAAATCGAAATCAAAATGGAAATCGAAATCAAAATCAAAACGGAAATCGAAATCGAAATCAAAATTGAAATCAAGATGAACTTGCTTATTAGTTTGAGAGCATTCAACCAATCGCATAAACCATCACTGAGTCTGATCGATGATAGACTTATACCTGGTTTTCGTTTCTTGCTTTCTGGAGTCTGATCGATATATTAGAATAAGGGATTCTAAACGATGAGGAGGGGGTAGAACCGTAGAAGGGTGTCGATATATCTCTACTATATATTAAAGGGCTTAAACGGTTTTTGAAAAAGACTCTTCTTGAAAGTAGTTCTTGAAAAGTAGTTATTGATTATATAGTTATAGTTTTGGTCCCTTAACTCTTGATAGATTTCATTTATACCTTTTAGTTTTACATTTTACATTTTCATTATATTAACACATATTAACATATATTAACTAAAATACGTTAAAAAATAATATTTAATTTTAACAAGTTATCCCATTATAGTCGTCTCTTCGATACCTTCGAAATGAGTCAAATATTGAATATTTTTTGATTTAATTATTTTATTATATGTTAAAAAATACATTTTAACATATCACATTAACATATATAATTACGTTGTATTTTGTGGATATCACATGTGATTAATTGTGGATATCACAAATTTCGATTATTTTGGGATATCACAAATTTCGATTATTTTGGGATATCACATGTCGATCAATGAAAACAGAATCATTCGACATATATATAATATATTATTTGAAATAAAGTAAAGTAATTGATTTGAAATAAATAAAAATATTATTGAAGACCCTCGTAGACGCAATTATTCTAACGCGCCAACATTTATCAACTCCAAATATTTTAGTCATAAAGAATCAGCGAGTCATAGCTCCTACTTCCAACGACAACCCCCCCAACTCCATATCTTGATCAAATCCCGAGTTTATTTCATCCATACATCGCACAAGTACAAAATGTATTAGGCGATGGAAATTGTGAATTTCGAGTCATATCTACTTGTTTCGGTGGTCATGAAGATGCATGGGACATTATCCGTACAGAGTTAATTAGTGAACTAACTGGGTATTAAAAGGAGATTACCCAATACCCATACTCATACACCATTGGACACGTCATGCACTTCCAGATGCAATGTCGTGGATTATCCCATACAAACGTAAATTAGATGTGAATGAATAATATATAGAGCGTACTCGTACTCGTGAATATGTTGATTTAAATGAATTATCAAAGTTGGAATCTGTTGGAATAAAAAAATACGCAATATATTTATTATGTTTATTATCTTGATGTTAAAACTTACGTTTGATGTAATGCATTTTCTCTTTTTAAAAAAAATCGATTAACCAAGGTATAATATATGACATATAATAATATAGTTAAATAAAAAAATAAAAAAATATTCAATATTGGGCTCATTTCGAAGGCATCGACGAGAAGATTATAATGGTGTAACTTGTTAAAATTAAAAATTATTTTTTAACGTATTTTAGTTAATATATGCTTATATGTGTTAATATAATGAAAATATAAAATGTAAAATGTAAAACTAAAAGGTATAAAGTAAATCTATCAAAAAAGTTCAGGAACAAAAACTGTAACTATAATTAAAAATAAAATAAGATGTGATGTGGGAGGGAATTGGAAATCCATTAAAATTAAATGTTACATTTACCACCCTTATAATTAATTATTTAATTAGGGAATTGGAAATCCATTCAAATTAATTGTTACATTTACCACCCTTATAATTAATTATTTAATTTACTTTATATCCCTTGTTTTTTCATTTTTCATTTTACACCCTTATCATGTTAACACAAATAATCGTATATGAAAAAAAAATGCAATGAAAAAATACGTTTCTTTTTTTACAAATTATATCATTATAATCGTATCGTCAATACCTTCAAAACGAGTCCAATATTGAATATTTTTTAATTTAACCGTATTATTAAAAACTATGAATATCTGTGAATTAGTTTGTTTTCTATCCATACGTTTTATTTTTTTTCACCGTTAGCATATTAAAAATAAATAATTTAGATCAACTAAAATATATTAAAAGTATGTTTCATTAGTATTATAAATTCTAATATTATAATTTTTTGATCAATAATTTTAATATAAACTAATTATTGAATATTTTTATTGGTAGCATAAATATGTAACATTATATATATATATATACTATCTAATCTATACTATTATATTAAATTGTGAACGGTTATTTTCAAAATTCAATGTTACATTTAACATCTTTACAATTAATTATTTAATTTACTTTATATCCCTTACTTTTTCATTTTTCATTTTACACCTTTGTTATATTAACACAAATAATGGTATATGAAAAAAATGCAATGAAAAAATATGTTTCTTTTTTTACAAATTATACCATTATAATGGTCTCGTCAATATCTTAAAAACGAGCCAAATATTGAATATTTTTTTAATGTAACCGTACTATTAACTATCATGAATATCTATGAACTAATTTGTTTTCTATCCATACGTTTTATTTTTTTCCCCACCTTTAGCATATTAAAAATACATAATCGTAGATCAACTAAAATATATTAAAAATACATTTCATTATTATTATAAACTAGGCATATACCCGCGCACGATGTGGCGCGAAAAATCGTGAAATCGAAGGAACAATTGACAAAGGTATGTATCCGCTCGCGAAACATCTCGAAATCAAAATAACAACAACGTTTCATTTTAAGTTTGTATTTCTTCGTCATTATCGATATTTTAGTCTATGATTCACATATAAGTGCACCAAACGAAGAACGAAATGAAAACTAATGTATTTAGTCTATAATTCATAGACTAAAGTATCGATAAGAACGAAGAATACAAACTTAAAATGAAAACGTTGTTGTCATTTTGATTTCGAGATGTTTTGCGAGCGGATACATACCTTTGCCAATTGTTCCTTCGATTGCACGATTTTTCACGCCGCATCGTGTGCGGGTATATGTCTATATAATAGTATAGATAAAAACTCTAAAACGGTTATTGTACAATCTTTTGTACAATAACATTTACCACCATACACTTACTTATTTAATTTACTTTATATCCCTTGTTTTTTCATTTTTCATTTTACACCATTATCATATTAACACAAATAACCGTATATGAACAAAAATGCAATGAAAAAAAAATACGTTTCTTTTTTTACAAATTGTACCATTATAATCGTATCGTCAATACCTTCAAAACGAGCTCAATATTGAATGTTTTTTAATTTAACCGTATTATTAAATATCATGAATATCTACGAATTAATTTGTTTTTTATCCATACGTTTTATTTTTTTCCCACCGTTAGCACATTAAAAATACATAATCGTAAAATACCTTTCATTCTTATTATAAATTATATCATTATAATTTTTTTCGTCAATAATTGTAATATAAATTAATTATTGAATATCTTTATGGGTTTAGGGTTTAGTGTTTCATAAGTTGTGATTCTTAGGTCATGGTTTATTGTTGATGACATGTCTATAAGGAAGTAGCATTAATTGTTCGTTCTTTACTCACATTCCGCTGCATCGCGCGGGTATATGCCTAGTATCTAAATA
This sequence comes from Arctium minus, assembly GCA_954870635.1. NCBI lineage: Eukaryota > Viridiplantae > Streptophyta > Magnoliopsida > Asterales > Asteraceae > Arctium > Arctium minus. The sequence goes on along the minus strand of OX941080.1, from coordinate 129,482,496 downwards.
CGTATTAAATCAAAACGGTTTTTTTAGATTGACAAAAATTCCCCTCACGTGGGAGGCACGTGAGGGGTTTAACGGAGCTCAGTTAAACATTAACGGCTGGAGAGACTTGATCTGAAACAAAGTTTAAACCACGATGACCATGACTGTAATTAATTCTATTGGGAGACCCAATCCAAAATTTCAAAGAACCACAGGGACCAAATCCGTAATTTACTCTTTTAACTTTTTTAAAATTAAAAATACTTTGAAAAAGTAAAATAAATAAAATTTTAAATATTTCAAAAAAATAAAATAAAAAACAAAAGAATTAAGTTAAATTAAATAAAAAAACAAAAGTATTAAAGTAAATTAAATTAATTAGGTTATATTTGGGTTAAAATGTATATCTAGATTATAAAAATATAACATGGAATCCATCAAAATCTCAACTTATTATGAAGGAATGTTGAAATCCCTTGTTTATGGAATTTGGTGGATTTTGAAGACTACTTCTTTAAAAAGGAATGAATTAAATGAATGAATGAAATTTGGTTAAAAGAATTCAACATTTCAATTCCATCAGATTCATTCAAAATTTGTGAACCAAAAACCACCTTATTGTCAATATGGTTTCCATTTTGTTACAGGTTGGGTCTCTTCTTTTAACTTTTCTAACTCCGATCCATTAATTTGAAGGGCAATTTGGTCAATTTATCTATTGATTATAAATCTTTTTTAAAACACCATTTAGATTATGACAAGTGTTCAACCCATTAACCCTCCATACCCATTTGACTTTTGACTCTCGCCTAATCCCACCCAATGTCTTCTTCCATCTTCCATTTCTCCCTCATCTATTCGACCAGAGAACTCGTTCCCACCCCAACCTAGACCTTTATGCCCTCTTACGTTGTGTTCTCTAATCTGGAGGGAAAAGAAAAGAAAATAAATAGATGGATGGAAAAGAAAGGAGAGAAAAGAAAGGAAAGAAAAATAATTATTTTCATTTGTGTTTTCGAAATGGAAGAAAATGAAAGAAAATAGTTTTCCATTTTCTTGAACAGGAGAGAAAGGAAAGGAAATATGTCAATTTTACAAATATACCCTTGTAAAAATATATTTTTTATAATGAAAGATTGAATAGTTTTGTAATTTTAATAATTTCAGTAATTTTTTTAAATGGTTTTAATTTTTTTCCTGTAACACCCTAAAAATTGGATCCATTTTAAAAAATAAAAATTTCGCAATAATATGTTTATAAGTGGAGGAGTTTAAACCTGTAACATTTGACTCAAAATAAACCTTTACAAAAGGCATCACCCAAACGGAAAAGAGTATAAGTGTTTACAAATTTGTAAAGTAAATAGAAACAAGGACCGACAACCTACTAATCTAAATGTTCCAATCTAGATTACAAATAGGGTGTCGTCTTCATCTCCCAAAATATTGACAAGTAAAGTGTACGCTCTATATCTCCTCAAAAGCTAAATCCTCCAAAAGGTTGGGCCCAGCCTAGTAAGATAATTCCACAATTATGAATAAGGTAATTAATGTATAACAATATTTAAAAGGGTTCACTTAAAATGAGAAAATTGGTTTACTTCCATACTGGTTTTTCCTCATGTAAAACGGGGAAGACCCGTTCCACCATAGGTTGTGACGGAACACAAAAGTAGGACACAACACGTATGGTGCCCATATTTAAGAATGGCTACTTACCGGCATCAACTCTATCCAAGTCTTTAGCCGTTAGAACATCAACTTTATCCAAGTCTTTAGTTCAACGTATAATTAGGTTTAACTCTATCCAAGTCTTTACCCCAAGATATCCAAGTTCAACCCTATCCAGGTCTTTACCTTGGATTTCCACCATTCTCCATTTAATTAAAGATGTGACATTTTATCATGATGCCTTTTGCAACCAAAGTCCAACATAAACATAATTTCAAACATTATACTATCATAGACAATTTCAATCATTAGGTTACCAATACATTCGCATAAATCACATTTTTCCTAAAGAGGGTAGGACACATTTCTATAGCATCTTGAGTTCTCAAATATCTATAATATTTAGATACATCACCACTCCAATTAAATTCATAAATCACGTTTCGATTCCCACATTTCATAATACTTTTAGAAGGTTGCAAATGGTCAAACATGCACGTATTTCATAACAATAAAACTCATCATGTTCACACAAATGTCAAAACCCTAGGTTTTGACCCAATAGTTCAAAAAGGTGCACAATGGAGAATAATGTTAGCATTTTAGATAGGTAAAGAAAAGGTTTTCATAGTGTTTAAGAACATGTATTATGAAGGAAAGACTCACAAAGTGGGTTTTGATGAAAACACAAAACCCTAAAATCTCCGTCTTGTAAGAATGAGACAAAAGAGAAGATGGAGGTGACAACCCTAACTTTCAATCTTGGTGTAGATGTCAACAACTTGTAATAAGTGATTGAAATGATGCTTTGGAAACCCTAAAAATCGGCTATTAAATGAGGAGGGAGGTTTGAGAGAGAAATCAATGTGATAGGTAAGAAGTGAATGAGAAAAGAGTCCAAATCCGAGTTTTTAAACCGTCAGATCTTCGCGGCAATAGTAACTAGCGATTATGCCCAAGGCATAATCGTCGGGACATAATCGCCCACTAACGAAGGCTCTCGGTACCTCGCCCGCAACAGTGCCTCCGCGATAGTGACCCAGGCACAATCGCCCCAATTGTACCGTGGGTCATGGAGGGCTCGCGACTATGACACCGCGAGAATACCATGGGCATTATCACCGGGCATTCTCACCGAGTGGCCTGCTCGCTCGACTATCTTCCGATTTCAACCCAATTTAACTCTAACGGATCAAACCCAACTTAAAAGTACTAACATACACGGGTGAGGAGCGAAATAAATGGTTATCTAATAATCAAACCAACCTTTATCAAATTGAACCATTAAGTTACCAAGGAGGGTTGAAATCGAATACTTACGAAATTTGGGGTGTCCGGGAAGACGTCGGGGAACTCCCAAACTATTTTGACGTCCTCGAGTTTGTTTTTCTCAAGCTTAGTGTCAATCACGTAGGCTAGTAAGGAGGAACATCCTTTCACTAAACACCTACGTGCCTTAGCCATGGTGATGATGGGTACTTCACCCTTCCTCCGCTCACCATACACAACCATATCACTTCCTTAAGTAGTCGGAATTCGAATCAGTTTCTTGGCATACAAAATTTCTGGTTGATTTTTGGCCAACCAATCTATTCCGATCACTATATCAAATCCCCCGATGGTCATTGGCATGAGATCGATTAAGAATTTCTTCCCTCCGATCTCCAAGGTGCAACCCCACAACAACTCGCAGACCACCACTTGACAACCATTATCTATCTCAACCACTAAAGCATCATCTAACGCACTAGTGGCCACCGTAAGGTTTTGGCGAAACGAATTTGACACAAAAGAAAAATTGGCACCGGAGTCAAACAATATGCGAGCGGGTATAGAGTTGACAAGGAACGTACCCGAAACAACGTCCAGTGACGCTTTCGCCTCATCGGAGGTCATCTGGAATGCTCTCCCCGGCGCCCTCGGAGGGTTCTCCTTTTTTCCTTGCAGTCCTCCCGCCTTCAATTTCAGGCACTCATTACGGAAATGCCCCGGTTTCTTGCATTCATAGCAAGTTACCTCTCGGATCTGGCAATTTTCGCAAACGTGCCCCGCTTTACCACATTTAAAACAATTCCTCTCGCTAGAGTTGCACGGGCCGAAATGTTTGCTTCTGCACTTGGGGCACCACCTAGCTTCCCGCCTAGGCTCGGTTCCCCTGTTGATGTTGTTGTTGAAGACCCGCGGTTTCTTGGAGGGTAAAGAGTTGCCTTCCCACTTTCTCTTCTCAGTCACCCCGACCCTCTCCTCGTGACTCTGGGAATAGACATCCTCCATGACTTTGGCCTCTTCAATGGCCTCACGGAGAGTAGAGGGTTTGGCGTTGCGAACCATGGACATCATGTCCGCCGGCAACCCTTTTAGAAATGCCTTCACCTTCTCATTCTCAGTTGGGGCTACATGTCCCACCAAATCAATCTTTTTGACAAACTTTCTTGAATAGTCACGCACGGTCATATTACCCTTCTTGAGGGCTCGGAACTCATCGACAATTCGGTCTATCGCCCTCTCATTGTAATATTCCTCCATCAACTTCTTCTTGAAAGCTTCCCACGATAATTAAGCAAGAATGACAACATAGAGGGTGGATCTAGTGATGTTCCACCACCGATGTATCGGGCCTCTAAGCATTTGGGATGAGAATCTCACTTTCTGATATTCCCCGCACTCACTGGAACCAAAAGCTTGCTCGATCGCCTGGATCCAATTCATACACTCAACTGGGTCATCGAATCCTGAGAACTCGGGCGATTTACTATAAAGGAATGTTTTGTAGGAGCAACTCTTTCCGCCCCTCTGAGCACCGACAACCACGTGCTCTTCCGTCCTGATCCCATTTCCAATACCACCCAAACAGGCCACCGCATTTTCGGCAACCACCTCCGGTCTTCTGAGACTAACATCCCTATCCTCCAACATCTTCAGGAATGCCTCTTGTTGCTTTTCTATAGCCAACGTCACCATCTGCATGACGCTAGCCATCATATCGGCTTGAGGGTTTGCCTCTCGAATGACCGGGTTTGATGACGCCAACTCCACCCTGGGTATGTGCTCTACCTCCCCGGTAAATATAGGCGGCCTATTAGGGGGAACAACATTCACCCCTCTAACCACCGGATTTGGATTGGACGTACTATCCTCATGAATTTCCCCTTCGACCAACGGTCGACTTCGAGTGTTCACCATGAGAGACAAAGGCTGCCACACAAGCACGAAAAAGAGTAAGAGATTCGGTCGAACACAAAGGAAGACGTACTAACACATTCACCAGTTGTCATGACATTAGTAAATCAAGCATGCTCAAGTAGCAATGTATTCATAATGGCATTAGCTAAGTGTAATTATGAACACATCATACCCAAGAATTCTCGTCACCATTATCATAATTCGTAATTCATGCAATTCCGTCGACTCTAAGACCATCCTATCTTAGTATTTCTACCCAATCCTCACAAATCATAACTTAATAACTCCAGCTTAAGTCTAGACATCTTACATTCATGCCTAGTTCCCTTAAACTAAAGCTTTGATACCAACTTGTAACACCCTAAAAATTGGCTCCATTTTAAAAAATAAAAATTTCGCAATAATATGTTTATAAGTGGAGGAGTTTAAACATGTAACATTTGACTCAAAATAAACCTTTACAAAAGGCATCACCCAAACGGGAAAGAGTATAAGCGTTTACAAATTTGTAAAGTAAATAGAAACAAGGACCGACAACCTACTAATCTAAATGTTCCAATCTAGATTACAAATCGGGTGTCATCTTCATCTCCCAAAATATTGACAAGTAAAGTGTACGCTCTATATCTCCTCAAAAGCTAAATCCTCCAAAAGGTTGGGCCCAGCCTAGTAAGATAATTCCACAATTATGAATAAGGTAATTAATGTATAACAATATTTAAAAGGGTTCACTTAAAATGAGAAAATTGGTTAACTTCCATACTGGTTTTTCCTCATGTAAAACGGGGGAGACCCGTTCCACCATAGGTTGTGACGGAACACAAAAGTAGACCACAACACGTATGGTGCCCATATTTAAGAATGGCTACTTACCGACATCAACTCTATCCAAGTCTTTAGCCGTTAGAACATCAACTCTATCAAAGTCTTTATTTCAACGTATACTTAGGTTCAACTCTATCCAAGTTTTTACCCCAAGATATCCAAGTTCAACCCTATCCAGGTCTTTACCTTGGATTTCCACCATTCTCCATTTAATTAAAGATGTGACACTTTATCATGATGCCCTTTGCAACCAAAGTCCAACATAAACGTAATTTCAAACATTATACCATCATAGACAATTTCAATCATTAGGTTACCAATACATTCACATAAATCACATTTTTCCCAAAGAGGGTAGGACACATTTCTATAGCATCTTGAGTTTTCAAATATCTATAATATGTAGATACATCACCACTCCAATTAAATTCATAACACATATTTCGATTCCCACGTTTCATAATACTTTTAGAAGGTTGTAAGTGGTCAAATATGCACGTATTTCATAACAATAAAACTCATCATGTTCACACAAATGTCAAAACCCTCGGTTTTGACCCAATAGTTCAAAAAGGTGCAAAATGGAGAATAATGTTAGCATTTTAGATAAGGTAACAAATTGTTTTCATAGTGTTTAAGAACATGTATTATGAAGGAAAGACTCACAAAGTGGGTTTTGATGAAAACCCAAAACCCTAAAATCTCCTTCTTGTAAGAATGAGACAAAGGAGAAGATAGAGATGACAACCCTAGCTTTCAATCTTGGTGTAGATGTCAACAACTTGCAATAAGTGAGGGAAATGATGCTTTGGAAACCCTAAAAATCGGCTCTTAAATGACGAGGGAGGTTTGAGAGAGAAATCAATGTGATAGGTGAGAAGTGAATGAGAAAAGAGGCCAAATGCGAGTTTTTAACTCGTCAGATATTCGCGGCGATAGTGACTAGCGATTATGCCTGGGCATAATCGCCCGCTAACGAGGGCTCTCGGTACCTCGCCCGCGACAGTGCCACTGCGATAGTGACCCGGGCACAATCGCCCCAATTGTACCGTGGGTCATGGAGGGCTCGCGACTATGACACGCGAGAATGCCCGCATTCTCGCGGGCATTCTCGCCGAGTGGTCTGCTCGCTCGACTATCTTCCGATTTCGACCCAGTTCAACTCTATTGGATCAAACCCAACTTAAAAGTACTAACATACACGGGTAAGGAGCGAAATAAATGGTTATCTGATAATCAAACCAACCTTTATCAAATTGAACCATTAAGTTACCATGGAGGGTTGAAATAGAATACTTACGAAATTTGGGGTGTTACATTTCCTTTCCTTTCCTTTCCTTCCCTTTCCTCCGACATTTGGGAGGAAAGTTATCAATTCTTTCCTTCCATTTCCTTTCCTTTCTCTCCTAAAAAAGTTTCGAGAACACGAGTTTTTTTTACTTTCCTCTCCTTTCCCTCCCTTTCTTTTCTTTTCCTTCATTGAATGAGTTTCGAGAACACAGCCTTAAGGACACAACCAAATAGAGAGTTTCTTTTAGAAGAGTTTGGGGATCCAGAAGAGAGGGAGAGTGAGAAGTTGTAGGTGATGATGGCGGTGCACAAGCAAAACGATGAACCTACTCACAACACACACATAGAAAGACACATACAACACCATCTCTGGCCATAAACAGGTGGGTTTGACATGATGAGGTCCATGTAGGTAAGTGTTGGTCGATAATATAACCCCAAAAGGCTATAGTAACTGAAAGGTCATACAAGTATACATATCCAACCAATGTCGTCTAAATCAAGTAATAATGACAAAAATACCAGGTTATCAATCAACAGAGATTTTGGAAGCAAGAGTCAACGAGTCAACCTTAAAATGAGATTTTAGATGTGAATTCGAAGGAATATTTAATTATTTATGGGATTGATTTAACCAACTACTGAGATATAGCAATAATAAGAAGAAAGTGTTTGGGTGGAAAAATCCATAATAGCAACTGACTAGGATAAATTCTTGTGACTATGATATCCTCGACAAGGATGATATCCTCGACATGTGATCATTAATTAACCTCGACAACCGTTATTTCTTTTATTTATTACATGTCATATTTGTAACCGGAGAATTATGATTAAGATCCGTTCATAAATTCTCCAACCTTAATTGACGACCAAGATTCAATTACATCATCAAGACATAAAGTTACCACCATAATGGCAATTGAAGACAACAGTTACAAACTTCAACTATATAAGAAGATTCGAAGGCACACATCGAAGTTCACAGATCATTCTACTCTGAAATTGCTCTCGAATAATCATTTGCTTTCGGAATTGTTATTTGAAATTTATTTATGATTCATATATTAAACACGTTATATAATAGCAACCATTGTTATTAAGGACAACGTTTTATTGACATAGTAGTTCCCTGACATCGCAAAGACTTGTTACCGATAACCAAAGTGTGCCAGTTTCAAAAGCTTCATCTTCATCGTTTTGTCTAAAAATTCAAGAAATAAAAATCAATCAAAAAGAATACCAAAGATGCAGCCATCAAAAGATCTTAGAATTCAAGAAACATATTGTTATATAAAAAGATCTATTAAGTTAATCTCGCCTCAGGGATTACAGTTTGTTCTACGACTAAAAAATCTACAAAAACTTTAATAATCACAAAGAATACCCAATAAGGAACCAACAGATGATCTAAAAACACAAAAACATTTTGGCAACTCATCCCCAAGGTTTGTTCAACATTTCAGGAGATGCAATGTAACACCTCAAAAATGGGACAACAAAAATTTCCAAAGAAACAAGAAATGTGGTATATAAATATCAAAATACGAGTCTTCACAAAAAGAGGAAAACTGAATATGTATGTTAATTACAAAGTGTAACAACTGGGTATGAGGACAACAACATACTAATCTAATTCCTTAAAAGAAATAAGATTACAATTAGGTGTCACATAAACCACCAAAAATAACTTCAATAGATGGCATCTCAAAATGCTCCCCAAGCTCTCTCTACAAAGACCGGTCAAACCTTGTTGGCGACCATGCCACTAGAACTTGATATACATGTCGACACCAAAACAAGTGTTAGGCCAAAAATCCTAATGAACATGAACATAAAGTAGATATTTGCAATATAATTAGTTAAAACTATTTGTAAGCCAAGTATAACATTTAGGTGGAATCAACGGGGGAGACTCGTACCATTGAGAGTGATGGGAACACAAAGTATGTCACTCAAACAACGTTGTCGCATAATGTTTCAAGACTTATAGTCCAAGTGTCCAAACAACTACTTAACAAGTTTCACCTCAAGAGCCAATTGACTTTAGTGTCTATTCTTACGAATAAAACCTTATGGATCAACACACTTAGTGTCTACCTCCAAGGTAACACCTTAAGCGCCAGAGTTCTTAGTGTCTACCCTGAAGGTAACATCTCAAGACTTAACCTTCCTAGTGCCTATTTGAAAAGTTTCATTCAAATGTATATATATATCAAATGAAAATGCTCACCAATCCACATTTAGATAATCTTTCTTTCATTGTAGTTTGGTAATTGTCAAATACCTTCATAAACTCATCTAAGCTCATGAGACTAGCATTTATAGACAAAATCCCAATTTAGGTCAATAATCCCAACAAATATAATTTTCATAAAAATACTAAGATGATGAATCAAGTTCAATATAAACTATCCCAAATAGACATGTAACACACAAATATTCATTATCATCACCTTATAAAGATTTACCCAAAATGCATAAAAGTTCATCAAATATGAGTATGAGACCAGATCACCAAATGGTTGTGTAATACTTGCAAATAAAGCTTGAAATGATATCAAAGAAAACATTTAGGCATGTATCTAGTTTTACAAAGCATTTAAAACTCACTTGTTAGGTTTTTAGAGAAAACATAGAAAACTTAGCAAAACCCTAGAAATAAGGAGTGGCTTGAAGCTTGATCAAGTCTTGAAATCTTCACACTAGGGTGGTAGTAAATGCTTGAATATGACGAATAAATTCTCTAGGATTATTTCTCAATGAAATAAATGAGGAGAGAGGAGAGAGATGTGAAAATCTACCCCAAAGCGAGCAAAATCGAATCTGCAAAATTGGGTTTTGACTTTCTGCATAAAAGATCAAGACTAGGTATTTAAACCTGATTGGCCTGTGTGTGATCCTGATAGGCGATTGTGACTAGGGCACAGTCGCAGGGCACCATCGCCCGGACTGTACCAAGAACCACTTCACCCCCGCGATCCTGCCATGCGATCGTGTCGGTGGCACTATCGCTGATGCAATCGCCCTAAATGTACCGACTACCGAGGGACTTGCATTGAATGCGATTGTGACTGGTTGTTGTCCCCAATGGCACTGTAGTCGGGCACAGTTGCCGGAAGTATACCAAAGCCAAAAATCAATTATCACTGTTCTAGGCTTTCAAGCCTAAAAAGATGTTCTAACATAAACCAAACTTAAAAATGAAATATTTAAAACAATCTAAGGGAAAAATATAAATAAACCTAGATATTTCACTTACCCAAAAATTCCGTGTGTTACATGCAAAACCTTTGGTTCTAGAGTATGTGATAAATGTGGTAAATAGAAGAAGAATTTGGGAGATAGTTTAAATCAAAATCACTTGACCTTCAAAGTCTATGTACGTCCCCATTTTGGAACTCATTAGCCATATTGTTAACAACATTAACAATATGAGCCAAACATAGAAGATAGTTCAATCACAAATGACTTACCCGTAATTGAAGAATGCCATCTGCTTTCAGACTTGATATATAATCCAAAAAAAGTCGATTATCGAAATTACACAGAAAATCGATTATCGAAGACAAAAACTCGAAATGAGATAGAGAAAAATGTGTAATCAAACATATATAATCAAAAGAACAAAAAACCATTGAATATCGATCAAATACAAACAAAATTGTGAAATAAAGTAAACCGTTATCAAATTCAAACAAAAATATGTAATCAAGACAATCACTATCGAATACAAACACAAATTGGAGAGGCAAAACATAAAAAATCATTGAACAAAAAATCTGAACTTGGAGAGCAATGGGAAAGGCACGAAGAAATCGGGTAGAGATGTTGTAATCAAAATGGAAGGCTATGAGATGTAGAAATCAAAAAAATTGCTAGGACTTTAGTCTTGGGGAATCAAAAGCCAATGAGATGCGCTTCAAGATTGGGAGCGGGAAAAGGTGCATTGGGAGTACACATCGACAAAAAGAATGCATAATCAAGTTGTACATTATGTTTCTTAACGTGTAATTAAGAGATTTTAACATTTAATGCTTGGCAGTACTTAATGCATTAAAGGTTGTTTTTAAGACTTTAAATGTTTTACACGATAGTATAAATTTTATCATTATATTATTATTGTTGTTGTATTTTATAACAATCATTATTATTGTTATTATATTTATAATATTAAATATTATTATGAAAAAAAAAAGTCCAAGAAAACCCAACAAACTTTTCGATTTTGAGTGATTAAGTCAATAGATAATTTTTGAACAAATAAATGTCTAGACTTTTTGTTATCAGTTAAATAGATAATTTTGACCAAAAACCTAACATACCCTGACTCCACCCCATGTGACTCCAGCCTCCCATCTTCATCTAGTCCCCAACCCTCATCGACGATTGGTTTATTCTCTGTTGACATTCTCACACACAAACTTGACATTTGAGTATTCTCAAATCTTGAATTGTGGTTGAATTTTGGTTATTCTTCATTGTTGATAAGATGTTAAATTGAAAAATGGAGGGGTGTATGATATAGGAGGAGGGATACCATTGAAAATTAAAAGGGTCGATAGGCTAAATATGACTTTTGGTTGATCTCTTTTTTTGCAAAAATTACTCAAACAAATAAATATATGAAATATCAAATTAAAGAAAATAATTTTTGAATTTTTTTTTTCATTTTAATTTTGATCACTCAGCAGCACACGTTTCCAAACACTATATAGTTCATAAGTTAAAAAAAAAAAATCACCGCCAATTTTAAAATTTTTAATCATCTATTTAATTTTAAGCAATTAATATCATTGGCATATTTAATATTTGTCATTTTACCAACTAATGCATTTAATTCAATAGTCGCATCCACTTTATACCCTAACATTTTTCTTTACTCGCCAAATCATTCAAGAGTCATTTTCTATACAAAAAAAGTCATTCGAGAGTCTTTAACAATGAGGAACGTCTCCATCTTGGTTCTCTTTATCCTTGCTTAATTACGTACATATTGGTTTTATCAAGGTAAAATTTGATTTTATTTGCATTATTATTTCTTTTTACTAATAAAAATAATTTTTTTATTATTTATATAATTTAATATTTAGACCAAATAAATGGAAAACGATATGCTAAAGGGTCTATGCGTGATTACAGAAAACTGATATCGAGTGAAGCTGTTGAAGTATGTAAGAAAAGTTTTGAGATGTTGTGCATTCGAATCACATTGTGATCGTAAGTGCAAACAAAATTGGGATCAAGGTTCCAGCCGATACTGCTTAACAAGATTGACTTGCTTATGTGGTAAACCATGTTATTAGGAAATCAAAACTGTCCCAAAGCCATAATAGCAATTTCTTTTAAGTAAAAACAATTATGTTCTTAGAGTCTACAGTTTGATGTCTTTCATTAATAAATATACCTTTTATTTTCTTTTTATAACTTTACAGTTAATATATAGATATATAATGAAGTTTTTTTTTTGGAAGGGTGTCCTAGGTTATGCCTAGACTAATCCCTTAGCAAATTATGACTGTAAGACATCAGCACTGATTAAATCTTAGTGGCCACAATTGTTGTGTACGTCTGGATTCGAACCCTGGACAGATGGGATATTCCACCACATCCCCCAGGGCCTTAACCAATACGCCACAACCCTTGTGGTTAGATATATAATGAAGTTAGAATGTGTGTGTACACATACACACACACACATATATATATATATATATATATATATATAGAGAGAGAGAGAGAGAGAGAGGAAAGTTCCTTTAGGAACCCAAAATTGGTTAGAAACCGGGAACCTTCCACAATGTGTCACGTTTCTTTATTTAAGATGAATATTCATCATGAATAACACATTCATGATGAATAAGGAAGTGTTATTCATCATGAACATATTAATGATGAATAACACATCTATATTCATGATAAATAACACATTTATATTCATGTTGAATATGTCACATGTTGCGTTGTGGATGATTCTCAAGATGCTAATCAATTTTAGGTTCATAACAAAAATTGCCCCTATATATATGTACGTGTGTGTGTATACATATAGAGTCCTAATTATATGAAAACCTCATATATTGTGAGTACTATGAGGTCCAATCATATCCAATAACATGTTTTTATCTTAGGGTCATAATAGACATCTTAAATAAAATGTTGATACAATGGAGTTGAATATATGATAAGAGGTCCAATAATATCTAATAACATGTTTTTCTCGGTCACATTCACACACACGAGCTTGACATTTGAGTATTCTCAAATCTTGAATTGTGGTTGAGTTTTGGTTATTCTACATAGTTGATAAAATGTTAAATTGGAAAATGGAGGTGAATATATGATAGGAGGAGCAATAACATTGACAATTAGAAGGGTCGATTGGCTAAATATGACTTTTGTTCGACCCTCCTTTTTGCAAAAATCACTCAAAAAATAAATATATAAAATACCAAATTATTGAAAATTTGAAAACAAGATTTACATTTTTTAATATAAATTTTGATCACTCAGCAACGAACGTTATTCAACACTATATAGTTCATAAGTAAGAAAATTCACCACGTAACATAGACAAATTTTAAAATTTTCAACCAACTATTTAATATTAAGCAATTAATAACTTTTTCATATTTAATATTTGTTTTTTTACCAACTAAATAATTAATGCATTTAACTCAACAGTCGCATCCACTTTATATGTACCCCAACGTTTTTCTTTACTTGCCAAGTCGTTCAAGAGTTATTTTTATACATCAAAAGTCTTAAAAATGAGGAACGTTTCCATCTTTGTTCTCTTTCTTCTAATACACATTGGTTTATTCAGGTAAAATTTGATTCTGTTTGCATTATTATTTCTTTTTATTAATAAAAAAGTGATTTTTATTATCTATATAATTTAATATTTAGACCAAATAAATGGAAAAAAAACGATATGCTAAAGGGTCTATGCGTGATTACAGGAAATCTGATATCAACTGAAGCTACTGAAGTATGTACGAAAAGGTTTGAGATGTGGTGCACCAATCAAAATGTGATCGTAAGTGCAAAGGTTCTAGGGGATACTGCTTAACAGGATTGACTTGCTTGTGTAGTAAACCATGTTATTAGGAAATCAAAATTGTCTGAGACAACAATATTGGACTTGCTTGTGTAGTAAACCGGCAACAGATCTCTCCTTATTAACTATGTGTCTGAGAAGGTCCCCTCCGTAACCTTTGGATATAATTCTAACGTTGTGTTCTTGAGTTTTTTTTTTACGAGGGAAACGGAAGGAAAGTAGGAGGGAAAGAAAAAAATGTTGTGTTCTCGAGTTTTTTTAAGGAGGGAAAGGGAAGGAAAATATTGATGATTTTTCTCCCAAAACTTTCCTCCCAAATATGGGAGGAAACGGAAGGAAATGAAAGAAAGGAATTTAAAAAGAATTAAAAATATTTATAAAATTACACATATACCCATTAGTTACATTCCACTATGAAATAAATAAGGATATATTGGTAAAAATGACATCTTTCCTTTCCTTTCTCTCCTACTCGAGAACATGAAAATTTAATTTTTTTCCCTCCCTTTCCTTTCTTTTCCTTCAATCTCAAGAACACAAATACATATATTTCTTTCTTTTCCTTCCCTTCCCTTCCCTTTCTTTTCTTTCCCTTTCTTTTCTTTTCTTTCCTTCAAAAACTCAAGAACACAGCGTAAAGGTTTCACTAAAGGCTATGGAACACTCTCAAATGGTTCCATCACCTTCAATAAGGTAGCATGTGTGGAAGGTCTGATGCACAATCTCTTAAGCATCAGTCAACTATGTTATCTAGCATACATTGTCACCTTCAAACTTTGTGTCTGCACTATCACTGATAAAAACAACCAAGTTGTATTATCGGGTGTTAGAAAGGATAATGTTTATGTCATTAACATGGGTCAAAGTTCCATTGGGTCAAATATTTGTTTCATATATGAAGAATCGGCCAAAAAGAACTGGCTCTGGCATAAACGTCTATCTCACCTGAACTTCAAGACTCTGAATATTCTCTTAAACAAAGATCTTGTTGTTGGGATACCCAAGTTATCCTTTGTAAAAGAGAAAGTTTGTGCAACTTGTGAAAAGAGGAAGCTGACCAAATCCTCCTTCAAATCAAAGAAATGTTTCTCAATCTCCCTTCCTCTTCAAATGCTTCATATGGATCTATGTGGACTAGTCAGCACTCCTAGCCTCGGTGGAAAAAAAGTACATTCTAGTAGTTGTTGATGAATCACTCATTATACTTAGGTATATTTTCTCGGGTACAAAAGTGACACCACTGAAGAAATCATAAAATTCATCAAGAAATCGGAGGTACTGAACGGTCAACTAGTGAGAGCGGTAAGAAGTGACAATGGGACCGAATTCAGAAACAGTACATTAGAAGACTTCTTCAATGACAAATGGATTTCTCAAAACTTCTCAGCTGTCAGAACTCCTCAACAAAATGGTGTTGTGGAAAGAAAGAATATGACCCTATGTGAAGATGCTCGATCTATGCTAAGTGAATCTCACATACCTACCTACTTTGGGGCCGAATCAATCAACACTGCCTGCTTCACTCAAAATCGGTTAGTGGTTGTGAAGAGACACAACAAACTCCCTATATAGTCTTCTATTTTAACGCCCGTATTTTTCCTAATAAGGTAAGTCACATTCATTTATATACAAAGTCATCAAAGTACAAAGCTTTATTCACAAAAAAATTATTAAACATAAAGACATAAAGCAATAAAACGTGTTAAGAACGAGTTCTGATCAGATGTAATCAGAAGTCATATTCCTAACTCCTTAACTCCCCCTGAAATTATGCATCATAAAATATTTCAGTACAAAATATATGCAAAAATTTATTAACCCCCCCTAAAAATGTAGATCATCTGAGCTTTGAGTCAGACTCCCCCTGAAATAACATACTTAAGTGCAGATATCTTTCAGATTAAACATAAAGAAATGAAAAAAAATAACTAAACTAAACTTTATTAGATAACAACAGATTAAGTCTTAAGATTTAACATACCAAGTTTTGAAATGAGAAAATTAAATCTCTTTTCATCAAGAGGCTTGGTAAATAAATCTGCAAGTTGATAATTTGTGTTTACAAAGTAAAGTTCGATTGTACATTTTTTGACATTATCTTTTATAAAATGATATCTCACGTCTATGTGCTTGCTTTTAGTATGTTGAACAGGGTTTGCTGATATGGCAATTGCGCTCTTAGAATCGCAGTATATCGGGATCTTGTCGTACTTAAAGCTATAATCTCGGAGTTGTGTCCGCATCCACAACACTTGAGAACAGTAGCTAGCTGCAGCTACATATTCTGCCTCGGTTGCTGAAGTAGATACACAGAGTTGTTTCTTTGAAACCCAACTCACGAGTTTATCGCCAAAAAATTGTATATGTCCCGACGTACTCTTCCTGTCAAGCATACAACCTGCATGATCTGCATCTGAATATATTGTGAGCTTAAAACCTATATCCTTAGGATACCACAGACCAAGATCTGCAGTGCCCTTCAGATATCTAAAGATACGCTTGACTGTAGACAAATGAGATTCTTTAGGACTAGCCTGATATCGTGCACATAAGCATGTAGAAAACATTATATATGGCCTACTAGATGTTAAGTATATTAAAGAACCAATCATACCTCGGTAGGTTCTAACATCGACAACTTTTCCAGAAGGATCAGTGTCAACCTTAGTTCCCGGTGCCATCGGGGTTCCAATAGGAGTATAATTTTCCATTTTAAATTTTCTTAGAATATCGAAAATGTACTTTGATTGATTAATAAAGATCCCCGTGGAAAATTGTTTGACTTGTAATCCGAGAAAGAAATTCATCTCTCCCATCATACTCATCTGAAATCTTGACACCATAAGGTTAGAAAAATTCTTGCAGTACTTGGCATTAGTTGAGCCAAATATGATATCATCCACATATATCTGAATTAAAATGATATCGGATTTTTCCTTTTTAATAAAAAGAGTAGTATCGAATTTACCTTTTGAGAAGCCCGACTTGACTAAAAATTTGGATAAGACTTCATACTAGGCGCGAGGGGCTTGTTTCAGACCATAAAGAGCTTTGTCCAGAATGTATACATGATTAGGTTTCTCTGGATTGAAAAACCTTCAGGCTGAGAGACGTAGACTTCCTCCTTTAAGATGTCGTTCAGAAAGACAGTCTTCACGTCCATTTGATAGACAGTGAAGTTCTTGTGTGCGACATATGCTAGAAACATGCAGATTGCTTCTATGCGCGCAACTGGAGCATAAGTCTCGTCGTAATCTATACCTTCCTCTTGCCTATATCCTTTAGCCACAAGTTTTGCTTTGTTTCTGATTACGATACCATCTTCGTCTTTCTTGTTCTTGAAAACCCATTTTGTGCCAATTATGGTTTTTCCTTCAGGTTTAGGCACTAGTCTCTAGACCTTAAGCGCTTGAAATTGATTCAGCTCTTCTTGCATTACGGTTACCCAGTCTAAGTCAGCTAGAACTTCATATACTCGTGTTGGCTCTATCTTGCTCAGGAATGAATCATGCATGCACTGATTTAGTGTAGCAGACCTAGTTTGCACCGGTTTGGATGGATCTCCAATGATCTGATGTATCGGGTGCTCTTTGGTCCACTTGTATTCATGAAGGAGTGGATTAGATGTAGATTGATCATAATGTTCATCTAAAAATCCACTTTCAACTTCTTCATTTTCTTCAGGATTAGGTAGGGGTTCAGTTGAAGTATTCTGTGTAGAAGCTTCAGTTGGTTGGACATTTTATGTCTGTTGATTATTCGTTACAGTGCATCCAACTAATTCAACAACTTCTGGCTCGACATTTTCATGTACAAATTCAACTTCAACTGAAGGAGTAGGTGTTAGAATCGGAGTTTCTTGCTGAACTGGGGGAACAGATTCAGTTAAGACATTTGAAGTGATTGGATGATGATTGCTTGAATCTTCAGGTCTGTCAATCACAACAGGTTTAGGCAATTTAGACCCAAGAAACTCATCATAAAAGAATTCAAACAGTAAATCTAATTCCGATAAATGAGATGTAGAAGTTGATGGTTTATCAGAATTAGGTGCATTAACCACAAGTTCTGGACTGGTTTGTCCATAAGCTAACACTCCAGTAAGTACAGGTTCTGAACTATGTTGTTCAGAAGCCAACTCCTCATCAAATGTAACATTGACGCTCTCAACAACGATCTTCGACTTCTTTAGATATAGTCTGTAGGCTGCAGACGTTTGAGAATAGCCGATAAAAATGCCTTCTTCAGCTTTTGGACTGAACTTATTCAAGTTCTCCTTGTCATTCAATACGAAGCACCTGCATCCAAAAATATGAAAATGTTTAATGCTAGGTATTCGATTATATATTAAAGCATATGGTGTTTTACCGAACCGACGGTGGATAATGGAGCGATTTTGCATGTAGCAAGCAGTCGACACAGCTTCAGCCCATAGAAATAGAGGTAGTTCTGATTGACTCAGCATAGTACAAGTGGCCTCAACTAGTGTTCTGTTTTGTCTTTCTACAACTCCATTCTGTTCAGGCGTTCTGGCAGCAGAAAACTGATATGTTATCCTGACCGATTCGAGATAATCGTCAACAATTCTATTCTTGAATTCTGTGTCATTGTCTGTTCGAAGAAGCTTTACTGTCTTCTGCAGATTCACTTGAGTGGTCTTTAGAAATGTGATGATGACTTCGGGCGTCTCATCCTTTGATCTCATATATTTGACCCAAGTGTATCTAGAGTAATCGTCCACAATCACTAAAACATACTTCTTGCTATTTATGCTTTGAGTTCGCATCGGACCGTAGAGATCCATATGCAGTAGTTCCAGTAGAGAACCTGTACTAGGCTCAGGCTTAGGCTTATGAGCATCTCTTTTCATCTTGCCTTTCTCACACGCTGGATAGAGATGTTCTTTGACGTATTTAAGCTCTGGAAGTCCTTTCACTAAATTACCCGTGACCAACTTATTGATGTAACGAAAATCCAGGTGAGATAGCCTTCTATGTCATAACTAACTCTGTTGCATAGAGGCTTTTGATAGTAGACACACCTCATTGTCAGTCTTGACTTTTGACAGGTTGATTGTGTAGAGGTTTGACTTTCTCGTACCAACCAAGAGTTCTTTACCATCTTCAGTACGTACAGAACACCTCTTGGCCTTGAAATTAACCTCTAAGTCTTTGTCGCAGAACTGTCCAATGCTGAATAGGTTATGTCCTAAACCTTCTACATAGATCACTTTCTTGATCGTTACGTTGTCTTGAATAACATCACCATAACCCAGAATTGGTGAAAACTGGTCATTCCCGAATCGCACATTTCCACAAAATTTATTTGTATAGTTAGACAATAAATATTTATATCCGGTCATATGATTGGAGCAACCAGAATCCAAGTACCACATATGACGGGTCTGCATAAGAGAAATCAGGGAACAACAACTTTAGGTACCCATTTATATTTAGGTTCTTTCAGATTAGCGCAAGATTTTGGCACCCATTTGAATTTGGGTCCTCTTTTATTTTGAAAAACATGAGGTATACAGTATGTTCCAAACCAACATTCAGAATATTGTCGAGTCACAAAATCATTTCGACGATATGTAGACAACTGATTAGTAATCGGAGATAATTGGAACAATTGCTTTATTAAATATTTCTTGTAAGAAGTTACAAGATTTGTTTTTGTAGAAGCAATGTTACCAACCAAATCAGTACTACTAACAGAAATCCTATTACATTCAGAATCCGAAAATGACTTTGTAAGCTCTCCAACAATCTTCTTTGGTCGTCATTCAGTTCTTACTTCAGACCTTTCCTTTCTCAGTTCTGAAACAAAAGATTTAGATTTTTTTAGGAAAATGAGATTTCTGAGTCTGTGATTTCTTTTGCTTACCTGTGTTGGTCCGTTTCTGTGAGCGCCTTTTCTTTTGCTTTTTACCTTTTTCATAATAATTGGTACTCGCAGGAACTGATTCACCAACCTTAGTTGATGATTCACCTACCTCAAACACACTAGGTAAAGCTTCAGAGTTAATAATGAAACCAGAATGATATGGAAGTTTTGCATTGAAGTCAAACATATCAATACTTTCATCAACACAACCATCATCAGAATTTAAGAAATCATTTACACACGCAAATAAGTCATCAAAATCATCTTCAAAAGTTTGAGGTACCTTGGAAGAGTTTGAACACTCATTAGATGTAGATTAAAAAACAGTGTTCTTCATTACAGTAGAAAACACAACTTTTTCAATATCAACCAAAATTCTTTCGTCAGATAACACATTTTCAAGATCAATTATTTTGCTTTCTAAAACAAGTGGAGGAATATAAATTTTGGCTTTAATAGGTTTTACCTCCAACTCTTTTATAGAATAACTTGCAAAATAATCATTCGAAAGGAACTTCGGTTGTTCAGAAATATAACTATCATTCAACTTTTGATAGCAGAATGGTAGTTGCATTTTCGTTGTATTATTTCTATTCTTTTCTTCCTTGGCCTCTACTTCATCAGAAGATTTGGTAACAAACTTGGGTTTCAAATGAGGATGTTTGTTAGCCGCTTGTAAAAAATCAAAGTTATACAAAGTTGGTTGTTTTTTGATTGCTTTCTTCAAATAGTGTGGGTTATCGTAACCGAGACTCCACTTTTCTTTAACATCATTTTCCTCATTTGGTGTATTTAGAAAGATGGTTTGATCTATTTGACCTCTAGTATATAATTTTGCTTCCAAACCATTTACCTTTTTCTCCAAAATCTTATTTTCAACATGCAATTTGTGAACTCTTAGCACAAATTCTTGTTTTTCAAGATCAGACTTTGAAAGTTTAGAGATAGCTTCAGAAATCTTATTTTCAAAACAATCTTTTTGTTGTTTAAACTCAGTAGCAGATTTGTTCAAAGAGTCAATCAGACTTTTGTTCCCAACAAGTTCCTTGTTGAGATAAAAAATAGTTTGACGCTTCTTAGCAACCCTGCTTTTCTCCTTTTTCAATTTATTTTGAAGGTCTTGAAGCTCAATCATCATGGCTTCCATTTTGTTTAGAAAATCAGATTCAGAAAAATTTTGTACCTCATCAGAATTATCTTCATCCGACTCATCATACTTCACTAATTTCCCCATCAGACACATATGAGCCGTCTCTTTTTTTTTTTCTTCATCTGAGTGGTCAAGCCAAAACTCGAATTCTGCCATTAAAGCCTTTCCCGCTTCTTTCTTCTTTGCCAGTAGCATCTTGTGCTTGTAATAGTCAGAGTTTCTCACGGTAGGCTTCCGACGGTCTTTGGCGTAATGACCCACTTTATCACAGTTATAGCATTTTATCAGCTCATCAGACCTCTTCTCACCGTAATCATTAACAAACTTTTTCTTCTCTTCTGGCTTTCTTTCTAGAAATTTCTTCTCCTCATACCTTCTTCCTTCAACTTTTTTCTCTATGCTCATAATTTTTGGAACCAGAAGAGTATCTTTGACTGTTTGATCCCGGCTTTTTATAAAATTTATTTTGGAAAGCTCGGGTCAACGATAACATGGCTTGCTTTAAGCTTTCTCCATCATCACTGTCAGAATCAACATCATCAGAATCGTCACAACTTGGAATAACAACTTTCTTTTTCTTCTTCTTTTCCTTCTTTTCTTTCTCTTTCTGAGCTTACTACCAAGGCAATGGGGTCAACGGCTTTTTCAGCTTTTTTCTTCTCTTCTCTTTTCTCTTCCACTTCCTCCTCATTCTGCCTCAATGTTTCATTCACTTCATGCAAAGGAATATCACTGAGATCTTTCATTTGTTTCATCCTTCTTGTATGCTTCTTCCATTCGGGCTGAAGGATACTGAGGAATTTGACATTGTTTTCTATTTGCTTCTTCTTCACCTTGTTCTTTGCAAGCTCATTAAGCAATAGAACAAATCTCTCATATGTTTCCTTAAGGCTCTCATTCTCCTTATCTTTGAACTCTTCATTGTTGTTAATACAATTAGCAACCTTCATCTGGTTTCCGACCTTAAATCCCATCATCATCTTCTGTAACTGATCCCACGTTTTCTTGGCAGTTGCTTTGTAGCAGTCTATTTTGATGTAGATCTCGTTAGGTATGCTTTGCAAAAGTAGAGATTTAGCTTGCTTGTCGGCTTTATATCTATTCTTCTGCTCTTCAGTATACTGAGAAAGATCTTTTGGTACTGTCTTTGTCTTTTGTGCTCTGTTCACATTCCCATCTTCGCTGTCAAAGGATTCATCATCTGATATTTCCATGGTAAGAGGTACCATTGGACCTTCCATGATGGACATCAAAATGTTCTCTCCATTTGCATGTATGTCCACAAAATCCTGAAACCGGTCTTTCCATTGCTCATATTCTCCTTTGAAGAGCACCGGAGGTTTCACATCTGTACCGATAGAGAGTGCGTCTTTGGAAGTCATCCTGTTAAGAAAACTGTTTCAATAAGAACTTGAAATGATCGTTAGTTCAAGTGCAATCAAAATACAGAAAAACTTCGAAATTTCAGAAATTAAAATATTCAAAAATCTCCTAAGTATGGAATTCGCACACCACACTTGGACAAAAGCAATTCGCACACAGATAGAATTCGCAGACAACAATTCGCACAAACATCAAACTCCAGAATTCGCACACACACAAACTTCAGAATTCGCAGACAAATACAATCCAAAAAATTCGCACACTACAGAATTCGCACGTAGTTATATGCGAGTTCTAGGAATTCGCACACAAAACTATGCGAAAACTAGACTTAGAAAAATTTTGAAAAACTAACTTTTTGTATAAGCTTTTCGCATAACAGAATCATACGAATTATGTACTTGGAAAATTTTCAAACACTTCTTATGCGAATTCTGAGGAATT
The DNA here is from genome assembly GCA_954870635.1 of Arctium minus. Taxonomy (NCBI): domain Eukaryota; kingdom Viridiplantae; phylum Streptophyta; class Magnoliopsida; order Asterales; family Asteraceae; genus Arctium; species Arctium minus. The sequence continues at coordinate 129,459,625 of OX941080.1, read as the reverse complement.
TGTATGTCACAGTATGCGAGTTCTTCACTTCTCGCACACAGGCATATACGAAATCTGAACTTAGAAAATTTTTCAAAAAGCTTTTAGTATAAAGTATCTATGCGAATTCTGACTTTTCACATACAAGCTTGTACGAATTCTAAGGATTTCTTATAACACACACATGCGAATTCAACACATTTCGCATATCACTATCATGCGAATTCTATACTTGTGAAATTTTCAGATACAAAATATGTGAAATCTCTTGATCTGCGAGTTCTTGATGCGAGTTCTTGAGATTTATGCGAGTTCTTCGAATCTCGACTAAAAACCACTCTGATCAACTTAAAAACCCATCAAATCTTCAAATTACGATCTGAAACTTTGACAATTTGATCACTAACACTATACGAACCTATTACAAACGCTGAATTTCAAAAAAAATCAATTACATTCACAAATTGATCTGATACAGTGCTTTCGAACTCGTGAAACTAAAACTCGTAAAAATCCAAGAATTGAACAAAATTATAGTGCAAGATTTCAACAAACCAATACAAGATTGTCCTAAAACAATATACAAACACAATTGACTCAAACAAACTCGCAATTTCTCAGAAAAATTCGAAATTCGATCTAGTATCAATACACAGTGCGAACATCCATTTCTTTGATTGATTTCAATTTGAACCCTGCTCTGAAACCAATTAATAGTCCCTTAATCAGTGTAAAGTAAGATGATACAAACGATTCAATCAATTTCCATTTTTATTACAATCAAGAAATCGATACAGTATATGCTCTTTCAAACTTTCTCTCTCTACAGGAACTCGTATGATGCTCTCTCACAAACTATTAGAACTACACGCACATCACTATTCATATCCCTATTTATACATGAACACAAAACACTCACACCACTAAACATTCACACTACTTTGACTTTAACATTTATTACAATCGACTTTGACTTTAGCATGAGAGTTTGACTTGAGCTTTGACTTGGCTTGACTTTCAGTCTTCAATCTTTATGATCTTGTATCCAACATATTTATGCACTAACAGGGTGTGTAATGAGGTAAAATGGAAAAGAGAGTTTGATTAGAAGTGAGCTTAAATGTTTAAAAGAAAGAGGGTGAGAGATCAGAGTAAAAGAATCTCAAACTCTGCACCAAACTTTTTCTGAGTCGGACAGCCGCATAATCTGTTGGTTCACACTACTTCGTGACCTTCATTGAAAAAGGCACTTAGCTCATGCCAACTCTTGCATAAACCTCACCTGCTACTCATTCTTTTCTCAACAAAAGAATGTTTCATATTTTAAAGGGGAAGCAGCACATTATCTATCGAATCTTCATTTGGAAGATGTTGATATTGAAATAGAAGGAAAGTTTCCCCACCTTCGACCCTTTCTCATGCACATTGAGTCTGTGTATAACTATTGTTGTCTCAATGGTTTACATAATTTTGAGCCTTATTATAAAAAGCAATCATTGTGCTAAATTCTTTCATACACAAGCACAAACACATAGAAAATTCATTTTTCTGTCAGAACGTTCATAGATTAACCTTGTGTTATTCAATGATTGAATGGAAGTACTTGGGAGTGAACATCACACAAGCTCCTTATATAGTACATTCGTTGTACTCAGTAACTTTGTGTTACTGACAGGCATTTTAACTGTTTCATTCGTTGATTCAGGGTTACCAATCGTCATTTGTCAGAATTTGTAAATATTCAGATGAATACATTCATGAATTGATGGCAGTCTATCAGATCAGACAGAGCTTGTTCATACTATTCTTTAGGGGAGATTGACTATTTTCCTACATGGGGGAAATTGTTTCTGTTTCTCATGAAGACTGCGCTTATTTGTTCATAAAGGGGGAGATACTTCAAAGACAAATTTGACCTTGAAATGTTTTGATGATTCTGATTCTCACAATTCATCAAAAAGCGGGAGATAATTCAAGATTTCAAAGTCAGATCCGTTTCAAAGCGAAAGTGAAGCAAGATGTGATAAAGGGAAAAAAGTAAAGTCAGATTGTTGTTAAAATGAGGATTCAAACTTTATAAGTTGCAGATCTGAAGATGTTCATGCTTCAAAGTTTATTTTTTGTAATCAAAGGTGAAGATTGTCAAAAGTGATCAAGGAATCCAAAGAGGGAGATTAACTTGAAAGTGTTGTCAAAGATCAAGCAAAGTGACAAAGATTTGAAGATGTCAAAGTGGTGAAAGATTATTTGCTGAAGATTTTTCAAGGAAAAGAATACCTGAAGATTAATGTCAATTTTTTTTAATCTTGAATCCAAAGGGGGAGATTGTTAGAGTTAAATTGTATTCAAGATTAAAAGGAGGGTCTGAAATGTAATTGTTGTAAAGTGTATGGGTGTATATTGTAAATAGTGTAAAGAGTTGACCAAGTGCTAAGGTCATGTTGACCATATAAATAGCTGGTCATAGTGTTGTTTTAGTAAGAAGAACACACACGCATTTCAGAGAGCTTACACCGTAAGAACACACACACATTGGGCTAATTGTAATAAGCAACAAATAGGGATATGACTTGATTTAGATGTTATGATCAATAAAGAAAGTGTTTCTTGATATTCTGAGTATTGATTAATAGCTAGAAACTGGAACTACAAACCTAATGTACACGGCCCAAAATACAATAATGACGACTTTACAAAACTTCCAATACTTAGAACATTTTATGTTCTAACATTCTCCCCCTAAGTTTTGTAAAGGAATCATCCTCTTCAAGCTTCAACTCTTCTCCCCCTTGATTTCTTTAGAAAACTTAGTGTTGCTTAAACTTCAAAACAACTCTGGCTCCCCCTTGAAAATAGCTCTTATCATTGAAGTTTCTACTTTAATACCAGATCTAATGTAGACAATAACCTCGACCGAGTGCACAAAAAGACAACTTTTATCTCTAGAAAATTCAACAGATTCGTTACGCCCACAAGAAAGAAATGTGTGAATTTTGCATGACAACCACAGTGCATCTTCAGTTTATAACATCAAATTTGTCTTTGAACCGCGAGTTGAATAGGAACTCAGCTTAAGAACTTAATCTGATAAGCTTGCAAGAGGAAACAACTGGTAGAAAACACTACTAGGCAAGGGTAGAAGATTATTCTGAAATCTGCTCAACAATTGATGAATGACACTCATTTTCTAACTGCTTTCCAGAACACTGAACGAACGAACTCAGGACTTCTTTCTTCACGGATCAGTTGGATGATTATAAGCACTCAAAACTCTAGATTACAACCAAAGCATAAGAACAATGATTGCAGTCACTCACACTTCTAATTGATCAGGTCAGAAGAATGATTAAGAGCACTCAAAGGTCTAACATCGTAGAGAAGGACTCCAGACTGATGATTGCAGATACTCAAGCTGCTAATCCCATCCAATCAAAGACTAAATCCAAGCACCCAGTATCTGAAAATCTTGACTGGCATGAGCACTCGTGAAAATCTAGATCAGTTGCTAAAAATATGTGACCAACAAAAGATAGGAATGATGTCACATATGCATTACGCAAAAAATCTCGTGAACAGGGCAAACTTGTAGCAAAATAGGTTCAGAATAGTCACTTTTCACATACCAAGTGAAAGTCCAAGATCTCTAAATCTTTAGAGAGAGAACGTAGAGAGAGAAAGAATATACGCTCAAAGTAATCAGATGTATTCAAATGAAGTGCTAAAGTTACAAAAACAAAGGACAAAGGGGACTTAAATACCCCTAGCCTTAAAAAAACTGATTACCCAATTAAGAACATTATAGGCTAGAAAATAAATACAATGATTACTATAAAAACAGATCTAACAATCTCCCCCTTAATAATCATTGGCGCTGTGGTCTTCAAAAACAGCATAGACCAACCAGGCGACTTTGAAGAATCACTGACGCTCTTCTCGTTGATGAAGTCTATTCAGCCCGATTAATACTTCCAAACGTCGCAGAGTGGAACGGAAATTCAATCTCTCTTGAATTGAATTTAAAGTCTTCTGGAGAAGTCGGATTTCATCATTATCAACTAGAAATGCATTTTCTCTTGTTTCCAAAAATCTTCTTTTAGCCTTCTTCAGATGTTGCTCCAACTGAAGCTTAATCACCTTTAAAGTTCCATCAGAGTAATGAGCAATTTCTTTAAATCTGAGAAAGCATTTTTCATTTGAGCCATTCTTGTACACCACTCCATATGGATCTTCAACTATGGTGAGAAGGGGATAAGACTCTAAGTTTGGCAAGCTTCGGTTGGGCTTATGAAGATTAACAACCGGCTGAAAACTTTCAATGGACATCTGGAAATCAAAAACTCGGAAGAATCGAATTTGCCGTCTAATGAATCTTTTGATGAAGAACAAAGCTTGTGAAACATCCCGTGTTCTATGATATAGATTCCTGAAATGATCATATAAGAATTCAATGTCATCTATAGAAAGGTCAGTGAAGTCTGCCTCTGAAAATTTATACTGCTTGCAGTCTCTTCTTTCAACTTCAAAATCAGGATACCAGATATTCACAAACTTGTTGATTGTGACACTGATGACTCGAACAATCAAGTGTTGAGAAGACACGGTATTATTCCTTTTGCGCTGGTACTTAATGAACATTAAGTATTCAAATTGATATTCATCTGACTCTTTCTCTACCCCAAGAATTGCATAGATGTTAATTGCCCTTCTTTTAGAAACAAAGATGTTACTCTGAGTGTCTTCTAGAAAAGTTGATCTGAGTCTTGAAGCCATGTATCTCTGTTGCAAATTCCTCTGTCTCTGTTGTCTAGATAAAGTTGGTCCTTCTTCTAGAATAGACGGTGAAATCACAGGATCAGAAGGTGGAACATCAGCTTGTGCTCCTGACGACTGACCAAATTCAAATGATCTTGAAGGAATAGTGGTAGTCGGAGCTGAACAAGTAACAGGAGTAGATGTGACATTAGCAGTTTCAGGAACCTCACCATGAGCAGGAAGATCACTATATAATACTTCTGCCTCTTCTTCATCTTTTGCATCCATGAACACTGAATCATCTTTTGTATCATAAATGATAATGATGTCATCACAATCTTCTATCTTCACTTTACAGACTTTTTCATACTTAGAATCATCATCATCATCTGAATTAATTTCAATAATGTTCGAAAAGAAAGACTTCATCTCAGATACAATATCAGCATTAGCAACTACAACTGGATTGGAAACAATGTCTGGATCTTCATAAACAAAAATCTGCCAGTTTTTCTCTTTGTTCTGCTCAGAAGCTTTGATAAAATCAGACATTGAAGATGAATCAACCCTATCAATCAACAGATTCACCAAATCATTAACGTTGCAATCTTCAACATTTTCAGCATTCTGTTCAGATCAACCAACCGCTTCTTCTTGAATTGGATTATCTCTCTCTGACGAAGTTCCTTCCATTCTTGGTCTCTTAGCCATCTCCCCCTCATGGCCTTGATGATCAGGATCATCTTGGTCATGTTGGCGCTTAAGAGACGGACCGACCTCAGTTCTGCAGCTTTGTTCCAGACGTTCAACCTTGTTAGAGATATCAGAAAAAGCTTGAGTCAAAAAAAATTTAAGATCAGCAAAACTTGATTGAACTTCTGATCTGAATGCATGAAACTCATCAGATAAAGCAGTAATACGGTCAGACTCAGAAGAAGGAACTGGAGGCGGTGTAGGTTGGAAGTTCCGTAGAAAAGAAAGAAGATCTTGATCCTGATGTTGTGGCGGTGACATAGACAGTAGACGCGCATATAGTAGATCAGTCAACTCATAAATAGGAAGTTCATGAAGAGAAGACCTTGAAGATGTACCAGAAGGAGCAGACATAGAAATTCCCGCAGACATAGAAACCACCGAAGGAAACGGAAGAGAAACAATCGGAGAAGTAGTTGAAGTCACAGCAGAAGAAGGTTCACAAAGAACTACCCCAGTTGGTCGTCTGAAAGGAATCTCTGGAGGAATGACAGACGTATCAATCTCAGGAATCTTGCCTTTGAAGAAAGTCTTCAACTTCAGAATCTGTGCTTCCTTTTCTGCATCCATTTTCTCTGATAACTGACGAATGACATCATTCAAAGTAGAGAATTTGTCGGAAGAAACCCGAGCTTGATCAGAAGAAAGCTCTACAGATGGAACTGTTGAAGACTGAATAGCCGCAAGCGAAATTGCTGGAGCTTGACTTTGTACCGAAGCCAAGGCTTGATCAAATGTTGTATCCAATTCATCTTCAGAAACAACTTCTGTTGAAACAACCACTTCCGGTGTCCTGATCTTTCTTTCATAAATCCGAATACTCGGTTGATCAGCATCATCAACATCATCACCATCACTATCACTATCAGAATCATCAGTTGCATCTTCATCATCATTTTCCCCATCTTTATCACTAGAAATATCAGCATCAACAGCAGTATCACTAACTTCAGGACCAATATCAGCTAGAACAACACCAATTTGTTGAGATGCAATGATGGTCTCATCTTCATGTGCTACAGCAATATCAACCTCTTTTTCAGCAACTGTTTCAATCTCTTGTTCAGCAGCTTTGTTGACCTCTTGTTCAGAAATAAATACTTCAATTTCAACTTCTTGATTAGCAGGAACTTCAACTTCTTGATCAACAGGAACTTCAACTTCTTGATCAGCTTCCAGAAGTATTTCATTATCGAAGCAATATTCGATAATACTTTCATCTAAAGGATCTGCATAATTCACAATAAGCTCCGAAGGAATGGGCATCGAATAGTCAAAAGTCCGCTTCACCTTTTGGATGTAAGTCATTTCTGTATCAGGAACTATTGGCCAAGATAATCTTCGAGGAATATCCGAATTGCTTCTGAGTATGCTTCTGATGATAAGCTTCAAGAATCGAATGAATGGAATAAACTTGCGTTTCTTGTTGGTAAGCTTGTCATGCACCACCTCCGAGAGTTCGGTCCAGAAAATGAATGTGTACTCGACATGCAAGTCATAGACGACTGCATGGAACAAACGGAGATACAGTAGACTTGCACTGTCCGTTCCGGAATGTTTTGACGTTAGGCACCTGATGATGACAGAGAAGAGAGCATACCAAACTGGAGGTAATTTAGACTTATCAAAGTCACGCACTTTGTCTAATGTCCCAACATATCCAAGATTCCTTATCCCTTCAAATACTTCCTCTTCAGATGGAAAGCTGTCATATGTAGTTCGGCCAGGTCTGGAATTAGGCTCAGGAAGCTCCAGTATAAGTCTGAGACGCTTGTATGAAAGATAAGAATCATACTGATCTATTTGAAGCTCAAAGCGGTGCGGACGAGCCAGTTCATTCTTAGTAATTGTATGTCAGGCTTGCTGAATGTATACTTCTGGAACTTTAGCACACGATGAAAGAGCCTGAGCAAGTGGATGTCCTCGTAGAATTGCACAAATCACCGGATGTATTTTGATTCTGTCGAAGTCCACAAAATAATTGTTGGGCTTGTAAGGCAAAATATACATCAAAGAAGGAAATACATCATTTGGCGTTCGGCGAGATGCAGAAAGATTAGGCCCGACTGAAGGAACAGAAGGCATCGGCATCTCAAGTGATGCTTGATCAGAAGGATCCTCGAGAAGTACATTCTCGTATTGAATCATTGGATCTATATTGGTTTTAGAAGACATTTTATACCTAAAAGACAAAACAAAGAAGAATTAGACAAAACAAGAAAAACACACAATTTCCTCAAGGCGGGTTTGCGTACCAAGTTAGATGCGCAAACCAAGATTTGCGTATTGAACAAGATACGCAAATATAGGTTTGCGTATCTAACTAGATCCGAAAACAAGACTTAGAAAAGAAAAAACTCAAAAACAAGAAGGTTTGCGTATCAAGAAGGATACGCAAAGTACACTTTGTGTATCCAACGGGGTACGCAAAATAGACTTTGCGTGTCCTTTGTGATGTTCAAAACGAAGTTAAAGAAAAAACACAAGAAACAAGGGATTTGAGTATCAAGTGAGATACGCAAAGTACACTTTGCGTGTCCAACGAGATACGCAAAGTTAACTTTGCGTTTTCTGTTGGTTGCGCAAAGTAGACTTTGCGTATAACATGATATGAAAACAAACAAACACAAAAACAACAGTTTTGCGTATCAAGTATGATGCGCAAAGTATACTTTGCGTATCCAACGGGATGCGCAAACCGAACTTTTCGTTTCCAGTTAGATGCGCAAAGCACTCTTTGCGTATCCAACTAGATGCGCAAAATTTACTTTGCGTATCTAACATACTTGATGTGAAAAACCCTAGTTTTCGGGTGTTCGAACCGAAAAACAAAAAAAACAAAATTAAAGCTAAAAAAACAAGAAATTAGAGTAAAATGAAACATATCTGATTGTCGAAAATCAGTTCTAAACAAAAACCAATATCCAATTTTGAGGAAATAAGTTCGAATCTGAGAAGTCAGATACGATGAACAGTAAAAACTCAATATTCTCAGAAATCAATTGATAAAGAGAACAAAATCAAACAAAATAAAACAATGCAATAAGACTAGACAAAGTAAAAGTAAAAAGGGAACACAAACCTGATGGAAATGCAATCAAAGAAAGAATCGATGGAGGAAGGGAATCGGTACACAGAGAGTAGGAGGGAAGAAGATGAACAGTTCTCAAGGTTCAAAATGAAAAAAGGAAGCAAGAAAAGTGAATAGTCACATACTAACCTCTATTTATACTAAACTTTTTAAAAAATAACACTAAAAAAAATACACTAAAAAAATAATATTCCTAAAAAAAATATTCTTAAAAAAAATACAGCTAATTGAAAATTTTACCTGTCATGTTCCTTTACTCCCCCTACACAAATGCATAAAAAATTAACATATCAGTATAACAAATGTGTAGGAATATCAGAAAACTTACCTGATTAATTTCTGATCAGAACGTGAAAAATTTTATCAGCTATGATCACTCCCCTCAAAAACAGAATGTTGTCAGAATTGACAAGCAGATGTTCTCTCCCACTCGAAAAATGCACAGACCATATACAAAAATATAGATACTCAAACATAAAGACATCAGTATGAAAGATGATCATATTGAATATAAATTTTGTAACAACTAAATATATAAACTTTTAAATACTAAACAAATTAAAGTCTACTCAATAAAATATCACAGATTTATCAATCAGTTGAAATCAAGCATATGTTGTTAGATGCAAGACCAAGTATAATTGCATATCAAGTTAAGACATGTTCAGTTTCAACAACTTCCATCTGTCTATTCAGTGTGCTCGCATGTGAACTTCAATTAGCTTCAAGAAAAATGCAGTTCTAAAATTATTATTGAAAACTTTGCATGTACTGACACTAAGTCATCAAAAATTAAGACTTTCACAAATTTACAGGTTTATCACAACTCAAACATATCACCAAGTATCATGAGATGTGTGCTCATTGGCATCTTTTTAGCAGTGTACACATTGGCATCTTCACATGTGTGTGCTCTTTGGCATCTTTTAAGCGTTGTGCACTTTGGCATCTTTTAATCAAAGAGTTCATTAAGTGAAGAACACGCCGTAAACGTAACTTTCTATCTGACCCTATTGCAGGATTTGGGTCAGCCACTCCCAAACCAGTTGGCCTTAGGGGACTAGGTGTCAATCACCCCTTGGAACTTACTTTCCCAGATCAGAAAGACTACATCGACATATCCTAAACCCATTCATACCAGTAGAACATGACTTTCGATCTGATTCTATAGAAGGATTTGGGTTCGATCACTCCCAGATCAATTGACCTTAGGGAACCAGATGACGAGCATCCCACGGAACTTACTTTCCCAAACCAGAAAGGTCACAGGTACAAACTTTTAAACTCAGAGATTTCTGTATTTTAAGAATTTATAATTCATCTCAATCACTTAGATCAATGTCTAAATGCTTAGCCCATATTTTCATTCCGATCTATAATTCTGATCATTTAGGTAGTCTAAGCAAAGTAAACTATAAAAATTTCGACTCACATATCTTTAAAGCAGTATCAAAAGCTACAAACATGTTGCTGACTTTTCGGCTTTTGTAAGACTTGAAATTTGAACATATAAAACTATAATATAAACAAAGAACTTGTAAAAGATCCTAGACATACATTTTATTCAAAAGAAATAAAATCTGTAAAATTTTACTTTATAGAATAAAATTTGTAAAGATTTAAACTTTTAAATTCAACATGCCTAATTTTGAAAGCAAAAAATTGAAACGTTTTTCATCTAAGGCTTTTGTAAAGATATCAGCAAGTTAATATTCAGTTGGTACAAAATATAATTCAATAGTACCTTCTTCCACATGATGCTTTATGAAATGGTACCGCATGTCTATGTGCTTGGTCTTAGTGTGCTGGACCGGATTGACTGATATGGCAATTGCGGACTTGATGTCACAATATATTGGCACTGTTTTGTACAACATTCCGTTATCCCGAAGTTGTGTCTTCATCCATAGGACTTGAGCGCAACAAATAGCTGCAGCGACGATATTGACACACAATTTTGCTTTTTCGACGCCCAGCTTATCAGTCTGTCTCCGAGAAACTGAAGATGACTTGAGGTGCTCTTCCGATCCAATTGATTACTGCCATAATCTGCATCTGAATAAGCAATCAATTTATAGTCAGAACTTTTAGGATACCATAAACCTAAATAAGGAGTTCCTTTAATATATCTAAAAATACGCTTGACTGCTAGTAGATGAGATTATTTAGGCTTGGCTTGTAATCTGGCACACAAACATGTCGAGAACATTATGTCCGGGCGACTTGCAGTTAGATACATCAGTGATCCGATCATTTCTCTATATGTCTTTTGATCTACAGCTTTTCCATCTGGACCGAGTCCGATTTTGGCACCATGAACCATCGGTGTTCCGATTGAAGTAGATTTGTCCATCTTGAATTTCTTCAAGATGTCAAATACATACTTTGACTGGTTGATGAAGATACCATCAGGAAGCTGCTTCACTTGTAAGCCGAGGAAGAAATTGATTTCTCCCATCATGCTCATTTGAAATCTAGAGGTCATTAGATCAGAAAACCATGTACACAAAGATTTGTTAGTAGCACCGAAAATAATATCATCAACATAAATTTGTACTAAGCAAATATCCAAGTTTGAATGATATATAAAAGAGTAGTATCGATCGAGCCTTTGGTGAAACCGGATTTGACTAAGAAAGCTGACAACTCGTCATACAACGCCCTTGGAGCTTGTTTCAATCCGTACAGTGCTTTATCGAGAAAATATACGTAATCTGGACGATCTTTGTCAACAAATCCCTCTAGCTGAGATACATATACTTCTTCTTTCAGCTTGCCATTGAGAAATGTCGTCTTGACGTCCATTTGATATACTGTGAAGTTGCGATAAGCAGCGAAGGCAAGAAACATCCGGATAGATTCCAATCTGGCAACGGGTGCAAATGTTTCATCGTAGTCAATACCTTCTTCTTGTCGATATCCTTTGTCTACCAACCTTGCTTTGTTCCGCACGACGATACCATCTTTATCCTTTTTGTTCTTGAAAATCCACTTAGTCCCAATAACGCTTTTTCCTTTCGGCCTTGGTACAAGTCTCCACACTTTGAGCGCATCAAATTGATTAAGCTCCTCTTGCATAGAAATAATCCAATTCGGGTCCTCCAACGCTTCAGAAACTTTTGTAGGTTCAATCTTGCTTAGGAAGCAAGTGAAGAGACATTCGTTGGAAGTAGCCGACTTGGAGCGTGTAGAAACACTGGCTTGAGGATCTCCAATAATTTGATGTAGAGGGTGAGATCTTGTCCATTTTGTGGTATGAGGGAGAGGATCAATGATGTCTTGAACCACTTCTAATGATTGAGAGGGATGTTCAGAAACTTCTACATCAGATGAAGAGATAGAAATAGGTTCAATTTGAGGAGGAGGTATCTCAACAATCTATGAATCAGATTCGGGAACAGTTTGTTGAATAACATCATTCTGTACTTCTTCCTGAAGTGATTCCTCTTGAACATGTTGATCTTGAATAGACTCTTCTTGAATAGGTTCTTCAAGAATAGGCTCAGTTTCTGATTGAACACTGTCTGATTAAACAAATTCTTGTTGTGCCGGTTCTTGTTGAACAGGAGAGACTGGAGTAGCATCATTGTCAGAGATAGATGCAGCGGAATTTGGAATAGATGAGCTCTCAGTTTCCTGATTCAAAACATTAGAAACATTAGAAACATTTTCAGAATTAGATCTAGGCACATCATCATAAAAATTTTCAAACAAAAAATTAAGATCAGAAAGATTAGGAGAGGGAGTAGAAGAATCCTGGTTATCCGGTGAAAGAGCAGGTTCTGAACTGATTTGTTCAGAAACTGAATTTTCAGTAATAGCGGGTTCTGAGTATGAGTGACTAGAAACCAAATCAGCAGCTTCGTCAAATTTTACATTGACACTCTCTATGACCTTTCTTGCAGAAATCAGAAAAACTCTATAAGCAGCAGAGTTTGAAGAATAACCCAAGAATACACCCTCGTCTGCCTTTGGACTAAACTTGTTGAGATTCTCCCTGTCATTCAGAACGTAGCATTTACACCCGAATGACTTGAAATACTTTATGTTCGGTTTGATCCCGTTCATAAGTTCATACGGTGTTTTATTAAAGCAACGATGCAGAATTGATCTGTTCTGTGTATGACAAGCAGTTGACACTGCTTCAGCCCAGTAAGACAAAGGTAGACCTGAATAAGCGAGCATTGATCTGGCGGACTCAACGAGCGTTCTGATTCTTCTTTCAACAATGTCGTTCTGTTGTAGAGTACGGGCAGCAGAAAATTGTTGTTGTATACCTTGAGAATCATAGAAGGCCTGAAGAGAACTATTCTTGAATTCAGTGCCATTATCTGATCTTACCACTTTAACTTGCTTCTGCTTATTCGTTTTAGTTGTCTTGATGAGATTGATAAGAACTTCGGGAGTCTCGTCTTTTGACTTCAGAAATTTTACCCATGTATATCTGGAGTAATCATCAACAATCACCAAAACATATTTCTTATGTCCTAAACTCTTTGTCTTCATCGGACCACACAAGTCAACATGCAAAAGGTCAAGAATAGCCGAAGTGCAGAGTTCAGGCTTAGGCTTGTGAGGAGATTTCTTCATTTTTCCTTTCTCACAATCTTAGCATAGATGGTCTTTCTGGAAACGGAGAACTGGAAGACCTTTCACTGAATCATTCTTGACCAGGCGATCCATATACTTGAAGTTAAGATGAGCCAGTCGACGATGCCAAATCCAACTTTCATTGATAGAGGCTTTGGATAGTAAACACATATTTGAAGAGATCTTAACTTTGGAAAGATCAATTGTATACAAATTAGATCTTCTCTTTCCAACTATTAAGTCTTTGCCACTATCGTTCTTTACAGCAACCCTTTTTTATTTGAAATTGACTTCAAGATCTTTATCGCAGAATTGGCCGATGCTGAACAGGTTGTGACTTAGACCCTCGACATAGCTTACTCTTTTGACAGTTATGTTTCCTTGAACTAGATCGCCATAACCAAGAATCGGAGTTGTCTCATAGTTGCCAAATTTCACACGACCGCAACATTTATCTTTAAAATTAGACAGAAGTGATTTGTTGCCAGTCATGTGTTTTGAACAACCCGAATCCAGATACCATAATCGACTAAGTTGCACACACAGAAACTACACATTTTTAGGTACCCATATGCTTATGGGTCCCTTGTTAGATTTATGTCTTTTATTTTTCACAGATTTAATTTTCATGCAATAATGAAAGCAATTATCAATAGAAGATAAAACACAATCATCAGAATCAGAACTAGAAGAAGCATATGAGATTTTCTTTGATATATCAATCATTTGCTGAAAAGAATATTTTGGGTTTTTATTACATGAAGCAAATGTATCAGTATCACAAAGAGTTTCTACACATTTAACTCCTAACAGTTCAGATTCTGGAGTTTGCTGTTTAATCCTCCAAATCTGCCTTGGTAACTTCCTCACAATCCGATCTGAAGAAGAAAAATCAGAAATATTAGAATTTTCAGATAAGACAGTACCATGTTTCTTTGACTTCTTTGATCTTCTTCTTTTACGCTTCTTTTTATAAAATTGAGCATTTAGCAGTAAAGAATCATCAATAATTGAATCAGAAGAAGAAACTTTATCAAAGAAATCAATCTTAGCATTTGATATTGAAGAACTAGTCTCGGAATGAGAATTCTAAAAAATACACAAGTCTGGATGAGGTCTGCGCATCCCTTTGGAGGCGCAAACTGATCTTTGCGCATCCAACTGCGTGCGCAAACTATCAGTTTGCGTATCCAACATGGTGCGCAAATGCACACTGTTTTTCAAAACTTTAGTATTTTCCTTAGAACCTTTTGAATATCCAGAATAAACTTTATCTTCAAAACTTGTTCTCATTATAAAAAGAAATAAATCGTTTTCTAAACAACTTTGAAGATTTTGTTCTTCCAATCTATCTTCAAGATCAACTATCTTACCTTCTAACACTAACGGAGGAATATATTTCCTTGAATCATAAGAAACCGAAGATACATTTTCCCTATTAGCATTAGTATATATATCAACAAAATCTGTTGGTAATGAAGATTTATTGGAAGAATTGATATTTAAAACATTTTGAGATTTTCTGGATTTCTTAGATTGATCAGGAAAATACTTTGCATTTTCAGAGGTGTAAACAAATGGCATTTCCATCCTTTTGTTTTTCATCCTTTTCACATTTTCATCTTCCAAAATTTGTTTCTCAGTTGTCCAAAAGAATTTAAACTGAGGAGCATATCTTGCAAAAGTAAAATGATCATATTCATATAAAGTAGGAACTTCATTTTTAGCATGATTTAAAAAATGCGGGTTTTCGAAACCAAGTCCCCACTTTTCCTTTATAGCTTCTTCACTCCTTGGTTTGTTCATGTAAATGGTTTGCTCAGATTGTTCTCTTTTATATAATTTCCTTTCTAAAACAATTATTTTCTCAGAAAGATTTTGATTTGAAGAAGTCAGTTCAGTCAACGAATCACGATAAGTCTGATTTGAATTTTCTAGATCAACTAACTGCTTTTGAAGTTTCTCTTTTGTATCAATTAAAATTGACTTTTCATCTTTTAGAGAAATTTGCAGTTTATCGATTAAATCAGACTTTTCTTGATTTTTAAACTTTTCATAATCGAATTTTGAGCACAAATCATGCAAAACAGTGATAAAAACATTCATTTGAGATAAAAAGAAATTATAGTTAAATGCATATATTACCTCAGAACCATCAGATGAGGTATCCTCTTCCTCATCATCACTTTTATCGTCACCAATAAAGCACATGGTTGCAGTCTCCTCATTCTCAGCTTCATTGTCCGAATGATCCAGCCAGTACTCTTCTTCAGCCAACAGAATGGTTCCACTTTCCTTCTTCTCAGCAAGAGCTAACTTCTTTCAATAAAAAGAAGCATCTTTTACCACTTTGACTCTGCATTCCTTAGCAATATGTCCAGGTTTTCCATAGTTAAAACAGTTCATCACCTTTTTGTCATCTTTCTTTTGGTCAACTACCTTAGCTGGTTCATACTTTGGAGTGTATGTCTTTGAAGGAGCACCAGGTTCTATCTTCTTAGAACCAGAAGTAAACCGCAGGTTGTTTGAACCAGATCTGTGCTTGAATCTTTTCTGATAGTGCTGAGTCAAAAGTATCATGGCCTTTTCTAGAGCTTCGCCATCATCATCCGTTGATCCATCATAAGCTGATTCAGTTAAGGCTTGCTCAGCCAGTTGACTTGCAAGGAGTGCAATTGGATCCACTGGCTTAGGCTTATTCTTCTTATCCAGCTTTGCCTTCTTTTCAATCACCATTGACTCATCTGACATCAGAATTTCGTACAATTCCTGAATTGGCATGGTAGATATTCGAACATCATTTCTCATTCTATGGCATGACTTGTTCCATTCTGGTTGTAGTGCATTTAGAAACTTCAAATTAGCCTCCAATTCAGTCTTTTTAACTTTGATCTTGTACAAATCATTTATGACAGCCCAAAATCGATCAAATAGACTCTTCTAGCTTTCCCCGTCCTTAGCCTTGAACTCTTCGAAATTATTCATATACCTTGTTTGGCGCAACTGAGTTGACATTGTTGTACCAAGCATAATCTTTTCCAGTTGAGTCCACATCAGCATAGGATTCTGTTTGAAACAGTCAATTCTGTTATATATGGAATTGGGTAGAGCAAGAATCAGATTTGATTTGGCCTGGCTATCAGCTTGATGTCGTAACAGCTCATCAGCATCATATTCCCTTAATGCTTTCTCAACAGTGGTAGCAGCAGTGGTTGCAGTAGCTGGAACAACTTTCCTTGGTGTTTCCATAGGACCCTGAGTCAGTGATTTCATCATGTTCTCCCCATTTGGTTGTCTTTCAATGAAGTTAATAAACCGATCCTACCACTGTTCGAATTCGTTCTCATTGATCAGTACTGGTGGACGTGTATCAGACCCCAATGACATCATGAGGTCATTTTTGTAGATTTGTGCTTGCAAAGACATCTTTCGAGAAAATCAGAAAATTCAGAAAAAGATCTAAGTCTTGAGCTTGCGCAAACTGGAAGTTTGCATATGCAGTGGGGTGCGCAAAGTATATTTTGCGTATGCAGAGAGGTACGCAAACTTGGCTTTGCTTAAGCAGGGAGGTACGCAAACTGAGTGATACGAGTACCAGACTTCAGATAACGAAGGATGCGCAAACTTGAAGTTTTTGGACCACTGAGGATACGCAAGATGGGGTTTTCGGACCACCAAGGGTGCGTGATCTGAGATTTGCGTATCTAACAGAATACGCAAACTAAGCTTTGCGTATTAAGCTTGAGCCGCAAACTGAAGAAGTGAACTTTTCGGAAGCCACTTGGTGCGCAAAATAAGTCTTGCGTAAGTAACTTGATGCGAAAACCTGAAATACACTAACACCAAAATTAGAAGAACAATGAACTTGCGCAAATCAAAATGAATGATGCGCAAATCTATATGAATGATGCGCAAACATACAAGAATGATGCGCAAACCACATAAAATCAAATATAATGCGTAAGATCGATTAAAACACTGAAATTCAAACAAGTAATTCACACAATGATGAACGAAAACAACTTTCTTACACAATTCAACTAACAATTTCGATTAAAAACAACAAAAACTCAAAAACGTGAAAGAACCAGTACGTGAACTCGTGTTTCCAGAAAATCACAAAATCACCAAATCAAGAATCAAAACATAGTTTTTATGGAAAATTATGTGAATCAAATATGATCTACTAACACAAACGAATCTAAACAAATCAAATTCGCACAAATTCAACCAGAAACCTAACCAATTTTGATGAATCAAGCAAAAAACGAGATTTTCTTGAAAAGTCAAGAAAATCAATCAAATTCTCTGCTTAATCTACAAAATTAGTATCTAAAAACAAATTCTCTCAAACCTCTCAAGATCTAGTATGCTCTGATACCAATTGAAAGTCCAAGATCTCTAAATCTTTAGAGAGAGAAAGTAGAGAGAGAAAGAATATACGCTCAAAGTAATCAGATGTATTCAAATGAAGTGCCAAAGTTACAAAAACAAAGGACAAAGGGGACTTAAATACCCCTAGCCTTAACAAAACTGATTACCCAATTAAGAACATTATAGGCTAGAAAATAAATACAATGATTACTATAAAAACAGATCTAACACTAAGCAAAAACTTTTCGCATAACAAACAATTCGTAGACCATTAAGCTTTTAAAGGCACAATTCGCATGAGGCATAAGCCGAAATCCAACTTTTCGCATAGGCTTGTATGTGAATTCTAGCTTTTCGTATCAGCCTATATGCGAATTCCTCGCTTTTCGCATAAGGAAGGATGTGAATTCTTGAATTTTCGCACAACACCTCTTCACTGTGATGCGAATCATTTCCTTAGAAAATAATTCAGCCTCAAACAATCCTTATCGATGTGAATTCTATACTTAGAAAATATTTCATCCTGGAAGTTACTTTTCGCATACAACGTCATGCCAATTTCTCACTTTTCGTATCCAACGTCATGCGATTTTCTCACTTTTCGCACAGTGTGGCTTGCGAATTCCATCTTTTCGCACACAACTTAAGCACAGTAGCATGCGAATTCTCCCCTTTTCGCACATATCTACTTGCGAATTCCGTACTTAAAAATTTGTTGTGTCCAAGGATGATGTATCATGCGAATTCCTCGATAATTCACCATGCGAGTTCTTAATTATCATGCGAATTTTGTAGATCTTACGAATGTTTTCGACTTAAACTCCAAAAATCTTCAAATTCTCCTTCAATTCTTCGAATTTTGATACCAAACTTTGTGAGCAGGTTCGAAAATTACTTCTGAGCATACTTGTAGTTAATGATCTTCAACAATAATCACTCTAGGACATAATTCGATCATCACACGGTGAATGATAATTTTCGAACAAAAATCCTCAAATTCGATCCATTCGTCCAAATTTGTTGAAATTAACTCATGTAATTGACTCCATATGATTCAACTTTGATATCTGAATCAATTTAACTTCATAGCTCGACCAATTAAGCACCACATTGAAGAAATCGAAAATCACAGAACACTGTTCATACGATCAAGTCATTGTTCCATTGAAAAACTGTAATCTCGATCGTTTCGATGAATAATTTCTTCGATTAGGCTCTGATACCACTTGTTAGGTCACATGATCACAATTAATTCAATGTTTTAAGATTAACAAGAGGATTGGGGAGGAATTGATTGTTTTATTTACACAATCTAGAGAGAGTAAATGTTTCTCTCTCTAGAAACACTGAGTTCGCGTTCAATCTACATTTTTATTGAAACTTTCTTACAAACATACAAAACAATTCCTATTTATACCCTCGCACTATTGTTAACAATTAAGCCCAAACCCAATGTACAAGGCCCAAAATACAATAATGACGACTTTACAAAGTTTCCAATACTTAGAACATTTTATGTTCTAACATGGCGGTATTATGGATTATGCTATCCCTATTTTAACCCAGTTACATACAGGGATATTTAAACCTACCATTACCGCTGCCTATTTTGAACGTAAGCCTATAATGTCTCAGATGTTGCAAACCAATGGCCAGTTCGCTTGTATGCCACCTAAAGATCCTCATTCTCATTTGAGATCTTTCATGGAAATCACAGACTCGTTCCTTATCCCTAGAGTATCTGAAGATGCTCTAAGACTTAAACTTTTTTCCTTTTTCACTAAGGGATAGAGCACGATCCTGGTATAACTCTTTGAAACTAGAATTTTTGATCACATGGAACAATATGGCTGAAAAAAATTTAAAAATATATTTTCCACCCACGAGGAATGCTAAATCCAGAAATGAAATTTGTACTTTTAGACAACTGGATGATGAAGCAGTTCCTAATGCATGGCAAAGGTACAAAGAGCTACTGAGAAACTGCCCACACCATGGAATTCTGTAATGCATACAACTAGAAATGTTTTACAATGGTTTAAACACCGCTGCTAAACAAATGCTACATGCTACTGCAGGCGGAGCTTTCACAGCTAGTACCTATAATGAAGGTTATGACATACTTGAGAAAATCTCTAACAACAATGGACATTGGTCTGATCCACGTACACTTCCACCTAAGAAAACAACAGGAGTACAGGAACTAGATGCATACAAAGAATTAACTTCACAAATGGCCACTATGGCATCTTTGCTTAAAAATCTAACTAATCCAACCATGCAGTCTAATACTTCTACTCCTACTGTCAACTCTGTGCAGTGTAATTACTGCGGTGATGATCATACATTTGAGCATTGTCAACAAGTCAGTTATGTCAATAACAACAGTGGACCCTTTTCTCAAACATACAATCCTGAATGGAGGAATCATCCCAATTTCTCCTGGAACAGTTCTTCTCTTAACCCACCATTACCAAAGCTACAAGGCCAGACTAATTTTCACTCACAAGGACAGTCTAACCATCACCCACAGTCATATCATAGACCTCAAAACAACCAGCAGTCTAATTTCAATGCTCAAAGTCATCAACCTTCTTTCCATAATAAGCCTACTCAGCATGCCGAATCATCTACTTCCTTGGAAGCAATGATGAAGGGGTTTATTACCCAAACTCAGGCATCAATGAAAAATCTTGAAACTCAAACTCAAGCTTCTATCAAGAATCTTGAGACTCAAATAGGACAAATGGCTTTGGAATTAAGGAAAAGACCCACAGGATCTTTGCCTAGTAATACTGAGATGCCTCACAAAGCTGGAAAGGAGCAACTTAAGGTTGTGACTTTAAGGAGTGGAAGACCTTTAGTAGAAAACAACCAAAAAGACTTAGACAAAGCAGAGCCTGAAAAAAAAAAGATGAGACCAGATTCTGCTACTACATTACCTGTAAACCAGTCCTGTAGTACTAGTGGGTCCATGAATGTTGATAAGCCCATTAGTAGTCCAACCATTCCATGTAGGTCAGATTTTCCAACACTATTCCCTAATGAACCCAAGGAATCCCAGAAACCCAAGGAAAGTATTGTAGTTGATGTGTCACAATCTGGTGACAGTCCTACCTTACCAACTCAGTCCAATCCTGTAGTACCCTGTAGAACTGAAAAAGAATATATATTGGAACCTGTTTTGCAACCTAATCAAATACCTGTCTAGATACCTATTCAAGCACCCATTCAAGAACCTACTCTTCATAAGATTACTCCCTCTACTTCAGTCACTCCTTACATTCCTTATCCCAAAAGGTTAAGGAATCAACAGGAAGAAATACAATTCAAAAAGTTTCTTGATGTGTTTAAACAGTTACACATAAACACACTCTGGTTGAAGCCATTGAGCAAATGCCAAGTTATGCAAAGTTTTTAAAATACATTTTGAGTAAAAAGAAAAAATTGACTGAATATGAGACTATAGCTCTGACTGAAGGTTGTAGTGCTATGTTATCAAGTAAAATCCCTCCAAAGCTGAAAGATCCTGGAAGCTTTACAATCCCATGTTCCATAGGAGGAAAAGAGGTAGGAAAGGCCCTATGTGACTTAGGTGCTAGTATAAACCTTATGCCTTTGTCTGTTTTTAACACCTTAGGTATAGGTGAGGCTAGACAAACTACTGTTACTCTCCAATTAGCTGATAAGTCCATAGCCTGGACTAAAGGAAAATTTGAGGATGTCCTAGTCCAAGTTGATAAGTTTATTTTCCCAGCTAACTTTATCATTCTAGACTTTGAAGATGACAAAGATGTTCCCATCCTTTTAGGCAGACCTTTCCTAGCCACTGGAAGAACCTTGATAGATGTCCAGAAAGGTGAGTTGACCATGAGAGTCCAAGATCAGGAAGTAACTTTTAATGTGTTTGATTCTCTCAGGTATCCAGAAGAAAAAGAAAAATACTCTACTTTGAGCTTGATTGAGACTTGGTGTGAAGAAAAAAGTTTGGGGGAAATTTTGGGAATAGGAGACTCTGATAGTGATGAGCAAGAGAAAGACTGTGAGGAATTAGAAATGCCACTAGAGATAGCTGCTTTTGAAACCTTAAACAATGAGGATAGGAAAACTCTTGTTCCTTCCTTGGAAACTGAACCAGACTTAGAACTGAAACAACTTCCCGTACATTTGAAATATGCCTTTTTAGGAGATCCAGGGAAGTTGCCAATCATTATTTCATCTTCACTAGAATCTGAACAAGAAGAGAAGTTGGTCAAAATGCTGAAACTCCATACCAAAGCCATAGGATGGACCATTGTTGATCTTAAGGGCATAAGCCCTACCATTTGTTAACACAAGATTATCTCGGAAGACAAAAAATTCACCTCAGTTGAGCCTCAAAGAAGACTCAATCCTGTGATGAAAGATGTTGTTAAAAAGGAAATTTTGAAATGGTTAGATGCAGGCATAATTTATCCTATTGCAAGTAGTACATGTGTCAGTCCTGTGCAATATGTACCCAAAAAGGGTGGGGTGACTGTTGTACCAAATGAGAAAAATGAACTTATACCTACTAGGATAGTGTCAGGTTGGAGAATATGTATGGATTATAGAAAACTAAACAAGGCCACACTAAAAGACCATTTTCCATTACCATTCACTGACCAGATGTTAAACAGATTAGCAGGAAAAGAGTTCTATTGTTTCTTAGATGGCTACTCTGGTTACAATCAAATTTCCATAGCACTAGATAACTAGGAAAAGGCCACCTTCACATGTACTTATGGAACTTTTGCTTTTAGAAGGATGCCTTTTGGATTATGTAATGCTCCAACCACTTTTCAAAGATGTATGATGTCTATTTTTTCTGACATGTTAAAAAACTCCATGGAAATCTTCATGGATGATTTTTCAGTTTATGGGACATCATATGATCAATGTTTACAAAACCTAGAAAAGAGTCTAAAAAGATGTGAAGAAACAGACTTGGTTTTAAACTGGGAAAAGTGTCACTTTATGGTAAAAGAAGGAATTATGCTGGGACATCTCATTTCCAAAAGGGGTATTGAGGTTGATAAAGCAAAGTTGGAAGTAATTGAAAATTTTCCTGAACCAACAACTGTCAAAGGGATCAGAACTTTTTTGGGTCATGCAGGTTTTTACAGAAGGTTCATAAAAGATATTTCTAAAATTTCAAAACCTCTTTGTTTATTGCTACAACATGACCAAGTGTTTGATTTTAATGCAGACTGTAAAAAGGCTTTTAACACTTTGAAAGAAGCATTGGTTATTGCTCCAGTAGTAATAACACCTGATTGGTCTCAACCCTTTGAAATTGTGTATGATGCTAGTGACTGGGCAGTTGGAGCAGTTTTGGGTCAAAAGAAAAATAAAATATTCCACCATGTCTATTCTGCTAGTAAGACTCTAAATGAAGCCCAAATCAATTACACCACTACTGAAAAAGAAGTATTAGATGTGTTTTTTGCTTTTGAAAAATTCAGATCATACTTGATGGATACCAAAGTGATTGTTTATACTGATCATGCTGCCATCAAGTATCTTATTTCTAAAAAAGAGGCAAAACCTAGGCTAATAAGGTGGGTCTTGTTACTACAAGAGTTTGATTTGGAAATCATTGACAGAAAGGGTACGGATAATCAAGTGGCTGATCATTTGTCTAGATTGGAAAAGCAAGAAACACCTGTACATAGTAATGATATTTGTGAGGCATTTCCTGATGAAAGGATATTAGCTTTACAACACTCTGTTACACCTTGGTTTGCAGATCTTGTAAATTACTTAGCTTGTGGTATCATGCCTAAAGAGTTTAACAAACACCAAAGAAAGAAACTCATTTTTTATTCCAAGAAGTATTTGCGGGATGATCCATATTTGTTCAAAATTTGTGCTGATCAGATGATAAGATGATGCGTCCCAAAAGAATAAATGACTTCAGTCTGCAACATTGCCATACAGGACCGTGTGGAGGACATTTTGGAGGAAATAGGACAACAACAAAGGTTTTTGCAATTTGGGCTGTTTTGGCCTAGTTTACACAATGATGCTCATAACTTTGCAAAGCTTGCAATGAGTGTCATAGGAGTGGAAATATTTCACAAAGAAATGAAATGCCTTTAAACGGGATTCTAGAAGTAGAGTTATTTGACATTTGGGGTATAGACTTTATGGGACCATTTCCACTTTCCAATAATTGTGACTACATATTAGTTGTTGTAAACTATGTGTCTAAATGGGTGGAGGCTATGGCCTGCCATTCCAATGATGCCCGGACAGTTGTCAAGTTCTTACAAAATTAAGAACATCTTTACTAGATTTGGTACACCTCGTGCCTTAATTAGTGATGAGGGCACACATTTTGTGAACAATATGTTAGAAGAAGTTATTGACAAGTATGGCATTAAGCACAGGGTGGTTACAGCTTACCACCCTCAAACTAACGGCTTAGCTGAATTATCTAATAGGGAAATAAAGGGAATATTAGCCAAGGTAGTTAAACCACACCGTAAGGATAGGGCCTCCAAATTGGATGATGCCCTGTGGGCCTACCAGACTGCTTTCAAAACCTCCATTGTCATGTCCCCCTATAAGTTAGTTTTTGGAAAAGCTTGCCACTTGCCTGTTGAACTAGAACACAAAGCTTATTGGGCAATCAAAGAGCTTAATATGAGTTTGGATGAGGCTGGGAGAAAAAGATCTTTACAAATCTGTGAGTTAGAGGAGCATAGGAATTTTTCCTATGAAAATGCCTAGTTATATAAATAAAACACAAAAAAATGGCATGATAAAAAGATTTGTCCAAAAGAATTCACTGAAGGTCAAAAAGTCCTAATGTTTAAGCTTTCCCAAAAGAATTCACTGAAGGTCAAAAAGTCCTAATGTTTAAGCTTTTCCCTGGAAAGCTAAATTCAAGATGGATTGGACCTTATGTCATTGCAAAAGTATACCCGTATGGTGTTGTTGATTTGACAGATCCAGACAGGGGTACAACTTTCAAAGTGAATGGGCAGGAATAAAGTACTTCTTTGATCCCAATGATCTCATCCAACATGTAACACCCTAAAAATCATAGTAAATTAAAACCTGGAAAACCTGGCAACATGACATTCGTATTGATATAAACCTCCCATAAAGGGGATCAGTTCTTGAGACTTTACAAAACCTGTACAGATATAGGGTTCATCAACAAACTAATCTAGATACCTATATCAAGATTACATCAGTTGATAATCCATAATTCACCAAAAGAATGGGACTTAACAAATGCCCAGATACAATGCTAGTCATCTCAAAATGCCTCGAGACTAAACCCGTCTCTCCAAAACCCCCGGCAACCCACCGCTAAGGGAAACCTGTTATACACATCATTTGAGAAAAAGTGTTAGGCTTAAAGCCTAGTGAGAACATACAGTTCGTAAATCTCAAGAGATATAAACAAATGCATCAAAGTAAATCTTTTCAAAGGTTTAGTTATGCAAAATACAGTTCTTTGATTATAAATGGACAACCGGTCCAAAACACATCTTCCGATGACGGGGTTATCCGATTTACCAAGGATTATAGTGGAACACAAAGTAAGCCATGAATCCGAGTTATGAGCTAAATACATGGAACCATGGCCACGAACGCTTCGGTCCGTACTACGATGTGAGGGAGGGCCCCCGAGGAACCATGTCATACTTGTTCGTTAGACTACATTTGACCCATGGCTAGTAACCGGTCTCACATAACCGTACCAAGTTGCCCCCGAGGATAAAATATATCTAACTACAACAGAAGGGGCATATCCTTCCCAGCCATAAGTCGACTCGATACCTAGGGATCCACTAGTATAGTCATGACTTGTCACAATATTTCATGTGACCATCAAAGCTAGATAAATAGCTATCAACACATTTATATTTCAAAATGCCATTTTCCAGACCAACTGTTGGTAAGAAAGATAATCATAAAACCAGTTTATATACATTCTTTCAATAAGCCACAAACATGGGCAAGTAAAACATCATTTTACTTCCGATAAGGCGGAACCCGTCGTTTTAGTCAATACTGATCGGGAACCCCGAAAATCACCAAAAACTTCATTTATATCAAAATGTAGAGAACATAAAATCATACCGTAGAAATACTTCGGATTTCGCAAATAAGAGTTTTGACATGTATAAAGTTTGTAAAATGGTAGTAGGAACTCACCGGTAGGTTTTTAGAATAAAACCCGGAAAACCAGATAACGATCACGACGTAGAGGTGAAGCTTAAAACACCAACCCCTTTCAAGAAACACCGCAAACTAGCAACCAAACGAAGCCTCGAATATTGAAAGAAGAAAAAGGAGAAAGAGAAATAGAGAGACTGAGATCTGAGATTTTTTTCAATAAACCCACCAAAATGAGATATTTAACAAAATATCTCATCAGTACCAACGCAGTGCACGACCCGTGCGCTTTCAAAGAAGGGAGGGCGCACGGCTCGTGCGGAAAGCCACTGCCGAGCCCCTGACCCTTACGCACGACCCGTGCGAAAATCCTGAAGGAGGGCGCACGGCTGTAGACCAGCACAGAAACCTCCTTTTTTCTCTATTCATCTTCGCAAAACCAAACGCAATTTGGGGTGTTACAATTCTCCCCAACTTGGAAATGATTTCGTCCCCGAAATCCCAACTACTCGAAAAGGTGAGGATATCTTCGCTTCATATCCTCCTCGGCTTCCCACGTCACATTTGCTCCCCGGTGATGCTTCCACTGTACCTTGACCAAAGTGACTTCTTTGTGACGCAACTTCTTAGACTTTCTCTCTAAGATGGCGTTGGGTTCTTCCACACAACGGTTACCTTCGTTTACCCTTAACTCTGAAAGGGGAATGACGTTGTCTTCTACCGCTAAACATTTCCGGAGGTAGCAAACATGAAACGTATTGTGTATTCTGCTCAACTCCGATGGCAGTTCCAACTGGTAGGCTTGCAATCCCACCCGTTTAAGCACTTTGAAAGGTCCGAGGAAATGGGGGCTCAGCTTCCCACGTTTTCCGAACCGTATAATGCCCTTCCACGGCGACACCTTAAGCATAACGCAGTCGCCTACTTGGAATTCCATCGGTCGCCTCTTTTTATCGGCATAGCTTTTCTGTCGATCCTAAGCCGTTTTCATTCCTTCATGAATGCACTTGACCTTATCAGCAGTCTCTTGTACGATTTCAAGTTCGGCGAACTGCTTTTCTCCCGCTTCAAGCCAGCACACGGGAGTCCGACACTTTCGCCCATACAATGCCTCAAAAGGTGCCATTCCGATACTCGAGTGGTAGCTATTGTTGTAAGTAAACTCCACCAAAGGCAGGTGAGAGTCCCAACTACCCCCGAAATCAATGACACAAGACCTCAACATGTCTTCCAAGGTTTGGATCGTTCGTTCGCTCTGCCCGTCGGTTTGCGGATGGTAAGCCGTACTCAACTTAACTCGTGTACCAAGTTCTTTCTGAAACCCATCCCAGAAGTTCGAAGTGAACCGACTATCGCGATCCGACACGATCGACAATGGTATTCCATGCCTCGAGACCACTTCATCGATATAAAGTTTTGCTAACTTATCCATCGGTAAAGTCTCGCGCATAGGCAAGAAGTGAGTGCTCTTTGTCAATCTGTCAACTATCACCCAAACGGTGTCGTGACCTCGAAGAGTTTTAGGAAACTTTGTCATGAAGTCCATGGTGATATGCTCCCACTTCCATTCGGGAATCTCTAAAGACTGTAGACTCCCATACGGTCGCTGATGTTCGGCCTTAACTTGCGAACACGTCACACAACGCTCAACGTAACGCGCCACGTCAAGTTTCATTACCGCCCACCAGTAGTGCAGCTTCAAGTCCCTGTGCATCTTTGTACTCCCCGGATGAATGGAATACTTGGACTTGTGTGCATCTTCTAGCAACAGATCACGATTACCCCCAATCTTGGGTACCCACACACGACCGCTGAACAGTTTTACTCCACGGCTATCTTCCGTTAAGAGTAAACGTTGCTTCGTCATGACTTCATCTTTTAGATTCTCTTCTAACAGTGCTTCCACCTGTGATGTCTTGATCTTTTCAACAAGACTAGACACTAGCTCGATTATCGAATGGGTAGTCTGAATACTCCCGCTATAGTCCTTTCGACTTAACGCATCGGCCACCATGTTCGCCTTACCGGGATGGTAAAGCAATTCACAGTCGTAATCTTTAAGCAATTTGAGCCACCGCCTTTGCCTTATATTCATCTCTTTCTGATCAAAGACATATTTCAGGCTCTTGTGATCCGTGTATAGAGTGCATTTCGTGCCGTAGAGGTAATGTCGCCAAAGTTTCAAAGCGAACACCACCGCCGCTAACTCCAGATCATGGGTTGGATAGTTCTGCTCGTGTATTTTAAGCTGCCTCGAGGCATAAGCGATCACCTTGCCTCGTTGCATCAACACACAACCCAGTCCCATCTTTGAAGCGTCGCTGTAAACCACGAAATCTTCCGACCCTTCAGGTAACGTCAAGATCGGAGCTTCACACAACTTTTTTTGAAGGATCCGGAACGCCTTCTCTTGGGTTTCGGTCCATTCAAACTTCACATTCTTCCGAGTCAGAACCGTCAAGGAAGAAGCGGTCTTTGAAAAGTCTTGGATAAATCTCCTGTAGTATCCCGCCAGACCCAAGAAACTTCGGATCTCGGACGGACTCTTAGGAGGCTCCCAATTCATCATAACTTCAATCTTGGAGGGGTCTACTTTCAATCCTACCCGAGAGACTACATGACCCAGAAACTGTACTTCTTTAAGCCAAAAGTCGCACTTGGAAAACTTGGCGCACAAGCTTTCTTTTCTCAACACCTCCAGAACTTCACGTAAATGTTGCTCATGCTCTGACTCACTCTTGGAGTACACGAGTATGTCATCAATGAATACAATGACCGACTTGTCGAGGAATGGTCGACACACTCTATTCATTAAGTCCATGAACACAGCTGGTGCTATCGTTAGACCAAAAGGCATTACAAGAAACTCGTAATGGCCGTAACGCGTTCTGAAAGCCGTCTTCGGAACATCTTCTTCTCTTACCTTCACTTGGTGATAACCCGAACGTAAGTCGATTTTGGAAAAACAACCCGCTCCTTGAAGTTGATCGAACAAGTCATTTATTCTCGGAAGCGGATATCTGTTCTTTACTGTAGCTTTATTCAACTCACGATAGTCAATGCACATTCTCATTGTGCCATCCTTCTTTTTGACAAATAAGACCGAAGCTCCCCAAGGTGACGAACTCGGTCTTATGAAGCCTTTCTCCAATAGCTCTTGGAGTTGTGCCATCATCTCTTGCATCTCCGATGGTGCTAAAAGGTAAGGTGCTTTAGCGATTGGTGCTGCTCCAGGCACAAGATCAATCCGAAACTTTACCTGACGATCGGGTGGTAACCCGGGCAAGTCGTCCGGAAAGACATCTGGAAACTCACGCACGATCTTCACATCTTCCATCTTTGATTTCTCTAACTTGGCATCGATCACATAGGCTAGGAAAGACGAACATCCTTTTACTAAGCACTTGTGTGCCTTTGCCATTGTGATTATTGCCACTTCACCCTTTCTCTTTTCACCATAGATGACAACGACTTCGCCAGAGGGGTTGGAAAGTCGAATCAACTTCTTGGAACATACGATCTCGGCATGATAGTTTGACAACCAATCCATGCCGACCACCACATCAAAACCCCCGATTAACATCGGCAACAGATCGATCGAGAATTCTCTCCCTTCAATACTAAGAGTACACTGCTTCAGAACATCGTGGATCAGAACTTGACTACCATCGGCTATTTCTACCACTAATGCATCCTCAAGACTAGTAGTGGGCATAGGGATTTTCTGACGGAACAATTCAGATACGAAAGAGAAACTGGCACCTGTATCGAATAAAATACGAGAATGTACAGAGTTTATAAGAAAAGTACCCGATACCACAGCAGCGGATTCCCTGGCCTCATCGGCCTTCATCTGAAAAGCTCGACCCGGAACCCTCGGAGGGTTCTCCTTCTTTGCCGCCACACTACCCGACTTGAGCTTCGGGCAATCTATCTTCACATGCCCCGGTGCCTTACACTCAAAGCAGACCATCCCCACGACAGAACAGTCGCGGGCGGTGTGATCATTCTTACCAGACTTGAAGCAAAATCTAGAAGTGGAGTTACAGTTACCATGGTTCTTGGTTCGACACTTCGGGCACCACTTTGCTTCTTGATAACTGTTGAAGTTGCGGTTTCCGACAAAAGGTCGGGTCCGCCTGGGAGGTACTGAACTGCTCTCCCACTTTCTCTTATCAGACACCACCACTGCTTTCTCAGTTTTGCTTCTCGCGAACATCTCTTCCATGAATTGATCTTCCTCGACCATCTCTCGGAGGTTAGAAGCTTTGGAATTGTGGACCATAGATTGCATGTCCGCGGGTAAGCCATTGAGATAAGCCTTCATATTGTCCTTCTCTGTTGGGTCAGCGTGCCCCACCAAACCAAGCTTTTCCATGAACTGACGGGTATACTCCCTCACCGTCAGGCTTCCCTTTACTAGAGACCGGAATTCTTTCTCAATTCGGTCCATTGTTCTTTCATTGCAGAATTCTTCTAACAACTTTTTCTTGAACTCGGCCCAAGACAACTGAGCCAACACTGCAGGAGTTAGGGTGGATTGGATGACATTCCACCAAATGAGCGCAGTATCCCTCAGCAGTTGGGTACCGAACCGCACTCTCTGATCACCTCCGCATTCGGAAGAGCCAAAAGCTTGCTTAACCGCTCGGATCCATTTTACACACACGGTCGGGTCATCAGAACCAAAGAACTCTGGCGGTCCGCAACCCAGAAAGGACTTGTAGGAACAACTTTTCCTATTTCCCGGAGCACCAACAATCCTGTGCTCCTCAACCCTGACCCCTGTACCAACGGCTCCAGGACCCGCTACAATGTTTTCCACAACCGTCTCACTCCTCCGATTGTTCACATCGCGGTCCTCAATCACTTTCAGCAGAAACTCTTGCTGCTTTGCCATCTCTTCCCTCATTGCCAACATCATGCTGGCCATCAACTAAGACGGGGAACTAGCATCCCTGATGACTAGGTGGGACGAAGCCAGGTCTACACGCGGAATGACCTCTGGCCCCCCACCTAGTATTTGTTGAACAGGTGGACGCACAACAACCTCAACTCCTTCCGGCTGATCAGCGGTGGAGGCTGTCGCTTCCAGACCATCAACACGCGTACGCGGTCTACCACACGTATTCACCATACTAAACTGCTTCATAGCACAGAGAAAGAGATAAGAGAGAGATTGAATAAACACAAAGGAAACGTACTACCACATTACCAATCGTCATAGCAATAGAAATTCAAGCACACTTACGTACGATATCCTCATGATAACATTAGCTAAGTGAGATTATGAACATATAACACATAAAGGTTCTCGTCACGATCACCACCACGCCTGATAAACGTACTTTCCGTTGACTCTAAGTCTAACCCATCTTAGAAGCTCTACCCAATCTCACGGATCAATTCTTATCATACTCGGTCTAAGTCTAGACATCTTACATTCATGCCTAGTTCGCTTAAACTGGAGCTCTGATACCAACTTGTAACACCCTAAAAATCATAGTAAATTAAAACCTGGAAAACCTGGCAACATGACATTTGTATTGATATAAACCTCCCATAAAGGGGATCAATCCTTGAGACTTTAAAAAACCTGTACAGATATAGGGTTCATCAACAAACTAATCTAGATACCTATATCAAGATTACATCAGTTGATAATCCATAATTCACCAAAAGAATGGGACTTAACAAATGCCCAAATACAATACTAGTCATCTCAAAATGCCTCGAGACTAAACCCGTCTCTCCAAAACCCCCGACAACCCACCGCTAAGGGAAACCTGTTATACACATCATTTGAGAAAAAGTGTTAGGCTTAAAGCCTAGTGAGAACATACAGTTCGTAAATCTCAAGAGATATAAAAAAATGCATCAAAGTAAATCTTTTCAAAGGTTTAGTTATGCAAAATACAGTTCTTTGATTATAAATGGACAACCGGTCCAAAACACATCTTCCGATGATGGGGTTATCCGATTTACCAAGGATTATAGTGGAACACAAAGTAAGCCACGAATCCGAGTTATGAGCTAAATACATGGAACCATAGCCACGAACGCTTCGGTCCGTACTACGATGTGAGGGAAGGCCCCCGAGGAACCATGTCATACTCGTTCGTTAGACTACATTTGACCCATGGCTAGTAACCGGTCTCACATAACCGTACCAAGTTGCCCCCGAGGATCAAATATATCTAACTACAACAGAAGGGGCATATCCTTCCCAGCCATAAGTCGACTCGATACCTAGGGATCCACTAGTATAGTCATGACTTGTCACAATATTTCATGTGACCATCAAAGCTAGATAAATAGCTATCAACACATTTATATTTCAAAATGCCATTTTCCAGACCAACTGCTGGTAAGAAAGATAATCATAAAATCAGTTTATATACATTCTTTCAATAAGCCACAAACATGGGCAAGTAAAACATCATTTTACTTCTGATAAGGCGGAACCCGTCGTTTTAGTCAATACTGATCGGGAAAGCCGAAAATCACCAAAAACTTCATTTATATCAAAATGTAGAGAACATAAAATCATACCGTAGAAATACTTCGGATTTCGCAAATAAGAGTTTTGACATGTATAAAGTTTGTAAAATGGTAGTAGGAACTCACCGGTAGGTTTTTAGAATAAAACCCGGAAAACCAGATAACGATCACGACGTAGAGGTGAAGCTTAAAACACCGACCCCTTGCTAGAAATACCGCAAACTAGCAACCAAACGAAGACTCGAAGATTGAAAGAAGAAAAGGAGAAAGAGAAAGAGAGAGACTGAGATCTGAGATTTTTTTCAATAAACCCACCAAAATGAGATATTTAACAAAATATCTCATCAGTCCCAACGCAGTACACGACCCGTGCGCTTTCAAAGTAGGGAGGGCGCACGGCCCGTGCGAAAAGCCACTGCCGAGCCCCTGACCCTTGCGCACGACCCGTACGAAAATCCTGAAGGAGTCGTGTGCCCTGTAGACCAGCACATAAACCTCCTTTTTTCTCTATTCATCTTCGCAAAACCAAACGAAATTCGGGGTGTTACACAACAACCTTGTGGGGTTGTGTTGCTAAAATAATCTACTCAAAAGGCATTCAAAATGTATATTAATTTTTATAATTTTCTTTGATTTTTCTTTCATTATTTTCTTTCTAATTTTTTAGGATAACCTTAAATTTGCTTTTATCCTAGTTATTATTATTTATTTTTTAATTATTATTCTAGTTATTTAATTTCTTTTTAAATTTTATTATTATTATTATTAGTTTTTAGTTTTTTGTCTAATTGTTAGAGCACAGATTTATTGGATTCAAGATCATTAAGATTGAAGACAAAAGTTCAAGAAGTCAAAGCTGGAAAAGTCAACTCTCACTGAAAGTCAAAGTCTTTGTAATAAAGTCAAAGTCAACATTTGTTTTTGTTTTGTTTCTTTGTATGTCTTGGATATAAATACCTTGTTTCCCTTGTAAGTAAGTAAGTAAGTACGTAAGATTGTAAGTCATTGTAAGAGTGGTGAGCAGATTAGAGAAGAGGTTCCTTGGTATATCATTCTAGTGAGAGAAAGTAGTATTTGTAATTGTTTGAAGAATTATTCAATAACATGTGATTTCTTAAAAAAAAGGCTTCTAAGTACATCAGCTTAGGACCCGTACTTTAACGAAGTTTGACTTCTAAACACAACAGTTTAGGACTCGCTCTTTAATGATGAAAAAGAAATGCTACTCCCGGGCTGATAAGAGAGTGTACTCAGATACTCAGAAGAGGAAATCAACCTTCAAGGGGGAGTACATAAATTTTTCTGGAAATATGTATTCGGAAGATATGATGAACTACACTTCAAATGGAGTTGTAGATCTCTATCATGTGCTTTTTCACTGATAAATTTCAGATGCATATTTTCAGGGGGAGTAAGAATTATGATTTCTGATTATTTCAGATCAGAACTCGTACTTTAATCGTTTTACTGCTTTATGTCTTTTACATTCGAATAAATTTGTGAATAAAGTTGCTTTGACTAGACTTTGAGATTTTTTGCAGGATGAGAGAAGCTGACAAGATCATATCTTTATGACTTCAGCTGACTTCATAAGATCTAAGATTGCACGAAAAGGTAAATTTCTTATCTTAATCTCAAATATATCTGAAAGAAGGACAACTTTTAGATATAGAAAATATGTTCTGAAATGTTCAAACCACTTCCCGATTCTTAAACAGATTTTATAATTTGGAAGTGTGATTTTAAATGTTTTTATTTTATTTTTGTGCTTAATTGATAAACAAACCGTGTGTTTCCAAAGATAAATACTTGCGTATTATCTTTTCTACATACTTTCAAGTATTCACACACATCGGTTTAATTTTTGATCAAATTGTTCTTACCATGTCTCTAAATTGAAACAATTTTTCGATGGTAAGACACCCCGATTGTACTTTAAATAATTTTGAGCGATATTTCATTTCGAAACGTCATTTCAAGAATGTCTATATTTTTGTTTCGTATAGACAATATCCATTATTCTTGACCTTAAGCTTTGATTGTTATATCATTCATTTCTAATCATTTTTCATACAATGTCAGATTTTCAAACAAGCCTTTTGCATTCATGTTCATTCATTTCATATACTTGTTTCAAAATGCTTCAATGTCTAAAAATGCTCAAATATTCATGATTATATTTTATGAGCATACATTCATCTGACATTTGTATATGAGTTTTAACTGTTAAAGTTAAATCATTATGAGCAACACGTTCTTTTAGGATCATACATGGGTTCTTTGTGCTAGGAATTAACTGAACTTCTATGAAATCACGTTAACCAGTAATTTCTACCCAAGAAGTTAATCCATAGAGATTGAGTGTGAGGAGTCTAAAAGAAATGAGTGTGGGTGTGATAAGGTAAAATGTAAAGGAGAGTTTGGTTAGTAGTGAGCTTAATGATCAAAAGAAAGAGGGTGTGAGAACAGAGTAAAAGAATATTAAACTCTGCACCAACTACTTTCTGAGTCGGGCAGCCACATTACTAGCGTTTCACAACTCTTTGGTGAACGTTATTGAAACAGGCAACTAGCCCATGCCAACACTTGACTAAACCCCACAAGCTACTCATTTTCTTCTCAAAAAGAAAATGTTTCACATTTTCAAGGGGACGCAACATATAATCTATCTGATTTTCATTTGGAAAATCTGGATATCGAAAAAGAAGGAAATCTGCCCCACCTTCGCACTTCAATCATGCATATTGAGTCTGTGTTTATCTACTGCTGTCTCAGTGGTTTACACAATGTTGAACCTTACTTAAAAAGCAATCATTCGTGCTTAATTCTTTCTACACATGCACGAACACACAAAGAATTTGTTTCTTTGTCATAACATTCATAGAAATTGCCTTTGTGGTATTTCGATGATTGGATGAAAGCCCTGGGGGAGTGAACATCAAAAAGCTCCTTTATAATGTGTATTCGTTACACACAGTGACTTCGTGTTACTGACAGACATATTAACTGATTCATTTGTTGATTCAGGAGTTACACAAATATTTTGTTTAGATTTGAAAAGATCTGGATGAATACTTTGTTCGAATTGGCAATGAATCAGAGGCTCAGTTTCAAAGATCAGTGGTCAGAAAGATTTCAAAGACATTTCTTGGAGAAAGTTATGATGATATTGATGCTCAAATCATCAAAAAGGGGGAGAATATATCAATAAATGTGTGAGTCAGATATGTTAAAGTTGAGAGAAAATGTTCAAGAATTGATTGATATCAAGAAATGTGTGATTTAAAGAAATGTTAAAGTTGAAAGAAATGTCCGGAAATAAGTGTTTGTATTGGATATGGAGAGAGATATTTCAGAATTGAAGTTTGCTCAATGTTCATAAGAGAAAGTTTAAAGAATTTCGAAAGCAAGCAGAATTTGGAGAAATTTTATTTGAAGAAAGTTGGTTAAATCATTCAGAGCTGAAAATGAAGATAATTTCTTTCAATATCTGAAAGAGGTTTGTTTATAATCTTGGGGAGATTGTTCTTATTTTTGAAGATCAGACGTTGGGAAGATTGCTGAAAGTTTTTGAAGACAAAGCTTATCAAAGAAGAATTTCATCGTGTTAAGGGGGAGTTTGTATATCATGTTTGTTTAAAAGGGGAGATTACAAAAGAAGATAAATGTTGATCAAAGGGGGAGCTTAATCAAATCGAGCTTAAAGAGAAAAGATCGTATTGCTAAATATTTTAGTAATGATCTTGATCCAAAGGGGGAGATTGTTAGAGCACAGATTTATTGGATTCAATATCATTAAGATTGAAGACAAAAGTTCAAGAAGTCAAAGTTGGAAAAGTCAACTCTCAATTAAAGTCAAAGTCTTTTGTTAATAAAGTCAAAGTCAATGTAATTGTATATGTTTGTTTTCTTTGTAATTGTCAAGGGTATAAATAGTCTTTGTTTGTCTTTGTAATCTGCAGTATCAATCAGAAGTAGATGTACACAAATCAGAGAAGAGCATCATTCATATTATTTTTAGAGAGAGAGAGATTGTAGAGTGAGAAAGTGAGAGAGATATGTAAACTGTGATTGATCAATATACATATGACTATGGATTTCTCATCTTGATTGTGTTTGTAGCAATTAGAACTTGAATCTAGGACACCCACTAATGTAGTTAAATTTTTTTAAAAGGTTGTGGGTTGGCTAAAGCAATTAAGCCCATTCTTCTTCCAAAATAATTTAAACCGGGCAAAAGGCCCGTGTGTTCTTTTCTTTGTGATGCATGCCCATTTAATGTAGCTCGCGGTATGATCCACGAAATGAAACGGAGGCCCACATTTCATTTAAATATGTAAGCCCAAAACTCGGATTAAATTGCAACCAGTGAAGAAGATACAGACCCGAACCCGAACCCAATTCTTTTACCCGAAAATGAAGAGACTGTTGACAACAATTGTCAGTTTCTTTTTTCAGTTTCCAACTTCCAAGAACACCATCATCATCTTCCTCTCCAAACGTACACCTCCGATAAACATAAACACCATTTTCGCCGAATTAAGTACGAGTACCTTGTACTTCTAAACCTTCTTTCCAACCTGTTAAGGGGACTTGTTAGCCCTAAATCTGAACCAATGAAAGTATTGAAAATAACTCAGTCTTCAACTAAAGACTTTCAAGAGACAACAGT
The DNA here is from genome assembly GCA_954870635.1 of Arctium minus. Lineage (NCBI taxonomy): Eukaryota > Viridiplantae > Streptophyta > Magnoliopsida > Asterales > Asteraceae > Arctium > Arctium minus. The sequence goes on along the minus strand of OX941080.1, from coordinate 129,422,759 downwards.
GAAGAAAGCAAGTCTGTCTCTGAAGTCAGTTCAGAGTCAGTCTAAAGAAAGCAAGTTTGTCTCTAAAGTCAGTTCAGAGTCAGTCTCGGAGAAAGCATGTCTGTCTCTGAAGTCAGTTCAGAGACAGTCTCACGGAAAGACATCAGATAGCTCCTCATCAGAGATCCTAACTCAGAGCTCTGAAGATGTTCACTCTGAATTTCTTGACAAAGAAGAACAGATGAAACGTCACCTAAGTGATAAGATTTACTTTCTAGAGTAGGTCACTGTTCAAGCATGTCTTGATCTTACCTCTTAGGTAAGACACTGTTCAAGCATGCTTCTATTTGTCAGATAAGTACACTGTTTACTTTATGGTCCTATAAATAGGACCATCACCTTATTGTTCAAAGAGGGCTTAAGAAGTCTTATAACTGATAATATAAGTTGAATATTTTATTCAAAGAATATCTTGTTTATCTATTATCTGCTTTATACACTGTGATATTTGAATCTCCTTTGATATTAAACTATATTGCTTTCGTTGTTATTACTCTTATTGTTTATATCATTGTTGTGAGATTAAATCTGGAATCCAACAATTGGTATCAGAGCCTCCTTTGTTTTCTAAACAAAGAAAGATCGCATCTGCATACTGTTAGGACACAGTCTCATTGGATTCAAGATCATCCAAATACGAAGATCGCAATCTGAAGTAAAAGCTCACAAGTCACTCTCAACTATAGTCTAGGGTCTATCTTGTAATAATAGTCAAAGTTATGTTTTAGTATTTTAATTAGTTTAATTAGTTTATTATTATATTAGTTTTAATATAATATCTAGATATTATGTTTATTTGTTATTATATTAGTTTAAATATAATATCTAGATATTATATATCTAGATATTATGTTAGTTGTTATCTCTCTAATATACACATCAGACAACAATCCACACATACATACACATACTGAAAAGTGTAAAGAGAGAAAAACAAACAGAGAGCTTAACTCAAGAAATCAACCGTGTAATCCGCGTTTGTAATCCAAACAGGTTGGTTTATTATCTATTGTTTGTTGTTTTGATTATCTGGTAACGATCACGGATACACAATTGGTATCAGAGCCTCTACCAGGATCAAAATCAAAAATTTCATCTCTGTGTTCTTCATTTTTTAAGAACACTGTGTTATACATCAAAATCTTGATTTTGCGTTTATTTTCGAAATCAAAAGGTTGTGTGGTGTTGTAGTTGGTAAGGAGATCGTTGTGTCAAAATTTGGTGTGGTAAAACGACCTCTAGTTGGGTTAATTTTAGAGTTGCAGGTCGTTTAATCGGAGAAGACGACGTATCGGTCTTAAGCGTATCGGTCGAACCTTAGTTTTTACATTCTATCGGTCTTAAGCATTCGACCGGACTCTTGCAAACACCGGTCGAAGATCATTTTTTTTTATCGGTCGAATCTCACAAACTTTTGTACCGGTCGAATTTTTTTTTTTCCGGTCGAATATTTTTTTTGTTATCCGGTCAAAGGAAAACTCACTTCCCCGGTCGAATATAACTTTTCTACCTCACTTCCCCGGTCGAATATAACTTTTCCACAACTCTTCCCCGGTCAAACAACTCATCCGGTCGAACTCACATTTTTTCAAAAACAACAAAAACTCATCCGGTCAAAAACCCCCCGGTCAAACCCCACTCTCCGGTCAAACCCCCAGGTGTGTTTTGTGTGTGTTGGTCCATTTCGTAACCCCCCGGTCTTAGAAGCTCCGGTCATTGTGAGATTCCACTTTGAGATCACGTGGCAGCCTCTCAACATTTGTTGTTTGTTGTTCCATCTCACGTGACCACTCACACACAATTCTATTTCTATTTCACGTGTCCCCTTCTATTTTAAAACCAATCTCATGTAAAAACCTCATGCAAAACAATTTTATCTCATCAATTAGAATTTCGGTCAAAGGAAATTAGAATTTCGGTCCACTCACAATCAATTCCTCCATTTTATAATACCGGTTCTAAATTGAAAAATCTTTTATCGAAACAGAAAAAGAATTCCAATCTTTTTATCGGTCAAAGAATTATACCGGTCGAGCATCATTTCTTACGTCTTATCGGTCGAATTTCACTTTGCGCAATCAACATCTCGCGCAAACTTTTGAATTTTAAAATTCTCTCATATCTCAAAGCCTCTCGCATCTCAAGCCTCACGCATCTCAAAGCCTCTCGCATCTTAAATCTTGTTCAATTATGACTTCCAGAGAAGCTCTTGCCATTGGAACTGATTCCAAACCACCAGTTCTATTTAAAGGTGAATACGAACAGTGGAAGGATCGGTTTCTAAACTTCATAGACAGACATGAGCTTTGTGAGTTCATCAGACAGTCATTTGCAGAAGGAAATATGCAACCAATAAAGACAACTCGTCTGGTTGGAACATTGCCAACACAAGTTGAACTGAAGTACCATGAGCTTGACGGTGACAACCTAAACAGAGCTAAAGGTGATAAGCTAGCTATGTCATACATTCTTCAAGGAATCCCCAATGAAATCTACATAAAGATTGACAGCTACAAGGCCTCAGCTAAGGAAATGTGGGATCAGCTGGAGAAGATGATGCTGGGTTCTAAGGTGGGAAATCAACTAAAGATCTCCAACTGCCTAAATAACTATGAAGAATTTAGAGGTAGAGCCGGAGAAACCTTAGAAGAAGTACATGACAGGTTTGTGACCTTGCTGAATGAGCTAAGCAAGAACAAGGTCCACAAATCTCAAATTGAGCTAAATGTCAAATTTCTAAGCGTTCTACAGCCAGAATGGAAGAGATTTGCGAGGCAGATGAAGCAGATTAAAGATCTGAATGAGATTCCACTTCATGAGGTGTATGAGACCCTCAAACAAAATGAAGAAGAAGTGGATGAAATTCTAGAAGAGAAAAGGCAGAGAGGAAAGAAGGTTGAAGACACAGTTGCTCTTGTTGTCAAGAAGAAGAAGAACAAAGCGACTGTGTATGAATCAGATGAAGATAAAGCTGAAGCAAACTCTGACGAAGATGAATGTGAACAACTAAAGCAAGCATTGCTTTTGTTGACTAAGGCTTTCCAGAAGAAATTCTACACAAAGCCAAGCTCAAACAGTCAGAGGTATTCGTCTGGTCCAAACAACTACGCTCATAGAGAAAGGGTCGAAGGAAGTAGATTTGAAGGAAGAAGGTTTGAAGGAAGGAGAATGAAGGAGAGGAAACCAGAAGATAGAAGAGATCTTGCTGAAGGAAAGAGATCAGAGGAAAGGAAACCTGAAGAGAGAAGGTTTCAAGCAGAAGGATCAGGTCAGACAGAACCTATAACGTGCTACAACTGTGGCAAAACCGGTCATTATGCCAGAGATTGCCGAAAGCCAAAAGTCAAGAACTCGGACTACTACAAGAACAAGATGTTGCTTGCAAAGCAACAAGAGGCTGGGAAGGCATTGATGGCTGAAGACGTTTTCTGGCTCGATCATTCTGATGATGATGAAGAAGATGAAGAGAAAGATGAAGTTGTCAACCTGTGCTTGATGGGAAAGCATGAATCAGATGATGAAGCTGATTCAGAGAATGAAGAAGAGGTATGCAACTTATCGTATGCTGAATTCATAAATCAATTGCATGCCATGAATGATAAACTCAAAGAGTTAGAGTCGAACCTAAAGCGTGAAAAGGGTGTCATTACTGACAAAAACCAATCAATACAGAAACTTAGCAATGAAATTGCTGAGAAGAAAGTACTGGTTGAGGTTTTACATAAAAACAATGACACCAACGCAACGGAGAAGACAATAATTCTTAGTGAGAATTCTGAACTCAAGTCTAAACTGCTAAAACGTGAGATTGACTTATACGAGGTTACACAAATGCATTCTTCGTCTATCGAAGAAAACAAATCTTTAATTGCAAAAATGGATGCTTTGGAAAAGAAGTTGTACTCATTAGGTCAAACTGAGCAAACCATTCATCTTAACAAACCAATAGAGAACAAAGAAAGATGGGGAATCGGTTATAAGAATCCTCACTATCTTCAAAAGGGAATGTCTGAAGTGCCTGCACTTTATGATATTCTTTCTATGAAGTTAGCTAGAAGAATCCCTGAACTTAAAGTTTATTGGACTAAACTATCTGAAGAGGATGAAGCCAAAGAAACAGAAAAACATTTAATATCATCTAAAGTTCATCTTCCATTTTATTATGCGAAGCTGAATAATAACTATGATAAGAAACCTGAAAAGAAGAAAACTCTTTCAAATGACTTCTTTCTAAGTTATTCTGAAAAGGAAATGGAGGCGAAACCTACTCAAGGTAAACTATATGTCCCTCCTCTCGTTTTAGAAAGTAAAATTTCTGAACACGAGAATTCCTTGTCAGATGAAAGACTTTTGATAAACATTGAACAGAATGTTTTTACAACTGTGTTTACAAATTCTATTCTTTCTAAGGCTTCAAACTCTGAGAATATGGTTAGTTCATCAAATCAAGGGTTTGATTTTCTGAACTCTAACGGTGGTTTAGATGATTGTCTTGAACAATTTGACTTTAATGCAAAACTTCCAAACCATTCATCCTTTCTTAAGAAATCTGTTGGATCAACCAGTAAGCCTGTTAACAGTGCAAAATCAACGCGAGTTGATAACTCAGTCTCTGTGAAAGCTAAAAATGCTAAAGGCAAGAAGCATTCACAGAAGCCGATCAATACTGGTAACCCAAAGAAAATGCATTCAGTTGTTTCTCTAATGTCTAACTCAAAGGTTTCAACTGTTTCAGATATGACCAAGAAATGGCAACCCAAACGGAAGCTTGACAAGACTTTTAAATCTTTTGATTCTGTTTATTGTAATAAGAATATGTCTAGTTCAGATACTTTGAATATGAATGTTGCTCCTAAACTGAAATACTCTTTTAAGCAACTATTCCTGTTATCTAAAACTGCTAGACAGTCTTCCTTTTATGATAAACATGCTTCTAATTTCTGTCAAGATTCTGCTATGCGGTTTGAATCATCTCATGAGCATTCTTATCATTATCCTAATTCATATCTATTTCAAAAGAAAAGAGGACCCAATTTGCAATGGGTACCAAAATCAAAACCTTGTGCTAACACAGCAGGACCCAAATTCAAGTGGGTACCAAAATCTAAATCTGTGTTGCAGGCACCCAATGTTTAGCAAAACATGTGGCTTCTGATTACAACAGATCAGAACCCGTACCTCAATAGAGAAAATGGTTCTTGAGTAAGACAGCTCAAGACTCGAACTTCAAAGACAAGACGATGGTTTCTGAACACGTCTGTTCAGAACCCGTGCTTAAGAAAAATAGGCTTTTGAATTCATCAGTTCAAAACCCGCACTTTAATATTAACGCTCCAACGTCTTACTCATTTATAATGCTTAAAATCTAAATCTGTGTTTCGTTATTTCTCCTATGCAGATCCGTCATATGTGGTATTTGGACAGCGGTTGCTCCAAACACATGACAGGACAGAAAGATATGCTGACAAACTTTACAGAGAAATACTGCGGAACAGTCAGATACGGAAATGATCAATTTTCACCAATACTAGGCTACGGTGATATACAACGGGAAAATATAACGATCAAGAAGGTGAGCTACGTAGAAGGATTAGGACACAACCTGTTCAGCATAGGTCAGTTCTGTGACAAAGACCTAGAGGTCAACTTCAAAGTCAAGAGGTGTTCTGTTCGCACAGAAGAAGGCGAAGAACTCTTGGTCGGCACTCGAAAGTCAGACCTCTACACGATCAATTTATCAGACGTCCAGACTGACAAGCAGATTTGTCTACTATCTAAAGCATCGATGCAGCAAAGCTGGCTATGGCATCGACGGCTCTCTCATCTCAACTTTCGCTACATCAACAAACTGGTCAGTGGCAACTTAGTCAAAGGACTTCCAGAGCTCAAATATGACAAAGATCATCTGTGTGCAGCCTGTGAGAAGGGCAAGATGAAGAGGGCTCCGCATAAACCGAAGCCTGAACCAAGTACAAGCGCTCCGCTAGAGCTATTGCATATGGATCTCTGTGGTCCAATGCGAACTCAGAGTCTAGGAGGCAAGAAGTACATTCTAGTGATCGTGGACGACTACTCACGATACACTTGGGTCAAGTTCCTACGATCAAAGGATGAGACACCTGATGTGCTCATCACTTTCCTGAAGACGACCCAGGTGAATCTGCAGAAACCGATAAAGCTTCTAAGAACAGACAACGGCACAGAGTTCAAGAACAAAACTGTTCAAGAATATCTCGAATCTAAAGGGATAACTCATCAGTACTCTGATGCACGTACGCCTCAACAAAATGGAGTGGTGGAAAGAAGGAATCGGACGCTAGTCGAGGCAGCTCGCACTATGCTAAGTCATTCCGACCTACCTCTATTCTTATGGGCAGAAGCTATATCTACCGCATGCTATACGCAAAACCGGTCCATGATTCACAGACGATTCAAGAAGACTCCTTATGCGTTGATCAACAACCGAACACCTACAATCAAATACTTCCATATCTTTGGATGTAAGTGTTTCGTTCTAAACGATAGGGAGAATCTCAACAAGTTCAGCGCCAAGGCAGATGAAGGAATCTTCATTGGATACTCCTCATCATCAACTGCATTCAGAATCTACTTCAAGAAGTCAAAGACGGTGATTGAAAGCGTCAACGTCACCTTTGATGAAGAGATGGCTTCCGAACAATACTGTTCAGAACCCGTTTTAACCGGAGTACTAGCTTCTGGGCAACTCAGTCCAGAACCTGCGTCTCAACATAACAAATCAGATGAAGCTTCAACATCAACTAACCATTTATCTGATTTAGATTTATTATTTGAATTGTTTTATGACGAATTTCTAGGAACTAACTTAAAGAAATCTGTTTTGGTTGACAGGATAGAAGAGCCAACGCCTACTCATCCAACCAGTTCAGACATTCCAAATGAATCAAGTACCCCGATTCATCAAGACGTCACAATTCAAATACCAACTCCTACAGTTCAAGAAGTGCCAAGTCATGCAGAGTCAGAAGTAGCTGAACCAGTAGGATGTTCAATTCAGATCAATCTACAGCCGGAACAAGCTGTACCTACTGAGACTTCTGTACCAACTACTTCAACTGAACCCCCCATTCCTTTTTATATTGATCTATCATCATATAATACACTCCCACCAATTACTTCAACTGAAATCATCATTCCTCCAGAACAAGCCGAATAAGGTGCAAGTGGATTTATAGATGACACAACTGACATTCATTCCTATAATCCACTGCCTCATGAACGTAAATGGACCAAAGCGCACCCTGCAAGTCAGATCATAGGTGATCCATCCAAGTCGGTGCAAACTAGGTCAGAGTCAATCAACTGGTGCATGCACCACTCCTTTCTAAGCAAGATTGAGCCAACTGGAGTATCAGAGGCTCTTGAGGATCCAGATTGGGTAGTCTCTATGCAAGAAGAATTGAACCAGTTCGACGCACTGCAAGTCTGGAGACTCGTACCAAAGCCTAAAGGTAAAACAATCATCGATACGAAGTGGATCTTCAAGATTAAAAAGGACGAAGCTGGTACCGTCATCAGAAACAAGGCGAGACTAGTAGCCAAAGGATACAGACAAGAGGAAGGATTAGACTATGACGAGACATACGCTCCTGTGGCGCGTTTAGAGGCAATCAGAATGTTCTTAGCCTACGTTGCCCACAAGAACTTCACGGTCTTTCAAATGGACGTGAAGACAGCATTCCTGAACGGAATTCTGAAGGAGGAAGTATACGTCTCTCAGCCAGAGGGATTTTTCAATCAAGAGAAGCCGGACCACGTCTACATTCTCGACAAATCTCTCTACGGTCTGAAACAAGCCCCTCGAGCCTGGTATGATGTCCTTTCCACTTTTCTAGTCAAGTCTGGGTTTTCAAAAGGTACGGTGGATACCACCTTGTTCATAAAGAAAGAAAAAGCCGATATCGTTTTAATACAAATCTATGTCGACGATATTATTTTTGGTTCAACTAATACTAAGTACTGTAAGAATTTTGCAAACCTTATGGTGTCTAGATTTCAAATGAACTTGATGGGAGAGATGAACTTCTTTCTCGGGCTTCAAGTAAAACAATTTTCTACGGGTATCTTTATCAATCAATCTAAGTACATTAGGGAAATTCTCCGGAAATTCCAAATGGAAAATACAAAACCGATTGGTACCCCAATGGCACCAGGAACTAAGATTGGCACCGATCCTTCGGGAAAGGCTGTTGATATTAGGACCTACAGAGGAATGATAGGTTCTTTAATGTATCTTACTAGTAGTAGACCAGACATAATGTTTTCAACATGTCTTTGTGCCCGATATCAGGCTAATCCAAAAGAAATCCATTTGACTGCTGTCAAGCGTATATTCAGGTATCTGAAGGGCACCGCAGATCTCGGTCTGTGGTATCCCAAAGATACTACTTTTGAACTAACAGCGTACACAGATGCAGATCATGCAGGTTCTATGTTAGACAGGAAGAGCACGTCAGGACACGTACAGTTCCTCGGTGACAAACTAGTAAGTTGGGGATCGAAGAAGCAACTTTGCGTTTCAACTTCCACGGCCGAAGCAGAATATGTAGCTGCTGCTAGCTGCTGTTCTCAGGTTTTGTGGATGCAAACACAACTTCGCGACTACGGTTTCCACTTCAACAAAATCCCGATCTACTGCGACTCCAAGAGCGCCATCGCAATAACAGCGAATCCTGTTCAACACACAAAAACCAAACATATCGACGTCAGGTATCACTTTATCAAAGATCATGTAGAAAAAGGAAACATAGAACTTTTCTTTGTAAAAACAGATTATCAACTTGCAGATTTGTTTACCAAGGCGTTAGATGAAAAGAGATTCAACTTTCTTATCTCTAAGCTTGGTATGCTAAATCTTAAGACATAATCAGTAGTTACCTATAAAAGTTCACTATTGTTTACTTTTTCCTCATATCTTTATGCTTAATTGTGAATGATATCTGTATTTCATATGTTAATGTTCATGATTCTAGGGGGAGTATGAGAAGAAACTCATACTTGGTCAATATTAATTTGAGGGGGAGCTCATAAGATTTCTGCACTTACGTTTTATGACAAATTTTTGTAATGCAAGATTTTAGGGGGAGCTCTTCACGTCAAAGGAGTTCGGATATGACTTCTGATCAATTCAGATCAGAACTCGTACTTTAAAAAGTTTTACTGCTTTTTGTCTTTTCAATTTAAGTGAATAAATTTGCTTTGAACTTGACCTAAGACTTTTGTAGAAGTTTGAGAGAAGCTTAGAAGTTCATATCTTTATGACTTACAGTAAAGCTTCATGAGATATAAGATCAAACTTTAAGGTATTACCTTTCATCTTAATCTCCAATATGGTTGAAAGAAGGACAACTTTCAATCATTGAAAACATCGTTCTTAAACGTTCAAACCACTTCCCGATTTTTCATTCGATTTTATATTTTGGGAGTGTACTTTAAATGTTTTACATAAGCTTAATCGACAAGCTAAACCTTTTTGAGCAACTTATTCTTTAAAAGTTATACGGAATCAGTGTGCAAGAACTAAAACGCCTCGTTTGATATTTGCATAAGTTCCTTTTGCTTCTGATCAAATGAAGGAAATTCTTTGAAATCACTTCAACTTCTATGGAATCATGTTAACCTATGATTTCTACCCATGAAGTTCATCCTTAGTGATTGAGTGAGTGTGTCAAAAGAAATGAGTGTAGATTGGATAATGAGTTTCAATGCCAAAAGAGTGAGCTTAATCTTTAAAAGAAAGAGCGTGTGAGATCAGAGTTAAAAGAATATCAGAACTCTGCACCAACTACTTTCTAGACGGGCAGCCACATTTCTAGTGTTTCACAAATCTTTGGTGAACATTATTGAAACAGGCAACTAGCCCATGCCAACTCTTGAATTACCCCACCAACTACTCATTTTCTACTCAATTAGAAAGTGTTTCACTTTCTAAAGGGGACGCAGCACATATGTTATCTGATTTTCACTTGGAAAATCTGGATATTGAAAAGAAGGAAGTCTGCCCCACCTTCGCACTTCACTCATACACATTGAGTCTGTGTTTAACTTACTGTTGTCTCAGTGGTTTACACATTTCGAGCCTTAAAAGCAATCATCAGTGCTTAATTCTTTCTATCACAAGCACGAACACACAAGGAATTAGTTTCTTTGTCATAACGTTTATAGAAATTACCTTTGTGGTGTTTCGATGATTAAATGGAAGCCCTGGGGGAGTCAACATCAAACAGCTCCTTTCCAATGTGTATTCGTTACACACAGTGACTTAGTGTTACTGACAGACATTCTAACTGATTCATTAGTTGATTCAGGTGTTACATGACTATTTTTTCTAGATTTGCAAAGATCAGGATGAATAACTATTGAATTGACGGATCAGAGACTCCAAGTGGTTGATATTTCTTACTCAAAGTTTTGATGAAGTCGTTGCACTTTCCATCAAAAAGGGGGAGAATATAAAGCTTGAAGAAATGTTCATTTCATTACAAGACCAAGAACTGCGAGATCAAAGTATTCTGAAGACATGCTGATTTCAGATAAATTTTCTTTGAAGATACTTTGCTAAAGCATTCTGAGCTAGAGAAAGAGATTGCATCTTCTGTGCTGAAAGAGAAGATCGTATTGCTAAATCATTTTAGTAATGATCTTTATCCAAAGGGGGAGATTGTTAGGACACAGTCTCATTGGATTCAAGATCATCCAAATACGAAGATCGCAATCTGAAGTAAAAGCTCACAAGTCACTCTCAACTTTAGTCTAGGGTCTATCTTGTAATAATAGTCAAAGTTATGTTTTAGTATTTTAATTAGTTTAATTAGTTTAATTAGTTTATTATTATATTAGTTTTAATATAATATCTAGATATTATGTTTATTTGTTATTATATTAGTTTAAATATAATATCTAGATATTATATATCTAGATATTATGTTAGTTGTTATCTCTCTAATATACACATCAGACAACAATCCACACACACAAACACATACTGAAAAGTGTAAAGAGAGAAAAACAAACAGAGAGCTTAACTCAAGAAATCAACCGTGTAATCCGCGTTTGTAATCCAAACAGGTTGGTTTATTATCTATTGTTTGTTGTTTTGATTATCTGGTAACGATCACGGACACACACATACTCGGATAGATTTACATCTCATTGATTCTAACTTTCAATATTTGTGCATGTTCATATAAACCTGGTTTATTAAAGAACACCATATGCTCAAGATTTGATAGTAAATCACTGTTCAAAACAAAAAGAATCAGTTCTTCAAATCTTCATCTTTTTTTAAAAATGGCAAACTCAAGCATAAGTGCCATTTATACAGCTGGGTCATTAACAAAACCTCCTACACTTTTAAGGGATGAATATCCCCAATGGAAGATAAGGATGGTAAATTTCTTAGAAGGTATGGACAAGGATATTTTTAGATCAATGAACGTTGGACCTCACATTCCAATGGTGTTGGTACCAAGAGTTCCTGCAACAGCAGATACTGCTGAAATACCTGCTTATTATGAAAAGAAAACCACAAACTTCACTGATGAAGAAACTAATATGATGGATAATGACTCAAAAGCTGTTAGATTACTGATAATGGCCATTCCCAATGATATCTTTCAAGAACTTGATTCTTGTAAAACTGCAAAAGAGATATGGGATCAGTTGTTAAATCAACTTGAAGGAGGCCTACAAACCCAGAAAAATAGAAGAAATCTATGCATCAATGAATATCATGATTTTCATGCTCTACCAGAAGAAATATTACACCAAACTTACTCAAGATTCAACATTCTTATCAACAAATGTAGAAAGTTTGGAGTGATAAGAACAAAAGAGGAAAACAACGTTCTTTTCTTGAAAAGCTTAAATGAAGAATGGTCACAACTGTCCATGTCTATACAAGCCAATCAAGATCTTGAGTCATGGTCATTAACTGAGATTTATGGCACTCTTGTTGCACATGAAAAGGAAGTAATGAAGCAAAAATCAAAAACCTCTTTAGGTGGACCCCTTGAACTTGTTTCAAAACAAATTTCAAAAGAAAACAACTGTGAAGAGTCACAAAAAGGTTTGGAAACAAAAAGAAGATCCAAAAAGGTCCTAATGGCAGAAGAAAATCATTCAGATTCTGACTCAGAAGATGATATAAATGCCTTCGCCAAATCTCTTGCATTAATCACTCGTCAATTTAACAAGAAATTTGGCAAGAAAGTATTTGAAGGAAGGAGAGAGAATGAAGAAAGAAGAAATCCTGAAAGAAGATTTCAACAAGATGCTGTCAGATTTCAACAAGAACCCAGATTCACTCCATATAGTGATCAAAAGGGTACAAACTTCAACAATAATGATGCAACACAACAAACAAGACCTCAACAACCATTTCAACCAAGGTATCCACAGCCACAGATATTACTTCAAACCTCAAGAACAGAAGCCAGAGACAAGTACTGCCACTCTTCCAACAAATCAAAATGATGGAAGATGTTTCAGATGTGGAAAACTAGGCCATTTCTCTGCAAACTGCAGAGGAAAACTTGTCAAAGATCAAGATTACTACAAGAACAAATACAAGTACAACGTAAAAGAAAGAGTTCTTGTAGCAGAAATGGAAGACTGGCTATCAGACTCAACAAGCGATGGCGAGGAAGAGCCTACCAATCTCTGTGGATTGGCTTTTTCAGATGGAAATCAAACTGATGGAGCATCAGAAGACAACTCTGAAAAGGTAAACTCTCTTTACACCTCTGACAGTGATCCTGAAATAGATGCTTTTAAACTAATTAATGAACTTCAGGATCTAGAGCAAAAGTTTCTTGAAGAGAAAAAGAAAAGAGAGCAAGTGACAAAAGAGCTCATGTTTTTCAAAAGAGAAAAGAATCTTTTGGAATCAGAAAAGAAAGAATTTTTTCTTGAAAAAACCAAACTTGAAGAAACTCACAAGCAAAAAGAAAAATCATTTTCAGAAGAAATAAGAAAAATTGAGAAAGTTTTAAAAGGAAAAGAAGAAGAAGTAAAGAAATCTGAGTATGAAAGACTCAATTCTATTTCCTTAACCAAATTTTTTCAAAAGGAAAGAGAAATCCTACGTCAATCTCTAGATAGAAAAAAATCTTCAAATCAAAAGCTATGTTAACGCACAAGGTGTTTTCGACAAAATAAAAACTCAAATGGACTCTCAAGGGCTGGGATTCAATGAATTGAATTCATTCACTGGATTGGAGAAAACTTCACTTTCTTCCACTTTCCGTATGGGAAAGGTCCAAAGCTTTGAAGGTGAATCTCTGAATAATTTCAAAAGAATGAAAACATCAGAGGGATCAAAAACAAGAGCTTTGAATTTCAAAAATACTACATACTCTGAAGTAAAAAACTTTCAAAAGTCTGTGTTACAGATAAAAGGAGAAACTTCAGAAGTACTCTTCACAAAACCTCAAAGCAATGATCCCAAAGAAATTTTCAGATTTAATGCTTTCATCTCAAATGAATCAGAGACATCTGAACCAAGTACCTCTGATACAAGTACTTCTGAAAATGAATCTCAGAGTTCACTTAATCCGAATGCCCCTCTGTATTCACCAAAGTCAGATGAAAACATCAGAACTACATTTGAAGATGATGTTAAAAAGATATGGAAAGAAAATGTCATGGAGGACTTAAAAAGAAAAGAAAGCATGAAACGGATCATTAAAGTCTCTAGAACAAAAGAAATTGAAAAACCAATAGCGGTAGCTATCTCTATTAAAACTAAGAGAGACTTTCTTGACTCTGATTCAGAATCTGATCAAGAGATTGATGAACAGATTTTTTGTAAACCATGGAATGTAGTTCACAAAAATATAGAAACTGTTGGCTCTGGTATTTTGAATGTTCCAATTTCAATTTTGAAAACTAAAACCAGAATACCAATAAGTCCTGATTTTGCAAATATGTGTTTACAAGCAAAAACGTCTTTGGAACTTGAAAAAGAGTTACAAGAAAAGGCAAAGAATAAAACAAACACTTCTAAATCTTACACCTATAAAACAATAAAATTCTCTCCTGAACAAAAAGGCAAATGGACAAAAATTAACCATATTGATCCTATTTGTGCAGTAAGCAACAAAGAAAAGAAGATGTTTTTTATCAAGAAAAAGCAACTTGAAAAGAAGGTTGTCTTTCAAGCAAAAAGGAAAGAAGTAGTTAGGGATACATGTAATATTCCTAGTGCTAGTTTCAAAAGAAGTCAAAATATAACAAATGCTTTTAATAAAAAGAAAAACTTTGCTCCTACTTCTTCTTGTTCTATTAATTGCAATTGCATTCATCTCTTGATAAAACTGAAAAATCATTTCAGGGGCTCACATTGTCTTATGAATCAATCTCTGAAAAATATCTCAGAGACAAAATTTCAAAAGAAGACAAGTAACGGCAAGACATCAAATGATGAGATGCCAAAAAGTCATACAAATCCACCAAAGTCTAACATAAAAGGACCCATAATGAGATGGGTACCTAAGAAACAATAATCTGGCTTGCAGAATCAGTCAATGCCAATCTGGTACTTAGATTATAGATGTTCAAGGCATATGACTGGAGATAAGGAACTGCTATCCTCATTCAAAGCAAAAACTGGAGGAGCAGTTACTTTTGGAGACAATGTGCAAGGACAGATTAAAGGATATGGTGAGTTATCAAGAGGAAATGTTTTAGTATCAAAGGTTGCTTATGTGGATGGATTAAAACACTATCTGATCAGCATAAGTCAACTTTGTGATCATGGTTTTGATGTGAAATTTCAAAGAAAATATTGTTCACTTCTTCACTAAGAATCAGGTCAAGAGTTACTCAGAGCAGACAGAAAAGGTAACCTCTACAGGATGAATTTTACCAAAATCAAAGACACTGATTCAGATAAACTTTGTCTTGTATCTCTGAATAGTGAGGAAGTTTGGCTCTGGCATAAAAAGTTTTCACATCTAAACTTTTCCTCACTTTATAAATTAGTTAAACTTAATTTGGTTAAGGGATTACCATCTCTGAAGTTTAACAAAGATCATCTTTGTTCTGCTTGTGAAATGGGAAAAATGAAAAGATCTTCCCATAAAAACAAAAGTGAAAACAATTGTCCTAGACCTCTGCACATGCTTCATGTGGACCTCTGTGGTCCTATCTCAGTACAGAGTCTAGCAGGTAAGAAATACATTCTGGTTCTGATTGATGAATTTTCTAGATTCACATGGATAGAATTCATCAGAGCCAAATCTGATGTACCTGACATATTGATAAGATTGTTGAAAATATTACAGGTTCTATTTAGCAGCAAAGTTCAGAAACTAATAAGTGATAATGGAACAGAGTTCAAAAATGCCAAAATCAATTCATATCTATCAGAAGAAGGCATTACTCCTAACTTTTCTGCAGCAAGAACCCCTCAGCAAAATGGAGTAGTTGAAAGGAAGAACAGAACACTTGTTGAAGCTGCAAGAACAATGCTTGCTGGATCTGATCTTTCAACAAATTTTTGGGCAGAAGCAGTGACAACAGTCTGTTTTACTCAGAATAGAGCTACAATTGTCAAAAGATTTCAGAAAACATCCTATGAACTCATTAACAATAGGAAACCTAATGTTAAATATTTTCATGTTTTTGGATGCAGATGTTACATTCTGAACGATAGAGAATCTCTTGGAAAGTTTGACAAGAAAGCTGATGAGGGCAAATTCATTGGATATTCATTAGCCTCAAAATCTTTTAGAGTGTTCAATCTTAGAACAAGGACCATCCAAGAGAGCATCAATATCACTTTTGATGACAATAAAAGCTCTGAACAACAAGAAAGTCTCTCAACACCTATCTCTGAATCATCAAGAGAATCTGAATTAAATAGAATATTTGAAGATTTCTTTGATGAAGATAACCCAGAAGTTATCTTCAGAGATAGACCAAGAGAGAATTCAGAAGGACCCCAAGAAACAGGTACAACCCTTTCTGGACCCTCTGAATTAACACCTTCTGCTTCACCAAATTCAGATCAGCAAAGTGAATCAGAAGAAGTTGAAGATCAAAAAGAGGATGATCAAGGAGTGTCTGAAGTAACTCCAGAAACAAATAGTGAAGAAATTCAAGAATTTGCTTCACTATCTCGGGAACCAACTTCAGAGCCTCTGAACAGCACAACAGAGATGTCACCAACTGTCATCTCTGAAGCTCAAACTCCACCCCAAATTTTTTTCTCCAATCACAAGATGGACAAAAGATCATCCAATTGATCAAATAATTGGATCCTCATCAGAAGGAGTTAAAACAAGATCTGCCACAATCAATGAATGCTTCTACGTAAACTTTTTGAGCATTATTGAACCAAAGAAGGTAAAAGAAGCTCTTGAAGATCCTCATTGGATTTTTGCAATGTAGGATGAACTTCAAGAGTTTGTAAGAAACAGAGTTTGGACCCTAGTTCCCCTTCCCAAAGGAAAATTTGCAATTAGAACAAAATGGGTTTTCAGAAACAAAAAGGATAAGGATGGAATAATAATCAGGAACAAAGCCAGATTGGTTGCTAAAGGATATTTCCAAGAAGAAGGTATTGATTATGATGAAACCTTTGCACCTGTAGCTAAGCTAGAAGCAATAAGAATCTTCTTAGCCTATGCTGCACACAAAGGATTCAAAGTTTATCAAATGGATGTTAAATCTGCCTTTCTACATGGTAAATTAAATGAAGAAGTTTATGTCCAGCAACCACCTGGATTTGAAAGTACAGAGTTTCCTAATCATGTTTATTATTTGGATAAGGCTCTGTATGGACTTAAACAAGCTCCAAGAGCTTGGTATGCAACTCTGTCCACTTTTCTGATTAAAAATGGATTTGACAAAGGCACAATTGATACAACATTATTCATAAAAAGGTACAAAAATGAGATGCTATTAGTACAAATTTATGTTGATGACATTATATTTGGCTCTACAAATCAAAAGTATTGTGACAAGTTTTCAGAGTTGATGAAGAGTGAATTTGAGATGAGCCTTATGGGAGAATTAACTTTCTTTCTGGGCTTACAAGTAAAACAAACTTCAGAAGGTACTTTCATAAGTCAAACTAAATATGTCTTTGAAATTTTAAAAAAATACAAACTCAATGATTCAACTTCTATGAAAACGCCTCTAGCCACCGGTGTCAAACTTGACTCTGATCCTTCAGGACAATCTGTGGATATAAAAACCTACAGAGGCATGATAGGTTCACTATTATACTTAACTGCAAGTAGGCCTGACATAATGTTTGCAACATGTCTTTGTGCTAGATATCAAGCAAATCCAAAAGAATCTCATTTATCTGCTGTCAAAAGAATTTTCAGATACCTGAGAGGATCACCCTCATTAGGCCTCTGGTATCCAAAACTTTCTAGTTTTGAACTAACAGCTTACACTGATGCAGATCATGCTGGATGTAAGCTTGACAGAAAAAGTACCTCTGGGTGCTGTCAGTTACTGGGCAATAAGCTGGTAAGTTGGTCATCCAAGAAACAAAACTGTGTTTCAACTTCAACTGCAGAGGCAGAATATGTTGCTGCTGCTAGTTGTTGCTCTCAAGTAATATGGATGAAAACTCAGCTCAGAGATTATGGCCAACAATATGAAAGAATACCCATTCTCTGTGATTCAAAAAGTGCCATAGCCATCTCTGTCAATCCAGTACATCATTCAAAGACAAAGCACATTGATGTAAGGTATCATTTCTTAAAAGATCATGTTGAAAGGGGAACAATAGAAATGTATTTTGTACCAACTGATCTCCAACTTGCTGATATTTTCACAAAAGCTTTAGATGAACGAAGGTTCAATTTTTTAATTAGCAAGTTAGGAATGTTGAATATGCTACCTAACAAGGAAGAAACTCAGAGTCTCTGATCAAAGTATCAGAGCCTCTGAACCAAGTAGCATATGTCAATATCAGTCTCTGAATGTTCTCTAAACACATGACAAGGGGAGAAAAATAAAAAAAATTGTTCTTTTGTCAAGGGGGAGAAAAAGAACTTTTCAAAATTCATATCAGAGTCTCTGAAATTCATCTCAGAGTCTCTGAAATTCAGAAAAAGAACTTTTCAAAAGTCATATCAGAGTCTCTGAATTTTATCTCAGAATCAATAAAATTCATCTCAGAGTCTCTGAAATTGAGGATTTTATTTTTTTCACAAATCATCTGTCAAGGGGGAGTCAACAACTTTCAGACCAGCAATTTTTGATATCATTTGAAATTAAAATTTCAGATTAACTGAACCTTTTTATTACAAGTGATATTTTAAATTACTTCTCAAAGGCGAAAGGTTTGTCTAGTCAGCAAAAAGAAGTTATTTAATTTAATATTGAAAAATGGCACCCCATTCCTATTTTCTTGGAACCTACATCCGTAGGTACAACAATTTTCAAGGCCACGTGTCACAAAAGGGATGAGTGAAAGGCCAAACGGCTTTATCAAAAGGGTCAAATCACTACCGTTTCCCCTTATGCACTCAAGTGTATCTTTTTCTAAATTTGGATACAAAAACAATTTTACATCCGGATATTCATTTTTACAAATTACTCTCGAGCACTCTCTCTCTCTCTCTCTCTCTCTCTCTCCAAAAAGAATTTGAACTTCATCTTCTTCACTTCAACTCAAAAATGGCGTCTTCAAATGAATGGTGCAAGCTTTTTTCCCAAAACTGGCGAATCTTCAAGATTGTATCGTTTTCCAATCAAAGACAACAATCACATGGTTCAGCTTGATTCTCCCAAGTTTAAGGAACAATACGGAATAATCTGCGAGTTCTTCTCCAACTGTGAACTGACTCAAGCCCTAAATGCTTTTACCAATGAATGTCCACTCTCGTTTGTTCAAGAATGGTATTCTTCCAGTCACTACAGCGATGCACATAAAGGAATAATCGGTGAGTTCGACATATCTCAAGTCGTAAAATGTCGAATACTCATCAATCCTACTGTTCTAAGAGAAGTTCTCCCACTCCTAACAACTGAGGAACTTCAAATCACGAGTTTTGAAAAACGCCCAACTTCTGAAACCCTCCTCCAGTTCATTTGAATGCTAGGTTACAACACTGAAATCACCAGATTGAGCAACTTCCGACGACAACATCTACCACCAATCTGGAACTTCATGTTCTCTGTACTAAATCGCACTCTCACCTGCAAACTGGGAAGCATGGATCAAGCAACACCCAAAATTCTGTCAATCATGTATGCCTTATTCTTCAATCGCAACTTGGACATGGCCGGCATAATTTTTTATATGATTCTGACATCAATAGAGAAGAAGAACAAATGCTTGTCAAAGGACCCTGAACAAACGACCCAATCATCCAAAGTTCCTTCAATAACATTCCCTATATTTCTGTCTCTAATCATCCATGCGGCGATCGAGAAGCTTCATATTTTGATCGCCACTGAACAACCCAAAACTCCTTTCTACATAATGAACAGCTTCAAACCGACGATTCTATCTGAAGTCTATCCAGAAGCAAGGAGGATCCCTCACCACATGCTGAATCAGGTAAATCCTCAATTTTTAGCCTTAGCTTCTTATCTCAGTGTTGCCCAAGGACTAGAACCAGTTCTGGGAACCCCAACACACTTAGGTCCTGAACCTGGAATGGAGAGTAAGAGCAACTCGGCTTCAGAGGGATCTGAGGACCCTGAAGTTCAGAGCTCTCACAAGAGTGAACCAGAGGGTACTCTTTCTAGAGAAACCGAAGTTGAGAAAGATGACAGAGCACTTGAAAGGGCTGTCAATGAGGGAGTAAAGGAAGAAACCTCATCTGCTAGTGAAGAGGATAGCTCTACTAGCTCTGAGGAAAGTGAGGATGAATCTTCAGAGACTAGCTCTGAAGATTCTCAGAGAGAAGAGAGCAAGTCTTCTAAGGACTTAGAGAAACCTGAGAGTTCTTCCCCTTCCACACAAAAAGATGCCCCAAGGCACATATATTTTAGGACACCAACCCCATCTCCCAGTGCAACCACACAATCTAACATACCTAATCCAGAGGTAATTGTTATTGAATCAGAGGTGCACACCGCGAACCCAAACCAGCCAGCCACTTCAGAGGTACCTTTTTCCACCTCTGAAGTTCACATAACTGAGGAAACTCAATTTCTGGATAAGCCCTTTTCACAGGACTTAGCCAATACTTTAAGTACTCAATTGCCTCAGAGTACATCAGAAAATCCTACATATAATGATGCCTCTGTGGCTCATCTCTCACCCTTTAGGATATCCAGAAGTAGTTGTCCAACTCAGGTACAATGGCTTGACCTACAAGAACAAGGATTGACTTGCCTGGATCGCAAGTTCAACTCCCACATTCACTTCCAGTCCTCTGAATCTGAGGAGGAGGACTTGGTTGAGAACAGAACACTCAAAGATGATTCTCCGGAACATCAAGGATTGAGTGGAGGTCCTTCCAGAGATAACATCAAAACAGCTCTGAACGAAGGCTCCTCTGAACTCGAGGAAAAATTGGCTACATGTGTTGTAACCAATGTACCCCTCTCTGAACTTCTCACAAAATCTGAGTTCCAAAGATTCTGTGAGGAAGTCAGAGGCTCCATGAATGAGCATAACTTTTAGCGAATTGACGGTTCAGAGACCTCTGTTCTTCGCTCTGAAAACACCAACCTCAGAGCAGAGGTTTCCACTCTGAAGACCCAACTTTTGGACACCTCAAACAGAATCCAAGAGTTGGAACAAGAACTGTTCAAACAGAAGGCTGAATCATCCATGGAGGTAGCTGCTCTTAAAGCTCAAAATGCTGCTCTTCAAAATCAAGCATCTACAACCATCGATGTCCAGAAGGCTCTACAAGAACTAAGGGAAGAGGTAGTAGCCACCAGATCATCTTCACTCTCAATAGATCAAATGGCCTCTATCTCTGACCTCATCAAAACAACAATTCAAGCCTCTATACCAGCAGTCAGCACACCATCAGCAACACCACAGCCACCACCCCGGACTACTGAAGACCTCATCACCAAAAGTGATCTGGCCTCTTTCAAATCCGTAATAATGAGCAGAATGCTAACTTGTTCTTCCAAGATCTCTTTTATTGCTCAGAAGCAGGTCAAAGCTACTCTGGAACTTCATAACTATAAATCAGAGGACCAGATTGCTGAAATCAGAACTGCGGCTTCAGAAGCAATTGAATCCATTCAGAAGGCTCTTCTTGATCCCAAAGGAAAAGGAATCGTTGAACCAGACTCTCCCAAATACAAACGCAAGTTTTCTGGTGGGACTTGTAGCGAAGAAGCGAAGAAAGCCAGATTTGATGATTCTGAGGATTCAGATGATGATGAGCACTCTGATTCACAAGATAGGGAGATCAGAGATACAACTGCGCACACCTCTAAAGTTGCTCCCTCTGCACCAGTTCAAGAGAAGGAACCAGAGAGGAACACCACCTCTTCTGATGACAACCAAACTTTGCAAACATTCACAACACCGGTAATACTTTTCGCATCATCAACACCAGGTGTTCCAATCACTCCAGTTACCGATGCAACTCCAGAGAAAATTGGAGCTCTGGAAGAGGAAGAAAACGAACAACTAGTAGACTTCTCTACATCCTCTGAAGATGCATTCTCATCATCCGAAAGACAACCAATGGTGATGAAAGATGCCTATGACTCAGAGTCTGAGAAAGAACAGAACTCAGATTCTGACAGAGCAGAAGAAGCTGCTGGAGATCAGATCGAAGAAATTGATGTCGGAGAGTATGTTTTCAAACACGCTCAACCTCATCATACCTCAACAGCTTCATAATTAAGAGAGTCTCTAGAGATAGATGGATATATCTCTGAACAGCCTTCAGAGATAACTCAGTCACAGCCCAAGGACAAACAAACCATGGTTGTTGATGAACAGACTCCTCAAGAGAATCTTGTTCAGAAAACAAGCATCGGTTTACCAGCCAAGGTCTTCACTCAACCTCCCACATTCTTAGAATCCACTCCTGAAGCATCGATAGAAGATCACTTTCGGCATATATACTGTGAGTTCAATATGGAAGACACTCAAGTAATCCCTCTGAATCCAAGAATCAGAGAGGATATGCCAGACTACGAACGAAGATTCATACAGGCAAAGACATCACCAAGAAAGGCGGTTCTCAACGATGCTCCCATAATAAAAGTTGAGAAAATCACTGAAAAAACATTCGCCTTTAACAAAATCATATATAGGCATTATGTGGTGACTCGATCTGATCAGAAGATTTACGAGTTCAATGATAATGATCTCGTAAATCTAAATCCATATGATCTCACTCATCTATATGCCTAATGATCTGCGAGATACAATTCAGGAAGAAGGGAGATAAGAATGAGCATGGTTGAAGTAAGATGGGCAATGGAAGCTTACATAAAACACAGAGCCAAACATGACTTTCAGATTGCTCTAAACTTGGGAGAAGAAAAGCTCGGAGTGACTGAACCAGTGGAAACCATCGAAAAGCTGGACAAACAAAAGACTGGATCAATCATTGAAGAACCTCTGGGTTTTATCTACAGAGTGAACCAAGAGAAGAGAATCTTTCTAGCTTCCCAAGTAGCGAAGTATTCTGATGAAACCTTGAAAGGCGTACAAAAGATGATTCATGTAAAGCAAGAACGGCACAGAGCAGACCTACTGGAGAAACTAGACATGGAAATTGGCTCAATGATTAACTTCAGAGAGCTAATCATGAAGTTTCATAGGATATGTTCAAGTGATAGGTTCTAATTATTTTTTGAATATTATTCTCTTTTGTAATTCCAAATTGTTATAAGAAGTAATATTTACAGAGGATGACTTTCTCCTCTTCGCTTTCTAGTTGAATATTCTATGTGTTCTTTATTTATTTTCAGTACTTAGGGGGAGATTGTTAGCCCCAAATCTGAACCAATGAAAGTATTGAAAATAACTCAGTCTTCAACTAAAGACTTTCAAGAGACAACAGTGAAGAAAGCAAGTCTGTATCTGAAGTCAGTTCAGAGTCAGTCTGAAGAAAGCAAGTGTGTCTCTAAAGTCAGTTCAGAGTCAGTCTCGGAGAAAGCATGGCTGTCTCTGAAGTCAGTTCAGAGACAGTCTCACGAAAAGACATCAGAGAGCTCCTCATCAGAGATCCTAACTCAGAGCTCTGAAGATGTTCACTCTGAATTTCTTGACAAAGAAGAACAGATGACACATCACCTAAGTGATAAGATTTACTTTCTAGAGTAGGTCACTGTTCAAGCATGTCTTGATCTTACCTCTTAGGTAAGACACTGTTCAAGCATGCTTCTATTTGTCAGATAAGTACACTGTTTACTTTATGGTCCTATAAATAGGACCATCACCTTATTGTTCAAAGAGTGCTTAAGAAGTCTTATAATTGATAATATAAGTTGAATATTTTATTCAAAGAATATCTTGTTTATCTATTATCTGCTTTATGAACTGTGATATTTGAATCTCCTTTGATATTAAACTATATTGCTTCCGCTGTTATTACTCTTATTATTTATATCATTGTTGTGAGATTAAATCTGGAATCCAACAGGACTTCATTTGACCTCTTCTAAAAGCCACCATCATCATCCTCGTACCTCCACCTTTCCAGGACCTGAAACTTGCTCTCCAAGCTTCATTTCCTTTCGAAAGAAAAAAAAACCCTAAATTCTCGATTCCAAAGTGTGTATTGAGCAAAATGGCAAACAAAAAATCGAAGCCCTAGAGGAGAGCTGAAACCTGCTACCCCCATTATTTCTTCCTCTTCGAACCCCATCAATGCTACCCCCACTAGCCAAGCTCCGCCTGAAAACCACCCTGAACCACCACCTTCGCCACCGAAACCCACAAAAAGATTTACCCGAAGCCAAGCTAAGTTTCAGAGCAAGCCGATGACTGCAGATGAAGGGTCAGCTATTGTGATTTCAGACGAGACTGGGTCATTCTCAGTTGGTTCAAAACTGAAGAATACACACGATGGGAGTTCGTCATTGCAAAAGAAAAGGGAGCACAGTCTATTGGATACACTTGCAGAGGTTGCATAGCTCAGGGCAAGTGAAGACACGCCTCCAGCCTCCCCTGTTGTGCAACTCAAGGACCTTCCACATCATTCTCCAGTACAGAGCAGAGAGAGTCCACCATCTCCACATGTGGATCAAATTGTTGAGGACATACCCACCGCATCACCTACATCTTCACCCCCACAATTGTCCAATGAAGCCCAACCTCAGATAACACAGGTACTGAGTCCCTTTCTTTGGTTGTAAACTTAACTTCAAGTTTTCTTGAGCATCCATAGACTAGTGTGGGAGTCAAGCTTCAAGAAACATTAGATGTGGCCATGGAGGCCACTGATGAAATATTAGGGATCACCAAAGATGTTCCTACTCCCTCTATCAACATGGTAGAGGTTGAACCACCTCTAAATCCCTTTGTGTCACCCACCCCTTCCTTTGATCTAAACAAAATCACTAAACCAAGAACTAGATTGGAGCCCTCACTGAGGCAGAATGTGACCATAGCTTTAGCAGATTTAGACCAACTCTTGGGTCTAAACATCCCTCCACAACCTAAAATCCCTGTTGGTAATCTAAATACCGCTCTAATACCAACTGTGACCACTCTGTGGTCACACCTGAGCCTAATAACCCTAAGAAATCCCCTGTGAGGAAAGAAACTACTCAAGAGGGTGTTAATGAGGAAACCAATGTGCATAATGAGGAAGTAGTGGACTCTCAGCCTAGTGAAACTCATAGAGACAAACCACCTAGCCAAGAGAAAAAGAAATCACTTGTGAACTTCAGTTTTGATGCATATGGGATGATTGAGGAGAATGGAAACTTTGATGATAATATAGCTTATGATGAGGAGCCTACTGAACCACAAATGAAGATACCATTACCTGTGCACACCACAGATTTTACTAATAATATGCAGGACAAGGAGAATGCAGTAGATGAAGTGGTGGATGGAACCAGAGTTATGGAAACCAAGGATGTAGCAGTTCATAAGAAGTACAAAAGAACTAATACAAGAAGTGCAAGAAAAAGAAAGGGTGATGGGCAACACCAAACAGAAACCAATGAGGAGAATCAAGGGGTGAATTTGGGAAATCAAGAAGGAAGCAATGAGGATAATCAAACAAAGCATGGTGGTGGTGATCCAGAACAGCCTCAAAGGGCCATAAGAAAGAAGTAGAAGGTGGCTAAGGAAGGTACATCTCACTCTTTAAACCCTAAACACTTGTTTAGCTCTAGTGAGGCAAAGAAAAGCTGATTTGCCTTTGCTAAAAACACAGGGTTCCTCCCAAGGGATTCCCCTAACATATGATTTTGGCTAACCCTGATATCAAGGTTGTTATAGAAAAATTAGGTTGGGAAAAGCTTTGTGAGGTCCCCAAATAGTACAACCAGAATTGGCTTAGGGAGTTTTACACTGAAGTGTCTGTAACTGAAGGAGTGGAAGTCACTGTGAGGGGTACATTGGTCTCTTATTCACCTGAGACATTAAATGAGTTATTAGGAATAGTACCCCTACAACACTCAGACCTAGACAGATTGTCAAGGGGGTGCTCTGATGAGGAGTTAGAGGTCATCTTTCAGAGGTTGACTAAGGAAAGGGTTGAATGGGTTTTTAAGGGTCAAGTCAGGCTGCTGAGAACCCAGAAGCAAATATGTGGTTTTACTTCATGAGACACACCCTCCACCCTACTAGCCATGATTCCAATCTTTGTTTAGAGAGGGTGTATATACTATACTGCATTCTTGAGTGTAAGAAGTTTGATGTGTGGAAAGGTTGATATGTGCCAACATAAAGACTTGTGTGGATAGGTCCAATAGGAAGCTTCTATACCTATCCATCATTCATAGCCTTTTGGAAAAATCTAAGGTAGTGAAGCTACCTAATGACATCTTTTCCAATGATAAAACTAATAAGGATAAGAAAAAACTAGTGAGATTGATGAGATTGAACCATAAACCCACACCTACCACTGCAATAGAGGAACTGAAAGGTAAGTAGTTGAAGGCATTTTAAAGGCACACTGCTGCCATCAAGAAGAGCCTAAAGAAGAAGACTAAAAAGATAATGAAGAAGATGGGCAAGCTAGAAGAAGAGGTGAAATTAATGAAGAAATAAAGTTGTGGGCTGAATACAAAGAAAAGGAGTTACTGATGAGGACTGCCTGAAGGAAGGACAAACAGGCTGTAGATTTGCCCCCCGTTCCCACATCTGTGCTACAAGAGGAGGATACTCCTACTCATTCTGAGTAACACAGGTTCTGCCCTCTCCCTTTTCACTTTGATTAATGTTTGATGTTCATTTTGCAGTTTTAAATTAGATAATATGCTTGTTTAGTATATTGATAGAAGTGATCACTGAGATTTAATCCCTGAAATTAGTTCACTGTGAACTTGATCATGTGTTACTTTTGGTCTCCTTTTCTGCTTTGGCAAGTATCCCACATAGAGGCAATCCCTCTGCGTTAGTTTGGATATTGTGTTTGTTGCACTTTGTCATCAAGGCAACAATGAGGCAGTCCCTCTATGTTCTGATTACTGGTATGATCAACAGTGTAGGCTTTGTCCTCTTTAACTGTTTTGATCATCATTTGGGTGTTCATTGTCTCAGAATAATCAATCTTTTTGATTATTTATTATTTAAAACTTGTTAGTGGGATCTAATCCCTTGTTTAGTGTTTTCACCATACACACAAATAGAGGCAATCCCTCTATGCCTCTACTTTCACATCTTGGGATCAACAGTTTAGGCTTTGGCCTCTTTAACTGTTTTGATCATCTTTGATTTCAACCACTGAACCACAGAGGCAATCCCTCTGTAAATGTTTAAATGTGATAAAATAGTACAAAAGGGCAAACCCCTTATGTTACTGTTATGGTTAAAAAAATTTGAGGCACTTGTCTTGCTATCTTTGACAGCATGTTACACCTAAATGGTAGCCATAAAGGCATTCCCTTTGTGTTCAATTCTTACAAATCCAGGCCTACCACTTAGCTGTTTATATTGTATGTCTACTGCATGTTGACATGGTCAAATTGTTTAAAGTATTTGCACAGAGGCAATCCCTCTGTTTAGATGTTGTTTTTTGTGCATTTGATGGCCTGCTGGAATCCATAAAGGCAGTCCCTCTGTACCTATCTATATTGGATTCACCACAGCAGGTCATATCTGCATTGTTAATGATCCCAACTAGAGGCAATCCCTCTAGCCCTGTGTAGACCAATGTGCAGAGGCAGTCCCGCTCTAATTGGGCATTTCCTAATTTCCAATTTGAAATCTTTAAAAATTGAGTCTTTGAGTCATTTTGATGTTTTCCTACTTAGGATTTGTTGTTTTTAGTCTTTAAGTGTCTTGAGTCTTTTCATTTAAATATGACATAAAAGATCTTTGGATCTCATTCTCATCTTTGCTTTTATGTTTAAATGTTATTTTGGGAAGTGATTTTCTGAACATACATTGTCTTAGCCACTTATACACCAAAAACACAATAAATTTTCTCCTAGATTGATTGACTTTATACTATAGCCACAACAATCCATATTTCACTCACTTGATTTCTTTTTAGTTACCTCTAAGAAATAAACAACCATTTTTGGGCTTTAAACTTAACTAGATTCTATTGGGCTTTCTTTTCAAATACCCACTTTGTAGCCTAGTTATACACAACTAAACAATGAGGACATTGTTTCCTTCAAAGTTTGGGGATGGGTGTCTTAAAAGCCACAAACAAATACATCCATACACTTGAATCACATGCACTTAAGACCAAAAGAAATTTCAGGAACAAAGTTCCATGTCTTGTGCACAAAAGAGTGCCAATATGCACCACTTATTTGAAAAAGGACCAAAAGGTCCAAACATACCTCAATATGAGATGCATAGCAGAAAAATGGTGCTATGGAGTGAAATGAGAGATGAGGTAAAAGGCTAAGCATTGAAAAAGAAATAGCCAAATGCAAGAAACCCAATCAAAGTCCCAACACAAATAGTGAGTCTAGCTTGACAAAGAAAATGTTTGGCTAATTTTTAGTTTGGCATACTTAAAGGACCAAGTTTGGGGAAGTTGGTTTATGAAGGACTATAGAGTTCAAGTATCAAGTAAGATATGAGCAAAATTTTTCAAAAAGAGCAAAATCAAAGTATATGTTGGCTATGTGGTGTGCATGTTCAAAAAAAATTTCTAGTTTGTTAGTATTTTAAGTCTTTATTTTTCTTATTTTAGTTGTTTGAGGACAAACAACAGTTTAAGTTTGGGGATGTGATAGGTGTTAATAAATTAACCCTATTTCTTTGTTTTATTAGTATTTTATCTTTCTTTTATTTGCCCAAAGTCCACTTTTAGTATGGTTTAGTCCATAGTATAGCTTTTATTATGTTTTTATGTCTTAGTATGCATTTTCATTGTTTTGGTGCTAACTTGAGCATTTTTGCATATTTCTGATTTTTTGGCAGTGCTATAGGACCACTGTAGAAGCTGTATTTTGATGCAGTAGAAGTAGCTGATTATTTCTGCAGTCGATAATGGAGCTTGAGCCGGGCTTGGAAGCCTCATTTTGAAGACATTATGGCCAAGACAAGGGCTTACATCATCATTGTACCATTTAGCTTATTAGATACTTTTCTAGCTTCTATATATATGCATCTTTTGTAACCATTTAAACATACAACCTTTGGGTTTAAGTATTCTCTAGTTTATTTTTGCAATCTTAAGCTTAAATATTTTGGGTTTCCTTGTCCTTCAAAAACTAAAATATTCTAAGCTTAAGAGTTGGTTATCTTGGAAGTATTAATCTAAGTGTTTTGGATTTCAAGTTCATCTTCATAATCTTGTTCTTTGCTTTCTCAAGTGTCGTTTTCTTTAAAAATCAATTTGTGTGAGTTAAAAATTTCGAGATTTTGCAAAGGATTCTCACAAGTCTTTTTGCACCTTGATTCGTAAATTACACAAACCAACTTCCAAATTTCTCAACTTTCAAATTTCCAAGTGCGTTCAAAGCAAGGATTTAATAATCTCAAAGTTACTACACTTTTTGGCAAAAGAAATTGTTTAGAATTAATTACTAGTTTTACTTTGGAATTCCTTTCTTTGTAAGCTTAGGGGGCGTTTGATTCGTAGAATGTTTTGGAATGGAATATGTCAAAGGAATTTGACTTTGAAAGAATTGGAAATAAATGTTGTCAGGTTTGACCACCTGTTTGGTTGACAGAATTGGAATAGAATCTGTTAAATGAATTGGAATTTTTTTGTTTGGTTCACAGATTGTAGCTTTAGAATTGGAATGGAATTTTGGTAAATGACCAAAATACCCTTTTTGTTTATTTTAATTTTTTTTAACAAAAATTACTTTAATGAAATAGTCAGTAAATAGTTTAATTTTTAATTAAAATTGCTTTGATTATTTTAGCACACGAATGATGATGAGAGAGAGAGAGGGAGAGAGGAGAGAGGTAGAGAGAGAAGAGGATAGAGAGAGAGAGGAGAGAGAGGGAGAGAGGAGAGAGAGGATAGATTGTGAGAGAGAGAGAGTAGAGAGAGAGGAGAGAGAGGAAAGAGAGAAAGAAGAGAGAGGAGAGTGAGGGGATAGATTGAGAGAGAGAGGAGAGAGAGTTGGTGTCTGTTGATAATGTTGAACAACAGTGGTTGCCGGTGGCGGTGGTGGTCGGAGGTGGCGGTGGTCGGAGGTGGTGGTGGTGGTTGGTGTTGGTACCCGGAGGTGGTGGTGGCTGGTGGTGGTCGGTGGTGGTCAATGGTGGTCGGAGGTGGTGGTGGTGGTGGCTGGAGGTGGCCGGTGTTGGTAGCCGGAGGTGGTGGTCAATGGTGGCCGGTGGCGGTGGCCAGAGGTGGTAGCCGATGGTGGTGGCCGGAGGTGGTGATGCATATTAGGATGAGGGACAATTTTGTCCAAAAAAAATATGACATTCCATTCCAATGAAATACCACCTCCCCCCAAGGAATGTTGAATTCCTTCATTTGTGGAATTCATTGGAATTCAACATTCCAATTCCTTAAAAAGAATGAACCAAACGATGTAATGGAATCTGGTCAACGGAATTCAACATTCCAATTCCAGCAGATTCCATCAGAATCTGCGAACCAAACGCCCCCTTAGATTCTTTTCAAATACAAAATTTGTTTTTCCAAGTACCATAAAGTCATCATCCAAAGTACCAAAGCTTTTCTTTTGTTGACTTTTGTGACACAACTTAAGAGACAAGTTCCATAACTTGTCACTTAAGTTATCAAGTCATACATTCTTTTACAAGTGTTTTCTAGTTTAATTTAATTTAGTCTTTTTATTTCTGTTATTTTCCATTATGCTATTTCTTTTACTGTTCTTTATTTTTCTGCACTTTAAATTACTGTCATTTACATTTATGTACTTTAATTTTTGCAAGTTACTTTTCTGTCAGTTACTTTTCTGTCATTTACTTTTCAGCAATTTACATTATTGTCTTTACCTTTCAGTTATTTACATTCCAGCAATTTATTTTACTGTCATTTATTTTCCAGTAATTTTACTTTCAGTAGTTTATCTTTATGTTATTTCCAGTCCTTACATCATTCGAAAAAAGAAACCAAGCAATGATGGGCTAATAGTCTGAGCTTGGGGTGTAAGGCAATGTTAAGACCAAAATCGGCGTGGAAATAAAAAGGTGTATTTATTATAGCAATGTTTTCTAACTATTTGTTTCAGGTGATTAATGTTTCATTGAAGATCATATTGAATTAATTGACGACTAATTTTATATGTGAAAATGCATTTACTTTCAGAGTTAAGACAAATAAGAAAACCTAATTTAATATGGGAAGACTATAAATAGCTATAACACCTGACATGTGATATACTCATACGGTGTAGGGAGGTAACACTGTGTCGCGCTAGGATTCACGAGGTCTAACATAAGTGATATCGTATCGATATCAGTGGGCCTGTGTGCACTCTTTGGAGGTCGTCTGAACCGATAGTTGAATACCGTGACAAATCTATAGAATCATTCAAGTGGTACTATAGGACTGTCCAGCTTGCTATATCATCTTTTTTATCAAAACACCTATTTTAATCTTAACAAAGCTTTGCACCCTTTGCTTCCTCTTTTAAGACTAATTTTCTAGTTGATAACTCAAACAAACCAACCAAAAGATTTTTCTTCGAATTCGCCATCTGAAATCAATTTTTAAATATTGGACTTTTGAAAGACTTTCACAAGCCTTCTCTGTGGGATCGATATCTGATACTTTTACCATTATTACTTGTTATGAGACGATTGTAGTTCAAGGTGTATACTTGCGCCAAGTTCTATTTTAAGTGACTCTCATATTGGATTGCACCTATCACCCGAAATTCTCAGTCCCGATGCTTCTGGACGATCCAAGGTTGAATCTGCCTTCACAGGGGCAGATTCGGAGAATCCCGAAACATTTCTGGAAATTTGATTATCCGACATAGGGTCAGGACCCTCTCTACGTCCTCCCCTAGTTTTCTTGAAGAACGGGATCCCTCCCCGGCTCTAAGAAAAAAGGTTGGCCCTCTGGATATTGGTGATATTCTCTCAACCCTGAAGAAAACCCCTTCCCCAATCCCAAAGAAAAAACCTTCCCCAACCTCGAAGAAAACCCTTTCCTCAACCCCCAAGAAAACCCCTTCCCAAACCCCAAGAAAACCCCCTCCCTGAAGCCATCAACCCCCGAAGGTACCCCCACCCACTCCCCGATCCCATCACCGACCAAAGCCTCCCCAATCAATGCCTCCTCCACTCACTCCTCCCCAAATTCCTTTGATTTCCCCCTCACCGGTCCCAAACCTTACACTCCCATTTTTTGCCCCACAACCCTCTTACTCCCACTCACCCCTATACCTCATCAACCACCCCCTGATTCCATCCTCCCAAACCCCGATCCTCATTCCCAGGGATCTTTTATCCGATATCACTAATACCAATCGCCAACATTGCATACTTGGCACTCAGTTGGCCACTCTCACCGCATATTTTGATCGTCTCGCTGCCACAACTAGTCATTGGTCTACTGTCATGGAAGAGCGATCTCTCCTAGAGGATCAGATTTCACGAGATCTTCAGCACAATAATACCTCACTTGATGACGTTCTCCGAATTCTCAGGGAGCAAAACACTGAAGTTCAAAGGGTGCAGAATGACTTTTTCAGATGCATGGATGGGATGGCCCAAGATATCCATAATCTGGCCGATCATCTTCTCTCATCGGTTGATTCGATCAATACTCACCTTGACCGATTGATCTCCTCTAACATGAATCTAACTCACTTTATAGCAATTGTCAAGGCTTCCACCAATGCTCGGGATAAGGAGGTCCAGTCTTTGAAGACGAAGGTCGTTTCTCAAGGCGTGGTAAATAATCAAAGTTTGGATTCTTGCAAAAAGCTTCTTGAGAAAGTGGATAGTCTTCTGGCTTCCTTCCTGATAGCCCAAGCCAGCGAATGGGACATAGATCTGGGTGACGCGGTGTTTAGTGATGAAGATCGAGAATGTCTCTGTCGGGTGGATCGACGGATCGGTCATATTTCAACCACATTGGGAGTTTCTTTCCCTTCGGCGGCTGGGGGAGAAACAGGCTGAGTGGGAGCAGCCTATACCCAAGGTAAAAATTTCCAACGTCCAAAGTGAAAAAAAGAGGAAGGAACTGGCCAATCTGCTCAAACTGATATGGCCGATGAATCTATAGGGGGAACAAAGAAGGATAAATATAAAGGTCTAATGACCCCTGAAGAAGATGAAAGGGCAACCTTTGGGGGGGGGGGGGGGGGGAAGGTTGCACATTTTTAAAAAAAATGGCGATTTTTAAAATTGTTTTGGTTGCAAGCACACTAAGGCGGAAATGCTTGAATCAAAGATTTAGTATAACAATCAAAAAAACAATAATATAAAGAGATAAGGGAAGAAGAATCGAACTCCGATATCTAGAGTGGTTCACCAAATGGCTAATCCACTTTGTCGAGCACCCTCGACACACACGATCCACTAACATGGGAGTTCTTTATGGTAGAACTAAATCGTAGTACAAATCACTTCTTTTACAATGAAGATGAAAAGCTTGAGTAGAAAATCAAAACTAACTCTTATGAGCTATATGTATACTAGTGGATCTCACACACTCAACTTGCAATATAGATGAATATCAATGGAAGCCTTGAGTGGTGAGTAAATCTCTCTTTGCAATCTCACTTGAGAATAATGAGCTCAAATTATAAAACTAGAGAGAATAAATGAACTTTAACTCTTGAAGAGTATGTTAGAACTGGAAAAAAATACTTAGAATTGCTTAAGAATATTGTTTTTGGGATATCTTTGAAGTTCGCAAAGGTTGGATATCTATAGTCCCAAAAAAATCGGACCTCAAGTGGACGTCAGCATAGGACATTAAGTGGACGTCCACATTGATGCAGATTCAAAAAAAAACTTGAATTTCTTTCTTTAAAAAACAATGTAACGTTTATATAAATGTTTCGGCAAGGCAAGGTACACAAAATATCTGGAAAAAGTTGCTTGGGAGAAGAGAAAACAACCATGGAAGATTTGAATCTTGCTTAGAGAAGTGAGAAATGAAAACTCACCATTTTCTCTCATGGTTAATAGATTGCTCTTTCCCATCTATGGTCATTTGAAGTTTTTTTATACAAACCAAAATAGAAGGTAACTTGTGTCTTTAAAACAACTCAAGTAGTTGGGGTTTTAGGCCTATTTATAAAAAAAAAAATTGTTTGTCATCTTGTAAGGAAAAATAACTTTTCAAGAGAAAAAAAGAATTCTAGTAATTCTCTTCATTTTTATAAAATCAATTTTATAAAAAAATAATCCGTAATCAACCCGATTAGAGATTTAATGAATACCACTCAAGGCTACCGAGATTTCTTTTGTCGAAACGAAATCTTGAATAAATTGTTGGCACGCTTCTCAAGAAATGTTCTTCAAGATCGACTTGGCACCCTCTTCGAGACATATAAGACGTGTTCCGAGATATCGACTTATTTGAACGAGGATGTAACTTAACATCGACATTAACAATATGGCTAAATAATAATACAAGTCTATTTGTTTGGAATCATCAAAATAGAGATGTGATACACTTGCATCAACAATCTCCCCCTTTTTGATGATGAGAAACAATACCGATATAACGAAAGCATACCCGATTTCTCTCCCCCTTTTGTCGAATCAAAAAGGTAAGAAAAATACACGATACTCCCCCTTAAGAGGTACTTCCCCTCAAAATAAGCAAAAAAAAAAATAGGAGACAACTCCCCTTCAAGGGTTGTATTCTAACATGCCCAAACTATGCCATAATTTGCAAAAGGATTAACGATTTAACGCTTTTGTAAAGATATCGGCCAAATTATCTTCCGATTCGACTTTTTCAACTACGATGTGGCCCTTTTGCACATTATCTCTTAAGAAATGATGTCTTAGTTCAATGTGTTTAGTACGTGAATGCAAAATTTGATTTTTACTTAGGTTTATGGCACTAGAATTGTCACACATAATTTGAACTTTATTTAAATGTACCTCTAAGTCGGTGAACGTTTGTTTCATCCATAATACTTGGGCACATGCTCTTGCAGTGGCCACATATTCGGCTTCGGTTGTGGACAAAACAACCGATTGTTGCTTCTTTGAAAACCAAGACACTAGAGAGAGCTCTATAAAGGCACATACCCCACTAGTGCTTTTTCTATCAATCATAGATCCTCCAAGATCGGAGTTGGTAAAGCATGTAACCTTTAAATCCGACTTCTTTGGATACCACAATCCAAGATTCAAAGTGCCTTGTATGTATCAGAAGATCCGTTTGATGGCCTCATAATGACATTGCTTAGGCATAGCTTGGAAACGAGCAAATAAACAAACATTATACATAATATCCGGCCTACTTGCCGTAAAATACAGTAAACTACCAAGCATACCACGATAGATTTTTTTCATTAAAATCATTGCCTTCTTCATCTTTTGACAGTTTCAGATTAGTGGTCATTGGTGTATCCACCACTTTTACATTTTCAAAGTTGAATTTTTTTAATCATGTCTTTTGCATATTTAGATTGACTTATGAAGATACCATTTTATATTTTTCTTAGCAATAGGGTCACGAATTACAACATTTCTAGGAATGTTAGAGGATGAGCCTTGACCTTGAAGGAGATGGTTCATACCTATAGACAAGAACATTAATTTAAGAAATATTTGAAATAAGGATGTAATACATGATTTTTTAAGAAATTTTCAGTTGAGAGGAAAAAAAGAACTTACTTGCAAGTTTGAAGGAGATCTTTGAAAAGGAAGGAAAAAGAATTGAGTTTGGATATGGAAGAAGGATAACCTTTATAAAAGGATTTAAGAGATGTACTTGGATGAGTTTTTAAAGATAAAATAGAAATTTTTCAGTTAAAGTACTGAGAAAAAGGATGTATGAGGATCTTCCAAAAGATTGCATTGAAAAAGCACAAAAAGTACATATTTTGGTAATGCGGACGTCGACTTGAAGTATTATGTGGATGTCTACTTGAAATTTTTACGAAAAAAATTTTTGATGCTTCCGCGAAAGCAAGTGGAAGTCCACTTAATGCGGAAGTCTACTTATGCGGACATCCACTAATGTAGACGTCCACTTATGCTTCCACTTGGACCATTTTTTTTTGCATTTTCATAAATGTAACATGACATACATTTTATTTTGCAACTTTCAAGTATGACATTGATAATGTCCCAATCTATCAAGTTCTTAACAAATCAATCAAACAAACAAGATGATTACAGATTTAATACTCAACCTGTTATAGATTTCAAATCAAGATTCATACAGTAGATTTTCTCTCTCTAACTGTTACAATCTGCGAACTCTTTCAGAATCTAGTTACAAGCTTTCTAAGACCCCTAGCCATATATCTATTAAACAGAAAAACTAGACAACACGCGCTAAACAAACCAATTACAAAACAAGACTTTGACTTTTGACTTATTACAACATTGACTTTGACTTCCACTATGAGAGTTGACTTTCAGCTTTGATATGGCTTGACTTTGATCTTCAGTCTTCATGATCTTGTATCCAACAAATATGTGCACTAACAATCTCCCTCTTTGGATTCAAGATCATCTCAAAAAGATTTTGCAATTCAATCTCCTCCTTTAGGCTCAAAAATTACAATCTGTATGTAACGGATGCACATTGGAAAGGAGCTTTTGTGATGTTCACTCCCCCAGGGCTTCCATTCAATCATCGAAACACCATAAAGGAATTTCTATGAATGTTATGGCAAGAAAACATATTCCTTGTGTATTCGTGCAAGTGTTTGAAAGAATTAAGCACATGATGATTGCTTTTGATAGGCTCAAAATTGTGTAAACCATTAAGACAACAACAGTTAAACACAGACTCGATTGTGCATGATCGAAGTGCGAAGGTGGGGCAAACTTCCTTCTTTTTCTATATCCAGATTTTTAAAATGAAAACCATATAGATTATGTGTTGCGTTCCCTTGAAATATTGAAACATTTTCTTGGCATGGGCTAGTTGCCTGTTTCAATAATGTTCACGAAGAATTGTGAAACACTAGCAATGTGGCTGCCCGGCTCAGAAAAAGTTGGTGCAGAGTTTGATATTCTTTTACTCTAATCTCACACCCTCTTTCTTTTAATCATTGAGCTCGCTTCTAACCAAACTCTCTTTTCCATTTTACCTCATGACTCAACCCACACTCAGTATTTTGACTCCTCACTCTTCGATCACTCAAGGATTAACTTCTTGGGTAGGAAACACAGGTTAACGTGAATCCATAGAAGTTTCAATTAAGCTCACACAATGAACCCATGTAATCCTATAAGTATATGTTGCTCAAAATGGTTTAACTTTACAGTTAAAGCACAAATATATACAAGTCAGATATCTTTTATGCTCATGGATATAATCATGAAGATTTGAGCATTTTAAACATTGAAGATATTTCAAAACAAGTATATTGAACGAATGAAATGAATACAAGAAACTTGTTTGAAAATCTGACATCGTATGAAAAAGATTCATCATATTTTGTGACATCCTAAAAAAAACTACAACAAGAATAATATATATATATATATATATATATATTGATAGTTACCATAACAAAAATTGTAAAGTGTGGTAGGTTATTTGTAATTTTCAAATACTTAATTGATAAATGTGGAAACAAGTATCATTCTAGGAGACCTAAATTGTAAAATTTAATTTATTTGGTAACTAATAAATAAATAAATAAAAATTACAAATAGGGAAAAATACGTGTTGATTCTAAAAGAACACGTGTGCCACTTTGAGGACACTTGGAGGCAATGCAAGAGACTTCTTTTGTTTTAAAATCAAAAATTTGTTCTACATTTTCTTAAACAAAAACAAAGTTTCTGAAAAACTCTGCAATTTTTGTAGAGTAACAATTTAAAGGAGATCTGGTTGAAAGCGTGAATTTCTATCAAGTGTGAAGCTATATTTTGGGTAAGAATTTCGACTCTACTTGAAGTTCTTTTTAACATTTTAGATGATTTTAAATTATCTAATAATAATAATATGTTTGAATCTTAGTTTGATTAATAAAAATCTAGTATAATTTAATGAAGGGCATAATAATATGGCTGTTACAAGTTTTTGGAAAATAATTATTTTGTAAAGCATTTGGTGTTCAAGTTTTTTTTTAAAACAGATTACTGTAAGGAGTACTAATTTTTTTTTAAATAAGCATAATTGTAATTATTGTATAAATTACTAAGAGCATAAATTATCGTAAAGATAAAACACCAAATGTTATTATAAATATTATTCAAACTATGATCAAATATATTGACAACAAAGAATGATAAGTGGATTTGGGTCCATTGATATTTGGACTAGTAAATCAAATATTATAAATAAACAATATTTAGGAACAATTGGTTTAATTAGGATTGTTGAATATTGTAGGATAATTCCAGTGGTTGGCAAAATTTCAAGAAGTGAGGTTATTACGGTGAGTTTCATGATGTTTTTACCAAAAATGAGATATATGCAAAAGTTCAAATTTATATTCATGCATTTATGAAATTTATGTTATATATATCCTTTGTATGTACGAAAGGTTATGAAATATGTATGCATGAATATTTTAAATGATATGCTTGAAACGTTTTGTTGTTCACCTGTGGAAATGCTCGGGACGCCGGGGTCAAAGTTAAATGATGGGAAACCGTAATGAAAGGGGTTTCAGTGTATGCGATTTGTTCCTACACTTGAAACGTAAATGGGTGATTTTAAATCACTGTCAAATGATCCACATGGTGCATACTACACAAAAGGGAATATTTTAATAAGTAAAATGATTATTTATAATGCATATATTTTATATGTTTATGCAAATTTTACTTATATGAAAATTATATGCATGAACTCACCAAGCCTCTGCTGACTATTTTCTGTTATAAAAATTTTATGCATGTATCTCAGGATCAGTTATTCCAGAAAGCTCCAAGGGTAAGGAAAAACTTTGAGTTTGAAGAAGGAGGAGTCCTTGATTACTAGTTTTCTAAGATTTTGATGTCTTAAATATTTTGTTATAATAAAGTCTCGACCTTAAGACTTTTATGTATGTTTGGTGTTCATAGTATGGTTATGTAATGTAAATAATTATATGGAGGTATGGGTATCACAAGTTGGTATCAGAGCAGTGGTTTAAATGACTTGGGTGTTAAATTAGAATACCTAAGCTTAAACCAATAGATATTTGAGTTTTGAATTAAAAAAAATTAACTATTTTAAATATATAGGTAAAAAAAATGGACAAAGGGAAGGAGAAAGTAGATGGATATTGCGCTGATGATGAACAATATATCGCTATGCAAAAAATTTATACGGGAGAAAACCATCCAAGCAATTTTGGAGAATATAGTCAGTATAACCATACATTGGTGTGGACTCCCCCATATTCCTCCTCTGCAGAAAGATATGCTAGGGATCAAGGATGGGAATGCTACCCGTTTGATAATGATCCTTATTTCAGTATAGCACCAGAAGTGTCTTATTGTCCCACTAGAAATTCTATGCAAGAATATTTGGGTAATCGACCAGAGCAAGTTCAATTCAGAGCACCGACTTTAGCATATGATCCTCGAAGACATAATGATGTAGGCCCTAGTAGGAGCCGTCGAGACCCCATGATTAAGATGAATTCTGACTTATATTTGGCTTGGAAAGATGACTGGCGAGAGAAGTTAAAAAGGACTAGAAGTCTTCAGGATCGTAATGATCGACTAGCAGCTGAGAATAAGAAGTTGAAGGAATCTATCAAAGAAGCAAATAAAAGTATATTTAATAGATTCTCAAGGATAGTTGATCGTGTCATCAATTGGGCTAAAGGAAAACCTTCCACCTCTGAGACCTTGAGGATTGATCATCATCGATCTAGCTCCGGTAGTCGTCATAGGCGACATTAAATTTATTATTATTATTATTATTATTATTATTATTATTATTATTATTATTATTATTATTATTATTATTATTATGTATATCTATGTCAAATTTTGGTAATTATGACATAGACATTGTAATCTTTGTATCTATGTCAAGTTTTGGTAATGATGACATAGAATTAGATGTTGTAATCTTTATTATAAATATTTATGTCAAATTTTAATTATCTAGAAATGACATAAATTAAAAGTGGTAATATTGCATACTTATGTCGAATTTTGTTAATTATGAAATAATGACTTAGAATTATAAATGATGTATAAATATATATTAATAAATGATATTATTATTTCAGTAAATCATGTCAACTAGAAGGTCTGGATCTGGGAGACAAACCAGGAATTCAAATTCAGAAAATCAAATCCAACCTGTAGCCAGTACTGCTACTGGTAGGGGTCGTGGTAGAGGTAGGGGTCGCGGTAGGCAACAAACATCAAGTAGAGTACAACCTCATGAAAATAATATTGCGGAAGAGGTGGCTCGTGTGATGCAAGAAAATTTACCCACTATAATCCAGCAAACTGCAGAGGCTGCTATTAAAGCCTTAGATCAATGAAATAAAGAAAGAACTTCTGAAAATGACATACTTGAGAAAGAAGAAAAATCAGAATCAACTGAAAAGGGGGTTGACCAGAACATCAGTAAGGAATGTAGTTATAAAGATTTCACTAATACCCATCCTACTGAGTATCATGGTAAAGGAGGTCCCATTGTAGCAATGGAATGGGTTGATGTCATGGAAACCTGTTTTGAAACTAGTCAATGTGCACCGACGCAAAAGGTTAAATTTGCAACAACGTATTTAAGATCTTCTGCATTGCATTGGTGGAACGTAGAAAAAAGAATAAGAGGAATTGTTGCAGCATCTTCCATGCCATGGGATCAATTTTTATGTATGTTTAAAGAAAAGTTTTGCCCTTTCAGTGAAACAAACAAATTGGAAGAGGAGTTTATGAAGTTGGAACAAGGAAATGATTCGGTGCAAGAATACACCAGTAAATTTACCGATAAGGCAAGATTTGCATAATATCAAGTAGCAACAGAAAAGAGACAAGTGACTAGGTATATTGCAGGTTTAAGGAAAGATTTACGACAATTAGTGGAAATAACATCACCTACAACTTTTCTTCAAGCTGTTGAAACAGCCACTGTAGCCGAGAAAAGCAGTAACAGGTCAGGTGATGATATGAAAAGAGATTTTAAGAGGAAATGGGAAGGAAATAGTGGTGGGACCAAGAAAGTGAAACAGGGGTTTTCACCAAAGAATCAGGGGACCAGATCAAATTACTCCCAGTGTAGCAAATGTAATAAAATGCATAAAGGGGAGTGTTGGTTGGGAACAAACGTGTGCTACAGATGTGGGAAACCGGGTCATTTAGCTCGAGAGTGTCAGTTAGAAAAAGGATGCAACATTTGTGGAATGTCAGGTCATGAAAAAGGAAATTGTCCAAAGAATACAAAAAGCACTTATTACAAGAAAAATGAATCAGAAAAGGTTGAAAGTAAGAAAGGGGAAGCACCAAAAACTAGAGGTCGTGCTTTCCAAATGACTATTGAAGAAGCAAAGAAAACATCATATGTTGTATCAGGTACATTTCTCATAAATAACCTGCATGCTCGAGTGTTATTTGACTCTGGTGCCAATAAGTGTTTTATATCTACTACCTTTTGCCACTATCTGAATTGCAAAAGAAATAAGTTAAACAAAGCATTAGTGGTAGAACTGACAGATGGAAAATTAGCAGAAAGTAACGAAGTAATTGAGGATTGTTCGATTAATATTGATGGAGAAGATTTTCCGATCAAATTATTTCCTATGAAATTAGGAGATTTCGATGTTGTTATAGGCATGGATTGGTTAGCTGATAATCAAGCTAAAATCATTTGTGATAAGAAAATGGTAAAGATCATAACAAATGATGGGAGAAAAATTGTTGTCTATGGGGATCATAGGAAAGGAGATTTAGGAATAATTTCTATGATGAAAGCTAGTAAGTGTTTAAAAAAAGGATGTAAAGCATACATTGCATACGTCATTGATGCAAAGAAGGAAAAACAAGAAATGCATGAGGTGCCAATTGTACGAGAATATCCGGATGTGTTCCCAGATGACCTACCTGGATTACCGCCAGACCGACAGGTAGAATTCAGAATAGATCTAGTACCAGGAGTAGCTCCAGTTGCATGTGCACCTTATCGATTAGCACCCTCTGAAATGCAAGAATTGATGAAACAATTGCAAGAACTTTTAGATAAAGGGTTCATTCGTCCAAGCATTTCTCCTTGGGGAGCACCGGTATTATTTGTCAAAAAGAAAGACGGATCAATGCGAATGTGTATTGATTATCGTGGATTAAATAAAATCACAATAAAGAACAAGTATCCGTTACCGCATATTGACGACTTGTTTGATCAACTTCGAGGCGCAAGTTATTTTTCCAAGATTGATTTAAGATCGGGATACCATCAGTTGAAAGTCCAGGTGGAGGACATTCCAAAGACAGCTTTTCGAACTCGATATGGACATTACGAGTTCCTTGTAATGCCATTCGGTTTGACAAACGCCCCAGCAACATTCATGGATTTGATGAATAGAGTGTGCATGCCATATTTAGATAAGTTTGTGATTGTGTTTATTGATGATATATTGATTTATTCGAAAAGTCAAACAGATCATGAACAACATCTACGATTGGTTTTGGAGTTATTACGAAAAGAAAAGCTATATGCCAAATTTTCAAAATGTGAATTCTGGTTACGAGAAGTTCAATTCCTTGGGCATGTTGTGAGTAATCAAGGTGTTAAAGTAGACCCAGCAAAAGTCGAGGCAGTAATGAGATGGGAACCTCCGAAGTCACCATCGGAAATCCGCAGTTTTCTTGGATTAGCTGGATATTATCGCAGATTTATTCAAGACTTCTCAAAAATAGCATCTCCATTAACGGCATTAACCAGAAAGTCGAACAGATTTGAACGGGGTCCATCTC
The DNA here is from genome assembly GCA_954870635.1 of Arctium minus. NCBI lineage: Eukaryota > Viridiplantae > Streptophyta > Magnoliopsida > Asterales > Asteraceae > Arctium > Arctium minus. The sequence continues at coordinate 129,380,173 of OX941080.1, read as the reverse complement.
AAGAAGAAGCATTTCGGGTTTTAAAAGAAAAGTTAAGTAGTGCACCCGTTCTATCCCTGCCAGAGGGTACAGAAGATTTTGTAGTGTACATTGATGCTTCAAAACAAGGGTTAGGATGTGTTCTTATGCAAAGAGGAAAAGTAATAGCATATGCGTCTAGGCAATTAAAAGAACACGAAAAGAGATACCCAACTCATGATATGGAGTTAGCTGCAGTAGTCTTCGCATTGAAAATATGGAGACATTATTTGTATGGAACGAAATGTACCATCTACACTGATCATAAAAGTTTGAAATACCTGTTTGATCAGAAGGAGCTTAATATGAGACAACAACGTTGGATGGAACTTTTAAAAGACTATGATTGTGATATTCTTTATCATCCCGACAAAGCAAATGTAGTAGCCGATGCTCTCAGTAGAAAAGATAGAGTTAAACCTATTAAAGTTAGAGCAATGAGGATTGAAGTAAAAACAAAAATCATGGATGATATCAAAGAATATCAACAAAAAGCCCTTGAGAGTGAGAATATAAATAGGGAGAGAATAGTTGGGCAAGTTCAGTTATTAGAGAAGGACAGTCAAGGAATTATGAAGTTTAAAAATAGAGTTTGGGTTCCAAAATTTGGAGACAATAGGCAATTGATTTTAGACGAATCCCATAAGTCTAAATATTCAATCCATCCTGGTAGCAATAAGATGTACAAAGATTTGAAATTATGTTATTGGTGGCCAGAGATGAAAAAGTCAATTGCAGAATATGTTCAAAAGTGTTTGACTTGCTTGAAGGTAAAAGCAGAGCATCAAAAACCTTATGGTAGGCTTCAACCTCTAGAGATCCCAATTTGGAAATGGGAAAATATTACTAAGGATTTTGTTGTAAAACTACCAAGAACACAAAAAGGGTATGATGCTATTTGGGTTATTGTGGATAGATTAACTAAGTCAGCACATTTTCTTGCAATAAAGGAATCTTATTCTATGGAAAGATTGGCAAAGATATATATTGATGAGATAGTTTCACGACATGGAGTACCAGTATCAATAGTCTCTGATAGAGATAGTCGTTTCATATCAAATTTCTGGAGAAGCTTCCAACGAGAACTGGGTACACATGTCAATCTAAGTACAGCTTATCATCCTCAAACAGATGATCAAAGTGAAAGAACAATTAACACCTTGGAAGATATGTTGAGGGCATGTGTCATAGATTTTGGTGGTAGTTGGGATAACCATTTACCATTAGTTGAATTTGCCTACAACAACAGTTATCATGCAAGTTTGAAAGCTGCTCCCTTTGAAGCTTTATATGGAAGGAAATGTCGAACTCCGCTATGTTGGAATGAAATAGGAGAAAAGCAATTAACTGGGCCGGATATAATTCAACAGACAGCTGACAAGGTACATCAGATTAAGGAAAGATTAAAGGCAGCTCAAAACAGACAGAAAAGTTATGCTGACAAACGACGTAGACCAGTTGAATTTCAAGTGGGTGATAAAGTAATGCTTAAGATTTCGCCATGGAAGGGAATCATTCGATTTGGAAAACAAGGAAAATTAAGCCCACGTTTCATTGGACCTTTTAGAATTATAGAACGAATTGGGAGTGTGGTGTATAGATTGCATCTACCTGATGAACTGTGTGGAATACATGACGCTTTTCATGTATCTCATCTTAGAAAGTGTCTAGCAGACGATGAAATGAAAGTGCCATTACAAGAAATAAAAGTTGACAACAAGTTAACTTATGTTGAAGAGCCTGAGATGATTTTAGATCATAAAACTAATAAGCTTCGGAATAAAGAAGTGAGATTAGTCAAAGTCCAGTGGAAGTATCATAAAAGGTCTGAAACTACATGGGAATTAGAAGAAGAAATGCGAATCAGATATCCTCACTTATTCAATTAAGGTATTTCAAATTCCGAGGACGGAATTTTTATAAGGAGGGAGGATTTGTGACATCCTAAAAAAAACTACAACAAGAATAATATATATATATATATATATATATATATATATATATATATATTGATAGTTACCATAACAAAAATTGTAAAGTGTGGTAGGTTATTTGTAATTTTCAAATACTTAATTGATAAATGTGGAAACAAGTATCATTCTAGGAGACCTAAATTGTAAAATTTAATTTATTTGGTAACTAATAAATAAATAAATAAATAAAAATTACAAATAGGGAAAAATACGTGTTGATTCTAAAAGAACACGTGTGCCACTTTGAGGACACTTGGAGGCAATGCAAGAGACTTCTTTTGTTTTAAAATCAAAAATTTGTTCTACATTTTCTTAAACAAAAACAAAGTTTCTGAAAAACTCTGCAATTTTTGTAGAGTAACAATTTAAAGGAGATCTGGTTGAAAGCGTAAATTTCTATCAAGTGTGAAGCTATATTTTGGGTAAGAATTTCGACTCTACTTGAAGTTCTTTTAAACATTTTAGATGATTTTAAATTATCTAATAATAATAATATGTTTGAATCTTAGTTTGATTAATAAAAATCTAGTATAATTTAATGAAGGGCATAATAATATGACTGTTACAAGTTTTTGGAAAATAATTATTTTGTAAAGCATTTGGTGTTCAAGTTTTTTTTAAAACAGATTACTGTAAGGAGTACTAATTTTTTTTTAAATAAGCATAATTGTAATTATTGTATAAATTACTAAGAGCATAAATTATCGTAAAGATAAAACACCAAATGTTATTATAAATATTATTCAAAATATGATCAAATATATTGACAACAAAGAATGATAAGTGGATTTGGGTCCATTGATATTTGGACTAGTAAATCAAATATTATAAATAAACAATATTTAGGAACAATTGGTTTAATTAGGATTGTTGAATATTGTAGGATAATTCCAGTGGTTGGCAAAATTTCAAGAAGTGAGGTTATTACGGTGAGTTTCATGATGTTTTTACCAAAAATGAGATATATGCAAAAGTTCAAATTTATATTCATGCATTTATGAAATTTATGTTATATATATCCTTTGTATGTACGAAAGGTTATGAAATATGTATGCATGAATATTTTAAATGATATGCTTGAAACGTTTTGTTGTTCACCTGTGGAAATGCTCGGGACGCCGGGGTCAAAGTTAAATGATGGGAAATTGTAATGAAAGGGGTTTCGTTGTATGCGATTTGTTCCTACACTTGAAACTTAAATGGGTGATTTTAAATCACTGTCAAATGATCCACATGGTGCATACAACACAAAAGGGAATATTTTAATAAGTAAAATGATTATTTATAATGCATATATTTTATATGTTTATGCAAATTTTACTTATATGAAAATTATATGCATGAACTCATCAAGCCTCTGCTGACTATTTTCTGTTATAAAAATTTTATGCATGTATCTCAGGATCAGTTATTCCAGAAAGCTCCAAGGGTAAGGAAAAACTTTGAGTTTGAAGAAGGAGGAGTCCTTGATTACTAGTTTTCTAAGATTTTGATGTCTTAAATATTTTGTTATAATAAAGTCTCGACCTTAAGACTTTTATGTATGTTTGGTGTTCATAGTATGGTTATGTAATGTAAATAATTATATGGAGGTATGGGTATCACATATTTGGACAAATGTAATCATTCAGATTTGATCTTTTTCAAATAAGGCTTAGGTCATCAAAAATTAGAATTTGTCTATATGAAATAAAATATAGACAATTCTTGAAAGAACGTTTCAAAATGAAATCACCGCTCAAAATTCTTTGAAGTTCAATCGGGGTGTCTTACCATCGAAAATTTGTTTCAATTATGAGACATGGTAAGAACATTTTCAACAAAAATTAAACCGGTGTGTGTGAATACTTGACAGTATATGGAAAAGATAATACGCAAGTATTTATCTTTGGAAACACGCGGTTTATAATCATTTAAGCACAAATAACATGAAAACATTTAAAATCACACTTCTATATTCATGAAATCAGTTAAGAATCAGAAATGGTTTGAACATTTAAAAACATGTTTTCATATCTGAAAGTTATCTGTCTTTCATATACGTATGAGATTAAGATTAAAAATAAACCTTTTCGCTCAGTCTTAAATCTCATGAAGTCAGCTCTAAGTCATATAAGATATGAACGTTTAAGCTTCCTCTCAATTCTGCAAAAGTCACAAAGTCGTCAAAGTGGAAAGCTTTATTCACAACATTTTATTGAAAAGTAAATGACATAAAGCAGTAAAACTTTGAATATACGAGTTCTGATCAGATGTAATCAGAAGTCATATTCAGTACTCCTTATTCTTACTCTTACTCCCTCTGCATTTATACATCAGAAAAATTTATCAATTAAGAATATATGCAGAACTATGAACTCCCCCTAAAAAGTATGTAGATCATCTTATCATCTTCTCACACTCCCCCTGAGATCATGAACAGATATTACGTGCAGATATCTTTCAGACTAAAAATAAAGAAATGAAGAAAAATAACAATAACAAAAACTTTAGTAGGTAATCACCGATTATGTCTTGAGATTTAACATACCAAGTTTAGAAACGAGAAAATTAAATCTCTTTTCGTCGAGAGGCTTGGTAAATAAATCTGCAAGTTGGTAATTAGTGTTTACAAAATAAAGTTCTATTGTACCTTTTTCCACATTATCTTTGATAAAGTGATATCCTACATCGATGTGTTTGGTCTTTGTATGCTGCACAGGATTCGTAGATATTGCAATAGCGCTCTTAGAATCACAGTATATCGGGAACTTGTCAAACTTGAAGCCATAATCTCGTAGTTGTGTCCTCATCCACAACACTTGAGAACAGCAGCTCGCTGCAACGACGTATTCTGCCTCAGCTGTTGATGTGGAAACGCATAATTGTTTCTTTGATGCCTAACTTACGAGTTTATCGCCTAGAAATTGTATGTGCCCCGATGTACTTTTCCTATCCAACATACAACCTGCATGATCTGCATCTGAGTAGGTTGTTAGTTCAAAACTAGTATCCTTAGGATATCACAGACCAAGATTTGCAGTGCCCTTCAGATATCTAAAGATCCTTTTGACCGCAGACAAATGGGATTCTTTGGTATTAGCATGATATCGAGCACATGGACATGTAGAGAACATTATATCTGGACTACTAGAAGTTAAATACATCAAAGAACAAATCATTCCTCTATAGGTTCTAACATCGACAGCTTTTCCCGAAGGATTAGTGCCAATCTTAGTTCCTGGTGCCATCAGGGTTCCTATAGGTGTACATTTTTCCATTTTGAATTTTCTAAGAATATCAAAAATGTACTTGGATTGATTAATGAAAATCCCCGTTGAAAATTGTTTGACTTGTAGTCCGAGAAAGAAATTCATCTCTCCCATCATACTCATCTAAAATCTTGACACCGTGAGGTTAGAAAAATTCTTACAGTATTTAGGATTTGTTGAGCCAAATATGATGTCATCCACATAAATCTGAATTAATATGATATCGGTTTTTGCCCTTTTGATGAACAAAGTAGTATCGATCTTACCTTTCGTGAAGCCCGACTTGACTAGGAATTTAGATAAAACTTCGTACCAGGCTCGAGGTGCTTGTTTCGGACCATAAAGTGCTTTGTCGAGAATGTAGACATGATTCGGTTTCTCTTGATTGACAAAGCCTTCAGGCTGTGAGACGTAGACTTCCTTCTTTAATATGTCGTTGAGAAATGCAGTCTTCATGTTCATCTGATAGACAGTGAAGTTCTTGTGGGCAACATATGCAAGAAACATTCTGATCGCTTCAATGTGTGCCACTGGAGCAAAAGTCTCATCATAATCAATACCTTCCTCTTGCCTGTATCCCTTAGCCACAAGTCTTGCTTTATTTCTGATCACGATACCATCTTTGTCCTTTTTATTTTTTAATACCCATTTTGTGTCGATAATTGATTTACCTTCCGGTCTTGGCACAAGTCTCCAGACTTTTAATGCTTCGAATTGGTTCAGCTCCTCTTGCATTGCAGTTACCCAATCCGAATCAGCTAGAGCTTCTGATACACGTGTAGGCTCTATCTTGCTCAGGAATGAGTCATGCATACACATCTCCAATGTAGCAGACTTGTGTTCATGAGGGAGTGGATTTGATGTAGATTGATCATGATTCTCATCTAAGTATCCACTGTCTTCTTCTTGTTCAGGGAGGGAGTCAGTTGAAGTATTTGGTGCAGAAGCATCAGTTGGTACAGCAGTTTATGGCTGTTGAGTAGACGTCACAGTACAACCAACCGAATTAGCAACTTCTGTCTCAACATTTTCAGGTATAACTTCAGCTGAAGGAGTAATTGTTTGAACTGAAGTTTCTTTCTGAATTGGGGGAACTAATTCAGTAGATACTTTCGAAGTGGTTGGATGATTAGTCGTTGAATCTTCTGACCTGTCAACCACAACAGATTTAGGCAGTTTAGACCCAATAAACTCATCATAAAAGAACTAAAACAATAAATCTAATTCTGATAAATGTGATGTAGATGACGCTTTATCAGAATCAGTAACATTAACCACAAGTTCTGGACTGATTTGTCCAGAAGCTAGAACTCCTGTAATTACGGGTTCTGAACTGCTTTGTTTAGAAGCCAACTCCTTGTCGAATGTGACATTAACGCTTTCAATTACTGTCTTGGACATCTTCAGATACACCCAGTATGCAACAGATGTTTGAGAATACCCAATGAAGATGCCTTCGTCAGCCTTTGGTCCGCACTTGTTTAAGCTCTCTCTGTCATTTAGTACAAAGCACCTTTCTCGCACGCTGCACACAGATGTTCTTTCTCGTATTTCAGCTCAGGAAGTCCTTTGACTAGTTTACCAGTGACCAGTTTATTGATGTAACGAAAATTCAGGTGAGAAAGCCTTCGGTGCCATAACCAACTTTGTTGCAGCGAGGCTTTTGACTGTAGACAAACCTCATTGTCAGTCTGAACTTTTGACAGATTTATCGTGTAGAGGTTGGACTTTCGCGTGCCGACCAAGAGTTCTTTACTATCTTCAGTACGCACAGAACATCTCTTGGCCTTGAAATTTACCTCTAAGTCTTTGTCACAAAACTGGCCAATGCTGAACAGGTTATGTCCTAATCCTTCCACGTAACTCACCTTCGTAATCGTTACGTTGTCATTAATCACGTCACCGTAGCCTAAAATCGGTGAAAACTGGTCGTTGCCGAATCGTACATTCCGGCATAATTTCTCTGTATAATTAGACAATAAATCCTTTTGCCCGGTCATATGCTTGGAGCAACCAGAATCCAAGTACCACATATGACGGGTCTGCATAAGAGAAATCAGGGAATAACAACTTTAGGTACCCATTTAAAAGTGGGTCCTATCGGATTAGCACAAGATTTTGGTATCCATTTGTATATGGATCCTCTAAACTTTTGAAAAATATTTGAAACATATGGCTTATAAGAATAGACATGATAAGTACAAAACCAATCATCAGAATATCGGTGAGAAACAAAATCAGTCCATCTATAAGTAGATAACTTAGTAGCAGACCGAGATAATTGGAGTAATTGCTTTATTGTATATCTCTTGTAAGAAGTTACAAGGTTTTGTTTATTCAAAGCAACAATACCAATTACATCAAAATTACTACCAGTAGATCTATTACAATCCATATCAGGACATGATTCAGAACTCTCATCAATCTTCCGTTTTGGTCGCCATTATGTTCGACCTTCTGACCTTTTCTTTCTTAAATCTGAAACACAAGATTTAGATTTGTTAGGAAAATCAGATTTCTGAGATTGTCTTCTTTTAGGCTTAGCAGTGTTAGTCCGTTTCTGTGAGCGTTGATTCTTTTGATTCTTACCTTTTGCATAGTAATCAGTACTCACAGAAACTGGTTCACCAACCTTAGTCGATGATTCACCAATTTCATTCACACTTGGTAAAGCTTCTCCGTTAATGATAAAAGTAGAATGATCTGGAAGTTGATTATTAAAGTCAAACATATCAATCTCATCAACACACCCTTCATCAGAATTTAAAAAATCATTTGCAGACGCAAATAAGTCATCAAAATCAGGTTCAGAGGTTTGAGGTGCCTTAGAAGAGTTAGAACACTTTTGAGATTCAGCTTTGAAAACAGTGTTCTTCATTACAGTTGAAAACACATTTTGTTCAATATCAACCAAAATTCTTTCATCTGATAAAGCATTTTCAAGATCAACTATTTTGCTTTCTAGAATGAGTGGAGGAACATAAATCTTAGCTTTAATCGGTTTTGCCTCCATCTCAGTAGTAGAATAGCTAGCAAAATAATCATTTGAAAGAAATTTTGGTTTGTCAGAAAGATAACTATCATTCAGCTTTTGATAGCATAATGGTAGTTGCATTTTCTTTAAATTCTTTCTTTTCTCATCTTCTTTGGCCTCAACCTCATCTGGTGACTTGGTAACAAATTTGGGTTTCAAATGAGGATATTTACCAGCAGCAAAAAGAAAATCAAAATTATACAGTGCTGGTTGCTTTCTGATGGCTTTCTTTAAGTAGTGGGGGTTATCATAACCGAGTCCCCACTTCTCTTTAAAATCAGCCTCCTCATTAGGTGTGTTTAGGAAAATTGTTTGATCTGTTTGGCCTCTAGCATATAATTTCGCTTCCAAACCATTTACCTTTTTCTCTAAGTTCTTGTTTTCTACCTGCAAAATATGAGCTTTTAGAACACATTCTTGCTTTTCAAGATCAGACTTAGAAAGCTTAGAAACAAATTCAAAAATCTTACTTTCAAAACCATCTTTTTGTAGTTTAAAATCAGAAGCAGGTTTGTTTAGAGAATCAATCAGATCTTTGTTCCCAACAAGTTCCTTGTTAAGTTCAAAGATCTTTTGACTTTTCTTTGCAACTCTACTCTTTTCCTTTTTCAGTTTAGATTGTAGGTCTTGAAGTTCATCCATCATGGCTTCCATTTTAGATAGAAAATCATTTTCAGAAAAGTTTAGTACCTCATCAGTTGTTTCTTCCTCTGAATCATCATACTTCACAGTATTGCCCATCAAACACATATGTGATGTCTCTTCTTTTTCTTCTTCATCCGAATGATCCAGCCAGAACTCGTCTTCAGCCATAAGAGCCTTGCCAGCTTCCTGCTGCTTGGCCAAGAGCATCTTATTCTTATAGTATTCTGAGTTTCAAACTTTGGGCTTTCGACAGTCCTTGGCGTAATGACCAATCTTTCCACAGTTATAGCACTTAATCGGGTCATCTGTTTTCTTCTCAGCCTCATAATCATTCAGAAACTTCTTCTTCACATCGAGCTTTCTTTCCACATATCTCTTCTCCTCAAATCTTTTTCCTTCAACTCTCTCCCGATGTTCATGATTCTTCGATCCAGATGAGTATCTCTGAGAGTTTGACCCCGGCTTCTTGTAAAACTTTTTTATGAAAAGCACAGGTCAACAATAGCCAATAGCATTGCTTGTTTGAGATTCTCCCCGTCATCACTGTCAGAATTAGAACTAGAATCATCTGAACTTGGGAGCACAATCTTCTTGTTCTTCTTCTCTTTCTCTTTCTGTTCGGCTACCAAGGCAATTGGGTCAGCTGGTTTCTCATTCTTTTTTTTCTCAGCTCTTTTCTCTTCGACCTCTTTCTCATTCTGCCTTAGAGTCTCATAGACCTCATGAAGTGGGATATCACTAAGATATTTCATCTGCTTCATTCTCCTGGTATGCTTTTTCCATTCAGGCTGGAGAATGCTGAGGAATTTGACATTGTTCTCGATTTGCTTCTTCTTAACTTTATTCTTTGACAACTCATTCAAAAGAAGTACAAAACTCTCGTATGTGTCCTCCAAGTTTTCATTTTCTTTCGCCTTGAATTCTTCGTAGCTATTGATGCAGTTTGCTACTTTCATCTGATTACCGACCTTAGAACCCATCATCATTTTCTGCAATTGATCCCACATCTTTTTGGCATTAGCTTTGTAGCTATCAATCTTTATGTAGATCTCGTTCGGAATACTCTGTAGTAATAGATATCTGGCTTGTTTATCAGCTTTGTATTGACTTTTCTACTTATCAGTGTATTGGGCAAAGTCTTTCGGAACTGTCTTAGTCTTTCTAACCTTGTCCTCGTCTCCATCTTCATTGTCTGAAGACTCCTCATCAGGAATTTCATGGTAGGAAGTACCATTGGACCTTCAGTAATGGATAGGAGAATGTTTTCTCCGTTTGCGTGTCGGTCAACAAAATCAAGAAATGTCTTTCCATTGCTCGTACTCCCCTTTAAACAAAACTGGGGGCTTGACATCTGTACTGATTGAGAGCGCGTATTTTGAAGTCATCCTGTTATAGAAAATGTTCAATAAGAACTTGACAAATCATCGTTAGTCCAATAGAAATCACAAAAATACATAAAACTTTAAAAGAAATTCAAAATTGAAATTTCAAAATTCTCCAAGTGTGGAATTCGCACACTAGAGTGAGGAAAATGGAATTCGCATGAACAACTCGCACAAATTGCAAAATTCGCACACTACGCACAAATTTAATCAAGAATTCGCATACAAGAACATTTACAGAATTCGCATGTAAGAAGAATTCGCATACAACTCTATGCGAGTTCTAGACTTGGAAAATTTTAAAGATCAAACTTTTCGCAAACAACTTTTCGTATAACACCTTGATACGAATTCTAGACTTGAAAAAAATTTGAAACACAAGAATTCGTATCTCACACTTACACGAATTCTGAGGAATTCGTATATAGTTACCTGCGAATTCTTAAGAATTCGTATGCTACCTTATACGAATTCTACACTTGAAAGATTTTTCTCAAAAACTTTTCTCAAAAGAGACTTATACGAATTCTGAAGGCTATGCGAATTCTATCCTTTGACAAACTTTACAAACACTTTTCGTACAAAGACTTATGCGAATTCTCACAATTCGCACGTCTCAGATAAGCGAATTCTATGCAATTCGCATCACACCCATCTGCGAATTCTATACTTCAGAATTTTCAGAATCAATTTATGCGAAATCTAATAGATGTGCGAGTTCTTTCTGCAAGTTCTTGAGGTGATCTGCGAGTTCTTCAGATCTCGTCTAAAATAGTCTCTGATTTCCTCAAAAATCTATCAAACCTTCATCTTTCAGTCTGAAATTTTGACAATCTACTCACAAACACTATTCGATCCTATTACAAGCAAAGAATTTCAAAGAAATTCTATCAAAAATACAAATTGATATAGAACAGTGCTTTTTCGAACTCGTGAAAACAAAACTCACAAAAATTCAAAATTCGATTACAAATACAGTGCAAGACTCCAATTAATCTATACAAGATTTGTCTAGAATATAAAACGAACACACTGAACTCGATTACAAACCCAAATTCACACAAAAATTCAAAGATTGATCTTTGACACAGAAACTCAGTGCGACTCCATATTTTTGATCGATTTCCACTTGGATTTGCTCTGATACCAATTAATAATGTCCCAATCTATCAAGTTCTTAACAAATCAATGAAACAATCAAGATGATTATAGATTTAATACTCAACCTGTTATAGATTTCAAATCAAGATTCGTACAGTAGACTCTCTCTCTAACTGTTACAATCTACGAACTCTTTCAGAATCTAGTTACAAGCTTTCTAAGACCCCTAGCCATATATCTATTAAACAGAAAAACTAAACAACGTGCGCTAAACAAAACAATTACAAAACAAGACTTTGACTTTTGACTTATTACAACATTGACTTTGACTTCCACTATGAGAGTTGACTTTCAACTTTGATATGATTTGACTCTAATCTTCAGTCTTCATGATCTTGTATCCAACAAATATGTGCACTAATAGACATATATATCATAACAAACAAATATACATCACATAATCGAAATCCAACTTTTCATCGGACCGGGGTTAGAAATATCAAGCATACCCTTAGCAATCCATCATGAGGTAATTTTGAATCTTTGGTTTTTATTGTACACAAAATAAGGTCTTAATATATTTCTCTTATGCCTTTCCCTTGTAAAGTTTGAATTATACATGTTGTTTCTATTTTCCATGAACAATGGTTTATAAAACATGTTATTAAAAGATGTTCTAGGCTTTACAACATTTTCATTTTGAAATTTTACAAAACCAAGACCATGTCGATTAGGAGACGGTTTATTTTCACAACTTTTAAAGATGATGATACCACATGATCAACTTTAGGTGGTTCATCTACTTTTGAAGCTTTTACAAACATAATTTTCTTGCACGAACTCAGGGAACTTGATTTATCGGTTTGTTCATTAAATCTGTAACACCCTCAATTCTGGAAATAGCAACTAATTTAAAATTTTCTAAATACATCGATAAATGATACATCTCCAATCACAATTTATTATTTAACCTCAATACACACATTTCATTCTATACATACAGTCTATAATAAGGACGGGTGCTACTAAAACCCAATAACAGTCACTATCTCCAAACTGTGGAAGACTTCACCAATGACTTACACTTGCACAAGGTTAAGGCTCAACTCCTCATAGCTGCTAGAACCAAACCCCAACTGGAACCAGATGCACATGCCGACAAATAAAAAGGTTAGGCTTAACGCCTAATGAGCTCAAGAGTTTTCAACATTTATAAATGAATCGTTAAAAAGGGAGAATTCAATTAAATTCATAATCTTTCAAAATGATATGCTTCAATCATGAAAACGACTCGCTTACTAATAATTATGCATTTTAAACGAAAGAGACACCAATATAATCGTTAACCAAACCAAAATGTTCAAAGAGCTAAAATCCCGATATAAAACATTCTTTCGTAAACTTAGATTTAACCCAAAACTTGCTCGAAATGAGAATAGAGGGAGAGAACTCCCAATCTTATAAAACGCGGTTAAAATGTTATATCTCGAAATACCCAACACGGGTGGAACATGATACACCACTTTTAAACCATAGATGAAAATCTATATAAATAAATATCGCTGTGAACACGGACATTAGACCCAAAACTCACGCGACCATAAAATGGACGAAATCAAATGCCGAAACGTGGAGGTGACGTATCTCATTCAAACATTAATATACGTGGGGGAGACCCAATATTAAGGCCATCATTTGTCGTCGACCAAACAACCAACGATAATAAAGTATGACGTTAATATTTAAAATGTTAATGGACGACGACGGGGGAGCCCCGTTTCCATCTTGGGTGACGAGAACACGTAAATGGGGTCACCCGTGACGTTACTGGATTTCACCACGTATCCCGGACCAAGTTCCCATGCCATGCTAGTAATCACAAACCTCAACCCGTTTATGCCTCTCGCCATACTCCGTCGAGTTCCACCCTGAGGACTTATGGATACGGATGCCTATCCAGTCTAAACGAGTTTCAACTCAGCGGCATCGCGCCACCTATTGCCTACTCGCTAGCGAATCCAAGCGGTCAATACTGTAACCAAAATCTCAGGCCCTACAAAACAGACAGACTTACGTGCCTATGGATCCATTACAACACTGTCTAACATTACATGACTCCAATTGAAAGACCAAAGCTCCCAAAACATGTAATTCTCAAATGACATGAAATATGCACCATCATACTCAAAACCCCACAATGGTTATTAATCCGGACAAATGTCCTCAAGACTCAATTTAATCAAAATCGAGCCAACGGCCCAACAATTTACGTGAACCCCCAAATGAAAGTCGGTATAAACATTGAAACACGTTTGACCAACTATTATGCAAACACGACCAAAAGTATGATTAACTCAAATCTCATCATTGGTTGAGACCAAACCATTTTCCAACTGAACTCATACCCTTATGTTTTCAAAATGCCTCATAATACAATAATATGCACTTTCCGAAAATGTTTATAAGATCAAATACACAAAATGACACTTACATTAAATGGAGTCCAATTATATATGTAAAATCATTAATGAAACATGTCAACATCATTTATTTACCGAAATTCCCAAAAATCCCAAAATGGGTATTTCACCATGTTTATAAAACTAAACATTTCAAAATAACCAAAACTTATCAGGTGATCAGCAGTTAACAATTTCATGTAAAACACAAAACACTTTAAAATGAACATTTTGGCATGTACACCGTTTTCACAAATCAACTTGAAATCATCTTGCTAGATTTAGGCTAAATCTAGATTTTACCCCAACCTGAGCTTCCTTGAAGGAATCCAAATCCTCAAGAAAATCTTCCAAAAACCTAGATCCACAAGTGACCAAACATAAATATTCATATTCAATCTATTAGAATGAAGAGAAGAGAAGATTACCTTATTTACCACTTGTATCCACCAACAATAAACCTTTAGGGTTACTACTATGACATCAAACTCAAGTTCTTCAAAAGATGGGAGATAGGTTGATGAAACCCTAGAAACTTGGAGTTTCTTGAAATGGGATGAAATGAAGAGTTTCACGCCCTTGCTTCTAAATCCCCATTTTGATTGTGAAGAATCTCTTTACAACACACGGGAAAGCACTCTAGAGGCTCTAAAATCCGACTTTTAGGGTGAGGGTTCGGTTCTTGGGAGAGAAGAGTGAAGTGGGTGAAGATAACAAATGAAAGAGGCTGAAAATTCGGGATTTAAAGCAACCAGGGGCCGACGGCGATAGTGCCCCGCGAAAGTGACGGAATGTACCGCGGGCAATAAGCCCTTCGCAAGAGTGACTCGCGATTGTGCCCTGTGGCACTCTCGCTGTCACTTTCGCCCAGACACCCCAAACCTCGAAAATCCGATTTTTTTTCGACAGTAAGGCCCTCGACACTCTTTGGACCTTTTAATAGTGTTTTCCCAACATGAATTCCACCAAACACAAGGTACAGAAATGCCTGGGTGCCCTTATACTTACCGAAAATTACGGGTGTTACAAAATCCCAAGCCACTTCTATCATTAGGGGCTTTTTGAATATTAAGCATCTTGCACAATTTATCATTACTTTCTTTAAAGTTAGATGATGACATGTCATTCCTTTCAACTTTTTCACATTTTGATTTTATACATGCAATATCAACTTTAATCTATCACATTTAGCACATAGATCATTTTTAACTATCTTTTTTTCTAAACATTCTACTTTCTCATATAACTTAACACATGAATCACATTTTCACTTTCAATCAATTTATTTTCTAAGAATGTAATCATGTTAGACATATCCACATATTTCTTTGAATCATATGCAACTTTTTCTTTGAGATCATGAACTTCTTTTTGATTTAGTAATAGTGATCTACTTAGTTCTTTATTAGAATCACTATATTTCTTTGCAAGATTAACCATTTCATTGTAAGATGCCTCAAGTTCATCTAGATCTTCACCATCATCATTACTACACACATCATCATTACTAGAAGAGTAGTTAGAATGTACCTCAAAATCATCATTTGCCATGAGGCAAATATTATCATTATTTTTCTCCTCCTCGCTATCGCTCCAAGCACCTCCAAAGAACGCCTTTTGGTTATCTTTGATTTTTTCCTTCTTAGGACATTCATTTGCGAAGTGTTCTTTGCTTCCACAATTAAAACAAGTACCCTTTGAGTGTCTTGGTTTATGTAACACCCTCAAATCTGGAAATAACACCTAGTTTAAAATTTTCTAAATACATCGATAAATGATACATCTCCAATCACAATTTATTAATTAACCTCAATACACATATTTCATTCTATACATACAGTCTATAATAAGGACAGGTGCTACTAAAACCCAATAATAGTCACTTTCTCCAAACTGCGGAAGACTTCACCAACCACTTACACTTGTACAAGGCTAAGGCTCAACTCTTCATAGCTGCTAGAACCAAACCCCAACAGGAACCTGATGCATATGCCGACAAGTAAAAAGGTTAGGCTTAACGCCTAGTGAGCTCAAGAGTTTTACATGAATAAATATATCTTTAAAGAATGAACTTCACTTGAAACCATGACCAATCAATTGATGTCCTTTAAAACATGGAAACGACTCTTTTCCAAAATCATGCACTTTCAAAGGTGGACGCCTCATTTCAAACATGCTTTATAAATTGATGCAACTTAAACAACTCGAAACATGAATCATCATCAAAACCATGTATACCATACGTCCGAAAACATGGACGCTAGGTCTAATACTCACGCGACCGAAAACGAACAGATTTTAATTACCAAAACACGGGGTTGACATAATTCATTCAAACCTTAATACACGAGGAGGATGGTCTAATATTAAGGTCCTCATTCACTGTCAACCATATAGACCCAATAACAATAAAGTAACGCATCCTTACATTTAAAAAATATACTGATAGCTGACAACGGGGGAAACCCGTATCCGTTGAGGGTGGAGGAAACACAAAAGTATGCCACCCAAGCAACGTTAATCGCATGACACCTCCCGACATCACAGCCTGGTGTCCCTACGACTCCTTTAACAAGCGTCATCCCAAGTCAGTTGACCTTGATGGATCATTCCGAAGAACTTCATCCCGAAGGCCCAACACACTTAAAGACTACCTCCCAGGCATTACTTCAAGCGGCGGAGGTCCTAGCGCCTACTCCCCCGGCAGCACTAACAGACTCAACCCTCCTAGCGATATCTTGAAAAGTTTACGGTCATAAAACATGGGTACCGAAGTTCAACCCCGCAATACCCAATTGACCATCCAAAACAGAATGACTTACGTGCCTATGGATCCAATGCAACACAGTCTAACCTTACCAGACTACACATGAATGACCAAAGCACTCGAGCCCGTAACCAACCTCAATACGCAACACAGCGCATTAGTACGTACGTCATAATTGGACTCTACATTGAGCCATATAAAACCGACAAGTGTCCTCAAGACTCCTTTAAAACGACATCGAGCCAAAATACTCAAAACCTCTTTTTGACCAATGATTAACAATTTTCAAATAATAAACGTACTCGACCCATACTATGGAACCACACGCTCCAAAATACTTGAATGGACTCCAACGCAGTTTAAGTCGGGACAAAAGGTTTTCCAAATGGATTTATGCTCTTTATCCTTTCAAAACGTCCCATAACACAAAATTAAACCTTTTACCAAAACAACACTAAAAATGCCTTTTAACCAAATAATCTCATTTATGCAATAAGTTACCAAACACACCCATTTATGACTCATTATCAAAATGCCCAAAAATCATAAGAATGTGTGTTATATAAGTTTATAAAGTTAAACACTTTCAAAATAATCAAACTGATTAACAGTTAACAATTTCATGTAAGATGCAAAACACTTTAAAATGATCATTTTGCCATGTACACCGTTTTCACAAATCAACTTGAACTCACCTTGCTAGATTTAGGCTAAATCTAGATTTTACCCCATTTTGAGCTTCTTTGACGAAACTTGAATCCTTCAAGCCAAAACCTCCAAAACCTAGATCCAAATATTTTCAACCGTAAATAACCATATTCAACCATATAGAAACATTCCCCAAACATTTTATATCAAGACCTCAACTTATACCCAAAACCCTAATTTTGACCTAACTTTTCTCAAAATCTTCCAAACCGAAATTAGAGAAACATACTACTTAGGAAATCATCAATGAAGCATTTACAACTTATTTTAAGGTTTAGAAATGAAAGGGATAAACTTACCACTTAGGTTTTGATGAAAACCTAGAAAACCCAAAAATGGAGTTTGAGGTTGAAGATGAAGATGAAGGTTCTTGGCGTCTAGCTTCTATCCTTTGATGACACTACAATACTTAAGGATGGAGGCATTTGATGGATCAAAATCACCATGGATGGGTTTGGGAGGTCTTGAGAGAGTTTAGAGGGAGTTGGGAAGGAAATGAGAAGTGAAGAATGAGAAAGGAGTTGAAAATTCGACTTAACAGCAGCCTGGGCTGCCTTGGCGACATTGCCAAGCGACTATACCCAGGGCAATGTCACCTGGCATAGTCACCAGTATGCCCCAGGCCTCTGTTTCTCTTCTGCGACTGTGTCACACGCGACTGTGACTTGTCATAGTCGTCGGGCATTGTCGCGGGACCTTTCCGGAGCCCCAAAACTCGACTTTTCACTGCCAAAACTCTCGATACTCCGTGGGACCTTAAATAATACAATTCCCAACAAAACCCAACTTTTTCCAAATCACAGAAACTTCCGGACGACATTTACTTACCGAAAACTATGGGTGTTACAGTTTATCATATTCACTTTGATCCTCATTAGTTTTGTTTTTCCCATCTCGCCTATGGAACTTTTTGCTTCGGTTTTCATAATGCCGATTGTTGCCAAATTTCTGGTACCTACTATTTCTTGAAAAACGTTTGTTAGTTAAAAACTTAGAAAATTTTTCTACCAATAAATTTATGTCGTCGATGTTTTCTGATTTTTCTTTGGAAGAGCTTGGTTTCTCCTTCTTTTTCTTTTTCAACTTTTCCTTATGTGAGGAGTTAACATGAATAGCCAACGTCTTCTTTTTTCCTTGTTCCCGAACCTTGTTCCTTTTAAGTGCAATTTCATGCACCTTAAAATTTCCGATGAGGTCGTCTAGCTTCATCGTTGTAAAATCTCGAGAGTCTTCCAAAGAAGTAATTTTTGGCATCCACTCCAGAGGAAGAGCACACCATATCTTTCAGGCTTAGTATTCATTCTCGTAGGTGCGTCCTAAACCTTTCAAACTTGTCATGATCAAGTTAAATATTTTAAACATATAATCAATAGACTCACCATGAGCCATCTCAAACATTTCATAGTCATGCACAAGAATATTAATTTTACTACTCTTGACTTGAGCATTTCCGCGATGTGTGTTATTCAAATTTTCCCATATTTCAAAGGTCGTGTTACAAGAGTAAACACGTTCTATCTCATCTTTTGTAAGGGCCACAAAAATTATATTTTTGGCTTCATAGTTTAAGCAATTCCAATTGTTTTCAGTGGTAGACCATTCGGACACCAGTTTTTCAATTTGTTTTCCATTAACAGTTTTCATGGGTTTATAGTTCCCCTTAACTATAATATCCCATAATTTTCGACTTTTACCACGAACGTGACATTCAAAAAGGTTAGCCTAAATACAAAAAAAAATTGGTGTCTATTTGAGGAGGATTTACAGACAAGTATCCTTCAACATTTGCCATTTTTCAAGGATCGAACCCAAAGTTTTGAAAAACACTAAATTTGATACAAATACTTGAGACCCGCTCTGATACCAATTAAAAAGGGCAACCTTAGGGGGGAAAGGTTGCACGTTTTAAAAAATAATGACGATTTTTAAGATTGTTTCGGTTACATGCACACTAAGGAGGAAATGCTTGAATCAAAGATTTAGTATAACAATCAAACAAACAATAATATAAAGAGATAAGGGACGAAGAATCAAACTCCGAGATTTAGAGTGGTTCACCAAATGGCTAATCCACTTTGTCGAGCACCCTCGACACACACGATCCACTAATATGGGAGTTCTTTATGGTAGAATTAAATCGTAGTACAAACCACTTCTTTTACAATGAAGATGAAAAACTTGAGTAGAAAAATCAAACTAACTCTTATGAGCTATATGTATACTAGTGGATCTCATACACTCAACTTGCAATATAGATGAATATCAATGGAAGCCTTGAGTGGTGAGTAAATCTCTCTTTGCAATTTCACTTGAGAATAATGAGCTCAAATTATTAAACTAGAAAGAATAAATGAACTTTAACTCTTGAAGAGTATGTTAGAACTAAAAAAAATATTTAGAATTGCTTAAGAATTTTGTTTTTGGGATATCTTTGAAGTCCCTAAAGGCCGGATATCTATAGCCCAAAAAGAAATCGAAGCTCAAGTGGATGTCCGCATAAGACATTAAGGGGACGTCCACATTGATGCATATTCAAAAAAAATTGAATTTCTTTCTTTAAAAAACAATGTAACTTTTCTATAAATGTTTTGGCAACCCAAGGTACACAAAATCTCTAGAAAATATTGTTTGGGAGAAGAGAAAGCAACCATGGAAGATTTGAATCTTGTTTGGAGAAGTGAGAAATGAAAACTCACAATTTTCTCCCATGGTTAATAGATTGCTCTTTCCCATTTATGGTCATTAGAAGTTTTTTTTTATACAAACCAAAATAGAAGGTAACTTGTATCTTTAAAACAACTGAAGTACTTGGGGTTTTAGGCTTTTTTATAAAATAAAAAAACTATTTGTCATCTTGTAAGAAAAAATAACTTTTCAAAAGAAAAAAAGTTCTAGTAATTCTCTTCATTTTTATAAAATCAATTTTATAAAAAATAATTGGTAACGAACCTGATTAGAGATTTAATGAATACTACTCGAGGCTACCGAGATTTCATCTGTCGAAACGAAATCTTGAATAAATTGTTGGTGCGCTTCTCAAGAAATATTCTTCAAGATCGACTTGACACCATTTTTGAGACATATAAGACGTGTTCCGAGATATCGACTTATTTGAACGAGGATGTAACTTAACATGCACATTAACAATATGGTTAAATAATAATACAAGTCAGTTTGTATGGAATCATCAAAAATTCAAAATAGAGATGTGATACACTTACATCAACAGAAGAAGCCACCGACCTAAGAAATGATACATAGAAAATCCTAAACCGTAAAACCCTTTTCAGGTATTGTGTACACCATAATCTGCAGGTCAACTCTGTCCCAAAATAAGACAAAAAGGACACTTTGTCTTTTTAGGGGACATCTCTGACATTCAATCCTAAAGTGACAAGTGTCTCAAGCGTTTAATGCACATGGTGGTATTTAAAGGTGAAGACCCCTCTAATGCAAGGTTACGTTTTTTGAAGAGATCTCAGTGCACTAAAGCAAAATCGACAGAACTTTTATTCTCTCAAAACTTCATCGCTTTGTTATTTGTGTTTCTATGTTGTGTTTAGTTTTTCTGTTTTCTAAGTGAAAGATTGTTAGGATAAATTTATCTGTTCTATTTCGCAACAATCTTAAAAGGTTTATGTGCGTAATTCTTGATTTCATTATCAATAAGGAATTAAATTAAGTAAAGTTTTTTAGTATTGTATTCAACCCCCTTCTACAATACTTGTTTACTTTTGTCATTTCTTGTTGGGACTAACATATATGACATCACCTTTCTCGCATTTTTACAAAATGTTTAGCTTCTCGTTTGAACCAGCCCCTATATGTATATATATATATATATATATTAATAGATGTGAGTTTATACGAGAATAATATCTATTTAAGAAAACACGAGAACGACTGAATACATAGAAAATCATATATGATTCACGTGACTTAAATCGTCGGCATCTATTTTTTTTGGTCGTTAATGCCTAATATATATATATATATATATATATATGATTTTGCACATGATTTACTGTTTTATTGTTTTCTTAAATAATTAGCGTTATCGTTTGAACTTTACTCTATATTAATATATAAATATTATAGAATGCATAATATATATATATATGTATAATATTTATGATTTACTTGTATAATAAAAATCCATATAAATATTATATATATACAAATATTATACAATACAGAAATTATTATTATATATATATATATAATATTTGTGATTTACTTTTAATTATATAAATGGTATTTTACTTATGTTTTCTATATTAAATGTTATCTTATTATTATATATAATTGAGAAAAAGGTGTTTTGACTAAATGTAAATCAAATAAACATATTTTAATTAATTTAATAAATTATAATTAAAATTTTTATCAATTAAATACGTGTTCAAACCTGACAATATATTATTTAAATTTCATGTCTAGATTTAAATTTTTTTTAATTATTCTATTTTTTCAGAAAACATTTTGTTAACCAAATGTCTCTTTAAAGTATCTAAAGGGGTTGTTTATCAAACAATTACTCGGGTAAGCATTTATCAAATCATATCAAGGACTAAGAATCTTATTTGGTAAGAGCGAAGACAAAGACCAAAAGAGGGTCGTCGTCTCTTACCATGGTTAGCGCTTACCGGATAAATTTTTGTATGCGATACCATTTTTGTGGACTAATGCTCAATTTTAACGATAACTACTTACCCAAATAAACATTTAGTAAATGGTCCCTAAATTAATAAACTATATGTTGTAGGATTATGTGTCATCATCAAAAGAAAGTGATTGATATAATATTTTCCTAGTATTAGAATTTATCATAATGAATGTTTCCTTTTCTTTATAAACTTCTCCCTATTTAAAGGACTTATGATTAATGAGAATTACAGACTTATTCTCTCTGTCTTATTGTTATTCTCTCCATATTGTTCTATTTATTTTTTCCTTTTATACGTTATCAGCATGTAGTTCGTTTACGCTGTCGCTCCCTCAAATCGTTTCCGCCGCTATTAAACGGTTGTTCTATTCGCAATCTACCACCATTAGAAGGTCTGTTTTTCCAATATTGCAATTCAAGTAAGTATTTCTACAAAAACTTACAATTTTTTTGTCTATGAATTATGATTAATCGTGATTAACCTTTTAGCCATGATCATGCTTATATGCTTCAGTTTTTATTTTCTTCTTATTCTTATTAGTTTGTGGTCGCCGATCAATTTTAATAAACATAAAAATGGTTCTGACAATTTGCAAGGTTGTAACCAATTACTTTCAAAATCCTTCTATTTTTTTAATGGTGATATGGTTTTTTTTATAATAGCAATTGATCATTATTTAATTTGATTCGAAATCAATAACTTTTTTTGGGGACTATGCAACTTTAGAATTGTTGTTAAAAAAAATAGTAAAAAAATTGTATTCTTCATTTAAATTTTCACGGATATAACTCACCGTATGTACTTGAAATATGGTTTGTATTTAGCTTCTATTAAATTGGTTTTATTTATCTATTTTATTAAATATTTATTATATTAATTTATTGTGTTTTAATGCAGAATGATAGCTTTTATGTATATAATAGATTTATAATTTATTGTTATTTTTTATTTATGATTATTCAATTAGTTTAAACATGTTTAGATGGTTAGTTTCATTATATAATGTTATGTATTTATTTATGTATACAATTTGATGGTATCTTTTAAATTAGACTAATATATTATTGTGGGATATGCTAATTAATTATTATTTGAATATGATAGTTAATTTATTTAACTTGACTTGCCATTTTTAATTTAATTATATAGGGCAATAAATATTTATAAACTTGATTATGGATTTCTAATACCATTATTATCTCTTTTGAAATCTTCTATATGTATGTCAATTTATAAATTCATTATTATTTTATTTTGGTTAATCAAAAAATTTATATATTTGTTTAAATATTCCTAAAATATACACTTTTATCATATATGCTTGTTTTATAACAAGTTAATTTAAGATATGATAATTTATTTAATTCAATGATATATGTTATTTAATTTTTCTAGTTGCTATTTTAAACCAACTATATATGGATATGTAAATATGTTCCTATTATTTATATTGTAGTATTCAAATATTATATTAGTATTTAAGTATATTTAAAGTCTCTTGAATTCTTAGTAGTCATATTTGCGATTGAGGATCATATAATTGTTAAAATGTTTTGTAGTTTATTCATTTTGACATTGAATGATTTATAAAATTTAATATATAAATTTAAACGTTTATCTTGAGTTTCTACTCATTATTCTTAATTATGTAATTAAATTTTAGAAGTTACACTTCCAACCCCCATATTTTGGTATCTTACCAAAAACTCCAAAAATACTATTAAGGTATTAAAATTGGTTTTATATGTCAAACTCATAGTCATTTTGGCCTCATGCCAAATGTTCTATAATTAATAATTTTATATTTAAATTAAATAAATCTCAAAATATCGATTGGATTTTGTCAAACGGGTGTAAATAGTCCTAAGGTTTGTAGGGACTTAAGAAATCCATGTGATTCCCCTACTACCTGGAAATCCAATAGATTGAGTGATTTGTTTTCGCAAATTGAAATATTGATGAAGTATTATCAATAAAATTAAAGCATACAAAAATCCAATATGGTTATGATAATGAAATTTCATACATAAAATAATAATTATAATCATAATCCACTGTCTTATCAAAAAGAAAATCATATATTATCCCTCATATACATAAATGGTTGAATCAACTTATCACAAAATCAACGTCGTAAACTCAAAAGAATATGAGTATCATAAATGAATATATAAACCTCATTTTGAAAAGGTACAAGAAAATACCTAAAGTCCATCAACTCCCCAATTGACTCTAAAACCAACCTCTTGAAAAGGTACAAGCAAATACCCTCATGTTTTGAGACGACATATAAATCCTAAGTTTCATAGGAATACCTTTACTAGAAACCCCCAAAGAAATGTGGGATGTCCCGAAAGGGATAATAGGGAGTAGTCATGAATATGTACTTCCCGAACTAATCATACAGTGGAATGAAACCCACTTACTCGATTACAAAAAGGTAACTAATTTCAACAAATAAATATTATATCCAAAATGCGTCTCAATCTTTGTGGCAAGGAACTCACAGAAGATGACATGATTCGTAACATTATTTCCACCCTTCATATATCAAAAATATTAATGAACTAATATAAGTTGGAAAGTAATATTTAGACAAACTCATCAACCTACTGCAAGTGGTTGAGAGACATAACAAGGTTCTTTCGAATAACAACACCACATAAGTCGAGACAAAGAAAATTCTCGAGATTAATAATGAAAGTATTAAAGGTGGAAACAACTCCAAAGAACAGAGAGTTA
Source organism: Arctium minus (assembly GCA_954870635.1). Lineage (NCBI taxonomy): Eukaryota > Viridiplantae > Streptophyta > Magnoliopsida > Asterales > Asteraceae > Arctium > Arctium minus. The sequence goes on along the minus strand of OX941080.1, from coordinate 129,355,426 downwards.
AAAAACAATTTCACACATGTGACATTTATGTACTATATGAACGAAAACCTAGAACAGGGTTAGGGTCTCGGAATAGAGATACAACTACTGCCCCAGGTGAAAATGGACAATCAAATAAGAAATGCACTAAAAAGTGTTCCTGTCGAAAAGGGAACAAGTTGAAAACGAACTATAACATATTAATTTAATATTTAATATTGATTAAACATATGTTTCTTTGAAAATTAACTTTAAGTATCAAAATTAATTTCTCTGCTAAGTAATCAAATATGTAACCATTATAAATGTAAAGAAATACATCGTAACAAATGCAAAAATTTAAATATTCTCCGTTCCGTGTAGGAATGTATCGAGGATAATTGATTTTTTTACCTCTCACACAATCTAAAATGATAGACAAATACTTATTTTATAATTCATTCAACCGAAATACTTAGACGATGAACTGTCATTTTCTTGTTGGTACAAGATCAATAGGAATCTTGTAAAGATATTCGTATCAAATGGAAATTATAATGAGCATATATACATAAGTTCTAATAAATTTGAAAGTAAACATTTATCATGGAAACTATGTGTCAAACTAGCTAGTAGATTATTGAGTCATCGAAACATTTTTGTCACCAATAAAGAACTTTAGGGAAATGACACATATATGTTTCGACATGACCATGTGGGACACCATGGTTATGACATAGTGATCCGTGTATTGCAAAATACACATAGACACATTCTTTTTCGAGTGATAGGCAAAACGAGGCAAATTGCAACTGTTGACTTCTGCAGCATAAGAAACAACATTGCCATCATAATATGCCCTCTCGAATACCTGGAACTTTTGTATATACCCTAATCCTTAGCCAAGACAGGAATGAGATCATCCTAAAGCTAAGGACATAATACAAAAATATTTCATTGTTACAATGAATACAATGTGATATTTATGGACATAAACATCCAGAATGCTGGCCATTAAAACTTTATGGTTCTGGTTTCGACACGATGAACACATGTCGTATTATTGTCCACATGAAATACTGCACTCCTAGCACTAGCTATACATTTAAGGGCTCACCACCCTGATTATTTCATCAAGTCTACATGACTTGGAATGTTGGAGAATTTACATCATAACGATTTGATGTTAATTGCATATGTATGAGGATCAATGTAGAGTTTCATATACCCCATGTGTATATATAAAATGGTCTCATAGAAGTTGTTATCAAAAGAATATGATGACATCTAGGGTATTAGTAATGCGCACCAATTTACCCACATCTACCTGGGGTTATGCAATTATTATATGCAGTTTTTTTTGTTTTTAGACCCACTGTTTTCTAACCAACCTCATCCGTACCAGTCGGTAACTGGATATAAGCCTGATACTTTACATTTACGCATGTTTGATTATATGTGCCAATTGCGCCCCCACAACACATCGAAATGGGTCCTTAAAGACGATTTGGTATATGTTGGGTATGAATCCCCAACAACTATCCGCTAATCATAATATTTGACTAGTGATATCTTTACCGCTAGATTTGCGGGTTGTCACTTTCATGAGACAATCTTCCCGTTGTTAGGGGGAGATAGGAAAAAGGATTTTCCATGGGAACGACAGGAAGTGTCATTGAATATTCTCACTCTTTCTCATTTTTCACAACGTAATGTTGAAGTCAAACGAATCAGACTCGATACCTGATACGTTTAATGTTATTCCAGAAGTGACAAGATCACATATACGAGCTGCAAATATACTCGCAAGGTTAAAGTCCCCAAACAAGGGCACAACGTCGCTGGAAAGTGCGTTGCAATCACACATGGTGGAGGTGTGGTTGAGGTCGTAGCTCCCAAACGGAAATGGGGGAAACTACTTGGTTCGATAGATACTCATCTAAAGGAAGAGAAGAGTAAGGCACAACTATTTGTCATCAATACATAAACCTCTCATGAGATTGTCTCTGATTAAACTATGTCTATGAATCATTACCAGAGGACGCTCCAAAGTTAATATTGATTCTAGAGATTAAAGAAATTTCAAATGAATTATGAGAGTACATATGAGTCTATGGACAGATCATACATACTAATTGATGATATATTTCGCATATATTGTTGCTTATGAGATGATAGAGCACATTGACATCAAACCATGCTTAGTTGAAAAATATCAACAAAGAGCAAATTGGCCTAAATAAGCAATCCAGGAGAATCATATTATTTGACAAATGAACAGGTATTTGGTTTGGTAGTGCTAACCCACCAAGTGTAAAGCCTGTAAGACATAGATAAATCATTTGTCGTAAAGCGTAATGAGAATAATCAAGTCATAATGTATGAGACTCTCCTTTGGCGCAAAGTTTCTCACAACGCCCTGGATTGACCACGAGAAGACTTACTCTCCCGTGATGGACGTTATAACGTTATGCTAATTAATTAGCCTAGTAGTTTCCGAAGGACTGGAAATGCAGCTCATGGATGTGGTTAATACATATCTCTATGGGGATTTAGATTCAGAGATATAAAAGTGTTTGATGGCATTACATTACCAAAATCAAGTAACTCTAAACCACGAAGTGCGTTTGCAATAAAATTGAAACACTCACTTTATAGATTAAAACAATCTATGCGGATGTGGTATAACCCCCTAAGTGAACACTTGATTGGGAAAAGGATATATAAGAACTATGAATTGTGCTCTTGCGTATTTATGTAGAAAAACAAGTTCTAGACTTTCAAAGTAGCTTTATATGTCGATGTTATGAACATAATAGGCACTCTTAATGAAATAAGAGAAACCACAAGCAACTTGAAATCTAAATTTGAGATAAAAATCTTGGGAAAACTTGGGTTTGTCTAGCTATTTGAGTCAGGACACCGAGTTTGTGAAATATTCACCGATCGCATATGTTTAGAAAATAATCAGACAATTTAATATGGACAAAGTGCATATGGTTAGCACTCCCATGATTGGTCAAAGTGTTGGATATAAGGAATTGTCCATTTCGTCTAAAGGATGGTGACGAAAAAGTGTTGGGAGCTGGAATTCCCTATCTAAGTACAATATAAGCATTATCATACTTAGCACAATACACTTGACTGTATATTCTATTTCTCAGTGAACTTGTTAGCTAGATTTAGCTCAGCGCCAACGCAACGTCATTTGGAATGATATCAAGTAAATCTTTTAGAACCATTGACATGGGCTTATACTTTCCCTATAGAGATAAAAATGAGATTGATAATGAAAATTCAATACCTACTTAGAATGTAAGCAGCAAAATCTCTTATAGAAAAACACCAAACAACCTCTTGGTATGTCTTTGCTGATATTAGGTATCTGTCTGACCCATACAAAGGTTGTTCTCAAATTGGATAAGGAATTATCACTGGGAATACGCCGATTGCTTGGAAGTAAGCTAAGCAAACCCTTGTAACTACCTCCTTGAACTAATCCAATAATATTACTCTCCATGAGATAATGTATATGATTAAGGACTATCATTACATATATTAGAGGAGTTAGTAATTTTGGGTTCAACTAGTATCCTATTTGCATATATGGAAATAATGCATCATGTATCGAAGAAATGAACATAAGATACATCAAGGGTGATAACACAAAGCATATTCTGCTTAAGTCTTATACAATCAGCAATAAGAAAACTCTCCTCGAGATTCAGTTGAATCAAGTAAGATGCCAAGAGAATATTACATATTTTACCAAATCATTAACTAAATCCATATATTGGGAAACATGTAGAAAGTAAACGCAAATGATTTCCAAACTCCCTGGATTAATGCACGAATCAGGGGGTGTACTAGAAAAAAAGGGGAGTCTACTATATTTGTGATATTGGTATGTTGTGCTCTTTCCTTAACCAAGGTTTTATTTTTCCCATTGGTTTTTGTTCCTTGATGTAAAGTTTTAGTGAGACAACTGTTTATATACCATCATATTTTCCTAACTCTCTCGATTAATGTACGAACCTAAGAGAAAACTAGATTGAAGGAAAAGTCTATATATTGCAAAAAATTGGTGCGTTGTACTCTTTCCTTCGTCAGCCTTTTATTTTTTCCCACTGGATTTTTATTTTGGCGTAAGGTTTTAACGAGACAACAATTGTGCACCATCACTTATTTGACTCGACACAAGGGGGAGTGTTGTAGGATTATGTGCCATCATCAAAAGGAAGTGATTGATATAATATTTTCCTAGTATTAGAATTTACCATAATGAATGTTTCCTTTTCTTTGTAAACTCCTCCCTATTTAAAGGACTTATGATTAATGAGAATTACAAACTTCTTCTCTCTGTCTTATTGTTATTCTCTCCATATTGTTGTTCTATTTGTTTTTTCCTTTTACACTATATTGATTATTTTAAAATTTTGTCAAAAATTCATAATATTATAATAAAGATATTTGTTTGAAAAGGAAGGAATATTAATCACTTTGGTGTTTTTGGGTAATTTCCATATAAGAAATGAAAAAGGTGTAGAAAAAATAGAAACGGTGTCCCTGAAAGAGAAGAAATACAAAGATATCATCATCACATGCCCTCTCATTCTCACACACCAAAAATTGCTGCTCCTCGTAGTTGTCAGCAACTATTGACTCAACCCCAATTTCCAAAATCTCTCCCAAATTTTCCCTACAAAATCGATTCTGTATTTGTCACCATAAACCCTAGAGGTAATGATTTCAATTCACTAGAGGTTTTTCCAATGGCCGTCTTACTTGTTCTTTGTTCTTTCTCACGGATTCATCTTCTTTGTTTTCTTTTTATCTAGAAATTTGTAAAATCTGCTGGTATGGCACTGTCAGTCTCTGACTTACCTGCGATGTATACACTGCTTTCCAATTCACTTAGTGGCGATGAAGCCCTGCGGAAACCTGCTGAATCGACGCTTGCTCAGTCCGAAAACTTGCCGGGATTTTGTTCTTGTTTAATGGTACGATTTTAGATGGCGTTTTTTTTTAATTCTAGGGTTTGAGATATCATGGATGGTTTACATTGCCTGAGTTTAATCAGCATTTTTGATTGTTGGGACTTTATTAAGAAATGTCTGCATTTCCAATTTTTTTTGTCAAAAGAGCAGTTGTACATGTTAATATCCAAATGTAGTTGAAAGTTTTAATAGAAAAAGCTCTTGTGGTATCATCTTAGCCTTTACATTCTCTTAAACTTTAGGGTTTTGCTACAAGTCTTGTTCAATTAGCATCTTATAAAGTGGTAACTTAATATAAAAATGTTGAAAAATACTGTAAGCAGTTCATACATATTTTAATGATTATTTCATTGCACTATAAAATTGACAAAGGCCTAAATATGGTCTGCATTCTGACATCGTTTATGGTGCAGGAAGTGATAACTGCAAAGGACTTGGTATCTCAAACCGATGTTCGTTTAATGGCATCATTGTATTTCAAGAACAGTATCAATCGGTACTGGCGGAACAAGCGTGACTCGTCGTAAGTCATCTGTTTTTAGCTAAATGGTTTTGTGCTTGATATTTATGATGTGAGAATCTTGTAGACGTGGAAGATTATTATATCAAATTTATCACTAACCCTTGCCTAATAGAAAATATCCGTACCTTCTTATCTATCATCAAATTGATCACTTTTGGTGGACCAATACCTATTGTGCAATGCCGAGTCATAAACACCACTGAAGTGGTTTCCAAATTGCATTGAATATTATGAAACTGATACTTCTAATCTAACATAGGCTATTATCTACTGAACATGCTTTGCATGCTTTATCTCTGATATTTTATATGTGAGAATTATGACATCTCCTTAGTCAAGAAAAGGTAAGTAGCTACAAAAGAACAAATTGCGAAGAATAAACCAAACCATACAAGCCTAGGTGGGGTCTGAGTAGGTAAGATGTACACAAACCTGACGTCTACCCTAAAGAGTAGAACGGTTGTTTCGATGAAGACCCCCGACTAGTGCAAAGTGTGAGAAAGGTAGAAAAACAGATACACTAAGGGGTTGTTTGTTTAAAAAAAACCCCTCTTAATGGCTCTTAAGTCTGAATCGTTCAGACCTTTTTACGCACCACCTCTTATTAATCATAACTAAAATAAGACTTCAGACTTTATACCTCTTGAAAAACAAACGGCACCTAAATATTGAAAAGTTAGAAATGAGTAAGCAATAGCAATACAAATAGGAAAAGAAATAGAGAAAGACAATAATACTGAATTTTGAGAAAGGAGATATGTGCAAGCAACAACAGTGTAAAAAAAGACCACTAGGGGAGAAACAATTAAATAAGAAAGTTCAATTTATACATGTGACGTAGAATGAAATAGATAAAGTTAATAAAGAAATAAACTACAAGTTTAGAGAAGAATGGGAATGAGAAGAGAAATAATGCCTATTCACGTAGTGGATCTGCCATAAGAGCAAAGCTAGCGACGCAAACAAAAAGTCAATCACGGACTATCCCATATTAAATAGATGACAAAATGGAAAACTCAAAATCTTCGAGAACTAGGAAACTTGATTTTAATCATTTCCTAATAAACTAGTAACAAATAAGGAAGTATGCAATTAGGAAGATACAGAACATCCATTATAATTCAAGTATTCAACCCTAATGCTCTTATGCTCTCCATTAGTTACAGATATACCTAACTTAAAATGCTAGATTTTTTTGTGTTGTTTACGCTTTCCTACGTTATTGCATATTAGTTCTACACAACTAATAAGCAGTCGTCTACAAAACCCCACTTAGGGCCGCGTAAGGGGTCTCCTAGTCATTAAGTGTTTTCCACCGCATCAATTAGTTAGGGCTGCTTACGGGACTGCCTAGATTATGCATCTTCCACTGCTTCAGTTAACAACTGTTTTACATAAATAAACTTTTTTCTACTTGAGCTCATTGATTGACCTTTCTCAGCTTGAAAGGAATCTCTCCAGCTCTTTTGTCAACGAAAGTAGTCGTGTAGAAAAGCACTCATATCAAAATAATATGACATCAACAATTTAATTCTCATATATTCACATGATCTAAAATTAATTATATTTTTTATATTTAACGTAGCTGCTTATGCTTTTTCTTACGTATCCTCTCAATCTTCCTAAATAATCAAGTGCTAGATTGCCCAGCTCTGCCTAGTGTTCTTTATAATATTGATAATAAGAAACATTATTCCACTTTAATATATTTTTTTTAGATATCACAATGCCATCACCATAGGAGTTGTGTTTATTGTGTATCCTATTTTGCCCAACAATTATAACACAAGGCTTTATGCTGATTGTAGTCAATCTGCAGAATTTTACATGGAGTCATTACTTCAGGATTTTACATTAACCACCTTAATGGTGAAGGTGGTTAATGTGCAACCTGAAAAGAATTGTGATATAGGTTGTGTTGTAAATGATAAAATTGATTTGAACGTTACTTTTTCCCCTAGAAGTTTTTTGGATGGGATACATCGGAGATTTATGAAGTAGTTGAAGAGGTTAGGGTTTGAGAAGATCCAAATTTGTTCTTTAGAAAGATAATATAGTCCTAAAACTTAAAAACTCCAGGCTTTAACTTAGGTACCACATTGATGTAGAACCTGATAGGGAAGGCTAATAATGGATGAACAAAGCAAGAATGGCCAAAGAAGATAGATAATGACTGCTTTCTCTAGGGATCGGACATGAGAGCCAAGCTTACACTTAGAACAACCATAAAACCATCATATATTTGATGGTAGATTAAATCAGTAAATATACTCATAAAACATATGTAGATGTCTAAGCTACTACATATAAAGCATCCTAATAAAAGACAACTAAAAGCTTTCTTAATAATATTAAATCTCTAAGCATACTTAATCTAAGTACTAGAATCCTACTAAATAGAAGATAACCAAATACTTACTTTATAATATCTATTATCTGAAGATACCTAATCTAAATACTAGAATCACATATTCCTAAAATTCCTCACAGCCTCACCCATGCAGGGTGCATGCTTTGTCTAAGCACTGAGGGTTGACGCCTGAGGTTCTTTTTTTGACCACCTCGCCTTGAGGCATACACCTTAATTGATTTTTAAAACCACGTGAATTACTATACATAGCTTCCATAAGGGAATCTCTCGGAGTCAGCACCATGACTTTCTCTTCCCCTTCCACTAACATATCTGGCCTAACAGTAAAAACAGCCAACTGAGTATAAGAAAACAACACTCACCTGAATAATCATACCTATTAACCTCGTACATTTTAAAAAAACACATATTGCCATACGCATGAATGCATGATAATAGCATACCCGCATCTTAGTGGCAGTTTTTTTGTTTAATTGAGTATTTATTTTGTTACCATCTTACTACATTAACTTGCAGTCATAGCATGCTTAGCAAGGATGCCTCTTGTATTATGTGTATGTGAGAATACTTGATTCTCTTTGAGAATTGCTTCCCTTGGAAATTCTAATGTAAAAGAAGTTATTGCAGGGGTATTACCAATGAAGAGAAGTCACATTTGAGGCAAAAATTGTTGTCTCACTTGAGAGAAGAGAACTATCAGGTGGGATCTAAACTTCTAACTGCCTTTGTGTATATTGTTTCACTAATCTTATGCTGCCTTTATTTTCTCTCATTTAATGCACTCACTTTCTGTCCCCCCCCCCAACCAACTCAGATTGCTTTGACTCTGGCTGTTCTAATCTCCAAAATAGCTCGCATCGACTATCCCAAAGAATGGTATTATTCTCATGGACTCCTCAATCACACTCCAACTCTGTTAGATTTGGTGTAAAGTCTTGTATATTGTTTGATATCCATAATATTTGATTTCAGCTTTCTGGCTTCCAGTTAGTTGTGTTTTCATAATGCCTTATCGTTATTGGATTTCATGTGAAGTTTTAAAATTTGTTAATTATAAATCAACAATGCATGGTTTTTGCATATGATCTTCTGCATAACGTGGTCTCTTGCAAATGTCAATCCTTCGGTTGGTGGCATATATCATGTGATCATATAAATCAAGCTAGAGATTAAGTAGGCTTTCATCAGGGACAGAAATTTCTTTTATAGATTCTGGAAAAAGATTGACTTATTGATGTGGAAGTTTGATTATCTAACTGTTTCATTTACCTCTTCATTCCTTTTGATTCCACTGTTTGTGTGACTCTTATATTTTGCAAAAGTTGATACTCAACTGCTTTGGTTTCATGTTTTTCTTTTGTTTATGCTTAATATTGTGTATCGACTTTTGTTCTATATATTGGGGGACTCACATGGTTACCTAATCAGGCCCGAGCTCTTTTCCGTTTTAGCTCAACAAATTCAATCAGCAGATGTTATTAGTTCACACCGGATCTTTATGATTCTCTTCCGAACATTGAAGGAGTTGTCTACCAAACGCCTCACTTCAGACCAAAGGAACTTTGCTGAGGTATAAGCTGTTTTACATTTTCTCATTCCTTTCCTCACCCTCGATATGTCGTATCAACTTGCCACTTAGGTGTGGTCTACAGCATCATACAAACTATTGTTTGTAGCACACTATGTCTAGGACAGTTTCAATCATATTGACCACATAGATATGGTAAACCATTCGTACTGAATTTGTTAAGCGTGTAAGTTTTCTTATATTCACTTCCAAATTTTCCTTGTCACCATTCATTATTTTGTTTGTCTTAATGGTCAAGCTAAAATATGGTTGGCAAGCCAGGCTAAGCTGCTGAAGAACTCTCTTATGTTTCCTGATCATAGACTTAGGACTGCATTTGGACATATCTTATTTTCTGGTGGTTTCTACCATATTGTTTTTTGGTTTGAACAAGACATTGTCCTTTTCTTCTTTGTATATACAAAGTTATATAGCTATCCATCACGTCGTACAGATAGTGTTTGGAATGATGCTCACTGAGTGTTAAAAGAGAGTTCATGTTATTTGGTTTTTGCTTTGTGCCTTATATAATTAAATCACCTTTTAAGAAGTGCTTACAGTCCATGCTAAAGCTGAAACATCTGCAACTGACATTCGTCTAGGATGAGGTGATCAAAGGGATTTGATGACCTTGATTTTGTTTGAGATATGGAAAAGAAAAATATTAATGTAACTGGCCAGCAAGTGGTTTATGGATGTAATTGATTGTTCAAAATTGTAAAAAGAGTAAGGAAGGAAAGTAAGGTGCCTGGCTTTTGAAAATCCCTTGAAATTTATAACTTCATGCAATCCTTTTCTTTCTTCAATTTATCTATATTGTTCCCTTTTTTAATGGATAATCTTCCACCATTCTTACTATGTGTTTTCCATGATGTGTGGGCAGATATCATCCCAGTTTTTTGACTACAGCTGGCATCTCTGGCAGAGTGATATGCAGACTATACTAAATGGCTTCTCTTCCCTTGCTCAAATTACAAACTCAAATGCTTCTGAGCATCATCACGATGAACTCTATTTAATCTGTGAAAGATGGTTTCTATGCTCAAAGATAATACGTCAGTTGATAGTTTCGGGTTTTCCAAGCGATGAAAAATCTTTACAGGTACTTAGGTGCATCTGTTGCCTCTGGCATATTTCACCTCTATCCTGTACTTAGTTGCCTTACCAATAAACCCTGTTATTAATTATCTTGTAGGAGGTTCGGCCAGTCAAGGAGGTTTGTCCTATGCTGTTGAAAGCAATCCAATCGCTCCTTCCATACTGTGAGGACCCTTATTTTGATTTAATAAATATACCTGTGCCATCTATGAGTTGGAGAAAGATTAGATCGTCTTCCTCGATTGCTGTTGTTGTCTTTTGGTTGTTTTAAAATACTTTGGATTCGTTTATAATAGCATCAAGACTACATCATTTAGTGAATAACAGTTGATGTTATTTTTAATCTATAGAAATACATCTATGAAGCAGATCCAGGTGCTGTGAGTGGAGTGAAGGCATATATAGGACATAATTTAAATGGTTATAGAAGTGGTTAATAGATTGAAAGGTATATGCAGGCTTTGGTATGACAGCGTTAATGAAGGTGAAAGGCATTAGTGTCAGTCAAATTTGTAGCAACATAGGTTTTGTCCTTCTATAAGCTGAGGTTTTCTTTTGCTTCTAGCCTATGTCTACTTGTTTGGGGTTAAATGCTTGTTGTTGTTTCTTAGTTTTGCTCTGAGATATGCAACACAGCTTGTCTTTTTCACTTGTTGACTTTTTCTGGATAGTCTAGCATAGGTTGTTTCTTATCTTTTTGATGTATTATTCACTCAGGTGTAGTTGTTGTCATTTTCCCAGTAAAAGGCTTCCATATATCCATTAAGAGACATAGCTATAATACTTTTGTTGATATTTCTGTTATTTGATGTGTAAGATGACCTATACCGGTTTCATTGGGAATACCTTGATGTTTGACTGGGGCATCAATTGGTTTTTTGATCTTTTTGAAATAAAGTTCTGTTAATCATAACGGTGCTTCTGGATCTTCAAGTTTTTTCACATCTGTTTTTAATTCTATATTAATTAGCATAATGATAACACACTTTATCGGCTGTCTTCAGCAACCCTAATTTCAGTTGTTATGGATGGCCCTGCATTTAATGGAATAAATGTCCTTTTCGTGAGTTCCCTAGGTGAAGTGTGAACTCATACATGTAGTCCTCAAGTATAATTTTATCATTCACCTAAAACTTCATCATTCAATGTTCAAAAGCTAAAACCTCGTGACTTCATTTGGAGGCGATGTACTTAATTGATGAAGATAGGATTACATTTGCGTACCTCCTTATTAATACATTACACAAGAGTACGACCCTGTAATCCTATCATTAATACATCACAAATGTACTTAATTGTGACTCCATTTGCTGATCCTATAATTGCAGATTCATCTTTTGCGGAACACCATCCGAAATTTTTTGAATTTATAAGAAAGGCATGCACCAAGGCGATGAAGATTTTAGTCGCAATTCAGATGAGGCATCCTTATTCATTTGGTGATCAGTGTGTCCTCCCACTAGTCATGGACTTCTGTTTAAATAAGATCACAGATCCTGAACCAGAGATAATGTCATTTGATCAATTTCTTATTCAGTGTATGTCTATGGCAAAAATTGTTCTGGAATGCAAGGAATACAAGCCAATCATGACTGGACGAGTGATAGATGAGAATGTGGTTACTCTCGAGCAGAGAAAGAAAAACATTGCTGGGGCTGTAGCGGGTGTACTCACGTCTCTTTTGCCCAATGACAGGGTCGTACTCTTGTGTAATGTATTAATAAGGAGGTACGCAAATGTAATCCTATCATTAATTCAGCTTCTTCTATTATTTGCAATTATCTGGTTTGATTGATTTTGCTACTTAATTGTATTGACTGAACTTTAAGTACAGATCAGTTGTGTTTGTTGATAAAGAAAGAATATCATGAAAAGTTCACTTATGCTTTATGTAAACTAAATGTTTTAAGCGAGTTCCAATTTTTCAATCTATTCTACACAATGGTTATTAAGCTTTTAATTGACTGAGGAAGCTCTTTCCGTTACTAAACTAGTTTATTTGGGATGCCATTATAATGTAGGATAACATATAAAAGTTGAAATTCTTATATTTCCATAAAGTGAACTCGAAATTATTTCTGGTATTATCTTCTGTCTCATGGTTTTATGTTTTCATTCAGTCCCCACTCGTTCTTTCTACTTTCTAATTTAGTCCAACTTAGGAGTGTTGAATTTTTATCTTTTTACCTTTGACTGTTTCCATGTCAGGTACTTTGTATTAACAGCAAGCGATTTGGAGGAGTGGCATCAGAACCCTGAGTCTTTTCACCATGAGCAGGATGCAGTTCTTTGGTCAGAAAAACTACGCCCGTGTGCTGAAGCACTATACATTGTTTTGTTTCACAATCATAGTCAAGTAGGTTTAGTTGATATGTGGCTGTTCTTCTGAATTTTTTTTTTCCAAGTTATTTGATTTCAATTAGCTAAAGCAAGAGTTGGATGTATGATTGCTTGCATTTTCTACTTACAGCTGCTAGGTCCTGTTGTTGTTTCTATTCTTCAAGAGGCAATGAATGGTTGTCCTCCTTCAGTTACTGATATCACTTCAGGGTTGCTTCTAAAGGATGCTGCTTACGGTGCAGCTGCATACATCTATTATGAGCTATCAAATTATCTCAGCTTCAAGGACTGGTGCGCCTTCTTTACCATTCTAGATTTTGTACATCTATGCTCTAGGTGTGGTTTGCCTGATATTTTATTTGATTCATCTTTTGTGTGACATGTCTAGTTGATGGTGTCATCTTTTTTTCTTTTCTATCTTGAATTCATTTAAGATGAATTATACTTTCTTTTGCTTGGAATCGTGCAGGTTTAACAATGCTTTATCATTAGAACTCACAAATGATCATCCCAACATGCGGATCATACATAGGAAAGTTGCGCTTATTCTTGGTCAATGGGTTTCTGAGGTAACATGGGGTGTAATTATTGTTGTTGCTTTTTTTAATCCTTTTCTTAATCATGCAATTTTGGTTTGGGCATCTTCTCTTTGTCGTGCAGTCGAATACGTTTTCATTCTTGGCTGCTTAAGCAGCAATACACATTTGATGTCAGAAGATGCCAGTTCTTTACAAAATGGAACATAATACTACTTACAAAAGGAAATGTCATCTTATATTTAGAGTTAAGCTTAGACAATTTCATTGTGCCATGTTCAAATATCCTCTTTCAGTCCACCTTTTATCATCTCAAGTACAAGCAACTTTAAATTACTTGCTCTTAATGATTAGGCTGCCAGAGAAACTTAACAAGATGTAACACAAATATCTTTTTGCCCTTCCAAATGTTTAAAATAGCTACACTCTTCACTTATATGTCACCACTGACGATGCTCATTAATGGTGCGTTTGGTACACTGGATATGATAGGACAGAACATGGATCACTGTTCCACATTTGGCATGACTTAGGTGGAACAGGAAGGAACAAAGTGGAACAGGCGTATCCCCCCCCTGCAATTCCATGGAACAAGCCTATATTTTACCAATATACTCTCAAAATAAAACTGAATTCCCTTCTAAAACATCATATACGCCTCCCTCTTTACATTTTATCCGTTTTTTAAATTTTATTTATTCTATTTTATTCTCTTTAAACTCACTTTACTGTCCTCAAAACTCCATTTTTTATACATTTTCATATTTTGGTTAATTTTTGTAATATATATTCAATATTTAATAATAAAAACATAATATAGAAAAGGTATAAAATAAAAATTCTAAGTTACATAAACTTCATATTTTGGTGTCATTTTAATCGTCTTGACTAAACCTTTCTAATGATATGTTTTGTTATAAAAAATGTTTATATTTATTATAATATTTAATAAATTACATAAATTAATCAAAATATAGAAAAGATATAAAACAAGAAATGGAAATATGAGAGAAGTAAAGCGAAAGTTTAAAGAGGATAAAATGCAATAAATAAAATTTAAAAAGATGGGATATAATGCAGCTTCCGCGTCCTCCTTTCCACATGAAGAAGAAACATCATAAAAAAGAGAGAGAAAGGTCAATGTCGCTGAAGATGTAATTAAAATGATTGAAAAGGGGTTGAATTCTGTATCCGAGGAAATGGGTAAGTTGGTATCAGTTGTTGGTACTCCAGGTTTGCAAAGTATGCCCAATGAGTTGAGCCAGATGAGTTGCGATAGTGACCAATGTGTATGTATTTTGCGGATAACCCAGTTCAGTTGCGCCTTTGGAATGGTATTAATGCCACTTTCAAGCCCTTCATTTGTGAAGACCGTATTGAAGAAGTTAGACCCGTGATGTTTGTTGGTGAACATCTGAACATTTGTGTTCAGGTCTTTAGCTACACAAATGGTGAACTTTTGAACATTTGTGTTTAAGATATGTTTGTTGGTAAACATTTGTGTTTAGGTCTTTTGATTTTATGAATGTAATTTTTTAATCAATATCTATGTTAGATGTTTTTGTATTTTTAAATATTATTTGTTAATTTTCATTTAGATTAGTAAGAAAAAACTAAAAAGATCATTAGGGGTGAATTGGTCATTTTACCGGTCCCGTCTTACCAAACGCTGGACAACTATCTTGTCCTGTCTGGGTACCAAACATATTCTAAATAATTTTTATGATGTCTTTAATGACAATATTTCACATTTAGTATTCTTTAACATGGTTATTCTTAAGCAGTCTGTATTTGGTGCTTTTGCAGATTAAAGATGACACTAAACGACCAGTCTATTGTGCTCTGATCAGGTTGTTACAGGACAGGGACTTGTGTGTCAGGGTATGGTGCAGTTTATACAGTTCTCAGTACCTTACCTTTTGTTCCGTTGCTATCTTTTATGATAAAAAAATTCCACATTGTTCTTTGATATCCTTGAACCTGTTCCTTGATATTTCAGTTGGCAGCATCTCGGTCCTTGTATTTCCATATTGAAGATGCGGCCTTTTCACAACATGAATTTTCTGATCTGCTCCCAGTTTGTTGGAAATTATCTTTTAAATTGGTTGAGGATGTCCAGGAGTTTGATTCCAAGGTAGACGTTGCTTATGCTTACATTTGATGGTTTCCCTTGTTATTTGCTGTTTCTCATTGATGCTTACCTCGTCCTTATTGGTGATGGGGTATGTGATTTGTGGTGCTAACCTAACAATATTACCCGTGTTAGACAAATGTAACATTCGAAAGATGCGGAGTTATGATTATGTGCATGTTCACATCAATGGAGTTGGGCAGGTGCTTGTGGTCAGCTTGCTATAAATAAGCCGTGAACTAAACCTGTTTGGTCCTGATCCAAACCATGAACTAGTTTTCATAAGAGTATTGCATACTTATTAACTAAAGTAGCTAACTTACTTGCGGTACGTATTTATCTTGTTTGTACAACACAAATTAATCTGGGAAATAAAATTTGTAAAGATCAAGAATGTTTGGGACCAATTTAAAAAATGTCTAGTCAAAAAAAATTATTGTCACAAAACCAATGCAAAGCAATTGTATTAATCACACATTTATCTACTACAAATTCCATCAAATAACTGCAACTTTAGACAAATACACGAAGTGACATTGGTTTGAAACCTTTTCAACAAAACTGGTATCGGGTCTGGTTTTCATTTTTATCCGGTGTGGAACCTAAATTGAACATGCACCGTTCTTGTTCAATTTAGTTTACCAGTTTCAATGGTCTGTGTCCTTTTCTGCACACCCTTAACCTTCCGTCCCTCTCCACAAAAAATGATTATCTTCAATATATTTGTTTGTGATGGTATCTCATATTCCGTCCTGGTGAAAAAAAAACTAAGTATTTTCATTTATGCCACAGGATGAGTACATATCTGATGGTGCTCACATTCTTCCCATAAAACATAGCTCTCTCAGTACTATGTAAAAGCCTATGATTACTGTATTTTTAATTTAGATGTTGTATGGAAACGGTGAAGAGAAATATGTGCTATAAAATTAAAATTTAATTGATGCTTATGAATTTTATGAGCACAGTTTCTGATAGTAAGTATTGTTATTTTTTGGTCAATTGCTTGAAATATTAGTCTGTGCGATGGTTTATTTATTCAATTACGGGATAGGACTATTTGTTTTATCAGTTCTGGAGTCAGATTTAAGTTAGTTATTTGAAAGGAATCCTTGGTCATCACAAAAACTTGTATGCTTTTAAATATATGTCGTGGTTGCTCAATTGTCTATCCCTAGCTTGAGAGCAAATTGTTTCGGCCCGAGTTCTATGATCATGTAGATTACTCTACCATATACTATACTACTCCTGTATCATGTAGAAGGCTCATGAAACTAGGAATCACAAATACATCCACATTGAAAGTGAAGCAAGCCATGGAGTTGCTTCATTGATGCATATATTATTTAATCTTGGTGGAGTGGCTGGTTGGATATATGGCATTGTACAATAAGTGGGTTTACGTACTAACTTACTGCACTTGAAATTTGTCTGAGATTTCAATTAGTAAGATGCTGACGGCAGTTGTAGTAGGAATTTTTTCTTTTGTATGGCTGATATGAACAATTGAGATTTATGTCAACATTTTGTGAAGTTGGTGAGGAGATGGAGATTCTATATGTGGTTAACCTTTTGCAGTTCCCAACAATTTGGCATAAATAATTTCAAATTTCCGTAAATGTTGTCATTGTGATGCCTGCAATTCATATCATGCAATTTACTCCAACGTTAGTCACAGTAAAAAAAAAATATTCTTCAGCATTTCATTATAAACATTGAAACATATATGAAATTTGTATCCATCAATCAGAAGTTCAGAACTGCTTGAAGTTTTTAAAAGAAAATGCTGATCTGATAGGAGCAGGACCTTTCGCAATTTCCAACAAATAGGCTTCTTGTTTATGCAATACTAACTATTTATAAGGCCAGATCATCTCTCTCTCTCTCTCTCTCTCTCTCTCCATCTCTCTCTCAACTTGGGTAGGAACCGTAAGCCAAAAAATGGAGCAAAAACCAAAGAACCAGAAGCAATGCACAAGAACCTTTTAGTAGCTTCGGACTTCTCTAATGACTAACTACTAGAGAAATCCAACATGATGAAATGTGCTCCTTCTACTCGGCCGTTTGAACTTCTTGAAGATGGGTTTGTTTCACTGGAGATGTACAGTTGTCTGGTATTTACAGCGGTAGATAGAAATTAGATGGCTATTATTTGCAAATCTAGTTAGGGCTCATGTTGTAGGTTTATGAAAATGAACTTCTTTTATATTTAGATTTTCCAATTGTGTTCTCTGACAACTTCTTTCAACTGAGTTCTCTACATTGTTCTTTTGATTATCAGGTTCAAGTTTTAAACACGGTCTCTGTATTGATTGCCTATGTTGGTGATATCATTCCATACGCCAATGAATTGGTTCAGTTTTTTCAGAAGGTATTTAATCTAATTACTAAATTGGTCCTGTAGCATGAATCAAACTATTTCCTGATTAATGAATGGGAAGGTTAGACTTTGTTTAGAGGGCATGCTTGTATGTTGGTAGGTTTTAAGTTCTTTTTCTCCTTTTCCATGATCTCTGCTGAATCTCATGCTAATTAAGGTGTTAAGGTTTGTATTCTTATTGCTTTACATATTTCGGTAAAGTTAGTCTAATCTCTTCGTTCATTTTTAAAAAATGCCCCTACATTGTTTGTTTTCCTTCTTCCCCTTTTCTTCCTTAACTTGATTTTGTATTATTTTGACTTTTCTTGTACTACTATCTTGCAATATTTGTAATTCTTCATTCCACATCAATGGCATGAGGACTTTTTTGTTTTTTACCACTCTAATGCATTATGTAATTCATTTTGGTAAAATTGTTAAATCAATTTATAAATTTAAATCTTTTTGAAGTAATCAGGTATATGTTTTAGGACTATGGCTTCACTTTTTGTACCTTTTAGTTGAACATTTATATGTCTTACCGAATACCCACTTTGCCTAACTGGAAAATTCTGCCTTTTCAAGTCCTGGGAGGAATCTTCAGGTGAAAGTCTTCTGCAGATTCAGCTTCTAACTGCCCTCAGGAATTTTGTAGTTGCACTTGGCTACAAATCCCCTATGTGCTACAGTGTGCTATTGCCCATTTTAGTTAGTGGACTTGATGTTAATAGCCCAGATGAACTTCTGGAGGATAGTATGCAGGTACTTTAATCTTCTCTTTCCGTAGTAATAAGAAACTTCTTAGAGTGAACTATGTTTTTAGTCCCTGTGGTTTGTTAAAAGTTTCGATTTTTATCCCTGTGCTTTCGAAGTTATGGTTTTCATCTCTGTAGTTTGCTGTTGATTGCTGTTTTCGTCCCTGAGGTTAAGTCCATTAGGGGTTTACCATTAAGTATGAGGGACGAAAACAGCAATGAACTGTGAACCACAAGGACGAAAACCATAATTTCAAAAGGACAGGGACAAATATATATCAATTTTCAACGAACCAGAGGGACAAAAGAGGTAGTCTACTCAACTTCTTATTCATTCTGTTGTTAACGAATTTGGTGACGTCACCTGTGCAGTTATGGGAAGCCGCCATTTCTAATGCCCCCTCAATGGTCCCACAGATGTTGGGATACTTTCCATCTCTGGTGGATATACTGGAAAGAAGTTTTGATCACTTGAAGGTTTAAATGATAGCCTGTTCTAGTCTTGATTGTCCTCCATCTGCTCAGCAAATTAATCATCACAATTTTGGTTTTTCTGAATTATAGATTGCTGCCTCTATTATCGAAGGCTACATAATTTTAGGCGGACCTGAATTTCTCAGTTTGCATGCTTCAAGTGTTGCTAAGCTTTTTGATCTTGTGGTGGGAAATGTCAATGATAGAGGTTTACTTTCAATACTACCTGTTATTGATGTCCTGATTCAGGTATGTTAATTGAAGAGTTTTAGATTTATAATTTCCCGAGTTTCTTTTAGCTTTAACTGTTTGATAAAGTTTGCATTAATAGTTAGACCTCTTTTGCTATTAACAGTGTTCTCCTTCTGATGGGCCACAGTTGATCAGCAGTGCCCTCCAGGTATACTCTGTGTGTGAGTGTTTTTCTCATACATTTATGGCTTCTTTTTATTTTATTTTTTTCTATTACTGGTTGAGAGGTAGAGAGAGGTTGATGGAGTTTATGTGTTTGAATGATATGCTAGAAAATGATCGTCATATGCTTAACCGGAGACGACCGTGTTCCTACCGGTACAACTGTAAAGGCATCTGCAGCTGCCACTCTGGCAAGGATTTTGGTAACAAATACCAATTTTCTGGCTCAGTTAGCATCAGAACCATCACTTCTGCAGCTTCTTCAGAATGCTGGTTTCCCTGTTGGGGAGAACATACTTCTTTGTCTGGTTGACATATGGCTTGACAAGGTTAGTAACATTTAAACATGTGGAAAACATGAATTATCGGTGCTCTATGATTACTTTTATTTCTCTAGAAGCCACTAGTTTTTAGAAGCTTTTCTTTGGGAAGACATTTATGAAGGACATGTGTCGTAGAAAAGATGTTGGGTTAGATTGTAAAAAGAATTTAAATATGGAAATGCAACAATCCCTTTTTAGGCATATCCTAAAACAAAGGCAATCTTTCTTTTTTGGAAAACTTTTTAATACACTTTTACCTACTTGGCAGTTAGTATTGTTACAAATGTTAATAATGACTTTTAGATATTTGAATATCAGTCAAACACGTCTACTGAACTATATGTTCACATCGCCCGGTCCAAAATGGATTTGTTTTGGATGGTGGGAATAAAATATATCACAAATCAATTTTTGGGATTTGTAATTGTCTATAAAATTCGATCACTATAATTAAGAGGTTGTTTAAAAGTTTTGATTTAGGGGTAAACGTGGAATACATTAAGGTTATAGGGACCCTATTGCCAAAGGGGTGAAAATGGTAATATGCTGTGGTTGAGATTAAGATCCAATGACTAGAAGGTTCATTTTAATCAGGACCCAAAGGGATGAAAGTGGAATTATTTTTTTCGAAGAATTACAAAGAAGAAAGGAAAAGGAGATTGGCCGGTCTTCAATCTAGTCAAAGCCTCATCTTTTGAAATAGTCGAAATAATTTGATTCATTAATCTAAGACAAAATTACGAGTGAAGTAGAACTTAGTCATCTAGATAGTTAATGGAAATCTGAAATTCAATCAAGACAAAATAACACGACTTTTATCCCAAGCTAGCAAAGCAACCTTGTATGTTGTGTAAACATTTTAGTCTTGATGGTAAGGACAAAACAGCCAATTTAGTTATTTTTGAATCAGAAAAAGACAAAAGGCAGCAGGAATAGGCCCTTTACTTTCAAATGAAAAGACCAAATAGTCCCATAATTTACTTATGATTTGTAGGAAAAGTTCATTAAGGGCAAAGTAGGCCTACGTAATGTTGTTCCATGTTGGACTTTATCAAACTGACCAAGAAGAATTTTGCCAAAAAAACAATAGTCGGATGGTTGATCATGTGCTCTATCTTAAGAAGTGTTGAGGGCAAATGTTTCCACTAAATTGCTTTTCGACTCTTAACCATTTGGTCGCTGTTCTTTACAGGTTGACAATGTAAATTATATTCAGAAAAAGACATTTGGATTTGCACTTTCTATAATTCTGACATTAAGGTTGCCTCAAGTACTTGATAAATTGGATCAAATACTAAGGTAAATAATGGATCATAATTCTAGAACCATACTGAGTTTCTTTGTTGATGAAATAATTGTTTACACTTTTTTATCTGTGGCAGTGTATGTACTAGCGTAATATTGGGTGGAAGTGAAGACACTACTGAAGACGAGTCTAGGTTAGGATTGATAAATGAATACATACTTGACTATGATCCTGTCAAACTAAGTTTGATGCTTGCGGAACTAAATTAAATATACCATCTTTTGGTTTGTACTAAAATTGCAGCAGTGATAGTATGAGCTCTAGCCGACCTCAATTTCCAAGTAAAGAATACAGGAGGAGACAGGTATGTATAGTCGGCATATATTTAATTATTTATGGATTTAATTAAAGTATCAGACATATTTATGGTAAACTGGGTATTTGTTTGTTTTGGTAGCAGATGAAAATCTCGGATCCTATAAATCAGTTGTCACTGGAGAAGTTAGTGAGGGAAAACCTCCAAACATGTGCTAGCTTACATGGGGAGGCCTTCAATACGGCAATGGGTAGAATGCATCCTGCAGCACTTGCCCAATTAAAGCAGGCTCTTAAAATGACATAAGACTCTACATTTTCATTATTCCAATGGCTGGATTAATTTGTGTTTCTCTTGTTGGATATCCAATCTTTATCTTTTACCAAATAGGATCAGACTCGGGGAGTTCGTATGATGGAGAAGCCCACTGTTCTTCTCTACAGGGAAAAAGCATATGAGGTAAGTGGTTGGTGATGTCAAATTAGTTTTTTTAACCATCACATCCATTTCTTATATGTTGAGATCCCATAGTGCTTAGATCACACACACACACACACACACGTATATATATATATATATATAGGAAACTAGCTTTGAGGTCTCCCACATAATTATATATATATATATATGAAAAAACACATACAAACTGGTTTTCACGGTTTCCAACTTTTAGCCGGTTTCTATTTGATTTGCCCTCAAAAAAGTATAACAATAGGGATCTCAAATCAAAGAGAATAAAATGCTCGTTTTTTGGTATAATTTGTCTGGCTCCAACTTTTGTTACAACCACATTTTAAAAATATATATGGACATAATCAAATGAGAACGGCAAAAGGTTGAGAACGAGTAATCATGTGTTGTTTTACAATGTGAGACCGAGTTGATTGAGGTGAGCTGACCATGAATATGCTATATATGATGTTTTGGACAGGTGTTGTTTGAGTTGCGGATGGATTCTTTGTTGTGGTTTGGATTTTTGAGGCTGGATTTGTTTGAAATTGAATATGAAGATGGAGTGAGAGCAGCAGTGAGTGTAAATAGTGTGGTCTTTCTTCATATCTGTTTTTTGAAGGTATGAATGAAGGTCACCACCATATTTACTTACTTTTCTCAGGTTCAGGTTTCATTCACTAAGATTGACTTATATTATTAATTTTGAGAAATTTGGGATTGAATTTCAAGTCATTTTTATTTAGTTTATATATTTTGTCCAATTGTAAAAATGTGCACAACAAGAGCAAGTGTATTATTGTACAAACACCCAAATTCATGCTAGAAACACAGCCCAAAACAATCTAGCATGATGATATTTATTTACAAGATTTTTTACCCCAAAACAGAGACCATTTTATTTTCATAAAGTGGTGAAACATCATTCCAGGCACATATATTTAAAGACATCATCAATTTAAGACAGAAACAGTAGTCTTGATTTTGCTCCCCAATTGACATTCTAACCAGATATAAAACTTACAAATCATAAACCTATAGATTTCAAAACCACTTGCTATAAATTTCTTTCAAGTAGAAGCATGGATTATTAGGGGTGATTTTTTAATCCAAGGGAGTGCTCGGTTTTAGGGGTGGCAAAAAGTGACCCAACCTGCCAACCTAACCCGAACCCAACCCAAAATTAGCCGGTTGGGTTGAGAATTTCAACCCATTTAAGTTAAATGGGTCAACCTGCCTAACCCATTTATTAATTGGGTTTGGGTTGGGTTGAAATTTTTAACCTGATTTCGACCCATTTACAATCTGTTTCTAACCCATTTATAATATTACTTAATATTTTATTTTTAATTATTAATCAATATTTAATACAATTAATATTTTAATATAATTTTTAAAGATTAAAAAATAATTTATATATTGAAATTTGAAAGATGAAAACCATAATCGACTAAATTAGTAAATGTTATTCCTAATTTCAAACGCCTCCAGCCTCCTCAGTCCTCTCCTCGACTCCTCCCTCTTCCTTCATACGCCGCCGGCGCAGATCTTCCTCCCTCTTCTCCGGCGACTCCTCTCCTTTCCCTCTGTTCCACGTCGACTCCTCTCCCTCTGTTCCACGGCTTCACAACGAGCAGTCCACGACGAGTTCAGTTCCATTGTTCATGACTTCACGGCAAACTTGTAATCTTAACTTGATCGACTTCAGTTCTTAACTTGATATATATATATATATATATTTATAATCTTAACCTCAGTAGTTCAGTTCTATTGTTCGACTTCAATTCTTATCTTTCATCTTTAGTTCCATTGTTCCATTGTTACTTATATATATTTATAATCTTAACTTGATCGACTTCAGTTCCATTGTTCACTTAACTTATATATATATATATATATATATATATATATATATATATATATATATATATATATCAATTGGAAACCAATATTACATTGGAAACTTTGGAAACCGAAATTAACCAATAATTGAATTTTCTTTTTCTTTTTTTATTTTTATTTTTAATTGATAAGGTTATTTTAGTCTTTTACATAATTTCATAATATATATGGTAAGTGTTATTATTATTATAATATTAATTATTTAATTTTAATGTATTTTATATATGGTAATATTGATCCTTTATTAATTTAAACATGAAACATTTAATTTAGGTAAACACATTGATTCATACGCAAACTACAAATCAAATTATTTTTTCTGATTCTTATGAATCAGTGATTGATTCATCCAATGAATGAAAGTTTATATTCATATGAAATCTTCAATATTACCTCCAGGCACAAAATATTAATATAGTGAAACATAATGGATTTGATATAGTGAAACAAAATATTAATATAGTGAAACCTGATGAAACATAAAATGTTAATATAGTGAAACCTGATGAAACATATTTGATATAGTGAAACATAATGGAAAGGTAATGAAACAAAATATTAATATAGTGAAACCTGATATAGTGAAACAAAATATTAATATAGTGAAACCTGATGAAACAAATTTGATATAGTGAAACATAATGAAAAGGTAATGAAACAATAATGGTAATGAAACTTAATTGGGTTTTTACATACTGCATATTGATGAACATGTAATAAAAAGGTAGTCTTGATATATTATTGTTATCTTTTATTAATAAATTAATTAATTTATTACCATATCTAATTATTATCTTTTATTAATAAATTAATTAATTTATTACCATATTTCATCTTTGTTGCCAAATTTGAAACATAAAAGAAAAAGACACATTTACCCTTTTAACATATTATTATTATCTTTTATTAATAAATTAATTAATTTATTACCATATATAACTCAAATGAATTTTGACCATTGATTAAAAAGATCAATGGTTGAAATTTGGTTTCCAAAGTTTCCAATGAAATTTGGTTTCCAATTGAAACCACTATATATATATATGGTTGAGTTCTTTTGTTAACCATAGTTTTGTTGTTAACTTTGTGAACTAATCTAAACCCTTCATCTTAACATTGAATGGTTGAGATTAAAAGTAAAATTCTAATTAATAAAAGAGGTTTTATTTCTTAAATGGACAAGTGAACAAAAGTGTTTAAGGGTAATTTGGAGAATTAAAAATTCCATTGTTTTAAATGCTATTAAACGTCTCATTAATGTTCCATTGAAAACAATTGTAACCGAAGTGAACAATGGGGAACTAAATCTACCATTATTTGAAATGCACATAATGAGCATTCATGAATACCTACAAATATGTTCATTATTGAACACACCTTTAAAACAGTTACACATCTAAATTAAAAACAGTTAATCTCTAATTGTTTCAAATGGTGAATTAAATCTCCCATTGTTTCAAATGCACATGATGAACATTCATAAACACCTATAAATATGTTCATTGTTGAACACACATTCAAAACAGTTATGTTACATTTAAATCAAAACAGTTACATTTCTTCTTTTACTTAGTTGAACATACATATGTGTTCATCTGTTAAAGAACAAGGACATTTGCTAGGTGTGTTCATCCAGATAAAGATAAAAGCATCTGTGTTCATCAATGTTCACATCCAGATAAACAACAAGGACATCTGCTAGGTGTGTTCATCCAGATAAAGAACAAGGACATATGAAATTGAAGTGAAAATATTCATATGATATTAAAAGTTTATGGAAAAATGAAAATTTTATGAAATTGTAACCTACGCTATAATCATGGATGTTTTTTTTCTTGTAACCCCCAAGAAAATAAATGAATTATTGGTTAATCACGAAATGACCTTTCTACCCTTTTGTATTAAATATATAAACAATGAAAACAACAACCAAATATGCATTTCTATTGGTTGAGCAAGGTTCATAAAGTTAACAACAATTGGTTGGTTAACAAATGATCCTTGCTCTCTCTCTCTCTCTCTCTCTCTCTCTCTCTCTCTATATATATATATATATATATATATATATAGTTATAATTATTGATTGTTGTAATCTGTCCATTTATATACAGGTCTACAATCTACAACATTGAACATTGACTGTTGGAACTATGATTTATTTAACTTCGTGGTTGTGGGAAACTTTGAACTATTTATTTTACTTTATGGTTGTGTTTTATTAAACTTCGAACAATTTATTTGGCTTTGTCGTTATGTATTTGTCGTGGAATGAAGTAGTTTAAGCATTTTTATTTTATTTACAATTTTAAGTTTAAATGGGTCAACCCAGGTTCAACCCATTTACTTAACAGGTTGGGTTGAGATAATCATAAACAGGTCAATCCGCTACCAACCCATCAACCCAACAGGTTGGGTTGGGTTGAGATTTTCAACCCAATTAATAAATGGGTTGAACCCGAACCCAACCTGACCTGTTTACACCCCTACTCGGTTTGATGGAATGGTTTGAAAGACTTGGATTTCGTCGAAGGATTTGGATTATTTGGTTTGTAAGATTTGAAGTCCATTTTATATCAAATAATTTATAAAAATTATCTTTTTATCAATTGGTTACCATAAAATAAATGTTTTTAAGATATTTTAAAATATTATTACCTACAAATCGAATATGAGATTCAAATCCAAATCCAATGATGATGACTCAATCCATAAATTTGAAGGAATGGAGGTATGAGAATTTAACTAATAAACTGCAAACAAACAATTCAATATGGTGTATGGCTTATTCAATAAGCAATACATAATTGTTCGGATATGATTTAATGGTCCAGTTGATAGCTTATTCGCTAAGCTTAATGCATTCAGCCCATTTTTTTCTTCCTTCAAAGCTACCCTTTGTTGAAATCGATAGATCCACTTCTCTCCACAGGCTCTCCACCATCTCATCGTCGCCACCCTTTGCCTTGCCATCACCGGTCGTCTGCCTCAATCCTCACTCCTTTGATCCTTACCTTCTCCACAGACTTGAAGTAAGACGTAAACATTTTCTTTCTGGATGACTACTTGAGTTGCAATCAGCATCAAAATTAGTTTTCGGGTTTCTTCAACTTTATCTCACTTTGGATCTCAGAGTTTGATGGGAGGGGAACTCAGTGATTGCCATTGTTTGTGGTGTTTTTTAATTTGGTTTTCTTGATTTGTGGTATTTTTATTTAGGGTTCATATTTAGTGAGTTGTCGTCTCCTGATTTGTGGTTATTCCTATTTAGGGTTCATATTTATGGTTTTTTTTTTTATCTAGGGTTATAGATTTGGGTTTATCTTTTGATAGGGATTTCATTAATTTGATTTATTTATAGTTTATGTATAAATAAGATTGATCTACGAAGTCATACAGTTTTACAAATTGTTTGTTTTTGTAAGATCCATATTTATTTGTTGTTACGTAAAATCTTATTGTTTTAAGAAATTTGATCTAAGGATAAAATAGTCACTTTCATCATTCAAATTGTTTAATCAACAACATAATAACCAAACAACAGATAACCTTAACCAACTTTATCATTTAATAAAAAACTAAAACAATTAGGTCCCAAAACTAAAAAGAAGAAAAGATATAGTTAATAACCAACCCTGTGTACAAACAAACTCTCATTCATACAAAGACAAGGAGAAACCAAAATTGGATTTTTTTTTTCTTCTTTTTTAACTTGTATCAAATTACATATTCAAATCTCATTCTTGCCCTTGGCCTTGGCCATTTGATGATTCCTCCATTGGCTCTGCCTCCTCTTCACCCTTTTCAACTCTCTTGCCTGAAAACAAACACCACAAATAGGCTCTAAATAAATATATCAACAAAATCTTTAAGCATATCTTTAGATATAGTTTCATGCCAACTCACCTTTTTTCTTCTTTCCGCCGCCTTTCTTTTTGGTCTTTACGGGTAGAGATAACCATGCTTTAATTTCAGGGTCATCAACACTTTTAGTTGGCTGCAATTCCTGAAGTGTATGAGAGGTTATCCTATCCGAACCATTTGGCATCAGAAGAACAGTGAATTTGATATGCGCAACAAAATCACCTGCACCATAAACATAGCTCCATGTTTAGTCTCGTGTATACGAAATGTTAAATTTTGGAGAGTATACCTCAATTATTTTTTATTTAATTAAAGTTGGAAAGAGAATATATATGTGGATGCAATTTTTTTTGGACTTTTGAGTTTTCCTTGTTTATTTTGGGAGAAAATGTGGAGAAGCTGTTACAAAAGCTCTTATTGGGTAAAAATTGACAATAGCTCTTTACCAGGCTTTTCATGAAGAACTGGGTATGGCTGCAAAAGCTCATGATTAACACATTCCACCAATCCTAGCCGGGCACGCTTCTCTTCCAAAGCCCTACGACCAACACAAACCAAACAGACCATTTCGACTTGGAACATTTTGTAATAAAGAATGAAACTAAAATAATGGGTGGTGCACATATAGAAAGCATACCTAGCTGAGAATGGCATGATTGGATATTTTTGATTAATCTCACTGAATATAAACCGAGATGCTTTCATTTTCAAGTGATAATTCTTGTCAACTGCTCTTTTATAAATTGTTGTCTGCTTTTCATCCAACAATTTAGGCTGCAAAAAAAGAATCAAAAGAAACCTTTATTGCTCATGATCTAAGACAACTAAACTAAGGTGATCTCTTTTTGCAACACAGATCAGTAATCACCTTGCCATCTCCTGTGCTCGTGACTATATCGATTGCATAAACTTCATTTTCCTCAAACTCAGCATCATCGACTCTGGTTTCCGGATTTGAGACACTCAACACGACTTTGTTCCCATCAATCACAAATTGTTTCAGTTGATGACTAAGAACGCCTTCAACAATTTTGCAATCATATGCAGCAGCAACCTTTTGAATGGCTTCTGTCACATCTTGGTTCTGAAACATTAAAAAGACCCAGCAAATTAATTGATGTAAAAGACTCAAAAGTAAAAATTAACGTAAATGTTCAGAAGTAAACATGATGCTAAAAAAGAACACAGGATGCACATCAATGTACTATACTGTAACAAAAAAATTCCATTGCTCACAGACCAAAATGGAATCAAAAAAATACCCATCAACATTGGACAAAAAAGTGGTCCATTGGCAACAATAATTGGTTAACTTTTCTATTGACCTTTGTTATCACACAAACAAAATACTCAATGTAAACAAGTAACAGTAAGTTAACTGGCATTTGCAAATTACAAGCTCGCCTCATATACGACACTTGAATGATCTATAACAAATTCAATAATGCAAACAAAAGAAATCATACTTGAAATGCCAATCAAATAAAAACATAGAAATTATGAAAAGATATTCTATCAGAGTAACTATGACAAAAGCAACACTTGGAAAGTTCTCCCATAGCTTTTGATAAGCATTCATCATTTAGAGACAGGTTGCGTCTATCAACATGTTCATAACTCTACTTTCCTGACACTACATGACAAAAACATGACTAGATATTTCAACATGTACCAGTAAAGGTTCAAAAAATAGATTTATATGAGACTTGGATTGTATAAGAAACGTTTAGGATGAGAAACCTAAACTTTGATGTGTCACAGAACTTCGGAATCATATCAGAATCAACCATAAAATGGATTCCTGCTACACCTCTCACACCGACTTTTGCAGGTATACTATTACCAAACGAAGCATTAGAAACAACTAAGGAATGACTCGCGAGGAAGACAAACACTCGATCCAGAAAACAAGAAGATGCCCCCAGTATTGCCTTAGTGTCAACACAAGAGAAACAAGAATAGAAGAAGTGAACATGACTTTCTATCAGTGTAACTATGACAATAATAAGCATCATAGGAAGTAACTCCATAGCCCATAAATAACATCATGTAGAAAAGTCATGTCTCAAATCACCCAAAAAGACATCATCAACAAAATAAAAACAGCAAAGAAAATGTGACCAAGAAATACATACCAAGCAAAAAATGGCAAACGGGGGGGGGGGGGGGGGGGGGGGGGTTAGAGTATTTTTGAGCAAAGAACAGAAGTGACACAACACATACACTTGAGATTAATAATGATATTTCAAGGGATGATCATAGAACTAAAATGATAATTTTTCAAAAAGAACGCAGTCGATTACCGAGTATTGAATAACAGGTACTTGACGGCTAGTCAACAAGCAATCATAATTTTTCAAAAAGAACACAGTCAATCCCTATCTTAAGATAGAGGCACACAAAGGGCTCCGTGAACCAACAAGATAGACTCAACAGAAGAAAACCAACTAAACAAAATAAATGCATGTGATCCTAGGCAAGGTTTTGCCCTGTATCCTCCATGGACCATCAAAATTCTCTCGGCTAATTTCTATTTCTGTCATTCATAATAAAAAAATATGACAAATAAAAAGCAATAGCCTTTACATAGTTGCATGATATCAGACGAACTCTTGTTAAAAAAATATAGACTCACAAGGGGCACAGTCAACCTATAGAAAAGATGCATGTGCAGAAACCCCAAGAATAAGCCAAGGTCAATATAGGCAACAGGGAAAAAGAGGAAATCAAGAAGCAAGTGATTACCTCGGCAAAGTTGCCTTGTTTAAAAGATTTAAGTTATCCTATGGATTCATTTCTATACTTCATAGCCAAATATTATCATAAATAGAGGACACAGATAACAGCATATGAAGTAAACTCATTAAAAATATATAAGCTCACACAGAGATGTCAACCAAAATAGTGGATAAATATAGCACCTAACTGGTGCTAATACAAGTAGAAAATGAAATATAGGCTCACAAGGGGCACACCCAACCAATTGAATGGATGAACATGAAGAAACCCCATTGTCTAGCCAGAGTTGATATAGGCAACAGGGAAAAAGAGGAAATCAAGAAGTGATCACCTCGGCAAAGTTGCCTTATCAAAGAACTCTTAAGCCACCATAGCCTTTAGCAGCGGTATCCGGTAACCCCACCTTTCTAGAGGTCAACGGTTCCAACCTTACCAAACGTGAGGCGTCAGTGTGTGAGTTTCATTTGCCATATACAAATATTATGTACTTTAAAAAACAAACTCTTAAGCCACAATATACATTCAAAAAATAAGCTAACAAGAGCACAGTTAACCAATAGAATTAGATGCACATTATAAGAACACAAAATTAATCTGGAGTCATTATAGAAGAAAATCAAGAAGCAGGTGACCACCTAGGCAAACTTGCCTTCATTAAATAGTTTTGAAGTTGTTAAATACATTTCATTTAAGCAATTCACAGTCGAATACAATCAGAAATGGAAGGAATACACATAGATAATGCAAGAAGAATACACATTTAAAAAATATAGGCTCATATGGGGCAAGTCCAACCAATTGAGTGAATGAACATGAAGATACCCCAATATCTAGCCAGTGTTGATATAGGCAACAGGGAAAAAGAGGAAATCAAGAAGTGATCACCTCGGCAAAGTTGCCTCGTCTAAGAAATCCTTAAGTCACAATATACATTCAAAATGTAAGCTCAGTAAAGAACACTCAACCAATAGAATGGATGCAGATGAGGAATCCCAAGATTAAGCTAGAGTTATCATAGAAGGAAATCAAGAAGCAGTTGACCAACTAGGCAAACTTGCCTTGTCTAAAATGTTTTAAGCTGTTAAATACGTTTGATTTATGCAATTCCCAGTCAGACATCATCAGAAATAAAAGACACATAGATAACAATGCATGAAGTAAACCCATTTAAGAAATTTAAGCTCACAAAAGGCACCATGAACCAAAAGAGCAGACAATGAATGTAGACCTAATTGGTGTGAAGCAGAATACACATTCAAAAACATATCAGCTCACAAGGGGCACAGTCAACCAATTGAGTGGGTGAATGAGAAGAAAACCCATGATCAAGACAGAATGGATATAGGCAATAGGGAAAATAGGAAATCCAGAAAAACGAGTGATCACCTCGGCAAAGTTGCCTTGTCTAAAAATTATCAAGGCATTCAAAACATAGGCTAAAAAGAGCAGTCAACCAACAGAATAGACACGTATGAGGAAAACCCAAGAAGCACATGATCACTCAGCATAAGTGCCTGCCTAAAAGTCACCAATTACCTGAAAGCATGTACAGTACAATGAGTTTATACCAATGGTGAAAGCTCATTCAACGAAATGCTCATAAGACGTCCACTAAAGACCGGCTAACGCCCACCACCATAATCATATTATCCATTTATAACATTCATAATTTAAGAGACGTCTCGCAGATCACAAAAACCAATAGCTTTTACATAGATACCATAGAAATAAATAGACTTACAAATTTTGCAACATAAAATGTAGGCTCACAAGGCTCATGGTCAACCAATAGATTAGATGCACATGAAAAAAACCCAAAATTAAGCCAGATCAATGTAGGCAACAGGGAAAAAGAGGAAATCAAGTTGTGAGTGATCACCTCGGCAAAGTTGCCATGTTTAAAAATTATAACGTTCATTCACCCAATTCCTAGTTAAAATATAACGACAAACAACACAAATACCCATAGCCTTTGCATAGATGGTATGGCACCTTGGCTATTAATATTACGTATTAGAAAAGTAGAGGTTCACAAGGGGGAATCAATCAATAGAATAGATACACACAAAGAGAACCAAGTGTAAGAGAAAGTCAATGTAGACAACAAATAGAACGAGGAAATCAAGAAGCAAATGATCTATGCTTTTCTAAAGCTTTGACTCGTCATTCTGGAGCACCTTCATATCATGCGTAAGGCAAGATAGAAAAACGGATTAAACACAATCGTTTTATTTTTCAAATACTTTTTCAGAATTTCTAGATGCAAAAGTAGCATTGATTATTGTCATAGGTCAACCTGACACTACTTCTAATCAACTACAACACTCTTCAAGAGAAAAAGTCAAAAAACAGAACTCTAATTTTTTTACTTTAGTATCTTGTACCTAGGCTATTTGTATCTGAAAACCTAATTTAATATAGAGTAAATTACGTTTTTAGTCCCTGTGGTTTGTTAAGAATTTCTATTTTCGTCCTTATGGTTTTGAAATTGCATTTTCATTCCTATAGTTTATAACTCATTACTTTTTCCATCCTTATTGTTTAATTTTATTACTTTTTTCATCCCTATGCTTTGAAATTCATTTCTATTTTAGTCCTTCATACTTAAAAGTAGTATTTTTGGTCTCAGGGACAAAAATAGAAATAAATTGCAAACCATAGGGACGAAAACTGAAATTTCAAAACCACAAGGACGAAATTAGCAATTTTTAACAAACCACAGGGACTAAAAACGTAATTTACTCTTTAATTTATTCTTGAACAGTAAAAAGACTATATAATTTAGCAAGCATCTTATGATACTTGAAAAGTATAGACAAGAGAAAGCATCTCAATCATATCACCTTCTTTCCAGGCTTCACAAGTCTTAAGGCAACCTCAGCAGCAGTATTGGCAGCTGCAATGGCATCAGCTGCTCTACCTGTTACAGATCCTTGCTGAAGAACGTGAGTGTGCCCCACCACAGCTATGAAACCATCTATATGACACCCCATATCACTGAAACGACCCATACCAATCATTTACTCACCAAATCATCATTAATGTTTCAAGCACAAAAATCTGCTTGTTGAACCATCAAACATCTGTTGATCATGATACCACTTACATTTTCAAAATGTCACCTTCTTCCAGTACTGTCTCATCACTGGCAAGTGGAGAGTAATGGCATACTGTGTTGTTCACAGACAAACATGTGGGAAACGCAACACCCCTTTCAATCTTCTTCTTAACATTCTTGTACATACTCCCACTTTGCCTGTATTTGAAGATGGAAAAAACATGACGCCTGACTACAACAATTACAAAAATCTTGCTCATATACAATTTAGAAATAGAAAAAGCTTACTCTCTTATGTATGAATCTCCCTTCTCACATATATCAACAATCTTGGCTTTGGGCTTGCATTCTGACAATACCAACTGCAAGGCCTCTGTATAGTTGAACATTTAAATGGCTACTATAAGTACAGATTTTTGTTTTTTTATACAGAATAAAAATGTCACCTTGTGAGTCTAACTTTCAGGAGTAACCTTGCTTAAACAAGATATAAAGCATAGACAAATCAAGTAATCAAATACAGAACTCAAACATGTATCTGCCATAGAATATAAATATATATAAAAAATCTACTCCCTTAAACAAAAAATATTGCAGAAGGGGACAAAACATAATAAATCATAAATGTATTGTGCACAATTGATTTCAGTTTCCATCTCTCTATAGATAAAGCGTCTTAAGCTACTAACATAGTAACATGCACACTCCATCAATCTTAACAGGAAAAAGGTGGATCACAAGGAACATAAACAAAAATTTTATGTGGAGAAAAACCAGAAGAATTATTGGCTTATGTACTAAAAAGAATCTTTTTAAGCATAATTTTAAACAAATAGAAAAA
This sequence comes from Arctium minus, assembly GCA_954870635.1. Lineage (NCBI taxonomy): Eukaryota > Viridiplantae > Streptophyta > Magnoliopsida > Asterales > Asteraceae > Arctium > Arctium minus. Next base: position 129,321,167 of record OX941080.1, on the reverse strand, counting down.
AGAACAAAAAAACTTTTTGTTCCTCATATATACAAAATGGAGCACGTACAAGTTACCAAAAAAGGAATGGTTGGTACACTCAGTTGACAATAGTACATTACGTTTGCTTTCAATTTCGAACCTCTTCATCTCATACTGTAAATAAAAAAAAAAAAGTGGCTGTCTTTTATTTGCACAGTAATTTCAGATTTTCATCAAACTCAATTACAGAAACTAATTCTTTCTGTCACAATCCAAGTATTCCAACACCCAAAACACATGTTTCTTAGCCAGACAGGACAAACAGGACAATTTATTCCAAACTAGACTCTTTTATCAGACTAAATTAAATGATTATCCCAATATTGCTCTTAATCAAACAAACAAAATAAGCAAAAATACAATCTAATACCAACATTTTCAGACCCTCCCCCAACCCTTCAAAATTGATAAGCTACGGATTCAAAAAGGCTGAACCACATACACGTTTACTTACACACAATCAACAGAATATTCTCAATACGTTATTCACACACAGCAAAAAGGACGAAGAGTATTAACTGTTAACAATCTCAGCTGCCGATTTGTATTTGGTTACAACTTCCGGAGAGGTAAGATCCAGCTCCTTCTCTTCCCCTCTTTCATCATCCGACATGTTTCCTCAGGCTACAATAAACATTAGAAAACAGAACACAAAAAATCAAAAGTTACGACATGCAGTGATGAAATTGAGGGGCAAAACTAAATGTATCGAGTTTCGATGTGGAGACGAGTGCTTACAACAGTAAAAACGAAGCTCTTCGAAGATCAGAAAGATTTATTAGGGTTTTAAAGAACAGAAAATTGGAAGTGAAAGTGTATGAGGTGGAATGGTTGGGCTAGGGTTTGGAGGTCGGCGGTGCTTCTGCCTTTATAGAGAGTTGGTAGTCTTCTGTTATTAGGGTTTTCTTCTCGTCGGATGACACATCAAATGGTTCCATGTGGAACAACAAAATAAAAAGGGCAAAGGCCGAAATACCACAAGTTTTCGTATTTAATGGTTTTAAGTTTTTTTTTTAAAACCTTTTCAACAAATCTATACTACATATACTAGAAGCTTACTCGCGCAATGCAGCGAGATACATCACGATTTTAATGTTTATTTTTATTTTTTGTTTTTTGTTTTTTATTGATTTACAGTACGATTTTGGATGGTTTTTATTGAGTGATAATGGTTTTTTATATATAAATTTGTTTAATTTAGGCTTAACAATATAATGTTTTCTATATAAAAAAAATTAAGTAGTTTGTTAAAATTCATTAATTATCTTATATATTTTAAATTTTTTATATTTAAATTGAAATGTTTATTCTGTTTTGATTTTGTTTATCAGAATTCAAATTTCATAATTTTAGGGTTTGGGGATTAGAGATAAGGATTTTGGGGGATAAGAATGAAATATATTAATTAGGGTTAAAAGCTTTACAGGTAGTACATTAGGCTTTAGTAGTTATTTTTAAGAGATTTTAAGTAGATAGCTTTAAATTATAGTACATAAAGCTTAGTGAGTTGTAATTAAGAGTTTTTTATGCCATCTTTATAATATTGATTTACAGTACGATTTTGGATGGTTTTTATTGAGTGATAATGGTTTTTTATATATAAATTTGTTTAATTTAGGCTTAACAATATAATGTTTTTTATATAAAAAAAAAATTAAGTAGTTTGTTAAAATTCATTAATTATCTTATATATTTTAAATTTTTTATATTTAAATTGAAATATTTATTCTGTTTTGATTATGTTTATCATAATTCAAATTTCATAATTTTAGGATTTGGAGATTAGAGATAAGGATTTTGGGGGATAAGGATGAAATATATTAATTAGGGTTAAAAGCTTTACATGTAGTACATTAGGCTTTAGTAGTTATTTTTAAGAGATTTTAAGTAGATAGCTTTAAATGATAGTACATAAAGCTTAGTGAGTTGTAATTAAGAGTTTTTTATGTCATCTTTATAATATAGTATAGATATAGATAAACATTTAAGTAAAAAGTCTTAAAGACAAGTCTTTAAGCATATGGTACAACCTTTTAATGCATAAAAGTTGAAAATCTCTTAATTACAACCTATAGAACACAAGGTACAATCTTTTTATGCATAATTTTCAAAACTCTCTTAAACCCACACTTTAATAGTCATCCCAGTGTTACTTTTCTTGAAAAGAAAATGTCTCCCCCTTTTTTTTAGCATTCCTTAAGCTTTCTTCCAGACTTCAACGCTGCCATCACCAAAGTTGCAGGTCAAATACTTTTCTTTCTCAACCACTCTTATTCCTCTTCCCATTTTCATATATCAAATATCATGGTTTCTTGCACCATCTATTTAGGGAGGTTCAGACTTTTACTTTCAATAGTGACTTGTTCTTCTATCCAATTCCATGTCTCAAATACCTCAGAAAATGATTAATCAACAGGGCTCCATGAAAAAATTGTGTATAAATCTGACTAGAAGGCTTCATATTCTACATTTTCCAAAACCAACTCCTAGAACAAGCTCCTAATCTCTGGTAAGACTTGATTATAAATTGTGATTTTTAATTTGATTTTGATTTTGTAACCTAACTTTTCCATGGTTTTTGTTCTTGAATGGTTTTCTTTCCTTCAGAGACGTTCAAGGAACGATTTTTCTGGCTTTCAGGTATTTAATTTAATTCTAGGTATTGATAGTCCAAGATCAATGAATCTTTAGAGAGAGAAAGTAGAGAGAGAGCTTTGATGCGCAAAACAGATAATGTGATTAATGTGCGAGAAGTTCTTACAAAGACAAAGACCAAAGGGACTTAAATACCCTTGGTCAGATACACCACTGATAGACTCTAAACACAGTATTTGACCAAGCCCTATAAATACAATGATTACTATAAAATCAGACCTAACAATCTCCCCCTTAGTAATCATTGGCGCTTTGGTCTTCAAAAATTCATCTTCTAAATCAGCACGGACCAACAAAGCGACTTTGTGAAGCTTTCTGACTTTTAAGAAAAAAAAGTTCTTCTCAGCATTTTTCAGATTAAGTTGTCTTTGCTGCCTTGAGCTCTAGACGATACACCTCTTTTGAATGATCTTGAATGAACTGTGGTGTTCGGAGCAGGAACAGCAAAAGAATCATTTGTAGCTGAGAGAATAGAATCTTTGAGCGAATCTTGATCAGCAGATAAACATTTGAGCTCTTTGTCTCGTTAACTACTTCTTGACTTCTCCCCCTCATGACCTTGATGATCTTGATCAACTTGGTCATGCAATTGTTGGAGACAAGGGAAACAGAGATCTGCAAAATCAAAGAAACAGAGAAAACAAGGGAGGTTTGCGCGTCACGAAGGATGCGCAAACTGGGGTTTGCGTACCATTCAGGATGCGCAAAGCAAGGTTTGCGTGTCAAGCTGGATGCGCAAAACAAGGTTTGAGTGTCATGCTTGATGCGCAAAACAAGGTTTGCGTGTCATGCTTGATGCGCAAAGCAAGGTTTAAACACAGAAAAAATTTACCTTTTTAAGCTCTTTGACTCCCCCTACACAAATGCACTAGATATGACAATTTGAGTTAGCATTCATATAAAGAAAAACAGAAACTCCCCCTCAAAAACAGATATAATCTTTGAAAAATATTCTCTTTGTTCACTCCCCCTTGAATAATGCATAAACCCATTAAAATATATTTATGAGAACACAATGATCAAATATTAATGTAGAAAGAAAAATATATTGAATGTAAATTTTGAAACGACTAAACATATAAAATTTTAAACACCAAACAAATTAAAGTATACTCAGTAAAATATCACAGATTTATCAATCAGTTGAAATCAAGCGTGTGTTGTTGGATACAAGAACAAGTTTTATTGCATATCAAGTTAAAACATGTTCAGTTTCAAAAACTTCCAGCAATCTATTCAGTGTGCTCACATGCGAATCTTCGATTAGCTTCAAGAAAATGCAATTCTAAAAATATAATAGAGAACTTTGCATGTACTCACACTAATCCATCAAAAATTAAGATTTTCACAAATTTATAGGTTTATCGCAACTTAAACATATCACCAAGTATCATGAGATGTGTGCTCATTGACATCTTTTTAGCAGTGTACACATTGGCATCTTAACATGAGTGTGCTCTTTGGCATCTTTTAAGCTTGTGCACTTTGACATCTTTTGATCAAAAAGTTTATTAAGTAAAGAACATGCCATAAACGTAACTTTCTATCTGACCCTATTGCAGGATTTGGATCAGTCGCTCCCAGACCAGTTGGCCTTAGGGGAATAGGTGTCAAGCACCCCTTGGAACTTACTCTCCCAGATCAGAAAGACTACATCGAAATACCCTAAACTCATTCATACCAGTAGAACATGACTTTCGATCTGGTTCTATTGAAGGATTTGGGTTCGATCACTCTCAGACCAAATGACCTTAGGGGACCAGATGACAAGCATCCTGAAGAACTTACTTTCCCAAACCAGAAAGGCTACAGGTACAAACTTTTAAACTTAGAGATTTCTGAATTTTAAGAATTTAATATTCATCTCAATCACTCAGTTTTACATAAAAGTACTTAGCCCATATTTTCATTACAATCAAAATTTTGACTTTTTAGAATTTTCCAAGCATTGTAAACTATAAATATCCCGAATCACACAACTTTAAAGCAGTAATAAAAGTTTCAAACATGTTGCTGACTTTTCGACTTTTGTAAGACTTGAAATTTGATCATATAAAAACTTTAATATAAACAAAAGAACTTGAAAATTTATCCTAGACACATATTTTATTCAAAAGAAAGAAAAAAATGTAAAACTTTACTTTATAGAATAAAATTTGTAAAGAATTAAAATTTTAAAACTCAATATGCCGATGTTAAAAATTTTCATTAAAGACAAAATGTAAGGAATTCGGCAAATTGATATTTAGTTGGAACAAAATAAAATTCAGTTATTTCATTTTTCACATTATAAAAATAATTTGTGTCTCAAATTAAAAAATTGGGTTATACAAAATTAAGAAATAGTTGAACAAGCTCAGATTCTTGAAAGAAAAAAAAATAATGAGAAAAACTGGAACACATCATAATCAGAGATAAAATGCAGCGAAAATAACATTGATGTACTCACAGTATCTCATTTAGTCAGAAGCTTAAAAGATTTGAAGAATGAGTTCTAAACTGATTTGTTTAGAAGTCGTAGTCTATGAAATACGGGTCCTGAGCTGAAGTACTCAGAAGCCAAAATCTTTCAGCTTTGAAGTTCGGGTTTTGAACTGTTGTGTTCAAAAGCCATTTTTTCTCTTACTCCCCCTTAACATGTGATGCCTGCAACTTTAAATCAGATTGAGACTTGGGTACCCACTTGAACTTGGGCCCGTGATTGTTAGTTGCAGTTCGTATGGGGAAATACATATTAGATTTGACAGTTAAAGCATGAGAAATATGATCACAAGAATGATAAGCACAATCATCAGAAGAGAAAGCATAATCATCTGAATTAGAATCAGAAGAAAAATATGAGACATTTTTGGAAATGTGAATCATTTGCTTTATTGAGTATTTGGAAATTTTATTATACAAAGCAAATGAATCACTTTTATAATGTTTGTCTACATATCTATTCTCCTTAGACATAGAATCATCTGATGTCCGCTTTTCTCGCCAAATCTGCTTCCTTGACTTGCTCAAAGTCCTATCTGAAAGAATTGAATCAGAAGAATTAGAACTGTCAGAAAGAACTTTATCTTATTTCTTTGACTTCTTTGACCGTCTTCTTTTACGCTTAGGTTTATAATATTGATCATTTAGCGTAAAAAAATCATCAAGAATTTTAGACTTAATATTTAAATCAGAAGAAATAAATTTATCCAAGCAACCAATCTGATCAACTAATAAATCTGAATTTGCCTCGGAGTCTGAAGAATTTTGAGAAAAGATTTTAAAATTAGAAATTTCCTTTTGGTTTTCCTTAGAATCAGAAGAAAGGCTAGAAATAGAATCTGATTTTTGAGAAAATAAATTTTCTTCAAGACTAGAAGTCATAAAAGAAAGAATAATGTCAGATTCAATTTCTTTTAAAATATTTTGATCTTCTATCTTATCTTCAAGATATATGATTTTTCCTTCTAATACTAATGGAGGAGTATATTTCTTCGAATCATAAATGATTGGAGAAATATTTCCTTTATCAGAATCAGGTGCATAAGGAGCAATAAAATCATCAGACATTGAAGATTTGATAGGAGATATATCATTTAAAACTCTTCTTCCTCTTCTTGATTTTTCAGGAAAATATTTTGCATTTTCGGACGTATAAACAAAAGGAATTTCATTTTTCTTAATATTTATCCTTTTCTCATTTTCGACGTCTAAAATTTGCTTTTCACTAGTCCAAAAGAATTTAAACTGTGGACCATAATGTGCAAGAGTCAGATAGTCATATTTATATAAAGTGGGAACTTCGTCTATCACTTTGTTTAAACAATGAGGATTGTCAAAACCAAGTCCCCATCTTTGTTTTAAAGCCTCTTCACTTCTCGGTTTGTTCATATAAATTGTTTGTTTAGATTGGTCTCTTTGATAAAGTTTTTCTTCTAACTTATTTATTTTATCTGAAAATTCATCTTTTAAATTAGTCATAGATGTCAAAGATTCAAGATAAGTTTTATTTGAATTTTCCAAATCATCCAATTTCTTTTGAAAGATGTCTTTAGTATTTTCTAAAATAGATTTTTCATCTTTCAAATAAATTTTCAGTTTGTCAATAAAATCTGACTTTTCAGAATTTAAATTCTTTTCAGTTAAAATCTTTGAACGCAAATCAGATAAAGCAGTTATCATGATATCAAACTGAGAGGTAATAAATTTGTAGTCAAATTCAGAATATACCTCATCCTCATCTGTTGGGAACTGAAGATTTGTCTAAGTGATTACTACTGCCAGAACAACAAGTTACTACTGCTGAGCCAGATTAATACTGCTTGAAGAAGTTTCTACTGCTAAGTAGAGTTAGTGCTGCTGTTGAAGATTAGTACTGCTCAGAGTGATTAATGCTGCTACAGATTAATACTGCTTATGTGATAATCAAGATACGTGAAGATCAAGGCTTGAAGATAATCATGGAAGGTTGAAGATAATTATTGAAGAATATACTGAAGATCTTTTATGTTTTGTAATTATCATGTATTCAATCTTTGTTTATATAGTATAGAATAGTTTTGTGATACGAGTTCATTCTAAGTTTTTGTTTTTCAGAGAGAGAATTAACCTCAAGATTTACAATCCTAGTTCTAGAGAAGTAGAATTCGTCTTGGTGAGCTTGTTCATCAAGATTGAGGTTTTGTTTGAAAGCTTGTAACTTTAATCATTCAATAAAGTTTACAAGTTGTGATTTATTCTTTACTGTTACATTGATAGTTTGAATATTAAAGTGTTTTTCCGCAACTTCTTTAATATTGTTTCTGAGTTTCATTATTCTTGTTAAGAATCAGATCCTGACAAGTGGTATCAGAGCACAGTATTCTCAGAAACCTTCATTCATCATGGACAACACAGTTGAATCAACCAATACTCTTGTTTCAAAGGTTCCCATGCTCAAACCTAATGAGTTTGACATGTGGAAAATTATTATCAAGCAGTACATCCTCCTTACAGACTTTTCTATGTGGGATATTGTTGAGAATGGTCCATCTGCTGAAGGTAAAATTGGTCAAGATAGAAGAAGACCACCTCCAAAAACTGATGCTGAGAAGAAAGTGAGACAATTGGAGATGAAAGCCTTAAGCACCCTGCTTTTGGCCATTCCTAATGAGTATCAACATCAGTTTCATCACTGCACTGATGCTCAGATTCTATGGAATGCTTTAGAGAAGAGATTTGCTGGCACCAAGAGCACTAAGAGGAATCAAAGGGATATTCTCAAGCAGCAATATGAGAATTTTACATCTTCAAAGAATGAGTCCATGACTCAAACTTTTGATAGATTCAATAAATTAATTGGTGATTTGGCTACTGTTGGAGTTCAGATGGAACAAGATGATGTCAACCGAAAGTTCCTCAGATCTCTTGGAGATGAATGGACCATGTACACTGTCTCATTCAGACATAATGACACGTTGGAAGAAAAGGAACTGGATGATCTGTATAATGATCTGAGAGTGTTTGAATCTGAGGTGGAAGCAAAGAAGAAGCCTATTGGATATGTTCATAATGCTGCACTCCTATCAGCATCAACTGATTATACTGCTAACCCTGAATCAGTTAATACTGATAGTGGAGTAAGTCAAGAAAAAGGCAATGAATCTGTGTTTGAAGCCTTTCTTTCCAGCCATGGAAACTCTTCTTTAATCAATGATGACTTAGAACAGCTTCATCTTGATGATCTTGAAGAGATGGATATTAAATGGCAGATGGGCATGCTTTCTATGAGGGTGAAGAAGTTCATTAAAAGGATTGGGAGGAAAAACTTCTCCCAAAGAAGAGAAGATGGAGCAGGCTTTGATAAGTCAAAGGTGGAGTGTTACAAGTGTCACATGAAGGGACACTTTGCCAGGGAATGCAGAAGTGGAGTGTCTCAGAAAAACCACCAACAAGCTCAGACTGGTAGCTTCAACCAGAACAGAAACTCTGCTCAAGCTCTTGTTTCTCAACAAGGAATGGGGTTTGACTGGAGTGATCAAGCAGAAGAGGCCATTCAAAATCAAGCTCTCATGGCAGAGGTATCTGATCTCCCAACTGAGGTACTTTCTAATATCTGTTCTCAAATTTGCATAGACACTGTGAAAAGGTACAGAGATCACAATTAGAGTATGAGTGATGATCTTAAGAGGTTAGAAAAGGATAGAAAAGACTATGTGAAAATTATTGAAAGGTTTGAGGAACAAATTAAAGGTTTCCAAGCCAATGAACTTCAATACACATATGATACAAATTACTGGAAGTGGGAGAAAAATGATCTAGAAATCCAACTGACAAAGTCTAAAGAGGAGAATGAAAAGTTGAGAGGAGAACTAGCCAAGGTTAAGCTAGATGTGGAAAAGTTTTCATATGCTTCTAAAGACATGGATTCAATTCTAAAGGTTCAAATCCATGATAAGCTTAAACCAGGAATTGGGTACAATACCACACCACCACCATACAACAACAACTACATCCCTCCTAAATTAGACTTGCTAGAGACCAAGGATAGGAAGGATTTGCATGAGGGAGCCACTGAGATAGATCCTTTAGATGAAGTAGTTGTTAAGGACAAGACTGAGAAAGAAGCTGGTAAGGGTAAGGATAATAATGTGAGTGTTGAGATTCCCTTAGAAAATAACATTCTTACCAATGAGGGTGGTGGAAGGAATTGGGTCAAATCTGATGGTGTAGAGAAGACTGAGGGAAAGTCCAAAAAGGTCCATTACAAGCAGACTACAGTTGTGAATCCTGTTCCTTGCAAACAGTGTGCAGGTAATAAATATGAGCCCCTAAAACATGATAAAAGGAGGGGAAATCAAAGAAATTGGAATAATAAGTGGGCTCAGAAACAAGGAGTTGATCTGAGTAGAATCATCAGACCAAAACCTTGTTTCATATGTGGCAAATTGAACCATCTTGCCAAGCACTGTTATTTTAATCCTATGAACCAAAGGATAAATTTTCAAAGATCTGTGCAAAAACCCTTTGGTTATAGGAAGAATGAAAGGAACCATGTGGCTAAGAAACATGTTAAATCTAAAAGCCACATGAAGAAAAAGACTGTAAAAGAGAGTGTCAAGATGTGGGTTCCCAAAAGCACTAAAACTGTTAGTACTGCTACCACAAATAGTACTGCTGACAAAGATAGTGCTGCTAGAAGCAATACTACTGCTATCAATGTTAGTGCTGCTGAGAGTATTAGTACTTCTAAAACTAACATTGTTAGTACTTCTTCAAATGTTAATACTGCTAACTCTTTTAGTGCTTCTAACAAGGTTAGTACTGCTAAACCTGTTAGTGTTGCTAACTCTGTTAGTACTTCTAAAATTAGTACTGCTTCTAGTGTTTGTGCTTCTAGACCAATCATCTTGACAAAGTACTCCAGTAAAGAGTTTTCTGAATTTAAAAATCTCATCAAAAAGGAGTGCAAGTACTTTGATGAGAAAGGGAGGCCCAAGACCACTTTGGCTTGGGTTCCCAGTCAATACTAATTGATTTATCTTATGTGCAGGGCAACCAACAGCTCAAGGGAAAGAGCATTTGGCATGTTGATAGTGGTTGCTCTAGGCACATGACAGGGAACATGGCTTGCCTCAAGAATTTCAAGAAAATTGATGGAGGGCATGTTGCCTTTGGTAATACTCCAGATGGAGGTAAGATTAGTGGTAAGGGTGATGTAACAAAAAGGTAAGATGACCTTTGAAGATGTTTTCTATGTTGAGCAGTTAAGGTACAACATGTTAAGTGTATCACAGGTTTGTGACAAAAAACATAGTATATTATTCACTGATTCTGAATGCATTATCCTTGCTCCTGGATTCAAGGTAGTTGATGAAAAGATGATACTACTAAGAACTCCTAGAAAGGATAATGTCTATTGTTTGGATATGGAAAATGTTTCAAATGATTCATCCCTAAACTGTCTTGTTTCAAAAGCCTCTTTGGATGAATCATCACTTTGGCACAGAAGGATGTGTCACATGAACTTTAAAACAATGAATAAACTTGTTAAAAACAACCTTGTAAGAGGTCTGCCTTCAAAAGTCTTTTCATGTGATGATCATTGTGTTGCTTGTCTCAATGGCAAACAACATAAAACTTCTCATAAGTCCAAAGAGTTGAACACAATTTCTTCTTTTCTTCAGTTGTTGCATATGGATCTGTTTGGTCCTACAAATGTTATGAGTATAGGTAAGAAATCATACTGCTTAGTTATTGTTGATGATTACTCTAGATTTACTTGGGTATATTTTCTAAGGACTAAGGATGAGACAAGTGGAATGATCAAATCCTTTATTCTAAGAATTGAAAACCAAACAAATCAAAGGGTAAAAGTCATTAGGTCAGATAATGGTACTGAATTTAAAAATCTTGACCTAAACACCTTTTGTGAGGAAAAAGGAATTGAGAGGAAATACAGTGCTCCTAGGACTTCACAACAAAATGGTGTTGCTGAGAGAAGGAATAGGACACTGATTGAAGCTGCTAGATCTCTGTTAGCTGATTCAAAACTTCCAATTACTTCTTGGGCTGAAGCAGTTAATACTGCTTGCTATGTCCAAAATAGAGTTCTAGTAGTCAAGCCTAAAAACAAGACACCATATGAGCTTTTAAATAAAAGAAAACCATTTATTGGATTTTTCAAACCTTTTGGGTGTCCTTGTATCATTCTCAATACCAAAACTCACTTAGGAAAGTTTGATAGCAAAGCAGATGATGGTTTTCTTGTTGGTTACTCATCTCAGAGTAAGGCCTACAGAGTGTTTAATTCTTTTTCTAGAATAATTGAGGAAAGTGGCAATGTCAAATGCAATGAGAACACACCAAATCCTATTGGTTCAGGTCCTCAGTGGTTATTTGACATTGATTCACTAACTAACTCTTTGAGTTTCAGTAGTGATTATCATGCAGGATCAGGAAGTAGAGGATCAGGGGAAGAACAAGTACAAAATATTATTCCTTAGTCTGTGATCTTTCCAATACCTACAATGGACCCTGTTGAAATCTGTGAAAAGGAGACTGTTACTGAACCAATTCAGAGTGAAGAAGAAAGAAGAGATGAGGAGAATTCAGAGCATGGAGAGCCAGAAGTAGCTGATGAGATCCCCTCAGCTGACTTAAATGACTCCAATTTAGATGTGTGAATGAATGAAGAACCTAGCCATCAGACAAGAACTCAGAAGATTCATCCTCCTGAGCTGGTAATAGGAGACATCTCTTCTGCTATGATGACAAGGAATCAAAGCAGACTTCAAGTTTTGCAGGATCAGCAACATACAGTACTCTCTTGCTTTCTATCTCAAATTGAGCCTAAGAAGGCTCATGATGCAATGAAAGATTCAAGTTGGATAGAAGCCATGCAAGAAGAGTTGCTACAGTTTAAATTACAAGATGTTTGGGACTTGGTGGACTTTCCAAAAGGTCATAGAGCAATTGGCACCAAGTGGATTTTCAGAAATAAAAAGGATGAGAGAGGAATAGTAATCAGGAATAAAGCAAGGCTAGTGGCTCAAGGGTACACTCAGGAAGAAGGCATAGACTATGAGGAAGTTTTTGCTCCAGTTGCAAGGGTAGAGGCAATTAGGCTGTTTCTAGCCTATGCCTCATATATGCAGTTCAAGGTATATCAGATGGATGTGAAGAGTGCCTTTCTATATGGAACAATTGATGAAGAAGTATATGTCTGTCAGCCCCCTGGATTTGAGAATCCATCATATCCTGACAGAGTATACAAACTTAAGAAAGCACTCTATGGTCTACATCAAGCCCCAAGAGCATGGTATGATACTCTGTCTACCTATCTCTTGGAAAATGGGTTTGAAAGAGGAATAATTGACAAGACCCTTTTCATTAGAAGAAGTAAGAAGGACATCCTACTTGTTCAGATCTATGTGGATGACATAATTTTTGGATCCACAAAAGATCAGATGTGTAGAGACTTTGAAGAGTTGATGCACAAGAGCTTCAAAATGAGTTCAATGGGTGAACTCACCTTCTTCCTTGGGCTTCAAGTGAAACAGCAGAAAGACGGGATTTTCATAAGTCAATCAAAGTATGTGAAAGACATCCTAGATAAGTATGGTTTATCAGACTCAAAGCCAGCCAGCACACCTATGGAAATACACAAACAGATCACTGCTGATCTTGAGAGGGAGGATGTTGATGTCCATCTTTATAGATAAATGATTGGATCTCTCATGTACCTCACAGCCTCAAGACCAGATATCATGTTTCCAGTGTGTGTGTGTGCCAGATTCCAAGTCAAGCCAAAGTAGTCACATCTTCAAGCTGTTAAGAGGATTTTCAGATACTTAAGAGGGTAACCTAGATTAGGTCTTTGGTATCCTTATGAATCTACTTTTGACTTGATTGCATATTCAGACAGTGACTTGGGTGGTGCTAATATGGATAGAAAGTCTACTTCAGGGGGATGTCAGCTTTTAGGGTGCAAGACTAGTATCTTGGCAGTGTAAGAAGCAAACCACAGTATCCTTATCCACAACAGAAACTGAGTACATTGCTGCTGCAAGTTGCTGCTCTCAGGTTCTATGGATTCAAAATCAAATGCTGGACTATGGGGTAACCTTTCTTCACACTCCAATATTCATTGACAATAGCAGTGCTATTAGCATTGTTAACAATCCTGTCAAGCACTCCAAAACAAAGCACATTGAAATCAGATATCACTTTATTAGAGACTGCAATGAAAAGAAGCTTATTCAAGTTGCTAAAGTTCATACTGATAATCAGTTTGCTGATCTATTCACTAAAGCTTTTGATGTGGGTAGATTCACTTTCTTGGTCACAAGTGTGGGCATGATCAACTCTGAATGAGCTCGTGTTTAAAAAGTGTTTGTATACCTGTTATTTGTTTATTTTGTTTAGTGCTACTAATCATCTTTCTCAGGAAGTTTATTGCCCTGCTCAGACTAACACAAAGCTTCAACAGTGTAAGTATAGTTAATGCTGCCAGTGCAGTTTTAATGCTGCCAATGCAAAGTTACTACTGCAGGTTCATTTTTACTACTGCTAGTCTGAGTTACTAGTTCAGGTATATGTTAATACTGCTAGTTAGTTAATACTGCTAGTCGTTAATACTTCTAGTTAGTTAATACTGCTCGTAGTTAATACTGCTAGTTAGTTAATACTGCTAATAGTTAATACTGCTAGTCGTTAATACTGCTAGTTAGTTAATACTGCTCGTAGTTAATACTGCTAGTTAGTTAATACTGCTAGTAGTTAATACTGCTAGTTAGTTAATACTGCTAGTAGTTAATACTGCTAGTTAGTTAATACTGCTTGTAGTTAATACTGCTAGTTAGTTAATACTGCTAGTAGTTAATACTGCTAGTTCGTTAATACTGCTAGTTAGTTACTACTGCTCTCAGTTAATACTGCGAGTGGTTAGTACTGCTTTAACGGAAAATAGGGTTAATACTGCTTCTTTCCCGAATCATATAAATACCCTCTTTGCCCGCCTAAAAGCTCACAACGACTCTTTGAATACTGTTCATCTTCTCTCTAACTCTTTTCTCTCAAGTAACAAGTGTGTTTCAGTCAATAATCCTCAAGACCAATGGCATCCATGGCGTTCATTGATGAACATAATGAGATCGCAATGCTTCAAAAGCCGAAGCAGGCTGATGGTTTCCATCAAATAGTCGATTTTCTCAAGACCAGTCATATAGCATATGCTCTTACTGTGTCACCACCAATCTTCATCGAGCACCAGAAGCAATTTTGGGCCAATGCCACCGCGGTTACTGAAAACGGTGTGCAGTTTCTCAAGACTAGGGTGTGTGACAAACCCTTGATAGTCACTGAAGAGGTCATTCGCATTAGTCTACGTCTAGACGATGCCTCAGGTATTACCTCTATCCCTAATGAGGACTTGTTTTCCAATCTCACCAGAATGGGGTATGAAGGCCAAATGGGTGTTTTCAAATTTTACAAAGCTAACTTTTCTTCCCAATGGCGGTTCTTTGTTCATAATCTTATGCACTGTATTTCTAGAAAAACTATTGGATGGAGTCAGTTCAGCAGTACCATTGCTTATGCTTTGGTCTGCTTGTCCACTGCCCGAAAGTATAATTTTTCAAAAATGATTTTCAATGACCTTGTGTCAAACTTGGAGAATAAAAAGAGTTTCTATATGTATCCAAGATTTGTCCAGGCAGTTATCACCACTGAGTTGACGGATATACCTCAGTTTAATGAGGTATATGTACCTAAAATCCCTAAGGGCAAGGTCTTTTCAAATATGAAAAGATCTGCCAAGGACTCGGAAGGAGTTGACACCCTATTGTTCTCTACAATGATGGTGGTGTCCCACAACCAAGAAGGTATGGCATCAGGGTCAAGGCCCTCACTAGACCATCCCACTGAGAGCCAAACCCAACCTTCAACCACTATATCACTTCCTCAGTCCCTTGTTCTTAAGCCAACACCAGTTTTAACCAAAACTTATACTAAGAGAAAGGTACACAAGGGTCCTTCCCTTGTTGTACCTCATACAAACCCAGAGCCTCAAAGCCCTCTAATGAAGCATTCTCCATTAGAGAATATCAATAGGGAAACCACTGGGGTGTCTCCCAACCCCAAGGAGGTGCTCACTGAGGAGATGTATGAGCATGTGGGTGAGAAGGCTGCCACTACTCCTGCTAGCACAGAGGAGGACAGTGGTAACATCACTAAGACCTTCCCCATGGCAACTTTGGGTGAGCAATCATCCAAAGGTCCCAGGTGCCAAGAAACCACGGGGGTGGAGGGTGCTTCTGCTAGGCAGAAGACCTCTACTACTAAAAGTTCCAATGATCCATCAAAAGGGGGTAACACTCCTGGAGAAGGTGAGGATAGATATGACTACCATGAATTGATTTCTGCCATGTCCAAAATGGCAACAGAACTGGATTCTCAGAAGATGGTTATAAATGAACTCAAGAACGTCATCATCAACCAACAAGAAGAGATCAACAGCTTAAAGAAGTTGGTTCAGAAGGTGGTTCAAAAGAAGAAGAAACAAAGGTTTGTGCTCAGAAGAAGGAACCCAGTGGATGATGCTCCCAAAAAGGGGGAGTCAGAAGCTGAGATTAACCTGGAGAGGGAGATACATGGAGTTGAGGGGGAGTTTGATGTACAAACAGAAACAGGTCTTGTGTTTGAAGAAGCAACAGTAACAGATAGAGCAGCAGAAAAAGTTAAACAATTAATGCTGCTGAAATAAATGAAGCAGCATAAATTGTTAAATAGATACTCACTGACCTCATTAGCAGAAATTTGGAAGAATTTGAGATAGCTAAAGCACTTATCAAGGCTAAACATGATACTCCTAAGGTCACTTCAAAGGCCAAAGGAGTTGTCATCAAAGAAAAGGGTGAGGTTATCAAGAAAGCAAGTGTTAAGAAGGTAACAAGCAAGGATAAAGGCAAAGCCAAGATAGTGGAATCTGACCAACCACTTAAAAAGCAAAAGCTGATTGAGTCAGATGAAGCTTTGGCTAGGAAGATTCAAGCAGAACTTGAGCAAGCAGAAACAGTGCAAGTGAAGAAAGATAGGGAGATGGCAAAAGCTCTAGCTGCAGAGCTTAATGAAGTATATCAACAAAGTTTGGCAACAGAGATAGCTCAGAAGAAAGCTGCAACTCTAAAGAAGCCTGTGATAGTCAAATTGGGTGCAAAGAAGAGGCAACCTTCAAAGACCTACCTTGGCACTCAAGAGAGAAAGAAGATGATCACTTTCCTCAAAGGTGTTGTGGGAGTCAAAAAGGAGATGTTCACAAAGATGTCTTTTGATCAAATCAAAGGGTTGTATGATGCAGAGATGACTAAGCTGCAAGGGAATGATCAAGCAAGAGTTGAAGTGGAAAAGAGGATGAAAGAGAGGCATGACCTTCTAATAGAAAAACCCTTTCCTGATGATCAAGAAACTCCAAAGAAGGAAGATACTCTAGGTGAAAGTCTGAGGACTTTAAAAAGAACAAAAATGATGGCTAGAAGAAGACCAACCAAGAAACCTAGAGTGGATGAGGAAGAAGCTGAACAAAAGGTAGCTGAAGAAGAAGGGGCACCTAAGTCTAATGAAAATAAAGCTCAATCTCAGGAAGAACCATCTAGTACTTATGATGTAAATATGTACATGGTGGTGATGGAGAAAGTGCCTGAGCCTATAACTGCTGAACCAGTTGGTGTCAAGCCTCCTGAGATTATTCACTGGGATACTATGGAAGTAGATGGAAAGGAGTATATCAGGTTGAAGAGGAAAGATGACAAATTTGAAGTGTATCCTACTTGGGTTAAGATTGTAAGAGTATGCTCCAGATCTAACTTAGAGGAAATGTTTGAAGTGGGGATGAAACTATATGCTGACAAGCTGAAAGATCCAGGGATACCAGTTACAAAACTTGTGATGGAGTATCTATGCATGTTATTCAAGCCAGAGGAAGTTCAGCATGTCATCAGAAATGTGTTCAAAACCATCAACAACTAGACTCTGTATGAAAGAAGTGGAGTATATGCATTGGCTATGGATACAAGTCACTTTAAATACTTCCTTGTGGATAGAGTTTACAACCATAGCAGGTTAAAGCTGCATGCTATGTTGAAGAAAAAGCTAGGTTGTGTACCAGATTCTGCAATGGCAAGATACTTGATTCAGAGAATTATTAATCAAAGTTTGGGGCTGAATCCTGATATAGGTGTATGAGCAATAGAGTTTTGGGAGCATCTGAAGAACTTGACTTCTCTTCTCTAAAAGTCAAGTTAGGGGGAGATTGTTGGGAACTGAAGATTTGTCTAAGTGATTACTACTGCCAGAACAACAAGTTACTACTGCTGAGCCAGATTAATACTGCTTGAAGAAGTTTCTACTGCTAAGTAGAGTTAGTGCTGCTGTTGAAGATTAGTACTGCTCAGAGTGATTAATGCTGCTACAGATTAATACTGCTTATGTGATAATCAAGATACGTGAAGATCAAGGCTTGAAGATAATCATGGAAGGTTGAAGATAATTATTGAAGAATATACTGAAGATCTTTTATGTTTTGTAATTATCATGTATTCAATCTTTGTTTATATAGTATAGAATAGTTTTGTGATACGAGTTCATTCTAAGTTTTTGTTTTTCAGAGAGAGAATTAACCTCAAGATTTACAATCCTAGTCCTAGAGAAGTAGAATTCGTCTTGGTGAGCCTGTTCATCAAGATTGAGGTTTTGTTTGAAAGCTTGTAACTTTAATCATTCAATAAAGTTTACAAGTTGTGATTTATTCTTTACTGTTACATTGATAGTTTGAATATTAAAGTGTTTTTCCGCAACTTCTTTAATATTGTTTTTGAGTTTCATTATTCTTGTTAAGAATCAGATCCTGACATCATCTGTATCAGAATCGTCTGACTGGTTATCTTCGACTAAGCACAAATGGGCGATCTCAACGTTTGCAGCTTCGTCGTCAGAGTGATCCAGCCAGAATTCTTCCTCGGCCAGCAAAGCAGTTCCGTTCTCTCTCTTTTATGCTAGTTCCATTTTCTTCCTGTAGTAAGCGGAGTCCCTAACCTTCTTAGCTCGACACTCCTTTGAGTAGTGGCCCGAATTTCCACAGTTATAACAAGATGTAGACTTTGGCTCGGGTACTTTGACTGTTGAACCAGAAGTGAAGCGAGAAGTGTTGGAACCCGATCGAGGTTGGAACTTTTTCTGGTAATGCTGAGAGAGAAGGATCATTGTTTTCTGCAAAGCCTCACCATCATCTTCAGTTGATCCGGTGTAAGCGTTATCAAACAACGCTTGTTCAGTCAAATGATTCGTGAGAAGTGCCACCGGGTCTACTGATTTCTTCTTTTTCTCAAGTTTTGCCTTCTTCTCTATCACCAAGCTTTCATCAGTCATCAGAATCTCGAATAATTCTTGAATCTGCATTGTGGATATCCGAACATCATTCCTCAGTCTATGACAAGTTTTATTCCACTCAGACTGAAGAGCATTAAGGAATTTCAGATTCGTCTCAAGCTCTGTCTTGATCACATTTATCTTTCGCAGATCATTCACCACTGCACAGAATCTGTCGAAAACACTCTTTATAGATTCACTGTCTTTGGCCTTGAACTCCTCAAAGTTGTTCATAAACCGAGTATGTCTGAGTTGAGTTGTAACGGATGAACCAAGCATGATCTTTTCCAATTGTGCTCATAACAGATTTGGATAATCTTTGCAATGATCAACTCGGTTATAGAGAGAGTTAGGTAAGGCAAGCATCAGATTAGCTTTCAGCTCTCGATCAGCTTTCGATCAACTTTCATTCGTGAAGTCTCTTCAGATGTTGGAGGAGTCTCTTTATTAGGCTTTACAAAAGATCCTTCAGTTAGAGACTTCATCATGTTATCTCCATTAGCTTGACGCTCAATGAAGTTCAGGAACCTATCTTGCCATTGAGTGAATTCGTTTTCGTCAACTAGGACCGGAGGACGAGTTTCTGTGCCCAATGAAATCATGAGGTCACTCGTGTAGAACTTAGCTTGAAAAGCAAATTTTGCAAAATCCATGGATAACAATTTTTTTTTTCCAGACTCTTTTTTTTACGCAAACAGAAGGTTTGCGTAAGCAGTGAGATCCGCAAACTAAACTTTGCGTATGCTGAAGGGTACGCAAACTGGGCTATGCGTACGTAGAAGGATACGAAAACTTGACTTTGCGTACGAAGGCTGATGCACAAAGTAGGCTTTGCGCGTGAAGGCAGATACGCAAAGAGTGCTTTGCGTGTGAAGGCAGATTCGCAAAGTAGGCTTTGCGGATGCTTGATGATACGCGAATTGAACTTTTCGGATTGTACTTGATACGCAAACTATGCTTTGCATAATTAGTCCAATGCGAGAACCTGAAAAACACTAACACACGGATTAGAACACAATGATCTTGCACAAAGTGATATGAAACTTGTGCAAAACGGCATGAACATGCGCAAACCTACATGAATGATGCGCAAATCTACATGAACATGCGCAAACCACAGAAAATCAAAAAGAACATGCAAGATCAAATGAAATCAAGAAATTTATGCAAGAAATACACACTCTGATTATCGAAAACAACTTTATAACAACTTTCAACTAACAATTTCGATTAAAAAACACTAAAACTCAAACTCGTGAATATAATAGTACTTGAACTCGAGTTTCCAGAAAGTCACAAAATCACAAAATTGAAGATCAGATCATGGTTTATATGCAAAATTATGTGAATCAAGTATGATCGATTATCAAAAACGCATCTAATGAAACCAAAATCAATACAATTCGACCAGAAACATATCCAAATTTGATGAATCAAGCAAAAAACGAGATTTTCTTGAAAAATCAAGAAAATCAATCAAATTTCTGCTTAATCTACAAATTCAGTAACTAAAAACAATTTATCTCAATCCTCTCAAGATTCAGATGGCTCTGATACCAATTGATAGTCCAAGATCAATGAATCTTTAGAGAGAGAAAGTAGAGAGAGAGAGCTTTGATGCGCAAAACAGAGAATGTGATTAATGTGCGAGAAGTTCTTACAAAGACAAAGACCAAAGGGACTTAAATACCCTTGGTCAGATACACCACTGATAGACTCTAAACACAGCATTTGACCAAGCCCTATAAATACAATGATTACTATAAAATCAGACTTAACAGGTATGCTCCATGCTCTGTTTCTTTTTTGCTTTTTCTATGAGTGAATGTGTTTGATATGATTTCTTTGATTATTTTTGTGACCCTTTTTTATGCCTACCAAGTGTTTGATTAAATTCTTCAATGAGATATAAATGATAATGACAGCTGAACAACTCCGAATCTTCAGTTTGTGTGGATGTTGAGTAACCTGAAGAAACAACTCTGAGTCTTCAGTCTGGGTTCGAGTTGATCCACAATCGAGATCGAAATATGTCTTGCTTCCATCCTAAGTTCAATGCACAAGACCAGAACCCTAAAACTCTACAAGGATAACTGTTAGCCTCCTTACGAGCTAGCTGGGAAGCTATGTTGCTAAAAAGAACTTCAATGGTGTCAACTAAATATCAAGGCAACCAATAAACTTCTTTGGTTTACTTAGGATGATCCATGAAAATATGGGATTAGAAAACTGCAGATAAAGACAAAAGAGATAATGTAATAGGGTATAGTATCTGAACAAATAGAAATCTAAATAAAAACTTAGATGTGAATACATCAAACATGTTAAACTCATCAACTTGGAGCATCTACATCTAACATGCTAAACATTTCATATGTACGATCAAAGCTCAAGCATTTGCTAAATCCAAAATAATCATTAGAATATGCAAGTTCAGAGCATCTCCAAGGCTCCAACAGGTTCTCTAAAAATTATTTAAATAGAATGGACTAAATTAGATGCCCAATAAAGAAACTAATATGTTCAGAACTAATATAAAAGATAAAAAAAGTAATCTTAAGAAACCCAATAAAGAAACTGATAAGCAACCCATAAGTTTATCATGGCGTGTCAGGATCGAATTCTTAACAAGAATTAATTCTCAGAAACAATATCAAAGAAGTTTGCGGAATAACACTTTGATATTTAATCAAACAGAAAATAAACACAGAATATAATCAACAAACTGTAAACTTGTATTTAATGCTTTGAAGTTACAAGATTACTCACTCAACCTCAATATTGATGAACAGGCTCACCAATACGAATTCTACTTCTCTAGAATTAGGATCTATGCCTTGAGGTTGATTGTCTCTCTAAAAGAATGAAAACTGAAATTTTTTTTTTATTATTCTAAACTATACAATATATACTGAATACAAAGATAATTACAATATATAAAATATCTTCAGTATATCTTCCATGTATATCTCTAAGCTTCCATGTATATCCTTTCATACGAATCTTCATCATATAAGCAGTATTAATCTTCAGCAGCATTAACTTCCTTCTAGCAGCATTAACTACTAAGCAGTACTAACCACTAGCAGTACTAACTAGCTAAGCAGTACTAACTTTGTTCAAGCAGCACTAACTTTGACTAGCAGTATTAATTAACACTAGCAGTAGTAACACTCAGCAGTATTAACCTTTATGTCTTCTAGCAGTATTAACTCTGAATCAGCAGTATTAACCATACTTGATGAATTCTTCAGTTCCCAACAATCTCCCCCTAACTTGACTTTTAGGAAAAGAAGTCAAGTTCTTCAGATCTTCTTCAAGATGCTCCCAAAACTCCATCATGACCTAAATTCCAGTATTTGCATCCAATCCCAAACTTTGATTAATTGTTCTTTGGATCAAATATTTAGCCATTTCTGAATTTTCACCACATCCAAGCTTCTTCTTCAACATTAAATGAAGTTTTAATCTGCTATGGTTGTATACTTTATCCACTAGGAAGTATTCAATGTGATTTCTATCCAAAGTCACAGAATATATGCCACTAGTTTCATACAAAGTCCAATTGGTAACTGCTTGAAAAACGCTCCTTATGATCTCCTCCACTTCATCAGGTTTGAACATCATACACAGATACTCTATCACCAGTTTTGTAATTGAAATCCCTGGAGCTTTCAACTGATCTGCATACAACTTCATCCCTATATCAAACATTTCTTCAATATCAGACCTTGAGCATGTTCTGACAATTTTAGCCCAAGTACTGTAGACTTCATACTTTTCATCTTTTCTCTTCAGTCTGATATACTTCTTGCCATCTACTTCCAAAACATCCCAGTGAATGACTTCAGGAGGTTTAACTCCTACAGGTTCTGCTGCAATTGGTTCAGGCACTTTGTCCATCACAACCATGTACATCTTGACATCCTCAGTACTTGCAGGTTCTTTCATTGTAGATGACTCAGGTGCCTCTTCTTCTTCAGCAACCTTTTCAGCCTCTTCTTCCACTAATCTAGGCTTCTTTGTAGGCTTTCTCCTGGCAATCATCTTTGTTCTTTTTAAAGTCCTTAGACTTTCACCAATTGTTGTTTCCTTCTCTGGAGTTTCTTGCTCATCAGGGAATGGTTTTTGTAAGAAATCATTGCTTTCTTTCATTCTTTTCTCCATTTCAACCCTTGCAAGATCATCCCCTTGAAGCTTTATCATCTCAGCATCATACATCTTCTTGAGCTTCTCAAAAGACATATTTGAAAACATCTCTACCTTGACACCTACTGCACCCTTGAGGAAAGTAATCATTTTCTTTCTCTCTTGAGCACCCAGGTATGTCTTTGAAGGTTGTCTTTTCCTTGCAGCCATTTTGATCTTTGCAGGCTTCCTCAAAGATGTGGCTTTCTTCTTGGCTTGTTCTGTTGCTAAGCTTTGTTGATAGGCTTTGTTTAACTCTGCAGCCATTGCTTTAGCTATCTCTCTATCCTTTTGCACTTGCATGGTTTCTGCTTCTTCAAGTTCAGCCTGTATCTTCCTAGCTAGAGCTTCATCTGATTCAATCAGCTTCTGCTTTTTCATTGGTTTATCAGATTCAACTAGCTTTGCCTTACCTTTCTCTTTACCCATCACCTTCTCAATGCTAGAGTTCTTTGCTGCATCACCTCTTTCTTTTATGACAACTCCTTTGGCCTTTGAGGTGACCTTGGGAGTATCATGTTTGGCTTTGATGAGTGTTTCTGCAATCTCAAGCTCTGTAAGGACCTCTTTTACTGTTTCTGCTGCTTCTTTCAGCTCAGCAGTATTAACCATTTCTGCTGCTTTACTTGAACTGGCAGTATTAATGGTTTCTGCTGCTGGCTCTGTTTCTGCTGCTTGCTCATTCTCCCCCTCAACATCATGTTTTTCCTCTTGCTCCCCCTTAGCTTTGGCATCAGCTTCTGACTCCCCCTTTTTGGGAGCATCAGTCACTGGTTTCCTCCTTCTGAGCACAAATTGTTTCTTCTTCCTTTGCAGAATCAGTTTCCTTACCATTTGCTTCAATTTGATGATTTGTTCTTGTTGTGACAGTACTATGAGTTTAAGCTCTTCTATATCTTTGCCCTGTTTGAGTACATCCATGTTGATGTTGCCCATGGTTTCCATCAATTCATAATAGTTATATCTGTCCTCACCTTCTCCAGAAGTGTTACCCTCTTTTGAAGGATCATTGGATCTTTTTGTAGTGGAAGTCTTCTGCCTAGCAGAAGCACTATCCACCCCCTTGGGTTCTTGGCACCTGGGACCTTTGGATGATTGCTCACCCAAAGTTGCCATGGGGGAGGTCTTATTGATGTTACCACTTTCCTCCTCTGTACTAGCAGGAGTAGTGGCAGCCTCATCACCCATATGCTCTACCTCCTCCTCAGAGAGCACCTCCTTTGGGTTGGGAGACACCCTTGTGGTTTCCCTTTGGATATTCTCTAGGGGAGAATTCTCCCTTAGAGGGCTTATAGGCTTAGTGGGTAATGGTACAAGAAGGGAAGGAGCCTTCTTTACCTGTTTTCTCTTGTAAGTTTGGGTGATGGGAGAGGTTGGTTTTTCAAGAAGGGACTGGGGAATTGATTTTGAGAGGGAAGGTTGGGCTTGACTAGCAGTGGGTTGGTCTAATGGGGGCCTTGACCCTGCTGCCATACCTTCATTGGTTTGGGACACCACCATCATTGTAGAGAACAATGGGGTGTCAACTCCTTCAGAGTCCCCAGCAGATCTTCTCATATTTGAGAAAACCTTGCCTTTGGGGGGTTTAGGTACATATACCCCAACAGGTTGAGGTATATCCGTCAATTGATTAGTAATAACTTCTTGAACAAACCTGGGATACATAAAGAAGCTCTTTTTGTTTCCCATGTTTGAGACAAGATCATTGAAAATCATTTTAGAAAAATTGTACTGTCTGGCAGTGGCCAAGCACACCAAAGCATAAGCAATAGTGCTGCTGAACTCACTCCATCCAGTAGTCTTTTTGGATATACAATGCATAAGAGTATGGACAAAGAAACGCCATTGGGGTGAGAATTTTGCTTTAGAAAATTTGAAAACACCCAATGGGCCTCCATACCCCATTCTTGTAAGAGTTGTAAACAGTTCATCATTTGGGATAGAAGTTATACCAGAGGCATCGTCTAGACGTAGACTGATGCGAATAACCTCTTCAGTAACTGTTAGTGATTGATCACAAATTCTTGTCTTGATCATTTGCACACCATTTTCCACAACAATGGTTGCATTAGCCCAGAACTGCCTTTGATGCTCGATATAGATTGTAGGGGATACACTAAGAGCATGAGCAATGTGGCTTGACTTGAGGAAATCCACAATCTGATGAAATCCTGCAGCTTGCTTTGGCTTTTGTAGCATCGCAATCTCATTGTGCTCGTCGATGAAAGTCATGGATGCCATTGGTCTTAGTGAAAAGCTTGCCTGAAAACTTCGAACTTGAGAGAGAAAAGATTTTGAGCGCAAGAGAACAGTATGCAAAGAGTCGTTATGAACTTTTAGGCGGGCAAAAAGTATTTATAGTATTCGGAATATAAGCAGTATTAACCTAGAGCAGTATTAACTACTAGCAGTATTAACTGAAAGCAGTATTAACTACTAGCAGTATTAACTACTAGCAGTATTAACTGAAAGCAGTATTAACTACTAGCAGTATTAACCACTAGCAGTATTAACTACTAGCAGTATTAACTGAAAGCAGTATTAACTACTAGCAGTATTAACCACTAGCAGTATTAACTACTAGCAGTATTAACTGAAAGCAGTATTAACTACTAGCAGTATTAACCACTAGCAGTATTAACTACTAGCAGTATTAACCACTAGCAGTATTAACTAAACTTACTCCTTTTAACCTTGCTAAACACTGAGTACTGCGATGCATATCCTGAAAAAGAAGATTAGTAACACCAAGAAAAAAATATACAGGTATAAAACCACTTGTTTCATCCTTAGTCCTTAGAAAATATACCCAAGTAAATCTGGAGTAATCATCAACAATAACCAAGCAGTAAGATTTATTGCCTATACTCATAACATTTGTAGGACCAAACAGATCCATATGCAATAACTGGAGACAAGTAGAAACATAATTTAACTCTTTGGTCTTATGAGAAGTTTTGTGTTGTTTGCCTTTAAGACAAGCAACACAATGATCATCACATGAAAAGACTTTTGAAGGTAAACCTCTTACAAGGTTATTTTTAACAAGATTGTTCATAGTCTTGAAATTCATGTGACACATCCTTCTGTGCCAAAGGGAGGATTCATCTACAAAAGCTTTTGAAACAAGACAATTTAGAGATGAATCACTATCAACATTGTCCAAATCAAGACAGTAAACATTGTCCTTTCTTGGAGTTCTAAGTAGTATCATGCTTTCATCAACTACCTTGAACCCTGGAGCAAGAATCATACACTCAGTATTAGTAAATAATATACTATGTTGTTTGTCACAAACCTGTGATACACTTAACAGGTTGTACTTTAATTGATCAACATAGTAGACATCCTCAAATGTCATCTTACCTTTGGTGACATTACCTTTTCCACTTATCTTACCACCAGTAAGATTGTCTCCAAATGCAACATGTCCTCCATTAATATGCTTGAAATCCTGAAGGCATGACATGTTGCCAGTTATGTGCCTAGAGCAACCACTATCAACATGCCATATGCTCTTTCCCTTGAGCTGTTGGTTGCCCTGCACATTAAATAAATCAATTAGTATGATTGGGGACCCAAGCAAAAGTGGTCTTGGGTCTCCCTTTCTCATCAAAGTATTTACATTCCTTTTTAATGAGGTTTTTAAACTCAGAGCACTCTTTATTAGAGTACTTTGTCAATATGATTGGCTTAGCAGAACTAACACTAGAAGCAGTACTAACCTTAGAAGTACTAACAGAGTTAGCAGTACTAACCGGTTTAGCAGTACTAACAGGTTTAGCAGTACTAACCTTGTTAGCAGCATTAACATTGTTAGCAGTAGTATTACTTCTAGCAGCACTATCATTGTCAGCAACACTATTTGTGGTAGCAGTACTAACAGTTTTAGTGCTTTTAGGAATCCACATATTGACACTTTCTTTAACAGACTTTTTCTTCTTGTGACTTTTAGTTTTAACAGTTTTCTTAGCCACATGGTTCTTTTCAATTTTCTTATAATCAAAGGGTTTTTGCATGGATCTTTGGAAATTCATCCTTTGTTTCATAGGATTGAAATAACAGAATTTTGCAAGATGATTCAATTTGCCACAGATAAAACAAGGTTTTGGTCTATTGATTTTACTCAGATCAACCCCTTGTTTTTGTGCCCACTGGTTATTCCAGTTTCTTTGATTTCCCCTCTTTTTGTCCTGTTTTTGGGGCTCATTCTTCTTACATGCACACTGTTTGCAAGGACCTGGATTCACAACTGTGGTCTGTTTGTAATGGACCTTACCAGACTTTCCCTCTGTCTTCTCTATGTCCTTGGATTTGATCCAAGCCCTTCCACAATCATCATTGGTGATAATGTTATTCTCTAGAGGAATCTCACCACTCACCTTGTTCTCCTTACTCTTGCCAACCTCTTTCTCAGTCTTATCCTCAACAATTACCTCATCTAAGGGATCTATTTCAGTGGCTCCCTCAGGCAAGTCCTTCCTATCTTTGGTGTCTAACAGGTCTGAAGTAGGAGGAATGTAATTGTTGTTATATGGTGGAGGTGTTGCATTGTACCCAATTCCTCTTCTCAGCTTATCATGAATCTGATTTTGTAGTAAAGAGTCCATTGCTTTAGAAGCATTGGAAAACTTTTCTACATCAAGCTTAACCTTGGTTAACTCCTCTTTCAGTTTTTCACTCTCCTCTTTAGATTTGGTCAGTTTAAGTTCTAAATCCTTTTTCTCCCACTGCCAGTAATTGGTGTCATATGAGTGTTGTAGTTCATTGGCTTGAAAACCTTTGATCTGATCTTCAAATCTCTCTACAATCCTTACATAGTCTTTTATATCTTTTTCTAATCTCTTAAGGTCATCACTCATCTTCTGATTGTGATCCCTGTACCTTTTAACAGTGTCTATGCAAGTTTTAGAACAGAGATTAGAACTTACCTCAGATGGGAGATCAGATACTTTAGCCATAAGAGCTTGATTCTGAATAGTTTCTTCTGCTTGATCACTCCAATCAAACCCCATTCCTTGTTGAGAAACAAGGGCTTGAGCAGAGTTTCTGTTGTTATTGAAGCTTCCAGATTGAGCTTGTTGATGGTTGTTGTTGTGAGAAATTCCACTTCTGCATTCTCTAGCAAAATGTCCCTTCAGATGGCATTTGTAGCATTCTACCTTTGATTTATCAAACCCTGCTCCATCTTCTCTTCTTTGGGAGAAGTTGTTTCTTCCAGTCCTCTTTATAAACTTCTTAACCCTCATGGAGAGCATGGCCATCTGCCATTTAATATCCATCTCTTCCAGATCATCGGGATGGAGTTGTTCTAAGTCATCATTAGTCAAAGAGGAATTTCCATGATTAGAAAGAAAAGCTTCAAACACAGAATCAGTGCCTTTATCTTGATTTGATCCATTAGCAACATTAACTGATTCAGGGTTATCAGTAGAATCAATTGATGCTGATAGGAGTGCAGCATTATGAATATATCCAGAAGGCTTCTTCTTTGCCTCCACCTCAGCTTCAAATACTCTAAGATCATTGTACAGATCATCAAGTTCTTTTTCTTCCAACTGATCATTCTGTCTGAATGACACAGTGTACATGGTCCATTCATCTCCAAGGGACCTTAAGAACTTTCTGTTCACATCATCTTGATCAATCTGTACTCCCATAGTAGCTAGTTCACCAATTAGTTTATTAAACCTGTCAAAAGTTTGAGTCATGGACTCATTCTTAGTTGAGATGAAGTTTTCATACTGTTGCTTTAAGATTGCCTTTTGATTTCTCTTGGTACTTTTGGTACCTGAGAATCTCTTCTCTAGAGCATTCCAGAGCATCTGTGCATCAGTGCAATTGCAGAATTGGTGTTGATACTCATTTGGAATGGCCAAGAGCAGTGTGCTCAAGGCTTTCATCTCTGTCTGCCTTGTCTTCCTGTCTGCATCTGTCTTTGGAGGGGTTCTTTTGCCATCTTCACCAATCTTTCCTTCATCAGATGGGCCATTCTCAATGATGTCCCACATAGAGTAATCTGTGAGGAGAATATATTGCTTGATTCTGATCTTCCACATGTCAAATTCATTGGATCTAAGCATTGGAACTTTTGAGACCAAAGTACTGCTTGATTCTGTAAGATTTTCCATGATAAATAACTGTTTCTGAGAGAGTTTAGCTCTGATACCACTTGTCAGGATCGAATTCTTAACAAGAATTAATTCTCAGAAACAATATCAAAGAAGTTTGCGGAATAACACTTTGATATTTAATCAAACAGAAAATAAACACAGAATATAATCAACAAACTGTAAACTTGTATTTAATGCTTTGAAGTTACAAGATTACTCACTCAACCTCAATATTGATGAACAGGCTCACCAATACGAATTCTACTTCTCTAGAATTAGGATCTATGCCTTGAGGTTGATTGTCTCTCTAAAAGAATGAAAACTGAATTTTTTTTTTATTATTCTAAACTATACAATATATACTGAATACAAAGATAATTACAATAAATAAAATATCTTCAGTATATCTTCCATGTATATCTCTAAGCTTCCATGTATATCCTTTCATACGAATCTTCATCATATAAGCAATATTAATCTTCAGCAGCATTAACTTCCTTCTAGCAGCATTAACTACTAAGCAGTACTAACCACTAGCAGTACTAACTAGCTAAGTAGTACTAACTTTGTTCAAGCAGCACTAACTTTGACTAGCAGTATTAATTAACACTAGCAGTAGTAACACTCAGCAGTATTAACCTTTATGTCTTCTAGCAGTATTAACTCTGAATCAGCAGTATTAACCATACTTGATGAATTCTTCAGTTCCCAACATGGCGCATGGCATCATATGTCCATTCATGAATGATAGGAACAACCTCAACCTCATCCATTGGGCCATGTCCTAATCTGATGGATATATATATATATATATACTACATATATAAGCATTTAAGTAAAAAGTCTTAAAGACAAGTCTTTAAGCATATGGTACAACCTTTTAATGCATAAAAGTTGAAAATATCTTAATTACAACCTATAGAACACAAGGTACAATCTTTTTATGCATAATTTTCAAAACTCTCTTAAACCCACACTTTAATAGTCATCCCAGTGTTACTTTTCTGGAAAAGAAAAAGTCTCCCCCCTTTTTTTAGCATTCCTTAAGCTTTCTTCCAGACTTCAACGCTGCCATCACCAAAGTTGCAGGTCAAATACTTTTCTTTCTCAACCACTCTTATTCCTCTTCCCATTTTCATATATCAAATATCATGGTTTCTTGCACCATCTATTTAGGGAGGTTTAGACTTTTACTTTCAATAGTGACTTGTTCTTCTATCCAATTCCATGTCTCAAATACCTCAGAAAATGATAGATCAACAGGGCTCCATGAAAAATTTGTGTATAAATCTGACTAGAAGGCTTTATATTCTACATTTTCCAAAACCAACTCCTAGAACAAGCTCCTAATCTCTGGTAAGACTTGATTATAAATTGTGATTTTTAATTTGATTTTGATTTTGTAACCTAACTTTTCCATGGTTTTTGTTCTTGAATGGTTTTCTTTCCTTCAGAGACGTTCAAGGAACGATTTTTCTGGCTTTCAGATCTTTAATTTAATTCTAGGTATGCTCCATGTTCTGTTTCTTTTTTGCTTTTTCTATGAGTGAATGTGTTTGATATGATTTCTTTGATTATTTTTGTGACCCTTTTTTATGCCTACCAAGTGTTTGATTAAATTCTTCAATGAGATATAAATGATAATGACAGCTGAACAGCTCCGAATCTTCAGTTTGTGTGGATGTTGAGTAACCTGAAGAAACAACTCTTAGTCTTCAGTCTGGGTTCGAGTTGATCCACAATCAAGATCGAAATATGTATTGCTTCCATCCTAAGTTCAATGCACAAAACCAGAACCCTGAAACTCTACAAGGATAATTGTTAGCCTCCTTACGAGCTAGCTGGGAAGCTATGTTGCTAAAAAGAACTTCAATGGTGTCAACTAAATATCAAGGCAGCCAATAAACTTCTTTGGTTTACATAGGATGATCCATGAAAATATGGGATTAGAAAACTGCAGATAAAGACAAAAGAGATAATGTAATAGGGTATAGTATCCGAACAAATAGAAATCTAAATAAAAACTTAGATGTGAATACATCAAACATGTTAAACTGATCAACTTGGAGCATCTACATCTAACATGCTAAACATTTCATATGTACGATCAAAGCTCAAGCATTTGCTAAATCCAAAATAATCATTAGAATTTGCAAGTTCAGAGCATCTCCAAGGCTCCAACAGGTTCTCTAAAAATTATTTAAATGGAATGGACTAAATTAGATGCCCAATAAAGAAACTAATATGTTCAGAACTAATATAAAAGATAAAAAAAAAGTAATATTAAGAAACCCAATAAAGAAACTGATAAGCAACCCATAAGTTTATCATGGTGCATGGCATCATATGTCCATTCATGAATGATAGGAGCAACCTCAACCTCATCCATTGGGCCATATCCTAATATGATATATATATATATATATATATATATATCTATACTACATATATAAGCATTTAAGTAAAAAGTCTTAAAGACTAGTCTTTAAGCATATGGTACAACCTTTTAATGCATAAAAGTTGAAAATCTCTTAATTACAACCTATAGAACACAAGGTACAATCTTTTTATGCATAATTTTCAAAACTCTCTTAAACCCACACTTTAATAGTCATCCCAGTGTTACTTTTCTGGAAAAGAAAAAGTCTCCCCCCTTTTTTTTAGCATTCTTTAAGCTTTCTTCCAGACTTCAACGCTGCCATTACCAAAGTTGCAGGTCAAATACTTTTCTTTCTCAACCACTCTTATTCCTCTTCCCATTTTCATATATCAAATATCATGGTTTCTTGCACCATCTATTTAGGGAGGTTTAGACTTTTACTTTCAATAGTGACTTGTTCTTCTATCCAATTCCATGTCTCAAATACCTCAGAAAATGATAGATCAACAGGGCTCCATGAAAAATTTGTGTATAAATCTGACTAGAAGGCTTTATATTCTACATTTTCCAAAACCAACTCCTAGAACAAGCTCCTAATCTCTGGTAAGACTTGATTATAAATTGTGATTTTTAATTTGATTTTGATTTTGTAACCTAACTTTTCCATGGTATTTGTTCTTGAATGGTTTTCTTTCCTTCAGAGACGTTCAAGGAACGATTTTTCTGGCTTTCAGATCTTTAATTTAATTCTAGGTATGCTCCATGTTCTGTTTCTTTTTTGCTTTTTCTATGAGTGAATGTGTTTGATATGATTTCTTTGATTATTTTTGTGACCCTTTTTTATGCCTACCAAGTGTTTGATTAAATTCTTCAATGAGATATAAATGATAATGACAGCTGAACAACTCCGAATCTTCAGTTTGTGTGGATATTGAGTAACCTGAAGAAACAACTGTTAGTCTTCAGTCTGGGTTCGAGTTGATCCACAATCAAGATCGAAATATGTCTTGCTTCCATCCTAAGTTCAATGCACAAGACCAGAACCCTGAAACTCTACAAGGATAATTGTTAGCCTCCTTACGAGCTAGCTGGGAAGCTATGTTGCTAAAAAGAACTTCAATGGTGTCAACTAAATATCAAGGCAGCCAATAAACTTCTTTGGTTTACATAGGATGATCCATGAAAATATGGGATTAGAAAACTGCAGATAAAGACAAAAGAGATAATGTAATAGGGTATAGTATCCGAACAAATAGAAATCTAAATAAAAACTTAGATGTGAATACATCAAACATGTTAAACTCATCAACTTGGAGCATCTACATCTAACATGCTAAACATTTCATATGTACGATCAAAGCTCAAGCATTTGCTAAATCCAAAATAATCATTAGAATTTGCAAGTTCAGAGCATCTCCAAGGCTCCAACAGGTTCTCTAAAAATTATTTAAATGGAATGGACTAAATTAGATGCCCAATAAAGAAACTAATATGTTCAGAACTAATATAAAAGATAAAAAAAAAGTAATATTAAGAAACCCAATAAAGAAACTGATAAGCAACCCATAAGTTTATCATGGTGCATGGCATCATATGTCCATTCATGAATGATAGGAGCAACCTCAACCTCATCCATTGGGCCATGTCCTAATCTGATATATATATATATATATATATATATCTATACTACATATATAAGCATTTAAGTAAAAAGTCTTAAAGACTAGTCTTTAAGCATATGGTACAACCTTTTAATGCATAAAAGTTGAAAATCTCTTAATTACAACCTATAGAACACAAGGTACAATCTTTTTATGCATAATTTTCAAAACTCTCTTAAACCCACACTTTAATAGTCATCCCAGTGTTACTTTTCTGGAAAAGAAAAAGTCTCCCCCCTTTTTTTTAGCATTCTTTAAGCTTTCTTCCAGACTTCAACGCTGCCATCACCAAAGTTGCAGGTCAAATACTTTTCTTTCTCAACCACTCTTATTCCTCTTCCCATTTTCATATATCAAATATCATGGTTTCTTGCACCATCTATTTAGGGAGGTTCAGACTTTTACTTTCAATAGTGACTTGTTCTTCTATCCAATTCCATGTCTCAAATACCTCAGAAAATGATAGATCAACAGGGCTTCATGAAGAATTTGTGTATAAATCTGACTAGAAGGCTTTATATTCTACATTTTCCAAAACCAACTCCTAGAACAAGCTCCTAATCTTTGGTAAGACTTGATTATAAATTGTGATTTTTAATTTGATTTTGATTTTGTAACCTAACTTTTCCATGGTTTTTGTTCTTGAATGGTTTTCTTTCCTTCAGAGACGTTCAAGGAACGATTTTTCTGGCTTTCAGATCTTTAATTTAATTCTAGGTATGCTCCATGTTCTGTTTCTTTTTTGCTTTTTCTATGAGTGAATGTGTTTGATATGATTTCTTTGATTATTTTTGTGACCCTTTTTTATGCCTACCAAGTGTTTGATTAAACTCTTCAATGAGATATAAATGATAATGACAGTTGAACATCTCTGAATCTTCAGTTTGTGTGGATGTTGAGTAACCTGAAGAAACAACTCTGAGTCTTCGGTCTGGGTTCAAGTTGATCCACAATCGAGATCAAAATATGTCTTGCTTCCATCCTAAGTTCAATGCACAAGACCAGAACCCTAAACCTGTTATGAATATCATGGAATTGAACTGAACTCATGGAATTGAACTGAACAAGAATTGGACTCATGGACTTTATTCTGACAAATATGAACTTCAAACCTGTTATGAATATCATTTCTAGTTCTTATTGTTAATATTGTCATAAGTCAGATTCATGATTTGAAAAGTTAAAAATTTGAAATTCAAAAATTTGAATTTCAAAGTTTCAAATGAATAGTAAATTGAAAAAGTTTGACTTATCAATTTTGAAAGGATGTTTTGCATTTCAAGTTCAAATCCAAGATTTGATAAGTTCTAATTAGAGTTCATATCAATATTTTTGCAAGTTTAAAAAGTTTAAGAAGTTTGGGTAATCTTTGCAGAATTTTTTTTATATGTAATTTCCAGATTTGAAGTTTTTTTTATACAACATTATTTTGACAGAATAAATTCAAAGTGTTAAGTGTTGTTGTCAATTTTGTGTTTTGTGTGTTGTTGTTAATTTCTGTTCATCTGAAGTTGCAATTTGCTTACTGCAACTTACTGTGCTTTCAATTGCAATATCTTAAAGTACATTGTTCTGTACTTCAAAATTGGTTTTCTGAAAACAAGTTTTTGGATTTATACTGACATATTGGATTTTATCCAATACCTTTTATATTTTTCAGGAAATCAATGGCGGAGGAAAATATTAATGATCAAAGTGTTCAGATGGATGAACATGATCCGAATGTTTCACGGGAGATGCCTATGCCTTCCTCCCGATCCCATGTTCAATCTGAAATTGGTGCAGATCCAGATCTTCAGTTAATCAATCCACAAGATTATATTCCATTGTCACCAAACAATCATCATGTGATCTTTGATAATCTCATGATCAAGCCACTGATAAAAGAGATTCTGAAGAACCACCCAATCTGCACTGCTCTAAATGCTACTGCTACCGTGCCACTGATTTACTTACAACAAGCTTGGAAAACCATTGAGCATGTTGCGGAAGGCAACCGAAAGTATTTCACAATTCGCATTGACAACTTCACATCCATCCTGACTTATCAGAGACTATGACTGATTCTTGATTTGCCTTTGCCAGACTCAAGAGAAGGAAAGACAACTTTTGATCCTTATCCAACAGATCAAGAAATGTTTTCTGGTATTCTTGCTCTAGGATATGTTGGAAGCCTTACAAAGATGAGTGACTTTAAAAAGTCAAATTTGCCTCAATTCTATTATCAGTTCTTTTCAGTGATCAACAAGTGTTTGACTTCACGACACTCTAGGCATGACAACACCAACATTCATACTCTAAGACTGTTCCATGCTATCATCTATGATCTGCATGTTGATTATGCTGTGGCTATATGGACTGAGCTTTACGAGAAGGTACTGAGCAAAAGACGTACAAAGTGGCCAAAATATGTACCTTATCAGAGATTTTTACAACTTATTGTCTGAGGCATATTGAGATCCAGTCCAGATGTTCCAAAGAGACTACATCATGAAATTGCCCCAGAAAATGAAATGACACATCTTCAAAAGCAGAAGCAATCCTTCACTTTTGAGATGCCAGTACCTGCTGCACTTCTTGCTTATGCAAATCCGAACGCTCCGTGTGTTAGGAAATATAGGGAGTCCATGGGATTTCCAGAGCCAGAGATCCCTACCCAGGACGTAGAGCCAGTTAGTCGAGCGGAGTCAGTGAGGGTTCAACATACTACGGGGGTAGTTGAACGGGAAAGTGAGCAGAGAGAAAATTTGGAGAGGGGTTCAGGAGAGGGTCAGACTTATGTACTGGAGGGTGTGGGAACACAGGCACAATCTGCCACACATTTAGTGATTTCCACATCTCAACCTGAGATTGCTATCATTCCTCAATTGGGCACTCAGAAAGAGAATCCCAATGAAAGTCAGAATTCTGAAAGAACTGTATCGGTCGGACAAGCAAGATCATCTAGTACTTCAGTGCCATCATCTACATCAGAACATGATGCTGATAATCAAGGAAATGATCAGAATGATGATGATGATAACATGGGTCACAGTTTTGGATTATTGGAGAATGTTTCTCTACACCATAGTCTTGGTTCTATTGCAAGAGATCTTGACTTGGAAGTTATTGATTCAACAATCATGAATGTTATATCTGACTCTGGAGTTATAAGGCAGGAAGAGGAAGTATTAGTTGAAAATCCAGAAAATGTGAGTACTAGAGTGAATGAAGGAAAAGAATATGGTGAGCGTGTGTGTACTCGAACCTACCATTCCAGAAGGGCAGCCACATCTACTACCTCGCCGCATGTGTTGCGAGCAGGAGGTATTGAAACAGACATTAGTCGCCCACTAATGCATTTGCACACCTCTACCACCCATTCTGCTGTCTCTCAACAGATAGTAGTCTCAACTTCGCACGGGGTTTTAGCACATAATCTACCTAATCTTCATTTGGAAGGTTCAAGTATTGAAAATAGAGATCAGTTGCCCCCGATCTCACTTCCTTCGTGCACACAATCGAGTCTAGCACCTCTTACTTTTTCAACTTCTTTGGCTAGGACATATATTTCTGCTAACATCGGGAGTCTTAGTGCCCCGATCGGAACATATGTAGTAGCTCCGCAATCCGGACTACGAGGATCAGTGGAAGTCCTGTCATTGCTAACATTATGCCAGCTTTGAACACAGGCCACACTGTTGGATCTACAACAACTGTGTTAACGGGAAACTTGAGTAGCCCCGGTGTTACTTTACCCGAATTCGTTTCAAGGGAATTTCTCAATGACGCCCTAAAGGTCGTTGAAAACTCTTTATCACAGAAGTTTTAGTCGGAGTTGAGTAAAGCAACTGAAAAGTTTGAGGAGGAAATTGGGAAGGTAATGAGAATTCTGAAAGGAAAAGGTCCACTTGTTGAGGAGCCAGAGCAACCACTTCCACCACCATTTGTTTCACAACCACCACCAGTTCAATCCGTTTCTGACTTGAAATCTTTACTATTGGCTCAGTTGTTATCCGAAGCTCCTGCAGATCAAAGCGAAGTACATCTTATTGGATTATTGAGACAACAATCCCAACCAATTGTTCCTTAAGTTCCAGTAGACTATGTTACACAATCTCAGTTCAACCAGTTCAAAGATTCAGTGGAGAAGCACTTACAGGACCTAACTACATCAGTTCAACTTTCTTGCAAGGTTCAATCTGATGCAGTTTTAACGAAAAGGCATGATCGTGATTCTGATCAAGATCATGAGGGGGAGATGAATAAGAGACAGAAAACTGCAGAAGATACTGTTATTATTACTGTTGAGGAGCAGGGGACTGAAGTAGCTGAAACTACATATGGAGAACAGTCAGAACAGGAAAAGTTGGATGAGAATGCTCCACAGGCTGAAGTAGAGTTAATGATCTATGATAATACGGAATCAAGGGTTGAGAAGCCTGCGATTTCCACAGTTGAAGAGGTTATGGAAATGTTGGGATTCACAGCTGAAAATTTGTCAACCTAGATGATTATGCAAGTGATGATGATGAGCAAGCTACTGCTAGGTATGATAATTACTGGAGAGTAAAGCAAGAAGGAATGGACGTTATTGATCACAATATTCAGAATGATGGTTCAGATCCTAAGAATTCAGTTACAGTTGAAGAGTTTGTACAGAATGCAATTGCTCAGGGAAATCTGATTCAGAATAAGAATGTGCTGGATGATTTATTTGGAGAAAACTTAGAAGAGAATTTTGATGATCTTGATAGTGAAGATGAAGAGATTGCAGATCTTGATCAAACCTTTCTAGTTAAACAAGCAGAAGTTGTGGAGGTTGCACAGAATGTTAGTACAGTTGATTATGCTCAACCAACCTATAGATTGTTTAATGAAGATGAAATTTTGACTGCAATTCCAATAGTTTCTCCCACAAGAAATTTTTCTGTCCCTGAAAATCTTGATGCTTCTGAACTAAGAGTTGCTCTACCTTTACCTGAAGATTTTGATTCTGAAGAACCAGCCGATCAACCCAAGCAAAAACCAAAAGCTGACAAGCCCAGGAAGTCTAAAAGGTCAAGAATTCCTACTTCAAAGCCTAAACCAAAAGATCTTGAAGAAGAAAGGCCAATTATTGTTGATATCCAAGACTTCAGAAATAAACTGTACAAAGAAAGAAAGCAAAGAGAAAAGGAGGAAAGGCAGTTAATCCGAGAAGCAAAAGCTGAACTAAGAAAGGAGGAAGAAGAAGAAGCCAGAGCCAAAGCAAATGTACTTCCTTACATTCGGAACCCTGATAGCCCAAAAATACTAAGTGCAGCTGAAGCCTCTATAAAGCTAAAGCCAAATCCTGTTTTTGTCACTCCAATGGAAGTGGAAGAATTTTCAAAAGCTCATGGTCCAAAAATAGAATTAATGCAAGCAGAAGAGCTCATCTCTTATGAATTCAGTGACATAGGGAAGGTTACTTTCAAGGGAGATGTTAGAGTTGGTTCTGTTCCTTATTGAGATCATCAGAAAGTCACTCAAAGTACCATTCCTGGAAGAGACAACCAAAATCTTTGTTTCATCTCTGCAGCCAATTGATGAAGGAAATTTCTATGGTGTTGGAGAGAGAGATAAGATTTATCAGACCAACTACATCAGATTCATGAAGACTCAGAGCAGACTTTCCCCAGTTGCCAAAAGAGAAGAGATTATGCAGATCCAAAATGTTCACATGTGCAAGATTCTAAATGTTCACTATCCAAAGTTCACAGTTCAAAGAAAAGATATGAAGATCAGTCCTTTACAGAAGCTGATTTTGATAACTTGAACTTCTCAGATATTATGTTTATTGTGAATGAATTCAGAGACAGGAGAAAGAGGAAGAGAACACAAGCTGTTACTTATGCTTTGGATGCCATCAAAAGATTTATGACAAGGAGTGTCTACAATGTTTACATGTTTGATTTTCAGCTTGGCATTGAAACTAATCAGAACAGAGTGAACCTGCTGGTACCAAACTTCAACCATCCTAAGATCAGAATTCTAGAGCCTTTTCAGATCTCAAGATATCCAGAATTGGGTGTGATGTATGTAAACACCAAGTCTCATAAGAAGCGGTTTATGAGAGCATCAGAATTTGCTAAGTTTTCAGACGGTACTTTGAAGTATGTTCGAAAAGTGCTTGAAGATAAGTTGTTTCTGTCAGAGCAGTAAAGGTTCAGAAAGAATAAAGCTGTAAGATCAGTTTAGTCTTTTAACATGGAAATTATGCTTGAAGAGATCAACAAAAAGATAGAGTTCAGAGAGCACATCAGAAGGTTTGAAGCACACCTTGGGATCAGAAGAACTTGTTTCAGAAGATGGGACCAGAACAAGTTTGTCAAATGATCTAAAAGGGGGATATTGTTATTGTATTTTGTTTAGATCATTTTATGTTGACTTTTCCTTATTATTAGCTTGTATCTTGGTTGACCTATAAATAGGATCTTCCATGTTGTTTTCCTTGTAACTAGCCTTGATTGTAATCACTCTGAGAGAATATAGAGAGAGAAACCCATGTACCCATCACTTGTGACATCAATACACTTGTGATTTCCCCAATGATTCTCATTGTTCTTACTTGTTTTATGATTGTGATTTGATTGGACATTATCAATTTTATCTCCTTAATTTCTAAACTAAATTATCTTAAAAATAAATAATATTTTAATCAAACAAATTACATAAAAAACATTTCATTATCTTCGATTTAACATCTATCTCGATATAGTTTTTTTTACCGATTTTTCCGTGAAATGGTATATTTGTGTAATATTCATCATGAATATTTATGCACGTTCACATTTTTACAACAACTTTTTAATATTCAGACGTTAGTATGATATTCATCATGAATATACAATTTAGTATAACATTCATCATGAATAGTTATGTATTTTCACGTGTATTAAACAAATCTTCAGTATTCATACATCACTATAATATTCATCATTAATATGCATTTTCATTATAATACTTCATCATGAATATTAATACTTCATCATTAATATACGTTTTCTTTATAACATTCACCATGAATATATACATATATATATACATATATGTTCACGTGTATATAATAATCCTTGAGTATTCATACATCAATATGATATTCATCATTAATATACATTTTTACTATAACATTCATCGTTAATATATATATACTATTCATCATCAATATTTATATATGTTTACGTGTATACAACAACTTTTTCAATATTCATACATCAGTATGATATTAGTCATGAATATACATTTTCATATAACATTCATAATGAATATACATATTATTCATTGTAACACCCGGAATTTTGGATAAGTAAATGTCTTTGTATATCTTTAATCCATTCGTATTTGGTTGTTCTAATTATATTTATTGTTGGCTTTGAGGTTCTAGTTAAATTCTGAAAGTTATCGCGCGAGAATAGTCGAATTTCGGAGCCCGGGGACCTGGGGCGATAGTGCCCGACGACAGTGTCAGGGTCACTATCGCCGTGTCACTCTCGCGGTGGGGAGACCACCCGCGGTACACTTGGGGCGATAGTGCCTGGCGAGAATGTCAGGGTCACTATCACAGAGGCATTGTCGCGGCAAGGCTTGAGCCCGTGATGCCATCTTAGCGATAGTGCCCGCGATAGTGACACTACGCGGTCAGCCCCTGATGTCTTAAATGCATGATTCTTTCATCCATTCCTCATTTACTCCAAAATATTCTCCTCCCATTATCTCTCAAGGAATCCTCACTGCATTTATTTCGAACCCTACTCCTCATGAGGCTACTTTCTTGAAGATTTAAGTGTTCCAACCACATCAAATCAAGGTTCATCCATCTAGAGTTCAAGACCTAGGGGTTCCATCCTTCTTAAGAGATTTATTGGTTCTAGGGTTTCCTCCTAAACCAAGCATTGTGAGTACATTCTTGATTTTAAAACTTTATACATGTCAAAGCTTCACCTTTTGATCCTAGAATCATCTATTTGTGTACATTCTCATTATTTGTAAGTT
The DNA here is from genome assembly GCA_954870635.1 of Arctium minus. Lineage (NCBI taxonomy): Eukaryota > Viridiplantae > Streptophyta > Magnoliopsida > Asterales > Asteraceae > Arctium > Arctium minus. Next base: position 129,280,272 of record OX941080.1, on the reverse strand, counting down.
TTGACCCAAAAAGGGGTGTTGGAAGATTATAGGGTTTTACCTACACTTTGAAAAATGTTGTTGGAAACCATTGATGGTAGCATAAAATGTGTTCATTTACATCGTTATGACTAAAAGTGTAAGTGCATTTATTTCATTGTATTTATTTGGGTTTTTCCTAAAAATGAAGATATTTCATTTGAGGAAATGGTATTTGGGATTTGTGTCAAGATTGGGATAAAGAGATTGTTATGCTAGAAACCTCACTTTGGAGGCCTTCTATTTGGAAAAATAGAAATGTTCATTTATGGTTTACAAACTGTTTTCAAATGCAAGATGAGTTGTGTGTGTAAATTTTTTTTATGAAGAACTCTATTATTAGGAACTATATGTTTGATTTTAGTCTTGTCATAAAAGTAATTATGACAAGCCTTAGACTGTTACCATTAGATCCATAGGTATTAGAGTCAACTTATTTGGTGGGATGATTCCCGTTGTAACTAGTTGAAGTATTGGGTCATTGAGGGCAACTTGGTACGGTTATGTGGAGTCGATTACTAGTCATTGGCCGCGAACGCATAACTAGTGAATGAGTATGATTAGGATCATCGGGGGATCATATACATATCTATAGTGCGAGTCGTCGAACTCGTGGCCATTGATCCTAGTATGAGCTCACAAACTCGGATGGTAGCCTACTTTTGTGTTCCCCTACCCTCCTTGGAAATCGGGTATCCCCTGTCTTCGCAAGATGCTTTATTAAACCTTTGTTCTCTATATAATTGTGTAACACCCATAATTTTCGGTAAGTAAAAGTCACTCAGACATTTTTGCAACTTGTAAATGGTGGCGTTTATGTTGGGAATACATTACTTTAAGTCCCTAAGAGTTTCAGGAGTGTTGGCATAGAAAAAGTCGAGTTTCAGGGCTTGGTACGAGTCCGACTACAATGCCCGGCGACTATGACACACTGGCAAAGTTGCAGGAAAGTTTTTGCCCACGGTACACTTGGAGCGACTATGTCATGCGACAATTCCATGGCAAGTCGCATGGCATAGTAGCACGGGTGTACCAGATTTGTTAAAAGTCGGATTTTCAGCCTCATTATTCATTTCCTCATAACTCTCTCATTTCAACTCCGTTTTTGGCGATTCAAGTTGCTATGGGTTCGTTTTTTAGAGCTATTCAATGGTATATTGTTAGTTTTGGGAATATATAAGAGTATTTGGTGGTGGATTGGAAGAAAAAATCAAGAGCTCATCATCATCACCTCCATCTTCAAGAATTTTGGGGTTTTCTAGGTTTTCACCAAAACCTAAGTGGTAAGTTCATCCCTTCCATTTCCAAACTTATTTATGAGTTATAAATGATCTATTGATGACAACCTAATGTTTTATTTCTCCAATTTCGGTTTGGAAGATTTTGAGAAAAGTTAAGTCAAATTAGGGTTTTTGGCCAAAATGGAGATTTTGATATAAGATATTTGGGGAATGATTCCAAACACTTGGATATGTGTATTTATGGTTGGAAACTTGTGGATATAGGTTTTTGGAAGTTTTGGCTTGAGGATCCAAGTTTCTTCAAAGGAGCTCAAGTTGGGGAAAAATCTAGATTTAGCCTAAATCTAGCAAAGGTGAGTTCAAGTTGATTTGTGAAAATGTTGTACATGCCAAAATGTTCATTTTTGTGTTTATGTGTTTTACATGAAATTATCATTTGTTGAGTTATTTGGTGGGTTTTGATTATTTAAGGTGTTTGGCTTTATGAACCTTGTAAAACATCCACGTTTGGGATTTTTGGGCATTTTGATAAATAAGTCACAAATAAAAGTGTTTTGATGATTTATTTCATAAACGGAGATTATTTGGTCAAAATGAACTTTTACTGTTTGTTAGTAATACGCATCGCTTATGTAATTGGATGTCTTGAAAATACGAATGTGTGAGTCATGTTGATTTTGGACATTCCCGACCTTGTGGACATTTTATAAATTGTAAACCTTTTTTGGTTTTGGGCTGGAGGCCAGTTTGAGATTGAGAGTCAAATATTTTGGGAAAAGATGTAATTTATTGGCTCACGTATTTTAGCCAAACGCGTATTATGCCTTTGGGGACTTGATTTATACTCAGATGAGTCTTCGGAGTATTTGTTCAGTCTTGGTAGCTCGATAAGGAGCCTTTGACGTATGGTGTACTTAGTTGCATCTTATTCGTGAGTTACATGTTTTGAATGTGTTAGTTCATTCGTTGGAGTCATATAACGTTTTAGATTGTAATGCATTGGATCCATAGGCACGTAAGCAGTCTTTATTTGATGGTTAATTGGGTATTGCTGGGTTGGACCCGGGACCCATGTTTTATGACCTTAAACTTTTCAAGTAGGCACTAGAAGGGTTGAGTTTGGAAGTGCTACCTTGGAGGTAGGCACTAGGACCTCCGCCGTTTGAGGTAATGCCTTGGAGGTAGTCCTTAAGTGTGTCGGGCCTTCGGGGTGGAATTCATGGTAATGTTTACCAAGGTCAACCGACTCTTGAGGTGAAACTTGTTAAGAAGTCGTAGAGACACTTGGGATTTTATGTCGTGAAGTGTCATGCGATTAACGTTGCAAGAGTGACATACTTTTGTGTTCCTCCACTCTCAACGGATACGGGTCTCCCCTGTCGTCGGCCAACAATATTTTAAATATTAATGCATTACTTTATTATCGTTAGGCTTGTGTAATTGACTGTAAATGATGACTTTAATATTGGATTTCTCTCCGCGTATATTAAGGTTTGAATGAAATATGTCATTTCCATGTTTTGTTATTTGGATTCCTTCCATTTTACGGTCGCGTGAGTATTGGTTTTAGAGTTCATGTTTTTGGTGACGTATTGTATATGTGGTTTATTAACCATGATTTATGGGTTGAGTATAATGCCCCACTCGTGTTTTGGGTGTTTCGGGATATAAAGTTTTATTCACGTTTTCTTAAATTGCGAGTCGATTTATATTCACGTTTTGAGTGAGTTTTGGGTTGCATCACCTCATCAAAGAATGTTTTTACATTGGGGCGTCCATCTTTAAATAATGTGTATTATTACAAATGAGTCATTTTAATATTTAAAGTAAAACGTCTTGAAAGATTATGATTTAAGTTGCATTCTTTCCTTTTGCGATATATTTATTCATATTGAAAACTCTTGAACTCACTAGGCGTTAGCCTAACATTTTTATTTGTTGGCATGTGCAACAGGTTTCGGTTGAGAATAATTCTAGTGACACTGTGAAGAGATGAGTGCTAGTTGTGTGCTCGAGAAGTGAATAGCTTGGTAAAGTCTTCCGCAATTATTACGGGATTAGTAACTTGTATTTGAGTTAAGTAACACCCGTCTTTGGTTTAGTCCTTATATAAGACCGGAGTTTATAATTGATGAGGTTAAATACGAAATTTTATTTTGGAGGTTTATCAAGTTTTGATTTATAGGAAGAAGATTTATCTATTATCGAAAATTTTAATTAGCTGCTCTTTCCAAATTTAAGGGTGTTATAAATTGGAATGATGAATCTTCTACATTCCCTTATGAAAAATGTTTATGCAACTTTACATTTATTTATTTATAAAATGTTTGTCCTCACTAGGCGTAAAAGCCTAACACTTGTTTTGTTAAATGGCATGTATGTTAGTCACAGATTCAAGCACACACAATGAACATCACACAAAGAATCTAGAGAGATGTAGAAAATGAAAATGTTAATGTCATATATTGTTGGAAAATAGTTGCTATAAAAGACGAAATAATACAATAAACAAAATATAAAATTCAAAAGGAATACAAACTTGCTTGTTTGCATGTCAATAAAAGGATATGTAAGGAAATGTTGAGGCCTGTGATAAACACAGTTTCCTTAAGACAGATTCGTCCCCTATTCTGTGCTAGAGACACTCAGACGTCTATCTCCCAGAATACAACAACAACAGTTAACTCTGGCAGCACAACCAGATTAACTAGGCGAACCAAGATGTACCTTCTCTCTATTACAATGCTTAAAACCAAGGAGATAATAGAGTTTGAAGAAATGATCATGGATATTCTAGAGAACTTTTCCAAAACTAACTTCTCTCATTTTTCAATCCATGAATCTTTATTTATAAGTGATGAAAGTAATATGAAAGGTTTGAACTTATGACAATTAAATTTAAAATTCATGACAATTAAATATGAAATAAATTCAAATATTAATTCACAACCTTTCAACTTTCCATCAAATATATTAAATATTAAAATCAATTTTCATTCAAATATTATATTTTTCCAACAATCCTCCACATGAATGAAATTGACTAACGACATAAGTGTAATAGAGGTCTTTTTATTTGCTAAAAAAACCCATTTATGATGGAATTAGTTTGTTTTTTCAACATGTGTTGAATTGCTTATACAAAGAGGTGTAACTTCAAGATTTCTTTAAATTTCTTTAAATTTCCATTATGGTGAATGTTTATGTTAAAATTCGAGTAAAGTCGAATTAGAGAATATTGTTGGGGTTGTCAATTTGAAAACCTATCAAATTTGATTCCACGTGTATTTTAAGAATCTTCATCTGTTCACCTTTTGACGAGTTGACGAAAAAAAACTATATATTATGGTTTTTTGAAAAATTGAGGATGGTTTTAAGTTGAAACCACCTAATTGGTAATGTTATCAATTTCAAAATTTGAAATGGTGAGAACTGCGAATAGTTCCACATGAAGAGATTGTGGAAGAAGATCTCGGGACCAAGTCCGTGGGACGATTTGTTTCTTAACCCCGAGAAACAAGAATATCCGCTTCTCGAGGATGGTTCTTGGATTCGGGAATTGATAGTCATGTAACCAACTCCCGATCTGATTTTGTTGAATATCAAAGTATCACGAGAAATGTGGCTTTAATCAATCGACAACGATTAAGGGTTATCGACATGAGAACAGTGATACTAAGATTCACAACTGGGAAGACCTTGACTTTGAAACAGGTCCTACATGTTCCTGAAGCATCCAAGAAACTTGTATCCGTTGGAATACTGACTAGAGAAGGATATATGATGGGATTCCATTCTCGAGCTGTGATATTTGGGCGAGGTGGTACCTTGGTCTATGCTGTGGACGTAGGTCAGATATACCAATTGCAACTTAATGATGTTATTGAGGTATCAAAAAGTAAGAGCTCTGGGGCTAGCAACTCTGTTTAGTCTATCTTTGATGTACCTGGGTTTGAAATTAATTTTAAGATTATTTTTTTGGAAATTTTGATTACAAATGATAACTATGTTATTTTAAAATTGATGTTTTAAATATTTGTATATGTATAAAACCTTGGTTGTCGAAGAAAAAAAAAGTACATCTAGGAAGATAAACACCATATCTCATAATACGTCTTAAAACGTGATATTGGGAAATGAATCTCACATGAGGTAAAATAAGAGTTGGATACTCTCTCATGGGTACATGGAAGAATGGAAAACCTATGCTCAAATTGGTAGTGTTTTAGGTCGCATTGTGAATTGGTTGATGAGTTTATCTTGTAACTCCTTATGCCTAAACACTAATTTGAAGTATGCCTCATACATCGATTGATGTGATTTTGGTTTAATGGGGACAATTGTCACATGTGGTGTTAAGACCAAAGTGACTTTACACAGTGATTCCTACATATAAAGGGAAATAAATTGTTAAGAATGAGTCTTTGAGCTTTGTTAACGGTGCCCAAAATTGTGGGGAAGTGTTATGAAGAGTTCTATAATAGCACGTTTGGTTTGCGGGATTGGAATGGAATGAATTGGATTTCAAGGAGGGATTTGGATTTGGAGGGATTTAGATTTAGGAGGATTTGAAATCCCTTCATGTGTTTGGTTTGTAGGATTTGGAATGTATTTCAAATCCATTCCTTTACAAGTCTTGTTTGGTTTGTAGGATTTGCATTTGGATTGAGTTTTTTTATTTTTATTATATGTTTGTTTTATAAAGAATTTATTTTTATTGGTAAACGTAGGATTTGGATCAATACAATTTGAAGTCTGGATCACGCTTTAGAATCCATAGGATTTGGATTTCAAATCCAGGCCCAATGCCAAGGATTTCCAAATCTATCATATGAGGGATTTTAAAATGGTCAACGGATTTGAAATCCGGTCAACGAAATCCTTTCCTGCAAAAAAAACGTAGGATTGGAATGGATTTGAAATCCAAATCCCTCCAAATCCATTCCAATTCCGCAAACCAAACGCGCCCTAAGAACAATTATAACATATGATGACTATGTGAGTCATATGAATCAAACCAAATGATAAGCTTATAGAATTTTATTATATACAAGCGAGATGTAGATCACTAGTTTACTATATGATAAAGTGATCATGGTAGTAAATATGTTGATTCACTAAGCAACACTACATACATATCTCAATTAGTAGAATAAGACAACTCAAATGTTGTGATGCTAAGAAGTGAGAAATAGCCATTTCTTATTGGCTTGTAACTTCTAAAAACATACATACGAGAAAGAAAGAAAGATTATACCTTGAAATGTAGGGGTGTCTTGCCAAGAAATGAGAATCAATATGAAAATGGTTGACTATGTTCCATTGTCTATGCAACCGGAGTAATGCTACTAATTCCACATGCATCTATACTAATGCTAATGATTCCATGCTCAAAGAATGTTTTGTGCAAATCCAATAATTTTGGATCAAATTCGTTAAACGACATTTACATAAGAGCAAATGTTGCAGACTTGTATTATTAAGTGTATGACTTAAATCAAGTCTAATGCAAGGGCATCGAAAGTTTGGCAGACATGATAAACTGTGGATTTAAATATCAATCTTATCACATGTCTGTGTTGACGATATATTTATCTTTGAAGATGGCTATAGGAACGAGAAATAAAATACAACAACTAGGATTCTTAAAATGATATACCTAAGATTGTCACCTATGAGGAGTTGATGTAAGCACATGCGTTAATTGGTGGTGACAAGAACCCTTATGTATGGTGCATTGACACTTACATCTGGCCAATGTTATTGTGAATCTATCGATACATGTATGTGTACTTGATCATATTGACTAGTGCAACATAAATGTTAAGCGCGTTAGGTGGTGACTACGGTATAACCGTCATATTTATCAATGATGAAAAAAAACGTTACTCAATGAGGATGTTTAAAAGATAAATAAGCTTTATCAAATTCAACATATGCTAAATCGATTGAGTAGATATGTAAGGCAAACTTGTGAATACAAATTGCCTTTGTATATCTTGTAATGATGAAGGGTTAGCGATTCATGCTATATGTCAGATTATAAAGACTCCAAGCAACCGGTTGGTTTGTGCACACTTGAAAAAACAATAAAATCTGGAAATCCTTAAAACACATGTTCAACTATAGAGTCTGGGGACTTCATAGCGGTTTCTCGGGTTCGAGCCCCACTCGCAGCATTGTGGCCACGTGATGAATGCTTGCGGGCCATAGGCCTGTTTTCCAGGAGATTAGTTTGGGCCCAAAGTGGTCTGGGATACTCCTTTACCAAAAAAAAAACTATAGAGTCTGGTCTCATAACTATGGGAAAGTATGGAGAAGAACCTGAATCGCTAGATTACAAGAATACATAACCTCGTACGACTAATACTCTCAACTAACGTTATCTCTGTTTACTAAGTTAAGTCAAAGGATAACATTGCAGATTCGTTAATCAAACTGTGAAATATAGAGTTGGTGAGTAAGTCGTCTAAAGGATATGTGACTAAATCCCATGGAAAAGTTCGTGCGAAGGAAACCCAACCTAGCTGACTGGAGATCCCAAGATCTAGGTTCAATGGGACAGCCTAATTGTATGAACGAAGTTAGATCACTGTGGGGGTAACCCCTATCTATTCCTTTGATAAACAGTGAGTGATATGAGGTTAAGCGTATGGATTTTAATGATTAAAGTGAGATCACCTATGTGAGAAGAAGTGGGGTTTCTTCTAAGGGAATTATGAGGGCTCAATTCCTAACAGTTGTCGCAGACCCAGGCAAGTGTTCATGACCATAACGAACACACCAATGAGGACTTCACTATGTCAGGAAGAATTTTGTGTGAAGTGTGTTGATGTTTACATAAACGGCAGAACAGTTCAAGGACATTGCGTCTATTGATCCGCTAGTAGACTAGATATACTTCATAAGGGAAGGTTCAAAGGCTAACGCCTACCTATCCTTTGCAGGATTCAGACGTTGAACTTGAATACCATGATTTATGAGACGTCGATGATAATTTCCATTCATGTGGGGGATTGTTGGAAAATCAATATACATATTAATTTTAGTTGAATGGAAATTAAGGATAAGGTCTTTGACCTTCCACATCCTTCGGTTACAATCAATGAAATTATGTTCCATAATGATAACCGTTGAATTTTCATAGGTTATAAACATGTTATATATATATATGTATACATGAATGGAAAAAAAAAATACTCAGTGAGAAAACGAGGGTATCAAGAGAAGGAAGTGGAGGTTCAAGTTCAGGCATACCTGTAAAGTTCGGCAGAACTCGATTATGTTAAGAGTCGTTGTATCTTGGGAATCGACGCACCGGTTGGGGGCGAATCGGTTTTAAGGAAACCATGTATAACACGGGCCTCGAATCAATACTTGGGTTTGTTTCTAATTGTTCTTTTAATCTAGTTTATAATTCTATTTTGGTGAAAGTATTTTCTAACATATATCTCTTAAGTGCCATAAGATTACAATGCCATGAAGCGATGAAACAAAGGAACTATAAGCTTTATATACTAAGTCAAAGGACAAACCCCTTTGACTTTTACAAGGCATGAATTAAAAGATAAAATCTTTGACTTTGGTTGATCTTGACTTCCAACAATGCTTTAACAATTTCCCCCCTTTGGAATCAAGGCAACAATAGTCTTCTTCTCTTCCTTAAGCCCAAATAAGTTTCAAATCTTCTTATGGCTTTTCTAAAGTTGATTCTCTGTCATCCAAAGCATCCAAAGCACTAAGCAGTTGCATTCTTTCTATCATGGGCTTTCTTTCACCTTCACCCGCTTTCTCATTTTGTTGATATTTGTTGTCAAGTTGCAATCTTATCGTTTTCAGTGTCCCATCAGAAAACTTGGCAATCTCAGAAAACCTCATGAACCTCTTCTCATTCTTTCCATTCTTGTACACTACTCCAAACTCTGGATCTTCTAAAATCATGAAAAGTGGGTAGTTCTCTAAGTCTGGAATCATCAGATTGGGCTTCAACATGTTGATCTTTGGTTGCTCACTTTCCATTTCCAACCTAAGTTGATAGTCATAACAGTAAGTATAGATGAGATCTCTGTAAATAAACCTCTTGATGGCATCCAAGGCTAAAGTTATGTTTCCCTTTCTGTTTGTCAACCCTTTGAAATGGTGAAACATGTAATCAAAGTCATCAATTTAAAGGTTGTAGAAGTCTGCCTCGGTGAAAGTGTAGATCCTCCCATCCTGTCTTTGCACAATGAAAACTGGGTACCAGATCATGTAGAATAACTTGGCATACACTTCCTTGATTGAAACAATGAGCCTTTTGGTCTTGACATGACTTTCTATCTTGGCTAATGATCTCATCATATATAAGTACTCTTCCTTTTATTTATTTGGTTGTCTCTTCACTCTCAATACTACATAAGGATCTAACTCTCTGATGCAGTGCACAAACATTCTCTTTTCAGTCTCTTCTAAGAAAGGCATCCTCGACTTTGATTTTTTCAGATTCTCTTCAGCTTGGTTTTCAGTTTTTCTTGAAGTAGAGGGACCTACTTGACTTTCAGAAGCTTGAGTTGGTTGTAGTTGAGAAGGCATAGATTGACTTTGAAACTTCAGGAATATTGATTTATGGAAATCTGTGAATGGGCTGAGATGAATATAATCAGGAGTCTCTGAACCATATAACTGTTGTAAAAACTCTATCTCCTTTTCATCAAACAGGTTTTCTGAATCAACAACAAATTCTTCATTATCAGACACCTCAATCAAATCATCAAACGCTTCCTTGACCTTCCAGAATTTACTGTACAAATCATCGTTATCTTCATCATCTAAGCTAATATCTACCACTTCCATATAGATACTGGTTATCTAAAGAATCTCCTCTTCATTAACCGCAGGCTTTTCAACCGTTGGTTCTATATCAGGGTTCACATAGAGTACAATCTGTTTCCCACTTTCTTCACCATACTGTCCAGACTCAAATCTTTGAGCAACATCATCAGCAGTAGTATTCTCTTTAGCATGTACTGGATTTCAACTTTCATTCATCCTCTGTCTCTGAGATGTCTCCCCCTCATGATCATGTTGATCTTCATCATGGTCATGCTTCCGCTTAGTACCTTGAGCTTGAGTCTTACATGAAGTCTGAATATCTATCTTTTCTGAAAGTGCATCAATGGATTGTTGCATTGACTGTAGTGTTGACAAGACATCAGACTTGAAGTTGTTAAATTCTGTAGAAGTGACATTGTTTGTAGGAACAACAGGAGCAGTTGGAGCTTGTTGACTTCTGAGAAGACCAACTAGATCAGCATTTGATTGATCAGCTGGGGCCTGAGATAGAAGCTTTGTGTTGGGAACTGAAGAAAAGCTTAAGTGTTTAATGCTGCTAGTACAGAATTACTACTGCCAGAGGAATTCAAGTTTAATACTGCTAGGTATTACTGCTTCTAGTAGAATTAATGCTGCTAGTCAAAGTTAGTGCTGCTTGAACAAAGTTAGTACTGCTTAGCTAGTTAGTACTGCTAGAGGTTAGTGCTGCTTAGTAGTTAATGCTGCCAAGTTTGAGTTAATACTTCCAAGGTGATTAGTGCTGCTTATGAGATGGAGATTCGAATTACAAGAATGACAGTTGGATAGATTGAAGATATTCATGGAAGATATTCTGAAGATATTTTATTAATTGTAATTATCTTTTGTTCAGTATATGTATAGAATTGTTTTAGAATAGTTAAAATAACAGTTCATTCTAAGTTTTGGTTTTTAGAGAGAGAATCAACCTCAAGTCATAGTTCCTAATTCTAGAGAAGTAGAATTTGTCTTGAAAGAATCTGTTCTTCAAGATTGAGGTTGTGTGTGTAATCTTGTGATTTAAAGCATTCAATACAAGTTTACAAGTTAATCATCATATTTACTGTTTGTTTACTGTTTCATTGAATATCAAAGTGTTATTCCGCAAACTCCTTTGATATTAGTTTCTGAGAATTTATTCTTGTTAAGAATTCGATCCTGATAAGTGGTATCAGAGCCGGTTCTCTCAGAAACATCTACTCATTCATCATGGAAAACTTTGCAGAATCAAACAATACTCTTGTTTCTAAGGTCCCAATGCTCAAACCCAGTGAGTTTGACATGTGGAAGATCAGAATCAGGCAATACATTCTTCTCACAGACTACTCAATGTGGGACATCATTGAGAATGGACCCTCTGAAGCAGGCACCAGATGGGAAAAGACCTCCACCAAAGACAGATGGTGAGAGGAAGATCAGACAGACAGAGATGAAGGCCTTAAGCACTCTGCTCTTGGCCATCCCAAATGAATATCAACATCAATTTTGCAACTGCACTGATGCTCAGATTCTCTGGAATGCTCTAGAGAAAAGATTTGCTGGAACTAAAAGCATCAAAAGAAATCAAAGGGATGTTCTGAAGCAGCAGTATGAGAACTTCACTTCTTCAAAGAATGAGTCTATGACTCAAACTTTTGACAGGTTCAACAAGCTTATTGGTGAAGTGGCTACTGTTGGAGTGAAGATGGAGCAAGATGATATCAACAGGAAGTTCCTCAGATCTCTTGGAGATGAATGGACTATGTACACTGTCTCATATAGACAGAGTGACAATCTGGAAGAGAAGGAACTTGATGATCTATATAATGATCTAAGAGTTTTTGAAACTGAGGTAGAAGCCAAGAAAAACCCAATGGGTACATTCACAATGCTGCACTTCTATCAACATCTACTGATACTGCTGCCAACCCTGAAGCAGTTAGTCCTGCCAGTGGAGTGAATTCAGAAAAAGGCACTGAAACTATCTTTGAAGCCTTTTTATCCAGTCACAGCAACAACTCTTTGATTAATGATGATCTGGAACAACTTCACCCTGATGATCTGGAGGAGATGGACATTAAATGGCAGATGGCCATGTTATCTATGAGGGTAAAGAAGTTTATTAAAAGAACTGGGAGGAACAACTTCTCTCAAAGAAGAGAAGATGAAGCTGGTTTTGACAAAACAAAGGTGGAATGTTACAAGTGCCACATGAAGGGACACTTTGCTAAAGAGTGCAGAAGTGGTATGCCAAACAACAACCACCAACAAGCCCAAAATGGTGGTTTCAATCAAAACAAGAACTCTGCTCAAGCCCTTGTTTCTCGAAAAGGAATGGGATTTGACTGGAGTGACCAGGCTGAGGAAGCCATTCAGAACCAAGCTCTTATGGCAGAAGTGTCTGATCTCCCTTCTGAGGTAATTTCTAATCTTTGCACTAAATCTTGCATAGACACTGTCAAAAGGTACAGGGATCATAACCAAAGCATGTGTGATGACCTCAAAATATTAGAAAAGGACAGAAAAGATTATGTGTTGATAGTGGAGAGGTTTGAAGAACAAATCAAAGGCTTTCAAGCCAATGAACTTCAACACTCTTATGACACAAACTACTGGAAGTGGGAAAAGAATGAGTTAGAGACCAAACTGTCTAAGTCCAAAGAAAAGAATGATAGGTTGAAAGAAGAATTAGATAAGGTTAAGCTTGATATAGAAAAGTTTTCATATGCTTCAAAAGCAATGGATTCTCTTCTAAAGGCTCAGATTCATAATAAGATGAAGTCTGGTGTTGGATACAACAACAACTATATCTCTCCTACATCAGATCTGTTAGAGACCAAAGAGAAAAAGGACTTGTCTGAGAAAGCTTTTGAGATAGATCCTTTGGATAAGGTAGTTGTTAAGGATATGACTGAGAAAGAAGCCAGTAAGAAGAGGAACAATGATGTGAGTAAAGAGATACCCTTAGAAAACAACATTGTTACCAATGAGGGTGGTGGAAGGATCTGGGTAAAGTCTAAAGAGATAGAGAAGACCAAAGGAAAGGGTAACAAGGTCCATTACAAACAGACCATTGTTGTGAATCCTGGCCCTTGTAAACAGTGTGCTTGCAATAAATCTGAGAGCCTAAATTCTGGTATAAAAAGAGGTAACCAAAGAAACTGGAATAATCAATGGGCTCAGAAACAAGGAGTTGATCTGAATAAAATAATCAGACCAAAACCTTGTTTCATATGTGGCAAGCTAAATCATTTGGCTAAGTACTGTTTCTTTAATCCTATTAACCAAAGGATGAACTTTCAAAGATTTGTGCAAAAACCTGTTGGTTATAGGAAGGCTGGAAAGAAACATGTGGCTAAGAAGTCTGTTGAAACCAAAGGCCAAATGAAGAAAAAGGTTTTAAAAGAGAGTATTAAAATGTGGGTGCCTAGAAGCACTAAAACTGTTAGTACTGCTACATCAAATAGTACTGCTGACAGGGATAGTGCTGTCAGTAGCAATACTGTTGCTAACAGTGTTAGTACTGCTGAGAATTTTAATGCTTCTAACACTGTTAGTACTTCTTCAAAGGTTACTACTGATAACACAGTTACTGCTGCTAAAATAGTTAATACTTCTAACAAGGTTAGTACTGCTAAGCATGCAAGTGCTGCTAATGCAGTTAGTTCTTCTAAAAACAGTACTGCCTCTAGCAAATATGCATTCAAACCCATTATTGTAACAAAGTACTCCAGTAATGAGGAGTCAAAGTTTAAAAATCTTGTCAAGAAAGAATGTAAATATTTTGATGAGAAAAGGGTACCCAAGACCACTTTGGCTTGGGTTCCTAATCCATACTAACTGATTTATCATATGTGCAGGGCAACCAACAGCTCAAGGGGAAGAGCATATGGCATGTGGATAGTGGTTGCTCTAGGCACATGACAGGCAACATGTCATGCCTTCAGGATTTCAAGCCTATTAATGGAGGACATGTTGCATTTGGAGACAATCTCACAGGTGGTAAAATAAGTGGGAAAGGTAATGTTACAAAAGGTAAGATGACATTTGAGGATGTCTACTATGTTGATAAGCTAAAGTACAACCTGTTAAGTGTATCACAGGTTTGTGACAAACAACATAGTATATTATTTACTAATACAGAATGTATGATCCTTGCTCCAGGGTTCAAGGTAGTTGATGAAAGCATGATACTACTTAGAACTCCAAGAAAGGACAATGTGTATTGTCTAGATATGGACAATGTTTCAAGTGATTCATCCCTGAACTGTCTTGTTTCAAAAGCTTCTGTGGATGAATCCTCTCTTTGGCACAGAAGGATGTGTCACATGAATTTCAAGACAATGAACAAACTTGTTAAAAACAATCTTGTAAGAGGTTTACCATCAAAAGTCTTTTCATGTGATGATCATTGTGTTGCTTGTCTTAAAGGCAAACAACACAAAACTTCTCATAAGACCAAAGAGTTAAATTCAATTTCTTCTTGCCTCCAGTTGTTACATATGGATCTGTTTGGCCCTACAAATGTGATGAGCATAGGGAAGAAATCATACTGCTTAGTTATTGTTGATGATTACTCTAGATTTACTTGGGTATATTTTCTAAGGACTAAGGATGAGACAAGTGGACTGATCAAATCCTTTATTCTAAAAATTGAAAACCAGACTAATCAAAAAGTAAAAGTCATTAGGTCTGATAATGGAACTGAATTTAAAAATATTGACCTAAACACCTTTTGTGAAGAAAAAGGAATTGAGAGACAATATAGTGCTCCTAGGACTCCACAACAAAATGGAGTTGCTGAGAGAAGGAATAGGACACTAATAGAGGCTGCTAGATCTCTGTTGGCTGATTCTAAATTGCCAATTACTTTCTGGGCTGAAGCAGTTAATACTGCCTGTTATGTCCAAAACAGAGTACTAGTGGTCAAATCAAAGAACAAGACCCCATATGAGCTTTTAAATAAAAGAAAACCCTTTATTGGGTTTTTCAAACCTTTTGGGTGTCCTTGTACAATTCTCAATACCAAATCTCACTTAGGTAAGTTTGATAGCAAGGCAGATGATGGATTTCTTGTTGGTTACTCATCCCAGAGTAAGGCCTACAGAGTTTTTAATTCTTCTTCTAGAATAATTGAAGAAAGTGACAATGTCAAATGCAATGAGAACACACCAAATCCTATTGGGTCTGGTCCTCAGTGGCTATTTGACATTGATTCACTAACTAACTCTTTTGGTTTAAGTAGTAATGAGTATGCAGGTTCAGGAAGTGGAGGATCAGGGACTACACAAGTTCAAGAAAGTATATCTCAGTCTGTGATTTTTCCCATACCTAAAGTGAATCCTGTTGCAGACTGTGAAAAGGAGCCATCTACTGAATCAAATCAGAGTGAAGAAGAAAGGAGAGATGAGGAGACTCAAGCAAATAAAGAACCTGAAGTAGCTGCTGAAATCACCTCAGTTGAGTTGAATGATTCCAATCTAGAGGTGGAATTCAATGAAGAACCTAGTCATCAATCAAGAACACAAAAGAATCATCCTCCTCAACTGGTAATAGGGGATATCTCTTCTCCTATGATGACTAGACATCAAAGCAGGCTGCAAGATATGCAAGATCAACAGCATACAGTGCTTTCTTGTTTTCTATCCCAACTTGAGCCTAAGAAGGCTCATGATGCTATGAAAGAGTCCAGCTGGATAGAAGCTATGCAAGAAGAGCTGCTACAATTCAAGCTGCAAGATGTTTGGGATCTAGTAGACCTTCCTAAAGGTCAAAGAGCTATAGGCACAAAATGGGTCTTCAGGAATAAGAGAGATGAAAGAGGGATAATAATAAAGAACAAAGCAAGATTGGTAGCACAAGGGTATACACAAGAAGAAGGAATAGATTATGAAGAAGTATTTGCACCGGTGGCTAGGATAGAAGCAATCAGATTGTTCCTGGCCTATGCTTCTTATATGAAGTTCAAAGTCTACCAAATGGATGTAAAAAGTGCATTTCTATATGGCTCAATTGAAGAAGAAGTATATGTCTGTCAACCACCAGGGTTTGAAAACCCAAGCTATCCAGACAGAGTATACAAACTGAAGAAAGCACTTTATGGACTGCATCAAGCACCAAGGGCATGGTATGACACTCTGTCATCCTATCTTTTAGAAAATGGCTTTGAAAGAGGAGTCATTGATAAGACTCTATTCATCAAGAGAAAGAAGAAGGACATCTTGCTGGTCCAAATCTATGTGGATGATATCATCTTTGGATCCACAAGAGAAAGTATGTGCAGGGAGTTTGAGGAACTAATGCATCAAAGATTCAAAATGAGTTCCATGGGGGAACTTACCTTTTTCCTTGGACTCCAAGTCCAACAGAAGTCAGATGGTATTTTTATCAGTCAGTCCAAGTATGTGCAGGACATTCTAACCAAGTTTGGATTCTCAGATTCAAAGCCTGCCAGCACACCTATGGAGACACACAAGCAGATAACAGCAGATCTTGAGGGGGAGGATATGGATGTGCATCACTATAGATCCATGATTGGCTCTCTCATGTACCTTACAGCCTCTAGGCCAGATATAATGTTTCCAGTCTGTGTGTGTGCAAGATTTCAAGTTAGGCCAAAGCAATCACACTATCAAGCTGTTAAGAGGATATTCAGATATCTCAAAGGGCAACCTAGATTGGGACTTTGGTATCCTCATGACTCATCATTTGACCTACTTGCATACTCAGACAGTGACCTAGGTGGAGCAAACTTGGACAGAAAATCTACTTCTGGAGGATGCCAGTTTTTGGGTGCAAGACTAGTTTCATGGCAGTGCAAGAAACAAACCACAGTGTCCACATCTACAACAGAGGCAGAGTACATAGCAGCTGCAAGTTGCTGTTCTCAAGTGTTGTGGATTCAGAAGCAAATGCTGGACTATGGGGTAACCTTTCTACACACTCCAATCTTTATTGATAATAGCAGTGCTATTAGCATTGTTAACAATCCTGTCAAGCACTCAAAGACAAAGCACATTGAGATCAGGTATCACTTTATAAGAGACTGTAATGAAAAGAAACTTATTCAAGTTGTAAAAGTTCATACTGATAACCAGTTTGCTGATCTATTCACCAAAGCCTTTGATGTGGGTAGATTCACTTTCTTGGTAACAAGTGTGGGAATGATCAACTCTGAATAAGCCCCTTCCTAAAAGTGGTTCACTACCTGTATATAGTTTATTCTTGGTGTTACTAACTTTCTTTCTCAGGAAATGTATAGCAGTACTCAGTTTTTCACAAGCTTAAAAGTGTAAGTATGGTTAATACTGCCAGTACAGTATTAGTACTGCCAGTACAGTATTAATACTGCCAGTGCACAGTTAATACTGCTAGTAGTTAATACTGCTCTCAGTTAATACTGCTAGTTAGTTAATACTGCTAGTGGTTAATACTGCTCTCAGTTAATACTGCTAGTTAGTTAATACTGCTAGTGGTTAATACTGCTCTCAGTTAATACTGCTAGTTAGGTAATACTGCTAGTGGTTAATACTGCTCTCAGTTAATACTGCTAGTGGTTAATACTGCTCTCTGTTAATACTGCTTTCATTATTTTTTTAAGGTTAATACTGCTTTTAATCCGAATACTATATATAGCCTTTGCCCGCCTAAAAAGTTCATAACGACTCTTTGCATACTGTTCACTTGCGCTCTAACCTTTTTCTCTCAAGTACCAAGTTTTCAGGCAAGAACACTCAAGTTCAATGGCATCCATGGCTTTCATTGACGAGCACAATGAAATCGCGATGCTCCAAAAGCCGAAACAAGCTAAAGGTTTTCACCAGATAGTCGACTTTCTGAAGTCCAGTCACATCGCTCATGCTCTCACTGTGACTCCTACCATCTTCATAGAGCATCAGAGGCAATTCTGGGCCAATGCCACCATCGTTACTGAAGATGGTGTCCAAATGATCAAGACAAGGGTGTGTGACAAACCCTTGACAGTTACTGAGGAGACTATTCGCATCTGTCTACGTCTAGACGATGCTTCATGTATTTCTTCTATCCCAAATGAGGATTTGTTTTCAAACCTCACCAGAATGGGGTATGAAAGCCCATTGGGGATTTTCAAGTTTTTCAAAGCTAAGTTTTCACCCCAATGGAGGTTCTTTGTTCATACCTTGATGCATTGTATTTCTAAGAAAATAACTGGCTGGAGCCAATTTAGCAGTCCAGTTGCCTATGCATTGGTATGTTTATCCACTGCTAGAAAATACAACTTTTCTCAAATGATCTTCAATGATCTTGTCTCAAATCTGGACAACAAGAAGAGTTTCTTCATGTATCCCAGGTTTGTACAGGCAGTTATCACTAATGAATTGACGGATATACCTCACTTTGATGGGGTATATGTACCTAAACCCCCTAAAGGCAAGGTTTTCTCAAACATGAGAAGATCTGCTGGGGACTCGGAAGGAGTTGACACCCCATTGTTCTCCACAATGATGGTGGTGTCCCACACTGATGAAGGTATGGCAGCAGGGTCAAAGCCCTCCTCAGACCATCCCACTGCTAGCCAATCCCAACCTTCCCACTCTATATCTATTCCCCAGTCTCTACTTCAAAAGCCCACTTCTTCAATTACCCAAACTTACAAAAGGAAACAGGTCAAGAAGGCTCCTTCCCTTCTTGTACCTTCCCCCACTAAGCCTTTAAGCCCTCTATTAGAGCATTCTCCAATAGAGAATATCCAAAGGGAATCCAATAGGGTGTCTCCCAACCCTCAGGAGGTGCTCTCTAAGGATATGGAAGAGCATATGGGTGAGAAAGCTGCCACTACTTCTGCTTGCACAGAGAAGGACAGTGGTAACATCTCTAAGACCTTCCCCATGGCAACTTTGGGTGAGCAATCATCCAAAGTTCCCAGGTGCCAAGAACCGAAGGGGGTGGATAGTGCTTCTGCTAGGTAGAAGACTTCCACTACAGAAAGATCCAATGATCCTTCAAAAGAGGGTAACACTTCTGGAGAAGGTGAGGACAGATATAACTATTATGAATTGATGGAAACCATGGGCAAAATCAACATGGATGTACTCAAACAGGGCAAAGATATAGAAGAGCTTAAACTCATAGTTCTGTCACAACAAGAACAAATCATCAAATTGAAGAAAATGGTAAGGAAACTGATTCTGCAAAGGAAGAAGAAACAATTTGTGCTCAGAAGGAGGAAACCAGTGACTGATGCTCCCAAAAAGGGGGAGTCAGAAGCTGATGCCAAAGCTAAGGGGGAGCAAAAGGAAAAACATGATGTTGAGGGGGAGAATGATCAAGCAGCAGAAACAGAGCCAGCAGCAGAAACCATTAATACTGCCAGTTCAAGTAAAGCAGCAGAAATGGTTAATACTGCTGAGCTGAAAGAAGCAGCAGAAACAGTAAAAGAGGTCCTTACAGAGCTTGATATTGCAGAAACACTCATCAAAGCCAAACATGATACTCCTAAGGTCACCTCAAAGGCCAAAGGAGTTGTCATAAAAGAAAGAGGTGATGCAGCAAAGAACTCTAGCATTGAGAAGGTGATGGGTAAAGAGAAAGGTAAGGCAAAGCTAGTTGAATCTGATAAACCAATGAAAAAGCAGAAGCTGATTGAATCAGATGAAGCTCTAGCTAGGAAGATACAGGCTGAACTTGAAGAAGTAGAAACCATGCAAGTGCAAAAGGATAGAGAGATAGCTAAAGCAATGGCTGCAGAGTTAAACAAAGCCTATCAACAAAGCTTAGCAACAGAACAAGCCAAGCAGAAAGCCACATCTTTGAGGAAGCCTGATAAGATCAAAATGGCTGCAAGGAAAAGACAACCTTCAAAGACATACCTGGGTGCTCAAGAGAGAAAGAAAATGATTATTTTCCTCAAGGGTGCAGTAGGTGTCAAGGTAGAGATGTTTTCAAAGATGTCTTTTGAGAAGCTCAAGAAGATGTATGATGCTGAGATGATAAAGCTTCAAGGGGATGATCTTGCAAGGGTTGAAATGGAGAAAAGAATGAAAGAAAGCAATGATTTCTTACAAAAACCATTCCCTGATGAGCAAGAAACTCCAGAGAAGGAAGAAACAATTGGTGAAAGTCTAAGGACTTTAAAAAGAACAAAGATGATTGCCAGGAGAAAGCCTACAAAGAAGCCTAGATTAGTGGAAGAAGAGGCTGAAAAGGTTGCTGAAAAAGAAGAGGCACCTGAGTCATCTACAATGAAAGAACCTGGCTCGCTTCTTCAAGCTCCGCCCCTTATTGAAAACGGAACTAACGAGCAATCAAACAAACTAAAGCGCTAACGTTATATTACTTAGTAAAGCAACCTTTCGCGCTAGGCGCTCACTTTTTTTGTCTGGGTGGAAGCTGGCGGCGGGGCTTGCTTAACCGGATACAAGGAATTGGGATAAGTACTGAGGATGTCAAGATGTACATGGTTGTGATGGACAAAGTGCCTGAACCAATTGCAGCAGAACCTATAGGAGTTAAACCTCCTGAAGTCATTCACTGGGATGTTTTGGAAGTAGATGGCAAGGAGTATATCAGACTGAAGAGAAAAGATGAAAAGTATGAAGTCTACAGTACTTGGGCTAAAATTGTCAGTACATACTCAAGGTCTGATATTGAAGAAATGTTTGATATAGGGATGAAGTTGTATGCAGATCAGTTGAAAGCTCCAGGGATTTCAATTACAAAACTGGTGATGGAGTATCTGTGTATGATGTTCAAACCTGATGAAGTGGAGGAGATCATAAGGAGTGTTTTTCAAGCAGTTACCAATTGGACTTTGTATGAAACTAGTGGAGTATATTCTGTGACTTTGGATAGAAATCACTTTGAATACTTCCTAGTGGATACAGTATACAACCATAGTAGATTGAAACTTCATTTAATGTTGAAGAAGAAGTTTGGATGTGTTGAAAATTCAGAAATGGCTAAATATTTGATCCAAAGAACAATTAATCAAAGTTTGGGATTGGCTGCAAATACTGGAATTTAGGTCATGATGGAGTTTTGGGAGCATCTTGAAGAAGATCTGAAGAACTTGACTTCTTTTCCTAAAAGTCAAGTTAGGGGGAGATTGTTGGGAACTGAAGAAAAGCTTAAGTGTTTAATGCTGCTAGTACAGAATTACTACTGCCAGAGGAATTCAAGTTTAATACTGCTAGGTATTACTGCTTCTAGTAGAATTAATGCTGCTAGTCAAAGTTAGTGCTGCTTGAACAAAGTTAGTACTGCTTAGCTAGTTAGTACTGCTAGAGGTTAGTGCTGCTTAGTAGTTAATGCTGCCAAGTTTGAGTTAATACTTCCAAGGTGATTAGTGCTGCTTATGAGATGGAGATTCGAATTACAAGAATGACAGCTGGATAGATTGAAGATATTCATGGAAGATATTCTAAAGATATTTTATTAATTGTAATTATCTTTTGTTCAGTATATGTATAGAATTGTTTTAGAATAGTTAAAATAACAGTTCATTCTAAGTTTTGGTTTTTAGAGAGAGAATCAACCTCAAGTCATAGTTCCTAATTCTAGAGAAGTAGAATTTGTCTTGAAAGAATCTGTTCTTCAAGATTGAGGTTGTGTGTGTAATCTTGTGATTTAAAGCATTCAATACAAGTTTACAAGTTAATCATCATATTTGTTTAATGTTTCATTGAATATCAAAGTGTTATTCCGCAAACTCCTTTGATATTAGTTTATCGAGAATTTATTCTTGTTAAGAATTCGATCCTAACACTTTGCAAAGAGTAGAGACTTGAGTTCATCCATAGAAAGATCAGTTGTTGAGGTTTGTTGAACTGGTGATGGTTGAGATGTAGGTACAGGCTCTGTCACTGGATCTTTGCCTTTCAACATCCTTTTCATTGAAGAGAGTTCCTCCAACAAATGGTTTTCATCAACCTTTAATGCGTCGTCGAGAATTTCCCTAGAGACAAAGTCTCGTAAGGTAACTCTGGGGTCACTTAGATGCTCCATTGTCACAACAGTTGCAGAAACAGCTGTGTGGCCTACGTTCAAAGTTGGCAAGTTGTAAGCAATGATAGGACTTCCACCCTGTCCTTATAGTCCAAAAAATGGATCTACTCTAGGTGTTCTAATCGAGTCACTTAGATAGCCGATGGTAGCAGATGTTGTATGTGTCCTAAGAAATGAAGGAATTTGAACAATGAGCTCTAGACTCATATGTGCACAGAAAGGAATTGAGAACTGGGGCTGATATTCTCTATTTTCAATATCTACATTCTCCAAATGAGAACAGGATAGATTGTGTGCTAAATCCCCGTGATTATATGAGACAACTTCCTGTTGGGAGGAAGCTGAATAGCTGGCAGATGTATGCATATGCGTTAGTGGGCGACTAATGTCTTCTTCAATACCTGATGGGATCTAGTAGCTGATGTGGCTGTCCTTCTGGATTTGTAGGTTTGGGTGCCCACACTCTCTCCATATTTTTTTAGCCTCCATTCACTTTGGCTCACATGTTCAATATTTTCTACTATATCTCCCTCAATCCTCCTTATATCTCCCACAATATCACGTATTGTCTGATCAACAGTAAATTCCATGGATTAATCATTCTGATCATCATCATCATCATCATCATCATCATCATCATCATCATCATCATCATTGTCATCAGTAGCATTAGCATAAACGACTCGGTTTTAGAATCCGAACTTTCATCGACAACTTCAAGCCGACCTATGTGTGATGGAATAAGGCCCTCATCAACTTGAGTCATAGAGTCATCTAGAGTAGCAACATGTGGTGACTCTATCGCCTCTAGTTCAATATTCTGACCCTCTCTAGTTATCCTCTCGAGATTTTCCCTCGGCACTCCCCGTTCAGGTACCCCAGTATCCTAAACCCTTGTAGACACCTCTCTTCTAGGGTGGGAGTCATGGGCAGGGACAACCAGTTCTGGTTGTTCCATTGACTCTAAGTATTCCCTAATACTCTCAGAGTTCGAATCTGCGTATGCTAATAGTGCTTTTGGAATCGGTATGTTGTGGTTAAATGTACTCTTTTGTTTTTGCAGGTATCTCATAGAGTTTTCCAGTCCATATTGATAGTTTACTCTTCTTAGAATTCTTCTGTTTGATCTAAGAATGCTGAGAACAATAAGTTGCATGAACCTTTGATATGGAATGAAGTTGCTGGCCTTGTTATTGTGCCATTTGTTAGTACACCGTATCCTCTGATGTAGCCTTTACTGTTATTACCAAATCCAACCGATCCTCCAGGATGTTCAACAAAGTTATGCAATAAGTTCTTGAAACCTGTCATGTGTCTTAAAGCTCCTGAGTCTATTATCCATACGTGACAGTCGTGAAAAGATCAATCACTTCAACTTAGGTACACATATGAATATGGCCCCCTTTTTGTTAGTACCAATTAAGCTCTTAACATCAGTTGATGAGCCTTTAATTCGTCATTCAAATTTGGGCTCTTTCAGTAAACTTTGTGGCTTATGTTTGTCTTTCGGCACCCATTTCCACACAAAGTTTACATCAACTGTCTTGACAACTTTCTTACTAGAATTCTTTTTATTTTCAACACTGAAAACTTTAGCATTATGTTCAGTTGAAGACTTAGGAATAGATTTCTTCCAAACCAAGTGTTGAGATTTTCTTTTCTTTGAAGGTTTGGATTTCAAAGAAAATGAATTATCTCTACAATGAGTACAATGCAATTTATTCTGTGCTTGCGTCAACAATTCTGAACGAGAAAGATTATTTCTTTTATTAAAGCACCATTGACAACAATCATCATATTTACATTTAGTTTTCACTACACCTTACATTGCTCATCATAGACAATCCTAGATTTTACAAACTTAATCTCTTTCTTCAAATCAACTTGCCTTCCACCTTTCCTTTCTGAAGAACAAATAAAACTATAGTTAGAAGATGATTTTGAGTAAGAAGATTTCTTAGGAACTGAATCAGATTTAGTCCTTGAGCTCTCTCCCACCTTAAAGATAATGTACTCCTTTCCAAATGATTTTGAACATTTAACTAAATATTTCATCTGAGTAAGACAATCCAGATTTGGTAAAGAAAATTCGAATAAAGCAAATTCTGTTTTTGTCGGAGTAAGTAAATTTGTGTTTTCAGAAAGTTCCTTAGCCACATCATCAATCAAGATAGAAGATTTATTAAGATCAACAAACTCTGATTTCTTTTGAGAATCTGAAACTTTCGAATTTGACAATTTGAATACTTGAGATTCCAATAGTCTGATTTCCTTTTGTAAATCAACATTATTTTTCAGACTTATTTCAAGATCTATCCCAAGATTCTCTTGAGCACTTTACAAATCTTCAATTATACATTTCAGATAAGAAACATGTTTATTCAGAAATCTTTTCCATAGCAGAGTTGAGATCATATTTATCAGAAATAGGAACATCAACTGAATCAGACTCATTTTTAAAATCGGTGTCCTCTGTCTTACATTCCTTCTGAAGATTGGAATCAACAGATTTAGATTTCTCAACTTCAGTTTCTGATACTTTTACCTCACTTGTTTTTGGAAATATTAGTTCAAATTCGACGAATTCCTTCTTGTTATTCTTATAACTAGAATTCACTTCATCGTACTTGAACTCAATAGATTTTAAACAGTGAGTTTCAGAATCATAACTGACTTTTGATACGTCTATCTCTATCTCCTCCTTCTCTTCTTTTGGAACATCAGATATAGGACTTTCTGATTTTACAAAAGTTTCAGAAATTGGAGGTATAAACATTGAAGATTTACCCATTTTGTCAAAATTGTAAAGGTTTTCGGGTGCTTTCTTTAAGACCTCGATTTCTGGTAGACCAAGACCCATTTTTGGATCGTAAAAACGTGTATCTTTTGGGTTGTTGATCAACTTTTGAAATTTAAATCTTCTAATTGCTTGATTTAAATCTGTCCTCTTTTGAAATTTAAATCTTCTAATTGCTTGATTTTTGAATATGCTTAAGCTCTTTCCTAAAGAACAATATCACATTTCAAATTAAGATCCATGTTGTCATCTTTCACACGTCTTGACTCTTTTTGTAATTCAGAAATTTTGGTTTCCAGCTTGGCTTTCTCAGCTCGGATTAAACATTTTCCTTTTTCCTTGTCTTTAGCTAAACATTTATATAGAAGTGCTTCATCTTGATATCTTAATAAAGAACTCTTTTCAACTCCAAAATTCATTTTCAACTTTTCAAATTCATCTTTCATGAAACTGAGTTGAGATATCAAGTTATTTCTTCATTTTTGGAATAATTATCAGAAATGTCAGAGCTTGAATTTACCTCAGATTCAGAATCATCTTCATCAACTTTGGCCATTAGGCTGTAGTGCACTTGAGTAAAATGGGTCTCTTATTCATCATATGATGATTCAAGCCATATTTCTTCTTCAGCTCTCAGTGCCTTACCAGTCTCCTTGGCCTTGACCAGGTGAGCTTTCTTTGAGTAATACTCAAAATCTTTAACTTTCTTAACTCTGCAATCTCTGGCATAGTGGTATGGCATGCCAGAATTGAAGCACTTGTTGTATTCTTTGTTTTTCTCTTTCTCTTCCTTCTTGTCTTCTTTCTTCTTCCATCTTTTCTCATACTTTCGTCTGTACTTTTCAGCTTTGTGATAGTCAGATTTGGGCTTCCGATAAAACTTTTTCTTCCCAAATCTCTTGTTGAACCTGTTTGTCAATAAGGCTAACTTTTCAGCAAACTCAGTGAGTTCATCATCAGAATCCTTACCTTCACTTTCAGAACTCTGAGAAGACTCTTTAGCTTCCGTGGTCAAAGCCTTTGACAATTTGCTTGAACTAGTCTTTACACTTTTCTTCTACTCAGCTATCAGGGCTAGGGATTCTTTAACTTTCTTTTGTTTATCTTTCAGCTCTTTGACTTTGTCCTTATGTTGGTTCAGGATGCAGAACAGATCATTCAAATTTTCCTCATCTATGTCCTTGCTCATTTGCAGCTGAATAGAATAGACATCCCACTCTGGCTGTAAGTTCTTAACAAACTTGAAATTTATCTCTAACTCTGTTTTCTTCACCCCATTCCTCCTCAGATCATTCAGGATAATGTTAAACCTGTTGTATGAATCTCTGAGAGTTTCACCTTCCTTGGCTTTAAATCCCTCATAAGCATTTATGATTTGATTCCTCTTGGTCTTCAGGGATTTCTCAGAACCTTGCAGTCGCCTTTCCAACTCATCCCATATTTCCTTTGCTGAGTCTCTGTTGTCTACCCTATTGTAGATGTCATTAGGGATGGCCATAGTCAGATAGGTCAATGTTTGTTCATCCAAGGCAACAAGCTCCTTATCTTGATCATTAATTTGAATTGGTTCTTTATTCACTGTTCTGGCAGGAACCTCTAGAGTTGTAGCTGTAGCAGGAGTAGCTTGAACAGTAATGTGAGGAATGTTAGGACCATTGATGATAGACTTAATCAAGTTTTTGTCCTGATTGTTCAAGAACTGTATCATCCTCTTCCTACATTGAGGATACTCATCCACTTGAAGCACCGGAGGCTTAGACTTTGATCCCATACCGAGCAAGTCTCTAGACATCTTGACTGAAAGTATGAAATGTGCTTGAAATGATCGTTCAAAAAATCAGAAAATTTGACTAAGGAAAAGTCAAACTTGGCAGAAGTAAACTTGTCGCAGACTGAATGAAGTCAATCATTTTTGTAGACCAAACAAGTATCACTTGTTGCAAAACTCTTATCGCAGACCAACCAAATCATTGAACTTCAGTTGTCGCAAGTCACTGAATATGAATAGTAACTTGTCGCTAACAACTGGTTACGACAACTTTACTTGTCGCAAACCGCAGGATCCGAGAAGTAGTCTTATCGTAAGAGGCTTGACTCGACAACTGCACTTGTCGCAAATGCCTAAACTCGAGAAGTACACTTGTCGCAACTAACTTCACCCGACAACTTTTCTTGACGTAAGTAACTTCACTCGAGAAGTTACTTGTCGCAGATAACAGATTACGACAAGTTTACTTGTGTTAGATCATAGTTTTGAGTCAATTTGTTTATTATGTTTTACTTTGTGTTGTTGACTTTTCTTGTATGCTTGTATATAGGTCAAGGCATGTTTGACCCTATATATAGCTTTGTTTGTCTTGTTTTGTGTAAGTAACTTTCATTCAGTCTAAGTCATTCATGTAATGATTTCATGTTAGATATATGACTACACCAAATCTTGTGACTAAATTCTCTCTACATCTTTTCTTTGTTTGATCTTTGAGTGGCATAATTGCTTGAAACATGGGATCACAATTGGTATCAGAGCTAGAGCAGATTATTTAGAAAAATCAACATCATGAATTGAAACAGAAATATACGAATTTCCAAGTTTAGAAAGGTTACTGTTGCATTGAATCCAATATTGTGAATTAGTGATGGATTGAATGTAAATTTGGTATTACAGTGATCGCCTAGTGAAGTAGAACAATTATTGTTTAGGTTGGTTAATCATTTGGTCAACAGATTGATAGAATTGGATCAATCTTTTCATTTTTAGAAGCTTTCTACTTTCGGACTGTCAAGATTCAATTCCCAGAAACATGTTTGTTCTTGATGAAATTCACTCTACAGGGTTGTTTTTGATGGTATAGAGATCAATTCTACAAAGTTTCAGAGTCAAACTACAAGAGTTGGATGGATTTCTGTTGAAAAGTTGGAAAATATATTCAAGATTCAAAGAATTCGCATGAAGAACTCGCAGGGCTAAGGAATTCGCAGATTGGTTGATTTTATTGTTCTTAAGGGAAGAATTCGCACAAGAGTATATACGAAAAGTTAAGATTTCGCATAGAGAATTATACGAAAAGGAGGAATTCACATCTGAGTCTTATAAAGTTTTCTAAGTAAGAAATTCGCACAAGTTCATACGAAAAGCTCAGAATTCATATCCTTTCTTATGCAAAAAGCTCAGAATTCGCATCCTACCTTATGCGAAAAGTCAAGAATTCGCAAATAAGCTCATGCGAAAAGTGAAGTTTATCTTTCTTTTTTATGCGAATTGTGTTTCTTATACGAATTCTTAGTGCATGCGAATTGTTTATTGTGAGTGTCATACGAGTTCTGTACTTGTAATCAATTTTGAGTGATTTTTCTGTATTTTTACTGTTAATTTTTCTGATTTTCTGACTAACGATCTTTTCAAGCTATATTTTTCAGAAAAACACTAATCATGCCTTATACAGATGAGAAGGGAAATCTGTTTCTCACCAACAGAGACTGTGCATTGTCATACATGCCAGAAATACTAAAGATTGAGGCTGAGAATGAAAAGCTTAAAATTCAGAATTCAAAGCTGAAGCAGAAATTGATACTTTGAATGTCAAACTTACAAAGGATGAGACACAAGTATCAACATATCAAGCAAAAGGCAAAGAATGGCTGAAGAAAGTAGATGAGAGACACAAGAATGAGAAAGCTGAACTTGAGAAATCTTTCAACCAGAAGTTATCTGAATTTTCAAAGAAAGCCGAGTCAGAGAAGAAAGAATTAGAAATCAAGTGTGCCAAACTTTTTAAACAAGTTTCTGACTTTGAAAAAATTGTTATTACTGAAAGAAATATCTTTGACAAAGAAAAGAAAAATACTGAAAGGAAAAATACTTTATTGTTCAAAGAGATTTCTGAGAAAAATCAGAACTTGGAAGAGTTTGAAATTGAAAGAAAACATTTTGAGAATGAGATTTCTAAACTCACTGACAAGTTAGCTATTTTATCTTCAGATATACAAAAGGAACAGAAGAGTAAATTTGATCTGCAAAGTAAATTTGATAAACTTTGTAATGAAAAATCGAAGTTGAATGACAAGATCAATCAACTTGAGAAAGCTAATGCTGATCTATCTGACAAGTTAGCATCTGAAACACCTGTATTATCTTCTTATGATGATGATTCAGTTGAATCAGTTTGCTCATTTCAATCAGTATCAAGCTTATTTCAAAAGATGGTTTTCAAGAAACAAAATGTCAAATCAGATGTCTTAAAAACAGATCAGATTAAATCTTCTAGTTCATTTTATGTTAAATTTGATGATAAATATGTTGCTTATTCTGGACTCAAAGCTTCTAAGAAAGAGAAGATGATCTGGGTTGTAAAGGGATCTCCAGAATCAGTAAAATACCAGAAATCATCTACAAAAGCTAAACAGAGAAAGAAAAACAGAGCTGAAAAAGGTAAAGCTTTTTACACCTGGTGCTGTCAAGTCTACCAAGCATCTGATCAGGTTAGCTAGAAGCAAACTTTGTTGTTCTTATTGCTGCAATGATGATTTTGTACACAAATCACATATCCACAAAAGGTATTATTCTCATAAGAACTTTAATGATACCGCATATCACAGAGGTGGAAACCGCTCAAAGAAGTTTTCACATACTAATTAGACTGGACCCAAATTCATCTGGATACCAAAACCAGTTAAACCTGTGATGCAGGAGCCTGAACTCAAGAAGGAGTAAGAAGGGATATGACTTCTGAGTAAATCAGCTCAGGACTCGGACTTTAATGTACAAGTGATGACTTATAGACAAAGCAGTCTAGGACTCAGACTTCAATGTCTAAGTGATGATCTTTGAATGTCAAATCATAACAGGGAGTTTTTCTTAAAATTGTCATCAATTGAAGTTGGAAGATTAATTGTTATATCTTATATAAGGGGAGATTGTTTTAGAAAAGAGAGAAACTGATCTAAATTGTTATATTTCTACATGTATGCAGATATGAAGGGGGAGCATATCCATACATCAAGAAAGATCCACAACATGTCAAGGGGGAGCTAGCAAAGAAAACACAACAAGATACATCAAGAAAGAACAAAGTCATGACAAGAGTTAGAAGAAACAAACATCAAGTCAAGGGGGAACTCAACAGATCAAATCTAAAAAGGGTTGTAAGTGTGAAGTGTGTGTAAATTGTTTTTGGAACTCAAAAACAGTTAAAAATGTCATTTTTGGAAAATTTCCATTTATGGAAAGTTTCTATTTTTGGCAAGATTTAAAAAAGTTTCCAAAAATAGCAAATTTCCATATTTAGAATGTTTTTTTAAAAGATGGAAATGTTGCTAAGGACAGAATTCGCATAACACTATCATGCGAAATCTTTAGAATTCGCATGTGTATGTTACACGAATTCTTGGAATTCGCATGTGTGTCTCATACGAATTCTAACTTTTCGCATGTGCCTTTATGCGAGAAGTGAAGAATTCACATCACACTGTCATACAAATTCTTGTTCTCACACATAATTTGCATATCGAGCCGCGCGAATTCTCACACACATTGTCTAATTCTTTCATAGACAATTCGTATACATGTCATCTGCGAAAAGTGAGAGGTCCAGTATACGCATGCCACGTGTCTTCATCATTCCTGAGTATAAATAGGGTTTATGTCTACGAAATCCTCACTTTTCGTATATTTCTTGAGCATACACGTTCTTTCCAGAGCACAAACCCTTAAAACCCTACCCTGTGACTTTGAAACTTCATTCGATTTCTTCTTGATTTTCTTGATTCAAAGGTTAATATTTCTTGATTTTTGTTTGTATCGTATCTATCATTTGTTCTTTGCAGGGTTACCCTATCTAGATTTTAGTTTAGGTTTTGGAATTCTTGGACTGTTCGTATTAAAGAACATCGACTGAACTTTGAATATTTTTGGATTATCTTGAACTTGATTAATTTCTAGATGTTAATTTGAACTGTAAAGAATGTTAATGTGTTAATCGAACCCCAATGATCACGAATTTTAACCTAAATCGATAGTTTTGGGATTGGATTTTGAATGTGACTCTTCGACTGTTCTTGTTGTTCTTGGTATAAACTTCAAAATTAATGGTCGAAATATGGTTGATTCTCAAAATTTATTGGTTAAAACAGTTTCTGATCATTAATCGATCTTAAAAGATTCAAAATATTGGGTTAAAACCCAAAATTTGAATTTTGGTATCTGGGTTTGGATGAAGTTTTGAAGATGTTCATAACATGTTTTTGAAGTTCATAACATGTTCTTGAAGTTCATATTAGCACTTAGAAATTTCCAAAAAATTCAAAGTTTATGCGAATTCTTGTTATGTGGTCCATACGAATTCTCGGTAACTCAGTGTCAAAATTTTCAAGTAGATAATTCGTATATCTTTCATACGAATTCTTGGGATTTCATGTTAAATTCTTCTAAGTGAAGAATTCGTATAATTGTTCTATACGAATTCTTGTCATACGAATTCTTGTGATTGATTTTCCTTTCCTAAGTGCAGAATTCGCATACCCCTGTCATGAGAATTCTCCACTTGTTATTTTTTTCAAAAATGGTTTTTAAGTGTCAAAACCTCATTTTTCACTAACCAATTGGACCCTGTCCAACATTGCTCATCTTTTTCAGGTACAATGGCAGAACCATTAGTAGACCAACATGTTTAGACTGGTGAGAATTTACCACATGAGGCTTCTGAGCAGTTTCCAATGCCATCATCTAGATCTGATTTCCAAGTGCCACAAGATGCCAATCCAAATCTTTTTCTGATATCACCAACTGAGATGAAACCCCAACAACCTAACAATCATCATCTGCAATTCAACATCCGAATTGATCCCTTGGTACTGGATATCCTGAGGAACCATCCTCTTAGGAATGCTTTAACTGCTCAAGCTGATGTTCCTGAACTATATGTACAGTAAGCCTGGAAGACAATCCTATTTAGTCACATGATGGAGAAAGGAGAGAATACCAATTTTCAAGCTGGAAATAGATCACTTCACATCTGTCTTAACTCAAGAAAGACTGAGATTCATCTTAAGTTTACTTCTGAAACAACAAGAGAGGGCAAAACTTCCTATGATGAGCTGCCATCAGATAATGAAGTGTTCAAGGGAATAAGAGATATGGGGTATCTTGGCCACATGACTCAAGTCAGTCATTTTAAGAAGAACAATCTGCCACCGATCTACTATACCTTATTCTCTGTTATCAACAGATGTCTGACTGCAAAGATTTATGGAACAAATAATGCAAGCATTCATATCCTCAAGTTATTCTACTCCGTTGTCCATGACTTGCACATTGACTATGCCAGTATCTTCTGGACTGAGCTATATGAGAAGGTGGTTGCAAAGAAAACTTCAAAGGCACCAAACTACATACCGTACCAGAGATTCATGGCTCTTATTGTTAGAAGCATGCTGAGGAGCAACCGACAGATACCAACAAGAATAAACCATCCACTTGCACCAGTGAGTGAGATGAGATATCTTATGAAGCAGAAAAGAGAATTTCCATATTCCATGCCTGTGCCTGAAAGCTTGTTAGACTATGCAAATCCAGAGTGTGATAGTATCTTAGAATATAGAGTCTATGGGACAACCAGAATCGGTTATCCCTACCCAAGGCTCAATACCTAGGAGATAAGAGTCAGTAAGGATTTTTGATACCGTGGGGGTACAGAAACAGGGAGAGAAGAGAAAAAATACTGAGAAGGGTCTGGAGGGGGTCGGAGACCAAGACTAGAGGCATCAGGGTCATAGTAAAATATCCCACATTCAGTGACACCTCCTGCTGATGAAGGTCATGGTTCTGACAATTATCTGGATCTTGCAGAACAAGCAGGAAATGAATCTGAAACAAGTGGAGTCCCTTCAGCAACAAGTTCTAAAAATGATGTGGAGACAGATACTGAGATAGCTGGAAATGGTGAATCAGATGATGATAGTGATAATGATGATGATGATGATGATGGTGCTGATGATGCTACTATTCAATCTGATGCACAAGTTGATGTTCATTCTGATGATCAATCTGATTTATTTGAACCATTCTATGGTACTGAAGCCATGGAAGTGGATGATCAAGCTCATGCTGATGTTGTTCTTATTGCTGTTGTTGGTGATATAAGGAGAACTGAGGGAGAATTAGTTGAAAACTTGGAGAGAGTGAGTGAGATTGAAGTAAAAGAACATGGAGAGCGTGTGATTACCCAAACTTACACTTCCAAAAGGGAAAGCACATCTAATACTCCATCTCATGTGTTGCGTTCGGGTATTCAAGACATAAGTAGCCCACTTATGCAATCGCACACCCAAGCCATCCACTCTATTTCTTCTCAACAAGAAATAGTTTCAACTTCTCACGGGGATATAGCACAAAATATACCGGGTTCTCATTCGGAGGATCAAGGTATTGAAACAAGAGAACAACAACCTCCGTTCTCGACTTCTATTGCTGCACCATTGAGTCTAGTGCCTATTGATATACCAATCGTCATTTCTAGGACACTATTTGAATCAGCTACCATCGGTTGTCTAAGTGACCCGATCGGAACATCCCGAGTAGATCCGCAATCTAGACTACGAGGACCGGATGGAAGTCCTGTCATTGACACATCTATGCCAACAATGAACACATGCCATGCATTTGTTTCTACAACTGTCATGCAAACGGATAATCTTCGTGATTCTGGAGTTACTAACCCAGACTTTGTATCTAAGAAATTCCTCGACGGCGCCTTAAAGGCTGTTGAAACCCGGATGTTTGAGAAGATAGAAGAGGAGATAGGAGGAGTAAAACGTTTCTTGAAGGGGAAAGATCCAGTATCTCAACCTGAACCTACACAACAAAGCCAACAAGTTCCAAACACTCAACCTGCTGACCTATCCATTGATGAGCTAAAGTCTTTTCTGTTTGCAAAACTTTTATCCCAAGCTCTGGATACTCAGCAAGACGCAGATCTTCTAACCCTTCTGCAATCCCACCATGAAATTCAACCGCCACAATCTGTGAAACCAGCAGATTTGGTTAGTGCCACATAGTTTCATTCTTTTAAATCTAACATTTTGTTTGCTCTATCAGATCTTAATCAGGTAGTTCAAACTTCATGTAATGCCCAGGAAACTGTTTCTACTAAGGAGCATGATTATGATCCAGATAATGATCATGAGGGGGAGATAAGTGAGAAACAAGCAGCTGGTGGTGGTTCTGGTGAAACAGTGTTGGTGGAAGAAATAGCTGAGAATGCTGAAAGTATGGGAAGGGGAACTGATCATGGTTCTGAGCAAAATGATCAATTGGAATTAGTACTGTATGTTGGAGAAAGAGTTGAATCAAGGGTTGAAAAGCCTAAGATTGCAACAACGCAGGAGATTTTGGAGATAACAGGTTTGCCTAATCCTGATGTTATTGCTCTTGAAGGAGATAGTTTTGATGAGGTGGATGCCAAGTATGAACTGTATTGGAAAATCAAGGAGGAGGAGAAGAAGATTGACTTTGTTGATATTTCCTCTGATAATGAAGTAGTGGAGGTAAATAAGATTGTAAGAAGAGCTGAGGAAGTTCCAACTTATGGTGAAAGTGTACTTGATGATATTTTTGAGGACAGAGACACAGAAACTTTGAATGTCATGTTCACTCAAAGTACTCCTGAGGATCTACATCTTAGTCCTGCTCATGTTCAATTGCCTGAACCAAGTATCGTTCCAACTGTTCCATCCTTTAGTGAGTTTGAATTTCCTGAAGCCCATGCAACTCAACCTGATGATGCTGAATCTACTGTCAATATGGATTATGATGCTAATGTTGAAGAGGAACTACCGTATCAGAAGAAGCCTGGTAGTCCTGTTCATCAAGAAGAATTTGTAAGAGAACCTCTACTTAAGCCAATTGTTGAAGAACCAAAAACAGGTCCTTCTGGTACTGCTGTAGAGGGTTCTACACCTTTTACAGGTTATGATGAATTTGATCCTACAGAAGCAGAAATTAAGAGGATCAGAAGAGCATTGAGAGTGCCTTATCTTGAAGAAGGTGTCAAGATCTTTGTGAGCTACATAAGGCAAATTGATCAAGTTCAACTCTTGGGGATTCAAGATAAATCTCCAGAGTACCAACAAATGTATGTCAGGATGCTGCAAGTTACTGGAAGAACATGTAAAGATGTCAGAAGTAGAGCAGAGATTCTGGAAGTTCACAGGGTGAGTATGAAGAAATACCAGAAGATTTGGTATCTTGAGTTCACTGTTCAGAGGAAAGATTTAGAGACCTATATCTTCAATGAAGCTGATTTTGCCAATTTGAATTTCAGAGACATAGAGTTCATGTATCATGATTTCAGAGACAGAACCAATAGACACCCTGAAATAATGTTTGCTCTAGACACTCTCAAGAGGTTTATCAAGAGGCATATCTACTCAACCTACCTTTATGACTTCCAGTTGGGTATTGAGATCAATCAAAAAAGAATCAACTTGCTTGCACCAGACATGAATCATCCTCTACTTGAAGAAACTCCACTTTACACAGTTCTAAGGGAGCCAGAACTTGGGGTTATGTATGAGAATGTGGATAAGAAGGAGAAAAGATTCATGAGAGCTGCAGAAATTCCAAAGTATTATGATGGAACATTGAAAGATGTTGTGGAAAAGATGCAAGCCAAGTATGAGGAAAGTGAAAAGAAGAGACTAGCTGAAAATGATCACATGCAAAGATTGGAAAGGATTTGGACTGAAAATGTTATCAATGCAATCAAAGACAGGATCAGATTCAGATTAGCCATCAGAAGGTTTGAAGGATATATGGGGATCAGGAGAACTTGTATGAAGAAGTGGACAAGTTGAAGACTTTCAAATTGCTCAAAAAGGGGGAGAATGTTAGATCATAGTTTTGAGTCAATTTGTTTAGTATGTTTTACTTTGTGTTGTTGACTTTTCTTGTATGCTTGTATAGAGGTCAAGGCATGTTTGGCCCTATATATAGCTTTGTTTGTCTTGTTTTGTATAAGTAACTTTCATTCAGTCTAAGTCATTCATGTAATGCTTTCATGTTAGATATATGATTACGCCATATCTTGTGACTAAATTCTCTCTACATCTTTTCTTTGTTTGATCTTTGATTGTCATAATTTCTTGAAACCTGGGATCACAACTTGTTGTACACTTAAGCTTGCGATAACTAGACTTGGCAAAATTTAACACTGAATGAACCTTACAACAACTTTATGAACTTGCGATAAGTAGGATGAACTTGCGACAAAGATGGATCTTGGTCAAGTTGATCTCAAACCTCAAAATCAGCCATAAAATCTTCAACACTTCGAATTTTGCTCTAAAAAATTTGCAGGGTTTTCCACGTTGTGATTCTGAACAGATCTTTAGCTGATGATTTCAACTAAAAACCCCTAGATTACAAGATTTAATCACAAGACAGTCTTATCAAACTTTCGAACAAAAATTGTACAAAAATCCAAAATTCACAAAATTAGTTGTGAATTAGCCAATGTGATCAATACAAGAACTGTTTCAAATCATCGTTCGAATACAACCCAATCAAAATTAGATTCAATTTACACAAAAATAGAAAAATTCGAATGTAACAGTAAACCTTCCAAAAATGGATGCGACAACTTCAAGAAACTTCAAATCTTGCCAAATTTGATCAAACTCTTCAAGAACTTCAATCAAATCATCTCTGAATTCTTCGATTTGCTATGATACCAAATGTTAGTCACAAATTCAAGCACACACAATGAAGATCACACAAAGAATCTAGAGAGATGTAGAGAGAGAAAATGTTTATGTCATATATCTCTTAAGTGCCACAAGATTACAATGTCATGAAGTGATGAAACAAATGAAATATAAGCTTTATATGCTAAGTCAAAGGATAAACCCCTTTGACTTTTACAAGGCATGAATTAAAAGATAAAATCTTTGACTTTGGTTGACTTTGACTTCCAACAATGCTTTAACAATGTATAACATGTTTCTTTAGTGGCGGGGCTCGCAAGGATTGAGGGATGAGAGTTGAGCCAATAGTGGTAATTTTTGAAGTTAGACTTTTAGGATTTGGCGTACAGATTGGATAAATTCCTTTTTGGGAAATGTTGGTGACAATTGGTTTAATCTAGATGGTAGTAGTCTAGATTAGTGAGTTGTCATTATTAATTTCCATTCTTTGAAATGTAAACGCTTTTACTACTTCCCTTTTTTGGGTGATTCCTTGTTATAGTTGTCCTTTTATCCATCCATTCTAGGTTTAAATTTACCTCTATTTTTAGGGGTGTTACAAGTTGGTATCATAGCTCTATTTAAGTGAACTATGTATAAACGTAAGATGTCTAAACTTAAGCCGAGATAATAAGTTATGATTTGTAAAATTGGGTAGAACTTCTAAGATAGGATGGTCTTATAGTCGACGGAATATACGCTAATTGAACCTTGTGGTAATGGTGACGAGAATTCTTATGTATAACTTATTCATAACTTCACTTAGCTAATGCTATTATGAATATGTTGTTACATGAGCATGCTTGATGTACTATTGTTATAACGATTGATGAATGTAGTAGTACATTTCTTTGTGTTTAATTCTTTTAACCTATCCTTACCCCTATTCTCATATGTGTGTGACAGATTAAGGATGGTAAGTACGTGAGGTAGACCACATACACATGTTGATGGGGGGGGGGGAGGCAATCGCTTCAACGACTGATCAACCGGAGAGGGTTGAGGCCGCTGTACGTCCACCCATACCGCCATTGTTGGGCGGAGGGCCCGAAGTGATTCCGAGGGTTGATTTGGCTTCGTCCAACCCGATCATTCATGAGGTAACCCCTCAATTTGAAATGATGTTCGGTATGATGCTGATGATGAATGAAGCCATTGGCAAGCAACAAGAGTTCCTAACGAAAATGATCGAGGACATAGATGTTAGCTAGGGGTGCTCACGGGTTGGGTTGATCGGGTTGAAGGCGTTTCAACAACCCAACCCAATGTTGGTGGTTTGAGAATTTTCAACCCAACCCAAACAAAAGTGCAACCCAACCCAACCTAACCCGTTTGAGTTGGTCGGTTTGGTCGGGTTGTGTTTAAACAAAGTAAAAGCAATATTTAAAGCATAAAAATAAGGAATTTTTTCTTTGAAATACGATCCATCATTCAAAAGAATATACGAGTTCATCAAATATTTAGGTATTACATATAACTTTCCAATAATGTCCTCTTATGAGTTCCATTGCTCGTTATTGTCAAGTTGTTTTTGTAACTTATACATATTAAAGGGAAATATAAATAATTTTAGAGAAGTCGCTAAACGTTTATCGTATTATCGGGTTGGTCGGGTTACTTTGAGCCTAACATAATATCAACCCAATAGCTTTGGGTTGTCCTAATTTTGTATCGATTATATGTCGGGTTACCTCGGGTTGATTTTTTGCCCAGGTTGATCGGGTTAGTCGGGTTGGTCGGTTTTTTGAGCATCCCTAACGTTAGCAACCGAAGAAATGAGATGATTGCTGAGAACATGGTTGTGGGAGGATCTGGGGGCACTAGAGATGGGGTCCCCACCGAGGAGCCTGGACCGGCGGATGCTAGGAAAGGTAGGAGGGTTTGCTCCTACAAATCCTTTATGTGTAGCAAGCCTCTGGATTTTACCGTGTCAGATGATCCAGTTGCCTGTATAAAATGAATCTGGGAGATAGAACAAACCATCGACACGAGTGAGTGTGACGAAGGCTAGAAAGTACGATTTGGTTCCTAGATGCTTCGGGGACCCACGCTTATTTGGTGGAATGTCACAAAGTCCACTATCGCGGCTACCGTTTTGGTAAAATTGACGTGGGCCTCTTTCATGGAAAAAGTTATGGAAGAGTATTGCAATGAGCAACTTATGGATCATACTGAAGAAGAGTTTCGAGCTCTTAGAAAGGGGGATACGTCGGTGAGGGACTACACCCGACGTTTCATGGATATGCTAGGTGTGGTGGGGCATGTGGTCCCGATAGAGAAAGAAAAGGTCAAGGCCTATCTCAAGGGCCTTCCAGCCGACATGATGGCTATGGTAAGAAACTCCAAAGCCATTACCTTTCGCGAAACCATAGAAGAAGAACATATCATGGAGGAAGTCTATGTGCGGGGTAAGGAAGAAAAGATCGTAGTGGGGGAAAGAGGAAGTGGGAGAGCCATCCGGGCCCTCTCAAGAGATCACGACCGTTTGTCCCAGGGAGAAACTTTGATATACACCCAGAGGTGAGGTGGTGTCCTTAGTGTCGGAGCAAACACCATGGACATTGCAACACCAACCAACTCAATTGCTTCAAGTGTGGAAAATCAGACCACACAACCAGGGACTGCCCAGTGAAGGGGCTTATATGTTTCGAGTGCAAGGCACCGGGACATTTCCGAAAGGATTGCCCGAAGTTGAAGTCGGGTAATGGCCAAGACAAGAAGGAAAACCCTCCCAGAGTACTCGGTCGAGCCTTCCAGATGACTACCGAGGAGGCTAAAGCATCATTTGATGTGGTTTCGGGTACGTTTCTCATAAACTTCATACCTGCCAACGTATTATTCGATTCAGGCGCAAGCTTCTCTTTCATATCAGATTCTTTTTGCAATAAACTTTCTGTGCCCACTAATAGATTAGAGGATGTCTTAGTGGTAGAGATAGCTAATGGTGGTCAAGTGGTGATCCATGATATATTGAAGGTTTGCACCTTAGTGATCGAGGGAAAGGATTTTCCGGTCAACTTATTGCCAATGCTAATCGGTGGGTTCGTTATAGTGATCGGGATGGATTGGTTGGCAGAAAACCAATTCGAAATTTTATGCTTGAAGAAGTTGATTCGAATACCAGTATCGGACGGTGAAATCGTCTTTATCTACAGTGAAAGGAAGAAACGAGATGTCGCGGTCATCACCATGACCAAGGCACGCAAGTGCTTGGTAAAAGACTACTCATCCTTTTTGGGTTCTCAATTGATCTTGATGTGTTCCCGATTCGTCTCGGTAGATTTCCCGATCCATCTCATAAACGTTAAAAGTGGTAGGTTATGATTCTACACAAACAAGTACACAAGAAATTAATCAATAGGTTCTCAATCGATCTTGATGAAAAATGTAACACCCTCAAATTTGGGAAGAACAACTAATTTAAAATTTTCAATGATACGTCAAATAAAGGATAAAATCCCTTTCTATGAATCAATACTGGAATGACCTCAAATAGAATTCTAGATTTAACCTCAACAAATAATAAACCAAGTCTTATATAAAGACTAGATAAAGGTCGAGTGTTACTAAAACCCATTAATAGTTAATATCTCCAAATGTGCGGAAGACATCACCCAATAGATACATCCTTCTCATGCATCTAACTAGTACTCAAGTCTTCAGGGTGTCGCTAGTATCATTCCCCAAAACACAAACCTGGTGCACATGCCGACAAATAAAAATTTTGGGCTTAACGCCTAGTGTGTGTCCTTGATTCAAGTTTCTAATCACAAATCAATTAAAAAACAAGATTGTTTAACTACCTATTTAGATTTCAATTTCACAAATCAAAGATTACAATCTGTTTCTCTCTTTCTCTCTCTACAACACTCTTTCTCTCTCTAAAACTCTCTCTCTCAGGATACGCGTACAAAACTCTCTAGTCATCTATCTATTAAAACAGAAAATATAAACTATTTATACCAACTATCTAAAACAAGGAAACAAAACAAAAACAAAACAATACATTGACTTTGACTTTTATTACACTTTGACTTTGACTTTCACTGAGAGTTGACTTTCCAGCTTTTGACTTCTTGTACTTTGACTTCTGGTCTTCATGATCTTGTATCCAACATATTTATGCTCTAAAAATCTCCCCATTTGGATTCAAGATCATCTTTGAAAGATTTTGGAATTCAGTCTTCTCTTTAGGCTTCATTATAACAATCTCCCCTTTTTAAGAAACTTCTTTAAGCACAAACAACGCAATCTCTCCTTTCTTTGACTGTATTCTTTCCAAGTCTGTCTTTGAAATTTTTTAATAATCTTCCCCAAACATGATAGAAACGATCTTCAATAATCTCCCCAAAAACTATCACCAAAACTCTTTCAGACTTCGGAAAGAAATTATCTTCAGAATTAGCTCAGATAACTTCAACAAAATAATCTTCAAAGAAAATTTCTGAAAACTCAACACAGCTTCAGAAAACTTCAACTTTGCTTGTACAATCTTTCAAACTTTGAACTTTATCTTCTTCACCTCTTTAACTTTGAAATTTCTGAATCTGACATTTCTTTAATTCATCTCCCCCTTTTTGATGAATAGAGCATCTATAGCATCAAAACTTTTACCAAGAAATGTCTTCGACCAATCTGATCTGTTCAAGAACCACTGATTCACCATCGATCCAAAACAAAGTATTCATCCAGTTCTTTTCAAATCCAGACAAATTAGGAATGTAACACCTGAATCAACAAATGAATCAGTTAATATGCCTGTTAGTAACACGAAGTTACTGTGTGTAACGGATACACATATGAAAGGAGCTTTTTGATGTTCACTCCCCCAGGGCTTCCATCCAATCATCGAAATACCACAAAGGCAATTTCTTTGAATGTTATGACAAGAAAACAAATTCCTTGTGTGTTCGTGCAAGTGATAGAAAGAATTAAGCATATGATGATTGCTTTTATAAAAGGCTCAACATTGTGTAAACCACTGAGACAACAGTAGATAAACACATACTCAATGTGGATGATTGAAATGCGAAGGTGGGGCAGACTTCCTTCTGTTTAAATATCCAGATATTCCAAATGAAAATCAGATAGATTATGTGTTGCGTCCCCAGAAAAAATATGAAACATTTTCTTTTTAAGAAGAAAATGAGTGGCTGGTGGGGTTTTTATCAAGAGTTGGCATGGGCTAGTTGCCTGTTTCAATAATGTTCACCAAAGAATCGTGAAACATTAGTAATGTGGCTGCCCGACTCAGAAAGTAGTTGGTGCAGAGTGTAATATTCTTTTACTCTGTTCTCACACCCTCTTTCTTTTAATCATTAAGCTCACTGCTAACCAAACTCTCTTTTCCATTTTACCTCAACGCACAACCCATACTCATTTCTTTTCGACTCCTCACACTCAATCACTATGGATTAACTTCTTGGGTAGGAAACACTGGTAAACGTGAATCCATAGAAGTTCATTGAAGTCCTAACACAAAGAACCCATAGTTTCCTATAAAGAATATGTTGCTCAAAAATGGTTTAACTTTATCAGTTAAAGCATAAATATACAAATGTCAGATGTATGTATGCTCAGAATAGAATCATGAAGATATGAGCATTTGAAACATTGAAGATATTTCAAACAAGTAAATTGAATGAATAGATAAGAATGCAAGAGACTTGTTTGAAAATCTGACATTGTATGAAAATGAATAGAAATGATATAGCAATTAAGGCTTATGGTCAAAAATAATGGATTTTGTCCATATGAATCAAAATATAGACATTCTTGAAAGAACGTTTCGTAATGAAATGACGCTAAAAAATCATTGAAGTGCAAGCGGGGTGTCTTACCATCGAAAAAAATATGTTTCAAATTTGAGACACGGTAAGAACATTTTAAACAAAAAGTCAAACCGGTGTGTGTGAATACTTGAAAGTATATAGAAAAGACAATACGCAAGTATTTATCTTTGAAAACACACGGTTTGTTAATCGTTGAAGCATAAGTAAAATGAAAACATTAAAATCACACTTCCAATTCATGAAATCTATTTAAGAATCGGGAAGTGGTTTGAACATTTAAGAATATGTTTTCTATGATTGAAAGTCGTCATTCTTTCAACCATATATGTGATTAAGATAAGAAATTTAACCTTCGTCGTGCAATCTTAAATCTCATGAAGTCAATCTGAAAATCATAAAAAATGATCTTGATAGCATCCTCTTAATCTACAAAAGTCTCAAAGTCATGTCAAAGCAACTTTATTCACAAAAACTTTATTGAAAATTAAATGACAGAAAGCAGTAAAACATTGAATGTAC
Organism: Arctium minus; assembly: GCA_954870635.1. Classification (NCBI taxonomy): domain Eukaryota; kingdom Viridiplantae; phylum Streptophyta; class Magnoliopsida; order Asterales; family Asteraceae; genus Arctium; species Arctium minus. Next base: position 129,237,379 of record OX941080.1, on the reverse strand, counting down.
GAGTTCTGATATGAAATAATCAGAAATATTAATTCATACTCCCCCTGAAAATATGCATCTGTAATTTGTCAGTGAAAAATCACATGATAGATTCACTACTCCCCCTGGAATGTAGATCATCATATCTTTTAAATGCATATTTCAGAAAAATATGTACTCCCCCTTGAAGATTGATTTCCTCATTTGAGTGAAGGAGTACAATCTTATATCAGACCGGGAGTATCACATCTTTTGGTCGTTAAAGTACGAGTCCTAAACTGTTGTGTTTAGAAGTCAACGTTCTCTTACTCCACTTTAACTTCAAATACCTGCATCACAGATTCATCTTTTGGTTTTGGTACCCATTTATATTTGGGTCCTGGCAGGTTATTGCAAGATTTTGGCTTCCATTTGTAAATGGACCCTTTGGATTTTACATTTGAAGCATAGGAACGATAAGAATATACATGATATGTGCCAAACCAATCATTAGAATATTTCCGAGACCCAAAATCATTTCTATTATAATCAGAAAACTTTTTAGCAAACGAAGATAACTGGAATAATTGCTTCATAGAATATCTCTTGTAAGAAGTTACAAGTTTTGTTTTTGAAAAAGCAACATTCACAATTACATCATTTTTACTATCAGTATCTTTATTACAATCAGAAATAGAAGATAATTTCGCAATCTCGTCCATCTTTTTCTTTGGTTGCCATTCAGACTTAACTCCATGCCTTTTCCTTTTCACATCTGAAAAATTTGAAACTTCAGAGTTAGAACGATGAGAATCAAACAAATGCTTCTTCTTTGACTTACCAGTGGTGATCTGTTTCTGTGAATGCCTAGATTTCTTCTTCTTACCTTTGGCAACTTTGGCTTTCACAGGAACTGATTTATCAACTTTCGATGATGTTTCACCTTTTTCGTAAACACTTGGTAATCCAAAAGAATTAACAACAAAAGATGAATGATCAGGAAGTTTAGTATTAAAATCAAATTAAGAAATACAGTCACCTAAATCACCATCAGAGTTTAAGAAATCAAATCCATCATTAAGTAAACTAGACATATCATCAGAATTTGAAGCCTTGTTAGAAAAATCAGAATTTTTCATTACAGTTACGAACACAGTTTGTTCTAAATCCATCAAAATTCTTTCTTCTGTCAGAGTATTCTCGAGTTCAAAAATTTTACTTTCTAACACAAGAGGAGGAACGTAAATTTTACCTTCGATAGGCTTTGCCCCCAACTCTTTTGAGGAATAACTCTCAAAATAATCATCAGAAAGAAATTTTGATTTATCAGAATTGTAACTGTTATTCAACCACTCGTATCGAAATGGAAGTTGAACTTTAGTTGTGTTCTTTCTTTTCTCAAATTCCTTGGCTTCATCCTCTTCAGATAATTTAGTCCATTCAACATGAAGTTCAGGATATTGTGGTGCCAGTTTTAGAAAACCAAAATCATAAAGTGCAGGCACTTCTGATATACCCTTTTTTTTAGGTAGTGTGGATTCTCATAACCGAGTCCCCAACACTCTTTGTTCTCTTTGGGTTTATTTAGATGAATGGTTTGTTCAGTTTGACCCAAAGTATATAATTTCCCTTCCAAAACATTAACTTTTTCAAGTAAAGATTTGTTTTCTTTTGAAAGCGAAGAATACATTTTATTTAGCTCTTTTGATTCAAACTCACACAGTCTATATTTTGAAACAGTTTCATATAATTCTTTGTGAATTATAGTCTTCTCTTTCGCGCTGGTGTCAACGTTTTTATGTAATGCTTCAATCAATACATTCTTCTCAACAATATCATTGCTAAGTTTCTGTATAGATTGATTTTTATCTTTAATAACACCTTTTTCACACTTAAGTTTAGACTCTAATTCTTGGAGTTTAGTCATCATAGCATGCATTTGGTTTAAAAAAATATGATTCAGTCATATCACATACCTCTTCATTCTCTTCTTCATCAGATTCTGCTTCATCTCCAGCTTCATCCACTATCTTTCCCATTAGGCAAATATGAGCTGTCTCTTCTTTCTCAACTTCCTCATCTGAGTGATCGAGCCAGAACTCGTCCTCAGCCATCAGTGTTTTCCCAGCTTCCTGCTGCTTTGCCAAAAACATCTTGTTTTTATAGTACTATGAATTTCGGACTTTTGGCTTTCGACAGTCTTTTGCAAAATGTCCAAGCTTACCACAGTTGTAGTACTTGGTAGATTCTGGCTGTTTCTTCTCTTCTGCTTTGTATGGCTTCTCATCAGATATCTTTTCTTCAATTCTTTTTCTTTCAACTTTCTCTTTATGTTCATAATTTCTGGAACCAGATGAATATCTCTGACTGTTTGAGCTTGGCTTTTTGTAGAAGTTCTTTTGAAAAGCCCTAGTCAACATAAGCATAGCCTGCTTCAGATCTTCGCAATCATCAGAGTCAGAGTTATCCTCACCTTCAGTCTCTTCTGATTCAGAAATTATCACTTTCTTTTTCTTTTTCAAGCTCACCGATTTCTTCTTCACTACAAGAGCAATTGGATCAACAACTGCTTTATCATCCTTTTTCTTCTCAGCTTTAATCTCATCTACCTCTTCTTCATTTTTCCTGAGAGTTTCATAAACCTCGTGGAGTGGGATTTCATTCAGATCTTTCATCTGTTTCATCTGTCTTGTAAATCTCTTCCACTCAGGCTGGAGAATACTGAGAAATTTGACATTCAGTTCAATTTGTGACTTATTCACTTTGTTCTTCCTAAGTTCATTCAACAATGTCACAAATCTGTCATAAGTACTTTCCATACATTCTCCTTCCTTGGCTTTAAACTCCTCATAGTTGTTGAGGCAGTTGGAAATTTTAAGCTGATTGCCGATCTTTGATCCAAGCATCATCTTTTCCAGTTGATCCCACATTTCTTTGCCTGTAGCTTTGTAGCTATCAATTTTGACATAGATTTCATTTGGGATGCCTTGAAGAATGTAAGTTTTTGCCAGTATATCAACATTTCTTCTTTTTAACTGCTCTTCAGTAAATTCATCTAGTGGTAAAGGATACTCTCTCTGTTCACCTCCAACAATATGAGTCTTCATGGGAATTGTCATGATTTCTTCTGTCAAAGATTTCTTGATAAGTTCACCCAATTCGTGTCTTTCAATAAAGTCCATGAACCGGTCTTTCCACTGTTCATATTCTCCTTTGAACAATACTGGTGGCTTTGTGTCTGTTCCAATAGCAAGAGCTTCTCGTGATGTCATATTGTTTAGAGAAATATGCAATAAGAAACTTGAAATTGATCGTTAGTCCAATAGAAATCACAAGAATACAAAATAACACTGAAATGAACTAGACAAAGAAATTTCTAAAAATAACTAAGTATAGAATTCGCAATCTACACTTAGAACAACAAAGAATTCGCAATGTACACTAAAAGCACAAGGAATTCGCAGGATAGGAATTAGAATTCACAAGCTTTAAGAAACAAACAGAATTCACAATGCACAGGAATTAGTAACACTCACAGAAGCGAATTCTGTCCTTGGAAAAAATTTTCAAACACTTTTCGCAAACAAGACCTCTGCGAATTCTGTACTTATGAAATATTTTGATAAAGAACTTTTCGTAAGCAACTCATATACGAATTCTGTGAAATTCTCAAAAGCTCCTTCTGCGAATTCTAAGAATCCTCAACACTCAGTATAGCGAATTCTTGACAATTCGCAATAGAGATAATTACGAATTATGTACTTAAACTTTTTGAATTAATCCTCTGCGAATCCTCTACGAATTTTATACTTGAAATTTTTTTCAGAAAAAAATAACTCTGCAAATTCTATGAAATTCGCAACAGACTCAATTACGAATTATTTGGATTTCTCAATACAGAGGACTGCGAATTCTGTCTGTCAGGATCGAATTCTCAACAAGAATAAAGTCTCAGAAACAATATCAAAGAAGTTGCAGAATAACACTTTGATATTCAATGTAACAGTAAACAAACAGTATATGATTAACAACTTGCAAACTTGTATTAAAATCACAAGATTACACACACAACCTCAATCTTGAAGAACAAGCTCTTTCAAGACGAATTCTACTTCTCTAGAATTAGGAACTATGCCTTGAGGTTGATTCTCTCTAAAACAAAAACTTAGAAAAAAAAACTGTATCTAAACTATTCTGTCAATTCTATACAAATACTGAACAAAAAGATAATTACAAAAAATAGAATATCTTTAGTATATCTTGCATAGTTATCTTCAATCCTTCCATGAATATCTTTATTCTTTACAGCTGTCATCCTCTCCATCCAGATCTTCAATTCATAAGCAGCAATAATCATAAGCAACATTAACTACTAAGCAGCACTAACCTCTAGCAGTACTAACTAGCTAAGCAGTACTAACTTTGTTCAAGCAGCACTAACTTTGACTAGCAGTATTAATTCTACTAGAAGTAGTAATACTTAGCAGTATTAACTTTGAAGTCTTCTAGCAGTAGTAATTCTGAACTAGCAGCATTAACCATACTTGATGAATTCTTTAGTTCCCAACAATCTCCCCCTAACTTGACTTTTAGGAAGAGAAGTCAAGTTCTTCAGATCTGATCTTCAAGATGCTTTCAACACTTCAGTTCACACTCCTAGATTAGGATCCAAACCCAAACTTTGATTAATGATTCTGCTAACCACAATCTTTGCCATTTCTGAATCTTTTGAACATGTAAGCTTTGCATTTAACATTGCTTGTAATTTGGCCTTGCTGTGATCATAGATTTTATCAACTAAGTAGTACTTATGATAAGCTCTGTCCACAGTGATAACATAGACTCCACACCTTTCAAATATCATCCAGTTTTCTATTCTTTGGAATTTATTCTGTAGATGCAGATCTCTGAGCACATGTTGAACTTTGCTAGGATCAAACATCATGCATAAGTACTCCATGGCTAATCTGATTAAGCTCATTCCTTCTCCTTTCAGCTCCTTTTCATACATCTCCAACCCAACTTTAAACATCTCTTCTAAATCTGATCTTGAACAGCTTCTTATGAGTCTACCCCAAGTAGAGTACACTTCATATATATCTCCCACTATCTTAATCCTGAAGTATTTCTTCCTTTGATCTTCCAAAATATCCCAAAAGATGACTTCTGGCGCTTTCATAGAAATGGGATCAGCTGAAACTGGTTCATCAGCTGTTGTAGTTATATATAGATCAAGATTATATTGCTTAGTGGATTGTTCTGGGTTCTTTACAGATTCAGTTGTAGAAGTAACTGAAGGTTCTGCTGTTTCTGCTGTTTCTTCAACTCTTGGCCTTTTGTTCTGCTTCTTGGAGGCTATAGTCTTCATCCTCTTCCCAGTTTTGGCTTCTACACCAACACTCTCAGATTCTTCCTTCATCTCCTCAGCTTTGTCTTTTGAGGGTGTGGTCTCCTCAGGGAATGGATTTTGAATATTAAGGTCATGCCTTTCCTTCATTCTTCTCTCAGCCTCTTCCCTTTGGACTGAATCCCCTTGAAGCTTGAGCATCTCTTTCTGATACAATTCCTCAACCTGAGTGTATGCCATGTTAGAGAACATCTCCCCCTTGACACCAATTGCACCTTTCAGGAAATTTATCATCTTTCTTCTTTCCTGATTGGCCAAAAATGTTTTGGAAGGTTGTCTCTTTTGCTTTTTGAATGGCATTCTTTGCTTAGAAACTTTCACAGAGCTTTTCTTGGCTTCTGCTGCATCTTTTAAACTCTCTTGATACTCAGCATTGAGTTTTCTTGCCATTATCTGTGCAAGCTCTCTATCCTTCTCTGATTGAAGTTGTTCTTCCTTTTCCAATTCAGCCTGAAGTAGCTTTGCCATTTCTTCATCCAACTCAATCTGACTCCTTTTCTTGGCAGGCAGTTCAGCTTCAACCATCTTCTCCTTTCCTTTTCCTTTTGACTCCTTTGCCTTTTCTGTTTCCTTCTGTTGAATTTCTCCTTCATTGATGACCACTCCCTTGGCCTTTTGAGTAGCCTTAGGAGTGTCATTCTTTGCTTTGATTAAAGTTTCAGCAATTTCCATTTCTTCAACAGAAAGCCCTATTACTGCTGCTTCAGCAGTATTAACAGTTTTTGTTGCTTCAGCAACATTAACAGTTTCTGTTGCTTCAGCAGCATTAACAGTTTCTACTGCTTCAACAAATTCTGTTTCTTTTTCTGCCTCTTCCTCCCCCTCAACCTCAAATGCCCTCTCAGCTGTATTTTCTTTCTCTGTTTCAGCCTCTTTCTCCCCCTTGTTGGAAGCATCTTTATTATTTGACCTCTTCTTCAACACAAACTGCTTTCTCCTCTGCTTGTGCACCAACCTTGTCACCATTTTCTTTAATTTGGCAATCTGTACTTGTTGGGACAAGATTACCAATTTCATTTCCTCTATCTCTTTGCCTTGTTTAATAACATCTAGGTTGATGTTACCCATTGTTTCCATCAATTCATCGTAGTCATATCTGTCCTCACCTTCTCCAGAAGTGTTACCCTCTTTTGAAGGATCATAGGATCTTTTTGTAGTGGAAGTCTTCTGCCTAGCAGAAGCACTATCCACCCCCTTGGTTTCTTGGCACCGGGGACCTTTGAATGATTGCTCATTCAAAGTTGCCATGGGGGAGGTCTTAGTTATGTTACCACTGTCCTCCTATGTGTTAGCAGGAGTAGTGGCAGCCTGCTCACCCATTTGCTCTTCCTCCTCCCCAGAGAGCACCTCCTTTGGGTTGGGAGACACCCTTGTGGTTTTCCTGTAGATATTCTCTAAGGGAGAATCCTCCCTTAGAGGGCTTAAAGGCTTAGGGGTTGATGGTACAAGAAGGGAAGGAGCCTTCTTTACCTGTTTCCTTTTGTATGTTTGGGTGATTGATGAAGTTGGTTTATCAAGAAGAGACTGGGGAATTAATTTAGGGTGGGAAGGTTGGGATTGGCTAGCAGTGGGTTGGTCTAATGGGGGCCTTGACCCTGCTGCCATACCTTCATCAGTTTGGGACACCACCATCATTGTAGAGAACAATGGGGTGTCAACTCCTTCCGAGTCCAGAGGAGATCTTTTCATGTTTGAAAAGACCTTACCTTTGGGAATTTTTGGTACATATACCCCATCAAAATGAGGTATATCCATCAATTCATGGGTAATAACATCTTGGACAAACCTGGGGTACATATAAAAACTCTTTTTACTTCACAGGTTTGAGACAAGATCATTAAAAATCATTTGGGAAAAATTATACTTTCTGGTAGTGGCTAAGCATACCAAAGCATAAGCAATGGTGCTACTGAACTCACTCCATCCAGTAGTCTTTTTAGAGATACAATGCATAAGGGTATGGACATAGAAACGCCATTGGGGTGAAAATTTGGCTTTTGAGAACTTGAACACACCCAATGGGCCTACATACCCCATTCTTGTAAGAGTAGCAAACAGTTCATCATTAGAGATAGAAGTTATACCAGAGGCATCGTCTAGACGTAGACTGATGCGAATTACCTCTTTAGTAACTGTCAAGGGTTTGTCACACACCCTTGTTTTGATCATTTGCACACCATTCTCAGTAACAATGGTGGCATTTGCCCAGAATTTCCTCTGATGCTCTATGAAGATGGTAGGAGATATAGTGAGAGCATGAGCAATGTGGCTGGACTTCAAAAAGTTGACTATCTGGTGAAAACCTTCAGCTTGTTTTGGCTTTTGGAGCATCGCGATTTCATTGTGCTCGTCAATGAACGCCATGGATGCCATTGACCTTGAAGGTTCTTGCCTGAAAACTTGGAACTCGAGAGAGAAAGGGTTTAGAGCGCAAGTGAACAGTATGCAAAGAGTCGTTATGAACTTTTAGGCGGGCAAAGGGTATTTATAGTATTCGGGACATAAGCAGTAGTAACCAAGAGCAGTATTAACGACAAGCAGTATTAACCACTAGCAGTATTAACTGAAAGCAGTATTAACTACTAGCAGTAGTAACCACTAGCAGTATTAACTGATAGCAGTATTAACCACAAGCAGTATTAACCACTAGCAGTATTAACTGAAAGCAGTATTAACTACTAGCAGTAGTAACCATTAGCAGTATTAACTGATAGCAGTATTAACTGAAAGCAGTATTAACTACTAGCAGTATTAACTGAAAGCAGTATTAACCACTAGCAGTATTAACTATGCTTACACTTTTAAGCTTTGTGAAGGACTGAGTACTGCTATACTTTTCCTGAAAAAGAAGATTAGGACCACCAAGAATAAACAATATACAGGTATTGAACCACTTTTTAAGTAGGAGCTTATTCAGAGTTGATCATTCCCACACTTGTTACCAAGAAAGTGAATCTACCCACATCAAATGCTTTGGTGAATAGATCAGCAAACTGGTTGTCAGTATGAACCTTTACAACTTGAATAAGTTTCTTTTCATTACAGTCTCTTATGAAGTGATACCTGATCTCAATGTGCTTTGTCTTTGAGTGCTTGACAGGATTATTCACAATGCTAATAGCACTGCTATTATCAATAAAAATTGGAGTGTGTAGAAAGGTTACCCCATAGTCCAACATTTGATTCTGAATCCATAAGACTTGAGAACAGCAACTTGCAGCTGCTATGTACTCTGCCTCTGTTGTAGATGTGGACACTGTGGTTTATTTCTTGCACTACCATGAAACTAGTCTTGCACCTAAGAACTGACATCCTCCAGAAGTAGATTTTCTGTCCAAGTTTGCTCTACCTAGATCACTGTCTGAGTATGCAAGTAGGTCAAAGGATGAGTCATGAGGATACCAAAGTCCCAATCTGGGTTGCCCTTTGAGATATCTGAATATCCTCTTAACAGCTTGATAGTGAGATTGCTTTGGCCTAACTTGGAATCTTGCACATACACAGACTGGAAACATTATATCTGGCCTAGAGGCTGTAAGATACATGAGAGAGCCAATCATGGATCTATAATGATGAACATCCATATCCTCCCCCTCAAGATCTGCTGTTATCTGCTTGTGTGTCTCCATAGGTGTGCTGGCAGGTTTTGAATCTGAGAAACCAAACTTGGTTAGAATGTCCTGCACATACTTGGACTGACAGATAAAAATTCCATCTGACTTCTGTTGAACTTGGAGTCCAAGGAAAAAAGTAAGTTCCCCCATGGAACTCATTTTGAACCTTTGATGCATTAGTTCCTCAAACTCCTTGCACATGTTGTCTCTTGTAGATCCAAAGATGATATCATCAACATAGATTTGGACCAGCAAGATATCCTTCTTCTTTCTCTTGATAAATAGAGTCTTATCAATGACTCCTCTTTCAAAGCCATTTTCCAAGAGATAGGATGACAGAGTGTCATACCATGCTCTTGGAGCTTGATGCAGTCCATAAAGTGTTTTCTTCAATTTGTATACCCTGTCTGGATAGCTTGGGTTTTCAAACCCTGGTGGTTGACAGACATATACTTCTTCTTCAATTGAGCCATACAGAAATGCACTTTTCACATCCATTTGATAGACTTTGAATTTCATATAAGAAGCATAAGCCAGGAATAATCTAATTGCTTCTATCCTGGCCACAGGTGCAAATACTTCATCATAGTCTATTCCCTCTTCTCGTGTATACCTTGATCCACCAGCCTTGCTTTATTTCTTATCACTATACCTCTTTCATCTCTCTTATTCCTGAAGACCCATTTTGTTCCTATTGCTCTTTGGCCTTTAGGAAGGTCTACCAGATCCCAAACATCTTGCAGCCTGAATTGCAGTAGCTCTTCTTGCATTTCTTCTATCCAACTGGACTCTTTCATAGCATCATGTGCCTTCTTAGGCTCAAGCTGGGATAGAAAGCAAGAAAGCACTGTATGCTGTTGATCTTGCATTTCTTGCAGCCTGCTTTGATTTCTAGTCATCATAGGAGAGGATATATCTCCTATTACCAGTTGTGGAGGATGATTCTTTTGAATTCTGTAATGATGATTAGGTTCTTCATTAAGTCCCACCTCTAGATTGGAGTCATTCAACTCAACTGAGGTGTTTTCAGCAGCTACTTCTGATTCTTTATTGTCTTGAGTCTCCTCATCTCTACTTTCTTCTTCACTCTGACTTGGTCCAGTAGATGGTTCCTTTTCACAGTCTTCAACAGGATCCACTGTGGGTATGGGAAAGATCACAGATTTAGACATACTGTCTTGGACTTGGGTAGTTCCTGATCTTCCACTCCTTGAATCTGCATAATCATCACTACTGAAACCAAAAGAGTTAGTTAGTGAATCAATGTCAAATAGCCACTGAGGACCAGACCCAATTGGATTTGGTGTGTTCTCATTGCATTTGACATTGTCACTTTCTTCAATTATTCTAGAAGAAGAGTTAAAAACTCTGTAAGCCTTACTCTGAGATGAGTAACCAACAAGAAATCCATCATCTGCTTTGCTATCAAACTTACCTAAGTGAGATTTGGTATTGAGAATAGTACAAGGACACCCAAAAGGTTTGAAAAATCCAATAAAGGGTTTTCTTTTATTTAAAAGCTCATATGGGGTCTTGTTCTTTGGCTTGACCACTAGAACTCTGTTTTGGACATAACAGGCAGTATTAATTGCTTCAGCCTAGAAGGTAATTGGCAGTTTTGAATCAGCCAACAGAGATCTAGCAGCCTCTATTAGTGTCCTATTTCTCCTCTCAGCAACTCCATTCTGTTGAGGAGTCCTAGGGGCACTATATTGTCTCTCAATGCCTTTCTCTTCACAAAAGGTGTTTTGATCAAGATTTTTAAATTCAGTCCCATTATCTGATCTAATGACTTTTACTTTTTGATTAGTTTGGTTTTCAATTCTTAGGATAAAGGATTTGATCAGTCCACTTGTCTCATCCTTAGTCCTTAGAAAATACACCCAAGTAAATCTGGAGTAATCATCAACAATAACCAAGCAGTAAGCTTTCTTGCCTATACTCATAACATTTGTAGGACCAAACAGATCCATATGTAGTAATTGGAGACAAGAAGAAATAGTGTTTAACTCTTTGGTCTTATGAGAAGTTTTGTGCTGTTTGCCTTTAAGACAAGCAACACAATGATCATCACATGAAAATACTTTTGATGGTAAACCTCTTACAAGGTTGTTTTTAACAAGTTTGTTCATAGTCTTGAAATTCATGTGACACATCCTTCTGTGCCAAAGAGAGGATTCATCCACAGAAGCTTTTGAAACAAGACAGTTCATGGATGAATCACTGTCAACGTTGTCCATATCTAGACAATAAACATTGTCCTTTCTTGGAGTTCTAAGTAGTATCATGCTTTCATCAACTACCTTGAACCCTGGAGCAAGGATCATACACTCTGTGTTTGTAAATAATATGCTATGTTGTTTGTCACAAACCTGTGATACACTTAACAGGTTGTACTTTAACTGATCAACATAGTAGACATCCTCAAATGTCATCTTACCTTTTGTAACATTACCTTTGCCACTTATTTTACCTCCAGTAAGATTATCTCCAAATGCAACATGTCCTCCATTGATATGCTTGAAATCCTGAAGACATGACATGTTGCCTGTCATGTGCCTAGAGCAACCATTATCAACATGCCATATGCTCCTTCCCTTGAGCTGTTGGTTGCCCTGCACATAAGATATATCAGTTAGTATGAATTGGGAACCCAAGCCAAAGTGGTCTTGGGTACCCCTTTCTCATCAAAATACTTGCATTCTTTCTTGACAAGATTTTTAAACTTTGACTCCTCATTTCTGGAGTACTTTGTCACAATGATAGGCTTGGAAACACTTTTGCTAGAAGCAGTACTGGTTTTAAAAGTACTAACTGCCTTAGCACCACTTGCATGCTTAGCAGTACTAACCTTGTTAGAAGTAGTAACTGTGTTAGCAGCAGTAACTGTGTTGGCAGTATTAACCTTTGAAGAGGTACTAACAGTATTAGCAGCATTAATATTTTCAGCAGTACTAACACTGGTAGCAGCAGTAATGCTTCCAGCAACACTATCCCTGTCAGCAGTACTAACAGTTTTAGTGCTTCTAGGTACCCACATTTTAATACTTTCTTTTAAAACCTTTTTCCTCATGGGGCCCTTACTTTCAACAGATTTCTTCATCACATGTTTCTTTCCAGCCTTCCTATAACCAACAGGTTTTTGCACAAATCTTTGAAAGTTCATCTGTTGGTTAATAGGATTAAAGAAACAATGCTTAGCCAAATGGTTTAACTTTCCACATATGAAACAAGGCTTTGGTCTATTGATTTTACTCAGATCAATGCCTTGTTTTTGTGCCCATTGGTTGTTCCAGTTTCTCTGATTTCCCCTTGGTTTATCATGTTTTTGGGGCTTAGATGTATTGCATGCACACTGCTTGCATGGGATAGGGTTCACAACAGTGGTCTGCTTATAATGAACCTTCTTGTTCTTTCCCTCAGTCTTCTCTATCTCATCGGACTTGATCCAATGCTTTCCACATCCCTCATTGGTGATTATGTGGTTTTCTACAGGAATCTCACCACTCACAGTGTTGTCTTTATCCTTGACAACTTCTTTCTCAGTTTTATTCTTAACAACTACTTCATCTAAGGGATCTATCTCAGTGGCTCCCTTAGGTAGGTCCTTCCTATCCTTTGTTTCTAACAAATCTGAACTAGGAGGGATTTAGTTGTTGTTATAGGGTGGTGGTGTGGTATTGTACCCTATTCCTCTTCTCAGTTTATCATGAATCTGAGATTGTAGTAAAGAATCCATAGCTTTAGAGGCATTGGAAAACTTTTCTACATCTAGCTTGACTTTAGCTAGTTCTACTCTTAGCTTTTCACTCTCTTCTTTCGATCTGGTCAGTTGAAGTTCTAAGTCATTCTTCTCCCACTTCCAGTAGTTTGTGTCATAAGAGTGTTGAAGCTCATTGGCTTGAAAACCCTTAATCTGCTCTTCAAATCTCTCAACTATCATCACATAATCTTTTATGTCCTTTTCCAATCTCTTAAGGTCATCACTCATGTTCTGATTGTGATCCCTATACCTTTTAACAGTGTTAATGAAATTTTGAGAACAAAGATTGGAAGTTACCTCTGTTGGGAGATCAGACACCTCTGCCATTAGAGCTTGGTTCTGGATGGCCTCTTCAGCTTGATCACTCCAATCAAACCCCATGCCTTGTTGAGAGACAAGGGCTTGTGCAGAGTTTCTGTTATTATTGAAGCTTCCAGATTGAGCTTGTTGGTGGTTATTGTTTTGAGGCATTCCACTTCTGCATTCTTTAGCAAAGTGTCCCTTCTGATGGCATTTATAGCATTCCACCTTTGACTTGTCAAAACCTGCTCCATCTTCTCTTCTTTGTGAGAAGTTGTTCCTTCCAGTTCTTTTGATGAACTTCTTGACTCTCATAGAGAGCATGGCCATCTGCCATTTAATGTCCATCTCTTCAAGATCATCTGGATGGAGTTGTTCCAAGTCATCATTAATGAGAGAAGAGTTTCCATGACTTGCTAGAAAGGCTTCAAATACAGTTTCAGTGCCTTTCTCTTGAGTTGCTCCATTGGCAGCACTAACTGATTCAGAGTTGGAAGTAGAATCAGTTGATGCTGAAAGGAGTGCAGCATTGTGAACATATCCAGAAGGCCTCTTCTTAGCCTCTACCTCAGAATCTCTTCTCTAGAGCATTCCAGAGCATCTCTGCATCAGTGCAGTTGTAGAACTGATGTTGATATTCATTGGGGATAGCCAAGAGCAAAGTGCTTAAGGCTTTCATCTCTGTCTGTCTAGCCTTTCTTTCTGCATCAGTTTTTGGTGGAGTTCTCTTTCCATCTGCACCAATCTTACCTGCTTCAGAAGGACCATTCTCTATGATATCCCACATAGAATAGTCAGAGAGGAGTATGTACTGCTTGATTCTGATCTTCCACATATCGAATTCATTGGGTCTGAGCATTGGTACCTTTGAGACCAGAGTACTGTTTGATTCTGCAAAGTTTTCCATGATGAATGAATAGATGTTTCTGAGAGAACAGGCTCTGATACCACTTGTCAGGATCGAATTCTCAACAAGAATAAAGTCTCAGAAACAATATCAAAGAAGTTGCGGAATAACACTTTGATATTCAATGTAACAGTAAACAAACAGTATATGATTAACAACTTGCAAACTTGTATTAAAATCACAAGATTACACACACAACCTCAATCTTGAAGAACAAGCTCTTTCAAGACGAATTCTACTTCTCTAGAATTAGGAACTATGCCTTGAGGTTGATTCTCTCTAAAACAAAAACTTAGAAAAAAAAACTGTATCTAAACTATTCTGTCAATTCTATACAAATACTGAACAAAAAGATAATTACAAAAAATAGAATATCTTCAGTATATCTTGCATAGTTATCTTCAATCCTTCCATGAATATCTTTATTCTTTACAGCTGTCATCCTCTCCATCCAGATCTTCAATTCATAAGCAGCACTAATCATAAGCAGCATTAACTACTAAGCAGCACTAACCTCTAAGCAGTACTAACTAGCTAAGCAGTACTAACTTTGTTCAAGCAACACTAACTTTGACTAGCAGTATTAATTCTACTAGAAGTAGTAATACTCAGGAGTATTAACTTTGAAGTCTTCTAGCAGTAGTAATTCTGAACTAGCAGCATTAACCATACTTGATGATATCTTCAGTTCCCAACACTGTCCTTAAGAATTTTTCAGAAATAACTATGCGAAATCTGATGATTCCAACGAATTCTTGAGGTTTTCTGCGAATTCTTTCAACAATTACGAAATCTTGATCCTCTGCGAGTTCTTGATATGAGTCTTGCGAGTTCTTGAATAAGTCTGTGAGTTCTTGAGTTTTTGAATAAAAACACCTCTGAATCGACTAAAAACACATCTAGATCTCAAACTTCGATCTGAAACTTCGACAAACTAACCACAAACACCCCTAAAACCAAAAACTAGCAACTAATTTCAATCTAAAACACATTCTAATACAATTTGATTCAAAGAACAGTGCACAAAACTCGTGTTACTCGAACTCTACAAAAACAAAAAATTCGTGAAAATTACAGTGCAATTTGTGAACCAAACTATACAAACTCGATCGAATACATCATACAAACTTATTTCAATCAATTACAGACTCTAAATCGCACAAGAACTCAAAAATTGATCTAATCTTTACGAACACAGTGTCGACTTCGGTTTTCTTGATTTGATTTCAATTGAACCTGCTCTGATACCAATTGTGTGTCCCTGATTCAAGTTTCTAATCACAAATCATTTACAAAACAAGATTGTTTAACTACCTATTTAGATTTTAATTTCACAAATCAAAGATTACAATCTGTTTCTCTCTTTCTCTCTCTACAACACTCTTTCTCTCTCTAAAACTCTCTCTCTCTCAGGATACGCGTACAAAACTCTCTAGTCATCTATCTATTAAAACAGAAAATAAAAACTATTTATACCAACTATCTAAAACAAGGAAACAAAACAAAAACAAAACAATACATTGACTTTGACTTTTATTACACTTTGACTTTGACTTTCACGGAGAGTTGACTTTCCAGCTTTTGACTTTTTGTATTTTGACTTCTGGTCTTCATGATCTTGTATCCAACATATTTATGCTCTAACACCTAGTGAGTTGAAGCAGTTTTCATCATAATTATAAAATGGTAAAACCCAAAGACTGGTTATTTAAAACATAGTTTCTCATTATGAAATGCATTTATCATAAAACAACATCTTTCCAAACCCATTACTTTCGTGATGAAAACACTAAATCAAAACACCCACTCAATATGAATTCAAAACCCAACACTCACTCCCAAAACATGAATGAAGTTAAATAGCCAAATATTGAAAACCTAGATAAAACTCTATTACCCAAATCATTCAGAAATATGTATAAAGCTTAATAATTCAAAACCACAAATCATGGATATCAATCCATACTCAAAACGTCACCGAAAACATAGATAATACTCAATACCCAAAACAACACATTTCGGTGACGGAGGAGATTCGTTTTCATTGAACGTGGCAGGAACATAAAAGTATACCACATATCTATGTTATTGAACTACACCTCAAATCATTGACTTTAGTGCACACTTTATTAATCGTCACCTCAAGTCATCAATACCTTTAGTGAACACCACTCATTGGGCATCACCTCAAGGACACAATCCCTTTAGTGCACACGCCTCACGGGGATCCACCTCAAGGATACCCGATCTTAGTGCCCATTCGATCTCTAGTAGAGTTTCAACCTCAAGGTTCTCATTCGACCTTTAGTGTCTACTCACTAGCATTCAAGTTAGGAGTCTCAACTCCCTACTTGATAACCCAAGATGTTTAACCCTTATGCATGATAATCCCGAAATTCGACATTATTAATGATATAAACCTAGTAGAAATTGTACCATCCCAAGGGAAATAGTGATTAAATTAATAGGTTTTTGAAAGAAAGTACAAGACGAGACGAAATGAAGGGAAGAAGAGCAATCCAAGGAAAAATGGGGAAAAAATTGATTTTAGAAGATTGGGGGAAGTTGTGATAAGCCAAGGAAATCGGGAGAGGAGTTTAAAGCATCAACTGAAGAGTCAGGAGCTCCGACGACTTTCCGCACAGGTTTCCTAGATCCGTGCAGGTTTGGGCATAGCGGGCGACTTTCCGCGCGACCAAACTCATGCAGAACCCACGCTGGAAACTGTTTGCCTTTTGTCGGATTTTCAGCTAGGGTTTGTGGAGTTACGTTTTATGGGGAGTTGATGGCGACTGAAGGGACGATTTTTGAAGCAGAGAAGTAACTGGGGAAGCAGAAATGGTGGGGAGATCTTGTGGGGATCGATTATTGAAGCTTATTGCAATTACGTGTGGTTGAAGATTTGATACCTCATGGAGTTTTTGTTACTTTTGGGCATTTTTCTTAGAAAAATGTTTGGATTTCCAATTTCTTCTCTTAGTATTTTGTTTTTCAACACCCCTATCATGAACTAATCCTTAAATGTTTTGGTTGGATGAATTTTGGGTTAGATAATCAAGTGAACATGTGATTGAACTTTGTATTAGGTTTATTTCTTCTCAATGAAGCATATGACATGGTTTTTACTGCTTTCATTAGCCTAATCAACTAGTGAATGATCCCTTGATCTTAAATTCTTTGAGAAAAGTTGTTTGAGATTTGAAGTTAATGTTGTGTGCCTAGGGTGAGAATTGGATAAAGATATATCGATTCAACTCTAGAGTTTTTAATCCTGTTTTGCGTTATTTTTGGGAATCAATTGTTGAGATCGAGAGATGAAAAAGTTCTTATTAAATTTAAATGTTATCATAGCTTGAGAGAGTATAATAACTATTTTTGTCATTAAATCATTGATAGTCAACCCTTGTTAATTAAATTGTTCCGTGTTAAAACCAACCTGAAAGGATTCCAATCCTCCAACAGTCTTTTCCAAATCCGATTTTGCTCGTTTTTAAGAGTTGTTTTTTATTAGTAGTTACTCCTATCTTCGATTTGTTTCATTGCAATTATAAATCAAAATTTCACCGTCTAGTTAATAGTTAATATAGTCATTGTGATACTAAGTACCTGGTTCCTTTGGTTCAATACTCGTACTTACATATGTATTACTTGAGTCAACACCGTACATTTGCGGTCCGATTTAGGAGGGTGTAAACCTATCTTATCAAGTTTTTAGCGCCGTTGCCGGGGAGCCTGTTTTGTAATGATAACACTACCAGCTATAGAGATTATTATATTGGACATCTTATTAATTACTGCTTTTTTCTAGTTCTACTATCTCTGGATTTAAAAGTTCGTGTGTTTTGTATTGCAGGTTACTCTTTGGTTTATTCTAAGGAGGAGACTCTTTAGAGATCTTGAGCCAATCAATCTTGAGATAGAGAGAACTGCACGCCAATTGAGAAGAGAATCCATAATCCAAAACTTAAGAAGAATGGCGGAGAATGGACATAATGGCGATCAACCGGACAACAATAATCCTCCACCACCACCACCAGCTCGAGTACCAATGAGATCCTTCGCCAATCCGAATGTGGCGGTGGTTCATAGAGGAGTACAAGCACCGACGGTTTCCGTAAACAATTTTGAAATCAAACATGACACAATCCAGCTTGTACAAGCCAATCAGTTTGGAGGATTGACAACGGAGGATCCGCACAGTCATCTACGTTCTTTTGAGAAAATCTGCATCACATTCAAAATGAACGGTATACCGGATGATGCAATCAAGCTACAGCTATTCCGATTTTCTCTAAGAGACCGAGCCGCCATTTGGGAAGAGAATTTACCTGCAAGGCAAATTCATACATGGGACGAACTGGTGTCCTCATTCCTCAATAAATTCTTTCCTCTGGGCCATACGACTCAACTCTTGGCGAAAATCACCTATTTCTCTCAATGGGACTAAGAGTCGCTATATGAGGCATGGGAAAGGTACAAGGCTATGTTGAAGAAATGCCCTCATCATGGGTTGAATGGGTGGATGATTATTCAAACATTCTTTGGAGGTTTACATCCGCAATACAAGAACGATATAACAGCCGCTGCGAGTGGAGCTCTAATGAATAAGACCTATGGGGAGGATCTCGAGCTCATATAAAATTTGTATGAACATATCTACGCTATTCCACGTTCATCAATCAGAAGCTTAGCTAGTGTTCAGGAATCTGAAGAGTTGAGAAACATAAAGGCACAACTAGCCACCATCACTAATAAGTTAAAAGGGGTTTCTATTCAGGCGCCACTACCTAGCAATGAGGGTATGTCAGATCATTATTCGCAGTTTGACCAACCAGAGCAAGTTAACTTTGTTCAGAATCGGAATAACAGACCGAGGAACGATCCGTTCTCTAACATATACAATGAAGTTTGGAAGAGGCATCCAAATTTCTCGTGGAGTCAACCATAAAATGGTCCAAAAGATACCATGAGGCAACAACAATTCGGTAATCATTCTAACTTTTCCTCTTCTTCTCATTCTAATAATCTGTATCATTCTCCAGGTTATAATCAAAGGAAACAAGAGGAGGGGCAAGCTTTGTAGAAAAAGTCGGGACTCGAAGAGATGATGTTGAAGTTTGTATCAAATATGGACACTACTGTGGATTGGATTACTTCTTCAGTAAGCATCCTCACTACCACAGTAAGTACAGTGAAAGCGGCTACTGATCAGAATACTGCATCCATTCAAATTCTGGAGCGATAAGTGGGTCAAATAGCTGAAGCCTTGCAATCCCGAATCCAAGGCCAATTTTCAAGCCAAACAGAAAGAAATCCACGGGAAGACTGTAATGCCATTCAATTGCGAAGCGGTAAGCAACTGATCAGAGATCCAACCCGAGAACCAGTTGCTGATAGCTTATAACTTAAAGGTACTGAGGTGAATCTATTAGAAGTGGAGGAAAGGGAGGTAGATGAAGAGATATAGATGGAAAGGCCAGAGAACAAAGATAAAGGAAAGGAGCAAGAAGGCATGCCAGTAAAGCACAAAGATAAAGGAAAGGAACAAGAAGGCACACCAGTAAAGCCAACCGTCAAGCCTACTGTACCGAGAGTACCATATCCTAACAGGCTTAAAGCATATAAGGATGATGTTATTTTTTTCTAAATTTCTTTAAGTTTTTAAGAAACTGCATATTAATATCCCTTTTGCAGATGCTTTGGCACAAATTCCCTCATACGTGAAGTTTTTGAAGAATGTCCTTTCTATTAATAGGAAGATTGAGGAGCATTCGACTGTTACACTTACGGAAGAGTGCAGTGCTATAATCCAGCACAAGCTTCCCCCGAAACTCAAAGATCCAAGTAGTTTTACTATCCCCGTTCATATTGGGAACTCTGAATTTAGTAAAGCATTGTGTGACCTTGGTGCAGTTATTAACTTAATGCCCCTGTCTATTTTTAGGAAGCTCAGACTTGGAGAGGTACAACCTACAAATGTGACGCTGCAACTTGCTGACCGATCAATCAAATACCCCTACGGAGTTATTGAAGATATTATGATCAAGGTGGATAAGTTATACTTCCCGGTAGACTTTGTGGTCCTTGACATGGATGAGGATAAAGAGATACCATTAATCCTCGGCCGACCTTTTCTAGCTATAAGAGGAGCCCTTATAGATGTGAAAGGAGGCAAATTGACACTCAGAGTGGGAGAAGAGGAGGAAGTCTTCAATGTTTTCCGGGCTGCTAAACACAAATTAGAATAAGAAGAGTGTTATAGGGTGGATGTGATTGAAGCCGGACTGTTGTTCCAGTATCAAGTTCAATCCATACAAACACAAATCTTCAATCACAAGTCATATGTATTGATTATAAGATGTTTACAATGAGTTTCTCTCTCTAAAACATAATACTTTCTCTCTCTAAGTCATATATCTAACATGAACACAATGATCTCTAAAAATCTCAATCCACACATCTAGTTACAATGATTACAAAGGACACAAGCTATTTATACTAAGTCAACAGAGTTGACCTTTACAACAACTTTAGAACAATTACATAAAAGACCCTTTAAATCTTGAATACAACATTTAAGCTCAACAATCTCCCCTTTTGGATTGAAGATTAAAATTTTTTTATAGCAATCTTTAGTTCTTTCTTCTTCAGCTCTTTAACACTTTTCAGCTCTCTTGATCATAAAGAAACTTCAACTTTGTATCTTTTAAAACTTCTAAACTTTAAACTCTTCATCTATTGAATACAAACTCTTTGATCTCTCTCCCTCTGACTAAAGCTTTGACATATATCTTCACTTTTACATGCTTTATATCTCCCCAAATCTTTATCTCTTCATTGATTTGTATATTTCTCTGCTTGACAAACATCTCTTCATTTACTTTCAAATGCAATCTCCCCATTTTCTTCAATTTTCAATCTGCTGTTTCTCCACATGTCTTTATCTTCTTTTATACTTCTCCCACTGTACTTGCTTTATTTCTCCCTTTGACTTGAATTCAAACTTTCTTTTAGAATCATCAAAACTATCTCCTCTTTATATTTCTCCGACTTGAAAAATCAAGTATCTCCCCCTATTTGATATAATGTCCTGACTTGAAACATTCAAAACATCTCCCCCTTTTTGATGAATTGTGAGCATCAGAATCATCAAAACTCTTTTCAATGTCAGCATAGTCTTTGAAAATAATATCCCCCTTTGGAACAAAGTAACAATCTCCTCCTTCTGATCTGAATAACCGTCAATTCAAATATGTTTATATGAATCTTTTAAAGTTCAGAAAAATTGAAAGTTGTAACCCTGAATCAACACATGAAACAGTTAGAAATGCCTGTAAGTAGCATAAAGCCACTTAGTACAACAAATGTACTTTGGAAAGGAGATTTTTGATGCTCACTCCCCTAGGGCTTCCATTCAATCATAGAAAAACACAAAGGAATTTCTATGAACGTTATGACAAGAAAACATATTCCTTGTGTGTACGTGCAAGTGTAGAAATGATTGAAACAACATGTGCTTTATCAGGCTCAAATTGTGTAAACTGTTAAGACAGCAACAAGTTTTCCACGCACTCAATGTGCATGATTGAAGTGCGAAGGTGGGCCAAACTTCTTTCTTTTTCAATATCCAAATCTTACGAATGAAGATCAAATAGATTATGTACTACGTCCCCAAAAAAAATTGAAACATTTCTTTGTTGAGAAAGAAATGAGTGGCTGATGGGGTTAAAGCAAGAGTTGGAATGGGCTACTGCCTGTTTTAATGATGTTCACAAAAGAATTATGAAACAACAATAATGTGGATGCCTGGCACAGAAGTGGTTGGTGTAGAGTTCTCTTATTATTTTAACTCTGTTCTCTCACCCTCTGTTTGTTTTCAATATGCTCACTTCTAACCAAACTCTCATTTACATTTTACCGCTCATCGCACTGAGGTTGTTCAACCGTATGAACTTCCTCCCCCACTCTTTGATTTATGACCCCTCACCCCTCAATCACTTAGGGATAACTCATTGGGTAGTAAATACTGGTTAATGTGAATCCATAGAAGTTTTTTAAGCTCTCACACATTTCCCATGAAATTTTGTCCTAAAAGAATATGTTGTTCAACAGTTTAACTGAAACAAAAAAAATATCAACACATGAAAACATTGTCATTTGAATGTATGGTCCACAAGAATATGCAATATATTTGATCATTTGAACTTTGAAGATTTCTCAAAACAAGGATATTGAATGAATGAAATGAAATTAAAAGACTTGTTTGAGTATCTGACAATGTTTCATAGATCAAATATCATGAAGGATAGACGTGTAAGGTTAGGGTATCAAAGAATTTGATAGAGTTTATATGAACAAATATAAACAATCCTGAAATAAACTCTCAAGTTGAAACGATGTATGATGCTCAACAACATTGAAAGCAAACGGGGGTATTACCAACGAAAATTGTTTCGTTTTGAGACATGATAATATCAAAATCAATAAGAAATACTGAACTGGTGTGTATGAATACTTGACAGTATATGGAAAAGATAATACACAAGTATTAATCATTGGAAACACATGGTCAATTAAACAATGAAGCTCATATATGAAAAATATTTAAAATCACACTTCTAAATTCATGAAATTTTTTTGAAAATAAGAAGTGGTTTGAACATTTAAGAAAACATTTTTTCATGGTTGAAAGTTGTCCTTCTTTAAAACAATCAAAGATTAAGAATTAGAATAATTTACCTTTGAACTCCCCCTTGAAGTGTCCTAAAAAAATAACTTCTCTTTCTCCCCCTTGAGATATGTTTAAAAAAATTTTCTTACTCCCCCTTGAAATATTGATCATTTCAGCTTAGTCATTCAAGAGCAAAATCTTCGTAGTGCGGGTTCTGAACGAAAGTATTCAGAAGCCATTGTTTCATACGCTCTGTAGAAAACTATAACTCCCCCTAAAGAAATGAATTACCTGCAAAAGATAAAATGATTTTGGTATTTATCTAGGATGATTCCTCATTAGTCAGTAATATTGTCAGGATCGAATTCTCAACAAGAATTAATTCTCAGAAACAATATCAAAGAAGTTTGCGGAATAACACTTTGATATTCAATGAAACAGTAAATCAACACAGTAAATATGAATAACAAACTGTAAGCTTTTATTTGATGCTTTGCAGTTACAAGATTACTCACTCAACCTCAATATTGATGAACAGGCTCACCAATACGAATTCTACTTCTCTAGAATTAGGATCTATGCCTTGAGGTTGATTTTTTCTCTAAAAGAATGAAAACTAAAAAAATTGTTATTATTTTTTCTATTCTAAACAATACTATATATATATACTGAATACAAAGATAATTACAATGAATAAAATATCTTCAGTATATCTTCTATGTATATCTCCACGCTTCCATGTATATCCTTTCATACGAATCTTTATCATATAAGCAGTATTAATCTTCAGCAGCATTAACTTCCTTCTAGCAGCATTAACTACTAAGCAGTACTAACCACTAGCAGTACTAACTAGCTAAGCAGTACTAACTTTGTTCAAGCAGTACTATCTTTGACTAGCAGTATTAATTAACACTAGCAGTAGTAACACTCAGCAGTACTAACCTTTATGTCTTCTAGCAGCATTAATATTGAACCAGCAGCATTAACCACACTTAATGAATTCTTCAGTTCCCAACAATCTCCCCCTAACTTGACTTTTAGGAAGAAAAGTCAAGTTCTTCAAATCTTCTTTAAGATGCTTTCAACACCTCAATTCATACTCCTAGATTAGGATCCAAACCCAAACTTTGATTAATTATTCTGCTAACCACAATCTTTGCCATTTCTGAATCTTTTGAACATGTAAGCTTTGCATTCAACATTGCTTGTAATTTGGCCTTGCTGTGATCATAGATTTTATCAACTAAGTAGTACTCATGATAAGCTCTGTCCACAGTGATGACATAGACTCCACACCTTTCAAATATCATCCAGTTTTCTATTCTTTGGAATTTATTCTTTAGATGCAAATCTCTGATCACATGTTGAACTTTGCTAGGGTCAAACATCATACATAAGTACTCCATAGCTAATCTGATTAAGCTCATTCCTTCTCCTTTCATTTCCTTTTCATATATCTCCAACCCAACTTTAAACATCTCTTCTAAATCTGATCTTGAACAACTTCTTATGAGTCTACCCCAAGTAGAGTACACTTCATATAGATCTCCCATTCTCTTAAGCCTGAAGTATTTCTTCCTTTGATCTTCCAAAATATCCCAAAAGATAACTTCTGGAGCTTTCATAGAGATGGGATCAACTGAAACTGGTTCATCAGCTGTTGTAGTCATATAAAAATCAAGATTATATAGCTTATTGGATTGTTCTGGGTTTTTTACAGATTCAGTTGTAGAAGTAACTGAAGGTTCTGCTGTTTCTGCTGTTTCTTCAACTCTTGGCCTTTTGTTCTGCTTCTTGGAGGCAATTGACTTCATCCTCTTCCCAGATGTAGCTTCTATACCAACACCTTCATGTTCTTCCTTCATCTCTTCAGTTTTATCTTTTGAAGGTGTGGTGTCCTCAGGGAATGGCTTTTGAATATTCAGGTCATGCCTTTCCTTCATTCTTCTCTCAGCCTCTTCCCTTTGGACTGAATCACCTTGAAGCTTAAGCATCTCTTTCTGATACAACTCCTTAACCTGAGTGTATGCCATGTTGGTGAATATCTCCCCCTTAACACCAATTGCACCTTTCAGGAAATTTATCATCTTTCTTCTTTCCTGATTGGCCAAAAATGTTTTGGAGGGTTGTCTCTTTTGCTTTTTGAATGGCATTCTTTGCTTAACAACTTTCACAGAGCTTTTCTTGGCTTGAGCTGCTTCTTTGATGCTTTTCTGATATTCTGCATTCAACTTTCTAGCCATGATCTTTGCAAGCTCTCTATCCTTCTCTGATTGAAGTTGTTCTTCTTTTTCCATTTCAGCCTGAAGTAGCTTTGCCATTTCTTCATCCAACTCAATCTGACTCTTTTTCTTGGCAGGCAGTTCAGCTTCAACCATTTTCTCCTTTCCTTTTCCTTTTGTCTCCTTTGCCTTTTCTGTTGCCTTTTGTTGAACTTTTCCTTCATTGTGCAAAAACTTCTTCATAATCTATGCCCTCTTCTTGAGTGTAGCCTTGAGCTACCAGCCTTGCTTTGTTTCTTATAACAATACCTCTTTCATCTCTCTTGTTTCTGAAGATCCATTTTGTGCCAATTGCTCTGTGACCTTTAGGAAGATCTACTAGATCCCACACATCTTGTAGCTTGAACTGTAACAATTCTTCTTGCATTGCTTCTATCCAGCTAGATTCTTTCATAGCATCATGTGCCTTTTTAGGCTCAAGCTGGGATAGAAAACATGAGAGCACTGTATGCTGTTGATCTTGCATTTCCTGAAGCCTGCTTTGATGTCTAGTCATCATGGGAGAAGAGACATCACCTATTATCAACTGTGGAGGATGATTCTTTTGAACTCTTGTGTTATGACTAGGTTCTTCATTCAGTCCAGCCTCGAGATTAGAGTCATGCATTTCAACTGAAGTGTCTTCAGATGTCACTTCTGATTCTTGAGTCTCCTCATCTCTAGTGTTTTCTTCATTCTGACTTGGTTCAGTAAATGATTCCTTTTCACAGTCTTCATTTACTGTGGGTATGGGAAAAATCACAGATTTAGATATACTTTCTTGAACTTGTGTGATCTCTGATTCTCCACCACCTGTTCCTGTATACTCATTACTGAAATCAAAAGAGTTAGTTAGTGAATCAATGTCAAATAGCCACTGAGGTCCAGACCCAACAGGATTTGGTGTGTTCTCATTGCATTTGACATTGTCACTTTCTTCAATTATTCTAGAAGAAGAGTTAAAAACTCTGTAGGCCTTACTCTGAGATGAATATCCAACAAGAAATCCATCATCTGCTTTGCTATCAAACTTACCTAAGTGAGATTTGGTATTTAGAATTGTACAAGGACACCCAAAAGGTTTGAAGAAACCAATAAAAGGTTTTCTTTGATTTAAAAGCTCATATGGGGTCTTGTTCTTTTGCTTGACCACTAGAACTCTGTTTTGGACATAACAAGCAGTATTAACTGCTTCAGCCCAGAATGTAATTGGTAATTTTGAATCAGCCAACAGAGATCTAGCAGCCTCTATTAGTGTCCTATTTCTCCTTTCAGCAACACCATTCTGTTGAGGAGTCCTAGGAGCACTATATTGTCTCTCAATACCTTTTCCTTCACAAAAGGTGTTTAGATCATGATTTTTAAACTCAGTTCCATTATCTGATCTAATGACTTTTACTCTTTGATTAGTTTGGTTTTCAATTCTTAGAATAAAGGATTTGATAAGACCACTTGTTTCATCCTTAGTCCTTAGAAAATATACCCAAGTAAATCTGGAGTAATCATCAACAATAACCAAGCAGTAAGATTTCTTGCCTAAACTCATAACATTTGTAGGACCAAACAGATCCATATGCAATAACTGGAGACAAGAAGAAACAGAATTTAACTCTTTGGTCTTATGAGAAGTTTTGTGTTGTTTGCCTTTAAGACAAGCAACACAATGATCATCACATGAGAAGACTTTTGAAGGTAAACCTCTTACAAGGTTATTTTTAACAAGATTGTTCATAGTCTTGAAATTCATGTGACACATCCTTCTGTGCCAAAGGGAGGATTCATCTATAGAAGCTTTTGAAACAAGACAATTTAAAGATGAATCACTATCAACATTGTCCAAATCAAGACAGTAAACATTGTCCTTCCTTGGAGTTCTAAGTAGTATCATGCTTTCATCAACTACCTTGAACCCTGGAGCAAGAATCATACACTCAGTATTAGTAAATAATATACTATGTTGTTTGTCACAAACCTGTGATACACTTAACAGGTTGTACTTTAATTGATCAACATAGTAGACATCCTCAAATGTCATCTTACCTTTGGTGACATTACCTTTTCCACTTATCTTACCACCAGTAAGATTGTCTCCAAATGCAACATGTCCTCCATTAATGTGCTTGAAATCCTGAAGACATGACATGTTGCCAGTCATGTGCCTAGAGCAACCACTATCAACATGCCATATGCTCTTTCCCTTGAGCTGTTGGTTGCCCTGCACATTAAATAAATCAATTAGTATGATTGGGGACCCAAGCCAAAGTGATCTTGGGTCTTCCTTTCTCATCAAAGTATTTACATTCCTTTTTAATGAGGTTTCTAAACTCAGAGTACTCTTTATTAGAGTACTTTGTCAATATGATTGGCTTAGCAGAATCAACACTAGAAGCAGTACTAACCTTAGAAGTACTAACAGAGTTAGCAGTACTAACAAGTTTAGCAGTACTAACCTTGTTAGCAGCATTAACATTGTTAGCAGTAGTATTACTTCTAGCAGCACTATCATTGTCAGCAGCACTATTTGTGGTAGCAGTACTAACAGTTTTAGTGCTTTTAGGAATCCACATATTGACACTTTCTTTAACAGAATACTTTTTCTTCATGTGGCTTTTAGTTTTAACAGTTTTCTTAGCCACATGGTTCTTTTTAATTTTCTTATAACCAAAGGGTTTTTGCATGGATCTTTGGAAATTCATTCTTTGGTTCATAGGATTGAAATAACAGAATTTTGCAAGATGATTCAATTTGCCACAGATAAAACAAGGTTTTGGTCTATTGATTTTACTCAGATCAACCCCTTGTTTATGTGCCCATTGATTATTCCAGTTTCTTTGATTTCCCCTCTTTTTGTCCTGTTTTTGGGGCTCATTCTTCTTACAAGTACACTGTTTGCAAGGACCTGGATTCACAACTGTGGTCTGTTTATAATGGACCTTACCAGACTTTTCCTCTGTCTTCTCTATGTTCTTGGATTTGATCCAAGCCCTTCCACAATCCTCATTGGTGATAATGTTGTTTTCTATAGAAGTCTCACCACTCACCTTGTTCTTCTTACTCTTGCCAACCTCTTTCTCAGTCTTATCCTCAACAATTACCTCATCTAAGGGATCTATTTCAGTGGCTCCCTCAGGCAAGTCCTTCCTATCTTTGGTGTCTAACAGGTCTGAAGTAGGAGGAATGTAATTGTTGTTATATGGTGGAGGTGTGGCATTATACCCAATTCCTCTTCTTAATTTATCATGAATCTGATTTTGCAGTAAGGAGTCCATTGCTTTAGAAGCATTGGAAAACTTTTCTACATCAAGCTTAACCTTGGTTAACTCCTCTTTCAGTTTTTCAACCTCCTCTTTAGATTTGGTCAGTTTAAGTTCTAAATCCTTTTTCTCCCACTGCCAGTAATTTGTGTCATATGAGTGTTGTAGTTCATTGGCTTGAAAACCTTTGATTTGATCTTCAAATCTCTCTACTATCCTCACATAGTCTTTTATATCTTTTTCTAGTCTCTTAAGGTCATCACTCATCTTCTGATTGTGATCCCTGTACCTTTTAACAGTGTCTATGCAAGTTTTAGAGCAGAGATTAGAGCTTACCTCAGATGGGAGATCAGATACTTTAGCCATAAGAGCTTGATTCTGAATAGCTTCTTCTGCTTGATCACTCCAATCAAACCCCATTCCTTGTTGAGAAACAAGGGCTTGAGCAGAGTTTCTGTTGTTATTGAAGCTTCCAGATTGAGCTTGTTGATGGTTGTTGTTGTGAGACATTCCACTTTTGCATTCTCTAGCAAAATGTCCCTTCAGATGGCATTTGTAGCATTCTACCTTTGATTTATCAAACCCTGCTCCATCTTCTCTTCTTTGTGAGAAGTTGTTTCTTCCAGTCCTCTTTATAAACTTCTTAACCCTCATGGAGAGCATGGCCATCTGCCATTTAATATCCATCTCTTCCAGATCATCAGGATGAAGTTGTTCTAAGTCATCATTGATCAAAGAAGAATTTCCATGATTAGAAAGAAGAGCTTCAAATACATAATCAGTGCCTTTATCTAGATTTGATCCATTAGCAGCATTAACTGATTCAGAGTTAGCAGTAGAATCAATTGATGCTGATAGGAGTGCAGCATTATGAACATATCCAGAAGGCTTCTTCTTTGCCTCCACCTCAGCTTCAAATACTCTAAGATCATTGTACAGATCATCAAGTTCTTTGTCTTCCAACTGATCATTCTGTCTGAATGACACAGTGTACATGGTCCATTCATCTCCAAGGGACCTTAAGAACTTTCTGTTCACATCATCTTGATCAATCTGTACTCCCATAGTAGCTAGTTCACCAATTAGTTTATTAAACCTGTCAAAAGTTTGAGTCATGGACTCATTCTTAGTTGAGATGAAGTTTTCATACTGTTGTTTTAAGATTGCCTTTTGATTTCTCTTGGTACTTTTAGTACCTGAGAATCTCTTCTCTAGAGCATTCCAGAGCATCTGTGCATCAGTACAATTGCAGAATTGGTGTTGATACTCATTTGGAATGGCCAAGAGCAGTGTGCTCAAGGCTTTCATCTCTATCTGCCTTGTCTTCCTGTCTGCATCTGTCTTTGGAGGGGTTCTTTTGCCATCTTCACCAATCTTTCCTGCATCAGATGGGCCATTCTCAATGATGTCCCACATAGAGTAATCTGTGAGGAGAATATATTGCTTGATTCTGATTTTCCACATGTCAAATTCATTGGATCTGAGCATTGGAACTTTTGATACCAAAGTACTGCTTGATTCTGTAAGATTTTCCATGATGAATAGTTTGTTTCTGAGAAATCAGGCTCTGATACCACTTGTCAGGATCGAATTCTCAACAAGAATTAATTCTCAGAAACAATATCAAAGAAGTTTGCGGAATAACACTTTGATATTCAATGAAACAGTAAATCAACACAGTAAATATGAATAACAAACTGTAAGCTTTTATTTGATGCTTTGCAGTTACAAGATTACTCACTCAACCTCAATATTGATGAACAGGCTCACCAATACGAATTCTACTTCTCTAGAATTAGGATCTATGCCTTGAGGTTGATTTTTTCTCTAAAAGAATGAAAACTAAAAAAATTGTTATTATTTTTTCTATTCTAAACAATACTATATATATATACTGAATACAAAGATAATTACAATGAATAAAATATCTTCAGTATATCTTCTATGTATATCTCCACGCTTCCATGTATATCCTTTCATACGAATCTTTATCATATAAGCAGTATTAATCTTCAGCAGCATTAACTTCCTTCTAGCAGCATTAACTACTAAGCAGTACTAACCACTAGCAGTACTAACTAGCTAAGCAGTACTAACTTTGTTCAAGCAGTACTAACTTTGACTAGCAGTATTAATTAACACTAGCAGTAGTAACACTCAGCAGTACTACCTTTATGTCTTCTAGCAGCATTAATATTGAACCAGCAGCATTAACCACACTTAATGAATTCTTCAGTTCCCAACAAATATCAAAATGAAATCAAAATTGTGAACTCCCCCTCGGATTAAGCATAGATATCATAAACTCCTCCTAGACACATACATAGAATCACATACTCAAATAGAAATATTAAGCATACCTAACTTGCTGATTAGAAATTTGAACCTCTTTTCATCCAACGGTTTGGTGAAAAGACCCGCAAGTTGATAGTCTGTCTGTACGAAGTGCATCTCTATCAATCCTTTCTCCACACGGTCTTTGATGAAATGTTATCTGACATTAATATGTTTGGTATTTGAATGTTGCACCTGTTGTCCTAGATTTGTCTCATAAACAATCAACTACACCAAGTTTATCAAAGTTTAGTACGAAAGCTTAATGTGTAAATGAAGATTGCAAGGTAGAAAATAGTAGAGAATGATAAGAGGAATCAATGACAAACAACATACAATGATTGAGTAAAAAATGTCATATGTATTGATGAGTAAATGATTGATTACAACAACAACACCAAGAACACAAACAGACTATGTATAATTCTCTCTTACTCACAAAAACTCTCTCTCTAGCTACTGTGTGATTTTGTGTGTGTAAATCTGTTGAGCATATCATAGATTGTATGATCCTCCTACCCAAATCTTCGATTTATAGGATAATCATTGGAAAGTCAAACCAATCACCAATAGGAGCCTGCCAAGTGTAAAGATGAAGTAACCGTTTTGGGCTGACGTGGTAGAGCAACATTGGTTGCAGTAGCTGTGAGAGAGATGACTTGTTGAATTCTTCAAGAATGGTAGCACATAGGTTGCACAGAAGCTTTGTGGGCCTTGGATCATATTCTGGTTAAGGACTCTTTGTGCTTGGTGAATGCAAAATTTCTGAAGACAAAACAACTATCTTCAACAGAGGTCCTCTGTCTCTGAGGAATTATCTTCTTTTTGAATACTTTTACAACTCAAATTCTGGGGCTAACAATCTCCCCTAAGTATTTAAAAAGAAAAAAATAAAACTATGGAAATGAAGTACTTCTAGTCTAGAAAGCAAGAGGTGTTAAATAACCTCTGTAAAATGAAACTTCATTAATCATTGAGTACAAAAACTTTTACAGAAGAAAGATTACATAGGGAAATCATCCACTTTGTTTGTGAAGCAATCAGATAGCGTTCTACGCATGGACATGATTAACTCCCTAAAGCTAATCTGAGCATCAATCTCAGAAATCATCTTCTCTGCTGTCCCTTGCTGAACTCTGGCAGTGCCCATTCTGTGGCTTATAGTTCTTTTTAATTTCAGTAGGGTGTCATTAGAATACTTGTGACATTGACGTGGCTTGAATATTTTATTTCTTCCATCATCGTCTTTGTACACGAAGCCATTCTCGGGTTCAACGATAAGAGAATTGCAGAAAATGTCTTCTATGCCAGGAATAAGATCATATGGGGTTGTTACTGACAACTTGTCGACTCCCAACTCCAGAGTTATCTAGAAATCGACTTTACTGTAGTATTTAACTTGTTCTCTCATCACGTCCTTGATGAATCCATTGGCAATGGTGAATTCCTTCCTCGTACCTAGCCTTTGTTCTGTGTAAACGTGCAGTTGGGGCAGATCATATGGACAGAGGTTGATCAGGTCTGCATCTAAGAAAATATACTATTCCCATCCTTCTTTTCAACTCTGTACTTGGCATACATTAAGGTATTGTTGGCAAAGGAGTGCAAAATGATCACCAGAACTTGCTTGATATCGTATTCTGAGAATACTTTGCTCTTATCTTTAGCGGTCATCCAGAACCTCCTTCTCACCTCCTCCTTCATCAGAGGATGAATGTTGGGGGCGATGAACACTGCCTCGTCTTCTGCGTTGTAGATGTAATTCTAGATGTTTTCATGAAAGGTAAGCTCATTCGGTGGGGGTCTGGGGATTGGAATCCTCATCTCATCCATCGATCTTACTATGTCCTTCACTCTGTCATTTGTTACTTTCTGTGGCACGGTTGGCTTGGCTGTGATAGAGGACTTCTTTGCTTTTGGCGCAGAAGTGGTGGCAATGGACTTCTGTGGTTGAGTTGTAGACACCTTCTGTTGATCCTCTTCTGCAGCATTTACAGGTTCTGTTAGGGAGTATTGGATGGACGCAATTGTGATCTCTGGCATTAATTCTGGACTTGTTGGCTTGACAAACCTTGCCAGATCCTCTGCTATGAATTCTGACCCAATCTTTACTACAGGCTTTGGTAGAGGTTGATCTGATAGATGCTGAAAGTGAAGAGGGACCGACACATGTTTTCTTCTGGGTTGTGCCCTCTGAGCTTAATGGAACTGCAACTAGGGGAGTCACAGAGACTGGTTTTGCAGCAATAGTTGGCTTCTTCTCCCCCTTATGATGACCCGAAGGGCCAGAGCCATCAAGCCCTTGGTCATCATACTTCCTCCTCTGGGCTTCTGCCTCTACTTGGCACGTGGAGGGTGCCTTCCTCTTCTTTTGCCCTGTGGGCTTTAGCTTCCCTTTGACATAATTTTCTATCATTGATACGATATCTCCTACAACCAATGTTGCCTTGTTGACCTCATAGTCACATCTGAATCACATCAAGGCAACATTTCTTTTGATTGTTTTAGCGACTGACCTCATTGTAACATCAGAACTTATCACCAATTGAGTTGACCCTCTGTAGCAGAGCTTCCCCAAGTTTGTGAAGTTCAGCTTTTATTACGTAGTCGGCGGAAGGGGTCAACTGGTTCTGTGGTTGTGAAGCTGGGACCATGGTATTGGGAACCGTGTACTGGATTTCTAAGCGAAGCTTGCTCAAGGATTCCTCTGCGGTGTTTGAAGGGGTGGCCAACTCTGTATATTTCTTATTGACGATCTCTGCCAAGCACTTTATCGCCTCTATATTAGCTTTAACTACCTCTGCCATGGTGTTGAATTATTCTTGAGAGACTGCAGAGGCAGAGGCATCGACTATCTTCTTTAACTCAACAGAATTGGCCATGGACATTCTTGAGAGTGTTGACCGCTTCTGTGAGTTTTCCCACCTTATTCGTGAGATTGTGGACTGTCAGGGATGGGACCAAGATTTTCAACTCGACCACATTGGTGAACATAATGTCAATAAAGGCTTGGAACTCAGCCTTTGTGACATATGTCGAAGAGGTAACTTCTGGATCAACACATGATCTAGATTGAGCCTTTATTCCTAAGGCACCCGCAGAGCTTGTTTGAAGGTTGGGCTCTTTAGGATTTCCATCCAATCCTTGAATATCCTCAGAAGAGGATGCTTCTATGGATATTCTGTCATTGTCATCACCATGTGGAGATCCAGAGTCTTCCACAGGTGAGACATTGAGTTGACTTAGAGGTTGGTCTAGGACCTCCTTATCTTTGTGTGCACTCTCGAATTGCTCTGGACAATCCTGGGTTGTTTTCTCGTGAGTGTCAGAGGCAATACATGCCTCTGTGTGCTGAGGTGGTGTACTCTGGATCGAATGAGTACTTATCTCTACACCAACATCCTTTTGAGAGGATGTGATGAGAATGGTTTCCCCG
This sequence comes from Arctium minus, assembly GCA_954870635.1. Taxonomy (NCBI): domain Eukaryota; kingdom Viridiplantae; phylum Streptophyta; class Magnoliopsida; order Asterales; family Asteraceae; genus Arctium; species Arctium minus. The sequence continues at coordinate 129,203,471 of OX941080.1, read as the reverse complement.
TATACAATTGGAGCAGAGGAAGAATGAAATTCCTTTGTCCGGCTAGCAGGGTTTGGGTTCAAGGTGTGCTCCCCTTCTTCAATAACTCTTTAATCTAGATCGGTAGAGTCAGAAATGTGGTTTGTACAGCGGGTTGGGTTTTGTTGTGTGCCTTCAGAGGCATCTTTTTCACCACCATCTCTCCCTGAACTTGCATTCAGGCTTTCTTCTTCGTCTACATATGCAGTTAAGGGCTCAAGCCCATTACCCACCTTTCTCTCCCTGAACCCTTGAACATTATCCATATGCACTATGGGTACTTCAGAAATCTTCAAAGCCTTTGTGACCTTTGGAGGGCTGGGAGAGTCTTCATAGAGGTTGGCAAGTGATGCTAGAGCCTCTAGCAACTGATTTTGAGGTTGTTCCTCTTGTACTTGTGGACTGAGTTGTTTCACTACTTCTGCAGCAATTTCTGCATTCTTTGAAATGGGGCTTTGTTGAGCCTGGGTTTCTTTGATCGTAGGTTCTGCGCCCATATCTGTAGGTTCTTTAATAATAACCTTCCTAAGTTGTCTCCTCCTCCTCTGCAGAGGCTGCTCCTCTTCCTCTGCAGGTTCATCCCGTTGGTCAGCCACCTGTACTTGTGGAATTTTAGGTACATAAACCTCTGGGATTGGGGCCTCTTCTTCTGCGACCCTCTTTTTGGTTTTTCTTTTCTTTTTATCCTTTAACACTTATCTCTCTTATACTCTCTCTCTCAAGTCTCTGCTCTTATGTTTGTCTTTTTCGTTGCTTGGGGACAAGCAACAGTTCAAGTGTGGGGATGTGATGAGTGGATAACTTATCACATTTTCCATCACTTTTTAGTAGGATTTTCTAGCATTTTAATTTCCCAAATCACAATATTTGAGTCTTTTATTCTTATTTTCATCATTTGTTGAGTTGGGAGCTAAGTAGTGGAAATTGACCTTACTTATGTGCTTTTATGTTAACTTACTGATGAATGATGCTGCAGCAGGAGTCCCAGCATGAGGACTGCAGTCATGGACTAAACTTCATAATCTTTTTGGTTGGTGCAACTAGCTCTTTGAAACATAACTTGAAGATATTCGGTGGAGGAAGAACAATGGCAGAGCATATATGCTCTCTTGACATATTATTGTTACCTTAAAAGATGCTAATTGTACTCTAATTGACATTTGATTCCTTGTTAGTGGTAGGGACCATATCTGAGCGGAACCGGTTAGGTCGCCTAATTAGTCCCTGCCGGTAAACCTATTCTAATATGAACCTTGCAAAAGTGTTTTGTGAACCGATAGTGAAGTTGAGAACCTAGTGCTGCAACATCAATCCTATTATTTATTTGCTTACAACTCCAACCGGATCTTGCACCCTTGCTTTATTTTAATCTTTTTAGAGCACTTTAATTTACTGTTACCAACACTCAAAGATCATTCCTTCCAAATCTTTTTCTGAAATCACCTTTTAAGACTGACTTAAGAATCACTACTTGTTTTATTGTCTCTGTGGGATCGATACTTGGTACTTAGTACCACTTTATTACTTGTTCAAACGATAGTGGTTTTACATGTATACTTGCATGGAATTCCATTTGTGATTTTCGGGTTACATAATCTGCCGACCAAGTTTTTGGCGCCGTTGCCGGGGACAAGCCAAAACAAGTTTTTTCTTTGAGTCACTTTTAAAATTTGATTTTTCTAATCACTTTTGTTACTGATTTTGGTTGCATGCCACGTTTGTTTCATGGTGATATCCTTGATTTGGACCCTGACATTGAAAGAACTTTTCGAAGAAGAAGAAGAATTCAAAGAAATCTTTCACCCATTCTTGAAACACCTGAAATGGCAGAAGAAGAATTTGGGCCAGGGCCACGGCCTGAACCCCAAGACATCATTAATATTGCAAATTCTAAAACTGGAAGAATCATGGACTATGCTATGCCTATGTTTGATCAATTGCATGCAGGCATAGTTAGACCACATATTGAGTGTGCCCATTTTGGACTGAAACCTGTAATGTTTAACATGTTACAAGCTAGTGGACAGTTTAGTGGCATGCCATCTGAAGATCCTCATTTGCATCTCAAAACTTTAATGGAAATCACTGATTCTTTCCAACTCAGTGGAGTAACCGATGAAGCCTTACGGCTGAAGTTATTTCGTTTTTCACTTAGAGATAGAGAAAGATCATGGTATAATTCATTGCAGCCTAATTCAATTGAAACTTGGAATGACATGGTTGAAAGATTTTTAAAAAAATATTTTCCACCAACACGGAATGCTAAGTCCAGAAATGAGATAAGCATGTTTAGACAAATGGACGATGACACTATTACGGATGCTTGGGAAAGGTTTAAAGAGTTGTTAAGGAAATGCCCTCACCAAGGCATACCTTACTGCATACAGCAAGAGACATTCTATAATGGTTTAAATACCACGGCTAAACAGATGCTCGATGCTACAACAGAAGGAGCCTTCACCTCTAGTACCTATAATGATGGTTATGAGATTTTGGAAAATATTTCTAGTAACAATGGTTATTGGTCTGATCCACGTGCACTAGTACCTAGAAAAACTGCAGGAATTCATGAAATAGATCCTTATACTGCACTTACTGCACAACTCACATCAATGGCCAACATGATTAAAAACATGTCTGCTGCCACTGGTGTGAATACTGTTGTTGCAACATCTGTTCATGAACTTTTGCGCGTACAATGTGTAGTCTGTGGTGAAGGACATACCTATGACCAATGTAGCCAGAACTCAGAATTTGTAAACTATGTGCATAATAGGAATGGACAATATTCAAACAACTATAACTCAAATTGGTGAAGCCATCCCAATTTTTCTTGGAATAGTCCTTGTTTGAATCCACCTATTGCAAAAGAACAAAGAACTTCAAATTTTCAAAACCAACCAAGTAGTTCTCAAGGTCATTTTCAACAAAGTCAACAACCTTTTCAAAGTCAACAAAGCCAACAATCTTTTCAAAGTAAACCAAGTCAAAATGTTCATTCTTTTGTTTCTTTGGAAACATTGTTGAAAGGTTTTATAAATCACACCAATTCAGCAATCAATCACCAAAATACTACTTTAAGGACTTTGAAAACACAGATTGGACAAATTGCATTGGAACTGAGAAACAAACCTGTTGGAATCTTGCCTAGTGATACTGAGACTCCCAAGAATACAACCAAGGAACATGTGAAGGTTGTATCCCTTAGGAGTGGAAAAAACTTAGTTGAGACTACCCAAAAAGAACCTAAGATTATTAGTGACACAGACAAGGAAAAGAGTGTTATAGTGGTACCCCCTACTACTGTTACACCTCTTGAACCCACATCATCTTCTGAATCTGTGTTGATACCTGATAGATCTGAACTTTTTTTGTTATTCCCTGATGAAAACAAGACAAGACAACTGCAGTTGATGCTAAAGCTAGTGCTGCAGCACCAACTGACAGAACTGAAGAACCAAAAACAGTAAGTGAGCAAGTAATGCCTATTGTTCCATCCACCTCTGAGCCTAAGAAGGCTGTTGTCACACAAGTACCTCCCTACATTCCATACCCTCAGAGGTTAAGGAATCAAAAAGAGGAGTTACAATTCAAGAAATTTCTAGATGTGTTCAAGCAATTGCATATCAACATCCCCTTGGTTGAAGCAATTGAGAGCATGCCTACTTATGCCAAGTTCCTTAAGGACATTTTGAGCAAGAAAAAGAAACTAACTGAATACGAGACTGTGTCATTGACTGAAGGTTGTAGTGCACTTTTGAACAACAGACTGCCCCCTAACCAGAAAGACCCAGGTTGTTTTACAATACCCTGTTCTATAGGAGGAAAAAAGATTAGGAAAGCATTATGTGACTTAGGTGCTAGCATCAATGTTATGCCTTTGTCTGTTTTCAACACACTAGGAATAGGAGAGGCTAGACCTACCACTGTGACCTTGCAGTTAGCTGACAAATACATAGATTATCCTAAGGGAAAGATAAAAGATGTTTTGGTACAAGTAGACAAATTCATATTTCCTGCTGATTTCATCATTCTAGACTTTGAGGCTGACAAAGAAACTCCTATTCTGTTAGGAAGGCCATTTTTAGCCACTGGTAGAGCCATCATAGATGTGCAAAAAGGAGAGTTAACTATGAAATTTCAAGACCAAAATGTCACCTTCAATGTCTTTACTTACATGAAATACCCTGATGAAGTGGAAGAATGTTCTGTCCTAAGCTCTGTAGAATCTTGGTGTCAAGAAGAGACCTTAGAAGAAATTCTAGGTGAAAAGGTAGATGATGACCTGGAAGATGATGAGTTAGAGGATGATGAGCATAATAATGATGACTTAAATGTTGATGACTTAGACGAGGAATATGATGATGATGATGATTTGGATGATAGCAATCACTATGAGTCTATGATGATATGCTACAACCTGTGGCAGCATATAAGCTGTTGGAAGAGAATACAAGAGAAAACACCTTACCATCAATTGAAGCACCACCAGACCTTGAACTAAAACAACTTCCTGCCCATCTTAAGTATGTTTTTCTAAGTGATGAGAACAAATTACCCGTGATCATTTCAGCTACCTTAGAACCACAACAGGAAGAGCAATTAGTGAAAGTGCTTCAAGCCCACACCAAGGCCATAGGTTGGACAATTTTTGACTTAAAAGACATTAGTCCATCAGTCTGTCAACACAAAATCATTTTAGAGGACAAGGATTTCAGATCTGTAGAGCCACAAAGGAGACTGAAGCCTATGGTGAAAGAAGTAGTTAAGAAAGAAATACTCAAGTGGTTAGACGCTGGAATTATTTACCCCATAACTGGTAGTTCTTGGGTAAGCCCTGTCCAATGTGTCCCTAAGAAAGGAGGTGTGACAATTGATGAAAATGAAATGAATGAGTTGATCCCAACTAGGGTAGTGTCAGGATGGAGAAACCGTATGGATTATAGGAAGCTTAACAAAGCAACCCATAAGGACCATTTCCCATTACCTTTCATTGACCAAATGTTGGATAGACTAGCTGGTAAGGAATATTACTGTTTCCTAGACGGATATTCTGGTTACAACCAGATTGACATAGCACCCGAGGATCAAGAGAAAACCACTTTCACTTGTCGTTTTGGTACTTTTGCCTTTAGGAGAATGCCTTTTGGACTATGCAATGCCCCTCCCACATTCCAAAGATGCATGATGTCCATTTTCTCTGATATTTTGGAAACCTCTATGGAAATATTCATGGATGAATTTTCTGTTTATGGATCTTCATATGAACAATATTTGAAAAACCTTGAACAAAGCCTTAAGGGTGCGGTTGGTACGTGGACAGGACAGGACAGAACAAGATAGAACATAATAGGACAGAACAGAACAGGACAATTGTTCAATGTTTGGTAAGACATGCCAGGACCGGACAGGACTGGACAAGACTAGTTAAATGACCAATTTACCCCTAGTGTGTTGTTTAGTGTTTCTTTTACCAAATAGTCAATATGAATGAAAATTAACAAAATATGTACCAATTTCAGTGGTGAAGGAGTCGAATATGTTAAAAATCGATCAATTTCAGTAAAGATCAGAGTGGTGAAGGAATCGAATATGTTAAAAATAGATTAATTTCAGTAAACCAATATCTTCTATTCAAACCTTTTGAACAAAATACTCATAACACTTCTCAGAGCTCGAAAAAACTATATTGTCAGATGTAAATGACCAAAATCATCCATATGAACCAAAATCATCAAAATCAAGTGGCCATTGATACTTTTCTGGACTTGGACCATCATAAGTGGGCCGATAACGATCTTGATAAAGGCAAACACAATCGAAATCACAGTGACGAGATCAGTTACTTTCGATTTCTGAAGTGGTGAAGGAGATAGAAGAGAAATCGATTTATGTAGTGGTAATAAAAGAGATAGGAAAGAAATCGATTTATGTAGTGGTGAAGGAGATAGGAGAGAAATTGATCTCTGTAGAGGAGAGAGTCGATCTATGCAGGCGTAAAAACGTGATGAAGAGAGTCAGTCAAAGAGAGGTGAAGTCTTGTCCAGATGAGGGAGACGAAGTTCAGATGAGGGAGGCAGAGTCCAGATGAGGGAGACGAAGGAGACTCAGATGAGGGAGGCGGAGTCCAGATGAGGGAGACGAAGGAGACGAAGTCCAGATGAGGGAGGAGAAAGTGTTAGGTTTAGGGGTATATTGGTACAAAAGGCTCTGTTCTATTTAGTTCCAGGGGTAGGAGTGGAACACGCTTGTTCCATTCTTGTTCTAGTGAGTTCCTGTCTGTTCTATTTACTGTCTCACCAAACATGTTACAACACTGTTCTGTTCTGTTCTGTTCCATCCTGTCCATCATACCAAACACACCCTAAAAGATGTGAAGAGACTGACTTGGTTTTAAATTGGGAAAAGTGTCATTTCATGGTAAATTAAGGCATTATTTTGGGTCATTTAATTTCAAATAGAGGAATAGAGGTTGATAAAGCAAAATTAGAAGTCATTGAAAAACTTCCAGAACCTACAAATGTTAAAGGAATTAGAAGTTTCCCTGGTCATGCTGGCTTTTACAGAAGATTTATAAAAGATTTTTCAAATATTTCAAAGCCACTCTGTATACTGCTGCAACATGACCAACCTTTTGATTTCAACAATGAATGTAGGGAAGCTTTCAAAATTTTGAAAAAAGCTTTGATTTTAGCATCTATTGTGATCACACCTAATTGGACACAACCATTTGAACTCATGTGTGATGCAAGTGATTGGGCAATTGGTGTAGTGTTGGGACAAAAGAAAGGAAAATTTTTTCACCCTATCTATTACTCTAGTAAAACTCTAAATGAAGCACAAGTTAACTACACAACCACTGAGAAAGAATTATTGGCTGTTGTATTTGCCTTTGAAAAATTCAGATCTTATCTGATGGGGACCAAGGTTATAGTTCACACTGACCATGCAACCATCAAGTACTTAATTTCTAAAAAAGATGCAAAGCCAAGATTAATTCGGTGGGTGTTGTTGTTACAAGAGTTTGACCTAGAAATAATAGATAGGAAAGGTACTGAAAACCAAGTTGCTGATCACCTGTCCAGATTAGAAAAAGGAAAGAAACCTTTAATTGAGATAGATGAAAAGTTCCCTGATGAACAGTTACTGGTGCTGCAGCATGCTACAACACCATGGTTTACTGACATTGCAAATTACCTAGCTGCTGGGATCATTCCTCCTGAATATAATAGAAACCAAAGAAAGAAACTATTCAGTGTTGCAAAGAATTACCTTTGGGATGATCCATTTCTGTTTAAGCTAGGAGCTGACCAAATCCTAAGGAGGTGTATACCTCATGAGGATACAACTGCGGTGCTGCAGCACTGTTATGCTGCTGCATATGGTGGACACTTTGGTGGCCAAAGAACTGAAACAAAAGTCCTCCAATTTGGATTCTTTTGGCCTACACTTTTTATTGATGCTGATAAATTTGTTAAAAAGTGTAATGAGTGTCAAAGCGTTGATTCTATTTCCCAAAGACATGAGATCCCCCTTAATGGCATTTTAGAGGTTGAAATATTTGATGTATGGGGAATAGACTTCATGGGACCATTTCCCATATCTGGAAACTATCAATACATCTTGGTAGCCGTGGATTATATCTCTAAATGGGTAGAGGCAATAGCTTGCCATAGCAATGATGCAAAGACAGTGGTGAAATTCCTTCACAGAAACATATTCACAAGATTTGGGATCCCTAGAGCCATAATCAGTGATGAAGGCACCCATTTTGTGAACAACATGATGAAAGGAGTTTTGGAAAAATACAACATAAGTCATAGAGTTGCTACAACCTATCATCCACAAACAAATGGCTTAGCAGAACTCTCAAATTGGGAAATCAAGAGTATTATAGAGAAAGTGGTCAAACCTTCAAGAAAGGATTGGTCATTTAAACTAGATGATGCTCTTTGGGCTTATAGGACTACCTATAAATCCCCAATTGGAATGTCTCCTTACAGGATTATCTTTGGAAAAGCTTGTCACTTGCCATTAGAACTTGAACACAAAGAATTTTGGGCTCTTAAAGAACTTAACATGAATATTAATGATGCAGGTGAAAGAAGAAAGTTGCAAATCAATGAATTGGAAGAACTTAGGAATCAATCCTATGAGAATGCCAAGATCTACATGGATAAAACCAAAAGCTTGCATGACAAGAGGATTATGCACAAGGATTTCAAAGTTGGAGAAAAGGTTTTGTTGTTTAACTCAAGACAAACTTTTCCCTGGAAAATTAAGGTCAACGTGTACTGGACCTTTTGAAATCAAGAATGTTTTTCCATATGGAGTTTTAGAACTCATTGATCCAAACAATGGATCCTCATTCAAACTTAATGGACAAAGAATAAAAACTTTTTTGAACACAACTGTACCTACAGGATCCTCCTCTGTGGTACAACTTCAACCACTCTGAATCCATGATTTTGGGGAGCTCCCAAAAACAGTCCAATTGTACATAAGTATATAGTGTCCTTTTGTTTAATTTTGGTATGTTTAAAGTTTGTGAGATTGTACAAATTCTGAAGTATCAGATGATGCTGCAGCATCTGCTACAACATCGGATCCATGTGGGACCCGATAGACGAGTAAAGTTGTATTTTTAATCTAATATTAAAAATACTCAGATAACTTTATGAGAAATGTTCAAGCAAGATGTTTCCAACTGTTTTGTATATACCATGTAAAGAAAATGAAAAGACAAAAGGCATGGGTATATTTTACTTTTGCTAATTGTCTTATCAAACAAAAAGAAAAAAAGAATCTTGATCCTAACCTAGCCTATTAAACCAACTCTCTTTCTTCTCTCAATTAATACCACCGCCGGTTTCGGTCAAAAGAAAGAAAACAAAACCATTTTTCTTTATAAAACCAAATCTTTTGTAATTCCAAAAACCATCTTTTCGATTTCCCCAAAAAGCCAAAGTGATAACCATTTTTCGGTTATCACTTATCATTCATTTCCCCTGTTTCCCCATATTCTCTCTGTTCTAACACTGCAACAGACAAAGAAGCATGAAGACATATTCTAAGAAGACGATTCCATCACCAAAGGATGATGGCTTGGTGAAAGGGCTACGACGTTCGAAGAGATCAAAAGAGGGTATGGAGGATGAAACTCCGAAAGCTAAGAAGAAGAAGGTCCTGAAGGAAGTAGGGGAAGGAAGTTCGAAAAAGAAGAAGGTCGAAAGAACTGTGGAACCTGAGGTAAACCTAGAAACCTAAAACTCTTCCAAAGAGTCCACTCGATCACCTTCTCCAAAAAAACCTCTGGAAGAACCCAAAACAGGGTCTGTGATCCCTGTGGTGGTGGAAAAACCTTCTACTACCACAGTTGGAAATAAGCCAAACCGAAAACCCACTTCTTCAAGATGCTCAAGAACCCACTGAGTCATTTAATACAAGCTTATCACCATCCCACCATGAAGCCTTCGATATGAACCAACCACCAATCCTAGAAACTGAAACACACCCTAAGACCACCAACAACCCACCACTAGAAACCAACATTTATGTTTCCATTTCCCCAGTTTCTGTGTTGGATGCTACCATGCTCCATGATATACGAAGTGAAAGCCTCACTGTGCTACCATAAGTGTCACAACATGAGGCAGTAGCGGTGACCATCCCTGAAAACCCAATGAATGTTCAAACTAGAATGGGAAATGATCCCGTTTTGAATGAACTTTTAAGAACCCCAGAAAACTCCAGGGATGACGATGAGGCTGTTGATGACAAAGAACAATAGATGGAGGTTGTGAAGATAGATGATGATAAGGAAGACAATGTAGAGGAAGAGAGTGATGAGTGGATAAAGAGGAATGAGAAAAAAAATGACAAGGCTGCAGCAGCAGAGAAGGTTGAGAAAAAGAAAGGCAAAAAGGATGACAAAAAGGCCAACGACACTCAGTCCAAAGCCACACCAAAGAAGAAACCTAAGAGCATTGGTTATGGGAGGAAAACGACCAAGAAGTTGACAAGAGAAGAAAAAGGAAAATAACAGATGGTGGAAGAAGATGATGTTGAAAAGTACTATGAAGAGAGGTTGACAAGATTCACATGCAAGGAAGCTGAGGAGAAGTATGAGCTGTTCAAGAATCAAGATGGGCTTCAAGACAAAGGATTCAGTCCCAGAATTATTTCTGAATATCCTTTTATCCAAGAAGCCATACAAGCTTTGGGATGGGAACTCTTATGCAAGGTTCCACCAAAGTACAATCTTGATTGGGTAAGGGAGTTTTATTCTGAAGCTGTTGTGACACCAGATGACATTGTCACAGTAAGAGGCATGGATGTTTGCTACTCAGCGGAAGCCATAAACAACATCTTTGGGCTTGTTCCCCCACAAGGATCAGTGTACAACAAACTGATGAGGAGAGCCAGTGTTGCTGATGCAAAAAGGGTACTAGAGACCATAGCCAGAGATGGAGCAACTTGGAGCAACAAAGGCAAAGCAAGGAAGTTGGAGTCTGCAGACCTGTCAGCAAAGGCCAATGTGTGGTTCTACTTTATCAGACACACATTGATGCCTACTTCCCATAACACCAGTATCCCATTTGAAAGGTTTGTGCTCCTATACTCCATCTTAATAGGGAAAAAATTTGACGTTGGACAGGTTATCAACAAAAGTATCAAGGTCTGCACTGAAAAGACTAAAGGCGGATTATGGCACCCTGCCTTAATCAATGCCTTGATTAAGAAGGCAAAAGCCAGAACTTTTGATGCTGATAAATACGTGTACAAGAAGGCTGTGATAGACACTATGGCCATCAACAGGATAATGAGAAACCAAAAGAGAAAGCATGGTGATGAAGGTGATATGCTGCGACCAGTACATGCTGTAGGTAGTGCTGCAACATCTGGCCAGGTAGAGACAACAACATTCACAATAATGATTAGCATTCTGGAGGAGAACCAAAAGAAGTTGATAGAGAAGCTGGATGACCAAGAGGAGTATTGGGATGAGAAGTTGGCCTCACAGAAGGAGGAGTTTGAGAGAATGATGGATGAGAAAGAGTTGGCAGTGACAAGGAAAATGAAGAAACAAGAGAAGTTGATCAAGGAGTTGATGAAGGAGACTGCCATTTACCGAAAGTGGCACAAGAAAAGAAGGGATGTCAAAGACTAGGTCTGGGCAAAAGACCACATGGAGGCATCCACCTATCTGCCAGAGTACCCTGCAGCACTGACTAAGCTGCAAGATGAGTTCCTTGGAGGCCCTGCAGCAGAAGAGCCTACTCATTCTGAGTAGGAGAGGTCCATTTCTATTTCTTAGCTCCATGTAGTGTCTTTATTTTATTATTTTATTCTTTATTTAGTCCAATAAGAGTCTGGGAATTTGCTGTATTATGTGATAGTTTCATTCTCGGTCAGTGCACATAACATAGCCCAAATAATTCACTTGTACATGTTCATTTTCAATACTTATGCTAGAACCAAACCAAGGCACCTGGGAAGCAAACAGGAAAATTGTGGATATAGGCCATTTTTTTCACATAGCCTTACACACTCTCCTTGCCCCCTTTAACCCTTTTGAGCCTAAACATGTTCTTAAAATAATGAGGACATTGTTTCTTTCTATGTATGGGGAGGGGAGTTTTTGTGTCAAAACAGAAAAGATGAAAAGGTTTGAGTCCTTTAAGTCTTGTTCAATAAAAATAATTGTGATATTGGCACCACACGGCTTAATCATTCATGTCGTATTGGCATCACAAGGCTCAATCAATTGTGATATTGGCAACTTTGTCTCAATCAAGTTCTTTTCACTGTGATATTGGCATATCATGGCTCAATCATCCCTATCTAGGCCAACAAAAACAAATCTGGCATATAGGACTGGCTGCAGCAGATGCTGCAGCATCTGGATACGATAACTGAGGTGTGTGTGAGAAAGTGAGAAAAGCCCAAAAATTGCAAAACCTATAAAGTCCTATTGATCCTATTTTCAGAAAGTATTTAGGCCTAACAATAGGAACTTGTGTTTTGGCCTATGGTGTTTGTGTTTGTGAAGTGAATATAGGGTGATTTATGAAAGCCTATGTCTATTGTTGGTAGAACTGACCACTATCACTTTTCTTTTTAACATTTACCTTTCAAAAATTGAGTCTTTATGTTTCTCTTTTTCGTTGCTTGAGGACAAACAACAGTTCAAGTGTGGGGATGTGATGAGTGGATAACTTATCACATTTTCCATCACTTTTTAGTAAGATTTTCTAGCATTTTAATTTCCCAAATCACAATATTTGAGTCTTTAATTCTAATTTTCATTATTTGTTGAGTTGGGAGCTAAGTAGTGGAAATTGACCTTACTTATGTGCTTTTATGTTAACTTACTGATGAATGATGTTGCAGCAGGAGTCACAACATGAGGACTGTAGTCATGGACTAAACTTCATAATCTTTTTTGGTTGGTGCAACTAGCTCTTTGAAAGATAACTTGAAGATATTCGGTGGAGGAAGAACAATGGCGGAGCATATATGTTCTCTTGACATATTCTTGTTAATTTAAAAGATTCTAATTGTACTCTAATTGACATTTGATTCCTTGTTAGTGGTAGGGACCATGTCCTTTGTACTTTTGATGCTTTCTTAAGATGCTAAGTTAGGAGCTTCCCTTTGTATAAATAGTGAAGCTCTCTTCAGTAGTTAAGTGTGATAGTATCTCATTGTGTTAAGTACCACCGGTTGGATAGCTCACATAGCTATCTCAACTTGTTACTTTAAGTTTTTTAATATTAAGTCTTTAATTTCAGTACGCTACTGTTCAGTGTCACAACACCGTTCACAACACCTTTACATTTTCTTGTCATTTACAATTCGGCTTTACATTTCTGCTTTACATTTCTGTTCTCTACATTTACGCTGTCCAATTCCAGTCATTTACTTTTCATGCATTTGCTTATTATCTTTCCAATAATGTCGCATACCATGTGTCAAGCGATGATGGGGTAAGTCTCTAGCTTGGGTGTAAGTGATGGTTGGGAGATAAAAGCCTATGTAACTATGGATTAATGTTTTGCTACTAGCTATCAATTTCACTATTCACTCCTTGTTTCTGAGTTTCGATCAAGTGCTTCTTGATGAGGTGACGTACATTATTTCACTTGGGTGAGCGACTTGTTTGCAAGCTAGCATATTCTTCAGAACACTGAAGTGTTATAGGGGTTGTAACAAACCCTCTCAATCTTTATTGATTGTAAACTATACGGGGATCATAATAATATCTGTGTGGAACCGGTTGGGTCGCCTAATTAGTCGCTGCCAATAACCCAGTACTAATATGAACCTTGCAAAAGGGTTTTGTGAACCGATAGTGAAGTTGAGAACCTAGTGCTGCAACATCAGTCCTATTATTTAGTTGCTTACAACTCCAGCCGGATCTTGCACCCTTGCTTTCTTTTAATCTTTTTAGAGCACTTTAATTTACTGTTACCAACACTCAAAGATCATTCCTTCCAAATATCTTTCTGAAATCACCTTTTAAGACTGACTTAAGAATCACGAATTGTTTCATTGTCTCTGTGGGATCGATACTTGGTACCTAGTACCACTTTATTACTTGTTCAAACGATAGTGGTTTTACATGTATACTTGCATGGAATTCCATTTGTGATTTTCGGGTTACATAATCTGCCGACCAATTGGGTAGTATTAATCGTACCTTTCTTGAAACCTGAAGCTAAAAGAAATTCAGTCATAGTATCATACCATGCTCTTGGTGCTTGTTTTAAACCATAAAGCGCCTTATCAAGAACATAGACATGATTAGAAAATTCTTGATCAATTAAACCTTTAGGTTGACCGACGTATACCTCTTCATGCAATATCCCATTAAGAAAAACTGACTTTACGACCATCTAATAAACTTCGAAGTTCTTATGGGCTGCATAGGCCAAGAAAATTATGATGGCTTCGATCCGAGCTACTAGAGCAAAGGTATCGTCATAATCGATACCTTATTGTGATATTAACCTTGAGCTACCAGTCTGGCTTTGTTTCTGACAAAGATTCCAGCTTCGTCTTTCTTATTTCTGAAAACCCATTTTGTTTCGATAATCGATTTGTCCTTGGGTTTAGGAATCAGCCGCTAAACTTTGTTTCTCTGAAATTGTAGAAGCTCGTCTTGCATCTCTAGAATCCAATCAGGATCTTGTAAAGCTTCCGAGACTCTCTTTGGCTCTATAGCACTGAAAAAATTTACATACATGCAAAAATTTGCAGACACCGATCTCGTCTTAACACTACTATTGACATCACTAATTACATTATGCAAGGGATGATCACAAGTCCACTTATGTGTACTTGGTAGGGGTTGTAGATCAATCCGATTGTTATAATCATCATAAGCATTTGTAATTGCAGGAATTTCTGAATTGCTTACTATTTGAACTTCTTCTAAAGGTAACTCTGATGTATTCAACTCTGGCATGACCGATTCAGTACTTGGAACTTCATCTTCAAAGTTTTATTCTGTATACACATAATCAGAATTAGTTTGATAAGAGTTATTGTACTTGTATAAGTAGAAGGAGTACATTTATATTGAGAAATCAGTAAATTCTAAAAAGATAATTAAGAAAAGTCGGTGGAATAAATAAAAACAATTCTTCACTTTAATACCAATACCTCTTGGGTTGACGGGGGAGACCCGCTTACCAACACATTGACGGAATACAAAAGTAAGCCACTTGACGTGTTAGTAAAACCAAACACATAATAAATAAAGTACCCACAATGGATGTTAGGCTCAGTATCTTTAAAGGTACACCTACGGAAAGTCAACTTCAACCACATAGGGTCCTTACGTTGAGATCCTCACCCAATATCGCGTACTATCATGTAGGGCTTATACCCCATCCGATGCCTAAGTGTGCCTCGATGTGGAAAACTAACGTTCCATCATCAGATCAAAAATTATAAATATATGTGGGTTCATGACGCCCAAATGCAACCAAATAATCCATTCAATGTCCACAAAACCAATCAATGTCTTCCAATCAGTTAAAATGCCACCATATATGCAAAATCAAGAATCCATATAGTTACTTCCAAAAATTCCAAGAGGTTCCCACACACACCAAATCATTTTACTCAAGTCCTCATTCGATAAAACATGTTCATATTTCAAAACCCTAATCTTAATTTCCAAGTATTTAATCACATGGTTATAGAAAACATATTTCTCATGTGCAAAATCCACAACTAAACCAAAATGTAAGCTTCTTGAACTTAAAATCATACCCTTCAACATAAACTCCCATAATCTCTAAAGTTAGGTTTTTGGCGAAAACTCACCCAATCAAGTAAATCAAAAATGGAGATGTTTGGAAGGTGAAAATCTACATTTTAACATGTATAAAGTTTATAAAAGAGAATGAACTCACCTTGTAGGGTTGTAGCTTATGAACCCTACATTTCCAAGTATTTAGAGAGATGAGAGGAGATCCTTGAGAGACTTGTACTAACACAATACTTGCTCAAAGGGACCTAAATTTCATAAATGGTTAAGGGCTTAGAGTAGTTGGGAGACATTAATGGTGGGAGGGTGAAGAGAAGGACTTACCAGGTCTTTCTTGGGAGGAAAATCGCAACTCAAGAGTTCAAAATGAGAATATGGGAGTAAATGAGGGTTTAGGGCCGTTTTCTTCTATTTAACAGGTTATTGTGCGCACGCGCGGGTTCTCGCACAGTAAGCCGCGCGGAGCACTGGAGCCGCGATTGGTCAGAGTCCCACGCGAATGGTTGCGCGGTTCCACCCAAGCGGTAAGCCGCACCGGAGATTTTGTCTTCAACTCAAAATCTTCCCCAATCATCAAATCTTGCCGAATCATCAAATTAAGACCCAAAATTCGGGGTGTTACAATCCTCCCCACCTTGGAATGGATTTCGTCCCCGAAATCCCGACAAATTGAATAAATGAGGATATCGACGTTTCATGTCCTCCTTCGCTTCCCACGTCACATTAGCACGACCGTGGTTCTTCCATTGAACCTTAACCATCTTGACCTCTTTGTGACGGAGTCTTTTGGTCTCTCTCTCTCGAATAGCTTCGGGCTCCTCAACGCAGCGATTTTCGTCAACCCGAATTTCCGACAACGGTATGACACTTTCTTCTTCTGCCATACACTTACGCAGATAACACACATGGAACGTTGGGTGGATCCCGTCCATCTTTGGTGGCAAGTCTAATTTGTAGGCTTGTAATCCAATGCGTTCGATCATGGTGAACGGTCCAAGGAAACGGGGACTCAACTTTTCGTGCTTTCCAAACCGTATCAAGTCTTTCCATGGGGACACCTTTAGCATCACATGGTCCCCCACTTGAAACTCTACCAGTCGTCTCTTCTTGTCAGCATAACTCTTTTGTCGATCTTGTGCCGCCTTCAATCGTTCCCTTATGGCCTTAACTTTGTCAGCCGTCTCTTGCACAATTTCTGGCTCGACAAACTGCTTTTCGGCCTCCTCTATCCAACACACGGGGGTCCTACATTTCCTCTCGTACAAAGCCTCGAATGGTGCCACACCAAGGCTAGAGTGGTAACTATTATTGTATACAAATTCTACCAAAGGTAAATGGGTATCCCAATTACCACCAAAATCGATCACAGACGATCTAAGCATGTCTTCCAAGGTTTGAATTGTCCTTTCGCTCTGTCCGTCTATCTGTGGATGGTAGGTCGTACTCAGATTCACCCGCGTACCCAACTCTTGATGCAAAGCTCCCTAAAATATTGATGTAAATCGGCTATCACGATTGGAAACTATAGACAAGGGTATACCATGTCTAGAGACCACTTCATCAATATAGAGTTTCACCAATTTATCCATTGGCAATGTTTCCCGCATCTCAAGGAAGTGAGAACTCTTAGTCAATCGATCCACAATTACCCAAATGGTATCATTACCTCTTAATGTCTTTGGTAGTTTGGTCACGAAATCCATGGTGATCTTGTCCCATTTCCACTCGGGTATCTCCAAGGATTCTAAGCTCCCATACAGACGTTGGTTTTCGACCTTCATTTGCGAACAAGTCACACACCTCTCTACATAGTGTACCATATCCAACTTCATAACCGACCACCAATAGTGCAACTTCAAATCTCTATACATCTTAGTGCTTCCCGGGTGAATGGAATATTTGGATTTATGAGCTTCCTCTAAAAGTAGCTCTCGATTTCCTCCGATCTTTGGCACCCACACGTTCCCATTAAAGAATTTTATCCCACAACTATCACCCGTTAAAAGTAGCCGTTGCTTGGTCATCACTTCTTTCTTGAGGTTTTCTTCCAATAAGGCTTCGACTTGAGCCTCTTCAATTCGATCCTTGAGACTTGATACCAATTCAATTCTCGCAAGTTTGGCTCAAAGTTTCCTACTATATTCTTTCCGACTTAAGGCATCGGCCACTACGTTTGCTTTACTCGGATGGTAGAGCAACTCACAGTCGTAATCCTTAAGTAGTTACAACCATCTCCTTTGTCTCATATTTAGCTCCTTTTGTCGAAGACATACTTCAAAATTTTGTGATCCGTATACAAGGTATACCTTGTGCCATAGAGATAGTGTCACCACAACTTTAACGCGGACACTACCGCCGCTAGTTCCAAATCATGAGCGGGGTAGTTTTTCTTGTGCACCTTTAGTTGTCTCGACGCGTAGGCGATCACCTTCCCTCTTTGCATGAGTACGCACCCTAGACCCATCTTGGATGCATCGCTATAAACCACAAAATCCTCCGATCCCTTTGGCAAGGATAAGATTGGGGCTTCACACAACTTCTTTTGCAAAGTCTGGAATGCCTTCTTTTGAGTGTAGGTCCACACGAATTTCACATTCTTCTTAGTCAGGGCTGTCAATGAAGAAGCAATCTTGGAGAAGTCTTGGATGAATCTTTGATAATAACCCGCTAAGCCCAAGAAGCTTCGAATTTTAGATGGACTCTTGGGCGGTTCCCAATTCATCATAGCTTTTATCTTTACGGGGTCCAAGATGTTGCTCGTGATCAGATTCGTCCTTGGAGTAGATTAGAATATCATCAATGAATACGATTACCAACTTATCAAGGAACGATCGGCACACTCGGTTCATCAAATCTATAAACACTGCCAGGGAGTTCGTTAAACCGAAAGGCATCACCAAGAATTCGTAATGTCTGTAGCGTGTCCTAAAAGTTGTCTTTGGGATGTCTTCTTCCTTGAATTTTACTTGGTGGTAGCCCGAACGTAGATCGATCTTCAAGAAACATCCCGCTCCTTGAAGTTGGTCAAATAAATCATCGATCCTAGGGAGTGGGTACTTATTCTTCACGGTCACCTTGTTCAACTCCCTATAATATATGCACATCCGCATGGTGCCATCTTTCTTCTTCACGAACAAGACCGGTGCTCTCCAAGGCGATGAGCTCGGTCTCACGAATCCCTTCTCAAGAAGGTCTTATAGTTGTCCCATAATCTCCTTCATTTCCGACGGGGCTAAACGGTAAGAAGCTCTAGCTATCGGAGCCTCTCCCGGTGCTAAGTCAATCTTGAACTCCACTTGACGATCGGGTGACAATCCAAGAAAGTCATCCGGGAAAACATCGGGGAATTCATTTAGCACCTTCACATCTTCAAGCCTTTTCTTCTCGAGTTTGGGTCTATAACATACACCAGAAAAGATGAGCATCCTTTTGATAAGCATTTCCGTGCTTTAAACATGCTGATAATCGCTACCTCGCCCTTCCGTCTTTCGCCGTACACGGTCACCGTCTCATCATTCGAAACTGGGATTAGAACCATCTTCTTTGCACAAAGAATCTCGACATGGTTATTCTCTAACCAATCTATTCCTATGACTACATCAAATCCTCTAATACCCATTGGCATTAAATCAACCGGGAATTCTCTTCCTTCAATTTCCAACTTCCAACCTCAAAGAATATCTCGAACCACTACTTGATCGCCGTCCGCTAGTTCTATCACTAAGGCATCATCTAAGCTACTAGTGGGTACGGATAACTTTTGACAGAAAGGACTCGACACAAACGAAAAGCTTATGCCGGAATCAAACAATATACATGTAGGTACAAAGTTTAGGAGAAACGTACCCGACACTACATCTGCCAAATTCTTTGCCTCCTCTGTGATCATCTGAAAAGCTCTTCCTTTCGCCCTTGAAGGATCCATCTTCTTTCCTCCACTGCTCCCGATTTTCGATTTTGGGCACTCGCTTCTGATATGGCCCGAATCCTTGCATCCAAAACAAATTTGTCCCCTAATCAAATAGTCTCTATAATTGTGGCCCCGATTGCCACACTTGAAGCAGGGTTCGGACCCCAAATTACACAGACCGAAGTGTTTGCTCTGGCACTTGGAGCAATATGGGACCTCTCGCCTATGACCGGTCCCCCGTTGATTGCTGTTGAATTGCCTCGGCTTCTTGGAGGGTACCGAGCTTCCCTCCCATCTTCTCTTCTCGACTACTCCACCTCGCTCCACTTTGTTTAAACCATAGGAATCTTCCACCAATTAGGTTTCCTCGATCGTCTCCCGAAGGGTAGAGTCCTTGGACACCCATACCAAATTCATCATCTCCGTCAGGTAAACCTTTGATGTAGGCTTTGATCTTTTCTTTCTAAGTGGGGACCAGATGTCCCACCAAACCCAACTTTTCCATGAACAATTTGTTGTATTCTTTCACAGAAAAATTCTCTTTCTTCAAAATTCGGAACTCGCCGATGATTCGGTCCATAGATCTCTCATTGCAATATTCTTCAAGCACCTTCCTCTTGAAGGTTTCCCAATCTAACTTGTCTAGCACGGACGCCTCTAGGGGCATAGAGTAGATGTTCCACCATATGAGGGCCGCCCCTGTTAACATTTGAGGGCCAAAGATTGCTTTTTGGCCTTCTCCACATCCACTAGTTCGGAATGCTTGCTCCATTTCACGAATCCAATTCATACACACTATTGGATCGTCGTTTCCCTTGAACTCGGGTGGTCTACAACTTAAGAAGGTCTTGAAAGAGCATGACTTTGTTGGTTGTCGTGCTTCTAAAGTTTCCACTCCATCCGTGGGAATTTCGTTTCCAATTCCCCCGGATCCCACGACAATTATATTTCTGCAACCGTCTCGTGCCTGTGGTTGTTAGTGTCCCTGTCCTTGAGCAACTTCAAAAACATCTCTTGTTGTTGAGCCATAGACGCGTTCATGGATTGCATCATTCGGTCCATCATTCTCGACTCTAGAGTTACCTCTTCCATTATCGGCATAGATGTGGCTATATTGCGTCGGGGTATATGCTCAGGCCATCCGCCCAAAACGTTAAGCTGGGGTGGGGGCAATTTTGCCGCTGTCACCCTTGGTTGGTTGGCCGTGGATGTCGTTGCATCATGACCATCCGGCCTATTACGAGTGTTTACCATTTCGTCTGCCACACATATACGAGAATAGGGATGAGAAATAGAGTAGATGATTTAAACATAAGGAAACGTACTACCATATTCATCAATCATCATAACAGTAGTAATCTAAGCATGCTCATATAACAACACATTCATAATAGAAGTAGTTAATTGAAATTATGAACATGTCACAAATAAGAATTGTTAGTGCACAAAATATGTTGGATACAAGATCATGAAGATGAAAGGTGAAAGTCAAAGTCAAAAGCTCAAGTCAAACCCTCAAGCATAAAGTCAAAGTCTTTGTAATAAAGGTCAAAGTCAAAGTGTTTTTAGCTTTGTCTTTGTAAATTAGTGTTAGGGTATAAATAGCTTGTTTTTGTTTGTCGAATCATTAGGCTTTGAGGGAATTATTAGACTTGAAGACACATTAGGCTAAGAGAGCGTATGAGTTTAGAGAGAGAATTTTTGCGAGAGTATTCTGTTGTAATCAAAATTGATCTGAAATAGAAATTGATTGATAAATTGATTGTCATCTTGATTGATAATTTGTGATAAGAACTTGTTAATGTGGGACACATAATTGGTATCAGAGTAGAGGTTCAATCGAAATCAAGAAAATATGTTTTTCGCACCATAGTTTACTGTTTGATCGAATTTTTGTGTTGTGAATCGTAATAGATTGAAATTTCAATAGTACGTTGTTTGATTTGTGTTTTAGAATGAATTAGTATCAATTTGTATTACAATTGCACTGTAATTTTTGATCAATTTTGAGTTTTTGTGATTCTTGAGTCGTACGAGTTTGACACTCAGTTCTTGAGATCAAGTTGTAATTTCTGTTGTTTTGTTTGTAATTTTTTGTTTGTAAACTGTTCAGACCTTGATCGAGATCAAATCTACAAAGTTTCATAGTCTAATTCAAGGTTTTGGATCGATTTTTCGGTGAAAATTGAATTTTTGGATCGAGATCTACAGAATTCGCATAATCTCTGAA
This sequence comes from Arctium minus, assembly GCA_954870635.1. NCBI lineage: Eukaryota > Viridiplantae > Streptophyta > Magnoliopsida > Asterales > Asteraceae > Arctium > Arctium minus. Next base: position 129,182,033 of record OX941080.1, on the reverse strand, counting down.
GGACTCATATGGGGTACTGAAGAACTCGCATAAGCTAAAGATTTCGTATAGAAGAATTCTCATAAGTCTGATTTTGTGAAAAAGCAAAGGAAATAATTCACATAAGACTCGTGTGTGAATTGTGCTGATTTCGCAAAGCTCACTATACGAAAAGTTGAAAAGAATTTTTAAGGATAGATTTCGCATAAAGCTTCGTGCGAAAAGTAAGGAATTCGCAGATAGGCATATGCGAAATCCTTGAATTCACATGAGGTTACATACGAATTCTTAGGAATTCGCATAGAAAGTTTGAAAATTTTCTAAGTCCAGAATTAGTATCGATACGAATTGCTAGAGGTTGAAATAGTTTCTAAGTGTAGAATTCACATATCCTTGTTGTGCGAAAAGTTCATGCGAAAAGTTCATGCGAAAAGTTGGAAGTTCTCAAAGATTCTAAGTCTAGATTTCGCATATAGGTCTGTGCGAATTTCTCAGAATTCGCATATAGTAGCGTACAAATTCTTAGAATTCGAATCTAGTTGCTTGCGAATTGTGGTGTGCGAATTGCTTATGTTCTGTGAATTGTTAGTGTTCTACGAATTGTGGTAGTGTGCGAATTGTGTAACTAGAGTGGTGTGAGAAATCTTGCCTTAGGAAATTGTGGAAATTTATTTCTAAAAATTTTCTAAGTTTTTCTGTGTATTGATTTTTCTTTTGAACTAACTATCATTTTAAGTTCTTATTTTACAGTTTATCTCTTAAGATGACTTCAAGGGAGGCTCTTGCTATTGGAACAAATGTGAAGCCACCAGTTCTTTTCAGAGGAGAATACGAGCAATGGAAAGACAGATTACTGGACTTCATTGATAGAAATGATCTGGATGACTACATCAGACTATCACTGAAAGAAGGAGTGATGAAACCTCCAACTAAGATTCATTCTACTGAAACAAATGGAGAGGAGGTTGTAAACCAGGAATATCTAATGTCTGTTGAAGAATATTCTGAAGAGCAGAAGAAGAAGCACAAGGCTGATAGGCTTGCAAGATCTTTTATACTGCAAGGAATTCCCAATGCGATTTATGTGAAAATAGATAGCTACAATGCTACAGGAAAACAGATATGGGATCAGCTTGAGTAGATGATGTTAGGGTCTAAGATTACAAAATCAACTGAAAGTATCAAACTGCCTCAACAATTATGAAGAGTTCAAAGCAAAGGAAGGTGAAAGTTTAGAGGCTACATATGATAGGTTTGTTACTCTTCTGAACGAGCTGAGCAAAAACAGAGTCTAGAAGTCTCAAATTGAACTGAATGTGAAATTTCTGAGTATCTTACAGCCTGAGTGGAAGAGATTTACTCGTCAAATGAAACAGATGAAAGATCTCAATGAGATACCTTTACATGAAGTGTATGAGACTTTGAGACAAAATGAAGAAGAGGTAGAAGAGATAAGAGATGAAAAGAAGAAAGTTGAGAAACTGATAGCAGATCCTGTTGCCTTAGTGGTTAAGAAGAAAGTGAAATGGTCGGTGAGTATGAAGAAGAAAAAGGTGTTGGTTTATTAGACTTGAAGACACATTAGGCTAAGAGAGCGTTTGTTTAGAGAGAGAAATATTGAGAGAACTGTGACACCCAAAAATGTGATAAATAAATAAAAATGAAAATAAAGGAAAAATAAAATAAAATGGGTTTTATTTTATTAAAAAAATGTGAAGAAAAACGTGGAAAAGCGCCAATCATGCCACTTAACGAAAGAGAAAAGTGAAGAAATGGGTTTACGATCAATCGGACTAAAAGTGAAGGAAAAAGTCAAAATATGGGTGAAAATGTAAATTTGGCCAAATCTGTAAAGCTAGGGGGCCGAATGTAATTTTCTGATAGTTGTGGGGCGGTGTCAGTTTAGAACAGGTCCAAACCAGAAGGACCTGTTTCGTAAATATGTCAGATCTGCACATTTGAAAGGGATGTGTCGACAGTTGTACTTTGAAGCCTCTTATTGGCTCTTCTAGTCAACAAATAAGCCAAACGATTCCATATACATACAGTCCTTACTCCAGACAACATTTTTCGTTCAAGAAACTTATGAAATCGTGAAGAAACGAGGGAGAAATTGAAGCTCGAAAGTCCATGTTCAAAATTTCAGTTTATCGACGATTGAAGGTATAATACTCAACCAAATTTCGAGTTCTTTATATGGTTGGCTTCTTTTTTAAGTCCTTTATCGAACCCTCGTAGTCTTATGTCTCAGATTTTGGTTTAGAACGTCCGATTTTGTGTTTTTTCGGATTTTCGAGTGGGTTAAAAACTAAAAATTTAAATGAGAAATTGGGACTCTATAATTGATGGTTTTTGTTGATTCTTGTTCCTATGAATGAGAACAATTATTTCTTAGATCTTTAGCAAGAAAAATCATTGAAAACGACGAAGAAACGAGACCAAACGGTCGTTTTCCGGTCACCGGTGTGTTAAATGGTGCTGGTCGACGACAATCTGTTTCAAATTGGTTGTTTTCGTTGGGTTGGTCTAACCATTTAGAGCTTGGGCTTTGGATTTTCGATCTTAGGCCAATAAATTAATTTTGGGCCCTTCTACTAGAATCAGATTTAAATATTGGGCTTGGTATTTTAATCTAATTTGGGCCTTGTCAAATATATCAGATTTTATGTTCCATAATAATTAAATTTATTTTGGGCTAAATCAATTTAGTTTTAAACATTATTATATTAGGTCCAATAACAAATATTCTTGAAATTTAATTATATATTTGAGTTCTGAATTGTTGAGATGACAATTAGAAAATTTAATGTTTTTTTGAGTTGAAATATTTAGAGCTCTATGTAGTATTACGAAAATATATTAATTAAGTTATTTTTCATATTATTTAATATATTGATTTAATTAATATATTAATGTAATTTAGAAATTTATACTAATTAATTGTTTGTAATTGGGTATTTAAATAAGTCATAAAGTTTATATAAATGATTTATTAATTAGATTAAAGCGTCATGATTTGAGTTAAGTATTTATTCGGATTCTTTAATTTGGAGATATGGATTTATAAGATAATAAAATAATCATTTTGAAGTTTTAGAACGTCATCAAGTTTTAGAGCGGGGTTGGCTAGACTTAGTCGAGGTTGACCATATTGACCAATGGATGACTTTTACCTCGTTTGACCCACAAGCATTTTGACGATGAGATCAAATGGATATATTTAAGTCATTTAGAGACATGATTTTAGAGTTTGACTTTAGGTCGAGCCAGGTTGACTAAAGTTGACTTTTGGAGAAAATAAGCCATTAATGGGATACGGTGGTATCAAATGTGTAGGTTTTCAGTCAAGAGCTATCAGTAGCCAATCTACACGCAATCAGGTGAGTCTTCATGAGACTTACATTGGGATGCATACTTATGTACAAATTTATTTTCAGCATTATATGATTTATATGGTGATGTTTACGTATGCATGATGTTTCAGTTTTCATACATGATACATTATATTTCTCATGTATGTTATTTATGATCAGTTGCATGTTATGTGTTTATTCTGTTTTCAAATAACTCTAGCATGCTATTTCATATGAAAGTTTTATGATCGTTTTAATAGGTGAGCATTTGACTAGTAAGTCACAGACAAGTGGCACGACCCAGTCAAGTGGGTGATCGAACAGAACAAAAAGTTCAACCCAGGGCGTGTCAGAGACAAGTGGCACGACCCAGTCAAGTGGGTGATCGAACAGAACAAAAAGTTTAACCCAGGGCGTGTCAGAGACAAGTGGCACGACCCAGTCAAGTGGGTGATTTACCAGAATAGAAAGTTCAACCCAGGGCGTGTCAGTGACAAAATGACCCATACCCAACAAGACAGTTTATGTGATCTCTTTTCTTTCAGCGCTGCATGTTTTCAGAAAATGCATACTATTTGATACAATGTTTTGAAGTTGATATGCATTATGTGAAATGATTTTATTCACGCAAACCATGAACTCACTGAGCTTTATAAGCTGACTATAGTATGCATCTCAGGGACAGAAGGTTTCAGGTTGAACAAGGGAAATGGGGCACGTATAGAGACTCATCTAGTCCATCTAAGTTAAACATTTATGTTTAGACATATATGATGGATAAATTTGTAACGCAATCCGGTATGGGACGGGTTAGCATTAAAGTTACATACTTATTATTTCAAAGTCTTCCGCTGTAAATGGTTTTAATTTAGCCGTTAGTTTGGAGTATTTTAGGCAATTGTTTTAGATTACGTAACACTTTTCAAGGCAAAAATATGGGTGTTACAAGTTGGTATCAGAGCAGTAGTTCAAGAGAAATAGGTTATGATCTTTAGCCTAAGCTTGAACTTTTATGTGTAAGAGTAAGGCATCAACTTTAGATACGAATCACTATTAGTACCGTACCTAGATCACTATCAGTATAGCATATGTTTGACGTAACATAACTTCATATACGTACGGTATAACATAGCACTGCAATACAATAAGTTTAAATGAAGTTATAATTGATCTAGTTTTCTTCTTTTAGATATGATTGATGTTAAGAATGCATGTAAGGTGCTTGGAAGTAAGCAAGTGCAGAGTATGACAGAATAACTAGTATGGCTTAGGCCCGAAAATAAGACATGTAATGTTCAGATTTAGAAATGTCAAGGTAAATCTGATTTTAATAGCACAAGTTGTCTTAGTCAGAACTTGAGTTATTTCATATATTTATTCCAGTTGACGATCTCAGTCTTTGTTAGCTTTCAGATATGCATTTTAATCTAGGTGTGTGGATGAAAGATCATGTACCGGGATACCGGTGGTCCAGGAAAAGTACTATAAGGATGCACAAATGATACATGTACCGCGAGGGTGCCTCTGTACATATGTTTATTCAGTTCAATTAAGTAACTAACTCATATTGTGGTCGGTATACATGGATGGTTCAAATATATAGATGACACCCACTCTACGCCAAGATTGTAAATATCTCAAAAGTGTCTAGCTTTGTATGTTGTTTAAATACAAATTGTTCAGGGTTTTTAAACACCAGATTTATTGTTTCAGGTCCGTTTAAATGTTACTTCTTGGAAGTAGCTTTTGCCCATATAATTTTTATGTTTAAAATCATGGGCTTCCAGCGATGTCATCTAGGTTGAGAAATGCAACAGTGGCGTTATGGACCTAATGAACATAGAGCGTGGACCATACTTAGAGAACTAGTTATAGTCGTTAATCGCAATGAGGTCATTTATTTGAGAAATAAGGCTACACATATATAACAACAAAAGTTGGTCTCATAACCATTAAAGAAGATAAGTCGTAAGAAAAAAAAAATTCTTATGGGTTGTAGATGCAAAGTTTCAGTTTTCTTGGTAGTGTGGTTGACAATAAAGACATCTGAATATAAAGGGAACAAACTAAGAGCTCGTGACAGATTTAAAGCAGCCAAGATTAGTAAACCATATATAAGTTTATTTTGGGTTACTAGATTATCGTAAGAGATTCATCCAGGGTTCTCGAAATTGTATTTTGTAATGTTAAAACTGGCCCAGAAACACAGTAAGTTGGAATGAGGTCAGACAGAACAAGTCTTTCAGTTATTCAAAGTAGGGCTAATGTTATGTATAGATTTGATGGTTGCTAGAAATACAAAAAAAAAAAAAAAGAACTTGGCGGTTTTCGGTTGTATCTTGAAGTTCAAATTAGACTTAATAATGATGTATCAAGGCAAGTTTTTCGCTTACACATGAAGGTCATTTGTAAGAATATGAAAAGGCTAATCTAGCACATGTTAGAGAGTTAGCAATATGGTAATTGCACTTATGTTTCATAGAAATTATCAGCATGGCTTAAAGTGTAATATGTACACGCATCGCCATAGTTAAAATTCCATGGTTGATTGTAAAGGATAAAGTTTGAGCTAAAGACGTTGATTAACATCATTGAAGAAGTATGATGATGAAATTCATTATCATCCATATAGGCAATGAATGATCAGAGTAGATCAGATTGTGAGTGCAAGGTTATCATATTGAATTCGAACGATTTAACTCAAGCAGTTCAGTAAGAAACTCTTTGGTAAGATAATGTTAAGAAACAAAGAATGATTAGCCACATTGAGTTTCTATTAATAGAATCAGATGAAATTTGGTAGTTTTTGGAACAAGATATGGGTTCCAGTATAGAAGGCCTGCAAAATACAATGTTATAAGGTTATGTAAATCCTTATGCTTAGGGCACACCGACGGTAATAAGACGTGCTGGAAATTGAAAATGTGTTTTAAAATGTGTAAAAGAAACGGACACCAAGACGTCAAATCGGCGACAGTAAGTCGGGACAAACTTTAAGTCTCAATAAGGACTAGTAAATACAGGCCCATGTACTAAGTCTGATAAATAAGGCAATCATTGATCTGAGATGCTTCAAGCAAAGGTAAGTAAGTGATACAACATGTGTTCCCTACTATATAGAGAGTTGGTAAAGCGGGTTAGATTATGTACTATAAGTTTATCGCAATATCTCAACAGTGTTTAGTATGAATATTACATAAGTATTAATGTCATCATCAATTATCATTATGTGCATTAAGTGTGGATCAGAGTATCAACAAGAACATTAGCATTGTGCATGACATTTGATAAAATATTTCGAGTAATGCTCATTCATCGTGGATCATGGTTGATGAATATTTCCAGCAATGGTCAATTATGGCACAATAGGTTTAGTCTATTCATTTTCAGCCATGAAAGGTTTATTGTATAACTTATGCAGTAATACGTGATGTACAAGAAGTTATCCAACATATGCATAAAAGTACACCAGTCTGATATGTCACGAGTATGAGTTAAGTAACGATGTGGGGAAGGTAGAAATACATAGTACATGAGGAGTTATGCTAATAAGCAGCATAGACCACTAAAGTTTTAGACAACAGACAGAATGATGTTAAAAACTTCACGTTGAAAAGACATAATCATATAAGACGAGTAAGGTAAATATAGTTCAAAGTATGTTGGATCGAAAAGTTAGTTGCAAGAGTTGATAGAGTAGTTTATCAAGTAAGTTGGCCACCCAGTTATAAGTTAAATTATCGACACTTTTCATGTGTCGAATCCAAGGAAATGTTTAGATAATGAGTCAACTATATGAATTTGGCACAGGTCGAGGTTAACAACACACTCACTTATATAAAGGAAACAGTCAAAGTGTGGGTAAAGAAACGAAATGATTAAGGAATAATAGTACATATTTGATATTAACGCGGTGTTAATCAAATTCTAATATTTAAGATTCAAAAATGACATGATAGTTGAAGGTCATATAAGAACTGAGAAGACTTAATGGCCTAACCAGTATAATTCCAAGGACGGAATTCCTTAAAGGAGGGGATATTTGTGACACCCCAAAATGTGACAAATAAATAAAAATGAAAATAAAGGAAAAATAAAATAAAATGGGTTTTATTTTATTAAAAAAAATGTGAAGAAAAACGTGGAAAAGAGCCAATCATGCCACTTAATGAAAGAGAAAAGTGAAGAAATGGGTTTACGATCAATCAGACTAAAAGTGAAGGAAAAAGTCAAAATATGGGTGAAAAATGTAAATTTGGCCAAATCTCTAAAGCTAGGGGGCCGAATGTAATTTTCTGATAGTTGTGGGGCGGTGTCAGTTTAGAACAGGTCCAAACCAGAAGGACCTGTTTCGTAAATATGTCAGATCTGCACATTTGAAAGGGATGTGTCGACAGTTGTACTTTGAAGACTCTTATTGGCTCTTCTAGTCAACAAATAAGCCAAACGATTCCATATACATACAGTCCTTACTCCAGACAACATTTTTCGTTCAAGAAACTTATGAAATCGTGAAGAAACGAGGGAGAAATTGAAGCTCGAAAGTCCATGTTCAAAATTTCGGTTTATCGACGATTGAAGGTATAATACTCAACCAAATTTCGAGTTCTTTATATGGTTGGCTTCGTTTTTAAGTCCTTTATCGAACCCTCGTAGTCTTATGTCTCAGATTTTGGTTTAGAACGTCCGATTTTGTGTTTTTTCGGATTTTCGAGTGGGTTTAAAACTAAAAATTTTAATGAGAAATTGAGACTCTATAATTGATGGTTTTTGTTGATTCTTGTTCCTATGAATGATAAAAATTATTTCTTACAGTTTTAGCAAGAAAAATCATCGAAAACGACGAAGAAACGAGACCAAACGGTCGTTTTACGGTCACCGGTGTGTTAAATGGTGTTGGTCGACGACAATATGTTTCAGATTGGATGTTTTCGTTGGGCTGGTCTAACCATTTAGAGCTTGGGCTTTAGATTTTCGATCTTAGGCCAATAAATTAATTTGGGCCCTTCTACTAGAATCAGATTTAAATATTGGGCTTGGTATTTTAATCTAATTTGGGCCTTGTCAAATATATCAGATTTTATGTTCCATAATAATTAAATTTATTTTGGGCTAAATCAATTTAGTTTTAAACATTATTATATTAGGTCCAATAACAAATATTCTTGAAATTTAATTATATATTTGAGTTCTGAATTGTTGAGATGACAATCGGAAAATTTAATGTTTTTTTGAGTTGAAATATTTAGAGCTCTATGTAGTATTACAAAAATATATTAATCAAGTTATTTTTCATATTATTGAATATATTGATTTAATTAATATATTAATGTAATTTAGAAATTTATACTGATTAATTGTTCGTAATTGGGTATTTAAATAAGTCATAAAGTTTATATAAATGATTTATTAATTAGATTAAAGCGTCATGATTTGAGTTAAGTATTTATTTGGATGCTTTAATTTGGAGATATGGATTTATAAGATTATAAAATAATCATTTTGAAGTTTTAGAATGTCATCAAGTTTTAGACCGGGGTTGGCTAGAGTTAGTCGAGGTTGACCATATTGACCAATGAATGACTTTTACCTCGTTTGACCCACAAGCATTTTGACGATGAGATCAAATGGATATATTTGAGTCATTTAGAGACCTGATTTTAGAGTTTGACTTTAGGTCGAGTCAGTTTGACTAAAGTTGACTTTTGGAGAAAATAAGCCATTAATGGGATACGGTGGTATGAAATGTGTAGGTTTTCAGTCAAGAGCTATCAATAGCTGATCTACACGCAATCAGGTGAGTCTTCATGAGACTTACACTGGGATGCATACTTATGTACAAATTTATTTTCAGCATTATATGATTTATATGGTGATGTTTACGTATGCATGATGTTTCAGTTTTCATACATGATACATTATATTTCTCATGTATGTTATTTATGATCAGTTGCATGCTATGTGTTTATTCTGTTTTCAAATAACTCTAGCATGCTATTTCATATGAAAGTTTTATGATTGTTTTAACGGGTGGGCATTTGATTAGTAAGTCACGGACAAGTGGCACGACCCAGTCAAGTGGGTGATCGAACAAAACAGAAAGTTCAACCTAGGGCGTGTCAGAGACAAGTGGCACGACCCAATCAAGTGGGTGATCGAACATAACAGAAAGTTTAACCCAGGGCGTGTCAGAGACAAGTGGCACGACCCAGTCAAGTAGGTGATTTAACAGAATAGAAAGTTCAACCCAGGGCGTGTCAGTGACAAAATGACCCATACCCGACAAGACAGTTTATGCGATCTCTTTTCTTTCAGCGCTACATGTTTTCAGAAAATGCATACTATTTGATACAATGTTTTGAAGTTGATATGCATTATGTAAAATGATTTTATTTACGCAAACCATGAACTCACTGAGCTTTATAAGCTGACTATAGTTTGCATCTCAAGGACAGAAGGTTTCAGGTTGAACAAGGGAAATGGGGCACGTATAGAGACTCGTCTAGTCCATCTAAGTTAAACATTTATGTTTAGACATATATGATGGATAAATTTGTAACACAATCCGGTATGGGACGGGTTAGCATTAAAGTTACATATTTATTATTTCAAAGTCTTCCACTGTAAATGGTTTTAATTTAGTCGTTAGTTTGGAGTATTTTGGGGAATTGTTTTAGATTACGTAACACTTTTCAAGGCGAAAATATGGGTGTTACAAGAACTCTGTGTAATCAAATTTGAAAAGTTAATGGAGATTGTTTGATAATTGTTTTGTCATATTGATATGATTGCACGTATTGTGGGACACGCAATTGGTATCAGAGCAGAGGTTCAATCGAAATCAAGAAAATATGTTTTTCGCACCATACTTTACTGTTTGATCGAATTTTTGAGTTGTGAACCGTAATAGATTGAAATTTCAATAGTATGTTGTTCGATTTGTGTTTTAGAATGAATTAGTATCAATTCGTATTACAATTGCACTGTAATTTTCGATCAATTTTGAGTTTTTGTGATTCTTGAGTCGTACGAGTTCAACACACTGTTCTTGAGATCAAGTTGTAATTTATGTTGATTTGATTGTAATTTTTTGTTTGTAAACTGTTCAGACCTTGATCGAGATCAAATCTACAAAGTTTCATAGCTAATTCAAGGTTTTGGATCGATTTTTGGGTGAAAATTGAATTTTTGGATCGAGATCTACAGAATTGGCATAATCTCTGAAGGACTCGCATGGAGTACTGAAGAACTCGCATAGGCTACAAATTTCGTATAGAAGAATTCACATAAGTCTGATTTTGTGAAAAAGCAAAGGAAAGAATTCACATAAGACTCATGTTCGAATTGTGCTGATTTCGCATATCTTAGTATACGAAAAGTTGAAAAGAATTTTCAAGGACAGATTTCGCATAAAGCTTCGTGCGAAAAGTAAGGAATTTGCAGATAGGCATATACGAAATCCTTGAATTCGCATTAGGTTACATACGAATTCCTAAGAATTCGCATGGAAAGTTTGAAAATTTTCTAAGTCCAGAATTCGTATCGATACGAATTGCTCGAGGTTGAAATAGTTTCTAAGTGTAGAATTCACATATCCTTTTTGCGCGAAAAGTTCATGCGAAAAGTTGGGATTCTAAGTCTACATTTCGCATATAGGTCTGTGCGAATTTCTCAGAATTCGCATATAGTAGCGTGCGAATTCTTAGAATTCGCATCTAGTTGCTTGCGAATTGTGGTGTGCGAATTGCTTCTGTTCTACGAATTGTGCCCGCAGGGAGCACAACAACCAAGGTGCATATTATCATATAGAAAGAAACGAAGCGTAGCGATTCGTACTATCGAAAAAGTTTCGCTAACCGACATGCAATAGAATCCGCCGATAGGCGCAAGCAAGCGCAACGAATCACATAGACACGACCCTACCCGCCAGTGCACGGATAGATAGGGCGGGCGAAGCGCGAAGGGGATGGATGCCTGAGTGGTTGAAAGAGTCGGTCTTAAAAACCGTCGGGAATAAAGGGGGACATGCTGGACATAAGTATAATTAGACACTTCGTCTTTATTGTTCAACTAGCTAGGATAAAATTGTCATATGTCCCTTTCATTATTACAACCTTCTTTTTTGATGTCAAAGACCAGAAGCTACACGAAAATTTTCATTGGATCTTGGTTGTTCTTAACAACGATGGCTAGTGTGTGAATTGTGTAACTAGAGTGGTGTAAGAAATCTTGCCTTAGGAAATTTTTTGAAATTTATTTCTGAAAATTTTTCTAAGTTTTTCTGTATATTGATTTTTCTTTTGAACTAACGATCATTTCAAGTTCTTATTTTACAGTTTATCTCTCAGGATGACTTCAAGGGAGGCTTTGGTATTGGAACAGATGTGAAACCACAGTTCTTTTCAGAGGAAAATACGAGCAATGGAAGGACAGATTTTTGGATTTCATTGATAAAAATGATCTGGGTGACTACATCAGACTATCACTGAAAGAAGGAGTGATGAAACCTCCAACTAAGATTCATTCTACTGAAGCAAATGGAAAGGAGGTTGTAAACCAGGAATATCCAATGCCTGTTGAAGAATATTCGGAAGAGCAGAAGAAGAGGCACAAGGCTGATAGGCTTGCAAGATCTTTTATACTGCAAGGAATTCCCAATGCGATTTATGTGAAAATAGATAGCTACATTGCTACAGGAAAACAGATGTGGGATCAGCTTGAGTGGATGATGTTAGGTTCTAAGATTGGAAATCAGCTGAAAGTATCAAACTGCCTCAACAATTATGAAGAGTTCAAAGCAAAGGAAGGTGAAAGTTTAGAGGCTACTTATGATAGGTTTGCTACTCTTCAGAACGAACTGAGCAAAAACAGAGTCTAGAAGTCTCAAATTGAACTGAATGTGAAATTTCTGAGCATCTTACAACCTGAGTGGAAGAGAGTTACTCGTCAAATGAAACAGATGAAATATCTCAATGAGATACCTTTACATGAAGTGTATGAGACTCTGAGACAAAATGAAGAAGAGGTAGAAGAGATAAGAGATAAAAAGAAGAAAGCTGAGAAACTGATAGCAGATCCCGTTGCCTTAGTGGTTAAGAAGAAAGAGAAAAGTTCGGTGAGTATGAAGAATAAAAAGGTGTTGGTTTCTTAATCTGAGGCTTGAAGTAATATGAGGCTTTGAGGGAATCATTAGACTTAAAGACACATTAGGCTAAGAGAGCGTTTGTTTAGAAAGAGAAATATCGAGAGAACTCTGTGTAATCAAATTTGAAAAGTTATTGGAGATTTTTTGATAATTGTTTTGTCATCTTGATCTGATTGCACGTATTGTGGGATACACAATTGGTATCAGAGCAGAGGTTCAATTGAAATCAAGAAAATATGTTTTTCACACCATAGTTTACTGTTTGATCGATTTTTTGAGTTGTAAAATGTAATAGGTTAAAATTTCAATTGTATGTTGTTCGATTTGTGTTCTAGAGTGAATTAGTATCAATTCGTATTACAATTGCACTGTAATTTTCGATCAATTTTGAGTTTTTGTGATTTTTGAGTCGTACGAGTTCGACACACTGTTCTTGAGATCAAGTTGTAATTTTTGTTGATTTGATTATAATTGTTTGTTTTGTAAACTGTTCAGACCTTGATCGAGATCAAATCTACAAAGTTTCATAGTCTAATTCAAGGTTTTGGATCGATTTTTGGGTGAAAATTGAGTTTTTGGATCGAGATCTACAAAATTCGCATAATCTCTGAAGAACTCGCATAGGGTACTGAAGAACTCGCATAAGCTACATATTTCGTATAGAAGAATTCACATAAGTCTGAGTTGGTGAAAAATCCAAGGATAGAATTCGCATACGGTGTTGTGCGAATTGTTCAGAATTCACATAAGGTGTTGTGCGAATTGTTCAGAATTCGCTTAGCTCAGTATACGAAAAGTTGAAAATAATTTCCAAGGACAGATTTCGCATAAAGCTTGGTGCAAAAAGTAAGGAATTCGCAGATAGGCACATACGAAATCCTTGAATTCGCCTGAGGTTACACACAAATTCTTCAGAATTCGCATGGAAAGTTTGAAAATTTTCTAAGTCCAGAATTCATATCGATACGAATTGCTCGAGGTTGAAATAGTTTCTAAATGTAGATTTCGCATATCCTTGTTGTGCGAAAAGTTCATGCGAAAAGTTGGAAGTTCTCAAAGATTATAAGTCTAGATTTCGCATATAGGTCTGTGCGAATTTCTCAAAATTCGCATATAGTAGCGTGCGAATTCTTAGAATTCGCATCTAGTTTCTTGTGAATTGTGGTGTGCGAATTGCTTATGTTCTGCAAATTGTTAGTGTTCTGCGAATTGTGGTAGTGTGCGAATTGTGGTAGTGTGCGAATTGTGTAACTAGAGCGGTGTGAGAATTCTTGCCTTAGGAAATTTTTGGAAATTTATTTCTGAAAAATTTTCTAAGTTTTTATGTATATTGATTTCTTTTGAACTAACGATCATTTCAAGTTCTTATTTTACAGTTTATCTCTCAGGATGACTTCAAGGGAGGCCAACTATCTGGAGAATTTTGGGCCGAAGGCATCACAAGATCGAGATCTTGTTATTGGAACAGATGTGAAACCACCAGTTCTTTTCAGAGGAGAATATGAGCAATGGACGGACAGATTCCTGGACTTCATTGATATAAATGATTTGGGTGACTACATCAGACTATCACTAAAAGAAGGAGTGATGAAACATCCAACTAAGATTTATTCTACTGTAGCAAATGGAGAGGAGGTTGTAAACCAGGAATATCCAATGACTGTTGAAGAATAGTCTGAAGAGCAGAAGAAGAGGCACAAGGCTTGTAGGCTTGCAAGATCTCTTATACTGCAAGGAATTCCCAATGAGAGTTTGTTTGTGCATAAATATGTTGGATACAAGATCATAGATGGTAGAGGACTGAAGTCAAATCAAGTCAAAGCTCAAGTCAACTCTTATAACATAGTCAAAGTGTACATATTATAAATAAGATGATCAACCTTGAAGAGGGAGTACATATTTTTTCTGTTGTTAAATATTATGAATGAATAATTTCAGGGGGAGTTGAGTAAGGTCTATGACTTCTGATTACATCTGATCAGAACTCGTTCTTAACACGTTTTATTGCTTTATATCTTTACTTTTCAATAAATTTTGTGAATAAAGCTTTGTACTTTGATGACTTTGTGATTGTTTGCAGATTTGAAAGGAAGCTTAAATGATCATATCTTATATGACTTTTGAGCTGACTAAATGAGATTTAAGCTGAATGAAAGGTTTAATTCTAAACTTAATCTCATACATGTTTGAAAGAAGGACAACTTTCAGATATGAAAACATGTTCTTAAATGTTCAAACCACTTCTGATTCTTAAACAGATTTCATGAATTTAGAAGTGTGATTTTAAATGTTTTCATTTTTCGTGAGCTTTATTGTTAAACTAGCCATGTGTTTCCAAAGATAAGTACTTGTGTATTATCTTTTCCATATACTTTCAAGTATTCACACACACCGGTTTAGTATTTTTATTGGAAATGTTCTTACCATGTCTCATATTGAAACAAATTTTCGATGGTAAGACACCCGTTTGAAATTCAAAATTTGAGCGTGATTTCATTCGAAACGTTTCTTTCAAGAATGTCTATATTTTGATTCATATAGACGAATTCCTATTTTTCATGACCTAAACCTTGATTGTTAAATCATACATATTTGATCTTATTATTCGAGGTTAGATTTTCAAACAAGTTTCTTGTATTCATTTCATTCATTCAATATACTTGTTTTGAAAGATCTTTCATGATAAACATGCTCAAATATTCATGATTATCTTTATGAGCATACAGACATCTGACATGTATTTTATGCTTTGACTGAAAAGTTAAACCATTTGAGCAACATTGTGCTTATAGGAAAACATGGGTTCATTGTGTGAGAACTTAATTGAACTTCTATGGATTCACGTTAACCAGTGTTTCCTACCCAAGAAGTTAATCCTTGAGTGATTGAGAGGTGAGGCATCAATTTAACTGAGTGTGGGTATGTGTGATGAGGTAAAATGTAAAAGAGAGTTCGGTTAGGAGCGAGCTCAATGTTTAAAAAGAAAGAGGGTGAGAGATCAGAGTAAAAGAATATCAAACTTTGCACCAACTTTTTCTGAGTCGGGCAACCATATTTCTGATTGTTTCACAATTCTTTGGTGAACGTCATTGAATCAGGCAATTAGCCCATGCCAACTCTTGCTTTAAACCCCACCAGCTACTCATCTTTTTCTTAAAAAGAAAATGTTTCATATTTTATGGGGATGAAGCACATATGCTATCTCGTCTTCATTCGGAAGATATGGATATAGAAATAGAAGGAAGTCTGCCCCACCTTCGCACTTCGATCATGCACAATTGAGTCTGTGTTATACTATTGTTGTCTTAATGGTTTACACAACTTTGAGCCTATAAAAGCAATCATCATGTGCTTAATTCTTTCAAACACAATCACGAACACACAGGAAATTCGTTTTTCTGTCTAAATGTTCATAGTTTAACCTTGTGTAATTCGATGATTGAATGGAAGACCTGGGGGAGTGAACATAAAAAATCTCTTTTCCAATGTGTATTCGTTACACACAGTGACTTCGTGTTACTGACATGCATTCAAGCTGATTCATTTGTTGATTTAGGTGTTACACTCATAATTTGTCTGAATTTGAAAAGGTTTGGATGAATATCTTATGAATTGACGGATGATCAGAGGCTCGGCAACAAAGATCAGTGGTCAGATCAAAATTTTTAAGGACATTTCTTGTAAAGTTTTGATGGTTTCTATGCTACAATCATCAAAAAGGGGTATAGGTGATTAAGAAATGTTTAAAGGGGGAGAAGATTTGTTCAAGAAATGTTTGATGAAGAAAAGTTTGTATCAATTATGGGAAGATTGTTCAAGTTTGAAAGAGCAAGTTCAAAGAATTTTGAAAGTGAGCAGAAATTTACTGAAATTTTCTTTGAAGATTGATTTGTTGAAGAAAAGAGAGCCAATTCTGAAGATAATCTCTTCCCAAAGACTGAAAGAAGTACTTATTACCTTGGGGGAGAATGTTAAAGCTGATTGCAAAAGATGTTTTTACAAAGACTTTGGGGAGATTACAGGAGATTGTGCTTCAATGCTTATTTTTCTGAAGTTGATCAGTTGTCTTATCAATGGGGAAGATTAAAGCTGCTAAAGATTAATCATAAAGGGAGATATTGTCTTGCAAAATCTTTTTGAAGATGATCTTGAATCCAAAGGGGGAGATTGTTAGTGCACAAATATATTGGATACAAGATCATAGATGGCAGAGGACTGAAGTCAAAGCTCAAGTCAACTCTTATAGCATATTCAAAGTCTTTTGTAATAAAAGTCAAAGTCAAAGTCAATGTAGAGTCAATGTATGTGGTATATAAGTGTTCTGTTTTTCAAATAGGGATACGGCTAATTGTAAGAATTGTACGCATTCATTTCTAGAGAGAGAAATATCTTTGAGATAACTGTGTAATCGTTTGTGTGATTGAAATAAAATGGAACTTGATTGAATTGTGTCATCTAGATTGTTTTACACTGATTGTGGGACACACAGATTTATGTGAAAATAGATAGCTACAATGCTACAGGAAAACAGATGTGGGATCAGCTTGAGAAGATGACGTTAGGGTCTAAGATAGGAAATCAGCTGAAAGTATCAAACTGCCTCAACAATTATGAAGAGTTCAAAGCAAAGGAAGGTGAAAGTTTAGAGGCTACTTATGATAGGTTTGTTACTCTTCTGAACGAGCTGAGCAAAAATAGAGTCCAGAAGTCTCAAATTAGGCTGAATGTGAAATTTCTGAGTATCTTACAGCATGAGTGGAAAAGATTTACTCGTCAAATGAAACAGATGAAAGATCTCAATGAGATACCTTTATATGAAGTGTATGAGACCTTGAGACAAAATGAAGAAGAGGTAGAAGAGATAAGAGATGAAAAGAAGAAAGCTGAGAAACTGATAGCAGATCCTGTTGCCTTAGTGGTTAAGAAGAAAGAGAAAAGGTCGGTAAGTATGAAGAAGAAAAAGGTATTGGTTTCTGAATCTGATGAAGAAGTAAGTGAGGATTTTGATTCTGATGATGGTGAGAACCTGAAGCAAGCAATGCTTCTATTGACCAAGGCTTTCCAGAAGAATTTTTACAAGAAATCTGGGTCAAACAGTCAGAGGTACTCATCAGGGTCCAGAAACTACGAGCATAAGGAGAGAGTGGAAGGTAAAAGGTTTGAGGAGAAAAGGCCAGAAGAGAAGAAATATCTGAATGATTTTGACGAGAAGAAAGTTGATCAGCCAGTTAAGTTTTATAACTGTGGCAACGTAGGCCATTTTGCTAAAGATTGCCGGAAGCCGAAGGTCCACAATTAAGAGTATTACAAGAACAAAATGCTACTGGCCAAGCAACAAGAAGTTGGCAAAACATTAATGGCTGAAGACGAATATTGGTTGGATCATTCAGATGGTGGAGAAGAGAAAGAGGAAACTGCTCACATGTAGGGGTGTAAATAAGTCAGGTTGGGTTGGGTTCGGGTTCAACCCATTTATTAATTGGGTTGAAAATCTCAACCCAACCCAACCTGTTTAATTAAATGGGTTGAAGTTTTCAACCCAATCCAACCTGTTGGGTTGATGGGTTGGTAGCAGGTTGACCTGTTTATGATTATCTCAACCTAACCTGTTAAGTAAATGGGTTGAACCTGGGTTGACCCATTTAAACTTAAAATTGTAAATGAAATAAAAATGCTTAAACTACTTCATTCCACGACAAATACATAACGACAAAGCCAAATAAATTATTCGAAGTTTAATAAAACACAACCATAAAGTAAAATAAATAGTTCAAAGTTTCCCACAACCACAAAGTTAAATAAATCATAGTTCCAACAGTCAATGTTCAATGTTGTAGAATGTAGATTGTAGACCTGTATATAAATGGACAGATTACAACAATCAATAATTATAACTATATATATATATATATATATATAAGTTAAGTGAACAATGAACAATGGAACTAAAGTCTATCAAGTTAAGATTATAAATATATATAAGTAACAATGGAACAATGGAACTGAAGATGAAAGATAAGAATTGAAGTCAAACAATAGAACTGAACTATTGAGGTTAATATTATAAATATATATATCAAGTTAAGAACTGAAGTCGAACAATAGAACTGAAGTCGATCAAGTTAAGATTACAAGTTTACCGTGAAGTCGTGAACAATGGAACTGAACTCGTCATGGACTGCTCGTTGTGAAGCCGTGGAACAGAGGGAGAGGAGTCGACGTGGAACAGAGGGAAAGGAGAGGAGTCACCGGAGAAGAGGGAGGAAGATTTGCACCGACGGCGTATGAGGGAAGAGGGAGGAGTCGAGGAGAGGACTGAGGAGGCTGGAGGCGTTTGAAATTAGGAATAACATTTACTGATTTAGTCTATTATGGTTTTCATCTTTCAAATTTCAATATAGAAATTATTTTTTAATCTTTAAAAATTATATTAAAATATTAATTGTATTAAATATTGATTAATAATTAAAAATAAAATATTAGGTAATATTATAAATGGGTTAGAAACGGGTTGTAAATGGGTTAGAAACAGGTTGTAAATGGGTCAAAATCAGGTTGTAAATGGGTCGAAATAAGGTTGAAAACAGGTTGAAAATTTCAACCCAACCCAAACCCAATTAATAAATGGGTTAGGCGGGTTGACCCATTTTACTTAAATGGGTTGAAATTCTCAACCCAACCGGCTAATTTTGGGTTGGGTTGGGTTCGGGTTGGGTTGGCGGGTTGGGTCACTTTTTGCCACCCCTACTCACATGTGCTTGTTAGAGCATAAATATGTTGGATACAAGATCAAGAAGTCAAAAGTCAAAGTTCAAGAAGTCAAAGCTGAGAAAGTCCACTCTCATTAAAGTCAAAGTCTATTTGTAATAAAAAGTCAAAGTATTGTATTTGTATTTGTTTTTCCTTGTATTTTAGATGTAGGTATAAATACCTTGTATTTTTCTATTTTCAAAGGAAGGGAAGCTTATTTTGAGAAATACGATTGAGAGAAACTCTGTAGAGAGAGAAAGAGAGAGTTCTAGAGAGAGAAAGTTGTATTTGAATTGAGAATTGAATTCAAAACAGGTAATTGAATGGAATTGTTTGTTTTGATTAATTGTTTGTGATTGGAAAATAGAATCTAGGGAATATCAGTGCTTTATGGATCAGAAGGTCACTGAAGAAGATTCTGATGTTGAGGATTCTGAAAAGGTAAACGATATGACTGAATCTGATTTTCTAAATCAAATGCAGTCCATGATGATTGAACTTCAGGATTTACAGTCTAAACTTAAACACGAAAAAGGTATCATTAAAGAGAAAAACCAAGCAGTACTGAAACTCAACAATGATATTGCTGAGAAGAATGTATTGATTGAGGCTTTACATAAAAATATTGATACTGGTGCTAGAGAAAAGACTGTATTCATAATCAACTATCTAAAACATCATCAAAATTCAAACTGTGCGAACTTGAGATTAAAGAGGTTGCTAAAAAGTGTTTATCTTTAAAGAAAGAAAACAAATCTTTGGTTGAGAAAGTGAGTGGTTTGGAAGAAAAACTTTATACTCTAGGTAAAACTGAGCAAACCATTCATCTTAATAAACCAAAAGAGAGTAGTGAATGTTGGGGTATTGGTTACAATAACCCACATTACTTGAAAAAGGTATTTCCAAGGTGCCTGCTCTATATGATTTTGGTTTTCTAAAATTGGCACCTCAATATCCTGAACTCAAAGTTAAATGGACAAAATTATCAGATGAGGATGAAGCTAAGGAAAAAGAGAAAAGGGAAAATAAAACTAAAATGCAACTTCCATTTCGTTATGAGAGGTTGAATTCTAGTTATAGTTCCACACTGTCAAATTTTTTTTCTAATGATTATTTTCAAAACTATTCTATAGAAGAATTGGAGGCAAAACCGGTTGAAGGCAAAATTATGTTCCTCCACTCATTTTAGATAGTAATTTTTTTTAACTTG
Source organism: Arctium minus (assembly GCA_954870635.1). NCBI lineage: Eukaryota > Viridiplantae > Streptophyta > Magnoliopsida > Asterales > Asteraceae > Arctium > Arctium minus. Next base: position 129,161,596 of record OX941080.1, on the reverse strand, counting down.
AGAACACTCTTGTAGAGGAGAGGATTTTGACTGGGCTAGAACAAATGATATTTTCAATTGTTTTTAAAAACTCCGATTTCTCAAATTCTTCCAAAGCATCTAAATCAAATGATGTTAATGACCTGTTTGATGAAGAGTTTGACTTCCTAAACTCTGATGGTTGTTTTGATGACCGTGTTGATCAATTTGACTTTAATGCAAAACTTCCAGATCATTCTCAATTTATTGTAAATTCTAAAGGTTTAGCAAGTGTGTTTGAAATGGGTGAATCTGAATCATCAACGAAAGTTGATAAACTAGTTTCTGTGAGTACCAAACATGCCAAAGGTAAGAAGAAAAAGAATAGGCATTCATAGAAACAGATTAACACTGATAAATCAAAGGATAAACAATCTTTTAGATTTCACAGTTCTAACTTTCAAAATTCATATGTTTCAGATGTGAAAAAGAAAAAGCCTGAAGTGAAATCGGAGTGGAGACCAAAGAAGAAAGTTGAAGAGACTACAAAATCATTTTCTGATTCCGAATGTAATAGAATGACTGTTAGTGATACTGATGTAGTTGGTAATATTGGTTTTCATAAACCAAAACATGTATCTTCTTACAAGACCTATTCAAAAAAGCAATTGCTCCAATTAACGCCGTCTACTAATAAGTCTTCTAAATATCGTAGAAATGATTTTGTATCTCGACAAAATTCTAATGATTGGTTTGGGTCATATCATGTCTATTCTAATTCATATGTGTCAAAAGATGTTCAAAAGATCAAAGGGTCCAAATTCAAATGGATGCCAAAATCATGTGCTAACGTGCTAGGACCCAGATATAAATGGGTACCTAAACCTGTTGTTCCTTGATTTCTCATGTGCAGACCCGTCATATGTGGTACTTGGATTCTGGTTGCTCCAAGCATATGACCGGGTAGAAAGATATTTATCTAATTATACAGAGAAATTTTGCGGGAACGTCAGATTTGGAAATAACCAATTTTCACCAATATTGGGATATGGAGATGTTGTGCATGAAAATGTAACAATCAAGAAGGTGAGCTACGTTGAAGGATTATGACACAAACTATTCAACATTGGTCAGTTCTGTGACAAAGATTTATAGGTGAATTTTAAGGCCAAGCGATGTTATGTAAGAACTGAAGATGGTACAAAACTCTTGGTCGAGACGCGAAAGTCAAACCTCTACACGATTAATCTGTCTAAAGTAAAGAATGATAATACGGTGTGTCTACTTTCAAAAGCCTCTATGCAATAGAGCTGGTTATGGCATAGACGGCTATCTCACCTCAACTTTTGATACATCAACAATCTGGTGACTGGTAATCTGGTTAAGGGCTTACCTGAGCTGAAATACGTTAAAGAACATCTGTGTGCTGCGTGTGAGAAGAGTAAGATGAAACGAGCTTCTCATAAGCCTAAGCCTGAACTAAGCACTAGTACTTCCTTGTAACTGCTGCATATGGATCTCTGTGCTCCAATGCGTACTCAAAGCATCAACGAAAAGAAATATATGTTGGTCATTGTAAACGATTATTCAAGATACACTTGGGTCAAATTTCTACGATCGAAAGATGAGACACCCGATGTCATCATCTCATTCTTAAAGACCACTCAAGTGAATTTGCAGAAGAGAGTAAAGCTTCTTAGAACTGATAATGGCACATAATTTAAGAACAAAATTGTTGATGATTATCTCGAATCGATCAGGATAACACATCAATTTTCTGCTGCCAGAACACCAGAACAGAATGGAGTAGTAGAAAGGCGAAACAGAACTCTAGTCGAGGCTGCTCGCACTATGCTGAGTCAATCTGATCTACCTCTATTTCTGTGGACTGAAGTTGTGTCAACTGCATGCTATACTCAAAATCGCTCCATTATTCATCTCCGGTTTGGTAAAACACTATATGCTTTGATTAATAATAGAATACCTAGCATTAAACATTTTCACATCTTTGGATGCAGGTGTTTTGTGCTGAATGACAAGGAGAACTTGAACAAGTTCAATTCTAAGGCTGATGATGGCATTTTCATCGGATATTCTCAGACATCTGCAGCATAAAGAGTTTATTTGAAGAATTCGAAGATTATGGTAGAGAGCATAAACATCATATTTGATGAAGAAATGGCGTTTGTTCAAAGCAATTCAGAACCCGTTATTACTGGAGTATTAGCTTCTAGACAGATCAGTCCAGAACCTGCGGTTAATGTTTCTAATTCTGATAAAGCGTCAACGTCTACATCTCATTTATCAGATTTAGATTTATTGTTTGAATTTTTCTATGATGAATTTATTGGTTCTAGAATGACTGAACCTGTTGTGATTGACAGATCCGAAGATTCAAGTAATCATCATCCAATCACTTCAGATATCTCAAATGAATCAAATTCGTCGATTCAGGAAGAAATTCAAATTAAAACGCCTACTCAATCAGTTGAAGTTGTACATGCTAATGAAGAGCCAGAGGTTACAACATCAGTTGGATGCACTGTCATGCCTACTCAACAGACAACAAATGTCTAATCAACTGAAATCTCTGTACCTGTTACTTCAACTGAACCCCAACTAGAAGATAATAGTGGATACTTAGATGATCAACATGATCAGTCTATTTCTAATCCACTCCCTCATGAACATAAGTGGACCAAAGAGCACCCAATACATCAAATCATTGGAGATCCATCCAAGCCGGTGCAAACTAGGTCTACAACATTGAACCAGTGCAGGCGTGATTCCTTTCTGAGTAAGATAAAGCCTACACGAGTATCTGAAGCTCTAGCTGATTCAGATTGGGTAACTGCAATGCAAGAAGAGCTTAATCAATTCAAAGTGCTTAAAGTCCGGAGACTCGTGCCCTAACCTGAAGGAAAAACTATTATTGGCACGAAATGGGTATTCAAAAACAAGAAGGATGAGGATGGTATCGTGATAAGAAACAAAGAATGACTTTTTGGTAAAGGATATAGGCAAGAGTAAGGCATAGATTACGACAAGACATATGCTCCAGCTGCGCGTATAGAGGCAATTAGAATGTTTTAGCCTACGTTGTACACAAGAATTTCACAGTTTATCAAATGGACGTGAAAACTGCCTTTTTGAATGACATTCTAAAGGAGGAAGCCTATGTCTCGCAGCCTGAAGGTTTTGTCAATCCTGATAAACCAGATCATGTTTACATTATGGATAAGGCTCTTTATGGTTTGAAACAAGCCCCTCGCGCCTGGTATGATGTTCTATCCAAATTTTTAATCAAGTTTGGCTTCTCTAAAGGTAAAATCGATACTACTCTCTTCATTAAAAAGGAGAAAACTGATATTATTTTAATTCAGATATATGTGAATGACATCATATTTGGTTCAACTAATCCAAAGTATTGTAAGAGTTTTTTAAACCTCATGGTGTCTTGATTTCAGATGAGTATGATGGGAGAGATGAACTTCTTTCTTGGATTACAAGTCAAACAATTTTCTACAGGAATTTTCATTAATCAAGCGAAGTACATTTCTGATATTCTGAGAAAATTTAAAATGGAAAATTGTACTCCGATTGGTACCCCTATGGCACCTGGAACTAAGATCGGAGTTGATCTTCCGGGAAAAACTGTCGATGTTAGAACCTATAGAGGAATGATTGGTTCTTTAATGTACTTGACGGCTAGTTGGCCAGATATTATGTTTTCTACGTGCTTATGTGCTAGATATCAGGCTTCACCTAAAGAATCCCATCTTTCAGCGGTAAGCGTATATTTAGGTATCTGAAGGGAACTACAGATCTTGTTTTGTGGTATCCTAAAGATACTGGTTTTGAGCTCATAGCGTATTCAGACACATATCATGCAGGTTGTATGCTTGACAGGAAGAGTACTTCGTGACATATACAATTCTTGGGAGATAAACTCGTGAGTTGGGCATCGAAGAACAACTGTGTGTATCTACTTCAACAACTGAGGTAGAGTACGTAGCTACGACTAACTGCTGTTCTCAAGTGTTGTGGATGCGAACACAACTTCGAGATTATGGCTTCAAGTACAATAATATCCCGATTTACTGCGATTCAAAGAGCGCTATCGCTATATCTGCAAATCATGTTCAACATACGAAACCAAGCACATTAACGTGCGATATCACTTTATCAAAGATAATGTTGAAAAAGGTACAATTGAACTTTACTTTGTAAACACAGATTATCAACTTGCAGATTTGTTTACCAATCCATTAGATGAAAAAAGATTTAATTTTTTCATTTCAAAACTTAGATGAAAAGAGACTTAATCTGTAGTTACATAGTACAGTTTATTTTTGTTATTTTTCTTCATTTCTTGATATCTTTAATCTGAAAGATATCTGCGCTGAAGGGTGTTCATGATTTCAGGGGGAGTGTGAGACAAAGATAAGATGATCTACATTTTAAGGGAGAGTTAAAGAATTTTTGCATATATCTTACATTGACATATTTTGTGATGCATATTTTCAGGGGGAGTAAGGACAATTACTTCTGATTAAATCTGATCAGAACTCGTTCTTAGAAAGTTTTATTGCTTTAATGTCTTTATTTTTCAATAAAGTTTGTGAATAAGACTTTGTAGTTTGACGACTTTTTGACTGAATGCAGAATTTGAGGGGGAGCTTACATGATCATATCAATCATGATTTTGGAGCTCTGACTTTATGAAATTTAAGCTGAGTGTAAGGATTATTCTGAACTTAATCTCATACATATTTGAAAGATGGACGACTTTCAAATATGAAAACATGCTCTTAAACGTTCAAACCACTTCTCGATTCTTAAACATATTTCATGAATACAGAAGTGTGATTTTAAATGTTTTCATTTATGAGCTTTATTGTTTAACTAACCGTGTGTTTTGAAATATTAATACTTGTGTATTATCTTTTCCATATATTGTCAAGTATTCATACACATCGGTTTCGTACTTTTATTGATTAAGTTCTTACCATGTCTCAAATTTGAAACTAGTTTTCGATGGTAAGACACCCCATTTGAAATTCATTGATATTCGAGCGTTAATTTATTCAAAACGTTTCATTCAAGACTTGTCTATATTTGATTCGTATAGACAAATTCCAATTTTTCATGACCTAAGCTTTTATTGATAAATCATTCATATTTGATCTTTTCATACAACGTCAGATTTTCAAACAAGTTTCTTGTATTCATTTCATTCATTCAATATACTTGTGTGGAAAAATCGTTCATGATTAAAATGCTCAAATCTTCATGATTATCTTCATGAACGTACAAATATCTGACATGTATTTCATTTTGTGCTTTACTGTTTAAGTTAAACCATTTGAGCAACATTTTGCTTATAGGACAACTACATGGGTTTATTGTGTGAGGACTTAATAGAACTTCTATGGATTCACGTTAACCAGTGTTTCCTACCCAAGAAGTTATCCTTGAGTGATCGAGAGGCGAGGAGTCAATATCTGAGTGTGGGTATGTGTGCTGAGATAAAATGAAAAGAGAGTTTGGTTAGAAGTTATCTTAATGTTTAAAAAGAAGGAGGGCGAGAGATCAGAGTAAAAGAATATCAAACTCTGCACCAACTTTTTCTGAACCGGGGAACCATATTACTGTTGTTTCACAATTCTTTCGTGAACATCATTGAAACAGGCAACTAGCCCATGCCAACTCTTGATTCAAAACCCCACCAGCTACTCATCTTTTTCTCAACAAAGAGATGTTTCAATTTTACTTGGGGATGCAACACAAATTCTATCTAGTCTTCATTCGGAAGATATGGATATTGAAACAGAAAGAAGTCTGCCCCACCTTCGCACTTCGATCTTGCACAATTTAGTCCATGTATTATTGTTGTTGTCTCAATGGTTTACACATTTTGAGTCTACTTGATAAAGCAATCATCATGCTTAATTCTTTCATACACAAGCACGTACACACAGGAAATTCGTTTTTCTGTCTAAACGTTCATTGTTTAACCTTGTGTTATTCGATGATTGAATGGAAGACCTGTGGGAGTGATCATCAAAAAGATACTTTCAATGTCTATTTGTTACACACAGTGGCTTTGTGCTACTGATAGGCATTATTAACTGATTCATTTGTTGATTCAGGTGTTACATTCCTATTTGTCTGAGTTTGCAAAGATTCGGATGAATACATTATGAATTGACGGATGTTCAGTAGATCAGTGGCAAAGATCAATGGTCAGAAAAGATTCATGACATTTCTTGAAGATATTTTGATGATTTCTATGCTTCATCATCAAAAATGGGGAGAAATAATTTCAAGAAATGCTGTTTGAAGAAAAGTTTGTAACAGTTATGACGAGTTGATCTATAATTGACAGAGCTGGAATGTTATATTTTTCTAGAGTCTGGAGAGATTGTTCAAGATTGTACAGAATTGAAAGACAAAGTTCAAAGAATTCAGAATATTCATTGGAGTTTACTGAAATTTTATTTGAAGATTATTTGCTGAAGAAAAGTGAGCTAAATCTCAAGATAATTTCTTTCTGAAGTTTGAAGAGATTACAGAAAATTTTGAAGACAGTTCAAACAAAGAAGAAGATTGCTCGAGAATGCTGAAAGTTGATTTTGCTTATCCGAAAGAAGGAGATAATTTGTTTCTAGTTCCAAAGGGGAGCTCAAGATCTTATTCTTTGAAGATGATCAGTGTTATTTCCAAAGAGAAAGATTATGTTTTGTTAACGATTCTTAACAAAGGGGGAGATTGTATTGCATATCTTTTTGAAGATGATCTTGAATCCAAAGGGGGAGATTGTTAGTGCACAAAATATGTTGGATACAAGATCATGAAGATGAAAGGTGAAAGTCAAAGTCAAAAGCTCAAGTCAAACCCTCAAGCATAAAGTCAAAGTCTTTGTAATAAAGGTTAAAGTCAAAGTGTTTTTAGCTTTGTCTTTGTAAATTATTGTTAGGGTATAAATAGCTTGTTTTTGTTTGTAGAATCATTAGGCTTTAAGGGAATCATTAGACTTGAAGACACATTAGGCTAAGAGAGCGTATGAGTTTAGAGAGAGAATTTCTATGAGAGTATTCTGTTGTAATCAAAATTGATATGAAATAGAAATTGATTGATAAATTGATTGTCATCTTGATTGATAATTTGTGATAAGAACTTGTTATTGTGGGACACACAAGAATCCTTATTACCATCGTCACAACTCTCAACTTATGTAGTTCTGTTGGTTCTAAGAGCATCTTATCTTAAGAGTTCTACCCAATCTCACCATTCATAACTTATTAGATCTAAGCTTAAGTCTAGGTACCTTACTTTCATACCTAGTTCACTTAAACTACTGCTCTTATACCAACTTGTAACACCCTAAAATAGGGGTTAATTTAAACCTAAAATAAATGCGGAATAAACAAGTATATCATAGAAGAATCACTTAAAAAAGGGAATAATTGTATGGCGTTTACAATAAAGAAATCAAGTGAAATTGAACTCAACAACCTACATAATCTCGATCAACTAATTCTAGATTACGAATGGGTGTCGTCATCTCACTCCCAAAAGTATACTATCAATGTACCAGATGTACGCCTCTTTAGCCTCCAAAAATGCTACTATTCTCCAATGACTTTTCACTCAAGCCTGACGAATCCCACCGCTAGAATGGCCTGTTATACATGTCATTTTAAGAAAAAGTGTTAGGCTAAAGCGTAGTGAGATCAAACATTTATATTGAGAAATCAGTAAATTCTAAAAAGATAATTAAGAAAAGTCGGTGGAATAAATAAAGACAATTCTTCATTTTAATACCAGTACCTCTTGGGTTGATGGGGGAGACCCGCTTACTAACACAGTGACGGAACACAAAAGTAAGCCACTTGACGTGTTAGTAAAACCAAACACATAATAAAGTACCTGCAATGGATGTTAGGCTCAGTAGCTTTAAATGTACACCCACGGAAAGTCAACTTCAACCACATAGGGTCCTTACGTTGAGATCCTTACCCAATATCGCGTACTAGCACGTAGGGCTTATACCCTATCCGATGACTAAGCGTTCCTCGATGTGGAAAACTAGCGTTCCATCATCGGATCAAAGATTATAAATATATGTGGGTTCATGATGCCCAAATGCAACCAAATAATCCATTCAATGTCCACAAAACCAATCAATGTCTTCTAATAAGTTAAAATGCCACCATATATGCAAAATCAAGAATCCATATAGTTACTCCCAAAAATTCCAAGAGGTTCCATTCTAATTTGTTAAATGGTACTCCCACACACACTAAATCATTTTACCCAAGTCCTCATTCAATAATACATGTTCATATTTCAAAACCATAATCTTGATTTCCAAGTATTTAATCACAAGATTATAGAAAACATATTTCTCATGTGCAAAATCCACAACTAAAACAAAATGTATGCTTCTTAACCTTAAAATCATACCCTTCAACATAAACCCCCATAGTCTCCAAAGTTAGGTCTTTGGCGAAAACTCACCCAATAAAGTAAATCAAAAATGGAGATGTTTGGAAGGTTAAAATCTACATTTTAAAATGTATATAAAGTTTATAAAATAGAATGAACTCACCTTGTAGGGTTGTAGCTTATGAACCCTAAATTTCCAAGTATTTAGAGAGATGAGAGGAGATCCTTGAGAGATTTGGACTAACACAATACTTGCTCAAAGGTACCTAAATGTCATAAATGGTCAAGGGCTTAGAGTAGTTGGGAGACATTAATGGTGGGAGGGTGAAGAGAAGGACTTACCAGGTCTTTCGTGGGAGGAAAATCGCAGCTCAAGAGTTCAAAATGAGAATATGGGAGTAAATGAGGGTTTGGGGCCGTTTTCTTCTATTTAACAGGTTACTATGCACACACATGAGTTCTCGTGCGGTAAGCCGTGCGGAGCACTGGAGTCGCGATTGGTCAGAGTCCCGTACGAATGGTCGTGCAGTTCCACCCGCGCGGTAAGCCGTGCCAAGCACCGGAGGGGAACTTTTGTCTTCAACTCAAAATCTTGCCTAATCATCAAATAATACGGGGATTCTAAGACCACAATTAAGACCTAAAATTCGGGGGTGTTACATTAGGGGTGCCTACGGGTTGGGTTGATCAGGTTGAAGGCATTTCAACAACCCAACCTAATATTGGCGGTTTCAAAATTTTCATCCCATCCCAACCTAACCCAACCCGTTCAGTTTGGTCAGCTTGGTCGGGTTGTGTTTAAATAAAGTAAAAACTGTGACTCGTTCTTCAACGCTTTTAGCTTCTGACTAATGAGAAACTGTGAGTACATTTACTTAATTCCGCTGCATATATCTCTGATAATGATGTTGTTCCAGTTTTCTCAAATATTTTTCATGAATCTGAGCAAGTTCAACTAACTCTTGAATTTGTACAACCCAAAATTTTCATTTGAGACACAAATTCATTATACATTATGTGGAAGATAATATTATTGAATTTTATTTTGTTTCGACTAAATTTCATTTTGCCGAATTCTTTACTTTTGTCTTAATTTTTCAAACTCGGCATTTGAATTTAAAAGTTTAAATCTTTACAAATTTTATTCTATAAAGTAAAAGCTTTACAGGTTTTCTTTCTTTTGAATAAAATGTGTGTCAAGGATAAATTTTCAAGTTGCTTTGTTAATATTGAAGTTTTATATGTTCAACTTTCAAGTCTTTTAAAAGTCGAAAAGTCAGCAACATGTTTGTAGCTTTTGCATTATGCTTTAAAGATATGTGATTCGGAATATTTATAGTTTATAATGCTTGGAAATTCTAAAAATTCAGAATTATGGATTGTAATGAAAATATGGGCTAAGCACTTAGATGTAAAACTGAGTAATAGAGATGAAAATTATATATAAAATACAGAAATCTCTAAGTTTAAAAGTTTGTACCTGTGACCTTTCTGGTTTGGGAAAGTAAGTTCCGTGGGATGCTTGTCATCTGGTCCCCTAAGGTCAATTGATCTGGGAGTGATCGAACCCAAATCCTTCTATAAAATCAGATCGAAAGTCATGTTCTACTGGTATGAATGGGTTTAGGATATGTCGATGTAGCCTTTCTGATCTGGGAAAGTAAGTTCCAAGGGGTGCTTGACACCTAGTCCCCTAAGGCCATCTAGTCTGGGAGCGGCTGACCCAAATCCTGCAATAAGGTCAGATAGAAAGTTACGTTTACGTCATGTTCTTTACTTACCAAATTTTTTGATTAAAAAGATGCCAAAGTGCATAAGCTTAAAAGATGCCAAAGAGCACACTCATGTGAAGATGCCAATGTGCACAATGCTAAAAGATGCCAATGAGCACACATCTCATGATACTTGGTGATATGTTTGAGTTGCGATAAACCTGTAAATTTGTGAAAATCTTAATTCGTGATGGCTTAGTGTGAATACATGCAAAGTTCTCTATTATATTTTTAGAATTGTATTTTCTTGAAGCTAATCAAAGTTCACATGCGAGCACACTGAATAGATGGCTGAAAGTTTTTGAAACTGAATATGTCTTAACTTGATATGCAATGAAACTTGTCTTTGTATCCAACAACACATACTTGATTTCAACTGATTGATAAATCTGTGATATTTTACTGAGTAGAATTTAATTTGCTTAGTATTTAAAATTTTATATGTTTAGTTGTTTCAAAATACATATTCAGTATATTTTTCTTTATACTTTGTTATTTCAATTCTTGTGTTCTCATATATATTTTAATGGGTTTGTGCATTATTCAAGGGGGAGTGAATAAGAAGATTTTTTTTCTGAAAGATCATATCTGTTTTCGAGGGGGAGTATCTGATTTTCTATGTGAATGCTAACTTGAATTGTCATATTTAGTGCATTTGTGTAGGGGGAGTCAAAGTGCTTAACATGTGAAATTTTTAGATTCTAAGTCATATTTGCCCCAACAGTTGGTAGAGCAGAACTTAGATTTGCGCCAACAGCTTCTAGCGCAAACCAAGCTTTGCGCATCCTGCAGCTCGCGCAAAACTAACTTTGCGCTTCCTTCTGTTAGCGTAAACCTAAGTTTGCGCCACTAATGTGTAGCGCAAACCTCTCCTATTTCTCCTATACTCTGATTTTGCAGATCTTAAGCTGTCTCGTCTCCAACATTTGCATGACCAAGTTGATCCAGATCATCAAGGTCATGAGGGGGAGAAGTTAAGGAGAAGTTAAAGAGACAAAGAGTTCAAACGTTTATCTGCTAATCAAGATTCGCTCAAGATTCTATATTCTTTCAGCTACCAATACTTTTGTTGTTTCTGCTCCGACCACCACAGTTCATTCAAGATCATTTAAAAGAGGTGTGTCGTTTAGAGCACAAGCTGATGAACCAATTGTTCTTTCAAGATTATTACATACTGGTCCAGTCTTGTCAAGGCAGCAAAAGCAACTGAGTTTGAAAGATGCTGAGAAGAAAAAAAAATTTAGTCAAAGAAGCTTTTTTGATAAGTTGCTTAGATGGTCCGAGCTGATTTAGAAATGGATATTGAAGACCACAACGCCAATGATTACTAAGGGGGAGATTGTTAAGTCTGATTTTATAGTAATCATTGTATTTATAGGCTTGGTCTTATACTGTGTTTAGTTTGTTATTCTGTGTTGTATAGGCTTTGGGTATTTAAGTCCCTTGTGGCTTTGGTTGTTGTAAGGGATTCACGCATTCTATTCAAGAACTCACATTCTGTGCTAATACTCTCTCTCTATACTTTCTCTCTCTAAGATTGGTAGATCTTGGACTTTCAAATATTGAAAATATAAAAATAAAGAATTTTTTCTTTGAAATACGATCCATCATTCAAAAGAATATATACGAGTTCATCAAATATTTATGTATTACATATAACTTTCCAATAATATTTTCTTATGAGTTTCATTGCTCGTTATTGCCAAGTTGTTTTTGGTAACTTATACATATTAAAGGGAAACATAAATAATTTTATAGAAGTCGCTAAAATGTTTATCGGGTTAGTCGGGTTACTTTGAGCCTAACCCAATATCAACCCAATAGATTTGGGTTGTCCTAATTTTGTATCGATTATATGTCGGGTTACCTCAGGTTGATTTTTTTTCTGGGTTGGGTTGATCGAGTTGGTCGGTTTTTGAGCACCCCTACTTGAGATGAGGCTTTAGAAAATGATTTCTTTTGAGAAAATCTTTAGACATTTCTTTTCTTTGAAAGATTAGGATTGAAAGAGAATGAATTATGTCCACAATGATTGCAATGCAATGTCTTTTGAGCTAATGTCAACATCTTTGATTTATCAAAAGAGTTACATTTATTCAAACAAAGTTGACATTTATTAGCAACAAAAGTATTACAATAGTTTCGGGTGACCCCGATACATCTATCATTGTTGACTTTTACATTCTGAGCTTTCTTAACAGAAGATCTAGATTTGAAAACATTTTGTTTGCCCTTCTGTTTAGAATCATTTATCTTCAAATATACACCTTTCTTGCCTTTCACTTCTAAAATCACACAAGAATTAAAGTTATTAGAAACCTTAGAAGATGAATTTTCAAATTTAATGCCTGAAGTTTCTCCAATTTCAAAAATGCTTGGCTTCTTCTCAAACTTTTCAGCATATACAATTGAGGGTTTTATTTGAGATACAAACTCTGGGTTTGAATGAACACTCCATTTTTGACTTTCAAAACTCTTCTTGTCAGAATGGTTTCTTTTGAAATCCAAATCTTCAAACTCTTTGATCTTTTTGCAAAACTCCTTGTTTTCATTTAAACATTTTTCAAGCTGATGTTGAAGATCAAACTTTTCATCATCAACTTCTTCAAGAAGCATTTGCAAATCAGAGAGTTCTTTTTGCAAATCATAAAGTTTATTAGTCTCAGAGTTTGATTCAGACTTTTTAAGATTAGGTTCAGAATCTGAAGCATTCATCAACTCATCAAAAAATTGTGTTGATGAATCCAAACTTTACTTTGGAAACAAATATCTCAACAGTAGCAGAATCCTCTATCTTACACTTCTTAAAAGGATTAGAAGAAATTCATTCAAAATTAGATTTCTGAATACAATTGTCAGAGTCAGATTCATAATCATGATACTGACATTTAGACTCAATGTTTTCATTATCTTCAGGTACTGATTCAACAAATGTACTTGTTGTGGAAAACAATGATTCAAACTCAGTAAAATCAAGTTTTCTGCTTTTGTAGCTCGTGTTTAAATCATCGTATTGAAATCCAACTGATTTAAAACTTGAGTTATGTGAATCAGGACTATCATCAGATATATCATCATCTATCTTCTCTTTTCCTCTTTCAGAAGTTTCAGATATTGGAGTTCCAACTTTAACAAAAGTTTGACTGATATCTGGAATCTTTTGAGAATTTGGCCCAATTTTGTCAAAATTATATAAGTTTTCAGTAGCACTTTACAAAATATGGTTTTCTAATAAACCCAAACCCATCTTTGGATTATAAAATATGACATCTTTGGGTTTATTGGTCAAAAGATTCAAAGTCTGTTTAGTCTGACATTTTTTATAGTTCACTCAAGTTGTTTGATTTTTGAATAAGCCGCATTTCTTTCTTCATAACAAACTTCAAACTTGATTTTGTATTCACCTCTTTCAGAATTCATGTTAACCAAATCCTTTTGAAGTTCATAAATTTTGGCATTTAAATCAACTTTCTCTTTTCTCAACTGAATTTTCTCATTTTCCTTGTCCTCAACCAACACTTTCAATAATGCATTTTCATCTCTGAAATTCATCATTGACTGTCTTTCATGATTGAGCCTTTTTTTTAAAACTTTAAATTCATTTTTCATGAACTCAATTTGAGAAAGTAAGCTATGAACTTCATTAGATTAAGAATTAGAATTATCATAAGAGTGACTTACCTCAGAATCAGAATCTGAATTTCCTTCCTCTGTGGTGATTGCCTCATTATTCAGCTTGGCCATGAGATTGTAGTGCACTTGAGTAAAATGTGCTTCCTCTTCATCTGAAGTCTCATCAAGACAATTCTCTTATTCTGCCATGACGACTTTTCCTTCCTCTTGCTTCTTCACCAACTGAGTTTTCTTGGTATAATATTCAGAATTCTTTACCTTCTTAAATCGACAGTCTTTGAAAAAATGTCCTGGTTTTCAATAGTTAAAGCATCTGACATTCTGAATATCAACTTTCTCTTTCTCATCTTTCTTCTCATCTTTGACAAAAACCTTCTTCTCATACTTGCCCTTATACTTGTCAGCCTTGTAGTATTCAGGTTTGCTCTTTGAATAGTATTTCTTCTTGCCAAACCTTTTTTTGAAGTTATGAGTCAGCAAGGCTAGATTCTCAGAAAATCTTCTGATATCCTCATCAGAATCTTCTTCTTCTTCAGATGAATCCTTGATCATTTCACGTATATCTGACATCAGTAAAGCTTTAGACTGCTTTGACTTGGAAGAACTTGCCTTAATACTGCTTTGTTTACCAGCAAGAAGTGCAAGAGAATTAGTTGCCATCTTCTTTTCAACACTGATCTGTTTAACTTTATCCTCATGTTGAATAAGAGTATCAAAGAGATCATTCACATCCTCTTGATCCATGTTCTTTGTCATTTGAAGATTACCATTCTGGATTTAGATTCTTCACAAACTTGTAGTTGATCTCAGACACTAATTTGTTCAACCCATTTCTTCTCAAGTCATTCAGAATCATATTGAATCGGTTGTAGCTTTCTGTCACAGACTCACCTTCTTTTGCTTTGAACCCCTCATAAGCATTAATACTCTGGTTCAACTTTGCTTTGATAGACCTTTCAGTACCCTGTAGTTGTCTCTCCAATTCATCCCATATAGCCTTTGCAGATTCTCTACTGTCCACTCTGTTAAACAGATCATTTGGGATTGCCATGGTCAGTAGAATTAAGGCTTGTTCATCAATCAAAGCCTGTGCCTTTTCAACCTCATTGAAGTATTCATATGGCTTTAGGATTTGTCTATCCGATATTTCAGGAGATGTGGTTGTTGCAGGTGAACCAACAATTGTAATATGAGGTTCAGAAGGTCCTTGAAGAATAGATTTCATCAGTTTCCTACCCTTATTGTTGAGGAATTGAGTCATTCTCTTTCTCCATTGAGGATACTCTCCAATTGACAAGATTGGAGGTTTAGACTGAGAACCCATGCTCAATAAGTCTTTAGACATCTTGAAATCTGTAAAAGTTTGAACTTGATATGATCGTTAGCAAAGAATCATAAAAACTTTGGCTTTGAAAAAGTCAAACTTGGTCAACAATAAAATTTCTCAAAAATGGTTAAGTCCAGAAGTCGTAGGCCAAATAGTCACTTGTCGCAGACTAAAAGGACCAACTTTTCGTATCTCAAATAGCCAAAGCTGAATGGCCTTACTTGACGCAGACCGAAGACCCGAGTAGTGGACTTGACGTGTTCTTCGACTTGCGTCAACCTGACTTGTCGTGTCACGTTGGTTGCGAGTTCTTCACTTGTCGTAGACTGAAGAACTCGAGTATTACACTTGACGTATCAAGTTATTTGCGACAACTAAACTTGTTGTATCCAATGGTTTGCGACAACTTTTATGAACAGTAACTTGACGTATGAAGCACCTTGCGTCAACCAAACTTCTCGTATCCAACTACTTGAGACTATCTTACTTGACGTAGACAACAACTTGCGTTAAGTAACTTGATGTAGATCACTTCAAACGAGTTCTGTACTTAGCAAAATTTCCACAAACTCCAAATGACGAGTCTTGCGTCAAGCTTGATGAATCTTGCGACAAGTAGGATGAACTTGCGATAAGTTTGAATCTTGCAACAAGCGTCCTTCAAACTCAAAAATAAGCCATAAATCCTTCAAAACATGATCAATTGCTATGAGATTCTGAGGTTTTGCTCACGAACAACTTCTAATCACTTTTCTAATACAAAATTTCAATTGAAAATCACTAGAAAATACAACTCGATCGAAATACAGTGATTGACATTTTTCGAACAAAAATTACATACAATCTCAAAATTCATTGAATTTGTTATGAATTAGGCTAAATGATCTAAACAAAACTTGTTCAATTTCATCAATCGAGCACATATCAAGAAAACTTGAGACCGCACAACTCAAAAACAAAGAAATTTGAGATCAACACAGTAAATTTCCGAAAATAGATTGCGATTACTTCAAATCTTCAAAAAATGACCATTTTTTCTAAATTCTTTGATTGCTCTGATACCAATTTTTGTTCCAGTATCAAGTTCAATCCATACAAACACATATCTTCAATCACAAGTCTTATGTATTGATTATAAGATGTTTACAATGAGTTTCTCTCTTTAAAGCATAAGACTTTCTCTCTCTAAGTCATATATCTAACATGAACACAATGATCA
This sequence comes from Arctium minus, assembly GCA_954870635.1. Lineage (NCBI taxonomy): Eukaryota > Viridiplantae > Streptophyta > Magnoliopsida > Asterales > Asteraceae > Arctium > Arctium minus. The sequence goes on along the minus strand of OX941080.1, from coordinate 129,145,236 downwards.
CTAAAAATCTCAATCCATATGTCTAGTTATAAGGATTACAAAGGACTCAAGCTATTTAAACTAAGTCAACATAGTTGACCTTTACAACAACTTTACATCAATTACATAACTGACCCTTTAAATCTTGAATACAACATTTAAGCTCAACAGTGACTAGAGAGACCGGTGTTGTGCAAGTGTACGATGACCATCTGAAAAATGCATTGACGAGTACTGATACTGATCCATATAGCGAAAGTGTGATGCAATTGAATGCATTACCAAACTACAAAGGGTATCGCAGGCCAATAGTTGAGGATTTAGGGATACCTATCCCAAAATCTCAACCTTCATCAAAGACACCACCGCAATTTGAGCTCAAACCATTGCCATCATGTCTAGAGTACGCATACTTGGGAGACAGGGACACATTACCAGTCATTATTTCAGCCCACTCGAGTTCTGAGAAGAAGGGAGAGCTCCTTAGAGTTCTCAGAGAGCATCAAACTGCAATTGGATGGATAATAACCGATCTAAAAGGGTTGAGTCCAACCTTTTGTACACACTGAATCAATCTTGAAGACGGGCATTGACCGATTTTTCAACAACAATGATGGCTTAATCCGAACATTAAGGAAGTGGTTCGTAAAGAAATTCTAAAAATTCTTGATGTCGGGGTTATCTATCCAGTTCCTGATAGCCCTTGGGTGAGCCCAGTCCAAGTAGTGCCAAAGAAGGGTGGTATCACTGTGGTAAAGAACAACAACAACGAACTCATCCCTTCTCGGACACTCACGGGGTAGAGAGTGTGTATTAACTATAGGAAGCTGAATGACGCCACTCGGAAGGAGCATTTTCAACTTCCATTCATCAACCAGATGTTAGAGCGACTAGCAGGCCATGAGTATTATTGTTTTCTCGATGGATATTCCGGTTATAATCAATTACCGATACCCCCTGAAGATCAACACAAGACGACATTTACATGCTCGTATGGTACTTTTGCCTACCGAAGGATGCCGTTTGGATTATGCAATGCCCGAGAAACCTTCCAGAGGTGTACGATGGCTATCTTTTCAGACATGGTAGAGAAGACTATAACGATCTTTATGGACAACTTCTTAGTGTTTGGACCTTTTTTCGACACATGTCTAGCACACTTGGAAGTCATACTAGAAAGATGTAAAGAGACAAGTCTGGTATTAAAGTGGGAGGAGCGTCACTTCATGGTGACAGAAGGAATAGTGCTTGGTCATAAAGTGTCAAAAGTAAGGATTGAAGTAGAGAAGGCAAAAGTGGTGGTGATTGAGAATTTGCCATATCCGAATTCTGTTAAGGGAGTCCGGAGTTTCTTAGGGCACACCGGGTTGTACCGGCGTTTCATAAAGGACTTCTAAAAAAATTACTAAAACCTTGTGCTCTTTACTCCTTAAAGATGCAAAATTCGACTTTACTAATGAATGTATTCTTGCTTTTGACAGGTTGAATAAAGAACAGATCTCAGCACCAATCCTCACGACACCCGATTGGAGTCTCCCGTTTGTTCTCATGTGTGACGCAAGTGACACTGCAATTGGAGTGGTATTGGGCCAAAGAAAAGACAAGAGGATGCATGTGATTTATTATGCCAGCAAGACGTTAGATGAAGCCCAGTTTCACTATGCAACCATCAAGAAGGAATTACTCGCCATTGTCTATGCTTGCGAGAAATTTAGATCGTATTTAGTTGGTACCAAGGTGATCATGTACACTGATCATTCCGCTCTAAAATACCTGATGACTAAGAAAGACGCAAAATCGAGACTCATTCAGTGGGTACTTCTACTCCAAGAGTTCAACTTGGAGATTCTGGATAAGAAAGGTTCGGAGAACACGGTGGCAGATCATCTATCTAGAATTGAGGGAAATGAAGAACAATCCAGAGACGAATCCAACATCAATGATTCCTTTCTGGATGAGTAATTGTTGAAGGTAAGTCACTCCAAGCCATGGTATGCCGACTTAGTCAACTATTTGGCGGGATCAGTCGTACCTTACAACATGAATTCCCACCAAAGAAAAAAGTTTTTATCAAATGCCAAACGATATTACTGGGATGAACCGTGTCTCTATAAATTATGTGTCGATGGGATGATCCGAAGGTGCGTGCCAGATTAGGAGAAGGCTGATATTTTGACCATTGCCATGCGTTGGAATGTGGAGTCCATTTCAGCACAGACCGAACGGTGGAGAAGGTATTACAATCCAGATTCTTTTGGCATCCATGTTCAAAGAAGCTCGAGAATATATTTCCCGGTGTGACCGTTGTCAAAGGGTTGGTAACATCACCAAGAGAGATGAGACTCCCATGAAGATATTTATGGAAGTCGAGCTATTTAACGTGTGGGGTATTGACTTCATGGGACCATTCCCGAACTCATACTATAATGAGTACATACTAGTAGCGGTGGATTACGTGTTTAAGTGGGTAGAAGCGATACCGACCCCTAAAAAACGACTCCAAAGTAGTCATCAATTTCTTGTGGAAGAATATCTTTACGAGATCCGGAGTTCCAAGAGATATGATAAGTGATGGTGGTAGCCACTTCTGTAACCGCTATTTGGACGCCGTTTTGATACTCGGTGAAACATAAAGTCACCACCCCCTATCAACCACAGGCCAACGGCCTAGCTGAGGTTTTCAACCCAGAACTAAAGCAGATTCTAGAAAAAACGGTGAATGCAACAGGAAAGGATTGGTCATCCAAGCTAGATGACACACTGTGGGCATACCGAACAACGTTCAAGACCCCTTTGGGTACCACTTCTTATCGCTTAGTATTCAGCAAATCCTGTCAGTTACCGGTTGAGATCAAGCACAAAGCATACTGGGCGATCAAGCAATTGAATATGTACCTTAGTGCAGCCGGGCAACGCAGATTCCTCCAATTGAATGAATTGGAAGAGCTCAGGCAGGATGCTTATGAAAACGCAGCCATTTATAAAGAACGGACCAAGCGATTCCACGATAAAAACATTCACCCAAAGGTACTTTCTCCAGGCATGCAAGTGTTACTATTTAATTCTCGACTTCGTCTTTTTACAGGTAAGTTGAAGTCCAAATGGTCGGGACCGTTCATGGTTAAGGAGGTATATCCGTATGGCGCAATCGAGCTACAAGGCAAAGATGGGACGACGTTCAAGGTGAATGTCCAACAGCTGAATCCATTATGGAGGAGAAATGGTGGTAGACGTCATATTTTTACAAGAACCCACCGAGTAATCGCCGTAAAGGGTCGAGCCACAACTTAAAATAAGGCGCTAGGTGGGAGGCAACCCACTGTAGGTTTGTTTTCCCTTTTATTTTCTTTATTTTTCTTGTACCTTTTTGTTTTTTTTTCTTCATTCCATGAGGTAAGTAGACTTAGTGGTGGAAAAGTGACATGAGCTAAAGGAAACAAACAGATGCTGGCGCGGGTATTGGCGCGGCTTAACCCGCGGTGGAAACCGCGCTAGGCACTATCGTTTGAGAGGATGTACTTTTGGCATGGGTATTGGTGCGGCCTAACCCGCAGTGCATGCCGTGGGAAGTACTGGAGTTGGAGAATTGTAGAATCCATACAGGTATTTACGCGGATAAACCCGCGGGAAGCTCTGGAGTGCATGTTAAAGTGGTCTTTCACACGGCCTAACCCGCGTGACATTGTCGATCTGGTGCCTTTTGACTTTGGCACGGGTTGTCATGCGGCCAAACCCATAGTGGAACCCGCACGCGACACCTGCAGGTTTTAAAAAAGCGGGCAACGACTCTTTTCCATTTTTCAATCCTAATGTCATTTTCTCCACAACCGTTTCGCTCTAAGAAATACCACCACCACCGTCGAAATCAGCTTTTTTTTCGACGACAATCCGACCACATCTTCCGGCACCCCTTCTCCTTCTACTCCATCCTCTTCCTTTCTCCTTCTCCCCATCCAAGGTATGTATCTCCTTCCTAATTTTTTTAGGATTTGTCAAAATTGGGAATTACCCTCTCCATTCAAGCAAGGGTGTGAACTTCTTCATCTTTTGTTAATGCTTGTGTTCAAAGTCCATAGATTCTTGTTTCTTGCATATATTTATCATGGAATTTTGGACTTTAAGTTTTTGGAAAAGGTAGTCATGAAGAGAATTTGTTTTGATGGTTATGCTATTCTTAGTATTTCTTTCTCTTTGTGAATATGTGGTCTATGATTGTGGTAGTATATGGATGTGTGTTTGGGAGCATATTTTTGGTATAAATATGTGAATTTCTCATGATAAAATTCAATTATATGATGTGTTGAATGGTTTTATGATAGATGGGTAGAGATAATGTTGGGTTGAGATGTGTGATTATCATATGTACAATGTTTGATTGGGTGATTGGGTGTTAATTACCGTTAAATTTGAAAGACAACCAAGCCCTAGGTTTGGGGTGGTCATTTTCTTGCATACACACACAAAAACGTCATTGCAAAACCAGGTTCAAACCTAGGTTTAGGGTTCAATCAGTGAATCTGCTTTAGCCACCCCGTTGCTAAGGCAAACTTAGTCTTTGGACTAGGTTTGGGGTGATTGGTGATGTTGATGTACTCACAGAGACTCTTAAATTTCAGGGCATCATGGTGCGTACAGATCCCAGCACTTTCGGCAAATGGTTCAAGTACTACAATTTGGGCAATGTCGAGCGACAATAGCTTTGCACAATCACGAGCCCAAAATTTGCTGAGAGGATGGAAGACTTCAAGGAACGCCCCATCTGGCCAGAAAGGGGGTTACGACTAACTGACATCCCCAATCCCCGGGTGGCAGAAATTGCTCAACAACGGGGTTGGACGCAATACATATGCAACTCTGATCCATATGATCCCCACCTGGTGCTCTAGTTTTATGCATCTATGATTCCACCCATCTTTAATGACTATTACGCAGTGGTGGTGCAGGGGGTAACTGTACGGTTCTCCATAGATGACATATGCAACCATTACGGGGTGACGAGGCCACAAAACGTGGGTCTCACCTATGGGGTTTCCCTAATTCCTAGGGTCCCCAACAAGGAGACTCATAGTAGTGTCATCGCGTCCTCTATACGCACAAATGGAAATGGGTACTGGCGACAATGGGATGCAAAAATTAGAAAGAGTGAACTGCTCCCTTAGCTAGTCGTGTGGATGCTTTTCTTGAAAACAAACCTTTTACCATCATCCCACAACACATATGCTGATGCCCTGGTGGCCTGAGTGCTATACTGCATCCAACATAAATTGTCGTTGGACATTGGACACATCATCCAGTTCGAAATAATTGATGCGGGCTCACCTAAATGCCAAGGTGTAATTTCTTTCCCATCCTTAATCACCACATTTTTTCGTAATGCAGGGATTAAAATTGGAAACACTATTCCACCACCCAGGCCTTATGACTGCCGCACCTATCAAGCACAACTTACGGTGTCGAGGAACAGAAAGAGGCAGGTGGTAGTAGAGATCGAGAACGTCCTAATACCCGAGCATGTATACGATGTTGATGTGGACGATGTGTACTATGATCCGGAGGATGATGGTGACAAATGACACGGACCCCTTTCAGATTTTCATGAGTGGACCCCCGTATTGACACACGTGTCATAGCGCTTCAGACGGAGATGAGGGTGAGCATTTATGATATGCGTCGACTACTTAGTGGGGGTGGGACCAGAGTATGACTAGGCCGGTCCTTCCAACTGCCAACCTGCCTGCCGAGTATGTGGACGTCAGTCGCGTGCACCTTCCTCTTCTAGCAATGGACATGACGACGATTGAGGGTTGGTTTGCTTGGCCTTTTCACGCACTTTATTCTTAATGATCTTTGAACTTTTATTTCTCTCATTGGATGACTGTACTTAATTCACATAACTATTACTTGGATTTATTTTAAATTATTCACATAGGGGACAATGTGCGTTCCAGGTTTAAGGTAGTTGTCGGTGAACGACATGTATGTTTTATGTATGTTGATGTTACCTATTTGTTGGTTTGAAGTAAATTTTTTTCATTGAGTGATGAAGCTATGAGGGACAATATAGCATTGAGGAAAACTTAGGGACCACATAGCTTAGAGACAAAAGTAGATACCATCACCTCGAGAGAATTTTGAACCTTAATTGCGTATTATTTGTATGGGAATCACACACCTAAAGTTTAAACACTTCTATTTGATTCCTTGCAGTAGTTATAGCATGATCTCGCTATAAATTTGCATCGAGTAGCAAAGACATATATAGGGATTGAGGGTGATATTTTGTTTATCTAAGTCATGGACCTTAAAAAATGATTCCAGACATCATTTGCAATTTTCAATGAGTGGTATCTCTTACTTGCTCTTATGAAATATGTACCTCAAACCCCCTTAGCCAATAACCCTTAACTGAAGGAGTCCTTGTCAAAAAAGAAAAAAAGAAAAAAAAGAGTTTGCAATAAGAAAGGGAATAGCAAGGGGTATAAGTCAATCAAAAGTTGTGGGCTGAATTGCAGTTAAGAGGGAGGAATGTGGTTGTTGTTAACATTACTTATCGCATAGTCTGAATGTTTTACCTAAATTCCTAACCCGTGTCTATCCCATAACAGCTGTTATAAAACCCTGGATGATCTGTATGAAAATGTATGAGTATGGACAAAATACCCAATTATCCCCAGTCTTGTTAGTCGACTTTTTCTGAGATCACGGTGCTTACAATTGTGTCTTTCATGATTATTCGTTCATGCTGCTCTAGATAATTTTTGTCTATAAACTCCAATTGCATGAACAAGATGTGTGTAAACCTTAAGTTCGAGTGCATAAAGAGCATTTTGTGAGGTAAGATCGAGGCGAAATCCTCTCTAAACATGAAAAACTTAGGTTGGAATCGGTGTGGTGTAGTCTATTACAGTTCAATCCTCAATGATGTTGATACTTTGAATTATACAAAAAAAGGTTTCTCAATTATTGGTCCTTTTTATTGTTGAACGATAGACTTCATGTCTCGTCAATCTTGTCACCGACAGGGTAGTTATGCAAATTTTTTGTGGTGGTTTGTTTTTCTCTTATTATCGCTATTTTGCTTGGGGACAAGCAACGCTTGATTTGGGGTTGTTGATAATGTCGGAATCCAACATTATTTATGATTTAAACCTAATAGAAATTGTACGATCCCAAGGGAAATAGTGATTAAATTAATGGGTTTTTGAAAGAAAGTACATATCGAGACGGAATGAAGGGAAGAAGAGCAATCCAAGGAAAAATCGGACAGAACATTGATTTTAGAAGATTGGGGGAAGTTGTGATAAGCCAAGGAAATCGGGAGAGGAGTTTAAAGCATCAATTGAAGAGTCAGGAGCTCTGACGACTTTCCATACGGGTTTCCTGGATCCACGCGGGTTTGGGCATAACGGACGACTTTCCGCGCTGCCTAACCCGCGCCGCAAACTGTTTGTCTTTTGTCGAATTTTCAGCTAGAGTTTGGGGAGTTATGTTTTATGAGGAGTTGACGACGACTGAAGGGATGATTTTTGAAGTAGAGAAGGCGACTGAAGAGACGATTTTTGAAGTAGTGAAGCAACTGGGGAAGAAGAAAAGGTGGGGAGATCTTGTGGGGATCGATTATTGAAGCTTATTGCAATTACGTGTGGTTGAAGATTTGATACCTCAGGGAGTTTTTGTTACTTTTGGGCATTTTTCTTAGAACAATGTTTGGGTTTCCAATTTCTCCTCTTAGTATTTGTTTTTTCAACACCCCAAACATGAATTAATCTTTAAATGTTGCGGGTTGGATGAATTTTGGGTTAGATAATCATGTGAACATGTGATTGAACTTTGTATTGGGTTTATTTGTTCTCAATGAAGCATATGACATGGTTTTTACTACTTTCATTAGCCTGATCAACTAGTGAATGATCCCTTGATCTTAAATTCTTTGAGAAAAGTTGTTTGAGATTTGAAGTTAATGTTGTGTACCTAGGGTGAGAATTGGATAGAGATATACCGATTCAACTCTAGAGTTTTTAATTCTGTTTTGCGTTATTTTTGGGAATCAATTGTTAAGATCGAGAGATGAAACAGTTCTTCTTAAATTTAAATGTTATTACAACTTGAGAGAGTATAATAATTATTTTCATCATTAATTCATTGATAGTAACCCAATTCCTTGTTAATTAAATTATTCTGTGATAAAACCAACCCAAAAGGATTCCAATCCCCCAACAGTGTTTTCCTAATTCGATTTTGCTCGTTTTCAAGAGTTGGTTTTTATCAGTAGTTACTCCTATCTTTGATTCGTTTCATTGCAATTTTAAATAAAAAATTTCACCGTCTAGTTAATAGTTAATATAGTCATTGTGGTACTTAGTACCTAGCTCATTTGGTTCGATACTTGTACTTACGTACATATTACTTGAGTCGACACCGTAAACTTGCGGTCCGATATAGGAGGGTGTAAACCCATCTTATCAATGCATAAGAGTTAGAGCATCAAAACCACAAAGTTTATGGTCCCGGAGTCCAACCCATAAAGGTGCATCTCCACAATGCTTACTCGTGCATTTTTCACAAGGTGAGAACATCAAGACTCTTCATTTTTCAACTATGACTGACTCGCATGCCTATGGATCTAGGCCATTACAGTTTAAAACCGTATATGACTCCAGATGAATGACTAACACACTCAAAACATGTAATTCTCAAATAAAATGCAATAAATACAAATCATACCCAAATCGTCACATCAAGTTATTAAAACCGGACAATTGTCCCCAAGACTCATCTCACCAATTCATTTGACTATTCACATAAAAGTCATCAAAATCAATAAAACGTATTTAATCCATGTTTATGCAATCACATGCTCCATGACATGATTAATCTAAAAAATCATCCTTAATTGGGGAAAATCATTTTCCAAATGTAACCATACCATTTATTTTTTCAAACTTTCCATAAAGCAAGAATTTGCATCTTTCCAACACGCTAAAAAATGTATTATCACAAAATAATCTCCATTTACAAGATAAATCATTTAAATACACATGCTTATGATTTATTTATTAAAATGCCTAAAAATCCCAAATATGGGTATTTCACAAGATTTATTAAATCAAACACACCAATTATGCAAAACTCGTCAAATAATCCAACCTTTGATAATTATCAAGTAAACACATAAATACTTCAAAATGGACATTTTTGGCATGCACATAGTTTTCACAAAACAACTTGAATTCACCTTGCTAGATTTAGGCTTAAATCTAGGTTTACCCCAACTTTGAACTTCCTTTGGTGAAGGATTTTAGATCCATCAATAGAAACTTTATCTAGGTCACAACAACCTAAAACACACCAAGAGTAACTCCCAAAATCAGATCCATACAACTCATTGTCAAAATCTCAAATCACCTAAAATACCAAAATTAGGTCAAAACTAAAAATATGAGAGATACATCAAGAGAGATGTACTAGGAGGTTAAAATGAAAGGTTTTAACATGAATAAAGGTTTGGAAGATGAAGAACGAACTCACATTGTTAGGTTTGGTAAAACCCCAAAAAACCATAAATCTCTAGCTAGGAATGAAGATGAACACTTGGTCTAGCACTTGTGGTTGAAATCACTTGCTTCTATGATGATGGAACACCTTAAAACCCAAGGAAATGGCCCCAAAATGAGCTAGGGTTCGTCATAGATGATGGGGAATCAATTTAGGAGAGAAAGGGGCAAAGTATGACAAGTGAGAAATGAGAGAAAGCTGAGAAAATCGAACATTTAACACTCTCGTACCCTTAGGCGAGAGTGCCATGCGATTGTGCCAGTGGCACTCCGCCAGTCTCCTGGCTCAGCGAGGGTGCTATGCGATTGTGCCTCTTGGCACTTTTTCTGGCATAATCGCCCAGGTGCTCCAAACCATAAAATTTTGACTTTTTCCGCTACGAAACGCTCTCGATTAGCTTGGCATTCAAAACAACTAATTTTACTAGCATTAATATATAATCATAGCTTAAATAGGGAGAGAAAGGTAGCCAAAACTTACCGAAATTCTGGGTGTTACAAAAAATGAATATGTTATTATGATTTTAATACACAACCACACACCAAATGTATGGATGAGTTCTTGATTAGTCTCGATCGGTCCCAATTGGTGTCGATCGGTCCCCATGGGTTGTCGATCGATCTTGATTTGTTCTTGATTGGTCTGAATGGGTTGTCTATGGATGAGTTCTTGTTGTACACACTTGAACGTACATAAATATTCATAATAAATATAACACATATATAACATTTCACGTAAAAAACGGTTAAAAAATGTATATCAAGATGAATCTCATATCGAGAAACATGAGTAATTTGTTTGAACGTACATAAATATTTATATAATTTGTTTGATTAAAATATTTGTAATTTTTAAGATAATTTATTTTAAACTTTAAGGGTAATAGTTTTTAATTAAAAAGGAAAATAAAAGGTCAAAGGAGGTAAACGTGGGATTAAAATAACTTCATTTTTTACCCCTAATCACCTTAATTAATAATTTAATTAAAAACTCTATTTAATATGAGTTGTTAGATCAATAAAGATGGAGGGCCGAGACCAGTCCTCATGTTTACAATGAATATTTATGTATTGGATTTGAATAATACAAATGTTATTAACTTCTTAAAAGTCATGCGATAAAGTCGCTCGAAACTCGCCTAGGCTACTGTTGTGCGTGAAACACAGTGTCTAATGCGACCTCTATGCGACTTAACCCACCAAAAAGTCGCCTAAACCACTATTGACGTTTTCCTGACCGTTGTGACAGGTTTTTTCATGGTAATATGATTTTGGATAAAGTTTAAAGTTAGTTAATCTTATCCAAACCAGTTATACATACAAACCTATATATATATATATATATATATATATATATATATATATATATATATATATATATATATGTCATCTTTCCATGGTTCAGGGCCGTTCCTAGGGGTGTTCTAGGTGGTTCCGTCTTCGTGGGCCTCCAAATTATATTGGTTTTTTAATATATGTTGTAATTACATATAAATTAATAAAGTGAGTTACTACACAAGTTCTCTCCTAGACGAGTTGGTAAGTGTGTTGTTGTAACTAGATAGTTTAGGGTTTAAATCCCATTACTTATATTTTTATGGCTGATATTATTTATTTTTTAATAATTTATCCTTAATGTTTTTCACAAATTTCATCTTATAAATAAATATTTAGTTTTCCCCTTTTTTCCCTTTTTAATAATTTTCTTCAATTTTTTTTTATTATTTAGTAAACTTTATAATCTAATTTTTTTAATTTTCAATTTCAATATTCTTTTAGTAACAATAAATAAATAAAAATCTTCTTCATTTATATGCGTTTTTTGTAATTATCGATAATAACTGTTGGGAACTGAAGAATTTACTAAGTATGGTTAATGCTGCTAGTATAAGATTACTGTTGCCAGAGGACTTCAATAGTTAATACTGCTGAGTATTACTACTGTTAGTAGAATTAATACTGCTAGTCAAAGTTAGTGCTGCTTGAACAAAGTTAGTACTGCTTATCTAGTTAGTGCTGCTAGTGGTTAGTGCTGCTTAGTAGCTAATACTGCCAAGCTGATTAGTTCTGCTTATAAGATGAAGATTTGAATTAGAAGAATGACAGTTGGATATTCTGAAGATATTCATGTAAGATATACTGAAGATATTCTATTTATTGTAATTATCTTTTTGTTCAGTATATGTATAGATTTGATAGAATAGTTTTGATACAGATTTAATTCTACATTTTGTTTGAGAGAGAATTAACCTCAAGGCATAGTTCCTAATTCTAGAGAAGTAGAATTCGTCTTGAAAGAGCTTGTTCTTCAAGATTGAGGTTATGTGTGTAATCTTGTGATTTTAATACAAGTTTGCAAGTTGTTAATCATATACTGTTTGTTTACTGTTACATTGAATATCAAAGTGTTTTTCCGCAACTTCTTTGATATTGTTTCTGAGATTTTATTCTTGTTAAGAATTCGATCCTGACAAGTGGTATCAGAGCAGGTTCTCTCAGAAACATCTATTCATTCATCATGGAAAACTTTGCAGAATCAAACAGTACTCTGGTCTCAAAGGTTCCAATGCTCAGACCCAATGAATTCGATATGTGGAAGATCAGAATCAAGCAGTACATACTCCTCACTGACTATTCTATGTGGGATATCATAGAGAATGGTCCTTCTGAAGCAGGAAAGATTGGTGCAGATGGAAAGAGAACTCCACCAAAAACTGATGCTAAAAGAAAGACTAGACAGACAGAGATGAAAGCCTTGAGCACTTTGCTCTTGGCTATCCCCAATGAATATCAACATCAATTCTGCAACTGCACTGATGCAGAGATGCTCTGGAATGCTCTAGAGAAGAGATTCTTAGGTACCAAAAGTACCAAGAGAAATCAGAAAGCCATTCTGAAGCAACAATATGAGAACTTTATATCAACCAAGAATGAGTCCATGACTCAAACTTTTGACATGTTCAACAAGATTATTGGTGAACTTGCTACAGTGGGAGTACAAATTGATCAAGATGATCTGAACAGAAAGTTTCTAAGGTCCCTGAGTGATGAATGGACCATGTATACTGTGTCTTTCAGACAGAATGATCAACTGGAAGAAAAGGAACTTGATGATCTATATAATGATCTAAGAGTTTTTGAATCTGAGGTAGAGGCTAAGAAGAGGCCTTCTGGGTATGTTCACAATGCTGCACTCCTTTCAGCATCAACTGATTCTACTTCCAACCCTGAATCAGTTAGTGCTGCCAATGGAGCAAATCTAGAGAAAGGCAATGAAACTGTATTTGAAGCCTTTCTGGCAAGTCATGGAAACTCTTCTCTCATTAATGATGACTTGGAACAACTCCATCCAGATGATCTTGAAGAGATGGACATTAAATGGCAGATGGCCATGCTCTCTATGAGAGTCAAGAAGTTCATCAAAAGAACTGGAAGGAACAACTTCTCACAAAGAAGAGAAGATGGAGCAGGTTTTGACAAGTCAAAGGTGGAATGCTATAAATGCCATCAGAAGGGACACTTTGCTAGAGAATGCAGAAGTGGAATGCCTCAAAACAATAACCACCAACAAGCTCAATCTGGAAGCTTCAATAATAACAGAAACTCTGCACAAGCCCTTGTCTCTCAACAAGGCATGGGGTTTGATTGGAGTGATCAAGCTGAAGAGGCCATCCAGAACCAAGCTCTAATGGCAGAGGTGTCTGATCTCCCAACAGAGGTAACTTCCAATCTTTGTTCTCAAAATTGCATTAACACTGTTAAAAGGTATAGGGATCACAATCAGAACATGCGTGATGACCTTAAGAGATTGAAAAAGGACATAAAAGATTATGTGAGGATAGTTGAGAGATTTGAAGAGCAGATTAAGGGTTTTCAAGCCAATGAGCTTCAACACTCTTATGACACAAACTACTGGAAGTGAGAGAAGAATGACTTAGAACTTCAACTGACCAGATCCAAAGAAGAGAGTGAAAAGCTAAGAGGAGAGCTAGCCAAAGTCAAACTAGATGTAGAAAAGTTTTCCAATGCTTCCAAAGCAATGGATTCTTTGCTACAAACTCAGATTCATGATAAACTGAGAAGAGGAATAGGGTACAATACCACACCACCACCCTATAACAACAACTACATCCGTCCTAGTTCAGATTTGTTAGAAACAAAGGATAGGAAGGACCTACCTAAGGGAGCCACTGAGATAGATCCCTTAGATGAAGTAGTTGTTAAGGATAAAACTGAGAAAGAAGTTGTCAAGGATAAGGACAACACTGTGAGTGGTGAGATTCCTATAGAAAACCACATAATCACCAATGAGGGATGTGGAAAGCATTGGATCAAGTCCAATGAGACAGAGAAGACTGAGGGAAAGAACAAGAAGGTTCACTATAAGCAGACCACTGTTGTGAACCCTATCCCTTGCAAGGAGTGTGCATGCAATAAACCTAAGCCCCAAAAACATGATAAACCAAGGGGAAATCAGAGAAACTGGAATAACCAATGGGCTCAAAAACAAGGCATTGATCTGAGTAAAATCAATAGACCAAAGCCTTGTTTCATATGTGGAAAGTTAAACCATTTGGCTAAGTACTGTTTCTTTAACCCTATTAACCAACAGATGAACTTTCAAAGATTTGTGCAAAAACCTGTTGGTTATAGGAAGGCTGGAAAGAAACATGTGATGAAGAAATTTGTTGAAACTAAAGGCCCCATAAAGAAAAAGGTTTTAAAAGAAAGTATTAAAATATGGGTGCCTAGAAGCACTAAAACTGTTAGTACTGCTGACAGGGATAGTGCTGCTGGAAGCATTACTACTGCTACCAGTGTTAGTACTGCTGAAAATATTAATGCTGCTAATACTGTTAGTACTTCTTCAAAGGTTAATACTGCCAACACAGTTACTACTTCTAACAAGGTTAGTACTGCTAAGCATGCAAGTGCTGCTAAGGCAGTTAGTACTTCTAAAACCAGTACTGCTTCTAGTAAAAGTGTTTCCAAGCCTATCATTGTGACAAAGTACTCCAGAAATGAGGAGTCAAAGTTTAAAAATCTTGTCAAGAAAGAATGCAAGTATTTTGATGAGAAAGGGGTACCCAAGACCACTTTGGCTTGGGTTCCCAATTCATACTAACTGATTTATCTTATGTGCAGGGCAACCAACATCTCAAGGGGAAGAGCATATGGCATGTTGATAGTGGTTGCTCTAGGCACATGACAGGCAACATGTCATGCCTTCAGGATTTCAAGCATATCAATGGAGGACATGTTGCTTTTGGAGATAATCTTACTGGTGGTATAATAAGTGGCAAAGGTAATGTTACAAAAGGTAAGATGACATTTGAGGATGTCTACTATGTTGATCAATTGAAACCTCAAGATCAATGGCATCAATGGCATTCATAGACGAGCACAATGAAATCGCGATGCTACAGAAGCCCAAACAAGCCGCTGGTTTCCACCAAATTGTGGATTTTCTCAAGGCAAGCCATATTGCCCATGCTCTCACTATATCTCCTACCATCTTCATAGAGCATCAGAGGCAATTCTGGGCAAATGCCACCATTGTTACTAAGAATGGTGTGCAAATGATCAAAACAAGGGTGTGTGACAAACCCTTGACAGTTACTGAAGAGGTACTTCGCATCAGTCTACGTCTAGACAATGCCTCTGGTATAAATTCTATCTCTAATGATGAACTGTTTTCTACTCTTACAAGAATGGGGTATGGAGGCCCATTGGGTGTGTTCAAGTTCTCAAAAGCAAAATTTTCACCTCAATGGCGTTTCTTTGTCCATACCCTTATGCATTGTATCTCTAAAAAGACTACTGGATGGAGTGAGTTCAGTAGCACCATTGCTTATGCTTTGGTATGCTTAGCCACTGCCAGAAAGTATAATTTTTCCCAAATGATTTTCAATGATCTTGTCTCAAACCTGGGAAGTAAAAAGAGTTTTTATATGTACCCCAGGTTTGTCCAAGAAGTTATTACCCATGAATTGACGAATATACCTCATTTTGATGGGGTATATGTACCAAAAATTCCCAAAGGTAAGGTCTTTTCAAATATGAAAAGATCTCCTCTAGACTCGGAAGGAGTTGACACCCCATTGTTCTCTACAATGATGGTGGTGTCCCAAACTGATGAAGGTATGGCAGCAGGGTCAAGGCCTCCATTAGACCAACCCACTGCTAGCCAATCCCAACCTTCCCACCCTAAATCAATTCCCCAGTCTCTTCTTGATAAACCAACTTCACCAATCACCCAAACATACAAAAGGAAACAGGTAAAGAAGGCTCCTTCCCTTCTTGTACCATCAACCCCTAAGCCTTTAATCCCTCTAAGGGAGGATTCTCCCTTAGACAATATCTACAGGGAAACCACAAGGGTGTCTCCCAACCCAAAGGAGGTGCTCTCTGAGGAGGAGGAAGAGCATATGGGTGAGAAGGCTGCCACTACTCCTGCTAGCTCAGAGGAGGTCAGTGGTAACATACATAAGACCTTCCCCATGGAAACTTTGAATGAGCAATCATTCAAAGGTCCCCGGTGCCAAGAAACCAAGGGGGTGGATAGTGCTTCTGCTAGGCAGAAGACTTCCACTACAAAAAGATCCTATGATCCTTCAAAAGAGGGTAACACTTCTGGAGAAGGTGAGGACAGATATGACTATGATGAATTGATGGAAACAATGGGTAACATCAACCTGGATGTTATTAAACAAGGCAAATAGTTAGAAGAAATGAAATTGGTAATCTTGTCCCAACAAGTACAGATTGCCAAATTAAAGAAAATGGTGACAAGGTTGGTGCACAACAAGAGGAGAAAGCAGTTTGTGTTGAAGAAGAGGTCAAATAATAAAGATGCTTCCAACAAGGGGGAGAAAGAGGCTGAAACAGAGAAAGAAAGTACAGCTGAGAGGGCATTTGAGGTTGAGGGGGAGGAAGAGGCAGAAAAAGAACCAGAATTTGCTGAAGCAGTAGAAACTGTTAATGTTGATGAAGCAGCAGAAACTGTTAATGCTGATGAAGCAGCAGAAACTGTTAATACTGCTGAAGCAGCAGCAACAGAAGAAGCAGTAACAGGGCTTTCTGTTGAAGAAATGGAAATTGCTGAAACATTGGTCAAAGCAAAGAATGACACTCCTAAGGCTAGTCAAAAGGCCAAGGGAGTGGTCATCAATGAAGGAGAAATTCAACAGAAGGAAACAGAAAAGGCAAAGGAGTCAAAAGGAAAAGGAAAGGAGAAGTTGGTTGAAGCTGAACTGCCTGCCAAGAAAAAGAGTCAGATTGAGTTGGATGAAGAAATGGCAAAGCTACTTCAGGCTGAATTGGAAAAGGAAGAACAACTTCAATCAGAGAAGGATAGAGAGCTAGCACAGATAATGGCAAGAAAAACTCAATGCTGAGTATCAAGATAGTTTAAAAGATGCAGCAGAAGCCAAGAAAAGCTCTGTGATAGTTTCTAAGCAAAGAATGCCATTCAAAAAGCAAAAGAGACAACCTTCCAAAACATTTTTGGCCAATCAGGAAAGAAGTAACATGATAAATTTCCTGAAAGGTGCAATTGGTGTCAAGGGGGAGATGTTCACCAACATGGCATACACTCAGGTTGAGGAGTTGTATCAGAAAGAGATGCTCAAGCTTCAAGGGGATTCAGTCCAAAGGGAAGAGGCTGAGAGAAGAATGAAGGAAAGGCATGACCTGAACATTCAAAAGCCATTCCCTGAGGAGACCACACCCTCAAAAGACAAAGTTGAGGAAATGAAGGAAGAACCTGAGAGTGTTGGTGTAGAAGCCAAATCTGGGAAGAGGATGAAGACAATTGCTTCCAAAAAGCAGTCTAAAAGGCCCAGAGTGGAAGAAACAGTAGAACCTTCAGTCACACCTTCAACAGAACCTGTGCAGAGCCCAGAACAGTCCAAAGAGCAATCAGATGAGCATATGGGGCTGTATATGACTATAGTAAAACCTGTACAGGCTGTTCCAATCTCCATGAAGGCTCCAGAGATCATCTTTTGGGATATTCTAAGAGACAATGGAAAGGATTTCTTTAGACTCAAAAGAGAAGGTGGTGCATTTGAAGCATATTCAACATGGGGGAGAGTAATCAGAGGTTGTTCAAGAGCAGACATTGAGCAAATGTACAAAGTGGGAATGAAACTCTATGAGCCTGTGTTGAAAGGTAAAGAAGAGAATCTTCTTAAAGTAACAATGGAATACTTATGTATGATGTTTGATCCAGAGAAGGTGGGGCATAGGATTAAAGATCTTCATCATGAGTATGTGTTCAAAAAGATTGATAATTGGATACTCTTTGAAAACTGTGGTGTGTACATGATTACAATTGATAAATGTTATCATGAATACTACCTAGTTGACAAAATATATGATCATAGCAAGCAGAAACTTGAAGGGATGTTGAAAGCTAAGCTAGTATGTGCTAAGGATTCTGAAATGGCCAAAATTGTGGTGAGAAGAACTATCAATCAAAGTATGGGCCTAGATACAAATTTGGGAAACTGAACCTGAGGTGTTGAAAGCATCTTGAAGATCAGATCTGAAGAACTTGACTTCTCTTCCTAAAAGTCAAGTTAGGGGGAGATTGTTGGGAACTGAAGAATTTACCAAGTATGATTAATGCTGCTAGTACAAGATTACTGCTGCCAGAGGACTTCAATAGTTAATACTGCTGAGTATTACTACTGCTAGTAGAATTAATACTGCTAGTCAAAGTTAGTGTTGCTTGAACAAAGTTAGTACTGCTTATCTAGTTAGTGCTGCTAGTGGTTAGTGCTGCTTAGTAGTTAATACTGCCAAGCTGATTAGTGCTGCTTATAAGATGAAGATTTGAATTAGAAGAATGACAGCTGGATATTCTGAAGATATTCATGGAAGATATACTGAAGATATTCTATTTATTGTAATTATCTTTTTGTTCAGTATATGTATAGATTTGATAGAATAGTTTTGATACAGATTTAATTCTACATTTTGTTTGAGAGAGAATTAACCTCAAGACATAGTTCCTAATTCTAGAGAAGTAGAATTCGTCTTGAAAGAGCTTGTTCTTCAAGATTGAGGTTATGTGTGTAATCTTGTGATTTTAATACAAGTTTGCAAGTTGTTAATCATATACTGTTTGTTTACTGTTACATTGAATATCAAAGTGTTTTTCCGCAACTTCTTTGATATTGTTTCTGAGATTTTATTCTTGTTAAGAATTCGATCCTGACAATAACTTACTATTTCTAAATAAAATAGAATACTTTCAACTAAATATTTGAATGAAAATATTTCTAAGCGTTAAAGGACGAACAATTTGCTAAAAATCAAAGAGAAATGAGTAAACAACGATAGGAATGTCCAGGTAAAGGTGAATCGGTTCAATACAACAAAATGAGCAAATCTTGATTATGAAGGTATGATAGATTATATTGCCAGCAAAATATTAGAAGATCTAAATTCAGAAATAGTAGCCTAGTTGCATGTCTTTTTTTGAAAAATTGTATATAACAATTGATATCCGTAAATTTTTAGAGTTATTTGTCACTTTTTTAAACCCATTTCACCATTTTCCGTATCCATTTGAGACTTTTTAATCCTTCTGGTCTAAATTGTTCCAAAATATATGAAATAACTGAAATAATAAAAAATATCGATTTTAGTACACCATTGTGGCCACATTGTCACCACTGTGGTGGGCAACTGCACCCAAAAATATTTTCTGCAGATTTTTGTGTTCAAAATGGTGAAAGTTGAAACATTCTTGGATGGAGTCAACTCTAGAGTTTTCACAAAAGGAGAGGCAAAGAAGATAAAGCATAAGAAGACAAAAGTATGGGAAAAACAAAGGGATGAGAGGCCCCTTTCACCCTCTCAAGTCCCTTTCAAATCTTCTCTCCGATTCCACTACATAAAGGGAGCTTGGCATGACATTTGAAATCATCCAACAATCTGAATATTCATCTTAGTAGAGCATTGTAATCTTTACATTTCATTTAGTTTCTTGTAATTTTATTTATTGCAAGTTTAATTCATGTCCACCACTGTGGTGAACTTGTGTCCACAGTGGTAGGTTTCTATTTAATGCAATTTCAGTTTACGTCTTTCTTCTTTTTCATTATGTCTTCTATTTTTATGAGTACTTAAACCCCCCTTTAGGTGCGGGTGTAAGCCAAACCCGAGAGGTTAAAATGTAACACTTGGGTGTTACCGCATTTTGCTAACTTCTCGGTTTGGGCATCCAAGTTGAAGTTTTATCTCAACGCAGATAAGTCGATCACTTGTGTGTGTTAATATTAGATCTTTGACCTCGAGAGGGGTGGATCCGAATATGGCATGGGTGATGCAAGGAGGTTTGAGAAAATCTTCAATAAACGCATAAAGATATGGATTTTTGCATAAGCGAGCTAAGGTCCAGATGTTGGTCGAGTTGGTGTGTCATAGAGATATGCACATCTCTCCGTATTGGCGGGGATAAGATCTACTTAGAAAGATTGGTAAACCGAAAGTTCGCACTTGTGGACACTTTATAATAAAATTGTAATCGTAACCTATACGACGTAGCTTCTAGAGGAGGAAATAATGTGAGGTCACATTATGACCGATTTTATTAACCATTTAAGTTATTAATATACTCTCGGGAATAACTTACACTCATACCCGCCTTTTACTATTCTGTTAAATTAAATATTTAATATTTCGCTATAAATCAACCAACTTTATAAAACTTTAAACTTTGCAATAGAAGTTCGTAGAAATATCTAAATCTTAGTAGTCCAATCCCCGTGGATACGATATTTGGTCCTTGCCATTATATTACTTGAAAAGCGAGCACAATATTTGGTGTATACTTGCATAATTATTGTGCCACATTTTATACGTGTGCATTTTTGCTATTAAGTTTTTGGCGCTGTTGCCGAGGATTGACACGATTTTTATCCTAAGATAGTGATTTCTACTTGAGCCTGAGTCGCGAGTTTTTTTCTTTTCGCTTTCCTCTATTATATGCCAAGGCTACAACACGGTGAACTTGTACCTCTAGATTCCGAAATCTAAAGAACCATTCGAAGACGTCGACGAGGTAGAAGAGTATATATAACCTCCCGGTAATAACACTATGGGTGACGTTGGAGGAGGACCACAAAATACACCACCACCACTCCTTGTTGAAAGTACAGTAAAGATTGTCGATGATAAGGATCAAGGAATAAGGGACTATGCTACCCTAAATTTTCTCAATTAAATTTGGGAATTCTTAGACCCGATATTACCGCATTAAACTTTGAGTTAAAATCGTTAATGTTCCAAATGATCCAAACCATTGGTCAATTTGGAGGATTACCATCGGAAGATCCTCATTTGCATTTAAAATCATTATAGAGATTGCGGACGCTTTTAAAATTCAAGGAGTTCCTCAAGATGCCTTAAGGCTAATACTTTTTCACTAAGATATAGAGTTAAAGCTTGACTAAATTCCCAACCGCCTCACTCCATAGCTACTTGGGCGGATCTTGCGAAAAAATTTCCAAAAAAAAAAAATACTTTCCTCCAACGAGGAATGTAAAACTCAGAAATGAAATTTTATTGTTTCAGCAAGGGGATGACGAAGCAGTGACGGATGTTTGGGAGAGGTTCATAGAACTTCGTAAATGCCCTCATCATGGAATCCCCCATTGCATCCGATTGGCAACATTTTAGAATGGACTTTCTAACTTTGCAAAAATTGTCCTCGATGCTAGAACTGGCGGTGTTTTTTACCTCCAAGACATATAATGAAGGATACGATATCCTGTAGAAGGTTGCCAACAATAATACTGGGTGGTCGAACCCCCGTGCACTTCCTTCAAAAAATACAACGAGAGTTCATGAAGTGGACGCCATCACTTCTTTAAATGCACAAATTGTTGTTTTGACTAACTTGGTAAATAAAACTTGAACTTAGGAGATAAAAGCCAAGTACATGCTATGAACACTAATTTATCAAATGAAAATTGTGCATTTTGTTTTTGAGAACCATGCTTATTAAAACTGTCCAGGTAACCCCATCTCGGTCAATTATGTAGGAAACCACTCAAGGAGCACTCGGTATTCCCAGACTTACAACCTAAACTGGAGAAACCACCCCAACTTTTCATGGGCCGGAAATCCTAGACTACAACCCCCTGGAGTAAGTTCTAGATAAAACCAACCTCAAAATCCTCCGGGATTTCACGACAGTGGGCAGTCCCCACATCCTCACCACAGTAGGTAATCCCCACAGTCTCACAATAATGGTCAAAGCTCACTTCCTCACATGCCCAGGCAACAGAACACGATGGATAATGGTTCCTTTGAATCATTACTCAAGGGATTCATTAACCAAACCGGTTTCAAGACCCAACTAGGACAATTTGCGGTCGATCTTAGGGGAAGACAACATGGAACATTACCTAGTGATACCGAGACACCTAAGATTAATCCCAAGGAACATGTCAAGGCCGTCACACTAAGAGGTAGTAGTGACCTACTGGACATTCCGATCATGCAAGAAGAGGAGGAAATAACGCATACTTTCGACAAACGAACTTTTCCGGATTTGTTTCCTCCAACTTATGTGATCCCAACAACTCAAACTACCCTAGTTGTAGTTAAACTTGCTGCACTCGAAGTATCCCCGGTCATTTCTAGCCACAATGGTGACACTGTGACCACAAATCAAGAAAAAAAGTCAATAACTCCGTAGCCCATGCAACCTGACCTTAGGGACCTCCCTTTTCCTGGTAGGATGAAACAAAACAAGGTGGATGATCAGTTTAGGAAGTTCTTGGACATATTCAAACAACTCCACATTAACATACCTTTGGGATAAACTCTCGAGCAAATGTCGAACTATGTTAAATTTCTCAAGGATATCCAAAGTAAGAAAAGACGGTTGAGTGATGTAACACCCTTAATTTTCGTCAAGTAAAGGTCACCCGGACATTTTTGGATCTTATAAACAGCGGGACTCTTGTTGGGAAATCATTATTTAATGTCCCTGAGAGTATCAGGGGTATTTGCGTTGAAAAAGTCGAGTTTTGGGCTTGGTTCGGGCATGGCTACAATGCCCGACGATTATTACAGTGTCACAGTCGCACAGGTCATTGTCGCAGCAAAAATAAGTAACCCAGGGCTGCCAGGAGACATTTCCAGGCGACAATACCCAGGGCATTGTGGCTAGTCAATGTCGTACAAGGTGGGCAGGCTGTTGTAAATTTCGGATTTCAGCTTCTTTTCTCATTATTCACTTTTCATTTCCTTCCCAACTCTCCCAACGCTCTCCCAAGACCCCTCCTCCCCATCTATGGTGTTTTGGGGTTCTAAATCCTTGAATGTTCAAGTTATGGGGTATCAATACCCTACCAAGTGCAATGATGGAAGCTAGCTATCAAGGACCTTCCTCTTCATCTTCAACCTCAAGATCTAACTTAGGGTTTTCTTGGTTTTCATCAAAACCTAAGTGGTAAGTGTACCCCTTCCATTTCTAAACCCTAATATAAGATATAAAGGTTCTCTTGATGATTTCCTAGTATTTGGTTTCTCAAATTTCGGATTTGATAGTTTTGGTGAAATTAGGTCAAGATTGGGATTTTGATGTAAAATGTTTGGGGACTGATTCTTAATGGTTGAATGAGTATATTCATGGTTGGAAACTTGTGAATATAGGTTTTAGAAGGTGTTGCTTGTGGATTCCAGTGTTCTTCAAAGGAGCTCAAGTTGGGGTAAAATCTAGATTGAGCCTAAATCTAGCAAGGTGAGTTCAAGTTTATTTGTGAATACGGTGTACATGCCAAAATGCTTATTTTAAAGTGTTTATATGTTTCACATGAAATTATTAACTGTTGAGTTATTTGATGAATTTCGATTATTTGAAGTGTCTAACTTTATAAACTTGTAAAATACCCACATTTGGGATTTTGGGCATTTTGATAAATAAACCATATATTTTGGTATCTTAATGATTTATTTTATGGAAGTATATTTTGAGTATAGATGTATTTCGTCTTGTGTTTTGGAGAAATGCATGATGTTGTGTTATGGGACGTTTTGAAAGGATAAATGTTATAATCTCATTTGGAAAACGGATTGTCCCAATCTAAACTACGTTGGAGTTAATTATATGTTTTGGAGCATGGGTTTACATAAGTACGGGTTGTTTATGTTTGATTTTATTTTTTGAATTTCAACGTTGGGTCTTTGGATTTATTGAGCTTATGGCTCAGTTTGGATTTTTGTTGGGTTTTGAGGACACTTGTCCGCTTTAATAGCTCAATGTTGAGCGTTTGGTTATGATTTGCATTTACTGGATCTTAGTTGAGAATTACATTTTTTGAATGCATTAGTTCATTCGTTTTGAGTCATGTAATGGTTTAGTTAGTGCAATGGATCCATAGGCACAATGTTTTGGACATTCGGCTCACCACATTGGCACGGAATAGGCATCGGGCCCCATGGTGCCTGAGTTCCCCTGTTTTGGAACTCTCAAGGATAGACCTGGAGTGGTTGACTTGATGTTTTCGAGCAATAGACTTGGAGTAGTTGAGCTCGGTAGGTTTTATGTGTGTAACCCACACGTTTTGATTTTCCTACATAGTTATTTGACCTACATTCTGTGTTTCGTCACGTATTATGTAATCGGGTCTTCCCCGTCACCGCAAGGTATTGTTTTGGTTATGGAGTTTTATAATCCATGTTTTCGGAGACGTTTGAGTATGGGTATTTATCCATGTTTTAAGGTTTTGAATATTGAAACTTATCCGAGCTTTTGGGATGTTTTGGAAGTTGGAGTTATCTACGCTTTTAGTGTTTGATCATTATAATGTCAGTTATATTTTACATGCGCTTTGGGTTTTGGATTTATTTAAAGAGGTGTTGTTTTATGATTTTCATCATGAAAGGGGTGAATGAGGAAAAGGAGATTGTTTTAAGATTTAATCTATTTCTTTTTGGTTGCTTTCAAACTAAATGTATTGCATTTTGGAAATCATGATTTTAAATAACATTCTTAATGTTATTGTTTTACATATCTCTAATGAAAACTCTTGAGCTCACTAGGCGTTAAGCCTAACCCTTTTTATTTGTCGGCATGTGCATCAGGTTCCAGTTGGGGTTTGGTTCTAGCAGTACTACGAGGAGTTGAGCTTTAGATTCACACGAGAGTAAGTAGTGTGGTGAAGTCTTCCACAGTTGGAGATAGTAACTGTTATTGAGTTTTAGTAGCACCCGTCCTTATTATAGATTGTATGTATAGAATGAATGTGTGTATTGAGTTTAAATCTTAAATTGTGATTGTAGATGAATCATTCATTGATATATTTAGAAAATTTTAAATTAGTTGCTATTTCCAGATTTGAGGGTGTTACAAGTTGGTCTCAGAGCTTAAGTTTGAGAGATTTAGGTGTTGATTATGAATGCCTAGACTCAAACTAGTGTAATTTTAAGTGTTTGAATGTGAAATTGCACCATTAGGCACTTTAAGATTTGATGATTCGAGGTGAGTGGATTCATTAGGAATGGGAATTACGCCGAAAATGGCAAGGATGATCATGTACAGTACATTTATAATAGCACCTGGCCAGTGTTATGGTGAGCCTACAGGTTACATGTGTATGCTTGAACTGCCTTGGTACGATAACCGTTGGGGTAGTGAAGAAGCTTCTAAATGAGTAACCGTTAGAAAGAGTTGATGATTTGAATATTCGACGCTTGGAATGACAGTAAGCATGGTGATAGCATTAAGTGGATCGTTTCGGGCCGGGATGAATGGATGGGTTAGAACCGTAGACTTTTGGAATCGACATTATTTGAGGAGAAATTGTAAGATAGACCGATGAAATCTTCGATGATTGCCTTAAGATGTTTGATCACCTGGATGACAATAGTGTGACGGGAAAATCGAGGAATGGGATTTCGGGATGTTGAGTGCCGACCAAAGACATGCACATAATTTATTTCTAAAATAAGTTTTAATCAATTGTTTCTCATGTTTTCGAAGCATAAAGTGAGTTATACTATTGAAACCGTGAGCTTAAACTTGCATGAAATTGTTTTGTTGCACGTGGTTGCAATTTTTATTGAAAATCTCTTTATCCCTGTTTCGTGTCTAATGCTATTTTTTTCTGGACATTGTAATATCCGTGTTTTAATGTTATTTGGGTTATTGGGCAAGTAAATGTGGAATTTTTGACGTTGACATTGGACCTCCTCCACGTATGTTAAGGTTTTAAAGGAAGAGTTGTCTCCATGTTCTTGAGTCGAAATTTTCTTGGGAATTTTAGTCTGTACGAGTCGTGTTGAATTTATGAAACATTATTTTATGATGCTTTGCTACTCACGAGTGTATTTGGAACTGCGTGAGTTTTAATTTTATTGCGTGTAAATTTACGAGCTTATTGGGCATCATGTCTCATGAAAGTTTTGTTGAAAAAGGGTCACTTTATCTTACGTGGTGGTTTTAGAATTTTGACATTTTTAGACTTATTGTCGTTATACGTTTTTTTTTGGAAATGAAAATTTTAACACCGCTTGATTTTAGCGTTAATGAGTTTTATGAAAATTCAGTTGGGTTTTATGGTGTCTTATCTTACGACATTTTGCGTCGCGTAGATAAATTTTGGAACGTATATACTTGCATTATTCTGTGCGTTGACTTATGAATTTTCGTTTAATATTTCGTCTCATGCGAGTTTTACACCGGTATTTTCGCAACCGTAAGAGACGTTTTGAGAGTTTCGTTAATAGATGTTATCCCATATACTATTTTGGGAAGTTTCAATATTATGTGATTTCTCTTTTGGGTTTTATACAATTGTTATTCGTTGTATGCTATATAGAATTCAAGTTGTTTTAAATTGTTGGTGTGAGTAAGCATATGAAAGATTTATGTCGTTTCGTATTGAACTTTCACTTTGAATGTGTTTCAGTTGTTGATTTTACTGTTATAAATTCCGCAATGCGTTAAGTGAGTTATTGGTATACATGTCATTGTAGCCACTATTTTCGGACAAGATCTTTTCATTGTATGACCTAAAGTTTGAAAATTGATTTAAATTTATTGTGTGTTGACCAATCGCATGCATATTTTGTGTTGCTAAGTTTTGAGAAGCGAACTCAACATGCGGGCCTTGTTGGAAATTTTATTCCATATCTTTATATAGTCGAATGAGAAATTTTGGGAACTCGATTACGTAACTTGTCTATTGGGAGTTTTGTTCAATCGTCTCGCTATAAACTGTTTTGGTACGCAAAATTATTTCCCCATTTATGGAGTATATTGATGTGAGCTAGGACCATAGTGGTCCATTTGAAAAAAAAAGAAAAAAAAACTTGTTGAATATCCTTATTACTGTCATTATTAGCGTAAGTAAGGGCTAAAGGATTTTTGAAATGGTTTTATATGTGTGGTGCTTGTTTTCACCTTACACACCTACCGAGTAAACGGTAGTGGATTTTATACGTACAATTGATTGTAATAAAACCATTGTGTTTGAGAGTTTTATAAAATTTCAAATTGGCATATCAGTTGAAAAATCTTGAACTCATTAGGGCTATAGATTTAAAAACCCTACCTTGGAAAGAGTTGTAATTAAGGAGTAGAGGAGTCCTTGGGATTTGACGCGTCAAATGCTCCGACTTGTGGTCAACCTTGATTGTTGGGTTTCAATTTTGATTCTGTGCATGCACGAATATTTGAGGTGATAGATTCATGTTTTTCCAGTTAATTAAGGGGTGATCTTTATGCTTCGGTAAACCTTTTGGATGAAGTTTTGTGTGACTACCTGCGCCTGATTAGGTTCAATTTGATGGGTTGCTTGTCTGTTTGACATCAAGTTATATGTTGACGGCGTAACGTCTTAATGGGTTTTTGTGAACAAAAGAAATATTGTTGTTCGTTTGTTAGGGATGTAAGATTGGGAATATTAGTCCTCCGTTAGGCATCAACCATAATGCGAAAATACTTCTGGAATGAAATATTGGATGGGACGTCCATGTTTTCGATATCCCCATTTTGGTTTTGGGCGTCGACTCGGTTTCTTGAAATCGCTGAATCTTGGGATGTTTGGAAGCATTCCCGTTAGATCTTGAGAAATGTTAACCTCTCGGTGGTGAAATTTAAAGGAATATTAGATGTTGGTAATTAAATATCGATGTGTGTAGACTTTCCTGAAGTGGTAAATTTTTTATTGGAGGAATGTTTTTAGGTTCGAGAGTAGATCGGAGTTGGTTAGTAGCTGGATCTGCATTAACCACTACCGGAGAACGTATTGGGACCCTCTTGGAGGGACTACTTCATCAACATCAATAACGAATCATTAAGAATTTTGAGAATCCTTTGGAGTTTGGTGCCGACCCTCGGTTTTGGGTTTAGAACGTGTTGAGTTGAGATGAATTGGTCGGTGAGAAGTTGAGGTCACAAACTACCCTTGGGGTAGTACGTGTCACCAGAGGTTGGGAGATAACCGCAATCTCATGGTTAGCGACTACATTAGTAAGGAAAGCGTTCACTCGAATATAAGTATGATGTGCCCGAGGGGACACTTATCGTGAGGACCAGCATAAAGATATGGGGGTAGTTTTGGCAAACGGCGTAGGGGCTACCTATTCTGCGGGCAACGTTTCATGGGAATCTAGATTTCGAGGACGAAATCATTCGAAGGTTGGGAGGATTGTAACACCCTTAATTTTCGGTAAGTAAAGGTCACCCGGACATTTTTGGATCTTATAAACAGCGGGACTCTTGTTGGGAAATCATTATTTAAAGTCCCTTAGAGTATCAGGGGTATTGGCATTGAAAAAGTCGAGTTTTGGCTAGGTTCGGGCATGGCTACAATGGCCGGCGACTATGACAGTGTCACAGTCGCACAGGTCATTGTCGCAGCAAAAATCAGTAACCCAGGGGTGCCAGACGACATTTCCAGGCGTCAATGTCGCACAAGGTGGGCATGCTGCTATAAATTTCGGATTTCAGCTTCTTTTCTCATTATTCACTTCTCATTTCCTTCCCAACTCTCCCAACACACTCCCAAGACCCCTTCTCTCCATCTATGGTGTTTTGGGATTCTAAATCCTTGAATCTTCAAGTTATGAGGTATCAATACTCTACCAAGTGCAATGATGGAAGCTAGCTATCAAGGACCTTCCTCTTCATCTTCAACCTCAAGATCTAACTTAGGGTTTTCTAGGTTTTCATCAAAACCTAAGTGGTAAGTGTACCACTTCCATTTCTAAACCCTAATATAAGAT
Source organism: Arctium minus (assembly GCA_954870635.1). Taxonomy (NCBI): domain Eukaryota; kingdom Viridiplantae; phylum Streptophyta; class Magnoliopsida; order Asterales; family Asteraceae; genus Arctium; species Arctium minus. Next base: position 129,116,449 of record OX941080.1, on the reverse strand, counting down.
ATAAAGGTTCTCTTGATGATTTCCTAGTATTTGGTTTGTCAAATTTTGGATTTTATAGTTTTGGTGAAATTAGGTCAAAATTGGGATTTTGGTCAAGATTGGGATTTTGGTGTAAAATGTTTAGGGATTGATTCTTAATGTTTGAATGAGTATATTAATGGTTGGAAACTTGTGAATATATGTTTTGGAAGGTGTTGCTTGTGGATTCCAGTGTTCTTCAAAGGAGCTCAAGTTGTGTAAAATCTAGATTGAGCCTAAATCTAGCAAGGTGAGTTCAAGTTGATTGGTGAAAACGGTGTATATGCCAAAATGCTTATTTTAAAGTGTTTATATATTTCACATGAAATTATTAATTGTTGAGTTATTTGATGAATTTCGATTATTTGAAGTGTCTAACTTTATAAACTTGTAAAATACCCACATTTGGGATTTTGGGCATTTTGATAAATAAATCATATATTTTGGTATCTTAATGATTTATTTTATGGAAGTATATTTTGAGTATAGATGTATTTCATCTTGTGTTTTGGACAAATGCATGATTTTGTGTTATGGGACGTTTTGAAAGGATAAATGTTATAATCTCATTTGGAAAACGGTTTGTCCCAATCTAAACTACGTTGGAGTTAATTATATGTTTTGGAGCATGGGTTTACATAAGTACGGGTTGTTTATGTTTGATTTTATTTTATGAATTTCAACGTTGGGTCTTTGGATTTTTTGAGCTTATGGCTCGGTTTGGATTTTTGTTGGGTTTTGAGGACACTTGTCCGCTTTAATAGCTCAATGTTGAGCGTTTGGTTATGATTTGCATTTACTGCATCTTAGTTGAGAATTACATGTTTTGAATGCATTAGTTCATTCGTTTTGAGTCATGTAATGGTTTAGTTAGTGTAATGGATCCATAGGCACGATGTTCCTATGTCCACGTTTTGGACATTCGACTCAGCACATTGGCACGGAATAGGCGTCGGGCTCCATGGTAAGTAAGGTGTCGGCCTATATGTTCGGGCAACGTCCCATGGACAGTAAGGTGTAATTCCATTGGGTGCCTGAGTTCCCCTGTTTTGGAACTCTCAAGGATAGACCTGGAGTGGTTGACTTGATGTTTTCGGTAGGTTTTATGTGTGTAACCCACACGTTTTGGTTTTCCTACATAGTTATTTGACCTACATTCTGTGTTCCGTCACATATTATGTAATCGGGTCTTCCCCGTCACCGCAAGGTGTTGTTTTGGTTATGGAGTTTTATAATCCATGTTTTCGGAGAGGTTTGAGTATGGGTATTTATCCATGTTTTAAGGTTTTGAATATTGAAACTTATTTGAGCTTTTGGGATGTTTTGGAAGTTAGAGTTATCTACATTTTCAGTGTTTGATCATTATAATGTCAGTTATGTTTTACGTGCGCTTTGGGTTTTGTCTTTATTTAAAGAGGTGTTATTTTATGATTTTCATCATGAAAGGGGTGAATGAGGAAAAGGAGATTGTTTTAAGATTTAATGTATTTCTTTTTGGTTGCTTTCAAACTAAATGTATTGCATTTTGGAAATCATGATTTTAAATAACATTCTTAAAGTTATTGTTTTACATATCTCTAATGAAAACTCTTGAGCTCACTAGGCGTTAAGCCTAACCCTTTTTATTTGTCGACATGTGTATCAGGTTCCAGTTGGGATTTGGTTCTAGCAGTACTACGAGGAGTTGAGCCTTAGATTCATACGAGAGTAAGTAGTGTGGTGAAGTCTTCCGTTATTGGAGATAGTAATTGTTATTGAGTTTTAGTAGCACCTGTCCTTATTATATACTGTGTGTATTGAGGTTAAATCTTAAATTGTGATTGTAGATGAATCATTCATTGATATATTTAGAAAATTTTAAATTAGTTGCTATTTCTAGATTTGAGGGTGTTACAAGTGAGTTTGAGACTGTAGCATTGACAAAGGAATGTAGTGCCATCCTTACTTGTATGATTCCTCCCAAACTCAAAGATCCGGGTAGTTTTACTATTCGGTGTTCCATATGAGGCCAAGAAGTAGGACATGCTTTGTACGACTTAGTAGCAAGCATCAACCTCATGCCTTTGTCCATCTTCAATAAGTTAGGGATAGGAGAGGTTCATCCCACCACCGTGACCTTACAAATGGCGGATAGATACTTGGCTTATCCGAAGGGTAAAATTGAGGACATATTGGTTAAATTCGATAAATTTATCTTCCAGTGGATTTCTTAATTTTAGATTATGAAGCCGACAAAAATGTCCCAATCATTTTGGGTCGACCTTTCTTCGCCACGGGAAGAAATTTAATCGATGTCCAAAAAAGTGGGCTTACCATGAGGGTAAATGACCAACACGTGACCTTTAATGTTTTCAAAGCCCTTAAGTTTCATGGAGAGTTAGAGGACTGTTCGGCCATTAGTGATGATTTAAGTTTAAATCTGGATAACTGTGGTCACAACCTCACCATTGTGGTGACAGACGATGACCTAATTTTTGACGATGATTTTTTGGAAGATTTAGCAGCTTTTGAAGAGCTGGATTTTAAGGATAAAATTGGCCAGCTCCCATCCACGGTCCAACCACCTGATTTGGAGTTGAAACCTTTACCTAGTCATCTTAAGTACGCTTATCTTTTGGAAGGAGAAAAATTGCCCGTAATCATTTAGTCTAAATTGAACCTCGAGCAAGAGATCAAATTATTGGAACTCTTGAAGAAACATAAAAGAGCATTAGGTTGGACCATAGCCGACATTAAGGGAATAAGTCCTTCAATTTGCCAACATAAGATTATTTTGGAAGAAAATAGTATTGGCAAAGTGCAACCACAAAGGAGACTTAACCCTACTATGAAGGAAGTGGTGAAAAAGGAGATCTTAAAGTGGTTAGATGCGGGTATAATATACCCGATATCTAGCAGCAGTTGGGTGAGCCCGGTCTAATGTGTTCCAAAAAAAGGTGGCACCACGGTGATCACCAATGACAAAAAATGAGCTCATCCCAACAAGGCCCGTCACCGGTTGGCGTATTTGCATGGATTATAGGCAATTGAACTTAGCAACCAAGAAAAATCATTTTACATTACCATTCATAGACCAAATGCTCGATAGGTTAGCGGGAAAAGAATTTTTTTGCTTCCTAAATGGGTACTCGGGGTATAATCAAATCCATATTGCGCCAGTGGATTAAGAGAAAACTACCTTCACTTGTCCATACGATACATTTGCCATTAGAAGAATGCCCTTTGGTCTATGTAATGCACCCGCAACTTTCCAACGGTGTATGATGTCTATCTTTCCGGATATGTTTGAAGATACCATGGAAGTGTTTATGGATGATTTTTCTGTGATTGCAACTTCGTTTGATAATTGTCTTAATAATTTGCAAAATAGTTTGGAAAGATGTGAAAAATGTGACTTGATTTTAAATTGGGAAAAATGTCACTTTATGGTCCAAGAAGAAATAGTCTTGGGACATTTGGTTTCTCCACAAGGGTTGGAAGTTGACAAAGCAAACCTTGAAGTTATAATGCAATTGCCTGAGCCTTCTTCGGTCAAAGGCATTAGAAGTTTCTTAGGTCATGTCGAGTTTTACCGAAGGTTTATTAAATGCAAAACCTTTGTGTAACTTGTTGCATAATGACCAAAGTTTTGACTTTAATTCGGAGCGTAAAACGGCTTTTGCAAAATTTAAACAACACTTGTATCGGACCCAATGGTCATAGCCCTGGGCATTAATTTTTGAGGTAATGTGTGTGCGAGTGATTGGGCCGTTGGTTTCGTCCTCGGACAAAAGCAGGAGAAAAATTTTCTCCCAATTTATTACGCAAGCAAAACTTTGATCGATGCTCAAATCAATTATACCACCACCGAAAAAGAATTGCTAGCCGTAATATTCACTTTTGATTGGTTTCGATCATATCTCATTAGCACCAAGGTCGTTGCTCATATCGATCACTCTGCAGTTAAATATCTCATCAACAAAGTCGACGCCAAGCCTCGACTCATAGGTTGGGTCCTACTGCTACAAGAGTTTAATCTTGAGATAGTTGATCGGAAAGGGATCGAAAATCAAGTGGCGGATCACCTTTCTCGGTTGGAAGGTGTAATTTCAAGCGGAGGAAACCATGAAATGAAAGAATTTTTTCCCGATGAACAAATCTTGGCAATTCAACATTTTCATGGAGAAACATGTCCATGGTATGTGGATATAGTCAACTACCTCGCTAGTGGGTTAAGACCGTATAACCTCACCATGCAACAATTTAAAAGTTTCTCCATGATTGTAAGCAGTATATTTGGGATGACCCCCACCTTTTTAAAATGGGAGTTGAGCAAGTTTTAAGATGTTGTGTACCTGATTCAGAAATACAAAACATTTGGCAAGAATGTCAGGCATCACCGTACGTTGGTCATTTTGGTGGCCAACAGACGGTCGCTAAAATTTTGCAAAGTGGATTTTTTTGACCAACGATTTTTAAAGATTCATTAAAGTTTGTAAAGAGATGTGATCGGTGTCAAAGAACCGGAAATGTGTCTCAAAGAAATGAAATGCCCCTCAACAATATTTTAGAAGTGAAACTCTTTGATGTATGGGGTATTGATTTAATGGGACCTAATCCGATGTCTTTCACGAATCATTATATATTAGTCGCGGTTGACTATGTTTCCAAATGGGTAGAAACAATTGCATTCCCTCGCAATGATGCTATAATTTTTTTGCACAAAAACATTTTTGTCAGTTATGGAGCACCTCAAGCTTTAATTAGTGACGAGGGAACTCATTTTATCAACAAAATGTTAAGTGTCGTTGTTAGCAAGTACAACATACAACATCGCGTGGCAACTGCCTACCATCCGCAAACGAACGGGCTTTCCGAGCTTTCGAATCGTGAAATTAAAACAATTTTAGAAAAAGTTCTCAAGCCTCATCGTAAGGATTGGTCACTAAAGTTGGACTTTGGGCTTATCTCACCGCCTTCAAGACTCCTTTGGGCATGTCTCCGTATTGTCTCTTTTTCGGAAAAACTTGTCATCTCCTGTTATAATTAGAATATAAAGCATTTTAGGCCATAAAAGAATTGAACATGAATGAGGATACCGCGAGAAATAAGCAAAAACTCCAACTTGTTGAACTCGAAGAATTGTGACACTGGGCATATAATGCAAAATTTTAAAAAGAAAAAACTAAGGTGTGGCATGATCGTCTAATTAATAAAATAATTTTTTCGGAGGGTCAAAAAGTGTTGCTTTTCAATTCTCGTTTAAAATTATTTTCGGGTAAACTCAAATCTCGTTGGTCCGGACCTTTTACGGTTGCAAAAGTCAGTCCATTTGGTACCTTGGACTTGAAAAATCTTCAAAATGGAAGCACCTTTCGAGTAAATGGTCATCGTGTTAAGTACTACCTTCCAGAGGAAGTGCATAACAAAACCGAAAAATCTGCATGGGTTAGAAATAACCCACGTAAATAGTAGGATTTAATTTAGTGTTATCTTTATTTTTTAGCATTTCTTTTTCTATCTTTTCTAAATTAGTTTTTTATGTTGCAGGTGTGGCCACAATGTCATCACTGTGGCCAGCTTAGTCTGGAGGTCCCAACCATGCATCTACCTAGTCCACGTTTTGTATGATGGATAAGAGAATGTGTTCGAAAAAGCTGATAATTTTTGTTCCCCAAGTCTGCCATCCCATTTGGTGAACCTTCTTAACCACCTTTTGCTAGATGAAAAGTTGATTTTTCATAAATAAATAAAATCCTTTTGTCTTTTTTTCTAAAAAGAAATTTTCAAAAAGCCCTCCTTTTTCCCTTCCCCATAACCGGCCTACACTACCTATCCTATCACCTTTCTTTTCTCATTCACCACTCTCCCCATATTTCCCTTCCCCACAACCGACTTTCCCCTCCCTCACACTCCCATTTGTTTTCATCTTCCACGAAACCCCTTTTCCCTCTAAATCCCTTTATTCCTTTCATCTCTAAAGAAAACAAAAACCCTCCACCACTCTCTCCTCTCCCTGGCTCGTGAGAAGAAGCTCACATCTGACCCCAACCCACCCCGTCGCACCATCCGCTGACAAAACGCCACCTCTCGCCCGCCGGTGGCGATCCTTCTGCCGACCATCCACCTGTTGGGACGACCACCGTCGATTCCACCATGGTCGTCGGCACCATTTCTGCCGGAGAACCCAACAACAACAAGCCCTTCATCACCTCAGCGACCCCCACTACCGTCGACACCCTCCTCCACGATACCACCAACGTCGCCACTGTCATTTTCCTGACCACCACAACCGCTGTTGTCACCGCACCTATCACCACCGGCGCTGCCATCTCTGCCACTCCCACCTCCGAAGACATTACCGCGGTAAGTACCTTCCCCTTCCTCTATATTCTAATTCCTACCTCTACCCTCCAGAACCCTCTAATCCCCACCTGACACCTCTCCGATCCCAACCCCTCTTATTTCATGAGAGAGGAGGATTCCTACACAACCATCACTTACCTCCACCCCTCAACCGGTCTGATTAACCCTATGGTCCCAACCATTTCCACTACACCACCAACTGTGACCACCATAACGAACCCACCCATCCCCTCACCGAGCTTACTTGTCTTCCGCGTAGCCCTCCTAAAGTTACGGTAGATGTCCGTGGATTTGACTTGAATCAAATGGGTGAAGGCAAAATCGGGGGATATGAAACCGACTTTGGTCGGTATTTTGCTGACGTCAACCCCGAAGATATCTCGGTGGAAAACCCACCGGGTGACAAATAGGGTAAACAACCAATGTTTTCGGAGACCACCAAGAGAATTACAAGGAGTTCCACCATAATGGGGGTGACCATAGTGGTATCGCTGTGCCTACGACCGAGAAGCCCAATTCTGATTCTTCTTCTTCCGGGACTTTATTTGTCTTGGAGGAGGAACCTACTGCCCCTCGTGACACCCCACAATCAAAACGCAAGCAGGATTCTAATGACGATTCCTATGAGCCCACGGAAGATGTGACACCAAAGCGCACATCACGCCCTACACGACAGAGGCGTAATCGTAAGGTCGCTCGGCATTAACCCCCCCCCCCCTCAATGCCCCCACAATCGTTTGTTGTTAGGTACACCGCCCTCCTCCATAAGCAATTATTGATTGAGCATGGTTTTAACATATCACTCATCAAAGAGTACGACTTCATTCAAGCTCATTTGACCGCCCACGGGTGGTCCAATCTGATCCCACAGCTGTGTGAGGTCAACCTCACATTGGTTCGGGAATTTTATGTGGTACTTGGCAGTATTCAGGGTGATGTGGTCAGCATTCGTGGCACCCGGGTGGTTTGCACGTATGATGCTATCAATACTACTCTTGGACTTAACCCACCACACGATTACCATTACACATGCTTGGTGAAGTCTACCACTATATAGGAGGATAAGAACATTGCCTCAACTCTCACCATTTTGGGGTTCGGCTAGACGGTCGAAAATCGACGTTATATTATCCGGTCAGGCCACCTTACCACCACTGTTACTCTATGGTTCCAGTTTTTGCGGCATAATATCATGTCGACACTTCATGATAGTATTTTCTCTCTCTCTCTCTCTCTCTCTCTCTCTCTCTAAAAGTGTGTGCTTTTATATTGCATTTCAAAAGATTTTCCTGTGAATCTGGGACCGATCATCCGTCTTATGATTAGTGAGGCTGCCTCACGCATCAGCTCTCCTCTTATATTTCCTACATTGATTACTCGTTTGTTGAGAGCATGTGACGTGCAACCTTTACCCGATGACGAGATTCAGTTTAGTGCGTAGAGCATTGATTAGGGCACACTTGACGGTATTAAACAGTCGTTTCACTATTCCCGTTCCAAAGTGCATGTGACCAGCCAACACAGTGGATTGTCTTCTAGGTGCCGCTGACAGCACCACCGTCGCCGACTGTACCACCCCAGCCGAGGCTGACCTCATATGTTGTTTACAATAATGAGACATGGCTTATGATTCTACAGGCTAGTTAGAGGAGCAGAACCTGGCACTTCGCGCCATTCAGCAACACTTTTCAACTGTGGATGTTCGTTTGGGATGTTTTCAGTCCCGCCCGACAGCCTATTGGTCTTATGTGCGGGACCGTGATAGTGTGACATCCCATTCCTTCATCACTTCTGCTTCATCAGCAGCCGCCGAGTTCCGCCATTCCCATCTGTTTTGGACACACCGTTAGGCTCCTCGACCAATCCAGTTTCTGCTCCTGTTTCGTCTCAACTGCATGCAGCCGATGAGGCCAGCCACCACATTCATGATCATCTCGGTTATTTCATTACTTTTGGAACAATTAGTTTGTGTCGTCTTTCTGTTGCTACTTTCTTTGCGGGTACAATATTTATATTTGTTGCTCTCTTATGCTTCCATGATTGACCCGTTATTTTGTGTTATATTTACCTGGTTGTTTATTGCGTTTCCGTTATCATTGAACTAACATTTACGTGCAGGTGCATTTAGTTCTCTCGTTTTCATGTTAAGTTTTTGAAAACACGTAGGCCTTCGTTTCAGATTTTTTGCCCAAACACGTCCCTCGTAACCTAGCCGACACGCAACCTGTGTAGCTTTCCCTGCAATGAGGACATTACTATTTTCAAAGTTTGGGGGGAGGGCTTTGATTTTGGAAACCCAAAACATTATAAAAAAATAAAAAAAAAGTAAAAAATAAAACGAAAATTTTATAGTTTTGACGCCATAAAAAATGACACATTAGGCAATTGTAAACCATCAAATTTTGGGTTCATTTTCAAAAGTGGGAAAATCGAGCCCACAACAAAAAGTCAAAAAATACTTGTTCACTAGCCCCACAAAGAGAATAAGTTTAGGGGGGGAGGGTAAACTCAAGATACAAGCAAAAACCACAAACACATACCCTTACAAGCCCTACCGATCAAACGAAGTAACCTGACAACGATAGAAAGGAATGCACCGGCAAATCCAAAGGTAACGCATCATTGTCTCAAGCTCTACCATCGCAAAACAATCCGTTCTTTTTTTCATTTTTTTTACTTGAGGACAAGTAATTTCTCAAGTTTGGGGGTGTGATATCCCAAAATTTTTAGACTTATTTTCACTCTTTTTAAATCCATTTCACCCTTTTTCGTACCCATTTGAGCCTTTTTAATCCTTTTGGTCTAAATTGTTCCAAAATATATGAAATAGCTGAAAGAATCAAAAATCTTGATTTTGGTACACAGTTGTGGCCACAGTGTCACCACTATGGTGGGCAGCTGCACGCCTGCACACAAAAATATTTTCTGCAGATTTATGCGTCTAAAATGGTGAAAGTTGAAACATGCTTGGATGAAATCAACTCTAGAGTTTTCACAAAAGGAGAGGCAAAGAAGACAAAGCATAAGAAGACAAAAGTATGGGAGAAACAAAGGGATGAGAGGTCCCTTTCACCCTCTCAAGTACCTTTCAAATCTTCTCTCCTCTTCCACTATATAAAGGGAGCTTAGCATCAGTGGTGGATCCAGAAAAAATAATTGATGGGGGCCCATATAAAAAAATTAACCAAAAGATACGATTTCGTTAAAAATGGTAAGAATGGAGTCGTATATGGTATACTCGTATAACATTTTGGGCTATAAGAAACTGAAAAGGGGCCTTCTCTATTTTTTGTTGGGGGCCCAGTCACTTAAACAATATAAAATAGAAGTAAAAGAAAATTGGCCTTCCTGACATTGGCTGGTTGGGCCCAAGACCCCTACCAGCCTCAAGTAAATCTGCCCCTGCTTAGGATGGCATTTGAAATCATCCAACAATCTGAATATTCAGCTTAGTAGAGCATTGAAGTCTTTGAATTTCATTTAGTTTATTGTAATTTTATTTTTAGCAAGTTTAATTCCTGTCCACCACTTTCATGAACTTGTGCCCACAGTGGTACGTTTCCGTTTAATGCAACTTCAGTTTGCGTCTTTCTTCTTCTTCATTATGTCTTCTATTTTTATGAGTAGCTAAACCCCTCTTTGGGTACAGGTGTAGCCAAACCCGAGAGGTTAAAATGTAACACTTGGGTGTTACCGCATTTGGCTAACTTCTCGGTTTGGTCATCCAAGTTGAAGCTTTATCTCAATGCGAACAAGTCGATCACTTGTGTGTGTTAATATTAGAGATTTGACCTCGAGAGGGGTGGATCCAAATACGGCTTGGGTGATGCAAGGAGGTTATAGAAAATCTTCAATAATTGTATAGAGATATGGATTTTTGCAAAATCGAGCTAAGGTCCAGATGTCGGTCGAGTTGGTGTGTCATAGAGATATGCACATCTCTCAATATTGGTGGGGCTAAGATCTACTTATTAAGATTGGTAAACCAAAAGTTAGCACTTATGGATACTTTATAATAAAACCGTAATTGCAACCTATACGATGTAGCTTCGAGAGGAGGAAATCGTGTAAGGTCACATTGTGACCGGTTTTGTTAACCATTTAAGTTATTAATATACTCTCAGGAATAACTTACACCCGTACCCACCTTTTACTATCTTGTTAAATTGAATATTTAATATTTCGCTATAAATCAACCAACTTTATAAAACTCTAAACTTTGCACTAGAAGCTTGTAGAAATCTTCAATCTTAGTAGTCCAATCCCCGTGGATACGATATTTGGTCCTTACCATTATATTACTTGAAAAACGAACGCAATATTTGGTGTATACTTGCATCATTATTGTGCCACATTTTATACGTGTGCATTTTTGCTGTCAACAGTGCCAATTGCTTACTGAAGAATGAAAAAGCACTTATGTTCACTACTAAGGTATTAAACTATTTAGGTTATATATATTGTACATTGTATTTACTATGTGATTATTTTGACTCTGTTATTGATTAAATTTTTATTCTTATCAACAAATTAATCATGGAGATTTATAATTAAACAATGTAAAACTTATTTTTGTTTGAATCATGCTTATAACTACTCTATACTTACTTACATGAAGGAGTTATTTTTGAATTTAATTTTAGAAAAAACTATAAATAATATAACTTAAGAAAATAAGGAACTTTCAAGTCATTTGCACAGGGCCCCTAAAATGTTAGGGTCGGCCTTGCCATGGTTTATCTCTCTTAATTCTTCCCTTCTCTCTTCATGAAATCTTCATAAATTTTCTTGAATGATATGTTTAGTTGTTGAACATATCTTTATGATTAGTTAATTCCTTGGGGTTTATTGGCCTTTAACCCAAACAACTTTGATAGTGGACTAATAATATCTTAATGATAGTGATCCTTTCATAGTGGAGGAATAAATTTTTTTGTCATAACATTTATAGAAAATTCTGGTTTTTCATGCTTCGTTATTTTATTAACTATATTTATACCTTTTTACTGTAACTTTGAGCTAGTTTATTTTCCCATTGAGTCTTTTTAGTTAATTTTTCTGGTTTATTTGCATAAATAAATGTTTAATACTTTCCGTATTAAATTGGTTTATTTTACATGAGAAACGCAACAAAAATCTAATTTAGTTATATGCATATTACTTGATCCAGTTCCAAGCTCACTCAATCAATACACAAAATGTAGGAATCAATCTTTTATTGATAGATCAAACTTTACATCGACTCCATAAATCCATATACCTATTTGTTGCAAATCCTCTCTCTAGAATCCGTATGCTATGTTCTCTCTCTGTATTGTTCTTTGACAAAATACATTGACTCTTCTATTTATATTTGGTCAACACAATTGACCTTACAACTCAATTATCAAAACAACTACTTACACTTTACAACAAATACACTTTGACCCCTCATTTAATCTTGAATACAATATTGACTTAACAATCTCCCCCTTTAGATTCAAGATTAAAAAAGAATTGACAATAATGTTCAGGTCATCTTCTAGTGCAAAATATTCAAAATGAAATCTTTAACAACTTTAAATCATTAATAATCTTTCTCTTTGAAACTCTTTTCAACACAAATTTGAAATCTTCAGAACTTTGACAATTTCTCCAATCTCACCCTTTGGTAGATCATAATTTGAAATTTCTCAAAAATTATCTTCAGATTTGCTTCAAACTTTGAACTTTCTTCAATAAACAACTTTCTTTGACATTTTGACAAACATCAAACTGACTTTGAAATCTTGAAATATCTCTCACTTTTTGATGAATTATGAGAAATCAGAATCATCAAAACATTTCAACGTCAGCACTGTCTTTGAAAATATCTCCCCCAAATATCAAAATAAGCACAGTCTTCATGAGATAGAGACAATCTCCCCCTTTCAAGAAAATATACAATCTCCCCCAAAGAGAATATGAATTCCATCGGATCTGATTATAAAATTATGCCGTCAATTAATAAATGTATTCATCCGAATCTTTTTCAAATTCAGATAATTAAGATTGGTAACCTTGAATCAACAGATGAATCAGTTAATATGTCTGTCAGTAGCATAGAGCCACTGTGTACAACGAATGTACATTGGAAAAGAGCTTTTGTGATGTTCACTCCCCCAGGGCTTCCATTCAATCATTGAAAAACCAGTTCTATGAATGTTATGACAAGAAAACTTATTCCTTATGTGTTCATGCAAGTGTATCAATGATTGAAGCATTTAAAGCTTTATACAGGCTCTAAATATGTAAATCGTTGAGACAACAACAGATATTACATAGACTCAATGTGCATGATAAAGGGTCGAAGGTGGGACAACTTTCCTTCTTTTTCAATATCAACATCTTCCGAATGAAGATCTGATAGATGATGTGCTACTTCCCCTTTAAAAATTTGAAACATCTTTTTGTTAAGAAAAAGATGAGTAGCTGGTGGGGTATAATACAAGAGTTGGCATGGGCTAGTTGTCTTTTTCAATGAAGTTCACGAAAGAAATGTGAAACAACAGATAATGTGGTTGTCCAACTCAGAAAAAGTTGGTGCAGAGTTTATTATTTTTTTACTTTGATCTCTCACCCTATTTCTTTTTAACATTTGAGCTCGCTTCTAAACAACCTCTCTTTTCCATTTTACCTCATCACATACCCACTCTCTATTCTTTTGACCCCTCTCCCCTCAATCACTCAAGGATTACTTCCGGGGTAGGAAACACTGGTTAGCATGAATCCATAGAAGTTCTTTTAAGCGCACACACTGAAACCCATGAAATTGTCCTAAAAAGTAATGTTACTCAACAGTTCATTTTGTCAGATAAGCACAAGATATCATTATAAGAAAATGTATGCTCATTAAAGATAAGAATGAAAATTGAGCATTTTGAACATTTAAGATCTCTCAAAACGATGAAATTGAATGAATGAAATGAATTCGAGTGAAGTGTTTTGAGAATCTAACAATGATTCGATCACATCAAATATCATGAAGAAAAAATTATTGGGATATCAAAGAACGAATATTTGTTTATATGAACAAGATATAAACATATTATCAATGAAAGCACAAATATTAAGAAATGACGTCTGATACTCAAACAATTTAGAATACAAACGGGAGTATTACCATCGAAAGATTTATCTTTTTGAGACATGGTAATAACAAAGTCATTAAAAATACTGAATCGATATGTGTAAGAATACTTGACAAGTATAAGGACAAGATAATACACAAGTATTGATCTTTTGGAAACACACGGTCAGATAATCATCAAAGTACTTATATGAAAAACATTTAAAATCATACTTTGAAATTCATAAAACGTTTGAGAACACGAATTGGTTTGAACGTTTAAGAAACTATTTTTCACATCCGAAAGTCGTTCTTCTTTCAAAATGTGGTAACGATTATGATTAAGAATGATATACCTTCACTGTAGAAATCTTAACTCCCCCTAAAATTAATATTTATCTTTTAAGCTTCCTTTGACAAAAACCGCATATACTCCTCCACTGTATCTGTAAAAAGTCAAATTATCATAAAAGAATAATATGAATATGACAATGACAATGAAATTTATTTTCATTTTCTCCCCCTTAAAAATATGACAGTTAAAGTTTTAACAAAGTCCCCCTCAAACAAACAATAAAAACTTCCTAAAAAGATATATCTTTTCAGCATCCTTAAGCAGAAAAACACTTAAGTACGGGTTCTGAACAGAATTATCCAGAAGCCATCATCACAATTTGATAACCTGCAAAACAAGAATTTTTTTGGTAATCATATAAAATGATTTCGTCTTCGTCAGTAAATCAAAATATAAGTAAATGTTCTAACTCCCCCTAGACAAATGCAAACATTAAGATCTACTCCCCCTAGAATCATGCAAGAGATGGTAACTGTTAGATCACATATTTATTGGATTCAAGATCATCAAGATTGAAGATGAAAGATTCAAGAAGTCAAGGTTGAAAATTCATTCTCAATAAAAGTCTAGGTCCTTTGTAATAAATAGTGAAAGTTATTTTTATTTTTATTTTTATTTTTATTTATTTTAGTGTTTTTCCTAAAATAGGTATATGACCTATTCCTTGCTAGGGTTGTGCAAGGAAGGTGTGTGCCTAATTGTATTATTCAGACGCCAAGCATAGAGAGAGAAAGAGAGAGAGCTTAGAGAGAGAAAATCATTCAAGAGAGAAACCTTGTAACTCTTTGATTGTGAAATCAATATCAGGTTTGATCATTCTCTTGTTTGTGAATTTATATCTCTTATATGTGATAAGAAACTGAATTTCAGGGACAATCAATTGGTATCAGAGCAGAATCCAGATTAAAATCAAAGTTTTTCAGAAAATAGTGGTTCGGCACTGTTCATCATCTTCCAGAACTGATTTTTGAGTTTTTATGTGTCTTTCGATTAGAAATCATCTGGGTTATGATCGAAATCAGTATTAGATTGGTTTTGTATTGGTTTGTTTCAGTTTTCCACTGTAATCGATTCACATTTTGGTGATTTTTAGTGTTGTCAGTTTTCACGAGTCGTACACTGTTCCATCAATCGATTCTCACTTAGAGTGTGTGTTTTTAAAATTAGTTGTTTGTAATCAGTCCTATATGTGTTTGTGGACTTATTTTCAAAGATTCAAATTGTAAATCGAAGACTAGATAGGTTTTTGGGATTAACAGAGTCATTTTTCGAAGCTGAAGTGAAGAACAACAAGTTTGCGCCAGTTCATCAAATTTGCGCTAGTTCATCGTGTGCTTCTCGCCAGATTCAAAGAGACTTTTGCGCCATCTCACCATAGCGCAAAGTTCATTTTTGCGCCAACGGTTCCTCGCGCAAAACACAGTTTGCGCCACAGACTCTTCGTGCAAAGGATTACTCACCAGTTTCTCACCATCAGTTCATCGAGCAAAGTCCATTTTTGTGCGACCTGCTTCTCGCGTAAAACTCATCAAGGATCGTTACTTCGCGCAAAGTTTCTTTTGCGCCAGTTTCTTCTAGCGTGAACTAGTTTTTGCGCCAACTTCTCTTCGCACAAAGTTTTGGTTCGCGCCACCTGCTGTTAACGCAAAACTTCTTTTTGCGCCAGATTCCTTTAGCGCAAAACTCCTTTTTGCGCCACAGCCCTTTGGCGCATTTCTGCCTTTTTGCTCCAGATTCTCATTTTCATTTTTAATCTGTATTTACTTGATTTTATCTAGACTAACGATCATTTTAAGTTTCTTATTGCATATCTTTGATATCAGGATGACTTCTAGAGAAGCTCTCGCCATCGGAACCGATGTAAAGCCACCAGTTCTCTTCAAAGGAGAGTACGAGCAATGGAAGGACAGATTCTTGGACTTCATCGACAGACATGACTTGGGAGATTATATCCGAATATCTCTAAAGGAAGGAATTATGACACCTCCTACCAAGGTTCTAACTGTAGCTGGAGAGAACGGAGAAGAAGAACAGAGAGAGTATCCATTACCTCTTGATGAATACTCTGATGAGTAGAAGAGAAGACACAAGGGGGACAAATTGGCAAAGTCTTTCATTCTTCAAGGCATACCAAACGAGATATATATCAAGATTGACAGCTACAATGCAACTGGAAAGCAAATGCGGGATCAACTGGAGAAAATGATGCTAGGATCGAAAGTTGGGAACCAGCTCAAAATATCTAATTGTCTCAATAACTATGAGGACTTCAAGGCTAAGAAGGGTGAATCACTGGAGGGTACTTATGACCGATTTGTAACTTTGTTGAATGAACTCAGCAAGAACAAAGTGAATAAGTCACAAGTTGAGCTTAATGTCTAGTTCCTTAGTATCTTGCAGCCTGAGTGGAAGAGATTTGCTAGGCAAATGAAGTAAATGAAGGACTTGAATGACATACCACTCCATGAAGTCTATGAAACTCTTAGATAGAATGAAGAAGCGGTTGATAAGATTTTGGATGAGAAGAGAAAGGCTGAGAAGGCAGTTGTAGATCCAGTTGCTTTGGTTGTGAAACAAAAGAATGTAAGCCTTAAGAAGAAGAAGAAGATGATAGTTTCTGAATCAGAAGAGGATGAAGGTGTGCTTGACTCTGACTCGGACGACTATGATAACCTGAAGCAGGCTATGCTTATGTTGACAAAGGTTTTTCAAAAGAAGTTCTACAAGAAGCCTAGTTCAAACAGTTAGAGGTACTCATCTGGTTCAAGCAACTACAACCACAAAGAGAAAGTTGAAGGAAAGAGGATAGAGGATAGGAGATCAGATGAGAAGAAGTTCAGAGCTAAAGAGGTCAAAGAGGCAGAACCTACAAAATGCTACAACTGTGGCAAATTCGGTCACTTTGCTAAGGATTGCCGCAAGCCCAAAGTCAGAAACTTTGAGTACTACAAGAACAAGCTGCTTCTAGCCAAACAACAAGAGACAGAAAAAGCATTGATGGCAGAGGATGAATTTTGGCTTGATCATTCTGAAAGTGAGGAAGAAGAGAAGGACGAAACAGCACACTTGTGCTTGATGGGTCATATGGAAGCTGAAGCCGATTCAGATGAAGAAGATAACGATGAGGTATGTGATTTAACTAAATCAGATTTCTTGAATCAAATGAATGCCATGATGAAAAAACTCCAAAAATTAGAGTCTAAACTTAAGCGTGAAAAAGGTTTCATTAATGAGAAAAACCAATCTATACATAAACTTAGCAATGATATTGCTGAGAAAAATGTATTGATTGAAGCGTTACATAAAAAAATTGACACCAGCATAAAAGAGAAGACTATAATTCATAAAGAGTTAGCTGAAACAACTTCAAAATATAGAATGTGTGAGTTTGAATCAAAAGAGCTTTCTAAAATGTATTCTTCGCTTTCAAAAGAAAAGAAATCTTTAATTGAAAAAGTGAATGCTTTAGAAGGAAAATTATATACTTTGGGTCGAACTGAACAAACCATTCATCTAAACAAACCTAAAGAGAATCCTGAGTGTTGGGGACTTGGTTACAAGAACCCACACCACCTCAAAAAGGGTATATCTGAAGTGCCTTCTCTTTATGATTTTGGATTTATGAAACTGGCACCTCAATACCCTAAACTCAAAGTTTTCTGGACTAATCTGTCTGAAGAGGATAAAGCCAAGGAATATGCCAAAATAAAGAGCACAACTAAAGTTCAACTTCCATTTCGTTATGAGAGGTTGAATAATAGTTATAGTTTTGATAAATCAAAATCTCTTTCAAATGACTATTTTGATAGTTATTCTGTAAAAGAAATGGAGGCTAAGCCCATCGAAGGTAAGCTTTACGGTCCTCCTCTCGTGTTGGAAAGTAAAATTTCTGAACTCGAGAATACTCTCGCAGAAGAAAGGATTTTGATGGACTTAGAACAAACTATTTTTTCTACTGTGTGTAAATATTCTGATTTTTCTAAATCTTACAAAGCTTTAAAATCTGATGATAGGTCTGGTTTTCGTGACAATGGGTTTGATTTCTTAAACTCTGATGGTGATTTAGATGAATGTATTGCTCAATTTGATTTTAATTCTAAACTTCCTGATCATTCATCTTTTGTTGTTAATTCTTTTGGATTACCAAGTGTGTACGTAAAAGGTGAAACATCAACAAAAGTTGATAAATCAGTTCCTGTGAAAAAGAAAGTTGCCAAAGGAAAGAAGAAGAAATATGGGCATTCACAAAAATAGATCACCACTGGTAAATCAAAGAAGAAGCATCTGTTTGATTCTCATTGGTCTAACTCTGAAGTTTCAAATGTTTCAGATCTGAGAAAGAAAATGCATGAAGTTAAGTCTGAATGGCAACCAAAGCAGAAGAAAAATGAGAATGTTACATCATTTTCTAGTGCTGATTGTAATAAGAATACTCCTAGTAAAGATGATATAATTGTGGATGTTGCTATTTCTAAACCAAAACTTGTTGATTCTCGCAAGAAATATTCAAGACAACAATTATTCCAGTTATCTTTATCTGCTAGAAAGTTTTCCAATTATGATAGAAATGATTATAATTCTCATAAATATTCTAATGATTTGTTTGGCACATATTTTGTATATTCTCATCGTTCAAATTCTTCCTATGGTTTTCAAAGGAAAAGCGGACCCAAGTTTAAATGGGTACCAAAATCATGTGCTAACATAGTTTGATCCAAATACAAATGGATACCGAAGAAAAAGGATGAATTTGTGTTGCAGGCACCTACTGTCAAGGGGGAGTAAAAGAACAAAGGCTTCTAAGTAAATCAGCTTAGAAGCCATACTTCAACGAAGATTGACTTCTAAACACAACAGTTTAGGACTCGTACTTCAGTGATCAAAAGACCTTACTCGTGTTCTGATAAGAGATTGTACTCCAATACTCAAATGAGGAAATCAACCATCAAGGGGGAGTACATACTTTTCTGAAATATTTTGCATCCGATAGATATGATGAACTACATTTCAAAATAGAGTTATAGATCTCTATCATGTGCTTTTTCACTGACATATTTTAGATGCATAATTTCAGGGGGAGTAAAGGTGATGACTTCTGATTACTTCAGATCAGAACTCGTACTAAAATTGTTTTACTGCTTTATGTCATTTTTAATTTTTGTGAATAAAGTTGCTTTGACTATGACCTTAAGACTTTTGCAGTTTGAGAGATGCTTACAAGATCATATCTTTATGACTTTAAGCTTGACTTCATGAGATGTAAGATTGCACTCAAAAGGTATAATTCTTTATCTTCATCTCACATATGGTTGAAAGAAGGACAACTTTCAATCATAGAAAACATGTTCTTAAATGTTCAAACCACTTCCTGATTCTCAAACAGATTTCATGAATTGGAAGTGTGTTTTTAAATGTTTTCATGATCTATTTTGCACTTTAACTGATAAAGTTAAATCATCTGAGCAACACACGCTTTATAGGAAAACATGGGATTTCTTTGTGCTAGGACTTAACTGAACTTCTATGGATTCACGTTAACCGGTGTTTCCTACCCAAGAAGTTAATCCTTTAGTGATTAAGTGTGAGGAGTCCAAAAGAAATGAGTGTGGGATGTGTGTTGAGGTAAAATGAAAAGAGAGTTTGGTTAGATGTGAGCTTAATGATAAAAAGAAAGAGGGTGTGCGAACAGAGTAAAAGAATATCATACTCTGCACCAACTACTTTCTGAGCCAGGCAGCCACATTTCTAATGTTTCACATTTCTTTGGTGATCATTATTGAAACAGGCAACTAGCCCATGCCAAATCTTGATGAAATACCCCACCAGCCACTCATTTTCTTCTTAACAAGAAAATGTTTCATTTTTCAAAAGGGGACGCAGTACATTTACTATTTGATTTTCATTTGGAAAATCTGGATATTGAAAAGAAGGAAGTCTGCCCCACCTTCGCACTTCAATCATGCACATTGAGTCTGTGTTTATCTATTGTTGTCTCAGTGATTTACACAATGTTGAGCCTATATAAGCAATCATCCGTGCTTAATTCTTTCTATCACTTGCACGACCACACAAGGAATTTGTTTCTTTGTCATAACGTTCATAGAAATTACCTTTGTGGTGTTTCGATGATTGAATGGAAGCCCTGGGGGAGTGAACATCAAAAAGGTCCTTTCCAATGTGTATTCGTTACATACAGTGACTTTGTGTTACTTACAGGCCTTGTTCACTGATTCATTTGTTGATTCAGGGGTTACATTCCTAATTTGTCTGGATTTGAAAAGATCTAGATGGATATCTTCGCAGGTTGACAGTGAATCAGAGGCTCAGTTCCAAAGATCAAAGACATTTCTTGAAGGAAAAGTTTTGATGAAATCGTTGCTCTTTTCATCAAAAAGGGGGAGAAACGATAATCAAGAAATAGGGAAGAGCTACTATGTCCAAATCAGAAAGTTCAAATTTTTTGAGAATTTTTTCTTTGAAGGAACTCTGCTAAAGCATTCTGCGCTAAATCGGGAGATAATTTCTTTCTATCATATGAAAGAGATTTTATCTACATCTTTTGGGGAGATTACTATATTTTGAAGACATAGAGGGATTACATCTTTCTGAGCTCAAATAGAAAATTGGATTGCTAAATCCTTTTAATAATGATCTTGATCCAAAGGGGGAGATTGTTAGATCTGGATTCAAGATCATCAAGATTGAAGATGAAAGATTCAAGAAGTCAAGGTTGAAAAGTCATTCTCAATAAAAGTCTAGGTCCTTTGTAATAAATAGTGAAAGTTATTTTTATTTGTATTTTTATTTATTTTAGTGTTTTTCCTAAAATAGGTATATGACCTATTCCTTGCAAGGGTTGTGCAAGGAGGGTGTGTGCCTAATTGTATTATTCAGCCGCCAAGCATAGAGAGAGAAATAGAGAGAGCTTAGAGAGAGAAAATTATTCAAGAGAGGAACCTTGTAACTCTTTGATTGTGAAATCAATATCAGGTTTGATCATTCTCTTGTTTGTGAATTTATATCTCTTATATGTGATAAGAAACTGAATTTTAGGGACAATCAGTAACAAACTTTAAAAAGACATATTAAGCATACGTAGTTTGATAATTAAAAACTTAAATCGTTTTTCGTCTACAGGCTTAGTAAACAAATCAGCTAACTAGTGATCCGTTTGTACAAAATGCATTTCAGTATCACCTTTCTCCACATGATCCTTGATGAAGTGGTAACGCACATCTATATGCTTCGTCTTGGAGTGTTGGACCGAATTAGCAGTTATAGCTATGACGCTCTTAGAATCACAATAGATAGGAACTCTCTTGTAGGTGTACCCAAAATATTTTAATTGCGTCTTCATCCACAAGAGTTGAGAATAGCAGCTCGCGAAAACAACGTACTCAACCTCAGCAGTGGATGTGGACACACAGTGTTGCTTTTTGGATTTGCAACTTACAAGTTTATCACTTAAAAATTGACATGATCTAGATGTGCTTTTCCGATCTAGCTTACAGCTTGCGTGATCAGCATCTGTGAAAGCAGTTAAATCAAATCCGGATCCCTTTGGATACCAAAGGCCTAATTCAGGAGTGCCTTTCAGATATCAAAGGATCCGTTTTACGGCTACAAGATGAGATTCCTTCGGATTAACTTGATATCTCGCGCAGAAATAAGTAGCAAACATAATATCAGGTCTATTTGCCGTAAGATACAATAATGAACCGATCATACTATGGTACGTTTTCTGATCAACAGATTTACCGGTTAAATCTGCGTCCAGTAGCGTGCCAGTATCCATGGGCGTTTTCATTACTGCACTATCGGTCATGTTAAACTTTTTCAAAATATCACGAATGTATTTAGACTGGTTGATAAAGATACCGTCTGGAGACTGTTTCACTTGAAGACCAAGGAAAAATGTCAGTTCACCCATCATACTCATCTCAAACCTAATCTCCATAATCTTTAAAAAGTTTTTACAGAATTTAGGATTTGTAGATCCAAATATTATATTATCTACATATAACTGTATTATGATCAAGTCCTCACCTTGTTTCTTTAGGAATAAGGTAGTGTCAATCGTACCTTTCTTAAAACCTAAGGCAAGAAGGAATTGCGTTAAAGTTTCGTACCATGCTCTTGGGGCTTGTTTTAGATCATATAACGCCTTATCAAGAATATAGACATGGTCTGGGTGATGTGGATCTACGAAGTCTTCGGGTTGTTCAACGTATACTTCTTCATGCAGTATGCCATTTAAAAATGCAGATTTCACGTCCATTTGGTAGACTGTGAAATTCTTATGAGTTGCGTATGAAAGAAATATCTGAATAACCTCAATCCTTGCAATAGGGGCAAAGGTTTTGTCATAATCAATACCTTCCTGTTGACAATAACCCTTAGCGACCAATCTTGCTTTGTTTTGCACTACAATTCCTGCCTCATCCTTCTTATTCCTAAATACACACTCTATGCCAATCACTGATTTATCTTTTGGTCGTGGGATCAACCGCCAGACCTTGTTCCGTTCAAATTGGAGTAGCTCTTCTTACATAGCAAGTATCCAATCATGATCTTGAAGCGTCTCTAAAACCTTTTTAGGCTCTATGGAACTCAAGAAAATGGTATATAAGCAGTAATTTGCATACGTTGCATGGGTTTTAACTCCACTATTGATGTCACCAATTATGTTATGTAGGGTTGATCTCTAGTCCATCTAGTGGTACTAGGAAGATGTTGAATAGTTTCTCTATTATTCAGCTCATTATACTCGTCAACTATTGCAGGAACAACTTCAGACGTTGTTTGAACTTCATTCACAGGTGATTCTGACTGTTGTATTTCTGGTGCAACAGAAGAAGTACTCGGGACTTCTTGACCAGAATTGGAATCGGTAGAAACAGAACCATGATTAGATTGATCAAAATCATTAGGTGTTGTCGTACCTGATGAAGTTGTTGTGACTTGTTCAGATGGTCCAGAAATATTTTCAGTTATTGTAGGGACCACTGATGTTGATGCGGACATGCTTGATTTATCAAAATCTACACAGATGTCCATGAAAGCATCAAAAAATAAAAGATCTAACTCAGATGTAGAAATGGAAGAGTTAGAAGACTTATTCTCTTTAGACACGGGTTCTATTCTGTCATGAATAGAGGCCTTCCCTTTCAGCTTGAGTCCTGAACTATATTGTTCAGAAATCAAATTTGAATTTTCATCAAATTACACGTTAATGCTTTCCATAACAGTCTTGGTTTGGCGATTGTAGATACGATAGGCCTTTGACGTCAAGGAATATCCAAGAAAGTATCCTTCGTTTGCCTTCTTATCAAACTTGCCAAGATTGTCACGGTCATTTAAAATAAAACACCTGCAACCAAAAACACGAAGGAATTTAACATTAGGTTTTCTTTTATTTATAATTTCATTCGTTGTCTTATTTAAACGCTTATTGATTATCGTCCGATTCTGAGTGAAACATGCGGTGGCAACGACTTCAGCCCACAGATATAATGGAAGACCAAAATATGCCAACATAGTCCTTGCAGCTTCGACTAAAGTTATGTTCTTGTGTTCAACAATGCCATTCTGTTGCGGTGTGCAAGCGGCCAAAAAATTATGAGAAATCACAACTAATTGTAGATAACTTTGAAGTGTCTCATTCTTGAATTCAGTGTTGTTATCACTTCACAGCTTCTTCATAGGCAGTTGTAACAGAACTTGCACTTTCTTGATGAAGGCAATAATCAACTCTGGCGCTTCTGATTTGGCTCTTAGAAACTCTAACCATGCATATCTGGAATACTCATCAATCATAACCAAGATATACTTTTTACCATTGATTTATTGAGTACGTATCGGGCCACAAAGGTCCATATGTATCATTTCAAGCGGAGATTTGCAAGAAGATTCTATCTTAGCCTTATGGGAACTTCTTTTCATCTTTCCCATTTCGCATGCAGAACATAAAAAATCCTTCTCGAATCGCAATTCTGGAAGATCTTTGACCATGCCTTTACTCGCCAACGTGTTTATAGCCTTAAATTTTTTGTGAGAAAGACGACGATGCCAAATCCAACTTTCTTCCTTTGAAGATTTAGCAATCAAGCAAACTGATCGAGTTGCTGAAAGTGTTGAAAAATTAACCGCATATAGATTTCCATATCTTTCTGCTTTGAATACCTCAGAACCGTTCGAATCTTCTATGTGACATTGTGTCATAGTAAACCTGACTTGGTAAAGGCTGTCACAAAATTGACTTGTAATGAACAAATTGTGATCTAGCCCTTCCACATAAAGAACCTTCTGAATGGTCACAAAACTGTTTTTAAGCATTCCTTATCATTTGATGTAGCCTTTAAGCTTATAATTTGCGAATCCAACTGTTCCAGCAGGCTGTTCAACATAATCATGCAATAAGTCCTTGAACCCCGTCATGTGCCTTGAGCATCCAGAATCTATAAACCATAAATGACGGGCCTACAAAAGAAATAAACTTACTTTTGTTTAGGTACCCATATCCAGATGGGTCATTTCTTGTTAGCATCTTTCATCTTTTGAAAATCGTCAACCTTTCCTTTAACTCTCCATTCAAATTGAGGCTTAGGTAACCATTTACAAACCATATTCACATGTAAATCATGAAAGTTTGTCTTCTTTGAAAAATTATTTGACTTAGCCTTGAAGATATGAATTTGTTGTGTCGAGGCCTTAGAAAAGGATTAGACTTTAGAAAAGCTTTTAACATTCTTAGATTTAGGAGGATTGGAGTGAAACAAAAAATAATTGCTACCATAGTGATTACATGTAAAGTTCTTGCGAGCAAATGTCATGATTTTCGATTTATCAAATGTTTTACAATTATTGACACAAAATTGACATTTATTGATCGTAGAACTATTACATGAAAAACTATCATCACTAGTAGAAACAACATAATCTTTTACACACTTTTCAGAAACAATTTCACAATTTTTCTTTTCGCAAACTTTCCTCCTCCATTCTCCTTTCACTTTTCCACTCAGATCTGAAAATCCAAAAGAAACTTTGTTAGTCGATTTCTTAGAGAGTGAATTCTTTATCTTAATTCCAGAAGTTTTTCCTTTCTCAAATACACTTGGTTGTTTTGCAAAACATAAAGAATAAACAATTGTTGGCTTAGCAAGTGTCACAAACTCCGGGTTTGATCTAACATTCCACTTTTTGTCATCAAACTTCTTTTGTTCAGATAAATTCTTCTTAAACAAATCATTAATTTGTTTACAAAGCTCTTTGTTTTCTTCCAAAGATTTATCAAGTTTGAACCGAAGATCACAATTTTCGTCTTCAACTTCTTCAAGAGTCTTTTGTAAATCAGAGATTTGTTTTTCAAAATCAGATGTTTGATGAACCACGAAGTCAAATTCAAGCTTGCTTAAAATCGGGATATGATCTGAAGAATTCATCATCTCTTCAAAAAGTTCTTCAGACATATTCTCAACAAACTCAGATTGATTATCAGAATTCGTGACATTTGGAGACTCTTCTACCTTAACTCCATTTGGAGATTCAGAAGCAATAAATTCAGAAAAGATGGTCTGATCACAAACATCAGTATCTGTTGGATCAGTAATTGTATTCAAGATTAAAAGTTATAAGGGTTCAAATTGTAATAAGTTAAAAGTTAGTGTAAATGGGCCTCAAGCCCATTAGGCCTATATAGCTCAATATATATATATAGGTTTTAATTATTAGGTTTTAGGAAAAATCCTCTCATAATTCTTATAATCATAATTATCAAAGTAGAGGAGGTCGTACATTCTCTCTGTATTTTGTACGCACAAGAGGTACCAAGAACACACAAAGGTTTTATCTGATTAATCAAGAGATCATGGTATGTTATTCTGATTTATTCATCTCTTGATCTGTATTGTGTTGTGTGTTAATCTATCAACTAGAATCTGGGGTTTAACAAGTGGTATCAGAGCCGTGTGAATCAAGTTTTTGGATCAAACAGTATTTATCGATACCTTAACTGTATGAAAATCGATTCTTCGATTTAAAGTGTTTTTTAGGCTGAAAATCATTGAATTAGGTGCGATTTATGTTATTGTTCATTATCTGATGGTTTAATTGCAATTTAAATAATCAATCGATTGAATTTTTGATGATTTTTTGGAATCTGGCTCAACTGGTTCATAAAACTGTCGAGGACTGTGTTCTTCAAATTGAATGAAAAAAAGTGATTTTTTTAATCATTGTTTTTTGTCTGGGTATTGATCGATATATGTGTGCGGTTAAGTGGTATGATTTTTACACTGAATTTTAATCGATTAATTTGTTTTCTGGGTTCATAATCGAGTTTTGGGTCGAACTCTTAAGAACACCGGCCGTTATTCAACACTCCGGTCCTGGTCGCAACACCGGTCGTGTCACAGTAGTCCGGTCAACACACCGGTCGCTCTTTACCCCGGTCGATTTACTGGTCCGGTCGACGGACACTGGTCCCAGACACACCGGTCGGACAGAACACCGGTCGAGATACCGGTCGAGCATCACACCGGTCAAGCAAGACACCGGTCGACCCCTTTTTGTGCCATCTATTGTTCGCGCAAACGTCAGTTTTGCGCCACCGTCCCTTCGCACAAACATCTCTTTGCGCCACCTTCTTGTCACGCAAAACTAACTTCTCGCGACCCACTTCTCACGCAAACCTCTTAGCGCGAGTTGACTTTTGCGCCACTGCCTATTCATGCAAACCTATCCTTGCGCTACCTTCTCTTCGCACCACCTACTATTCGCGCAAAGCTTCTTTGTTTCAAGACTTTTGCGCCAGATTCCTTTAGCGCAAAACTTTCTTTGCGCCAGGTTCTCTTAGCGCACAGTTGTCTTCTTGCGCCACCTCCTTGTAGCGCAATTTTTACTCTTACGCCAGATTTTCTGTGTTTAATTTATTTGTGTTTTAATACTGTTTGCGATATCTGCATTTGATTATTTTTGGAAATTTATTTTTCTGAAAATTTTTAGTGTACTTTTTATCCAATTGTTGATTCTAAATATCTCATCTAGTTGATTCTCTTGGTACAGATAAATTTGATTTCTAACCATACAACTAAAGATGTCGAACCAACTTCTCTCGATGGGCTCTCAGTCCAACCTCCTGTCCTCATGGCAAATGAGTATCATGGAAGAAGAGAATGATCCAGTTTCTGAATCACAAGAACAGAGAATACATGGAATCAATCACTTCTGGTCCAGTAAATCCAATGATCAGAGTACCTGGTCAAGCAGAAACTGAAACCTCTCCAGAAATCCCTGACAGATTTGTTCCTAAACCGTATCAGTACTTCAATGAAAAGGAGAAAGATCTGTACAAGATAGATGAAGAAGCTCTCATTTACCTGACGATGGCCATCCCAAATGACATCTACAACCGGGTAGACAGTCGAAATTCAGCTAAAGAAGTCTGGGATGAACTAGCAAGACAATTTGAGGGAAGTGAAGCTTCAATTCAGGCCAAACAAAATTTGTGCATTAATGCCTATGAGGGATTTCATGCAAGGGAAGGAGAGACACTGCTTGATACTTATAACAGATACAACATCATTCTGAATGACCTGAGGAGGAACAATATCTCTAAATTTGCTTCAGAAATAAACTATAAGTTCATCAAGAACTTGAATCCTGAATGGAAGAACTTTGCCATCAACCTACAGATGTCAAAGAACATGGCTCAAGAGAACGTAACTGACATTTTCTCTACTCTTTCTCAGCATGAAGAAGAGGTGACATCTATCAACAATGAGTCCAAGAATCTGAAGGACTCTGTGGCTCTCATAGTTAGCAAAGGAAAATTTTCAAGTTCAGTTCCTATATCTACTGCAAGGTCAAAGAAAAAGGTGTCTAAAGCTCTTGTTACGGAAGTTACTGAGTCCGATTCTGCTTCAAGTGATGAAGAACTGGAAATTGACTCTGATGATGATATACAAAGGTTCTCTGAGAACTTGGCCATGATAACTCATCAATTCAAGAAGAGCTTTGGCAAGAAAAAGTACTATTCAAAGCCAAAGTACGAAGGATACAAGAAAGAGAAGTCTGAAGCAAGATACAAGCCAAGGCATGGAAGGAGAGAGGAAAGAAAAGAAGATAGGAAGGAAGATAGAACAGAAGAAAAGAGAGAAGAGAAGAAATATGAAACAGAGGATGAACCGGGCAGATGCTACAACTGTGGCAAATTTGGGCACTTCTCCAGAGACTGCAAGTTCAAGAAGGTAAAGAACTCAGAATATTATGCAAGAAAGTCACTCATTGCCAAGAAAGCTGAAGATGGAAAGGTGCTTATGGCTGAAGAGGAAAATTGGTTGTTCCAAAGTTCTGATGACGAGGAGCAGGCGCATTTCACCCAAGTTTCCTACATGGCAAAACTGGATGGTGATGATGAAGCTTCTGAGGCACATTCCGAAGATGCAAACTCTGAGGTAAGTGATAATTCTGAACTTATTGAATCTCTGATGGCACAAATACATAATATGAAAGATGAATTTGCTTTATTGAAAGGTAAACTTAGCTCCGCACATCAATCAGTTTTGAGTTTTCGTGATGAAAGCGCTTTGCTAAAAGTTGTTGTGGAAGAAAAAGAAAAAGAAAAGGATGGTTTAAAAGCTGAAAAGGAATCTTTAAAAAGAAAAATATCTGGCTTAGAAAAGGATCTTGTAAATCTCAATGCTGAAAAGGGTGAATTTAAAATCAAATTTGAAGTCTGTTTTCAAGAAAGAAATGAAGCTTACACCAAGATTAAGCAATTAGAGGATATTAACATGAAACGAGGTCATACTGAGCAGACATTAAATCTGTTAACCAATAAACTCCAAGATGAAAGGTTTTATAAACTCAAACCAGGATTGAGTTTGCCAATGAACGATGTTTTGAAAAAGGCACCGGAGCACTTGTATAATTTTGATAAACTTGGCTCCACAATCAGATCCATTCCTAACATTCGTGCAACCTTTGTTGAAGCAAGTACTTCTAAACCTTTTACAGAGAACAAAGGTAAAGAAGAAATGGGAGAAAACAAGTCTTATGACACTGATTCTCAAAATTCTTTTAAATCAGTTGGTTTTAAATACAGTGATTTGAACAAAAGCTATGAGACTCGAAAGATCGAATTGGCTGAGTTTGATTCACTGTTTACCACATCTTCAAAAGAATTAGTCAGCAATGACACGGTTCCACCTGAGACTGCATGCAAATATGATGAGTATGAATCGGATGTTGATCCATCAACTATACTATCAGTCTCAAATCCCATTGCTTCTAAACCTTTACTTGTTGAGGAGGTTGAAGAAGAAACTGTCATCACGAATGGATCTTGTTCTAAAAATGACAAAATGGAGTTTATTGAGAACATGACCGAGGAAAGGTTTTCTGAAATGATGAATGCTTCAGACTCTGATCCTGTTTCTACTGCAAAGGAGTCAAATTCTGTGAGTGATCATACATCTGAATTGATGAAACAAATTGATATGTTGCAACAGTCTCTTGATGAGGTTGAAGATGAAAACTTTGATCTCAAATTTAAACTTAAAAAATCTTTGAAAGAAAATCAAGAGCTTTGCACAAAAATCAATGATTTGAAAATTACTTTGTTTAAGAATGCTTCAAATGATAAACAGATGTTCAATGATCTAAGCTGGAAAGTAAGAACTAATCTAGAATTTGATGCTCCTGCAAAACCTTCAGTTATTTACTCTGATTGTCCTGAATATCCACCTAGTATTTTTTAGAAGGGTGAGACTTCAAGTAACTCTAGAAAAAAATCACCCTCTAAGATAGAGACTAACAAGATTCATGTTTCTGTTTCAGATATAAAAGGAAATGAAGTTGGGAGGAGTAAGAAGAATAAAGTTGATAGTTTGAATAAAAATGCTAGTTTGAACTTTAGTGAATCTTTTGTTACAAACAGTTGTATTACAGACAGTGATATTTTGAAAAGTAATTCTTTTGATGAACATAAATGTAAGATTTGTTCCGATAAATCTAAGTTTATGACTTTTGCTCGAAAGAATCTATATTGCAAACACTGCTGGGATAACTCTTTCAAATACTACTCCCCTCCTAAGTCCAAAAAGAGTAAACGAAAAGCTAAACTGAACCTTAATTCTAATTCTTCCGTGCAACCCAAAGTGTTTCGTGCTAAGGTTGCCAATCCTAGATCTAAAAAGCACTTTCAAGAATTAAATGTTAAAATGGTTTGGAAATGGGTTCCAAAACCCCGTTATGAATGAAGAGTGAAAGTTAAACCCGCTGATATTCCTGAATTGCTTGGAGCTAACCGCGAAAAACCCATCTTGATATGGGTACCTAAGCAAAACTAATTGTCTCTTTTGCAGGCCTGTCGATTGTGGGTGATAGATTCCGGATGTTCACGCCACATGACAGGATTCAAGCACCTCTTGCATAACTATGTGGAGGAGCCTGGCGGAGCAGTTCGTTTTACAAATTCTAAAGTAGAAGGACACGTCAGGGGATATGGAATGCTTGATAATGGAGTTGTGAAGATTCAAAGGGTGTTATATGTTGAAGGACTTGATCATAATTTGTTTAGCACCAGTCACTTCTGTGACATGAAATATCAAGTTCGCTTCACAACAACTCATTGCTGTCTTGAGGACCCCGATGGTTACGAGGTCTTCAAAGCTGAGCGCCATGGAAATCTATATTATGTAGATTTTCCTACACTGTCTGCCACACGTCCAGTATGCCTATTAGCTAAAGCCTCTAAAGCACAATCGTGGACGTGGCATCGCCGCTTGTCTCATCAGAATTTCCGCTCAATAGCTAAGCTACAGAGACAAGGTCTGGTCAAAGGTCTACCAGAAATGAGGTTTGAAAAAGACTCACTATGTTCTGCATGTGAGTTAGGCAAAATGAAGCGCAACTCATTCAAGTCCAAAACTGAATCATTAACCTCATTTGCACTGGAACTTATTCATATGGACCTTTGTGGCCCAATGCGAACAGCGTCTATCAACGGCAAGAAATACGTCTTAGTAATGATAGATGACTATTCACGGTATACATGGCTTGAGTTTCTTCGCAACAAGTCAGATGCGCCAAAATTGGTTATAGCTTTTATAAAGCGCATTCAAGTACGTCTTCAATTGCCAGTCCGAACTCTTCATAGTGACAACGGCACGGAGTTCAAGAATGACACATTGCAAAGTTATCTTATATCTGTGGGAATCTCACATAACTTCTCCGCAGCCTACACTCCATAGCAAAATGGCATTGTTGAACGGAAGAACCGCACTCTTGTTGAAGCTGCTCGTACTATGCTTGCATATTCTGATCTACCCATGTATCTTTGGGCTAAGGTAGTCGCGACATCTTGCTTCACTCAGAATCGTACCATTGTAGTCAAACGTTTTGACAAAACAGCATATGAGTTGATCAACAGTCGTAAACCTAACATCAAATTCCTTCGTGATTTTGGTTGCAGGTGTTACATTCTATGTGAGCGTCAAGGTCTACCAAAATTTGATAAGAAAGCAGATGAAGGATATCTCGCTGGATTCTCGCTGACATCCAAAGCTTATCGAATCTACATCATTCGCACCAAGACGATTTTTGAAAGCATGAATGTCTCCTTTGATGAGAACTCTACTCAGACTTCTGGACACAACGGTTCAAAACTCGGACTTAAGAACAAATCTTCTATTCACTCCAGAATAGAACCAGCTTCTAAAGAATCTACTTCTTCGAACTCTAACTCTACTTCATCTGAGTTAGATTTGTTGTTTATTGATGCCTTCGATGATATTTGTGCAGACTTTGACAAAGGCATATCTACATCAATAACAAGCTCGGAGGTCCCTACTATTTCTGAAGATATGTCTGGACTGTCCAAAGAAGTCACTGAAACTGCATCTCCATCAGGTACATCTAAACTGTTAGTTTCTGACTCCACTAATGTTGACTCTATTTCTGCAGATAGTCCTTCTGGAAATGAAGTTACGAGTACTCCAGCTGCCATTCCAGAAGCTTCAGTATGAGAAACACCTGTACAAGATGTCCCGAGTACATCTGTGGATCTACCTGTCGTGCATGATGAATATAATGCATCAAATACGCAACAAACAGTTGAATCCTTACCAAGCACACATCGTTGGACTAAGGATCATCCCCTGCATAACGTGATAGGTGACGTACAATCTGGTGTCACGACAAGGTCCGCATCAGCTAATTTATGCATGTTTTCAAGCTTCCTTAGTTCCCTATAACCAAAGAAAGCATCAGAAGCTCTACGTGATCCCCATTGGATTTCTGCCATGCAAGATGAGCTTCTGCAATTCGAAAGGAACAAGGTTTGGCGCTTGATACCACTACCTAACGGTAGATCAGTTATTGGAACTAAGTGGGTGTTCAGAAATAAAAAGGATGAAGCAGGAGTAGTTGTGAGAAACAAAGCTCAATTGGTTGCAAAAGGGTATTGTCAACAGGAGGGCATTGATAACGATGAAACATTCGCCCTTGTTGCGAGGATTGAAGCAATCAGGATCTTCTTAGCTTATGCAACCCACAAAAACTTTACTGTCTATCAAATGGGCGTAAAGTCAGCTTTACTAAATGGAGTTCTGCATGAGGAGGTCTACGTTGCACAACCTGAAGGTTTCATTGATCCTCATTACCCTGATCATGTCTACGTGCTAGACAAAACGTTGTATGGTCTTAAGCAAGCACTAAGAGCCTGCTATGAAACTCTAACTAAATTTCTCCTAGCTTCTGGTTTCAAGAAAGGCACGGTTGACACCACCTTATTTCTCAAAAGGCAAGGTGAGGACTTGATTCTCATTCAGATTTATGTTGACGACATAATATTTGGGTCGACAAATCAGAAATTTTGCAAGAACTTTTCTAAAATCATGGAAACAAAGTTTGAAATGTCGATGATGGGTGAGTTAAACTTCTTTCTTGGTTTACAAGTAAAGCAATTACCCGAAGTCATTTTCATTAATCAAGCTAAATATATAAAAGACATGTTAAGAAAGTTCAATATGTCAGATAGTTCAGTCATGAAAACGCCAATGGTTACTGGTACACTCTTAGATACAGATCCCTCTAGTAAACCTGTTGATCAAAAGGTGTATCGTAGCATGATTGGTTCTTTACATTATCTGACTGCCAGTCGCCTAGATATAATGTTTGCCACATGTTTTTGTGCGAGATATCAGTCTAATCCTAAAGAGTCTCACTTTAATGATGTTAAGCGAATCCTAAGATATCTCAAAGGCACTCCTAATTTAGGCCTTTGGTATCCAAAGGATTCTCGTTTTGATCTAATTGCCTTTATAGATGTTGATCATGCAGGATGTAAGCTAGACCGGAAAAGAACCTCTGGATCATGTCAATTTATAGGTGACAAACTTGTAAGTTGGACTTCAAAGAAACAAAACTGTGTTTCAACATCAACTGCTGAGGCTGAGTATGTAGCTGTTGTTCACAAGTCCTTTGGATGAAGACACAGTTAAGGGACTTTGGGTACAACTACAAGCGAATTCCTATTTATTGTGATTCCAAGAGCGCAATTGCTATAACTGCTAACCCGGTTCAGCATTCGAAGACCAAGCATATAGATGTACGCTATCACTTCATCAAGGATCATGTAGAAAAAGGTGACATTGAAATGCACTTTGTTCAAACTGACTTCCAGTTAACTGATCTTTTCACCAAGCCGTTGGATGAAAAGAGGTTCCAATTTCTAATCAGCAAACTTGGTATGTTGAACATGTCTTCTTAGCCTTACTCATGATTCGAGGGGGAGTATTCTGAATCTTAATCTTGTGTTTTTATTTTCCAACTGTTGCTAACGATAGAGGAATCATTTTCACAAATGATTACCATAATTTCTTCTATGTGCAGGTTTGTTCAAGTGACTATGGCTTCTAATCACATCTGATTAGAACCCACACTTCAGTGCTTTATTTTTTGTTTGTTTTCTATTTATTTAAAAAAAATTATTCAGTTGAGGGGGAGCTTACTTGTTAAAGAGCTTAATTGTCAAACTCTTTTAGTTTGAGGGGGAGAATTGCATTATCAAATATCTTATGTTTTGATGTTTTGACTTCTCCAAATGTTTATTCTTCATGTGTAACTGTATTCCTTTGTGCTTTCATGTACAAAATACTTTGAACAACACGTTCTTTTAGGAAAATACATGGGATTCAGTGTGTGAGCTTAACAGAACTTCCATGGATTCACGATAACCAATGTTTCCTACCCAGGAAGTATTCCCTGAGTGATTAAGGGGAGAGGGGTCAAAAGATTTGAGTGTTGGTGTGTGAAGAGGTAAAATGGAAAAGAGATATTGGTTAGAAGTGAGATTTAAACAGTTTAAAAGAAAGAGGGTGAGAGAACAGAGTAAAAGAATATCTGACTCTGCACCAACCACTTTCTGAGTCGGGCAGCCACATTATCTGTTGTTTCACATTTCTTCGTGAATGACATTGAAAAAGGCACCTAGCCCATGCCATCTCTTGCATACAACCCCACCAGCTACTCATTCTTTTCTCAAAAAGAGAATGTTTCACATTTTCTGGGGACGCAGCACATACGCTATTGGGTCTTCATTTGGAAGATACTAATATTGAAAAAGAAGGAAAGTTGCCCCACCTTTGACCCTTTCTCATGCACATTGAGTCTTTGTATAATTTGTTGCTGTCTCAACAAGTTTACATACTTTGAGCCTAAAATGAAAAGCAATCATTGGTGCTTAATTCTTTCATACACATGCACGAGCACACAGAAATTTGTTTTCTGTCAGAACGTTCATAGATAACCATGTGTTATTCGATGATTGAATGGAAGTCCTGGGGAGCCAACATCAAAATCAGCTCCTTATATAGTAACTTCGTGTTACTCAGCAATTGTGTGTTACTGACAGGCATTCCAAATTGAGTCATTTGTTGTTTCAGGGTTACCACATTTATTTTATTTGAATCTGAAAAGATTGAAATAATCACTTTCTCCATTCGGAGAGACTGCTCTTATTTCTACACAGGGCTCGTTCCATGAAGACTACGCTTACTTGTTGATTTGGGGGAGACAATTCCTTGATTGATTTGACAAGTTTTGATGATGATGATTCTCACCGCTCATCAAAAAGGGGGATAATATACAAAGGGGGAGAATACAAAGAGAAAGAAAGAATTTTTGATTGAAGATTGCTGAAGACTTCTGACTGAAGATGATCGTCAGAAGGACACTTCATTTAAAGAAAGAGAAAGATGAAAACTGTGTAAAGCTACAAGATTTGAAACTGTCAATGTCATATTAGATACAGTTTTCAAGAAAAGTGAAGACCCGAAGATAATTGCCAAATTTTTTTTAATCTTGAATCCAAAGGGGGAGATTGTTGGATCAGTAATTGTATTCAAGATTAAAAGTTATAAGGGTTCAAATTGTAATAAGTTGAAAGTTAGTGTAAATGGGCCTCAATCCCATTAGGCCTATACGGCTCAATATATATATATATATATATAGGTTTTAACTATTAGGTTTTAGGAAAAATCCTCTCATAATTCTTATAATCATAATTATCAAAGTAGAGGAGGTCGTACATTCTCTCTGTATTTTGTACGCACAAGAGGTACCAAGAACACACAAAGGTTTTATCTGATTAATCAAGAGATCGTGGTATGTTATTCTGATTTATTCATCTCTTGATCTGTATTGTGTTGTGTGTTAATCTATCAACTAGAATCTGGGGTTTAACAGTATCAGATTCATACTCATCATACTAAAATTTGGTCTCAGGTATGATTTTATCTTCGTTGGCTGATTCATTTGAGGAAGGTGGGGAAAATAATGATTCGAACTCTACAAATTCTAACTTTCTATTTTTGTAGCTCTTATTTAAATCATTATATTTAAATCCCACAGATTTAAAACTAGATTGTGAATCAGTGCAACTTGATTGAACATCGTCTATTACTTCCTTACCTTTTGATGTAGTTTCAGATATAGGAGTTTCAACTTTTACGAACGTGTCGCGAATATCTGGTATCTTCTTCACAGTAGAACCCAATTTATCAAAGTTGTATAAATTCTCATGGGCTCTTTTTAAAACATCATTTTCCGACAAACCTAACCCTTGTTTTGGATTATAAAAATGAACATCCTGGAGTTTGTTTGTGAGAAGATTTAGAGTTTGTTCAGTTTGTCCTCTTTTCAAATTTATATCCTCCAGTTGCTTAATCTTACAATATGCCTCGTTTCTTTCTTGAAAACAAACTTCAAATTTTATTTTGTATTCACCCTTTTCATAATTCAAATTAACTAAGTTATTTTCAAGTTCGGTGATCTTAGTTTTCAAATCAACTTTTTTCTTTTTCAAATCATTCTTTTCCTTTTCTTTGTCCTCAATCACAACTTTCGACAATGCATTTTCATCACAAAAATTCATCATTGACTGTCGTTCAAGGTTTAGTTTACTTTTCAGCATTTCAAATTTAGATTCCACATGTTTAATTTGAGCAAGTAAAGATTCAACTATCTTAGGATTATCAGAATTTTCACTTACCTCAGAGTCACCATCAGAATGTTCAGAAACAAGCTCAACATCTTCCTCAACTTTTGCCATCATGCAAACTTGGGTAAAGTGGGCTTCCTCATCATCAGAACTTTGGCACAACCAATTCTCTTCTTCTTCCGTAAGCACTTTCCCTTCCTTCTATTTCTTTGCAAGCAATGATTTCTTAGCATAGTACTCTGAGTTCTTGATCCGCTTGAACTTGCAGTCTTTAGAAAAATGGCCAAACTTGCCACAGTTGAAACATCTTCCGCTTTGCAGATCTATCTTCTCATCCTTCCTCTCTTCTTTTCTCTCTTCCTTCTTTCCATATCGGGGCTTGTACTTCTCAGATTTATCTTTCTTGTAACCTTCATACTTTGACTTGGAAAAATATTTCTTCTTACCAAAGATCTTGTTAAACTGCTTGGTTATGAAGGCCAGATTTTCAGCAAACCTTTGTACATCATCATCAGAATTCACGTCAATCTCTTCCACCGATGACTCAAAACTAGAGTTTGGAAGCTCAGAAAAATAAGCTTTGGGCAACTTTGACTTGGATTTTGAACCGGAACCAGAACCAGACTTAGCCACTTTCTCTTCAGCAAGCAGAGCTAACGACTCTTTCACCATTTTCTTCTCATCACTTAATATCTTTACTTCATCTTCGTGTTGTGACAAAGTAGTAAAGATACCATTCACGTCTTCAAGATCCATGTCTTTTGACATCTGAAGATTGATGGTGTAGCTCTTCCATTATGGGTTAAGGTTCTTGATAAATTTGTAATTGATCTCAGACACGGTCTTGTTCATGTCGTTCCATCTTAAATCGTTCAAAATCACATTGAACCTAGTGTAGGTGTCTACCAATGATTCACCCTCTTTTGCCCGAAAACCCTCATAAGCATTAATACTCTAATTAATCTTAGCCTTAATGGATATGTTAGTTCCTTGAAATTGTCGTTCAAGCTCATCCCACCTTGCCTTCGTTGAGTCACGACTATCTACACGGTTGTAGATGTCATTTGGGATAACCATTGTTACATAAATGAGAGTTTCTTCATCTATCTTTGCTAGATCCTTCTCTCGTTCACTGAAATACTGATAAGGATTTGGCACATACCGAACAGGAATTTCAAGAGAAGTCTTTGTAGTTGGTTGTCCAGGAACTGTAACCACCGAATTGACTGGGCCTTCAATAATTGATTTCATATACTCCCTGTTCTTGTGATTTAAGAACTGAGTCATTCGGCGTTTCCAGTGAGGGTATTCTCCGATTGATAGAACTGGCGGTTTGGACTGAGACCCCATTGAGAACAATTCCTTAGACATCTTGAAAAAAACTGTAGAATAAGAGCTCAGAATGATCGTTAGTTCGAAAAAAACCCAGCAATCAATAACTCAGATATTTTCGGAAAAAATCTTCCAAAAATTTTCTAAGTTGAAAATTCTCACACCATTGTACTTCTCAGAATTCGCACACCACAAGAAAACTTCTCAAAATTCGCAGATCAAGAGAAATTCGCACACCAAGTGAATCAAAATCCGCACACCACAAGGAATTCGCATGTAGAGTTATGTGAGTTCTAACAATTCACACACAATGCGATGCGAGTTCTGTCTATTCGCACACTTCGGGATGCGAATTGTTGACGTAGCCAAATTCAAACTTCAAAACTTTTCACACGACACATTTATGCGAATTCCATACTTAACCAAAAATTCGATCTCAAACTATTCTTATCGATACGAATTCCTCACTTAGAAAAAATTTGAACTTTTTATGCGAAATCTATAGAATTCGTATGAAGCTTGATGCGAATCCAAGAAATTAGTATGCTTTGTGATGCAAGATTCTCACTTCCCGTACCCTTTGAGGTGCGAATTCTTCCCTTAACTCAACTTTTCGTATAAAACTTTATGTGAATTCTTGACTTCTGGTACGTGGCCCGATGCGAATTGTATACTTCTCGTATGAAACACTATGCAAAATTCTTCTTTTCGCACACAAGCATATGCGAAATTCACACTTTTCGTATCTAATGCCCTGCGAATTCCTCACTTAGCCTTTTCAACAATTAAGAGTGATGCGAATTTATCATCATCATGCGAGAATTTTATATCCTGCGAGTTCTTGATGCGAGTTCTTCACTATTCGACTAAAAACCACTCAGATCGATTCAAAACCCATCAAGATTCTGAATTTGAGTCTACAATTTCACCAATTTGATCACGAACAATACTAGAATCAATTCCAAACAATGAATTACAATCAAACTGATTCAAGAATACATTTCGATCTAGATACAGTGCATAGACTCGACTTTTTTCATAAATCACAAAAACTTCAAATTGAATGCAAAATACAGTGCAATTTTGTATATGATCTACACATAACACATCTATAACATCAATTGATCACTATACTAGCAGAAAATTGACAAATTCAACAACAATTATAAGAATTCGATCACAACATCAGAAAACAGGGTGCGAGTTCTTCATCTTGTTGGTTTCTTCGAATTAAGATCTGATACTAATTGAAAGTCCAGTTCCAATCTCACTCAATCAATACACAAAATGTATGAATCAATCTTTTATTGATAGATCAAACTTTACATCGACTCCATAAATCCATATACTTATTTGAAGCAAATTCTCACTCTAGAATCCGTATGCTATGCTCTCTCTCTGTATTGTTCTTTTACAAAATACATCGACTCTTCTACTTATATTTGGTCAACACAATTGACCTTACAACTCAATTATCAAAACAACTACTTACACTTTACAACAAATACACTTTGACCCCTCATTTAATCTTGAATACAATATTGACTTAACATTACAGGTTCGATAAAAAGGTCGTTTGAAGTCCAACAAGATCGAGATGCAGTAGAAAAGGTATGGACTGCAGTTTTTAGGCCTAAACCGTGGACTTCAACTTTTTGGGCCGATTTCATGGATTCGCCTGGGCTCGGTTTTAAACTCGGTTTTTGGACTAATGATGGAGCTGATTTTAGACTTATGTTGAACTAAACTTGGGCCAATTGCTATGGACTAGATTTTTAGGCCTTTAAAAAAATACAAATTTAGGCTTATTCTAGTTAATGTCTTGGGCCCCAAGACTCTTTTGCACTATATATTTGAATGCTTGGTTTAGTTTTAGAGGGACACCATTACAACAATATCACTAGTTGCTCTCTCAATTAGGAGCTAATTCTCCATTGTAGTGAGCTCCAAGCTCACGGTTGGAGCCGAGCTTGAGCTCACGGTTCGAACCTCTTCCGGTTCAACTCACTTTTGGTTTAATTAATATATCGTTTTCTTCTCGTTTCAAGGCTTCTTGCGATACTTTCTCGTTACATTCTCGTGATCATCTTCATCTCTTACGACTTTACTTTACTTATTCACCCACGGTTTTTGTTCACTTTTGGTCTCACTCACGGTTTTATTCCCATTACAAACCGGAAGTCTGAATTAATCAGTTCGGGTTCCCAATCTTCTTTGGTTCACAATTTGTTGTGGTTAATAAAATCGTTTAAGTTTCCAAGTTTCTAAAAATCCATTCACTCGTTACGCAGTTTCATTTTATAATTCACCTCGATAGTTTTTAAGTCATGAAATCTTCAAGTAACTCATGTTTTAATTCCACACTAGTCTTCAACATCGCGCGTTGAATGATGATCAAAACACATGTTAAATAAGATGTAAAAATGTTATGATGCTACATCAACCAAAACTTGATAATACTAAATTCTCATCGTATATTTGTCAATACCCTTCTAATATATCAAGACATCTCTCCTCCTTTCATATATTCATCAATGTGGGATAAACAAAACTCAACTACAATTCATTATTTGAGAAAATACAAAATTCTCATTGCATCATGTCAATACTTTCTAGCCAACATTTCTTTCATATTGATATTTATTGTATTTATATTTATATTCATGATTGTATGGATTCGATTCTAATGAACATTTTACATTTAATGAAATCAGAAATGAAAACTGTTATTTTTTAAATAAAATGTTTTTATCACATGACTTCAAAATTGTCATTTAATCCAAATGACAATTGTCACATTTTTAGTCAACCAACTTTTTTAATCTTCAAGGCATACCCCTCATTTCATATACTAACTATCTATTTTGGATATTTGTATCATTTAATGAAGCCATGTGAATCGCTAGAAATATGTGAGGTGTATAGCTAACCCGATAAAAAATAATATATAAAATAATAAAGAAAAGAGTAAACTTCACTTTTGGTCCTTAATGTTTGTCAATTTTAACGGATATCGTCCCTAAACTATTGAAACTCGGATTTGGTCCCTCACGTTTGTCATTCCATTTTGGTTTTGGTCCCTCCCACTAATGATCCCTAATTATTTCCGTTAACTCCAATTAAATAAGGGGTATTATGGTCATTTTCCAATTTTTTTTAGTTTCCTATTAAAGTTTAAAATTACTACGGTTACTAATATAGCCTTAGGTTCATTTGAGAAATGGTAAATATATGAGAAAGAGAGAAGTATTCCTAGCCATTCATACGGTCAAGATCGGATTTGACTGGTCAAATATTCCGTCTTTGACTGGTCAAAAGTTGCGGCTTTGACTGGTCAAAAGTTGCGGCTATTCCAAAAATAGAAGGACACTTTCGTAATTTTTACAAAATACACGGGTTGTGTTCATATGTGAACCTTAGTAATTCACATATGAACTATATGTTCATATATGAACCAGTGTAATTCACATCTGAACTTTTTTAACTGATTCATATATGAATCTTTGTGATTCATATATGAACCAATTAACTGATTCACATATGAACTAATTAACTGTAGGTTCATATATGAATCAGTTGAACTAATTAACAGATTCATATATGAACCTTTGTGATTCATATATGAACTAATTAACTGATTCACATATGGATGTATAGTTCATATGTGAATCATACAGGTTCATATATGAACTCATCCCGCGTATTTTACGAAACTATCCCTCTACCTTCTATAGACCACGTAAGGAATTATCCGGTGCTTCGCGGTCAAAGCCGCAACTGTTGACCAGATGAATGGCTAAGATTACTTCTCTATTTCTCATATATATAGATTATTTCATTTTTTTAATTTGCATTAAAACCAAACTATATAAAGGAATATTAATTACATTAATACATATAAATTAGAATCAATTCTTAAAGCCACTTATGAATTCAAAATATGTTTCATCTTTTCCAATTATGAATAATTAATACATATAAATGAATATTAATTACAATCAATTATCATTCAATATATATAGGGCACAAGTATTGTGTTGTCATTTTAGCATTGCTCGGTACATGAGTTTTTATTTGTCAAATTGCATATGAAACAATTGTGAGGTATACCTTTTCATTACTTTTAAAAAGCATATTAATACACAATTTTCTCCTTTATAAAAATTATAATTAAAGTATACAATAAAGGAAATGTAAGAGTGATGAGATGACATTTTCTAAGTTCTAACATCAAGGTTCTTATTATTTTTTTTTTTTCTAGATTTTTGATTTTTTAAAAATGTTTTATATTGTAAAGACTTTCTACCCTCATATATAGGATGTTCATTATCCATAAGTTTTTTTTTTTGATAATTTTACATATTTGCAATTTGAATAACCTCTAAGTAGGTAGATTTCTCACTTACTCTTCCCTTCCTCTTCCTCTTCATCTCCATCATAATTAATTGTTAACCCTAATACATATGCAATTAACATCAAATCCTTATGATGTAAATTCTCCAGCATTCCAAGTCATATAGACTTGATGAAATAATAAGGATGGTGAGACCTTAAACGTATAGTTGGTGCTAGGAGTGCAGTATTTCATGTGGACAATAATACGACATGCGTTCATCGTGTCCAAACAAGAACCATAAAGTACTTTAATGACCCGCATTCTGGATGTTTATGTCCATAAATATCACCTTGTATTCGTTGTAACAATGGAATATTTTTGTATAATGTCCTTAGCTTTAGGATGGTCTCAATCCTGTCTTGGCTAAGGAGTAGGTTATATACAAAAGTTTTAGGTATTCGAGAGGACATATATCAATGTTGTTTCTTATGCTACAGAAGTCAACATTTGCAATTTTCCTCATTCTGCCTTTCACTCGAAAGAGAATGTGTCTATGTGTATTTTGCAATACATGGATCACTATGTCATAGCCACGGTGTCCCACATGGTCATGCCAAAACATATATGTGTTATTGCCCCCAAAAGTTCTTTATTGGTGAAAAAATATGTTCCGATGACCCAATAATCTACTAGTTTGACACATTAGTTTCCATGATATATGTTTACTTTCATATATTCATTAGAAGTTATGTATATATGCGTATTTCCATTTCCATTTGATACGAATATCTTTACAAGGTTCCTACTAATTTTGTACCAACAAGAGAGTGACAGTCCATCGTCTAAGTAATTTGGTTGGATGTATTATAAAACAAGTATTAGTCTATCTTTTTTTCAAGGGTGTGATAGGTCAAAAAAATCAATTCTCCTCGATACATTCCTACACGGAACGGAGAATATTGAAAAAAAAATTGTATTTGTTTTGATGTATTTCTTTACATCTATAATGGTTACATATTCGATTTTACTTTAGCAAATAAATTAATTTTTGGTACTTAAAATTAATTTCAAAGAAACATATGCATAATCACTATTAAATATTAAAACAAATATGTTATATTTCATTTTCAATGTGTTCCCTTTTTTATAGAAGCACTTTTTAGTGCATATCTTATTTGATTGTCCATTATCACCTGGGTAGTAGTTGTATCCTACTCCAGGTGTTGAAAAATCCTTCCTGACTCTTACCAATACCCTGACCCTTTCTAGGGTCTCGTCCACAAGGTGCAGAAATGTCATATGTGTGAAATGGTTTTTAACTCACAATCATTTGGAGTTGTTTACACCTCTAACACTTTCATTATTGATATCGGGAATTTTCTTTATCCCGACATATGTGGTGTTATTCGAAAGAACCTTGTTGTGTCTCTCAACCACTTGCAGTAGGTTGATGAGTTTGTCTAAATGTTACATTCCAACTTATATTGGTTCATTAATATTTACTTATATATGAAATGTGGAAATGATATTAGGAATCATGTCATCTTCTGTGAGCTCCTTGCCACAGAGATTGAGACGCGTTTTGGATATAACATTTCTTTGTTGAAATCAGTTACCTTTTTGTAATCGAGTAAGTGGGTTTCATTCCACTGTACGATTAGTTCGGGAAGTACATATTCATAAGTACTCCCGATTATCCCTTTCGGAACATCCCACATTTTTTCGGGGGTTTCTAGTAAAGGTATCCTATGAAACTTAGGATTTATATGTCGTCTCAAAACATGAGGGTATTTGTTTGTACCTTTTCAAGAGGTTGATTTTAGAGTCAATGGGGAGTTGATGGACTTTAGGTATTTTCTTGTACCTTTTCAAAAGGAGGTTTATGTACTCATTTATGATACTCATATTCTTTTGAGTTTATGACGTTGATTTTGGGATGAGTTGTTTCAACCATTTACATATATAAATAATAATATATGATTTCCTTTTTAATAAAGAAATGGATTTTGGTTATGAAATTTCATTATCATAACAATATTGGATTTTTGTATGCTTTAATTTTATTGATAATACTTCATCAATATTTCAATTTGCAAAAAAAATCACTCAATCTATTGGATTTTCAGGTAGTAGGGGAATCACATAGATTTCTTAAATCCCTACAAACTTTAGGGCTATTTACACCCGTTTGAAAAATCCAATCAATATTTTGCGATTTATTTAATTTTTGATAACATTGATGATTATAGGGCTTTTGGCATGAGGCCAAAATTAACTATGAGTTTGACATATGAAACCAATTTTAATATTTTAATATCTTAATAGTAATTTTTTTATAGCTTTTGGTTAATATCAAAATATATGAGCTTGAAAGTGTAACTTCCAGAAATTAATTATATAGTTTAAAATTATGAGTAGGAACTCACAATCAAGATAAATGTTTGAATTTAACATTTTCATGTTATTTTTTAACCTTTTGGCAAAATAACAGAAGTTATGGGGGTTGAAATTGTAAATTTCAAAGATAATTTATAAGATTGAGGTTAATGAGTAGGAACTCATAACTAAGGTCGGGTCGCCGCGGATTAGTCGGTGCTGCCCAATTGGATACCCGGATACCGCGGGTGCGTCTGTGTGGGCATAGCCCAAGTTGCCGTACAAAAAAAAAGATAAACATCTGAATTATACTAACAATTATTAATTAGGATAAACATTTAAATATT
Organism: Arctium minus; assembly: GCA_954870635.1. NCBI lineage: Eukaryota > Viridiplantae > Streptophyta > Magnoliopsida > Asterales > Asteraceae > Arctium > Arctium minus. The sequence continues at coordinate 129,071,749 of OX941080.1, read as the reverse complement.
AACACAAACAAATAGTAAATAAATATATAATATTGTAACTAAATGGATAATCATCTAAAGATATGAATATTTTAATCTAATTTGATAAACATTAATAAATCTGTTGGGACACAGTCTCATTGGATCAAGATCATACAAAACGAAGATCGCAATCTGAAGTTAAAGCTGACAAGTCACTCTCAACAATAGTCTAGGGTCTATTCTGTAATAAAGTCAAAGTTGTTTTATTATTTAAATATTATGTTTTAGATATTATTTGTTATTATATTAGTTTAATTATAATATCTAGATATTATAGATATCTAGATATTATGTTTAATATTAGTTTAGATATTATCTCTCTCTCAATATCGATCAGATTAGAGAACACACACACACAACACACAGTAAAGGTGAAAAACAGAGAGAAAGCTTATCGATCAGAAACCATTATCAACCCTTTGTAATCCGCGTTTATAATCTAAACAGGTTGGTAATCGTTATATGTTTGTTATTTGATTTATCTGGTAACGATCACGGACTCACAAAATCATAATAATATTTTAAAACAATAAAAGTTATACTAACACAATTAAAATAAATAAGATGAAACAAATATTAAAATAATTAATAGTCTAATTCATTATTTGGACTAGTCTAAAAGAATATATATTTAATAGGTCAAATTAAATAAAATTAAGTAAACATGTCAGAAAATAAGTCCAGATTGGCTCGCATAGATAAAGTATATTAAACTTAAATAAAAGTTAATATAATAAATATTTATTAAACAAAAACGTAAAATAATGGGAAAAAAAACAAATTAAGTTTTGTTTTAGTTAAATAAAACAATAATACTTATCCCTTGTGGATACTTAAAAATTATTTATTTAATTCCTTTTGATAATTAAAAAAAATAAAAACAAAATCATTCAATTATCCTAATAATTCAGATAATTAGATCGTAATCATACTAAAATCACATATAAATTCCAATAATTATCTTTTAATATAGGTTTTTTTTTACGTCAATATAATTTTCATTTATTTAATTATTTCAATAAAAATAAATAAATAATCATGAATTCGATTTTTTTAATTCAATTAATATCAATCACGAAAATAACGGAAGTATTCTACAGAAAACTTAAGAAAAAAAATAAACATGATTCATAATATTCACTTATGAAGAAATTGATTGAAAACTTACTAGATTTTTTTTTTGACATGCGTGGCAATGAGCAAAAGATAACGCAGTAGCGATACAATTTTGCGACAAACCGTTCAACGACAATGTGCACCAATCGTTTAGAGACGATGAAAAACAGCTTTGAGCTTTACGTGCTGATAACGTGTTAAAGGGAAAAACAAATGGAACAACAATATGGAGAGAATAACAATAAGACGGAGAGAAGAAATCTATATTCTCATTAATCATAAGCCCTTTAAATAGGGAGGAGTTACAAGTAGATAATTAGAAGATATTTCAGTTCTAATCTAACTCTGATATATTTATCTTTATCTCTATCTCTATCGTCATATCCTTTAGACGATGACACACTTATCCTACAACAGAAACAAAATTTTCCACGCCAGTTTCCAATTCCGGCGTTGAATTTTAGTTTTATAAATCTTGTTTTACTTTATTATTATTTATTTAACGCAATTTAATTTCTGCATTTTATTTATTGTAATTTAATTATTGTCTTTTACTTTATGTAATTTAAATTCTGCATTTTATTTTATGTCATTTAATTACAGTATTTTATTTCGAGCAATTTAACTTTTTAGGTTTTTTTAAAGAGTTGGTCACTTGTGCAACAAGTTACAGTAATTCAAGTGGAATTAATTGTGGTTTGTTTGAAGCATTTTCCATCTTTTTTATTTACTTTTAAAGTCCTTTATCTCTTTTATAATTAGAAACCGAACGTTGATGGGCTTAGCGCCTTAATTAGTTCGGGATATAAAATTAAGTTGAGACCGACACCGGTAAAAAGATAAAACGGTGTATCGTATAATATGATTGTCCTAGTTATTTAAATCAGAGTTATATTTTATGTCGGATTATAATTAATCAATTGACAATTGATTCGTTGTATGAAGAATTATTTAAGTTAACATAAAATATCGACTTTGAGATAACGATGTAATGTTGTCTCATCTTTTTATCAAATTATCAATTTTGTCTCAAAGGATCTTTATACCATGCGCTTCTTTTTATAATCGATTTTTCAGTAGTTGTTAATCAAAACTCCCATCAAAAGATTTTATTCAAATTCGTCATCTGAGACTCGCTTTTAGCCTTTTACAAACTCCGCTTTAATAACTTTTCCAAGATTCCCTGTGTTATCGATATTTGGTACTTTTGACCATTATTACTTGTTAGAAAACGGTATTAGATTAAGACGTATACTTGCGTCAAGCATTTTAAAAAGGGGTAAACACAAAATAACACAACAGTTACGTTGGCGGCAACATCACCGGCGGTCGTGTTTGTAATTGCAACGCCAAACAAGAATAAAGACAAAGGAAAGTTGCTTGTGAACATCATGGTTCTTGAAGAGGAGGAGGAGGATCTTCTTGCAGTAGAGAATTGAACGATTTAAATGCAAATGGGTTTTTTTCCTTTTTTTCTTCTTGTGATCCCATTTTTTGCTGGCGTTTTGTCATATGCCTCACCAACCCTTGATGGCTATAATCGTCTTCATCTCCATTTACACTGGTAAGTTGATAATTTTTCAAATAATCGAAGTAACCTGACGTGCTTCCTTTTTAATATTTAGATTAATTATTTAGAGTTACTTCAATTCGTTCTTATAATTTATAAATTGTACTTCATTTTTGGTATATTAATAAAAATGATAGTATTAGTTTTATACCAGCTTTGTTTGATATATATGTAGTGAACCATAACCACTTGGGTTGTGATGTACTGGTAAAGTCTTTGGTGGATGTAGTGGAAGATCTCATCTACCAGGGTTCAAATCAAGGCGCTGTCAAAGCTCTTGTGACCATGAAGGTTCACCTGCGATGACTCCAGGCCATTCATGGTCGCCCGGGGATTAGTCGGTACGCATAAGCTAGTACGGAATTACCAAAAAAAAAAAATGTAGTGAACCATCATGAATGCATATTGTTGGGTTGACGGCAAAACTTAATTCTTTAGATGTGGTTTCCAATCTATTTAGAAAAATGAATAAAACGTTGGAATCTATTTTAATTCTCTTAAAACCATATTTAATTGCAGCCAAGAAAATGAAATCGTTGACTGAGATTTGGTCAACGTATTCATTGGTTAAACAGATTCATAAATCAAATTGAATTCTGGACTCTGGAGGTAAACTACAAAACCCAAGATATGTACCACTCAAATGTTCAAAGGGTTGACTTTTGATGATCGCTATTAGCTCGCTGCTGTATAGAATATAACACATTTCAATCACACGATTGAAATTGTACATCGTATCCGATTCAATTAAAAACATTCATTTTCTGCGATATAATTTAAAAAAAAGCTTTAATTTTCATTTTTTTAGTTCAAAACTAGGACTTACAATTAAAACTTCAAAATTTATGAGTTTTTGCTACAAATTTTATGTCCCATATTAATAGCTAGAGAAAGCTTGTCGTTTGTATAGTTTTTGTCACGCTTAAATGTTTCGAAATATTATTGTCAGTGATAATTAATGTGTTTTCTTTGGAAGTAAATTGTCTATGTTTTAATCAATATATACTTGTCCATATAACAGTACATTGTATTACTTCATACGACAATAAAATTAAAAAGAACGGATATCGTTATCCATTAGAAAATGAGAACCCATCCATAAAATATAGTAGCCCTTAAACACATGCTCTTACCAAATACAAACTGAAATACAATAGTATTTAAATTTCAAGAATCGTATTCAAACTTCATTTATGAGCCTGCAAGGTTCATACATAAAGTGACGAATTGTATTATCTGAGGACATTTGCAGGATATATGAGACTACCATCTTTACTAAATCCCGAAGAGAGTTCCATTGATGCTGCATAAAGGTCAGATGGTTCGGACCCTGTGTTTAATAGGTTTTCATTCTCCTCATCATCATGTTGACTTGCCCATGGATGTTGTGTAAACTTACGTAAACCTTCGAGTTGAATTACAACTTCTTTCATGGTAGGTCTCTCATCGCTAGTAAGTTCAAGGCATCTTTTCACAAGTTGAGCAATTTCTTGAAGTTGCTCTAGGGTACCCTCCTTTACAACTCTAGGCTCAAGAACTTGAAACAAACGGTTCTCTTTTAGCGACGTTATGAAATATTTAGCCAAATTTTTTTCTTCGTCAGTTCTGTCCATGCACAGAGGTTTTCTCCCAGTTAGAAGCTCAGCAAGCACAACTCCAAAGCTATAAACATCACTCTTCTCATTTAGTTGACTTGTGTTGAAGTATTCAGGATCCAAATACCCTAACGTCCCTTGGACAAGGGTAGTTACTTGTGTTTGATCTATCGGGACTAACCTTGAAGCTCCAAAATCTGCAATCTTGGCTGTGTAATTATCGTCTAGTAATATGTTTGCAGACTTGACATCCCTATGAATGACGGGCGTGGATGCGGCTGAATGAAGATAAGAAAGTGCACTGGCAGATTCAGCGGCTACTCTTAAACGATTCTCCCAAGATAACCAAGTCATGACGCCTTTACCATGAATATGATCAAAGAGAGTTCCGTTGGAGACATATTCATATACGAGCAATGGAACTTCACTCTCTAAGCAGCATCCCAATAGCTTCACCACGTTCCGATGGTTGACTTGTGTTAAAATAACCACTTCGTTGATGAATTGTTCTATTTGGGTCTCATCCATTACCCGAGACTTCTTGATTGCTACGACTCGTTGGTCACTAAGAATACCTTTATATACAACACCGTAACCACCTCGGCCTAAGATCCTGTCTTCTGCGTAATTGTTTGTGGCTTTCTCCAACTCCTCGGCAGTAAAGACTTTTGTTGCGTCGACACTACCCTCGTTGCTCATGATTCGTTGTCTCAGTAGCAAACCACCATTTTGCTGAAAGAGCTTCTCCCGGAGTTTAATAAGGTTCCTCTTCTTGACACCAAAATACAACCATGTTATTCCAACTAAAACCGCCAAAAAACCAAACCCCATACCTGCATGAAAACGACATCAAAGAAATTTAGTTCCTATGACTTCGTTAAGGCTCTTTTGTAGAGTAATCTAATGAGTTTCAACATAATCTCAAAAACGCGATAGCTCGCTAGAATTATATGCACTCTAAGAGGCATCAGAAAGCACGAAGAATATTATAACCAGCGTACCTAGAGAGAACTTGATTACGGGGAACTCTGAATTTTCGACAACACAAGCTCGTCCGTTTTTCAGGCCATCTCCAACATAGCCATCTGGGCAAGAACACGTATAGCCTCCAGGAGTATTAGTACAGATCCCCTCACAGGGATTACTATTGGGATCTTCACATTCATTGATATCTGTAAGTTGTTCAACCATTTGCCATAACATCAAACACAATTAATTCAGTAACTTAATTATGGTTACTTAATTAACAATAATAAAAAAGAGACAATCAAAAATTCATATAACCTTGGCAGCCTGGCTCAAGATATGGGTGGCCCTGATAACCTTGATTACAACTGCATCTGTATCCAGGAACCCCAGTATCAGAATCAATGCACTCGCTATTTGCTTGACAACCCAACACACCAGCAGTTCTAGCCTCGCTGCAGCTCAAGTTCCCGATCACCCAATCCACCAATAACGGAACACTAGCCCGGGTCCGATTCCTGAAACTCGGGTCCATAAAATCCGACACCCCGTTAAAGGTAAACCGCTCTTTCTCTCCCATAAACGAGTAGGTACAAGGATTAAAAGACCAGATACTGGTATGGTTTGTAAACATACTATTAACATAAGTGTAGTAGTACTTCATTCCCTTTGGGATGGATGTTTGACAACATCCAACACCACTACATGATCCATTCACCACTTCCTCGGGTCTCGAACACAGCGCGATGCATCCGCAGCTAAAATTCGCTTGTTGAGGATCACCCATAAACAAGGCGAAATCATCACAACCAATTAAAGTGAATTGATTTTGTTGTGAAAACGTGAAGGGTGATGTGAAACCTAGACTTGTGTACGCTGGCTTTTCGTCGGTGATGTTTCCGTGTGGATCGTAACATTTGTTTGCCACTACGTTCGCTGCTCGGAAAGTGGAATCAGAGATGTCGAGGATTTCGAGAGTGCCGAAGAAAGGCTTGTGAGGATTGAAAGTGGTGTTGCAGATAATTTCGAACCATTCGCTCATAAAGCAGCCGGGACCGATACCGAATGGGTACGGAATGATCACGTTTCCACATTGGCGTTGGCAGCCAGGCTTGGTTACGTTGGTGGAATTTGTGATGGTGTTTGTAATTGTCTGAGATACAGACACTGTGATTGCTAGGCCAAACAAGAAGAAAAACAAATGAAAGTTTCTTAATGTGAACTTCATGGTTGATTAAATCTTGATGGTATCTTTTTGCAGTAGAGATTGATTTAAAAGCATGAAAATGGGTTTTTCTTTTCGTCTTCTTATGGTTCCATTTTTTTGGCTGGCATTTTGTCAACTAGTTGAATATAATTTTCATATGCCTCGATCGGCAAGCCATTGAGGACTTTATATATAGTCGTTTACACTGCAGTGATCACTATCAATCAGTTGAATTAATTTTCATATGCCCAGGTCCAAAAATATTACGGTCCTAAATTTTTTTGTCAGTATATAGTAGTAGTCTAAAAAATTAATATATTAAAGAGACCCAAAAAAATTGTAGCATATAATAAGAGGTAAAAAGAATTTCGTTGGTAATAAGAGTCCAAAAACATATGAACTATTTACATTGAATAACTAAACAAAAAAATTGGTCATTTGTTATATTCTATTGCTTTTGCAATCTTTAATTTTTCAAAAGTCCAATGTTATTAGTTATTGCCATCTCTATCTACTTGACTGTATTTGTGCTCAAACAACAATTCATTGAACTTGCATATTTTATAGGTTTCATTTACTATTTATTCTTTTTGTATCTCAATGAATCAACTTTTCTTTTATATTCTTAATAATCCTCATTTGTCTATATGTCTAGAAAACCTTGACAATCTTCTCTGTCATTGATTTCTCATTGACTCTCTCGATTACTTGCACTACATAAGTTCTCTTTTTGTATTAAAATAACACATATTTTTTTGTTATGAAATAAGACAAATCTTACCTTTTAAAAAACTTGCCAACCATTCAAACTCATATCTATATATTAGGACTTTAAAAATATTCTTGTTTTTAGTATATTATACTTTTAGTTGCTAATTACCTAATAAGGAGTACATAAATCTTAAGTACTCTCTTATTTTTACTAAAGAAGAATAAGATATCCTTCCTCCATGAATTATTAACATTTCTTGTATTCATTTCTTTTACTAATGAAATAAATTTATTAAATTTTTTTAGAGGGGTCCTAATTTTACATACGTACAGGGCCCATAAAATGTCAAGAACATGCCTGAAAATATATTATCTTGTAACAACTAACATTAAAGCGAGTCCTTTAAATTTTTATACAAAAACTTTGATTCTTACCTTGAACTCAATGTAAAATGATATTTTATTAGTTTTTAAATTAAATAATTGATATTTATTATGAAGATATAATAATGATTGATGTTTAAAAAATAATGAAATCTACAAAAATACTTCTTCTAAAAATTATTATTACTCTTATATAAGTTTTTAATAATTTGGCCATTTGGTGTCTACAATATGGACCAATCAAGAGTAGAAAAAGTTGACTTTTGATGATATGCAATTCTTTGCATGTTTGGTGGCCACATGCAAGAACCCATCAAAGTTCTCGAAGATGGCATATTGGCAATTGATTGGCTTGCATGTCGACTTCCTACTCGTGGACGTCGACTTCCTACTCGTGGACGCCGACTTCTTTTGGTGGTGTAGCAATTAAGAGCATCTTAACAGATATATATATATATATATATATATATATATATATATATATATATATATATATATATATATATATATATATATATATATATATATATATATATATATATATATATATATATATATATATATGCTTGAGCTAGATACATCACGATTTTAATGTTTTATTTTATTTTCTGTTTTTTGTCGATTTATATTACGATTTCGAATGGTTATGAGAGAGTGATAATGTTTTTTTTATATAAATTTGTTTAATTTAGACTTAATAATATAATGTAATTTATTTTGGTTTCATAATATAATTTTTTTATAAAATATTATGTTAGATTTTTTAATTATATTTTATATTTTTTATATTTAAAATTTGATTTTTATTCTATATTTAATTATGCTGAGAGCTATTTTAGGGAAGTTAAAGTGGGAAATGATTTTAGGATAATATAATTTTTTTTATAAAATATTATGTTAGATTTTTTTATTTATATTTTTTATTTTTTATATTTAAAATTTTATTCTATATTTAATTATGCTGAGAGTTATTTTATGGAAGTTAAAGTGGGAAATGATTTTAGGGGAGTTAAAATGGTTAGAGATAATGATTGAAAATTAATAAATATCATTAAATGTAGTATATATAGCTTTAATGGTTGTTTTTTAAGTAATTATCATTAAATGACGGTACATTAAGCTTTAAGACTTGTTTTTAAGAGTTTTTTATTACTTATTTATAATATAGTATAGATATATATTTTTAAATACAGTATTGAAAATTACATTCTTTAAAAAAATCACTTCTAATTATTTTATTTTTGAGATTTTAACATTAATTATATTATTAAAATAATTAATATGTTAAATAAAATATTATTTTTCTCTCCTAAAGATTTCATTCAAAGCCTTTTATTAGTGGAAACATTCAAATATTATTATTTGTTTTTTGAAAAAGTGGGTTTTAAAGATTTCTTCAAATTAAGAAAATTTTGATACTCTCTCCTATTTTCTCTATTTTAACCTACAAGATACCATAGCTGTTGGAGCAAAATAATTACTAACCCTACCCTTCCCCTTTTTTCTATTTTAACATACCTGTTGGAAATGCTCTAATACCCTATGTTAGGCCATGTTCGGTAGCAGCTTAATCGGTCAGCTGGTGGTTGACCGAATCAACTACAAAATTGAAGTCATATCTACTCAGCCAATTATTAATTTTTTTTTACTTTCCCTATCTACCCTCATTACATCCTAACTACCCTATTTAATTAAAAGAAACCCTACCCATCGTCGTCTTCTCCATAGCACTCAACCATCGAAAAAGAAAAGAAACCTGGAACGTGAAAGAAGCAACTTGGAACGGGAAGGAGGGCTCCATCGTTTCCATCACCATCACAGGTATTTTCTTGAGCTCTCTCATAGCTACTTTGTTTAAACCCATCGATTTTGTGGGTTGAAACCCATCGATTTCATGGTTAAACTCCATTTATTTTGTGGGTTGAAACCCATCGATTTCATGGTTTTGTGTTCTTGATTTCATGGTTTCTAAAACTCCATCGATTTCATGGTTTCTGAAACTCCATCAATTTCATGGTTTCATTGATTTTGTGTTCTTGATTTTCTGATTTTTTTACAGCCATCTATATATTTCTATGTTCTTTGATTTTCTGATTTCTTTAGAGCCATCTATATATTTCTGTGTTCTTGAGTTTCTTAAATGTATATGTTTCTTCGATTTCTGAAATGTATATGTTCTGAGTTTCTGAAATGTATATTTTTTGTTATGTGTATATATGTTCTGAGTTTCTGAAATGTATATTTTTTGTTATGTGTATATATGTTCTGAGTTTCTGTTTTCTCTTATATATATGTTCTGAAATGTATAGTTTCTGTTTTCTGTTATGTATATATATGTTCTGAGTTTCTGTTTTCTCTTATATATATGTTCTGAGTTTTTGTTTTCTGTTATATATATGCGCTGAGTTTATGTTTTCGGTTATATATATGTGCTGAGTTTATGTTTTCGGTTATATATACGTGCTGAGTTTTTGTTTATTTGGAATGTATGGTAGCTATTAGGTATAGAACAAACAACCGATTCACACAAACCTAAAAGGACTAGGATAAGCTGGAAAAACATGGATGTTGTGAAAACGTTTTTAGAAACTTGCATCCTTGAAATAACATTGAATGGAAAGGAGGGTGGAAGTCTAAAATCGATGTTCTGGAAGAAAGTTTCTAAAACATTGAAAGAGAGAGACAACTTTGAGGTTGATAGAAAACAAATGTGTAATCACTATGACTATTTAAAGGGAAAATATGGGGCGTGGTTGAAGCTTAAAAATAAGACGGGGAATGTGTATAATCCTTCAACGAACTCGTTTAATTTGACAAGCGAACAATGGGAACTTGAGATTCAGGTCACTTTTGTGTGCACAATTGTTTGAAGGCGGTGTTTCCACGGGCGTCGGAAGATTTGGACCGCTATCAAATGATCTTGAGCCTTCTTACGATCCTTTCTTTGTTTCCAACAATGAGGAAGTCGAAATCTCCAATTCCGAACCCACATCCTCGACTCCCGTTTCTTCAGCTCGTACTCAAGTGAGATCTAACAAGAGAAAAGTTACCCAATCTGACATAGATGAAGAGATTTTGTCGGTTTTAAAAGCTTTGGCCGTAAAACACGTGAACCCCGATGGTGTTGAGCCTCCTTCCTACATGGTTTGTCTTCAAAAACTCAATGAACTTGGATGGTCAAAAGATGGAGCATTGTACCGTATTGCAATGGCTCATCTTAATTGGTGACAAAGAGAATAGAGAGCGTTGGTTGATGATACCGCCCGAGTTTGCGGTTGATTGGGTTAAGACGGTTGGAGATAAACAAGGCTACAAGTAGGGGGTTGTCGGTTGCTAATAAGGTATTTTGGCCATTGATGTTTTTGATTGTGCTTGTTTTTTTGTTGATGTTTATGATACATTTCCAATGGCTCTTTTTGTTAATGACTTTGGCCAATGATGTATTTAAAATGATTAGTTATATGATATTTGACTTTATGTTATCACATTGTGTTCTGATTATTTTTGCAATTTTATAAATGATGTGTGCAAGTGATTTACGATAATTTTTTCAATTTTATAAATGATGTGTGCCAGTGATTTACGATTATTTTTTCAATTTTATAAATGATGTGTGCAAGTGATTTACGATTATTTTGCAATTTTATAAATGATGTGTGCAAGTGATTTACGATCATTTTAGCAATTTTATAGATATGTTGATTTACAAGGAAGAACGTTTATTCGTAATTATGTTATTTTGGTATCTAAGACGAAAAAGGAAATCTTCAACGAGAATCGAAAGGGTATGTGATAACATTTCGGTTATGAGTGGACATGCATATACACAAGAATTGCTACATGGATCTAGTTTGCAATGTCAAGAGTTGATGAGTATGTCTCGTGAATCATACATACATCTATATATATATATATATATATATATATATATATATATATATATATATATATATTACTATGCAATCACTTTAAACAAAGTGGTTGGGTAAAAGATGGTAGAATTGTAAGTGTCGAGGAGAAATTAGCTATGTTTTTTACAATGATCGGACACAATGAACGTTATAGAGTGATTAAACAAAGATTTCAACATTCCACCGACACTGCCCATAGTTGTTTTCATGAAGTTCTACGGGGAATGATGAAGTTTACAAGAGAAATTGTATGTCCAGCAGCGTCTGAAACAAACACAAAGATTATGTCAAATCAACAAAGTCATTTGAGAGAAATATTTCCGGTATGCTTTATTTTCATAGTTTTTTATAGTTACGTAAAATATTTGACATTTTAAACGTTTTTTCATCAATGAAGAGTGCAATTGGTGCACTAGACGGGACTCTCATACATGCAGTCGTGCCTGGTAGTCATCAAACTGCATATAGAGGAAGAGGAGGAGGTCGATGCTACCAAAATATACTAGGCATTTGTGATTTCAATATGATATTCACATTTGTTTGGCCCGGATGGGAAGGCATAACGCATGATTCTAGAGTGCTAACTGAAGTTGCATTTAACCCAAATTCTGGTTTCCCTTTTCCACCCCAAGGCATACATTCTTAATTATATCAACCTTGTTTGATTTGAAATAATGTTTACATGTTTGCCTAATCAAATGTTGATTGCAGATAAATATTAACTTTGTGATGCTACATATACCAACGCTCGTGGATTTTTAGCTCCATATTGTAACACAAGGTATTGGTTAGCTGATTATCGATGCAGGCGTGTTTTAACTAAAGAAGAAAAGTCCAATCATGCACATGCACATGCACAACTTCGAAATGTCATTGAGCGTGCATATGGTGTCTTGAAAGCTAGATTCTCAATCTTGAAGCAAATGGCTCCTTTTCCATTTACAAAACAAAGAAATGTGGTCATTGCTTGCTTCGTGATAGATAACTTTATAAGAAAATGCAATATCCAAGATCAACTTTTATGGAGTGCAATGAAGACACCATTTTCACCAATGAAGAAGAAGATGTTGGAAGTGGAGAAGTGGAAATAGATGGATCACAATAGGGTGAAAATAGCACACAATATATGGCTAATTTGCGTGATCAAATTGCAAATGGACTAGTTTCAAATGTTTGAAATTTTTAAATGTATCCAAACTATGATGTTGACTTGTTCCTATTATAAGTACTTATTTACGTTGTTTTGATTGCAACATTGAATTCATATTATTATGTTTAATCAAGTTGTTTTTATTTAGAAAACGTTTATTTTTTTTATAATTATATGTCATTTATTCAATATTTTTATCAAACAGTTGTTTTATTCAGACAAAAATAAAGACTGGGGGTAAAATGGTCATTTCCGACATTCAGACTGTTTATTCAACATAATAACAGAACAACAACTTATCTGTTAACATATGGAAAACTATATCCATACAGACAACTATATCTATTCAGATCTTAACATAAAACGAATCGAACAACACCTTAGGGTACTTTACAAAGTGATATGACAATTCGAATCTCAAATGTGCACAATATCCTAACACTACATCAAATGATGCTATGGCTCGATGCCTATAGCGAAGATTTGTGGTCTGTTCCTGTAAATATCTATTGTAATGACTTGTTGTTGCTAAAAAATGAAAAAAAATCTCGAATATGGTGTGATGCTTACTACAACAAAATCGATTTATAAGACGCAAAAAATGTATAAATGTCCTTATAGATTGTTTAATAAGAGTTAAGTTTATACGATCAAACAATTGTATTTTCTTTGGAAAAGTGTTACAATAATTAAGTTTATATGACGTTTTTGACGTTTTAACAATTTTTTAACACACATTGGAATAAAGTGCCTATTAGTTTTTTTACACGTGACTTATGCGAAATGTTCTATAAGCGGATCTTTTTACAGGACACTTGTTTTTATAAGTCAAATTTTCAAATAATCTATACTACTTAATTAAAAGTCTATTACAGTTTCTTGAACCTTTTAAGATATTAGCAGGTGGTACAACCCTCTGAAGCATATAATTAAAATCTAACCACTCCAGTCTCCTCTCCATGATTCTCACAAACCCCTCTCACTCACCATGTTCTTCCCGAATTCTCTCCTCCATAAACCTCCACCTTCCTCCAACACTGCTTAACTTCTCTCTCCCCTCATTGCAAAGTTCTTGCCCTCCTTCCCTTATTACTTGAATGATTTTCTCTGCAACTTCCTAATCACCAAAGCTGATATCCTCTCTTTTGACTCATCATCATCATCACCATATGCAGAGGTTTCAATCATCTTCTATAGACGGATCAACGCCCACAAATGTTCCTTTCTTCATCATTCCAAACGCCCCCTCCGATCATTTCCCGACAACCGGCAGTTACGAATCCCAAGCTTTGCACCTAAGCTACAACAGCAAAGGAGATGGCGTAGGACGGAATTCAGATCATCACAAAGAAAAAGCAAAGAATTGAGCGTTGCATCGATGGCCTTTTTCCCCATCTCATTCTCTAGTAAATCTCTTTCATATTTTCTCCATTCTTGATCTTTTTTCACACACATCTATATATGTTTCACATATATACATCTATATATATGCATCTCTCTTTATGTGTGGGAGCACACACACACATATATATATATATATATATATATATGTATATGTTGTTGCATTTCTATATAAAGGCTCCTTCAAATAGAAACTTTTTATTAGTGCAAACTATGCAACCCAAAGGTATTTTTGTCCATTTACAAATTTCGTATTTTTAGGAAATAACCAACTTCCTTAATTATCTCTCCCCCTCTCTCTCTCTCTCTCTCACACACACACACACACGATCCCCTGTCACCATCCACTTCCGGGCTCCAACGACATCCTCCCACTCCGGCGACCTCCACCATTTCCGGCGAGTTTCATATGAGAAAGAACATATGAAACTTCAAAATTTTCACGATTCATACGAGAAAAAACATACGAAACTTTGAAAATATATGATTATTTCGAATTTTTTTTGAATATTCATATAGAAGAAATATATGAAACTTAAAAGTCCGATTATTCATACGAGAGAAAAATATATGAAACCATGTTATGAAAAAATTTGAAATCGTTAATGAAAATATACGAAGTTATATAAAAATATATGATTATTATGAAATTTTCACGTTTCATATGAGAAAAAAACATATGAACCCATTAATGAAAACGCATAAAACCCACCGGAGTTTAGCAGGATTCGCCGGAGTTTGGTATCCTCTTCAATTTCGCTTTATTGTTCATCATGGTGGCCGGAACTTTTGAGAGAGAGAGAGAGAGAGAGAGACGTGTTCACTTTCTTGTTCATCAATGTGGCCGGATTCCTATGGTGGCCGGATTTTTGAGAGAGAGAGAAAAAAACGGTGGACGGATTTTTGAAAGAGAAAGAGAGATGGCCGGAATTTTGAGAGGGAGAGAGAAAGAGAGAGAGAGAGAGGGGTTAGGTAATTATGGAGAGATAATTAAGGATATACTCTAACCATAAATAGATTAATTTAAATTAATTAATAAATTTTAAATTTTAAGTAGTTAAAATTATTTCTAAACTACCCTTTTTCTATTTTTAAAAAAAAAATAAATACGAAAAATCCTCAACCGTTGATCAAAAATTCCGATGGTGTAGATGAGTTTGTAAGTTTGCATTATTTAAAAGGTTTTCAAATGATTGTCCCTCTTTCTATATATATATATATATATATATATATATATATATATATATATATATATATATATATATATATATATATATATCTATATCTATATAAATGGAACTCTCTTGCCCTCACTAACCCGAAAGGCCGTTTTTGGGTAAAATTACTTCATTTCCAAGAGTTGCAAAAATAAGATTCATTTATTGAAACCAATTTTAGTTAAGTTAGCCAATTTGGTTTATTCAACTTGTACGTTGGGATATCTTCAAAATAAGCAAAAATGAAAAGAGTTTAAAATCAAATCTTGTTTTTGGCATATTAAACTGAAAGCCGGTTGTTTTGCTTAACACAATTATTTGAAAATTGTTGCATTTTTTTGCAATTGTTTTACACAAATGGTATTTAGATCATGAAAAATGTCACATCATCTACTATCTAATTGTTCATATTAATGACTAAGCTTCATATTTATAGATATGATGTGTTTTTTATGTTTATGGTTAAAAAAGACATTGTAAGTCAAGGTATCCCGATCTAAGCATATACTTGAGAATGGAGTTGGCGTCGAGTGTATCACCGGACTTTGCGGCAGCGACAACGAGGAGGCGAAGGGGGTTAGTGTAACGCCCCTAAAAATAGGAGTAAATTAAAACCTGGAAATAAAGGGTAAATGACGACTAAATAATTGGAATCACCCAAAAAGGGGAACTGTAAAAGCATTTACAATAACGATGAATACAATACATGACAACCTACTAATCTAAGCTAGAATAAGCCTAGATTACGGATGTGTGTCATTATTGACTTCCAAAAGAATCTTCCCAAAATGTAATGGATGTCAAGTAATCCAAGTCATCTAACACAACAGAACCGCTAACAACATTCAACTCTCCACTCAAGACCTTGGAGCCCCACCGCTAAGAGAACCTGTTATACATGTCATTTAAGAAAACAAGTGTTAGGATTTACGCCTAGTGAGAACAAACATTTTATATAATTGAATCAAACGTGAAATCAACAATGAATAACTTTTAAACAAGTGAAGAAGTTTTGCTTTGTAAATATACCATATACGAACCACGAGGTTCAAAAGCATCTCTCGATGACGGGGGAGACCCGATTTTCCAAGGATCATGGCGGAACACAAAAGTAGGCCACTTTCCAAGTTGTGAGCTAAATATTAGAATCAAGGCCACGAGCTCACCGACTCGTACTCAGATATGTGGGAGGGCAACTAATGATGCTAATCATACTCATTCACTAGGATTATATTTATGGTCCATGGCTAGAATCCGGTTCCACATAACCGTACCAAGTTGCCTTCCGAGGACCCAATGTCTCAACTAGTTACAAACGGCTAAATGGGAGTTATCCCACAATTAAGCCGACTCAATACCTATGGATCCACTAGTAATAGTCTAAGGATTGTAACAATTACATTTGTGCCAAACTCTAATCACACATATAGTTTCTCAAATCAAGTTTTCCATCAAGATTTACTTCTTTGCATAAACAATTATTATATGGAACCAAATCGATTTAAAGGTCCAACTATGACCATTTTCATTTCCGAATTAGGTCCATCATAAAATAAGTGTGTCAAAGGTTACATAACTGTAAAATGATCATTTTTAGCATTATATAACCCACATATTTTCTATTCCAAAACACTCATATTTTCCAAGTAAAACTCACCATATAGTAAAATCATAGATGTGACTAACATGAGTTCATCCAAGTATTCAACCCCAAATATGTAAACTACAAACATTTTATAACTCAAATCCAAGAAGCTTCATCATATTTGCAAAATAATAGAAACCCTAAAATCTCAAAATGCCAAGTTAGGTCAAAATCATTTAAACAAGAACAAATGAACAAAGAGATGATTAGGAGTCTAAAATCATGATTTTGACATGTATAAGGTTTTAAAAGTTGAGAATGAACTCACAATATTGGGTTTTGATGAAAATCCAAAACCCTAAAATCTTTCTAGAAATAGATACACTTAGGAGATGGAAAAGCTTTGACCCTAGCGTAGAATCCTTGGTTGCCAAGTCTTGATTCTTGCAATAAATGAGTGTAAAGGTGCCTTGAATGCCCTAGAATCAGATTTAGTGTAGAGGGTTGAAGTTGGGAGAGTTTAGAGGGGAGTATATGAGAGTATGAAATGAAATGAGCTGAAAATCGACATTTTAAGCTCTCATAACCCGTCGGCAATTGTGCCAAGCGAAAGTGACAGAGTCACAATCGCGTGCCATGTACCGAGAGTGTCGGTTGCTCACACAATTGTGAGGCACTCTCGGGGGAATTGTACCGAGAGGCCACGACCTCCTGCGATTGTGGCTTCGGTGATAGTGACCCTGTCACTATCGCCCCAGGCGTACCAAAAGAAGTTTTATATCACGGGGTAAGAAACCAATCGTCGAAAGAAAACTTTATATCGACCGGGTTGTTTGTCATCTTGATAGAAAGGATAAATAATTTGTAATAGATTTCCACAGAACTCTCCGTCACATGTTATAAACATCCATCAAGGATGGAAAACTCATAAAACATTCCAAAATTACTTACAGATCAAAAGAGATTGTTTCATGACCACAACATTTGGAATAAAAAGAATATTAGTGTCCAAATTCTCTCTTTTCCCTACGCGTCCACACAGGCCTCGATCGAGGTTTAAGGCATGGGATTTCTAAAACAAATAACTACTAATAGACCAATTAATATGATTTAAGATTAAAATTCTTACCAGTAAATCTGGGTGTTACACGACGTCGAGGCAATGGAGCTGGCGTTCATGACGGAGGCATTGGATGATGGATTGAGCTCGGGTGTGGGCAAAAGACATGTTTTGATACGACATGAGGGGAAACTTCTCTCTTTTTATGTTTGTGTTCTATAGTCTATAAACTAACAAAATTTTGATATTTGTTGAAGGAATCCAATCCAAAAATTCCCCATCAGCAACGAACCAAGGCAAACTCTTCGATTTTCTTTCAGTAATCATTTTGTTGGCTCCAAAATTACTATCTTTTGCGTGTGTTGCTAGTTTTCAATATTATCATGTGAGTTCTTTTTGCTATGTATTATTTGATCTTTTTTCGATCTAAATTCATCTTTTCATAATTGTATTTATACGGTTTGATTAGGGGAGAAATTTCTGTTAGGTCACCAAGGATTTGAATATGACCTCCCTTTCGGCTTGCTATTTCATATCTGTAATATGGTGTACATCTCCATACTCAGTTTATCATAAGTTTCTTTATAATAGCTTATTTGTGCTTCAAAAGATCGGTGAAATGGAAGACCAACCGAACTAAAAAAAGTGTGCCCTCTGATGCGGATCAAGACAAGCTTCATGGTCACTAAGCTATCACTGCCGAAGATGTGCTCATTTATCGGCAAACTGAACACCTTTCGATTGGTGTATGCTTTGTCGGCAGGTTCATCTCTACCGACTCCTCTCCACCCTGTTGGCAGACACTTCCTTGCCGAACAACATCACAAGTTCGGCTAGTATCTTCAGTAGTCAAATCATGATTTGACTAGACCCCTTCTCTCCAACATCCTTCTGTCAAAAGGAATGGAACTTTCTATTGCATAGAGGATATTCAACCAAGTTCTAAATTGATGGAGACCTTCTCAAAAAGATCTCAAAAAGATTTGTGGCAGATATATTTTAATAAGATATTGTCTTATCAAGGTACAAAGGTCTTCTTTGTATCTTAATAAGTCATTTCAAATATCTTATTTTTTATTGAAGAAAATCTTAAGGATCCAATCTCAGTTTGACAAGTGTCCTTTGCATTCAATGAATAAGGTAGTATATAAAGGTAAAGATCTCCTCCATGCAAGCCACGTTTTTTGAAGAGAACTCAGTGCACTCAAGAAAGTTGGCAACCTCATAGCTTTTAATCTCTGTGCTTTCAAAGTTGTGTTCTAGTTTTACTTTGTGAAAAGATTGTTAGAATAGTTTATCTGTTTTTCCGCAACAATATTTATAGTTTTCTATGTGTAATTTTTGATTGTGATATCAATAAAAGAACTAAAATTTAGTGAAGTTTTGTGTATTGTATTCAACCCCCCCCCCTCTTCTACAATACGTGTTTTACTTTCTTCTTTACTTATTGGGACCAACAAGTGGTATCAGAGCAGGTTAGTTTAATCGAATAAACTAGATCTGTCATGGCATCATCCCCTTCCATAAAAGTTGAGTCTTCCTCTCAAATTTCCTCCTCTACCTCCTACGACAATGGCTCTATAGCCAAGCCTCCTAAGTTCAACCCCAACAACTTTTCTCTATGGAAAAGTCGCACGATGTTGTTCTTGGAAGGTGTTGATAGTCGTTTCATCACTGTTCTTCGTGAGGGACCCATGGTCCCTAGAGTCTGGTCTCGTTTTCAAAAGACTTGAACTGATTCTAAAGATAAAAGTACTGTTGTGAGTGATTCTGATGACTCTTCGGACAAGGAAAGAACTACTGCTACGGGCAGGTATATCACCAAAGACCCCAAAAAGTACAATGACGATGACAAACGTCTTATCTCCCTTGATACTAGAGTCAGAGCAATCATTGCTCTTTCCCTCTCCGATGAGGTCTACTACTCCTTAGTAAATCTTTCTACTGCTAAGGAAATGTGGACCACTATGTGTGTTCTATATGAGGGAACGGATGAAGTTACAAAGAGTAAAAAGATTTCTCTTGTAAGAAAATATGAACTCTTCTCCCATGAAAAAGGAGAATCCCTTTCTGACTACTATAATCGTTTCAATGATCTCAAACTTCTAGGAAGAATATATGATAATGAGGAAGACTTGTGCAAATTATGGATGGTCTTTCTGATTTTTGGGAAAACATATGTACGTGTATCAAGACGACCAAGGGCCTTGATAATCTTCCTCTTACTGGTCTCTATGGATCCCTGTTCAACTACGAGCAAACTAGGTTCCAAAAGAAGACAATCATCAAAAAGATAAAGAGCCCATCTATGGCTCTTATCAATGATTCTTCCAAAAAGTCTATGTGCATTCCTAGGATTACTTATCATTCTGATGAATCTGATCGTGAAAGCCATGAAGATTCTGCTAACCATTCATAGGCCTATCTCAGTGCGGCCGATGATGAAAGTGAGGAAACTTCGATAGATCAGATGACGGAAGAAATGTTTATGCTTGATAAATTCTTTAAGTACAAAAGCTTTCCCTCTAACATATTTAAATCTAGCTGAAAATCCTCCTTCTCCTCCAAAAACTTTTCTGACAAAACAAATGAGGAGTGTTATGTGTGTGGCAAGAAAGGGCACTTTGCCTCTGAGTACAGGAGTAACCCCTCCGGTAAATCCAGATCTAACTCCTCCAACAAAAACTCTTCAAAATGAGGGGAATGAGATCTGACTCTGCTAGCCGATCTCACTCCCGAAAGTCCTCCTCTTCCTCTTTCAAAGATAGCACCGATCGTGCCGAAAAGTATAAAGCCAAGTATAAGAGAAGAAAAGAAAGAAATGAAAGTGCTCATTGAAGAGGAAAGGGTCTGATGGCCGAATCTCACACTGGGCCGATGAACCTACTTTGGAGAGCGAAAAGGAGATCTCAAGCAAATGTCTGATGGCCAAACTGGTGATATGGCCTAAAATCTCAAAATGCCAAGTTAGGTCAAAATCATTTAAACAAGAACAAATGAACAAAGAGATGATTAGGAGTCTAAAATCATGATTTTGACATGTATAAGGTTTTAAAAGTTGAGAATGAACTCACAATATTGGGTTTTGATGAAAATCCAAAACCCTAAAATCTTTCTAGAAATAGATACACTTAGGAGATGGAAAAGCTTTGACCCTAGCGTAGAATCCTTGGTTGCCAAGTCTTGATTCTTGCAATAAATGAGTGTAAAGGTGCCTTGAATGCCCTAGAATCAGATCTAGTGTAGAGGGTTGAAGTTGGGAGAGTTTAGAGGGGAGTATATGAGAGTATGAAATGAAATGAGCTGAAAATCGACATTTAAGCTCTCATAACCCGTCGGCAATTGTGCCAAGCGAAAGTGACAGAGTCACAATCGCGTGCCATGTACCGAGAGTGTCGGTTGCTCACACAATTGTGAGGCACTCTCGGGGGAATTGTACCGAGAGGCCACGACCTCCTGCGATTGTGGCTTCGGTGATAGTGACCCTGTCACTATCGCCCCAGGCGTACCAAAAGAAGTTTTATATCACGGGGTAAGAAACCAATCGTCGAAAGAAAACTTTATATCGACCGGGTTGTTTGTCATCTTGATAGAAAGGATAAATAATTTGTAATAGATTTCCACAGAACTCTCCGTCACATGTTATAAACATCCATCAAGGATGGAAAACTCATAAAACATTCCAAAATTACTTACAGATCAAAAGAGATTGTTTCATGACCACAACATTTGGAATAAAAAGAATATTAGTGTCCAAATTCTCTCTTTTCCCTACGCGTCCACACAGGCCTCGATCGAGGTTTAAGGCATGGGATTTCTAAAACAAATAACTACTAATAGACCAATTAATAGGATTTAAGATTAAAATTCTTACCAGTAAATCTGGGTGTTACACGACGTCGAGGCAATGGAGCTGGCGTTCATGACGGAGGCATTGGATGATGGATTGAGCTCGGGTGTGGGCAAAAGACATGTTTTGATACGACATGAGGGGAAACTTCTCTCTTTTTATGTTTGTGTTCTATAGTCTATAAACTAACAAAATTTTGATATTTGTTGAAGGAATCCAATCCAAAAATTCCCCATCAGCAACGAACCAAGGCAAACTCTTCGATTTTCTTTCAGTAATCATTTTGCTGGCTCCAAAATTACTATCTTTTGCGTGTGTTGCTAGTTTTCAATATTATCATGTGAGTTCTTTTTGCTATGTATTATTTGATCTTTTTTCGATCTAAATTCATCTTTTCATAATTGTATTTATACGGTTTGATTAGGGGAGAAATTTCTGTTAGGTCACCAAGGATTTGAATATGACCTCCCTTTCGGCTTGCTATTTCATATCTGTAATATGGTGTACATCTCCATACTCAGTTTATCATAAGGTTCTTTATAATAGCTTATTTGTGCTTCAAAAGATCGGTGAAATGAAAGACCAACCGAACTAAAAAAAGTGTGCCCTCTGATGCGGATCAAGACAAGCTTCATGGTCACTAAGCTATCACTGCCGAAGATGTGCTCATTTATCGGCAAACTGAACACCTTTCGATTGGTGTATGCTTTGTCGGCAGGTTCATCTCTACCGACTCCTCTCCACCCTGTTGGCAGACACTTCCTTGCCGAACAACATCACAAGTTCAGCTAGTATCTTCAGTAGTCAAATCATGATTTGACTAGACCCCTTCTCTCCAACATCCTTCTGTCAAAAGGAATGGAACTTTCTATTGCATAGAGGATATTCAACCAAGTTCTAAATTGATGGAGACCTTCTCAAAAAGATCTCAAAAAGATTTGTGGCAGATATATTTTAATAAGATATTGTCTTATCAAGGTACAAAGGTCTTCTTTGTATCTTAATAAGTCATTTCAAATATCTTATTTTTTATTGAAGAAAATCTTAAGGATCCAATCTCAGTTTGACAAGTGTCCTTTGCATTCAATGAATAAGGTAGTATATAAAGGTAAAGATCTCCTCCATGCAAGCCACGTTTTTTGAAGAGAACTCAGTGCACTCAAGAAAGTTGGCAACCTCATAGCTTTTAATCTCTGTGCTTTCAAAGTTGTGTTCTAGTTTTACTTTGTGAAAAGATTGTTAGAATAGTTTATCTGTTTTTCCGCAACAATATTTATAGTTTTCTATGTGTAATTTTTGATTGTGATATCAATAAAAGAACTAAAATTTAGTGAAGTTTTGTGTATTGTATTCAACCCCCCCCCCTCTTCTACAATACGTGTTTTACTTTCTTCTTTACTTATTGGGACCAACAAGTGGTATCAGAGCAGGTTAGTTTAATCGAATAAACTAGATCTGTCATGGCATCATCCCCTTCCATAAAAGTTGAGTCTTCCTCTCAAATTTCCTCCTCTACCTCCTACGACAATGGCTCTATAGCCAAGCCTCCTAAGTTCAACCCCAACAACTTTTCTCTATGGAAAAGTCGCACGATGTTGTTCTTGGAAGGTGTTGATAGTCGTTTCATCACTGTTCTTCGTGAGGGACCCATGGTCCCTAGAGTCTGGTCTCGTTTTCAAAAGACTTGAACTGATTCTAAAGATAAAAGTACTGTTGTGAGTGATTCTGATGACTCTTCGGACAAGGAAAGAACTACTGCTACGGGCAGGTATATCACCAAAGACCCCAAAAAGTACAATGACGATGACAAACGTATTATCTCCCTTGATACTAGAGTCAGAGCAATCATTGCTCTTTCCCTCTCCGATGAGGTCTACTACTCCTTAGTAAATCTTTCTACTGCTAAGGAAATGTGGACCACTATGTGTGTTCTATATGAGGGAACGGATGAAGTTACAAAGAGTAAAAAGATTTCTCTTGTAAGAAAATATGAACTTTTCTCCCATGAAAAAGGAGAATCCCTTTCTGACTACTATAATCGTTTCAATGATCTCAAACTTCTAGGAAGAATATATGATAATGAGGAAGTCTTGTGCAAATTATGGATGGTCTTTCTGATTTTTGGGAAAACATATGTACGTGTATCAAGACGACCAAGGGCCTTGATAATCTTCCTCTTACTGGTCTCTATGGATCCCTGTTCAACTACGAGCAAACTAGGTTCCAAAAGAAGACAATCATCAAAGAGATAAAGAGCCCATCTATGGCTCTTATCAATGATTCTTCCAAAAAGTCTATGTGCATTCCTAGGATTACTTATCATTCTGATGAATCTGATCGTGAAAGCCATGAAGATTCTGCTAACCATTCATAGGCCTATCTCAGTGCGGCCGATGATGAAAGTGAGGAAACTTCGATAGATCAGATGACGGAAGAAATGTTTATGCTTGATAAATTCTTTAAGTACAAAAGCTTTCCCTCTAACATATTTAAATCTAGCTGAAAATCCTCCTTCTCCTCCAAAAACTTTTCTGACAAAACAAATGAGGAGTGTTATGTGTGTGGCAAGAAAGGGCACTTTGCCTCTGAGTACAGGAGTAACCCCTCCGGTAAATCCAGATCTAACTCCTCCAACAAAAACTCTTCAAAATGAGGGGAATGAGATCTGACTCTGCTAGCTGATCTCACTCCCGAAAGTCCTCCTCTTCCTCTTTCAAAGATAGCACCGATCGTGCCGAAAAGTATAAAGCCAAGTATAAGAGAAAAAAAGAAAGAAATGAAAGTGCTCATTGAAGAGGAAAGGGTCTGATGGCCGAATCTCACGACTGGGCCGATGAACCTACTTTGGAGAGCGAAAAGGAGATCTCAAGCAAATGTCTGATGGCCAAACTGGTGATATGGCCGAAAACAAGCATATCGACATGACCATTGCTTTAGTTTCTACTAAGTGTTCATCCTCTTCTTCTCAGGTACACCATTTCCATACTCTCATTGAAGCCAAAAAAATTGAGGCTTTTGACTCTTTGACTGTCGATTTTTATAATGAAAAAGATGAAAAAAGGAAGGCAAATGCACAAGTCAAATCCCTCTCCTCTCAACTTCAAGTTTGTATATCTCAGCTAAAACATTTTGATAAAATCAAGGCTGAGCTAGAGGACTTAAAAAACATTAACTAATTCTTGCTAAGGAGAAAAACAAGATGTTTAAACGTCTTAAGAAAGAGCAAGAAATTGTTAGTAAATGGACTAACTCTTCAAAAAACCTTAAGAGAATTTTTTAAGACCAAATGACATGTGATGATAAAACAAGCCTTGGTTTTGGAAAAATGGATGTTGACTTTTCCTCTACTCATGTACCTTCCTCTTCTTTAAAACAACCATATTTCTCTCTTGATTATACCGAGTCTGACTTTGAAGACTCTCACTCTATTCATTCTCTGGATCTTCGCGATTCCTTGAAATTCGGAGTCTTTATCAAAGTTAAACAATCTAAACCTGAACCCAAACCTGAAGAAGATCAAGGATCAAATGACCTCGTTAAACCTATTAATGATATTCTCAAATCATTAAACCTTGATGAAGCTACTTTTTCTTCTTCTAAACCTTCAAACTTCTCAAAGAAGAACTCTCATCCTTATTCTAAAAAGCCTTCAAATCTTGACAAAGGAAAGTCAGTCTCTGACTTGCCTTTGAAAAGAAAGATGCCCCCATCCTCTAAAGGTGAATCTCATGCACCTTCTACTAAGTTCATTCCCAGGTTTGTGAACTTGAAGAAATCTAAATGCAAGGCCACCTCAACTTTTCCTCTTCCCTCTTCTGAAAAAAGGGATTCTTGGACCTATGCTTAGTCCTACACCTGCATCCTCTAAATCCCTCAAGGTCAACCTTAAATGGAAAGACAAGGAGTTGAGTCAAAAGTCCAAAAAGATGTTTATTTATAGAAAATGTTATAATTGTGGGAACATGTTAGGACTGAAAGTCCTATGTATTGAAAGTGGAATAAAGTATTTATAAGGGTTCGAAATGTAATTAATTAATAGTTGTTTTGTTAGATGGGCCCAAGCCCATAAGCCCATTAGGCCTGCGTGTCTAAGTATTTAAAGTTATTATTTAGTTCATTTGTTAGGTTAGATGTTTCAGTTGAGTCTCATAATTTTACAGATTGCTAGTCTATAGGTTTACATATCCTTATTAGAAATTCTCTCTGTAAACCTGTAACCCTTTGATTGCTTATTAATCATATGACTAGTAGTTGTGACTCAAATACTGATCATCTTTGATAATATTTGCTGCTGATTGCACTGTACTGGGATCTACAATTGGTATCAGAGCAAAGAGACTGAAGGTTTGATCCAGAAAAGGTTTGTCTAAAACCCTTAATCGATTATCTGTCTTAGTTATTATTATCTATTTGCTTGATCGATCTGGTCTTGAAAAGTTTAATTTTTATTATCAGTCGATCGTTCTTTTTCCTGGAAAATCAATTTTTTTTATTTTATCGGTCAGTTTACTGTTGATCGTCTTAAGTGGGTTACTGTTGATAGTTTCTGATCTGTGTATCGATCAATTGAATTGATTATCGATCAAATTGTTTGTGACTAAATCTGCTATTTGGTCTGTTTATTTGAGTTATCGATTGTTCTTCTGGGTTAGTTTTCCAGAATTCATCGAGTTCTTCGGGTGTTCTTCGATTTTATCGGTCTTATCTGTTTATCGGTGTGTTGATTTTATCGGTCTATCTCTTATTTTGTTAAAAATCTGTTATCGACCGATAATTTGGTTCGACCGGTGCTTTGTCGAAAATCTCTGTTCGACCGATGTATTGTCAATATCGGTCTTTTGTTCGACCGGTGTATTGTCAATATCGGTCCTTGGTTCGACCGACATATTGTTATTATCGGTTGTTTATTCGACCGATACACTGCCAGTACCGGTCCTTTGTTCGACCGACACACTGCTTCAATCGGTACCCAGCATTACCGGTCCTTGTCTTTGACCGATACTTTGTTTTATCGGTCCTTTCATTCGAACCGGTACTTTGTCTATACCGGTCCTTTGCTTGACCGGTACCCTGCTCGACCGGGTTTGATTAAAAAAAAAAGGAAAAAATGGTCAAATTTTTTGTCTCACGATCATTTTGCAGTGCATTTCTCTTAGCCCCCGTACTTCAAGGTTTCAGTAGTTTGTCATTAGTGACCCTAAACTTTCAAGTTTCACACTTTGTCACTTTTGGTCCCTGCACTTTCAAATTTCATCTATTGTCAAGTTTTTCAAAAGCTTGAATTAGATAAGTCGAAATGGTATATCTTTCTGAAGTTCAAGGCCTCAAATTAGAGAACACAAATCTCTAATCATCTTTAACTTTTTACGTAAAGAGGGCAAACCAATATGCTGATGAGAACAACACACTGAAAGAGGAAGTTAGTGCATTAATGAAGATTAATGAAGATCTTCTGAAAAAGACTTCTGGGCAGCATAATGAGAATATACTGAGTTTGGAAACTAAGAACAAAGAGCTGACAAGAAAAATCTTGAACTTGGAAGATCAGATCGTCCAAATTCAGAAAGCCTCTATTGAAAGTTATGAGGCAAAGATTAAATGTCTGACGGAGGCTAATACTCAGCTTCAAAAGACAATATATGATTTGGAGCAAAAGCATGCAAAAGATAAATCCGAGTATGAGAAATCTTTCACAACGAAGTTCTCAGATTTTTCGAGAAAATGTGCTGATGAGAAGAAAGAAGTTGAGCTGAAATGCGTAAAACTTTCTCAGCAAGTTTCTGCTTTCGAGAAAGTAATCATCCTTGAAAGAGAAAAGTTTGCAAACGAAAAGAAGGCCATTGAACAAAAGAATGTTGGTGTATTCAAAGAAATATCTGGCCAAAGAAAGGATGCTGAGAAGGGATTTGAAGAAGAGAGAAGCATCTTTGAGACTGAGATTAAAAAGCTGACTGCCAAGCTATCTGAACTATCTGAGAAGGCACTAAAAGTGCAGAAGACGAAGTCTGAGTTCACGAAGAAGATTGACCTGCTTGTTAAAGAAAGAGACAACTTTGTATCAACGATTAAAGTGCTTGAAAAGAATGTATCAAGCTCAAATCATAAATTTGTCTCTTCACAAAGGTCAGTTAAATCTTTTGATCAGATTCGTAAAACTAACCTTTTCTATGATAGCAATATAGATGGTTCAAGTACATTCTAAAGAAGAAGGAGACACAAAGAAGAGAAACTGGTCTGGCAGAAGAAACCAGTTGAAGATGAGCTGAAAGAAAGAGAATCGTGTGTACATGCATCTAATGCCAAGAAGAACAAAGCGAGTAAAGGTAAACCTGATCATATCTACTCGAGAGATCAATTACTCAGGTTGTCAGGTAAGAAATACCACTGTTCTTATTGTCGTACACATGATCACATTCACAAAACCAGTGATCATTTCTGGTATGGTTCTTACTCTCTTTCCCCCACAAGAACTGCAACTAACATTCATGGACCCAAATACCAGTGGGTACCAAAGCCGAAAATTTATTCTTTGTTGCAGGCACCTACTATTAAGGGGGAGTAGAAGAACTATGGCTTCTAAGTAAATAAGCTAAGAACCCGGACTTCAACGAAGTTTGGCTTCTGATCACATGACAGATCAGGACCCGTTCTTCAACGTTAAGACTTGGATATTTTGCAAATATCCAGGGGGAGCTTAATAGATCTATATCGTTCTATCATGATTTGAGGGGGAGCTTAAAAGTAAGTATCTTCTAACTCTAGATCTCTGATTGTTTGGAAGACGAACAACTTTCAAGCATGAAAAACGTTTTCTAAAATGTTCAAACCACTTCTGGTTCTCAAAAGATTTTAAGAATGTAGAAGTGTGTCTTTTAAATGTTTTTCAACTTTTGAGCTTTAATGTTTTAACTGACCGTGTGTTTCCAAAGATCAATACTTGCGTATTATCTTGTCCATATACTGTCAAGTATTCATACACACCGGTTCAGTAGTTTATTTGTATTTGTTATTACCATCTCTCATAACGAAACAATTTTTCGATGGTAATACCCTCGTTTGAAATTCAATATTGTTGAGCATCAATCATCATGTCCAAGTTTGTGCTTTCACTGCTAAATTGTTTATATTTGTTCATATAAACAAAATATCCACGTCTTTGATACCCTAACCATTTTATTTGATCTGATTGATACATTGTCAGATTCTCAAAACATTCTCTTGATTTCATTCATCCAATATCTTTGCTTTGAGAAATCTTCAAAGTTAAATTGCTCAAATCTCATGAGCATACATTTTGACAATGTTATCATACATTTTGTGCTTAATTGTACAAGTTAAACTGTTGAGCAAATATTCTTTTTAGGACTTACATGGGATTCATGTGTGAGCTTAAACAGAACTTCCATGGATTCACGTAAACCAGTGTTTCCTACCCCAGAAGTTATCCTAGAGTGCTTGAGGGGTGAGGGGTCATAAATCAAAGAGTGGGGGAGATAACTCATCCGGTTGAGTTTTTCTCATTGTGCTGAGCAGAAAAATGAAAAAGAGAGTTTGGTTAGAAGTGAGCTTTAATGTTAAAAAGAAAGAGGGTGTGAGAACATAGTTAAAAGAATATGAAAACTCTGCACCAACCACTTTCTGAGCCGGGCAGCCACATATTCTGATTGGTTCACATTCTTTGGTGACCATCATTGAAATAGGCACCTAGCCCATGCCAACTCTTGCATTAACCCCACCAACCACTCGTTTCTTTCTTAACAAAGAAATGTTTCATTTTCTTTGGGGACGCAGCATATCTGCTATCTAGTCTTCATTCGGAAGATTTAGATATTGAAAAAGAAGGAAAGTTACCCCACCTTCGCACCTCTTTCATGCACATTGAGTCCGTGTAATATCTGTTGTTGTCTCAATAGTTTACACATTTTTGAGCTTGAGAAAGCTAAGTAGCTTCAATCATTCTACACTTGCACGTACACACAAGGAATGAGTTTTCTTGTCATAACATTCATAGAAAATTCCTTTGTGGTTTTTTTTCGATGATTTAATGGAAGCCCTGGGGGAGTGAACATCACAAAAACTCCTTTCCAATGTACATCCGTTGTACAAAGTGGCTCCGTGCTACTTACAGGCATTCTAACTGTATCATTTGTTGATTCAGGTTTACCATTCCTATTATATCTGAATTTGAAAAGCTTCGGATATATACATTTCATGAATTGACGGATACTCAGATCACAGGTGGGAGAATGTCAAATTATCATAAAGGGGAGATCAAAGAAAGTGCTGAAATTGAAGAAGTTTTGATGATCATGATGCTCACAATCATCAAAAAGGGGGAGAAACAGTTCAATTTCAATGTTTTAAAGAAAGAAAGTTATTTCTGAAGACAGTCTAGAGATCAAAGAGATGAAGATGTTGTTTCATTTTTTTTAGGGATTTGATTTATTGATTATATTTATTCTATCCCGTATCATATGGTGGTTGCTATAAGTCATTTCCTCCTACGAGCTGATTGAAACAATTTCTTAAGCTGAAAGGCTATTCAACTCGCGGTTCAAAGACAGATTATGTGTTTTAAACTGAAGATGCACCATGGAATGTCAAGTAACTCTCACATTATCTTTCTTGTGTGTTGATCCGATGTGATGGAGTTTTTACAGTTGAAAGCTGCTCGATAGTGCATTTAGTCGAGGCTATTGTACATTGAATCTGGTTTCAAAGTTGAAAATATGAAGATCAAGAGCTTTATTCAAGGGGGAGCGTGGAAAGACATGAAGTCAAGCAACTCCAAAGTTCTTCAACGATTCAAGAGGGAAAGAAGATCAAGGCCTGAAGTTTATCAAGTTGTTAAATGCTTTATTCAACTTTAGGGGGAGATTGTTAGGACTGAAAGTCCTATGTGTTGAAAGTGGAATAAAGTATTTATAAGGGTTCGAAATGTAATTAATTAATAGTTGTTTTGTTAGATGGGCCCAAGCCCATAAGCCCATTAGGCCTGCGTGCCTAAGTATTTAAAGTTATTATTTAGTTCATTTGTTAGGTTAGATGTTTCAGTTGAGTCTCATAATTTTACAGATTGCTAGTCTATAGGTTTACATATCCTTATTAGAAATTCTCTCTGTAAACCTGTAACCCTTTGATTGCTTATTAATCATATGACTAGTAGCTGTGACTCAAATATTGTTCATCTTTGATAATATTTGCTGTTGATTGCACTGTACTGGGATCTATAGAACACCTTTCATCTTGCAAAGGACTGTCCCAAAGATCATATTGAAAGAAAGAATCCGAATGACTCTTCATCTTCTTCTTCTAACCCTAAAGGATCCACTTCAAAATGGGTACCAAAGGAATGATTTCTTTGTGATTACAGGTTTTTGAACATCAACAAACATGGTATCTTGACAGTGGATGTTCAAGGCATATGACCAGAAATAAATCTCTCCTGGTTAACTATGTGACAGAAAAGGAACCCACTGTAACTTTTGGTGATAACTCCCAAGGTTCCACCAGAGGTTATGGAACTCTCTCAAATGGTTCCATTAGCTTTAACAAGGTTGCCTATGTGGAAGGACTGATGCACAATCTTCTAAGCATTAGTCAGCTATGTGACTTAGGTTACTTTGTTATCTTCCGAACTGATGACTGTCTCATCACATATAAAAATTTTCACATCATCCTATCTGGCATTAGAAAGGATAATGTGTACATTATCAACATGGGTCAAAAATCTGTTGAAGGGAGCATCTGCTTCATTTCAGAAGATTCAGTTAAGAAGAACTGGCTCTGGGATAAACGTCTTTCTCATCTCAACTTCAAGACGTTGAATGCTCTTTCCAACAAAGATCTTGTTGTTGGAATGCCAAAACTATCCTTTTTTAAAGAGAAGCTATGTGCAGCTTGTGAGAAGGGCAAGCTGACAAAATCCTCCTTCAAAACCAAGCAATGCTTTTCTATCTCCACTCCTCTCCAAATGCTACATATGGATATGTGTGGACTAGTTAGCACTCCTAGTCTTGGAGGAAAAAGGTACATTCTTGTGATAGTTGATGAATTCACACGTTACACTTGGGTATCTTTTCTCAGGTACAAAAGTGACACTAGTGATGAAATCATCCACTTCATCAAGAAATCTAAAGTGCTTAATGGTCAGCTTGTACGATCTGTCAGAAGTGACAATGGCACTAAGTTCAGAAATGCTACCTTGGAAGCCTTTTTCAATGACAAAGGAATTTCTCAAAACTTCTCAACTGTCAGAACCCCACAATAGAATGGTGTTGTGGAAAGAAAGAATAGAACTCTATATGAGGCAACTCTCTCTATGTTAAGTGAATCCAATCTACCTACCTATTTTTGGGTTAAAGCTATTAATACTGCTTGCTTCACCCAAATGAAGAGGCATAACAAAACTCCCTACAAAGTCTTCTGTGGTTGGAAACCAAACATAGGTTTTCTTCATGTTTTTGGCTGTGTCTGCTTTGTCCTTAATGACCGAGAGAACCTTGGGAAATTTGATCCTGAGGCTGATGAAGGGATCTTCATGGGCTACTCTCTCACCTCTAAAATCGAGTCTACAACCTTAGAAGGAAATGCATTGATGAGTCAACACATGTGAAATTTGATGATCAAAAATCATCTTCTCTCACTTGAGATAACAATGAATTAAATGAATGGATAAACTCTTGTGTATGGGAAGATTCTCAAAATCAGCCTTCAGCAAACCAACCTTCTGTTCCTTTTTCGATTGATAATGCTCCTCAAACCAATAACCCATCCTCTTCATCGCCTGCCGAACCAAATCTTTAGATCATCATATCTGACAATCCAGCCGATCCTATTTCTCATATTTTTCCTTCACATGTCACTCCATCCCAAGAACCTACATCTACATTTCTTGTTGAACCTTCCACCTCTCACTCACCCATATCTCTTCCTGCTCCTCTTCCACCAGCTACCAAGTGGACCAAAGATCACCCCATTAAACAAATTATTGGTGATCAACAAGTTGGTGTCCAAACTAGCAGAGGAATCGGCAATATTTGTCTCTATGTGAATTTCCTCTCCATCATCGAGCCCAAGAAAATTGAGGAAGCTCTGGCCGATCCATGTTGGATAACAACCATGCAAGAAGAGATTTCATAGTTTGAAAAAAACAAAGTCTGGAAACTTGTTCCTCGACCTTCAGGAAAGACAATTATTGGAACAAAGTGGGTCTTCAGAAACAAGATGGATGAGGAAGGTACTATCATCCGAAACAAAGCTAGACTTGTTTCCCAAGGATATCGGCAGGAGGAAGGGATTGATTATGATGAAACATTTGCTCCTGTTGCTAAACTTGAAGCAATAAGGATCTTTCTTGCTCATAAAAACTTTAGAGTTTTTCAAATGGATATCAAAAGTGCCTTTCTAAGGATAACTTGCTAAAGAAGTCTATGTAATTCAACCTCCTAGTTTGATGATCCTTCCCATCCAGGCTATGTGTATAAACTAGACAAATCTCTCTACGGTCTCAAATAGGCCCCTCGTGTCTGGCATGACAATTTCTCTGACTTCTTTCTTGCCAACAAATATGCCAGAGGTGAAAATTGATAATACTCTCTTTCTCAAAAAGACCAAAGGTAATATTATTCTCGTTCAAATCTATGTGGATGATATCATTTTTGATGCCACAGATGAAACTCTATGTCAAGAGTTTGCCTCTCTCATGAAAAGTAGATATAAGATGAGCATGATGGGAGAACTTACATTTTTCTTAGGCCTTCAAATAAAACAAACTCTTGAGGGGATCTTTATAAACCAAAACAAATATATTTGTGATCTTCTTAAGAAATTTAATTTTGAAAATTGTTCTCCCATGAAAACTCCTATGACACCACCTCTTAGAATTCATGTTGATCCGGATGGAAAATCGGTTGATGTCACAAATTTTAAAGGAATGATAGGTTATCTTCTTTATCTTATTGCTAGCAGACCTGATATCATGTTTGCTACATGTCTTTGTGCATGTTATCAGGCCAATCCTAAGGAGTCCCACCTGGCCGCTGTAAAACGCATCTTCCGGTATCTCAAAGGTACCATGAATCTGGGTCTTTGGTATCCCAAAGACTCAGGTTTCGATCTAATTGGGTATTCAAATTCTGATTTTGTAGGATCTAAAGTGGATAGAAAGAGCACAACTGGTAGCTGACGATTACTAGGTGGAAAATTGGTCAGTTGGTCTAGCAAGAAACAACATTCAATCTCCACCTCAACCGTTGAGGTCAGTTGGAAGTTGTTGTGCTCAAATATTGTGGATGAAGAATCAACTTCAAGAATATACTCATTTCTACTCCCAAGTCCCAATTCTATGTGATAACTCCAGTGCAATAGCCATTGCAAACAACCCTGTGCTTCATTCAAGATCCAAGCACATTGACATCAGATATCACTTTATCAGAGATCATATCTCAAAAGGTGATCTTGAACTACACTTCATCCCAACTGATTTTCAATTGGCCGATCTCTTCACTAAACCCCTTGATGAAGCTAGATTCAATTATCTAATAGGCTCATTAGGCATGTTAAACTATGAGCCATAAAAAAATCTTTCACCTACTAAAGTCTATTTCAACAGGCTTTCTTACCTCTTTTGAGAAGTAAAAAGGTTTGAACTCTTCGATAACTTCTATACCTGTCGAACCGTCCTTTGGTAGGTCTCTTACCTACCGGCATACTTTTCGACAAAACTACCATCAATACATCTTCGGCATGTCTCATCACCTAACGATCATTGTCTTTTCAGCCTCTCCTTTCTTCGGTAGGTCTTACACCTACCGAAATCCTTCTTCGGTTTGTTAATCCTCTATCTACTTCGGCAAGTCTCTTACCTACCGAACTCCTTTTTTTTGGGCACACATACACAATGTCTTTCGGCAGGTCTTTTACCTACAGAAATCCCTTTTTGGTAGGTGCTTTATCTACCGAAGTTTCTTCAGTATGCCGACGTATTTGGTCTTATCAATACTTGCTTTCAGCACACCGTTGTACTTACCCTATTATCGACTGCCACGTGTCATGATTTGACACATTATGACAGGTACACGACGTTCCCAATCCTACTTTTTCGCTTACAGGTGATGTTTCCACTTCCCCATGATCCCAAAAAACGGCTACCATTATTATAGCCTACATCTAATCCCATAATAATGACCTGTTAATTTTAGGTTATTTTTTTATCGTTTGGATCCCTTCATTTTCCCTCACTATATATATCCCCCTTCTTTTCTTTTCTTATTTTTTTACTGCTTCATCGTCTTCATCGCACTCTCTCTCTCAAAACTCACCTGCAACCTGCAACTTTTCGAGTTTTCATCCATGGCCTCCTCAACTGTTTCCAAACACTCCAAGGCAAGCAAGGGTGTCCCTCTCACCCGTGAATCAACTCTCATTTCACTCCTGCTACCACATTTCAAGGTTCGATCTTGATCCTGCTCATCCGGAGTTTAATCACGTATCACTATTTCTTCAAAGATCCCCTCTCCAATATGCTTTTATTGATACTCCTAAGATGAGAAAAATGCTCCTTGGGAACTTCTGGCTTACTTGCTGTCAGGATCGAATTCTCAACAAGAATTAATTCTCAGAAACAATATCAAAGAAGTTTGCGGAATAACACTTTGATATTCAATGAAACAGTAAATCAACAAAGTAAATATGAATAACAAACTGTAAGCTTTTATTTGATGCTTTGCAGTTACAAGATTACTCACTCAACCTCAATATTGATGAACAGGCTCACCAATACGAATTCTACTTCTCTAGAATTAGGATCTATGCCTTGAGGTTGATTTTCTCTAAAAGAATGAAAAACAAAAGTTATATCTATCTATTCTAAACATTCTATACATATACTGATAAAAAGATAATTACAAAGAATAAACAAATCTTCAGTATATCTTCCATGTATATCTTCTAAGTATATCTTCAGTATATCCAGCTGTAGTACATTCCATCCGGATCTCTTTAGCAGCACTAATAATGCTCAGCAGCATTAACTTCATCTAGCAGCATTAACTTCATCTAGCAGCATTAACTGCAAGCAGTACTAACTACTAGCAGTACTAACTAGCTAAGCAGTACTAACTTTGTTCAAGCAGTACTAACTTTAACTAGCAGTAGTAATTCTACTAGCAGTAGTAACACTTAGCAGTATTAATATTCAACTTGTTCTGGCAGTAGTAACTACACTTAGTAGAATCTTCAGTTCCCAACAATCTCCCCCTAACTTGACTTTTAAAAGAGAAGTCAAGTTCTTCAGATATTCTTCCAGATGCTCTTTTTGATGCTCCCAAAACTTCCAAGATCATGCTCCTAAGTCTGGATTCAGTCCCAAACTCTGATTGATTATCCTCTGAATTAGATACTTGGCCATTTCTGAATTTGGTGCACAACCCAACTTCTTCTTTAGCATGGCATGAACCTTCAGTCTGGTGTGATTATATACTCTATCCACCAGGAAGTATTCTGTGTGATTTCTATCCAAAGTCACTGCATATACTCCACTAGTTTCATATAGAGTCCAACTTGTGACTTCTTTAAACACACTCTTGATGACCTGGTCCACTTCTTCAGGTTTGAACATCATGCATAGATACTCCATCACCAGTTTTGTAAGAGAAATTCCTGGAGTATTCAGATGATCTGCATACAGCTTAATTCCTATGTCAAACATCTCTTCTATATCAGATCTAGAGCATGTTCTGACAATCTTGACCCAAGTGTTGAATACTTCATACTTATCACCCTTCCTCTTGAGTCTGATGTAATCTTTCCCATCCATTGTCAGTACATCCCAGTGAATGATCTCAGGTGGCTTAACTCCAACAGGTTCTGCAGAAATTGGTTCAGGCACTTTGTCCATCACTACCATATATAAGCTTACATCATCTTTGATTGATGACCCTTGCTGACTTGATGACTCAGGTGCCACTTCTTCTTCAGCAACATTTTGTTCTTCTTCTACTCTAGGCTTCTTATCTTTCTTTCTTTTGGCCATCATCTTGGTTCTTTTCAAAGTCTTTTGAACCTGTACTAGAGTAGCTTCCTTCTTCTTTTCTTCCTTTTCCCTTGCCATTTCTTTGATAGGAGTTCCCTCTTCACTTTCAGGGAATGGTTGATTCATATCTATATCATTACTCTCCTTGGCCTTCTTTTCAAACTCTACTCTTTTCTTTTCATTGCTCTTCAGATTCCCCATTTCTTTTTCATAGAGCTCTCTGATTTGATCAAAACTCATCTTCACAAACATTTCTTTCTTTACCCCAATTGCACTCCTCAAGAAAGTTATCATTTTGTTTCTTTCCTGAGTGGCAAGGTAAGTTTGTGAAGGTCTTCTTTTCTTTGCACTTGTATTAGCCATCATAGCCTTTCTCAGACTTATAGCCCTTTGTTTAGCCTTTTCAGTTTCAAGCCCCTTTTGATAGGCTTTATTTAGCTCAGCAGCTAAAGCCTTTGCCATTTCCCTGTCCTTCTCCACCTGAGCTCTTTCTTCTTTTTCCATCTCCTTCTGCATTTTCCTTGCTAAAGCTTCATCTGATTCAACCAACCTTTGCTTCTTGATTGGTTGATCAGATTCCACTATCTTTTCTTTTCCCTTATTCTTTGATTCTGCAGCTTTGTCTTTCTGTTCTGATTTTCTGTCTCTCCCTTCATTTATGACCACTCCCTTTGCTTTGGGAGTGTCATTCTTAGCTTTGATTAGCACTTCAGCTACTTCAATTTCTGTTGGTGTTAACTCTGTTACTGCTGCTTGTGAGGTTTCAGCAGCATTAACAGTTTCTGCTTCTTTTTGTACTGAACCTCTTTCTGTTTCTGCTTCTTGCTCATTCTCCCCCTCAACATTATGTTTTTCCTCTTGCTCCCCCTTAGCTTTGGCATCAGCTTCTGACTCCCCCTTTTTGGGAGCATCAGTCACTGGTTTCCTCCTTCTGAGCACAAATTGTTTCTTCTTCTTTTGCAGAATCAGTTTCCTTACCATTTGCTTCAACTTGATGATTTGTTCTTGTTGTGACAGTACAATGAGTTTTAGCTCTTCTATATCTTTGCCCTGTTTGAGTACATCCATGTTGATGTTGCCCATTGCCTCCATCAATTCATCATAGTTATATCTGTCCTCACCTTCTCCAGGAGTGTTACCCCCTATTGAAGGATCATTGGATCTTTTAGTAGTGGAAGTCTTCTGCCTAGCAGAAGCACTATCCACCCCTGTGGTTTCTTGGCACCAGGGACCTTCAAATGATTGCTCATTCAAAGTTGCCATGGGGGAGGTCTTATTGATGTTACCACTTTCCTCCTCTGTGCTAGCAGGAGTAGTGGCAGCCTCATCACCCATATGCTCTACCTCCTCCTCAGAGAGCACCTCCTTTGGGTTGGGAGACACCCTTGTGGTTTCCCTTTGGATATTCTCTAGGGGAGAATTCTCTCTTAGAGGGCTTAAAGGCTTAGTTGGTGATGGTACAAGAAGGGAAGGAGCCTTCTTTACCTGTTTTCTTTGATAAGTTTGGGTAATTGTAGAAGTGGGCTTATTCAGAAGGGACTGTGGAATTGATTTTGAGAGGGAAGGTTGGGCTTGGCTAGCAGTGGGATGGTCTAATGAGGGCCTTGACCCTGCTGCCATACCTTCAGTGTTTTGGGACACCACCATCATTGTAGAGAACAATGGGGTGTTAACTCCTTCCGAGTCCCCAGCAGATCTTCTCATATTTGAGAAAACCTTGCCTTTTGGGGGTTTAGGTACATATACCCCAACAGGTTGAGGTATATCCGTCAATTCATGGTTAATTACTTCCTGAACAAATCTGGGATACATAAAGAAACTCTTTTTGTTTCCCATATTTGATACAAGATCACTGAAAATCATCTTTGAGAAATTGTACCTTCTGGATGTAGCCAAGCATACCAAAGCATATGCAATTGGACTGCTGAACTCACTCCATCCAGTGGTCTTTTTGGAGATGCAATGCATCAGGGTATGAACAAGAAAACGCCATTGGGGTGAAAACTTTGCTTTTAAAGATGAATCACTATTAACATTGTCCAAATCAAGACAGTAAACATTGTCCTTTCTTGGAGTTCTAAGTAGTATCATGCTTTCATCAACTACCTTGAACCCTGGAGCAAGAATCATACACTCAGTGTTAGTAAATAATATACTATGTTGTTTGTCACAAACCTGTGATACACTTAACAGGTTGTACTTTAATTGATCAACATAGTAGACATCCTCAAATGTCATCTTACCTTTGGTGACATTACCTTTTCCACTTATCTTACCACCAGTAAGATTGTCTCCAAATGCAACATGTCCTCCATTAATTTGCTTGAAATCCTGAAGGCATGACATGTTGCCAGTCATGTGCCTAGAGCAACCACTATCAACATGCCATATGCTCTTTCCCTTGAGCTGTTGGTTGCCCTGCACATTAAATCAATCAATTAGTATGATTGGGGACCCAAGCCAAAGTGATCTTGGGTCTTCCTTTCTCATCAAAGTATTTACATTCCTTTTTAATGAGGTTTCTAAACTCAGAGTACTCTTTATTAGAGTACTTTGCCAATATGATTGGCTTAGCAGAATCAACACTAGAAGCAGTACTAACCTTAGAAGTACTAACAGAGTTAGCAGTACTAACAGATTTAGCAGTACTAACCTTGTTAGCAGCATTAACATTGTTAGCAGTAGTATTACTTCTAGCAGCACTATCATTGTCAGCAGCACTATTTGTGGTAGCAGTACTAACAGTTTTAGTGCTTTTAGGAATCCACATATTGACACTTTCTTTAACAGAATACTTTTTCTTCATGTGGCTTTTAGTTTTAACAGTTTTCTTAGCCACATGGTTCTTTTTAATTTTCTTATAACCAAAGGGTTTTTGCATGAATCTTTGGAAATTCATTCTTTGGTTCATAGGATTGAAATAACAGAATTTTGCAAGATGATTCAATTTGCCACAGATAAAACAAGGTTTTGGTCTATTGATTTTACTCAGATCAACCCCTTGTTTATGTGCCCATTGATTATTCCAGTTTCTTTGATTTCCCCTCTTTTTGTCCTGTTTTTGGGGCTCATTCTTCTTACAAGCACACTGTTTGCAAGGACCTGGATTCACAACTGTGGTCTGTTTATAATGGACCTTACCAGACTTTTCCTCTGTCTTCTCTATGTTCTTGGATTTGATCCAAGCCCTTCCACAATCCTCATTGGTGATAATGTTGTTTTCTATAGAAGTCTCACCACTCACCTTGTTCTTCTTACTCTTGCCAACCTCTTTCTCAGTCTTATCCTCAACAATTACCTCATCTAAGGGATCTATTTCAGTGGCTCCCTCAGGCAAGTCCTTCCTATCTTTGGTGTCTAACAGGTCTGAAGTAGGAGGAATGTAATTGTTGTTATATGGTGGAGGTGTGGCATTATACCCAATTCCTCTTCTTAATTTATCATGAATCTGATTTTGCAGTAAGGAGTCCATTGCTTTAGAAGCATTGGAAAACTTTTCTACATCAAGCTTAACCTTGGTTAACTCCTCTTTCAGTTTTTCACTCTCCTCTTTAGATTTGGTCAGTTTAAGTTCTAAATCCTTTTTCTCCCACTGCCAGTAATTAGTGTCATATGAGTGTTGTAGTTCATTGGCTTGAAAACCTTTGATTTGATCTTCAAATCTCTCTACTATCCTCACATAGTCTTTTATATCCTTTTCTAGTCTCTTCAGATCATCACTCATCTTCTGATTGTGATCCCTGTACCTTTTAACAGTGTCTATGCAAGTTTTAGAGCAGAGATTAGAACTTACCTCAGATGGGAGATCAGATACTTTAGCCATAAGAGCTTGATTCTGAATAGCTTCTTCTGCTTGATCACTCCAATCAAACCCCATTCCTTGTTGAGAAACAAGGGCTTGAGCAGAGTTTCTGTTGTTATTGAAGCTTCCAGATTGAGCTTGTTGATGGTTGTTGTTGTGAGACATTCCACTTCTGCATTCTCTAGCAAAATGTCCCTTCAGATGGCATTTGTAGCATTCTACCTTTGATTTATCAAACCCTGCTCCATCTTCTCTTCTTTGTGAGAAGTTGTTTCTTCCAGTCCTCTTTATAAACTTCTTAACCCTCATGGAGAGCATGGCCATCTGCCATTTAATATCCATCTCTTCCAGATCATCAGGATGAAGTTGTTCTAAGTCATCATTGATCAGAGAAGAATTTCCATGATTAGAAAGAAGAGCTTCAAATACATAATCAGTGCCTTTATCTAAATTTGATCCATTAGCAGCATTAACTGATTCAGGGTTAGCAGTAGAATCAATTGATGCTGATAGGAGTGCAGCATTATGAACATATCCAGAAGGCTTCTTCTTTGCCTCCACCTCAGCTTCAAATACTCTAAGATCATTGTACAGATCATCAAGTTCTTTGTCTTCCAACCGATCATTCTGTCTGAATGACACAGTGTACATGGTCCATTCATCTCCAAGGGACCTTAAGAACTTTCTGTTCACATCATCTTGATCAATCTGTACTCCCATAGTAGCTAGTTCACCAATTAGTTTATTAAACCTGTCAAAAGTTTGAGTCATGGACTCATTCTTAGTTGAGATGAAGTTTTCATACTGTTGTTTTAAAATTGCCTTTTGATTTCTCTTGGTACTTTTAGTACCTGAGAATCTCTTCTCTAGAGCATTCCAGAGCATCTGTGCATCAGTACAATTGCAGAATTGGTGTTGATACTCATTTGGAATGGCCAAGAGCAGTGTGCTCAAGGCTTTCATCTCTGTCTGTCTTGATTTCCTGTCTGTATCTGTCTTTGGAGGAGTTCTTTTGCCATCTTCACCAATCTTTCCTCCATCAGATGGGCCATTCTCAATGATGTCCCACATAGAGTAATCTGTGAGGAGAATATATTGCTTGATTCTGATTTTCCACATGTCAAATTCATTGGATCTGAGCATTGGAACTTTTGAGACCAAAGTACTGCTTGATTCTGTAAGATTTTCCATGATGAATAACTGTTTCTGAGAGAATTTAGCTCTGATACCACTTGTCAGGATCGAATTCTCAACAAGAATTAATTCTCAGAAACAATATCAAAGAAGTTTGCGGAATAACACTTTGATATTCAATGAAACAGTAAATCAACACAGTAAATATGAATAACAAACTGTAAGCTTTTATTTGATGCTTTGCAGTTACAAGATTACTCACTCAACCTCAATATTGATGAACAGGCTCACCAATACGAATTCTACTTCTCTAGAATTAGGATCTATGCCTTGAGGTTGATTTTCTCTAAAAGAATGAAAAACAAAAGTTATATCTATCTATTCTAAACATTCTATACATATACTGATAAAAAGATAATTACAAAGAATAAACAAATCTTCAGTATATCTTCCATGTATATCTTCTAAGTATATCTTCAGTATATCCAGCTGTAGTACATTCCATCCGGATCTCTTTAGCAGCACTAATAATGCTCAGCAGCATTAACTTCATCTAGCAGCATTAACTTCATCTAGCAGCATTAACTGCAAGCAGTACTAACTACTAGCAGTACTAACTAGCTAAGCAGTACTAACTTTGTTCAAGCAGTACTAACTTTAACTAGCAGTAGTAATTCTACTAGCAGTAGTAACACTTAGCAGTATTAATATTCAACTTGTTCTGGCAGTAGTAACTACACTTAGTAGAATCTTCAGTTCCCAACACTTGCATCTACGATTCCTCATCTGAGACTGTTTCTGCCTCCATTTTTACTGATTCGGAGAACCCCGACGTTACTTTTGGGGTTGAAGATGTCTGGGAAGCTCTTCAACTTCCAACATATTCTCCCTACAATGAATTCCCCATTGGTCATGAACATGAGGAGGTGGTTGATGCACTAAATTACCTCTCGGAAGGTAAACACAAGGGTATTGGCACTCTCCTTCAAAAAAATATGGGAGACGTTTGGAACTTCTTCTTTTCTCATTTGATTCACTGCTTCTCCCACAAGTCCTCTGGGTGGGATCAATCTCCGTCATACATGACTCAGTTGGCCCATGCATTGATGTTCGTCCGTCGGATCGATTTTGCAAGGTATGTGTTCAACTCCATCATCAACGTCACCTCTCCACCTCGCGCACCTCAGGTGGCCCTGCCGAGGTTTCTTTCTCTCATCATCAACCTAAAGCTGAAAGATGATATAGCTGTCGATGCCTACCTCCCTCAACTGAAAATTCTCTTCGATGTTTCGGTTGCTAAGGTCGGCAAGTTAGTACCGAAAAAGGGCCCCTCCTCAACCAATAAGCCACTGACTCGAGGTATGTTATCCTTTCTTTCTGCTTCCAATCCGTAATGGGGTGCACCTGTGGACTTGGGTGCCGGCCTCATCAGCCATTGGTCACTCCCGTTTCGGTGGCCCCTACTCCCGTTCCCTAAGCTAAGACCATGGCCACCAAAAAGAAGAAAACTAAGGCCACTGGTCCCTCCGCACTTGCCTCCATGACTCTGCCTCCGAAGCAACCTTCGGAGGCTACCCAAGTCACACCCCATTTTTCTTATTACAAACGGAGGAGCTCTAAATCCCCTTCCAAGTCTCGTTCTAAGAGTCTTAGGAAGCCCCATTCGGCCAAGCCACACACACCACCTACCGATTCTCAAAAATCGGTAGATGTTGAAATTTTCTTATTAGGGCTAAGGGAATCTGCTACAGCCAAACCACCTCCTCCACCCCTTCTCTACAAGGCACGGTTGTACACACGAGGACCCCCTCTAAACCTTCATCAACATATTCTTTGGTTGATGAAAATGACTTGGACGCCTCCTTGGTCCAAGGTTTCTCATCTCCACCACTCTGCTTTACACCCGGGACAGGTCCTAAAGATATTGCACGATCCAATGAAGGATCGGTCATTCTAGAGGCCGGTTCTGAGGATCCTGATAACTTTC
Organism: Arctium minus; assembly: GCA_954870635.1. Taxonomy (NCBI): domain Eukaryota; kingdom Viridiplantae; phylum Streptophyta; class Magnoliopsida; order Asterales; family Asteraceae; genus Arctium; species Arctium minus. The sequence continues at coordinate 129,028,048 of OX941080.1, read as the reverse complement.
TGGATTTTCTATTTGTTGACACAGGTTCTGGGTCTGAATCTCAGAAATCCTATGAAAATGTGGTCATACGAGATCCTTCCCTAGCTTCTAGTAAAGAGGTTTCTCCTCAGCCTTCCCCCCCAACCAACCCCCAAACATTCAACCCCAAAATCTACCCCTTCAGCCTCACCCATAAAATCTCCTCCTCATTCCCCTCAAGCCTCCTCATCCAAATCATCCTCCTTCCACTCTTCCCCTGACCTTTCCCCTAGCCGACCACATCTAGCCCCTTACCAAATTCTCCCTCACCACCCACCTACCCCTCCCACTCATCGACCAAGCAACTCTTCGGAAATCCCTTCCTATTTGCCGAACCTCCCTCAAAATCCCATACTCATATCCCTGAGATGCTTGCCGATATTCTTGACACAAATTGGCAACACCGATTGCTTGGTGCCTAATTTGCAACTCTGTATGAGGAGTTCGGTCGTTTCCTCCCCCACACTGTTCATCGTGTCATTGTCCTGGAACAAAACTCTATCCGGGATACGCAGATCTCCCGTGACCTAGATTTCAAAAACACCCACATGACCGAAATCCTTAAGCTTCTCAAGGATCAGCATACCGAGCATCACTCGGTCCAGACTGGATTTTTCAACTGCATGGAAGCCATGAAACAGGATGTTACTATTTTTGGCCGTTCCTCTAAGCACCTCAATAGGAGACATCAATAATCGGTTGGACAAGATTATCTTCGATAATCTCAACCTTACCTTGTCCATTGTATCTCTCAAGGCTTCATCTAATGCAAGGGACAAGAAGGTTGCTTCTCTGAAGACCAAGGTCCTCTCCCAAGACTTGGTAAATGAAAAGATTCTGGACTCGCTTGTCTGTCTTCATAAAACGGTCGACGATCTTCCTGAGTCGGTTGCCAAATCTCGTTCAGAAGAATCGGATATTAATCTGGGTGATGCAGCCTTCGGTGATGAAGACTGGGATTGTCTTCGCCGAATTAATCGGTGATGAAGATTGGGTAAATGAAAATATTCTGTACTCGCTTGCCTGTCTTTATAAAACGGTCGACGATCTTCCTGAGTCGGTTTCCAAATCTCGTTCAGAAGAATGGGATATTAATCTGGGTGATGCAACCTTCGGTGATGAAGACTGGGATTGTCTTCGCCGAATTGATCGGCATGTAGGTCATGTGTCGACCAATGTTGGGGTTTCTTCTCCGTCGGCCGCTAAGGGGATAAACCTGTTGAGGGGGAGTATCATACCCCTCATATCATAATTTCCAGCATCCAACACGAAGAAACCGACAGATCAGCTCCAACCGATCTGGCCGAAGGTGAGGTCACCGACTGATCATTTGCAGCCGATCAGGTCGATGTATCTAAGGGGGAGTCGAAGAAATACAAAGGCAAGAAGAAGCTGACACCCAAGGAAGAAGCTGCCGAATTAAAGAAATTTAAGGAGGCAAGAACCAAACGCTCCTCGGATGTTCTAAGGCTACAACCTCCCTCAATGATAACTTCTCAATTTGGGATATCGATCGAGGAATTGAAAGTGTCCAAACAAGCTCAAAAAGCCTTCGATGAATCAAAAAAGCTTGCTCGGAAAATCACTGAAGAGGAGGCTGAGAAGGCACATATTTCAGTTGATGCTATCGGGGCTCAAAATCTGGAGCTTGGAAACCTAGAGAAATCAGCAAAGAATTTGAATAGCACAAGGCTAAATGCATTCGGTGGTACATAAAATCTCTCACTACCCGACGACAAAACTCCCCAATCATCGGTGTCAAAGTCTTAGGGTCTATAAACCCAAGTGACTCCATATGGATGAATATTTCAAGGGAGGATGGAACAAGTCAAACAGACAAGTTTGAATGGCTTAGAGTCTATGGTGTTAGTGATTGGTTTAAAATCTTCAAATTTCTGAACAAGAGTAGGAGTTCCTTCAAAGCCCAAGTTGAAGATTTCATTTATGATCTTCAGAAAAAGATGAAATCCTACCGACTAATGTTCCGAATCGAGCACTTTCCTACCGAACAAGAGTTTATTGATAAAGTCAAGGCTGACCAATCCTCTTCCTCCTCCAAGACGAAGCCTCGGTCGGCGAAGAAAGAAGGAGTCTTTCAAGCAATGGCCAAGGAAAGGTTCCAAAAACCTCCAACCTTGACCTCTCTATGCCGACCTTAGTGCCTCAGCCTTCAACAACCATCATCCTCGAGCCTGTATATGGGATTTTCTTCAACGATTGCCTCGACCAAATTCGCTTCTTTAGACCAAACCAAGTCCTCATTGCCGACAACCTCTTTTTATCCGGGATTCTCCAGATCATACCAATTGGTGACCATGCAGTGGTTCTCTTCCAAGTTGTAACCGATGAACTAAAGAAGAGGGATTTCATTCAAGGTCATCCTTTTGAAGAATCTTAGATAGTCTATCTTTAATTCTATTGTACTTGAATTTTTTCTTTGTATTGTAATCTTTCTTATAAGATTAATACTAGTAAAATTTTCTTTTAGTAAATAGCGTGTATAGTTCATTCTTTCATTCATTTTATACTTGTAAATGTCGGATACTCTAAAAAATACAAAAAGAAACAAAAAGAATGGCCTATATGAAAAAGAACCCAAAAGAGTAAAATAGGGTCAAAATGCATTATTCATTAACTGTACTTTTTTGCTTAAGTATGTGATGTCATCATCAAATAGGGGGAGATTGTTGGGTCATCAAAGATTTGAAGATGACCTCCCCTTCGGTTTGCTATTTCGTATCTGTAATATGTTGTACATCTCCATACGCAGTTTATCTTAACGTTCTTTGTAATAACTTAGTTGTGCTTCAAAAGATCGGTGAAATTGAAGACCAACCGAACTCAAAAAGAAGTGTAACCTCTAATACAGATTATAACACCCGTAATTTTCGGTAAGTAAAGGCCACCCGGACGTTTTTGTAACTTGGAAATGGTAGGATTTTGTTTGGAAACCATTATTTAGTCCCTTAGAGTATTGGGAGTGTTGGCATTGAAAAAGTCGAGTTTCGGAGCTTGGTACGGGCACGACTACAATGCCTGGCGACTATGACAGTGTCATAGTCGCACCTGGCAAAGTAGGAACAAAAATCTAAACATGGTGGAGGGTGTGCAACAATGACCAGCGACATTGCCCAGGGCATTATTGCATGACAATGTCACACCAGGGGGTGTGAAGGCTGTTAAAATCGGGATTTCAGCCGTTTTTCTCATTTCTCACATCTAAACTTCTCCTTTTCTCTCCCAAAATGTTCCTCCACCTTCTATTATGAACTCTAACCAATTTTGGGGATTTTCCAAAAATATCAAAGTGTTCCCTCTCCATATTATGTTAATGGCTTCATCTCTTGATGCAACCTAATTAGGCTCTCACCTCCAACACTAGAGATTTGGGGTTTATTAGGTTTTGCCCAAAACCTAAGTAGTAAATTCATCCCCTCCATTTCTAATCTTCTTTATGAGTTATAAACACTCCATTGATGATTTCCTAGTATTATATTTATCCAATTTTGATTTGGATGATTTTGGAGAATTTGGGTTGGCCAAATTGGGGTTTTGGGGTAAAACGTTTGGGGATCGATTCTAAACGATTGAATATCTATATTTATGGTTGGAAATGTATGGATCTAGGTTTTGGAGGTTTTGGCTTGGAAGATTCAAGTTTCTTCAAGGAGGCTCTAAGAGCATCCACAATGGTTAAGTCATTTGATGACTTTTTACTTTAGCCACATCATATTTCCACTACTTCTATTTAAGAAAAACCTATCTTTAAAAACCCTCTCCAACGCAACCAACCCTCTCCAAAGAATTTTTGTATTTAATAATTAATTTTTTATACATAAAAACTTGGAAAAAGTTATAACATCAAAAGCTTATTGGAGACTAAGTCATTTTTCAAAAACCTTTTAAAAAGTCTTCATGCCCAATGTTATCAAGTCATTGTAAAGAATTTTTGTAAATAGTAAAAAGTCTTAATAGCTTATGCATTGGAGATGCTCTAAGTAGGGTAAAATCTATATTTAACCCAAATCTAGCAACGTGAGTTCAAGTTGATTTGTGAAAATGTTGTACATACCAAAATGTATATTTTAAAGTATTTATATGTTTACATGAAATTATCATTTGTTGAGTTATTTGGTGGGTTTAATTATTTGATGTGTAAGGCTTTTATAAACCTTGTAAAACCCCCACTTTTGGGACTTTTGGGCATGTTGATAAATAAGCCATGAAGGAAAATGCTTTCATAATGCATTGCATGAATGAGGATTATTTGGTAAAAATGCATTTTAGTGTTTGTTGGAAATATGCATAGTTTGTGTTATGAGATGTTTTGGAAGCATCAACGTGCTAGTTATTGGCCGGCTTTGGTCATTCCCGACCTTGTTAACATTTCAGAAACTATACATCATTTGGTTTTGGGGAAAAGACGTATTTCAAGTATTTTGATGGGTAAAACTTGAGCATTGACAATTTTAACGAGTTATTTTATTGGTATAAGTCCTTGGGTGTGAATGCACTTTTAGTGTGTTTTGGGAGAAATGTTTAACCTTGTGTAACGTTGGTCGAGTGTGTTTTATGGCATTTTATTGCTTTTAACAATGAGTCCTTTGGTTGTTTGAGCCTGTGGCTCGTTATTTGATTATGATTGGGTCTTGGGGGCATTTGTCCAGTTTTGATAGCTCAAAGTAGAGCTTTAGTCATAAATTATGATTATTGAGGTTTTACATATTTTGAGTGTGTGTGTCATTCAATTGGGGTCAAGTAATTGTTTTATCCCTGTCTGCTATGGATCAATGAGCACTTTAATCATTTTGTCCGATGATGGAACGACTAGTTTTTCACATTGCGACACGTTAGGCATCGGATGTGGTGTAAGTCCTTCGTGCAAGTATCTATGGGTGTACGTTGAAAGATGTCGAGCTCGATACTTTAGTTATTTTGTCCGATGGTGGAACGCTAGTTTTCCCCATTGCGGCGCGGTTAGGCATCAACGGTATGGTGTAAGTCCTCCGTGCAAGTATCTATGGGTGTACGCTGAAAGATGCCAAACTCGATACTTTATACCGATATAACCATGTAAATGGTGTTAATAACATAATGTGTGGCTTACTTTGTGTCTGTCACATTATATGGAATCGGGTATCCCCCATCCCCGAAAGGTGTTGTTTTCGGTTTAGGGCTTTAATATTTATGTTTTCAGTGATGTCTTTTATGAGTGGATTATTGTCCATAATTTTGTGTGTGGAGTATTGCGCCCCACTCATGTTTTGGATGTTTTGGGATATGAAATTTTATTCATGTTTTCACAAATTGGAAGTCGGTTTTACTCTCGTTTTGAGTGAGTTTTGGGGATGCATCATTTTATAAAGAATATTTCATATTGAGGTGTTCATCATCGAAAATGCATAATGTTGGAGAACAATTTGTTTCCATATTTAAAGTAAATCATTTTGAAAGGCTATGATTTAAGTTGTATTCTTTTCTTTTAACAATATATTTATCCATGTTGTAAAACTCTTGAACTCACTAGGTGTTAGCCTAACCTTTTATTTGTCAGCATGTGCAATAGGTCCCGGTTGGGAATAATCTAGTTACTCAGTGAAGAGATAATTACTAGTTGTGCACCCGAGGAGTGAATATCTTGACGAAGTCTTCCGCATAAGGTTGGGCAGAGCAACTTATATTCGGGTTAAGTAACACCCAACTTCAGTTTAGTTCTTGTGTATAATTGGAGTTCGTAATTGTTGAGGTTATTTATCGAATTCTATATTTGAGGCGTATTGAGTTTGATTTGTAAGAAAATGTGTTGTCTTTATTGGATGTTATATCAAAATTTTTATTAGTTGCTCTTACCAATTTTGAGGGTGTTACACGGATCAAGACAAGCTTCATGATCACTAAGTTATCACTGCCGAAGATGTGCTCATCTATCGGCAGACTGAACACCTGCCGATTGGTGTATGCTTGGTCGGCAAGTTCCTTTCTACCGACTCCTCTCCACCACACTTCCTTGTCGAACAACATCACAAGTTCGGCTAGTATCTTCAGTAGTCAAATCATGTTGATTTGACTAGACCCCTTCTCTCTACAATTCTTGTTTTACTTTTTTCTTTACTTATTGGGACCAACAGTTTCTACCTAGAGTGTTGCCTTCTATTAAGTGACAGTGTTTTAGATGTTGATAAGCCATTGGATTTTTCCTTCCTACGTCTTCTCTTTGGTTTAACTGTTGTTTTTCTCTTACTTAACTTTCTTTTAAGCAAATGATGGCGCAAAGTTCTCGGAGAAGATGATGTTGACAATCAAATTAGAAAATTTATGGTTGAACCATCTCAGAGTCAAGACTATGAGATCGGTGATGGAAAAACCAGTATAGTTGTTATGGCATGTGCACTTTTAGAACAGGTCGATTGGCTGTTGGAACACTGAATCATCACATCCATGTTGGCGATTTCAAATATCTTCAAGGATTGTAGTTGATCATTTAGAACAAATCGTACATAAATTTGATCTCGGTGCTACAAATATAGAACCTTTGTGTTGGTCTCGAAGGTGCTTAACAAGTTTGTAGAAGGGGGGGGGGGGTTGAATACAAACATTGAATTTTAAAGTTTAATAAATTGTTTATTGATAAATCAAATTACAATTTACAAGTTCGTTGCAGAATAAGATTAAGTAGAACCTAATCCAAACAAACTTAAGAATATATAAGAAGGATTGCACAAGAATTAGAGAATGGGGGATTAGGAGAGTATAGAAAACAAGGGTTTCTATATTTTTAGAAAGATAAAGGCTTAGGGGCACAACTCAGATGGAGTTGTAATCTTTCTATTTATACTCGATGCATTAAATGCATGGCAGAGCAGTTTACACGTGTCCTTCATTGATTGGTTGCATGGGTCTGACTTTAGGATACATGCTTTCGGTCGTATGATGAATAGTGTAGTTTTCAGAGTTGTTGTACGAATTGCTGTAGAGGTATGTCTGTTTTTGACAATCGTACGATGTGTGAAAGGGTAAGACAAAAGAGACTTGAGGCATAAGCTAATTGATCGTCAATCACTGAATATCTCTTCCTTCAGAGATATAAAGAAGTTCAGCTATCGCTGAAGCTTTTCATCAGGTTTCTTCGCGTGTGTAGATTTGTCTTGGCTTCGCTGAGCATCAGGTCATGAGTAGACTTGTCTTTGTTCAGAAGCTTTGTCTTCGATTCAGTAGTGAACATCTTTTGTCGCGAAACTTGTCTTCATGGATTACGTCTAACTGTTTACATGAGAAATTATCAGCGATACTGAAGATACTCAGTATTTGATCGCTGATAGTAAAACACTTATACATATGAATGTTTACAAGAAGGATCATCAGTGATAACTGAACAGACTCAGTATGATTGTTGATGATGAAACACTTATACATAATGTTAAACGTAATTTTCACTAAGTATAGAAAAGGATCATTATCAAATAACTGAGAGAGTATGGATCAACTCCCCCTATTTGATGATGACAAAGTAACTATGAAGAAAATTACTTTAATGTCAAAATAAAGGATAATCAGGACTCATAACATACACGTCCCAATTACTATTTTGAAGGATCTTTTACAGTACTGATGGAGTTAAGTACTTCACTAAAAGTTTTCATTAATTCAAAGAAAGAATTACAAGAGAGATGAAAATTTTAAGTACAAGTGAAGAACTAACTACTGTAAGTCTAACTAACAGATTACAAGAAGTAAGAAAAAAATCTATCAGTTATCTAGATAGGATTGTAGGACCTTGATCATGTAATCAAGTACTTGTTCTTCTTTTTTCTTTCGATCAGCTGATTCTTGTCTGATGATTGTTTTGATCGGTTCAGATAGAGGAGAATAGGTACACCATAAGCACAAGAGATCCTTGAGATGATTGAGAGGAAAAATAGGGATCTCAGAGACTCTTTGGAATCTGAGTTGTCCTTCATCATCATTGAAGAAGACTCCAAAAGTATTTTTTAGCACTTGTCCTGCGATGAATGGTCCACCAGGAGGCAGGGATAGATCAAGAACTGAGAGATCAGGAGGAGGCTCGAACAGTACTTCTTTCGAGAACTTGATGCGGGTGTCATGCTTGATTGCAGCGATATTATCAGAGGAGGAGGAGGCAAGCTTTCTTTTGGGTTTCTTTGGCTTTGGAGGAAGAGTGGAAGGTACCTTAAGTACAACAGTGACTCTGTTGATGAGGGATCCAACAATACCTTCAACATAGCCTCTGTAGGTTGACTTTGATTTCTTCAGCGCTTCCTTGAACTCTAACCATTCCATGTAGCCAAAGATTTCAAGTCTTGATACGAACATTGCCTTTAAGCTTCCATCCTCTCTAGTTATCTCTAGTGTAACTGATGTTCGATCCTTCTTCTTTCTCCCAGAGATAACAACGACTATGATCTTAATTGGGTCAGAGAGATAATCGATCTTCTATTTACACCATTCAAGTGTTTTATCGCTGATCTCTTTTTCTTTTAAGCGCTCCTCTTCAATCTATTGTAGTAGTACAGCTTGAACCTTCACTGGATTTTTCGTTAGTTTCTTATCTTTAAACTGAGAAGACTAAACCTTGAGAGCTAGAGTCGCATCTTGTTGGCATTCAACAATCAGCTTCTCAGCTCTGACAGATTCTTCGATCTCCGCTTGGGTCAGGAAGTCAAACTCTTTTTATGAGGATTGAAGAGGGATAATTAGCCGCTAACTCTCTGGGTGAGAGATCATCTCTGCTCTTCTTTTATTCAGTTCCTCCTCTGACCATTGAGCTGGTCTAGAGGCCTTCATGGATGGTGCAGGGATTCTTCTTCTTCTTCATCTTCATCTTCATCAACCTCATTTAAAGAGATTGGGATTATTTGATCTTCAGCTGATGGAGTTGGTATTATTTGAAGTTCAGTTCTCTTAAGCAGGGGAGAGAACTAACTGATCAAAAAGGAAAAAGGAGTTAGTGTTTATTTATAGAAGAAGAAATATAAAGGCTAGAATCAGAGAGGGGTTTGGTAGGAAAAGAAGGAGAGAGGAACAAGGGATAGGCATATCTGAGAAGGATTCTCCCCTTCGGATGGTGAAACAAGTTTCAGGTTTCCCTCGGCAGCTATTCCCGTCTTCTTGCCTTGGGATGAGGCACCTGAAGCTTCCTTCCTTCTCCCCCTGCTTCAGAAAGAACGATGACTTTGACAACTGGTGGTGATGAGGCATTTGTAGTTGAGAACCAAAGAGATTGGCCCTCTTCATCATCATCTTCATCATCATCAGCAACATTGTCTTTCTCTTGATCAGGGAGATCAAGATCTTCATCTTCTTCCTCTTCCTCTTCTTCTTCATCAACTAGAACTAGTGAAGAAGAGGGAGGGGCTCGAACTTCTGCCGCTGAAACCTCAACGACCTTCTCCGTTTCTTGAACCTCAGCTGCAACTATATTTTCTTCATTTGATTTCTCTCCCTCTTTGTCAGCATTAGATTGGGGGAGTTCAGTAGCAGGCTTAGAACGGACTTCAGCCTCCAAGCGATCTAGAAGATCTTCAATAATAGGAATTTCTGAAGTAGTCTGATGAATGAATTCAATAGCGACATTCAACGTTGTACGATCATTATATTTGAACGAAGGTGTAGGTGCAGGAGCTGGTTCATTCCTCTTGTTCGGGATCTGAGTTAGTAGGCCTATGCAGGCATCGATCTTTGTAGAGAGATCCCTAACTTCAGTTTGCAGAGTGCCAAATCGTCCCTGTATAAGTTCAACTTGTTGATAATTAACCACCAAGTCCTCCTTCATTTTGACAATCTCTCCCTGGAGAGCCGTGATCTGAGAAGCTTCAGCCTTAGAAGTAGAAGCAGTTTTAAGTATTTTTAGCTCCCCACCAGCTTGGTTGACAACGCTGGTGTTGGTGTTGATGGATGGGGAGAGAGAGTCCACTTTGTCAGTGAGTTTGTTGATGCTGGCGTTAACAGTACCCAAAGTAAGACCTGAAACAAAAGTTAGTGGTTGAGCATAAGGATGCTCAGGCTTATATGGAGAGGTGGGAGAAGTGTATATGGGTTTAGGAGTACCTGATAGATCAAACATATTATAAAGTTTCATGTCTCCTTCAAAGTTTGGAGGATGTGTTTGAGTACCAGGTCCTATGTGTGCAACATTAAGAGATTGCTGCGAATTGTTGGGAGGGTTAACAACCAAAGAAATAGTAGAAGAAGAAGGAGTAATAGGGATAGAAGTAGAGATAACACTTGTGATAGTAGGATTTACCTCAGTTTGTGGAGCTTGAGGAACTGAGAAAATGGGTGTTGTCACAGGTGCGGTGTCAGCAGTGGTCATCACTGACACGGTTGATGTAGCAGCTGATGTGGAGGAGATACCCACAAAAGCATCTAAAGTAGTTTGTTGAGAAACTACTTCAGGTATTGTTCTCGAAGGGGTTGACTCCTTGGTCTTTCTGGCCTTTTTAGAAGGACCAGAAAGAGCAGTTGATGGGCGTTTGGAAGGGGTGGTAGCAGCAGGGATAGCAGAAGAAGGAACCTTTTGCATAGCCACTGAAGTAGAGGAGTGGAGAGAGAGGCGAGAACGTAAGGTAGACAGACTTACCTCGTTGTCAACGGGCTTGATCTCCAGTGCTCGTTGGCCCACCTTTGAGAAAGTACCGTCATTGGAAGCAGGGTACTTCTTAGCGTAGAGAAAGTGGAGATAAGCACATATGAAACGAACATATGGGATCTTGGAATCCCTCTCAGTCTTCTAGATCGTCAAAGATCTCTCCAGCATAGTCGAAATGTTTTCCGACTATCACTGAGTAACCCATCTGGAGCTGCATCTTACTGGCCTGGTCTAGTGACCCTATCTAGCCACTCATACTTTGAATGATATGAGTAAAGATATAGTTGATTTGTGAAGGCATGTTTGCCTTCTGAATCTTGGTCAGCTTTTTGTTTGGAATCTGGGAGCGAGGCTTGTTGTCCCATGTGTATTCCATGTCATCCAAAAATCAGATGAGCTCAGCGTCAGTTGGAAGAGAGTCGAAGCCAGCGTTGGTCTTTGCAGGGAGTCTTAGAGCCTTGCAGAGACCAAAAGTTGTAAGAAATCCATGACCCTATTTAGTAGCGAAGGAGATGGCAGGGACCACTTCACCTTTCTTGTTTGTCACAATGGTCGTGTCAACTATGAACCAGAATTGTTGAAGCAAGGTCTTAGATGGTTTGGGATCCACAGTGAGAGCATAAGCAATGCATGATTGCTTCAGAAAAGTTGCGGTTTCCACCAGATGTGGGTACTTGTCAGCTTCAAAGTCCAACCGAGCCAGGTGGTTGTTCTTTGAGATTTCAGGTTCAGTGATGGTGAACTTCACATTCTTTGAAGCAATGAGGCTAGCTTGGGCCATTTCTGAATAGAAGAAAATAGAGTAGAATAAAGGATTTACAGTCTAAAAACAATTTATAATATTTTACTAGTTTCTCTTTTGAGAAACAAAACATAGAAAAACAAAGTTGTTTTTAGAGTAAGTTTGAATCAAAAGAAATGATTTTAAATGGAAGAAACACTTTAAAGTCCAAAATAAGAGAATATTTAGGATTTAAAAGTGTTTTTAAGATGAAAGAATGGGAAAAACAAAAACCTGATAATTTTGAAGTTTTGAAGAATAGTGTTTTTCTCTGCTTGAATTCCTTGAGAGCTTTTTCTTGCATAAGAAGTTTAAGAGAGGGAAAAAGATAAGAATAAAAAAAGCCATTCCTTTTATATGAGGAGAGAGAAGGAATGAGGCGGGAAAACAAATGCTCATCATAACATAGACACGTCTTACGAAGTTGATTGGATAGAAGGGCAACGGACGAACGTGTCAGAGAAAAAGGCATGTCATGGATTGTCGATTCATATGACGTCATAGGAGAGAGAAAAAACGTTTCATTTACCTTTTAGAAAGTATCTCTGAAGAAAAGTCAGAGATAGGTTTTCTTTTGAAAGAATCTCTGATAGAAATTCAGAGATAATTTTTCTCTCTAAAGGATCACTGATGAGAAATATCAGTGATAAAATTTGTTTATCAAAAAAGCTTTTAATCACTTGAAGAAAATCAGTGATTGAAGATTTGATTTTTGAAAAACGTCTTACTGAAAGATATATTCAGTGATAGAGATTTAGAAAACATACCTTAGAGTTAGAATATTTAATCAAATATTACATGATGAAGTGTAACATATTATCACTGACATAATGCTTGAGAGCTAAAGAGTTAATGTTCAAGATTCAACATTCCAAGCTCACTGATGAGAAAGTTAAATCTTGTCTCATCAAGAGGTTTGGTGAAAAGATCAGCAAACTGATAGTCAGTTGGAATTAAATGAAGTTCTATGTCACCATTCATCACATGATCTCTAATAAAATGATATCTTATTCTATGTGTTTCGTCTTTGAATGTAGTAATGGATTGTTTGCTATAGCGATGGCACTAGTGCTGTCGCAATAGATTGGAATCTTTGATAGCTGAAGGTCATAGTCTAATAGTTGATTTCTCATCCATAAAACTTGAGCACAACAACTTCCAGCGGCCACGTATTCAGCTTTAGCTGTGGAAGTGGACATTGAATTTTGCTTTTTACTTGTCCAACTTACCAGTTTCCCTCCTAGAAGTTGACATCCACCAGTGTTGCTGTTTCTATCGAGTTTGCAACCTGAAAATCACTATCTGAATATTCAGTTAGATTGAACCCTGAATCTTTGGGATGCCAAAGACCGAGGTTTGGAGTTCCTTTCAGATATCTGAAGATTCGCTTTATAGCGATCAGATGGGATTCCTTGGGTTCAGATTGATAGAGTGCACAGAGACATGTAGGGTACATGATGTCAGATCGGCTCGCTGTAAGATACAACAGGGAGCCTATCATTCCTCTATAGGTAGTGACATTAATAGGTTTCCTGTTGGATCCTTGTTTAATGTCAGAGGAGGTGCCATAGAAGTTTTCATCGCTGAAGTTTAAGTGATATCAAACTTCTTCAACATGTCTTTAACATATTTACCTTGGTTAATAGATGTACCTTTTTCAGTTTGCTTGATCTGAAGTCTAAGGAAGTAAGTTAGTTCACCCATCATACTCATTTTATATTCTTTCTTCATTCTTTCAGCGAATCGAGTACACAAAGATGGGTTAGTAGAACCAAATATAATGTCATCGACATATATTTGCACAAGAATAATGTGACCTTTTATATTTCTGAAAAACAAAGATTATCAATTTTACCACGTTCAAAATTTTCAGAGATAAGAAAATATGAGAGAGTGTCATACCAAGCACGAGGGGCTTGTTTTAGACCATAGAGAGTCTTATCCAACTTATATACATAATTTGTATGCTTAGGGTTAAAGAAACCTGGAGGTTGTTCAATATAGACTTCTTCATTCAACTTTCCATTCAGGAATGCTAATTTTACATCCATTTGATATATAATGAAGTCTTTGTAAACTTCATAAGCTAAGAAGAGTCGAATCGCTTCGAGACTAGCCACAGGGGCAAAGGTTTCATCATAGTCTATGCCTTCCTCATGTCTGTATCCCTGAGAAACAAGTCAATCCTTGTTGTTGGTTACAGTCCCATGTTTATCTAATTTGTTTCTAAACACCCATTTAGTGCCTATAACAGTTTTATCAGATGGTCTGGGAACGAGATTCCAAACTTTGTTTCGAGCAAACTCAGTCAGCTCTTCTTGCATAGCGCTGACCCAGTTTGGATCTCTGAGGGCATCATCAGTCTTCTTTGGATCTAATAAAGAAATAAAGTTGACAAAGATACATATGTTACCTTTACTTCGTAGAGTCTGAATACCTGCATCAGGATCACCAAAAATTTGATCTACAGGGTGATCTTTGGTCCATCGCTGAGCTGGAGCGTAATCGCTCACTTCAGGAGTTGGATCAACAATAGGGATGTTCACTGATGAAGAAGCTTGTGGTTCATCAACTATTAATTGTTTAGTGTCTAACAGATCATTGTTTACAAATAGTTTTTCAGACGAGGGAAGATCTGATAGAGGGAGTGTGTTTAGAGGCTCAGCTGAAACCCATGAGGTGGATTCAGCATTAGGAGGAATGATGTTTGGATCATCATCAGTGACTAAATGATCTGTGTGTTGATGGTTTGTGAAGAAGGGTTATGTTTCTCTATAATGAGAGAATATCCAAACATTTAACTCTTCATTGTCAGCGATAGGTTTAGAATTCGCTGAACGGGATTCGTCAAAGGTGACATGAATTGTTTCTTCTACAGTTTGTTTTCTCTTATTGAAGACTCTGTAGGCCTTAGAGATGGAGGAATATCAAAGAAATGTTCCATCATCAGCCTTTGGGTCGAACTTTCCAAGAGAATCTTTATTGTTTAGAATATAACATTGACAACCAAAGATGTAAAGAAAACTGATAGAGGGTTTCTTCCATGAAATAGTTCATAAGTTGTCTTTCCAAATCGATTTACTATCAGAGACCTGTTTTAAGTAAAGCAAGCAGTGTTTACAGCTTCAACCCAGAACTGAGTAAGGAGATAAGAATCGTTGAGCATTGATCTGGAAGCTTCAATGATCGTTCTATTTCTTCTTTCGACGACTCCGTTCTGCTAAGGGTTTCTTACAGAGGAGAAATTGTGAGAAATTCCCTTACTCTCAAAGAAGTTGTTCAGGGAACTATTTTTGAATTCAGTTCCATGATCACTTCTTATTGAACGAACAATAAGATTATTCAGCATTTCCATCTTTCTAACAAAAGATATTAGTTCTTCTAGAGTGTCACTTTTGCAGCCAAGAAAGATAACCCAGGTGTAGCGAGAGTATTTATCTACAATGAAAAGTGTATATTTCTTACAAGCTATGGATTGGATATTGACAGGGCCAAACAAATCTATATGCAAAAGTTGAAGAAGACTTGTCACTGGGAAACTTGTTTAGATTTGAAACTAGCTTTAGTCTATTTACCTTTCTCACATGCTGAACATAGAGATTCCTTGGCATATGAGTGCTGAGGGAGACCAGAGACCAGTTCCTTAGTAGAGAGAGAATTCAGGGTTTTGAAGTTTAGATGAGAAAGCCTTTTATACCATAGCAGTTGACATCAGAGGAGGATTTAGAAAGAAAACATACATTTTCAGTGGTAGTAGAGTCCATGTCTATCACATAGACATTTTCCATACGGTAACCACTGAGAGCAAGTTTTCCATTCTCATTTACCACTGAACATGCTTTCTTAGTGAAGCGAACTTCGTAATCTTTGTCACATAGTTGATTGATGCTTAGACGATTGTGCTTCAGTCCATCTACGTAAGCGACTCTTCTAAAGGTTGTTGTCCCATTGCCGAGGAAACCAAACCCTCGGGTATATCCTTTTCCATTTCCACCAAAGGTCACTGAGGGACCTTTCTCTTCCTTGTATTCAGTAAGCATGTCCTTTTATCCAGTCATGTGTCGAGAGCATCCGCTATCTAGATAACAGATACCCTTCGATCCCTGCAAACATAAGGAATATTAAGTTTTGATTGGTACCCACTTTTCAATGGGTCCAGTGGGGTTAATGGAGATGGATGGTTCAACAATCTTCACAACAGTTGAAGATTCAACTTCAGTGGTAACCTTCACTTTAGTTAATTTCTTAACCTTAGTGGTATTTTTCACCTTGGTAGATGTTATTCCCTGTTTCTAGTTTCTAATCACAAACAATTAACAAACAAGATTCAATTAAATTACCTGTTTGATTCAAACTCCAAATCTCAAACGATTACAATCTCTCTTCTCTCTAAAACTCTCTTTCTCTCTCTACAGATTCTCTCTAGCACTCTATCTGTTAGTTACATCTCTTATGAAATACAAAGACAAGAAGGTATTTATACCTCCAAACAATAACAAGGAAACAAAATACAAAATATTGACTTTGACTTTTATTACAAATAGACTTTGACTTTAATGAGAGTTGACTTTTCCAGCTTTGACTTCTTGAACTTTGACCTTCAGTCTTCTTGATCTTGTATCCAACAGATTTATGCTCTAACAATCTCCCCCTTTGGATTCAAGATCATTATTCTAGCAATTCAGTCTTCACTTTTAAGCTCTGTCAGTACAATCTCCCCTTTTCCTTTGACGGTATTCTTTCCAAAACTGTCTTCAAACGATTAACAATCTCCCCAAAACTTTTCCAAGATACTTTCAGACTTTGGAAAGAAATTATCTTCAGAATCAGCTCAGATTGCTTTAGCAAATAATCTTCAAAGAAAACTTCCTCAAAAATCAGCACATCTTCATAAATTCTTTGATCTTCTTCAAATCTTAACTTTGAATCTTCTGACTTGGAAATCTCTATAAAAATCATCTATCAAAACTTTATCATTTCTTGATATCATCTCCCCCTTTTTGATGATTTGAGCATCTATATCATCAAAACTCTCTCCAAGAAATGTCGTTTAAATTCTATCTGACCACTGATCTTCGATAATGAGCCTCTGATTCATTGCCAATTCGAACAAAGTATTCATCCAGATCTTTGAAAATCTAGACAAAATAGGAATGTGTAACACCTAAATCAACAAATGAATCAGTTACAATGCCTGTCAGTTACACTAAGTCACTGTGTGTAACGAATAATCAATATAAAGGAAGTTTCTGTTGATTCATCCACTTCTTCTTTAATATCAGCCATAAGACAGAGATTAGAAACTTCTTCTTCATCAGAACTAGATTCTTCTGATTCAGCCCAGTCATGCTCTTCAGCGATAAGACCTTTATCTTTTCTTTTAAAGTTTTTCAACTTCTGATATTTCTCTTTCAGCTTAAGGTATTTTTTATCGCTAGACTTTCTGGAGGTAGAAGGTTTGAAGACTTTCTTTGACCTTCACTCACTTGCAAAATGTCCAATCTTTTCACAGTTATAGCAAGTAGCAATAGCCTTATCAACAGGGGTTGATTTTGGCTTGTCAGATATGGAGAGAGGCTTATTTCTTCTGAAATTGCTCTTTCTTGCAAACCTTTTGAAAGAGTTTGTCAAGAGTGCTAAGGATTCATCAAACTCTGAAAGATCAGTGTCTGATAATTCCTCAGAGTCAGAATCTAACTCAATGATAGTAAGAGTAGATCGCTGAGATGGAATGATCTCTGAAGAGACTAAAGCAACAGGAGTGCTTTTGGAGTCTTTAGAATATTTTACAAGATTCTTCTTCAGGAAATTTGATTGATCATAGTTGAGCAATATTCCATATAAAGTGCTAAGTGAGAGAAAATTTAAGTCTTTTGTCAGCTTGAGACACATTAAATAACTGTCCCAGCTTTCAGGAAGACATTCTAAGAATTTTGTTAAGACCTCGGAATTAGAATAGGTCCTACCAGCAGTTCTTAGATCCATGATTAAACAGTTAAATCTCTGGTGAACATCATATAGGGATTCGTTCTTACAAGCGATAAAACTTTCATACTGTCTTACCAAGTTAATCTTTTGAGTTTCTTGGACTTTAGTGGTACCTTCATATTAAACACATATAGTGTCCCACATTTCTTTGGCAGTTTTAATATGAATGATGGAATGGAAAGCTTCATCAGACAGAGCCATAGAGATAATGGTTTTTGCCTTTGCATCTAAGCCAACCTTCTTTTTGTCTTCATCACTCCACTCTCTTATTTCCTTAATAGCATAACGTTTAGAAACAATAGGAGTGGTGGCAGTAGCTAGAATGGCAGCAATGATTGTGAAAGTTTCATACGGGCCATTTGCTACGTATATAGTAGGATCTACACCTTCTAGAAATAGCATCATTCGATTTTTCTAGAGAGCAAAGTTATCTCCGCTAAATCGAGGAGGTTTTGAGAGTGAACCATTATCATAGTAGTTTGTATTTGTATTGAGTGTCATATTAAGAATAGCAAGGAAGAGAATAAAGCAAGATCTTGTTTATGAGATTAAACAATCTGCTCTGATACCACTTGTTGGTCCTGAATGTGCTTAACAAGTATGTAGAAGGGGGGGGGGGTTGAATACAAACACTGAATTTTAAAGTTTAATAAATTGTTTATTGATAAATCAAATTACAATTTACAAGTTTCTCGTGGAATAAGATTAAGTAGAACCTAATCTAAACAAAATTAAGAATCACTAAAAAGGGTTACACAAGAATTAGAGAATGGGGGATTAGGAGAATATAGAAAACAAGGGTTTATATATTTTTAGAAAGATGAAGGCTTAGGGGCACAACTCAGATAGAGTTGTAATCTTTCTCGATGCATTAAATACATGGCAGGGCACTTTACACGTGTCCTTCATTGATTGGCTGCATGGGTCTGACTTTAGGAGACATGCTTTCGGTCGTATGATGAATAGTGTACTTTTCAAAGTTGTTGTACGAATTTCTGCAGAGGTATGTCTGTTTCTGAAAATCGTACGATGTGTGCAAAGGTAAGACAAAAGAGACTTGAGGCATAAGCTAAGTGATCGTCAATCGCTGAATATCTCTTTTTTCAGAGATATAAATAAGTTCAGCTATTGCTGAAGCTTTTCCTCAGGTTTCTTCACATGTGTAGATTTTTCTTGGCTTCGCTGATATCCGCATCAGGTCATGAGTAGACTTGTCTTTGTTCAACATCTTTGTTTTTGATTCAGCAGTGAACATCTTTTGTCACAAAACTTGTCTTCAGGGATTACGTCTAACTGTTTACATGAGAAATTATCAGCGATACTGAAGATACTCAGTATTTGATCGCTGATAGTGAAACATTTATACATATGAATGTTTACAAGAAGGATCGTCAGTGATAATTGAACATACTCAATATGATCGCTGATGATGAAACACTTATACATAATGTTAAACGTAATTTTCACTATGTATAGAAAAGGTTCATTATCAAATCACTGAGAGAGTATGGATCAACACTTTGCTTCAAGCATGCATGACTACTTTATCCTCTAAAATGTGAGTTCCTTCTCTTTTGTTTCCTTGCTTTTATATCATGCTTTTTGGTAGTTCATGGAATGATTACTTTCTAGAGCTCATACTCCCATTTTTTATTATCAATGTAATTTATTATCTTTCTCTTTTTAGGTTTGGATATGTTGTAAAATAGTAAGAGGTATAAAACTATTGATAAATAGGTTATATCTCTTTCTCACATAGAATGCTTCCTCTGCTAGTTTTAATTTTGTTTGAGGTTGTTCACTTTTATGTTACATGTTCATGTCGACGAGTTTGTTAATTCTAGGATTAAAGGCTCTTTCTAAGCATTAATACTTAAAGTCCCTGGAAATTAAATAAAATTCAGTAAGAGTACAATGTAGTTGTTTAGATTTTTTTAATGTAAGAGTACAATGTAATTGTTGGGAACTGAAGAATTTACCAAGTATGGTTAATGCTGCTAGTACAAGATTACTACTGCCAGAGGACTTCAATAGTTAATACTGCTGAGTATTACTACTGCTAGTAGAATTAATACTGCTAGTCAAAGTTAATACTGCTTGAACAAAGTTAGTACTGCTTAGCTAGTTAGTGCTGCTAGTGGTTAGTGCTGCTTAGTAGTTAATACTGCCAAGCTGATTAGTGCTGCTTATAAGATGAAGATTTGAATTAGAAGAATGACAGCTGGATATTCTGAAGATATTCATGGAAGATATACTGAAGATATTTTATTTATTGTAATTATCTTTTTGATCAGTATATATATAGTTTTGACAGAATAGTTTTATATATATAGATTTAACAATATATGTTTATGTTTTAGAGAGAATCAACCTCAAGGTATAGATTCTAATTCTAGAGAAGTAGAATTCGTCTTGAAAGAGTCTGTTCTTCAAGATTGAGGTTGAGTGTGTAATCTTGTGATTTGATTATTGAATACAAGTTTACAAGTTGTTAATCATATACTGTTTGTTTACTGTTATATTGAATATCAAAGTGTTATTCCGCAACTTCTTTGATATTGTTTCTGAGACTTTATTCTTGTTAAGAATTCGATCCTGACAAGTGGTATCAGAGCAAGTTCTCTCAGAAACATCTATTCATTCATCATGGAAAATTTTGCAGAATCAAACAGTACTCTGGTCTCAAAGGTTCCAATGCTCAGATCCAATGAATTCGATATGTGGAAGATCAGAATCAAGCAGTACATACTCCTCACTGACTATTCTATGTGGGACATCATTGAGAATGGCCCGTCTGAAGCAGGAAAGATTGGTGCAGATGGAAAGAGAACTCCACCAAAAACTGATGCTGAAAGAAAGACTAGACAGACAGAGATGAAAGCCTTGAGCACTTTGCTCTTGGCTATTCCCAATGAATATCAACATCAGTTTTGCAACTGCACTGATGCAGAGATGCTCTGGAATGCTCTAGAGAAGAGATTCTCAGGTACCAAAAGTACCAAGAGAAATCAGAAGGCCATTCTGAAGCAACAATATGAGAACTTTATGTCACCCAAGAATGAGTCTATGACTCAAACTTTTGACAGGTTCAACAAGCTTCTTGGTGAACTAGCTACAGTGGGAGTACAAATTGATCAAGATGATCTAAACAGGAAATTTCTAAGGTCTCTGAGTGATGAATGGACCATGTATACTATGTCTTTCAGACAGAATGATCAACTGGAAGAAAAGGAACTTGATGATCTATATAATGATCTAAGAGTTTTTGAATCTGAGGTAGAGGCTAAGAAGAGGACTTCTGGGTATGTTCACAATGCTGCACTCCTTTCAGCATCAATTGATTCTACTTCCAATCCTGAATCAGTTAATACTGCCAATGGAGCAAATCAAGAGAAAGGCATTGAAACTGTATTTGAAGCCTTTCTAGCCAGTCATGGAAACTCTTCCCTTATTAATGATGACTTGGAACAACTCCATCCAGATGATCTTGAAGAGATGGACATTAAATGGCAGATGGCCATGCTCTCTATGAGAGTTAAGAAGTTCATCAAAAGAACTGGGAGAAACAACTTCTCCCAAAGAAGAGAAGATGGAGCAGGTTTTGACAAGTCTAAGGTGGAATGCTATAAATGCCATCAAAAGGGACACTTTGCTAGGGAATGCAGAATTGAAGTGTCTCACAACAACAACCATCAGCAGACACAATCTGGAAGCTTCAATAATAACAGAAACTCTGCACAAGCCCTTGTCTCTCAACAAGGCATGGGGTTTGATTGGAGTGATCAAGCTGAAGAGGCAATTCAAAACCAAGCTCTAATGGCAGAGGTGTCTAATCTCCCAACAGAGGTAACCTCCAATCTATGTTCTCAAAAGTGCATTAACACTGTTAAAAGGTATAGGGATCACAATCAGAACATGAGTGATGACCTTAAGAGATTGGAAAAGGACATAAAAGATTATGTGAGGATAGTTGAGAGATTTGAAGAGCAGATTAAGGGTTTTCAAGCCAATGAGCTTCAACACTCTTATGACACAAACTACTGGAAGTGGGACAAGAATGACTTAGAACTTCAACTGACCAGATCCAAAGAAGAGAGTGAAAAGCTAAGAGGAGAGCTAGCCAAAGTCAAACTAGATGTAAAAGTTTTCCAATGCTTCCAAAGCAATGGATTCTTTGCTACAAACTCAGATTCATGATAAACTGAGAAGAGGAATAGGGTACAATACCACACCACCACCCTATAACAACAACTACATCCCTCCTAGTTCAGATTTGTTAGAAACAAAGGATAGGAAGGACCTACCTAAGGGAGCCACTGAGATAGATCCCTTAGATGAAGTAGTTGTTAAGGATAAAACTGAGAAAGAAGTTGTCAAGGATAAGGACAACACTGTGAGTGGTGAGATTCCTATAGAAAACCACATAATCACCAATGAGG
This sequence comes from Arctium minus, assembly GCA_954870635.1. NCBI lineage: Eukaryota > Viridiplantae > Streptophyta > Magnoliopsida > Asterales > Asteraceae > Arctium > Arctium minus. The sequence goes on along the minus strand of OX941080.1, from coordinate 129,006,216 downwards.
GATGTGGAAAGCACTGGATCAAGTCCAATGAGACAGAGAAGACTGAGGGAAAGCATAAGAAGGTTCACTATAAGCAGACCACTGTTGTGAATCCTATCCCTTGCAAGCAGTGTGCATGCAATAAATCTAAGCCCCAAAAACATGATAAACCAAGGAGAAATCAGAGAAACTGGAATAACCAATGGGCACAAAAACAAGGCATTGATCTGAGTAAAATCAATAGACCAAAGCCTTGTTTCATATGTGGAAAGTTAAACCATTTGGCTAAGTACTGTTTCTTTAACCCTATTAACCAACAAATGAACTTTCAAAGATTTGTGCAAAAACCTGTTGGTTATAGGAAGGCTGAAAAAAAACATGTAATGAAGAAATCTGTTGAAACTAAAGGCCCCATAAAGAAAAAGGTTTTAAAAGAAAGTATTAAAATGTGGGTGCCTAGAAGCACTAAAACTGTTAGTACTGTTGACAGGGATAGTGTTGTTGGAAGCATTACTGCTGCTACTAGTGTTAGTATTGCTGAAAATATTAATGCTGCTAATACTGTTAGTACCTCTTCAAAGGTTAATACTGCCAACACAGTTACTGCTGCTAACACAGTTACTACTTCTAACAAGGTTAGTACTGCTAAGCATGCAAGTGCTGCTAAGGCAGTTAGTACTTCTAAAACCAGTACTGCTTCTAGCAAAAGTGTTTCCAAGCCTATCATTGTGACAAAGTACTCCAGAAATGAGGAGTCAAAGTTTAAAAATCTTGTCAAGAAAGAATGTAAGTATTTTGATGAAAAAGGGGTACCCAAGACCACTTTGGCTTGGGTTCCTAATTCATACTAACTGATTTATCTTATGTGCAGGGCAACCAACAGCTCAAGGGAAGGAGCATATGGCATGTTGATAGTGGTTGCTCTAGGCACATGACAGGCAACATGTCATGTCTTCAGGATTTCAAGCATATCAATGGAGGACATGTTGCTTTTGGAAATGATCTTACTGGTGGTAAAATAAGTGGCAAAGGTAATGTCACAAAAGGTAAGATGACATTTGAGGATGTCTACTATGTTGATCAATTGAAGTACAACCTGTTAAGTGTATCACAGGTTTGTGACAAACAACATAGCATATTATTTACTAACACAGAGTGTATGATCCTTGCTCCAGAGTTTAAGGTAGCTGATGAAAGCATGATACTACTTAGAACTCCAAGAAAGGACAATGTTTATTGTCTAGATATGGACAATGTTGATAGTGATTCATCCCTGAACTGTCTTGTTTCAAAAGCTTCTGTGGATGAATCCTCTTTATGGCACAGAAGGATGTGTCACATGAATTTCAAGACTATGAACAAACTTGTTAAAAACAACCTTGTAAGAGGTTTACCTTCAAAAGTCTTTTCATGTGATGATCATTGTGTTGCTTGTCTTAAAGGCAAATAGCATAAAACTTCTCATAAGACCAAAGAGTTAAATTCTATTTCTTCTTATCTCCAGTTATTGCATATGGATCTGTTTGGTCCTACAAATGTTATGAGTATAGGCAAGAAATCTTATTGCCTGGTTATTGTTGATGATTACTCCAGATTTACTTGGGTATATTTTCTAAGGACTAAGGATGAGACAAGTGGACTGATCAAATCCTTTATCCTAAGAATTGAAAACCAAACTAATCAAAAAGTAAAAGTCATTAGATCAGATAATGGGACTGAATTTAAAAATCTTGATCTAAACACCTTTTGTGAGGAAAAAGGAATTGAGAGACAATATAGTGCTCCTAGGACTCCTCAACAGAATGGAGTTGCTGAAAGGAGAAATAGGACACTAATAGAGGCTGCTAGATCTCTGTTGGCTGATTCAAAACTGCCAATTACCTTCTGGGCTGAAGCAGTTAATACTGCCTGTTATGTACAAAACAGAGTTCTAGTGGTCAAGCCAAAGAACAAGACCCCATATGAGCTTTTAAATAAAAGAAAACCCTTTATTGGATTTTTCAAACCTTTTGGGTGTCCTTGTACAATTCTCAATACTAAATCTCACTTAGGTAAGTTTGATAGCAAAGCAGATGATGGATTTCTTGTTGGTTACTCATCTCAGAGTAAGGCTTACAGAGTTTTTAACTCTTCTTCTAGAATAATTGAAGAAAGTGACAATGTCAAATGCAATGAGAACACACCAAATCCTATTGGGTCTAGTCCTCAGTGGCTATTTGACATTGATTCACTAACTAACTCTTTTGGTTTCAGTAGTGATGATTATGCAGGTTCAGGGAGTGGAGGATCAGGAACTACCCAAGTCCAAGACAGTATATCTAAATCTGTGATCTTTCTCATACCCACAGTGGATCCTGTTGAAGACTGTGAAAAGGAACCATCTACTGGACCAAGTCAGAGTGAAGAAGAAAGTAGAGATGAGGAGACTCAAGACAATAAAGAATCAGAAGTAGCTGCTGAAAACACCTCAGTTGAGTTGAATGACTCCAATCTAGAGGTGGGACTTAATGAAGAACCTAATCATCACACCAGAATTCAAAAGAATCATCCTCCACAGCTGGTAATAGGAGACATATCCTCTCCTATGATGACTAGAAATCAAAGCAGGATGCAAGAAATGCAAGACCAACAGCACACAGTGCTTTCTTGCTTTTTATCCCAGCTTGAGCCTAAGAAGGCACATGATGCTATGAAAGAGTCCAGTTGGATAGAAGCAATGCAAGAAGAGCTACTGCAATTCAAGCTGCAAGATGTTTGGGATCTGGTAGACCTTCCTAGAGGCCAAAGAGCAATAGGAACAAAATGGGTCTTCAGGAATAAGAGAGATGAAAGAGGCATAGTAATAAAAAACAAAGCAAGGTTGGTGGCTCAAGGGTATACACAAGAAGAGGGAATAGACTATGATGAAGTATTTGCACCTGTGGCCAGGATAGAAGCAATTAGATTATTCCTGGCTTATGCTTCGTATATGAAATTCAAAGTCTATCAAATGGATGTGAAAAGTGCATTTCTCTATGGCTCAATTGAAGAAGAAGTATATGTCTGTCAACCACCAGGGTTTGAAAACCCAAGCTATCCAGACAGAGTATACAAATTGAAGAAAGCACTTTATGGACTGCATCAAGCACCAAGAGCATGGTATGACACTCTGTCATCCTATCTCTTGGAAAATGGATTTGAAAGAGGAGTCATTAATAAGACTTTATTCATCAAGAGAAAGAAGAAGGATATCTTGCTGGTCCAAATCTATGTGGATGACATTATCTTTGGATCCACAAGAGACAACATGTGCAAGGAGCTTGAGGAACTAATGCATCAAAGGTTCAAAATGAGTTCCATGGGGGAACTTACTTTCTTCCTTGGACTCCAAGTTCAACAGAAGTCAGATGGAATATTTATCTGTCAGTCAGTCCAAGTATGTGCAGGACATTCTAACCAAGTTTGGTTTCTCAGATTCAAAACCTGCCAGCACACCTATGGAGACACACAAGCAAATAACAGCAGATCTTGAGGGGGAGGATATGGATGTTCATCATTATAGATCCATGATTGGCTCTCTCATGTATCTTACAGCCTCTAGGCCAGATATAATGTTTCCAGTCTGTGTATGTGCAAGATTCCAAGTTAGGCCAAAGCAATCTCACTATCAAGTTGTTAAGAGGATATTCAGATATCTCAAAGGGCAACCCAGATTGGGACTTTGGTATCCTCATGACTCATCATTTGACCTACTTGCATACTCAGACAGTGATCTAGGTGGAGCAAACTTGGACAGGAAATCTACTTCTGGAGGATGTCAGTTTTTGGGTGCAAGACTAGTGTCATGGCAGTGCAAGAAACAAACCACAGTGTCCACATCTACAACAGAGGCAGAGTACATAGCAGCTGCAAGTTGCTGTTCTCAAGTCTTATGGATTCAGAATCAAATGTTGGACTATGGGGTAACCTTTCTACACACTCCAATTTTTATTGATAATAGCAGTGCGATTAGCATTGTTAATAATCCTGTCAAGCACTCAAAGACAAAGCACATTGAGATCAGGTATCACTTCATAAGAGACTGCAATGAAAAGAAACTTATTCAAGTTGTAAAAGTTCATACTGCTAACCAGTTTGCTGATCTATTCACCAAAGCATTTGATGTGGGTAGATTCACTTTCTTGGTAACAAGTGTGGGCATGATCAACTCTGAATAAGCTTCTTCTCAAAAAGTGGTTACATACCTGTATATTATTTATTCTTGGTGTTACTAATCTTCCTTTTCAGGGAATACATAGCAGTACTCAGTTCATCACAAGCTTAAAAGAGTAAGTATTGTTAATATTGCCAGTGCAGTGTTAATACTGCCAGTGCATTGTTAATACTGCCAGTGCATTGTTAATACTGCCAGTGCATTGTTAATACTGCCAGTGCATTGTTAATACTGCCAGTGCATTGTTAATACTGCCAGTGCACAGTTAATACTGCTAGTTAGTTAATACTGCTCTCAGTTAATACTGCTCTCAGTTAATACTGCTCTCAGTTAATACTGCTCTCAGTTAATACTGCTCTCAGTTAATACTGCTCTCAGTTAATACTGCTCTTAGTTAATACTGCTCTCAGCTAATACTGCTCTCAGTTAATACTGCTTGTCCGTTAATACTGCTCTCAGTTAATACTGCTTGTCCGTTAATACTGCTCTAGGTTAATACTGCTTATGTTCCGAATACTATAAATACTCTTTCCCCGCCTAAAAAGTTCATAACGACTCTTTGCATACTATTCACTTGCGCTCTAAACCCTTTCTCTCTCAAGTTCAAAGTTTTCAGGCAAGAAACTTCAAGGTCAATGGCATCAATGGCATTCATAGACGAGCACAATGAAATCGCGATGCTACAGAAGCCCAAATAGGCCGCTGGTTTCCACCAGATTGTGGATTTCCTCAAGACAACCCATATTGCCCATGCTCTCACTGTATTGCCACCAATCTATATCGAGCATCAAAGGCAATTCTGGGCAAATGCCACCATTGTTACTGAGAATGGTGTGCAAATGATCAAGACAAAGGTGTGTGGCAAGCCCTTGACAGTTACTGAAGAGGTAATTCGCATTAGTCTACGTCTAGACGATGCCTCTGGTATAACTTCTATCTCTAATGATGAACTGTTTTCTACTCTTACAAGAATGGGGTATGGAGGCCCATTGGGTGTGTTCAAGTTCTCAAAAGCAAAATTTTCACCTCAATGGCGGTTCTTTGTCCATACCCTTATGCATTGTATCTCTAAAAAGACTACTGGATGGAGTGAGTTCAGTAGCATCATTGCTTATGCTTTGGTGTGCTTGGCCACTGCCAGAAAGTATAATTTTTCTAAAATGATTTTCAGTGATCTTGTCTCAAACCTGGGAAGTAAAAAGAGCTTTTATATGTACCCCAGGTTTGTCCAAGAAGTTATCACCCACGAATTAACGGATATGCCTCATTTTGATGGGGTATATGTACCTAAACCCCCTAAAGGCAAGGTTTTCTCAAATATGAGAAGATATGCTGGGGACTCGGAAGGAGTTGACACCCCATTGTTCTCTACAATGATGGTAGTGTCCCACACTGATGAAGGTATGGCAGCAGGGTCAAGGCCCCCATTAGACCAACCCACTGCTAGCCAATCCCAACCTTCCCACCCTAAATCAATTCCCCAGTCTCTTCTTGATAAACCAACTTCACCAATCACCCAAACATACAAAAGGAAACAGGCAAAGAAGGCTCCTTCCCTTCTTGAACCTTCACCCTCTAAGCCTTTAAGCCCTCTAAGGGAGTGGATAGTGCTTCTGCTAGGCAGAAGACTTCCACTACTAAAAGGTCCCAGGTGCCAAGAAACCACGGGGGTGGATAGTGCTTCTGCTAGGCAGAAGACTTCCACTACTAAAAGATCCCATGATCCTTCAATAGAGGGTAACACTTCTGGAGAAGGTGAGGACAGATATAACTACTATGAATTGATGGAAACAATGGGCAACATCAACCAAGATGTTCTTAAACAAGGGAAAGAAATAGAAGAAATGAAGCTGGTAATTTTGTCCCAACAAGTGCAAATTACCAAACTCAAGAAGCTGGTGAAGAGGTTGGTACTTAAAAAGAAAAAGAAGCAATTTGTGCTGAAGAAGAGGGCAAATGTTCAAGATACTTTCAACAAGGGGGAGAAGCCAGAGGGAGAAACAGAGAAAGAAAGCTCAACTGTAAAGGAAGTTGAAGTTGAGGGGGAGACAGAACATGGAACAACAGCAGAAACTGTTAATGCTGCTACAACAGAAGAAACAGTTAATGCTGCTAAAATACAAGAAGCAGCAGAAACAGAAGCAGCAGAAACAGGGCTCTCTTTAGAGGAAATGGAGATAGCAGAAACTTTGGTTAAAGCCAAAAATGATACTCCTAAGGCTACTCAAAAGGCCAAGGGAGTAGTCATCAATGAAGGAGGGATCTCAAAGAAAGAAAAAGAGAAGGAAGTCTTGAAGGATATACAGGGAAAAGGAAAGGAAAAGATGGTTGAAGAAGCTGAACTGTCTACAAAGAAGAAGACTCGGATTGAAATAGATGAGGAAATAGCAAAGCAGCTTCAAGATCAATTGGAAAAGGAGGAGCAGATTCAAACAGAAACAGATAGAGAACTGGCAAAGCTCATGGCCAGAAAGTTGAATGCAGAATATCAGAAAAGCATCAAAGAAGCAGCTCAAGCCAAGAAACTTCAAGACAAAAAGTTGCCAATTCAGAAACAGAAACAGAAAAGACAACCCTCCAAAACATTTTTGGCCAATCAGGAAAGAAGAAAAATGATAAATTTCCTGAAAGGTGTAATTGGTGTTAAGAGGGAGATGTTCACCAACATGGCATACACTCAGGTTGAAGAGTTGTACCAGAAAGAAATGGCTAAGCTTCAAAGGGATTCAGCCCAAAGGGAAGAGGCTGAGAGAAGAATGAAGGAAAGGCATGACCTTAATAATCAAAAGCCATTTCCTGAGGAGACCACACCTTCAAAAGATAAAGCTGAAGAAATGAAGGAAGAACATGAGGGTGTTGGTGTAGAAGCCAAATCTGGGAAGAGGATGAAGACAATTGCTTCCAAAAGGCAGTCTAAAAGGCCTAGAGTGGAAGAAACAGCAGAATATGCAGCAGAGCCTTCAGATGTACCTTTAGCAGAATCAGTACAAATTCCAGAACAGTTCAATAAGCAAACTGATGAGGGTATGGATCTCTACATGACAATAGTAGAACCTTTGAAGGCTGTTCCAATCTCTATACAAGCTCCATAGATCATTTTCTGGGACATTCTAAGAGATAGTGGAAAGAATTTCTTCAGAATCAAGAGAACTGATGGTTCATTTGAAGCATATTCAACATGGGGGAGAGTTATCAGAAGTTGTTCAAGAGCTGATATAGAATAATTGTACAAAGTGGGGATGAAACTCTATGAGCCTGTGTTGAAAGGTACTGAAGAAAATCTTCTCAAGGTAACAATGGAATACTTGTGTATGATGTTTGATCCAGAAAGAGTGGCTTATAGGATTAAAGATCATAATCATGAGTTTATATTCAAGAAAATTGATAAATGGATACTATTTGAAAACTGTGGAGTATACATGATTACTATTGACAACTGTTATCATGAATACTACCTGGTGGACAAAATCTATGAGCATAGCAAGGAGAAGCTAGAAGTCATGCTTAAAGCTACACTGGTATGCACAAAGGATTCAGAGATGGCTAAAATTGTGGTAAGAAGAACTGTAAATCAAAGTCTGGGGCTAGATCCAAATTTGGGAAACTGAACCTGAGGTGTTGAAAGCATCTTGAAGATCAGATCTGAAGAACTTGACTTCTCTTCCTAAAAGTCAAGTTAGGGGGAGATTATTGGGAACTGAAGAATTTACCAAGTATGGTTAATGCTGCTAGTACAAGATTACTACTACCAGAGGACTTCAATAGTTAATACTGCTGAGTATTACTACTGCTAGTAGAATTAATACTGCTAGTCAAAGTTAGTACTGCTTAGCTAGTGGTTAGTGCTGCTTAGTAGTTAATACTGCCAAGCTGATTAGTGCTGCTTATAAGATGAAGATTTGAATTAGAAGAATGACAGCTGGATATTCTGAAGATATTCATGGAAGATATACTGAAGATATTTTATTTATTGTAATTATCTTTTTGATCAGTATATATATAGTTTTGACAGAATAGTTTTATATATATAGATTTAACAATATATGTTTCTGTTTTAGAGAGAATCAACCTCAAGGTATAGATCCTAATTCTAGAGAAGTAGAATTCGTCTTGAAAGAGTCTGTTCTTCAAGATTGAGGTTGAGTGTGTAATCTTGTGATTTGATCATTGAATACAAGTTTACAAGTTGTTAATCATATACTGTTTGTTTACTGTTATATTGAATATCAAAGTGTTATTCCGCAACTTCTTTGATATTGTTTCTGAGACTTTATTCTTGTTAAGAATTCAATCCTGACAGATGACTAACACCTAAGTGAATTCTTCTTTGGCTTCACATAAGTAAGGTCTTAAGATAGGAGATGTTTTAATGGAAGAAGATGGTCTTACTGGCATATTCTAATTTTTCTGAAAGGTTATATTGTGTTACTTACTTGGTAATTTATTTAATCTAATTGAACTCTACTGCTCGGAGTGAACCAATGAAAATGTATTTTGGACAAGATTCTTGTAAAGGGAGTTATGGCCATTGATGATCTAGAGGAGAAAGATGAACCTAGACCTCATTAAAGTGGAGGGGAGAGTAGGAGCAAAATTGGATGATACAGAACTTATTTATGGAATTATAGTTGGGAAATATATGAGTCCTCATATGCCAACGCATATTGAAGATGCAAAACTTGCCATCTTGAATTGTCCCTTATAGCCTCCAAAGCCTAAGACCAATCATAAGCTTGACATTGATATCATTGAGAAGTTCCAAACTTTATTTGAGCAATAGAAGAAGTACTTTGATGACATGGTTCAAAGATGCAATTTAAATGTTCAAGCATCGAGTCTCAGAATATTAGTCTTTGTGGTAGTTGATACATGTTAAAATCGAGCTACATAGGTTGTTGGAACTTGATGCCCTAATAAGTCTCACTTATACTTGATTCAGGATGTAGGATTGCGTTGGTTATTTGCCAGTGGGGCTTTGACGATGAAGCAAATCACTTTTTAGTGCACAGAAACTTGCTTGTTGTCAGATGGGTTGGTGGTGTAGAACTGGAGCTTATAACATTAACAACTGGTTTGTGGTCACAGATTTGTGTAATATATGTTGGTCTCTGTTACTAAATACCTATTTTCTGCAACTATTTTTTTGTCATGTGGAGGTGGTAGAATTATTCTCAAGTGCAGGAACTAACACATGAAAAGCTACAAAAGGTAATGTTGATAAATGTTTTCTTCATACTTCTTTGTACTATTGGAGCATAGATATACTGATGTGAATTTTGGTGACTAAGATTTGTGATGCTTGGTATTGTGTCATTTTTTTTGCAAGGCATGATAAACAACTACCGTATTGGCTTGTATAGGCGTGAGTGTGGCTAAGAGTTCCCATACTAATTTTATGAACTTTGATTAGTTATCGCTAGATAGATCTTTTTATAAACTACAGAGAGTTAGTTGTTGCCTCATGAGTGATTTTGGATTTTCCTAATATCAGTTTTTTATGCATTCCACATAAACATGTTCAAAGGATGAAATAGGTTGGGTCAGTGGAGTAATAGGTTATGTCGATTTGCTATGCACATAGCAACGACGTTACCCTTAACATTTGTCGACATTTCACTTGTTGAGCAATCTCCTTCTCCCTAGCCAAGTGTGAAATTTTAAGAATTCCTTGTTAACTCTTTTTCTACACTTTTATGTTTTAACAGTTGTTAAAGTAGGAGGATTGCACCAATGCTATTATATTGGAAAATATGATTCTTATGACTTCAATTTTTTTCATTGTTTCTTCCATTTTCTGTTTTGTTTTATAATATATTTGGTAGCCTTGAGAATACAGATGCTTAGAGTCCGTCCGTTTAATAATGCTTAATAGTTATTATCGGGCAATCTTGTCTACCTTGTATGGATCAATGGCCTCTCTTACTTGCATAAAACATGATTGATGATCTTATGTATAGATTATTAAGAAGATCGACTAAATATTTTAGGGATTATAACTTTTTGATTCTATAACTATATGTCTATATCATTACTTGATAATTATATGTTTTTTGTAAAAGAAAATGTTGTAAATACCCCATATGTGATAAGAAAAGATATGTTATAAGAGATCATAGTTAGTCAATTAAAGTTTCTTAGTGTGACATTTGATATACGACTACGACATGTAATCTTAGTTGGTCAATTAAAGTTTCTTAGTGGGACAAGTGTTTAATTTTGTATCAACTCTGTTGCTCTTATGTGCTGATGTGACTTTTTTTAGAACTAGGGATGATTATGTTATGCACAGTTTCATGGAATGACCAGTCTGATGGTGAACTAATAGCTATTCGACATCAAATTGTGATAACGTTCAAAGGTATAGGGGTTACAAGATCAATTGAGCATATGTAAATTTTGGAAACATAAAATTAAATGGCTTTGTGGTCTTCTTGTTTAGCTGCTGTTGTATGTATATGTGGTCCTGGTGTTCAACAATGTAATCATTATGATGCAACATTGGAGCTTTAAAATTGATATTGGATTTAGTTTGTAAGATTTTTGGTTGAGACCTAATCGTTATTTTCATTTTTATACATCGTCTTATTGTTAAAACCTTTTTGAATTTGGGGTTATTACAAGTTTTATATGTAGATTTCATGCGATAATGGAACTTTGGGGGTGTATTTATCAGTAAGGTATCAACCATTTCCTTTATGTGTCAATCTTTATCTAAATCATTATTATTCCCATTTTCTTCTGCATGTGAGGTAATACATAAACCAATGCATTCTCTTCAACAGGATCACCTTAATTTTGTTAGATTTATCTCTGACATGGGGACATTTTTATCTACATATACGCAAATTGTTTGTCAGTTGGGTTGTCTACTCGCAGAACCCATAACTCACGCTCCAACTCTCCATTCGAATGGGCCTTGTTGCTACTCCAGATGATTTTGTTTATGTATGTAATATATATCACTTCATACTTTATTTCGTAAGATAACTTTGAAGCTGAAAGTAGAAACATATATGTATGTTATATAAGATATGTGTTTATATAATAGCTCAATGTCAACTCTACTTTATCTTGAAAGTTCGATAATCTGGCCATATTATGAACTTTGATTTAATCTTATCTATCACGAACTTTAAACTCATAAAATTATCAATCACACAAATATTTTCCGAACCTTTAGGTTTGGAAAGGCTTGTGCCCTCTATAGATATTGTAGAACTGCGGTCGATACACGTATGCATAAGAGTATATATGAAACTTTTCAATCTCTGTATATAGATCTACATACTCTCAAATCTCGAATTTGCTTCTTTATGGAGTTTAATGTTTGTGGTGTTAAATTTACTTGAATTCAATGCAAAACTTGGAAAAACAACACTGATCCTACATTATCCTGCATGGTCATTTGCTGGACAGAATGCTACAGTACCAAGTCGTAGCCTAAGGAGCATCTTGGGCTGCTGTTTGGGTTGATTTTTGGACATATTTTAGACATCACATTGGGCTTGAACAACTGGGCTTTTATGATAAACTCTTGGACTTAGTTTAATGTTTTGGGCTTGTAATCTTTAAACACTTTGGGCCCCCATCTTTTGCACAACTTGGGCCCCAAGTTCCATTTATGTGCTATAAATATGACCCCTTAGTTAGTATTTTAGGAACATCTCATAATCCCTTAAATTTCGATCATCCCATTACATCTCAAGTATCATACATATCATTAGCTAGTTATTTAGTTTTAAGTGCCATCATTTGGGAGAAAAACATTTAGCAAGTTCCTTCTTTATTTGCTAAAATTGTGTTTTTTTATCTCAATGAACTTTTGTCTTGTTAAGATATTTATATAATATCATTTGAAGTTTTAAGTCTTAAAAATCCTTTGTGATTGTTGCCATTTTCAAGTTACGACTTTCTTTCCCTCGACACTTTTGTTACTTCCATTTCCACGATTTTCTTACTATAGGATAAATATCTCAATTTTATTTCAAATATAAGTATAAAATCCTAATCCATAATTTTGGGTAGATTTCCAAAATTGATTCGAACCTTATACCTCGAATTAATAATTGTTTTGATGCTGCAAGTGTTTAAAAATTATTTACATATTTTTTATCGTACAAGAATCTCTCAAGTAAATCTTTGATTTTTAGTAAAAGCTTTAATCATAGTTTTATGTTGGATTTAATAATCCAATTGTGATTCATGATTAATTTTACTAAAAATCCAAGGCATGCATTCTTCAAGAGAAATATGCAATAATTCAACACTAGTGTTGTGCACCGTGCGTTGTGCGGTGACGATAAACATTTTTTCGATATTTTTTGTAGCAAGTTAAGTACTTGATCCTTTACGTATTAGATATTTTTCTTCAAAAAAAAATTACGTATTAGATATTTAACTAATAAGAACCAATATTTCACTTTATATATATGAAACCACCTCATCATATCTTGTTGTTCTTTTAGACAATGCACAATTATACATTTCAAATACGTTCCCATCGTTTTTATATACTCAAACTTGTTCACTAATTTATCATCTCACTGTCGATGTTGGATGACCAAAACAAAACCCTAGTTCAAAGTTTTAAAATACTAAAATACTACAACTCAAATATCAATTTTTTTTAGAAATATTAGACTGAGTTAAGATGAAATATATTTCCTTAGTGGTTAATTTGCACATATTGATAATATTTTGTTATGAAAAAGTTAAGATCCATCGTTAATAGTTTTTGTTTTTAGGTTATTGAGAAATCGAATACATTTTCTGTAACAACCCAAAATTTAACATAACGATTTAATTAAGAGTAAACTCCCAGAATCGGGTCCCAATTTGGAAAAAGAAGAATTAACATAGCCCAAACATCCACATCTCTATTACAACCGAGGAACTAATATAGGATTATGTCTACGCCGCTACTAAGGCCCCACTCTCCGACGTCTTAGCTTTTAGCATTTCTCCTTCCCCTTAGAAGATCTGGTAGCAACTCTGTTACCTGAAAATGGGTTTTAAGAAAGGTGGAAACGAGGGTTAGACCGGAAGGTCTAGTGAATTCCTAGTCTCGTCCATTTTCATAGTAAAAAGAAAACAAATACAATTTGACAAGATTATCTTTACAGACATTGAGTCACACGAAATGACTAGATTCACGCCGAAATTCATCATCAAGAATCAGGACTACTCGTCCTCGGGGCCCCCAGTAGATCCCCATACGGCGCCCTAGTCGATGCCATTCACGTGTGTAGGGAAACAAATTCCAAACACACGGATCAACCATCCTCGATGGTTATATGTAGCCATGCCCAGCCACCCATTCAAATTATCACTTCAACATAAATCTCGAACACACAAGTGGAATAACAATAAAGCTTGATATAACAACGGTATCCAAGAATATAAATTTTTATCAAGGATCAATGGTAAGCATAATGAATAACATAAAATAAATCCATTTCCAATTCAAAGATATATTCTTAATTTGAAGATAAGGGAACTCACCTGTTGGTTGGAACTCGGCACACACGAACACTAGTCCCGAATGGATCGAACTCCTACATTCCAATTTAATAAATCCATTATATTACTCGCTCCGAATCCTATAAATTTTCTAGTTCAAGGTCCGGTTACAAGTAAGCATGAAATTCATCAGGAGACTGTGGGTTCGATCACACACTATAGCACTACGCCCCCACCCCCCCAAATAAACCCCGGGCGGTCCCGGTCTTTGGCCTCCCGGGCGACCCCGGTCGATGGTTCCCCGGGTGACCCCGGTCCCTAACCTCCCGGGCGACCCCAGTTACTAAACTTCGGGCGACCCCGGTTGGTAGAACCAGTCCGATAATTGAAATCGATGGCAACAATCAATAGAGTTCACATTTTCTACAATAATCGATATGTATTTAAACTCCGGGTGCTACAGTCTTTGGCCTCCCGGGCGACCCAGGTCGATGGTTCCCCGGGTGACCCCAGTCTCTAACCTCCCGGGTGACCCCGGTCCCTAGTCTCCCGGCCGACCCCGGTCACTAAACCTCGGGTGACCTCGGTTACTAAACTTCGGGCGACCCCGGTTGGTGGAACCAGTCCGATAATTGAAATCGATGACAACAATCAATAGAGTTCACATTTTCTACAATAATCAATATGTATTTAAAGGATTTAATTCACCTAATTAACCTCTAAACTCTATCTAATTTATTCCCAAGCTACCCAACCTCAGTCGAACTTTAGATTAGAAAAATCTCAGGTTTCAAGAACTGTTAATCACCCCAAACTTCAAAAATGGAAAAGGTTTCAAGCTTTAAACAAGTATTGGATGCTTACCTCTTGAAGAAGGATTTCCTCATCAGATGATACCGTGATTTCCTTTTTCTTTCACGATTCCAAAACCCTCCCAAAGAACTTCAATCGCCTCTTCTTCTCTGCTCTTGCGCCGCACACCAGCAAAGAAAAATCCCAACTGATGGAACAGCCTAGGGTTTTGGGCCTTTTATGTCAAATTTTCAATAAGGCCCTCTACTTTACTTATTTTTCCTTTTTGCACCACTTAACTTTATAAAAATAAATAATTAACCCAAAGAGTTGACGATTGTTACAACACTCCCCCCTTTAGAAAAATTCCGTCCTCGGAATTTCCTTGTCCAAAAGGGTACGGATATTTGGACATCATATCCGATTCTAACTCCCACGTCGCTTCTCGCCCATTATGGTACCTCAATTGAACTTTCACTAGGTTAATATCCTTTGTCCTTAGTCGCTTAACCTTACGATCCACAATAGTCTTCGGTTCTTCACCGAAGTTCAACTTTTCATCCACCCGTATGTTTTGTAAAGGAACGACCATGTCGACATCTGCTAGATACTTTCTCAGGTTGGAGACATGAAAAGTGTTGTGAATGCCCTTTAGCTCTTCGGGTAAGTCTAACTTATACGCCACTGCTCCGATACGTTCAATAATTTTGAACGGTCCAATAAATCATGGGCTTAACTTCCCTTTCTTCCCAAAGCGGATTACACCTTTCCAAGGTGATACCTTCAACATTACTCTATCTCCAACTTGGAATACTATGTCTTTTCGACGTTTGTCCGCATAACTCTTTTGACGGTCACACGCCACCTTCAATCTTTCTCGCACTTGAACAATTTTATCCACCGTCAGCTGCACCAACTCTGGTCCAGCCAGCTGTCTTTCTCCAACCTCATTCCAACACAAGGGAGTTCGACATTTCCTACCATAAATCATCTCATAGGGAGCAACTTTGATGCTCGCGTGATAACTATTATTGTAAGCAAACTCGATTAATGGCAAGTGGTTTTCCCATGAACCTTGGAAATCCAAAACGCATTCCCTCAGCATACCCTCTAGGGTCTGAATAGTTCGCTCACTTTGGCCATCGGGTTGCGGGTGATACGTTGTGTTCATGTTGATTTTCGACCCCATCTCTTGTTGGAAACTCTTCCAAAAATTTGAAGAGAATCGACTATCCCGGTCGGACACAATCGACAAGGGCACACCATGGCGGATGACAATCTCGTCGATATACAACTTCGCGAGTCTTTCCATGGAGTAGGTCTCCTTGATAGGCAAGAAATGCGCCGATTTGGTGAGCCGGTCCACGATGACCCAAATCGCGTCGTAACCTTTCGAGGTTTTAGGCAGCTTAGTCACAAAATCCATTGTGATTTGTTCCCACGTCCAGATCGGGATATCTAACGGTTGGAGTTTCCCATACGGTCGCTGATGCTCCATCTTTACTTGCAGGCACGTCAGGTATCTTTCCACGTAATGAGCTATGTCCTTTTTTCAGTCCCGGCCACCAATAGTCTAGCCTCAGATCTCCGTACATCTTGTTCGTTCCTGGGTGAATGGAATACTTCGACTTGTGAGCCTCCGCTATGATAACCATCCTCAAATCCCTGAGTCTCGGAACCTAAATCCTTCCGTTGAAGAATTTCAATCCTCGACTATCCTCCACCAGCAAACTTGTAAGGCCTACTATCCTCTCAACTTTATGATTCTCAGGCCTCAGGGCTTCCACTTGGAATTTCTTAATCTCCTCTAGTAGAGTTGGTGTTACCTCAACTCTTGTAGTTATCATCATTAGGTTTTCACTCCTTTCCTTCTGACTCAGAGCATATGCTACTACGTTAGCCTTTCTGGGATAATATTCGATCTTACGACCATTATCAGTTAGCAACTCCATCCATCTTCGTTGGCTCATATTCAACTCCTTCTAGTCAAACAGATGGCAAAGGCTTTTGTGATCCATGAAGATTTGACATTGCGTTCCATAAAGGTAGTGCCTCCAAATTTTTAGCGCAAAAACCACGACGTCCAGCTCTAAATCGTGGGTAGGGTATCGCGATTCTTGATCCTTCAACTGGTGAGATGCGTAAGCAATTACTTTCCCCTGCTACATAAGAACACATCCCAAGCCCAGTCTAGATGCATCGTTATACACTACGAAGTCTTCCATGCCATCCGGCAGGGCCAAGATCGGAGTGCTATTCAACATATCCTTAAGTCTCTGAAAGGCCTCCCTCTGAGCTTCCATCCATGCGAACTTTACATTCTTTTTCGTCAACGAAGTCAGCGGAGTGGCTATTCGAGAGAAATCTTTAATAAACTTCCGGTAATACCCTGTTATTCCCATATTCTAGTTCCTAAATACAATTAATCAAAAACAAACACAAACAAGAATCAATTACCTGTTTGATTTCACTTTCAAATTCAAGATTACAAACTTTCTCTCTCTAGAACTCTCTCTCTCTACAGATTTCTCTCAAACGAACTTTCTCTATGATTACAATCATACAACTTCACATATCTAAACAATACAAGATAAAAGCTATTTATACCAACTCCTAATACAAGGAAAATAAAATACAAAAACAAATACAAAGACACTTTGACTTTTATTACAAAAGACTTTGACTTTAATGAGATTTGACTTTTCCAGCTTTGACTTTCTTGACCTTTGACCTTCAATCTTCTTGATCTTGTATCCAACAGATTTATGCTATAACAATCTCCCCCTTTGGATTCAAGATCACTGTTGAAAGATCTAGCAATTCAGTCTTCACTTTTTAAGCTCTGTCAGTACAATCTCCCCTTTGTCTTTGACTGTATTCTTTCCAAAAACTATCTTCAAACGATTAACAATCTCCCCAAAACTTTCACAAGACACTTTCAGATTTTGGAAAGAAATTATCTTCAGAATCAGCTCGGTTTGCTTTAGCAAGTAATCTTTAAATAAAATTTCCTCAAATCTTCAGAAATTCTTTGATCTTCTTCGAATCTTTACTTTTGAATCTTCTGACTAAGACATTTCGGAAAATCTTCTCTCAAATCTTTATCATTTCTTAATACCGTCTCCCCCAAACTACAAAACTTTAACATTTCTTGATATCATCTCCCCCTTTTTGATGATTTGAGCATCTATATCATCCAAATTTTTCTCCCAAAAAAAATGTCTTTGACCATTCTGATCTGTCCAAGAGCCTCTGATTTTGTGATCCATAACCAGGTAATCATCCAGATCTTTTCAAATCTAGACAAAAATAAGAATATGTAACTCCTAAATCAACAAATGAATCAGTTAAAATGCCTGTCAGTAACACGAAGTCACTGTGTGTAACGAATACACAATATAAAGGATCTTTTTGATGTTCACTCCCCCAGGGCTTCCATCCAATCATCGAAATACCACAAAGGCAATTTCTATGAATGTTATGACAAAGAAACAAATTCCTTGTGTGTTCATGCATGTGTAGAAAGAATTAAGCACGATGATTGCTTTTCAATAAGGCTCAAAGTTGTGTAAACCACTGAGACAACAGTAGATAAACACAGACCCAATATGCATGATTGAAGTGCGAAGGTGGGGTAGACTTCCTTCTTTTTCAATATCCAGATTTTCCAAATGAAAACCAGATAGATAATATGCTGCGTCCCCAGAAAAATATGAAACATTTTCTTTTTAAGAAGAAAATGAGTGGTTGGTGGGGTTTAGACAAGAGATGGCATGGGCTAGTTGTCTGTTTCAATAACGTTCACCAAAGAGTTGTGAAACGCTAGTAATGTGGTTGCCCGGCTCAGAGAGTAGTTGGTGCAGAGTTTTATATTCTTTTACTCTGATCTCACACCCTCTTTCTTTTAATCATTAAACGCATATCTAACCAAACTCTCTTTTACATTTTACCTCATCACACACCCCACACTCATTTCTTTTAGACTCTTCACACTCAATCACTAAAGGATTAACTTCTTGGGTAGGAAACACTGGTTAACGTGAATCCATAGAAGTTCGGTTAAGTCCTAGCACAAAGAACCCATATAATCCTAGAAAGCATTTGTTGCTCAACTGGTTTAACTATAGCAGTTAAAGCTCATATACAAATGTCAGATGTAAATATGATCAGAAATGTAATCATGAAGATATGAGCATTTTAAAACATTGAAGATATTTCAAACAAGTTAATTGAATGAATGAACATGAATGCAAGAAACTTGTTTGAAAATCTAACATTGTATGAAAATGATCAGAAATGAATGATATAATAATCAAGGCTTATGGTCAAGAATAACGGATATTGTCTATACGAACCAAGATATAGACATTCTTGAAATGAACGTTTAGAAATGAAATAACGCTCAAAATTCTTTGAAGTACAAGCGGGGTGTCTTACCATCGAAAAAATTGGTTACAATATGAGACATGGTAAGATCATTTTGAACAAAGTCAAACCGATGTGTGTGAATACTTGAAAGTATATAGAGAAGACAATACACAAGTATTAATCTTTGGATAACACACAGTTTGTTTATCAATGAAGCACAAAAATAAAATGAAAACATTTAAAATCACACTTCCAAATTATAAAATCTGTTTAAAATTCGAGAAGTGGTTTGAACAATTAAGAACATGTTTTCTATATCTGAAAGTTGTCCTTCTTTCATATACATTTGAGATTAAGATAAGAAATTTACCTTTTCGCTCAATCTTAATACTCATAAAGTCAACTGAAGTAAAAAATGATATGATCGTGTCATCCTCTCTCATCCTGCATAAGTCTCAAAGTCTAGTCAAAATTTATTCACAAAATTTATTCGAAAATAAAAAACGTAAAACAGTAAAACGATTAAAGAACGAGTTCTGATTTGAAATAATCAGAAATCATAATCTTACTCCTTTTGATATTATATGCTCCCCCTAAAATCATGCATCACAAAAAATTGTCAGTTAAATTTTTTTTGCAGAAATTAGTTATGCTCCCCCTCAAAGTAATGTAAATCATCTAAAATCTTCTCTTACTCCCCTTGAGATCATGAGCAAACAATTAAAGTGCAGATATCCTTCAGACATAAAAATAAAGAAAATGATGAAAAATAACAATACGTAACTTTATTAGGTAACAACCGATTATGTCTTAAGATTTAACATACCAAGCTTAGAGACAAGAAAATTAAATCTCTTTTCATCTAATGGTTTGGTAAATAAATCTGCAAGTTGATAATCTGTTTTTACAAAATAAAGTTCAATTGTTCCTTTTTCTACATTATCTTTAATAAAATGATACCTGACGTCAATGTGTTTGGTTTTCGTATGCTGGACAGGATTAGCAGATATCGCGATTGCACTCTTCGAGTCACAATAGATTGGAATTTTATCAAACTTGAATCCATAGTCTCGCAGTTGTGTTCGCATCCACAAGACTTGAGAGCAGCAACTGGCAGCAACTACGTACTCTGCTTCAGCAGTCGATGTGGAAACGCATAATTATTTCTTTGATGCCCAGCTAACGAGCTTGTCTCCAAGAAATTGAACATGACCAGAAGTACTCTTTCTGTCCAACATGAAACCTGCATGATCTGCATCTGAATAGGCAGTCAGTTGAAACCCAGTATCCTTAGGATACCACAGACCAAGGTCTGCAGTGCCCTTCAAATATCTAAAGATTCGTTTGACAGCAGCCAAATGGGATTCTTTGGGAGCAGCCTGATATCTAGAACATACGTATGTTGAAACCATAATATCTGGTCTACTAGATGTAAGATACATTAACGATCCTGTCATACCTCTATAAGTCCTAACATCAACACTTTTACCCGAAGGATCAATGTTAATCTTAGTACCTGGTGCCATCGGGGTTCCAATTGGTTTACAATTTTCCATATTGAACTTCCGAAGAATATCCAAAATGTACTTAGATTGGTTAATGAAAATCCCCGTTGAAAACTGTTTAACTTGTAATCCGAGAAAGAAATTCATCTCTCCCATCATACTCATTTGAAAACGTGACACCATGAGGTTAGAAAAGTTTTTGCAAAATTTTGGATTTGTAGAACCAAATATTATATCATCAACATAAATCTGAATAAGAATAATATCAACTTTTTCCTTTTTAATGAACAAAGTGGTATCAACCTTACCTTTAGAAAAACCGGACTTGACCAAAAATTTAGATAGAACATCATACCATGCTCGAGGGGCTTGTTTCAAACCATACAGGGCTTTGTCCAAGATGTAGACATGATCTGGCTTATCTGGATTCATGAACCCTTCTGGTTGAGACACGTAGACTTCCTCCTTAAGAATGCCATTCAGAAAGGTTGTTTTCACATCCATCTGAAAGACTGTGAAATTCTTATGAGTTGCGTAGGCTAGAAACATGCGGATTGCTTCTATACGCGCTATTGGAGCATACGTCTCATCGTAGTCTATGCCTTCCTCTTGCCGGTAACCTTTGGCAACAAGTCTAGCTTTGTTACTTATGGCGATACCATCTTCATCCTTTTTATTCTTGAATACCCATTTAGTTCCTATCACTGTTTTACCTTCTGGTTTTGGAAGTAATCTCCAAACCTTTAGGGCTTCAAACTGATTGATTTTTTCTTGCATAGCAGATACCCAGTCCGAATCAGCAAGAGTCTCTGATACTCGCGTTGGCTCAATCTTACTGAGAAATGAGTCATGCATACATTGATTAAGAGTCGCTGACCTCGTTTGTACAGGCTTGTTGAGATCTCCAATTACTTGATGTAAAGGATGCTCTTTGGTCCAGCGATGCTCATGAGGGAGTGGAGTAGATACTGATTGAACATGATCATCATCTAGAAATCCACTATCAGAATCTTCAGTTTGAATAACAGGAGAGGGGTTTGCAGTTGAAGTTTCAGGTGCAGAAGCATCAGTTGGAACAACAGACTCTAGCTGTTGAGTAGATATTGTATTACACCCAACTGAAACATTTACTTCTGGCTCAGCATTTACTTGTACATCTTCAACTTTAGGAGTAATTGTAGGAATGTGAGTTTCTGACTGAACAGGGGATGCTTGTTCAGTTATGACATCTGAAGTGACTGGATGATTGCAACTTGTATCTTCAGACCTGTCAGTCACAACAGATTTAGGTATATTAGAACCTAGAAACTCATCATAAAAGAATTCAAATAACAAATCTAAATCAGTTAAATGTGAAATAGATGTAGAAGCATTATTCGAATTATTGGCTGTAGAAGCAGGCTCTGGACTGATCTGCCCAGAAGCTAATACTCCAGTGATCACGAGTTATGAACTGAGTTGTTCAGAAGCCATATATTCATCGAATGTTACATTAACGCTCTCGACAACTGTCTTTGACTTCTTTAGATAAACACGATATGCTGCCGATGTTGAAGAATAACCAATGAAGATACCCTCGTCCGCCTTAGCACTGAATTTATTCAGACTCTCTCTGCCGTTAAGCACAAAACATTTACACCCAAATATGTGAAAATACTTGATTGTTGGTGTTCTGTTGTTGATCAGCTCATATGGAGTCTTTTGAAAACGGCGGTGTATCATGGATCGATTTTGAGTATGGCATGTAGTCGACACAGCTTCTGCCCACAAGAATAGAGGTAAGTCCAATTGGCTAAGCATAGTCCGAGCGGCCTCGACTAGCGTCCGATTTCGCCTTTCGACTACTCCATTTTGTTCAGGCGTTCGAGCAGCAGAGTACTGATGTGATATCCCGACCAATTCGAGATATTCTTCAACTATCTTGTTTTTGAACTCTGTGCCGTTGTCCGTTCGAAGAAACTTGACTTGTCGCTGCATTTTCACCTAGGTCGTCTTTAAGAAAGTAATGAGAACTTCGGGCGTCTCATCTTTTGATCAAAGAAATTTGACCCATGTGTATCTTGAGTAATCGTCCACAATAACCAACACATATTTCTTTCCACCCAAACTCTGAGTTCTCATTGGACCACACAAATCCATATGTAACAATTCTAACGAAGAACTAGTGCTTGGTTCAGGCTTCGGTTTATGCGGAGCTCTCTTCATCTTACCCTTCTCACATGCATCACATAAGTGTTCTTTCTCGTATTTCAGCTCAGGAAGTCCTTTTACCAATTTTCCACTAACCAACTTGTTGATATAACAAAAGTTCAGGTGTGATAAACGTCTATGCCAGAGCCAACTTTGCTGCAGTGAAGCTTTTGTCATTAAGCATACCTGGTTGTTAATCTGAACCTTGGACAGGTTGATGGTATAGAGGTTTGTCTTTCGATTTCCAGCTAAGAGTTCTGTGCCGTATTCAGTACGAACTGAGCAACTCTTAGATTTGAAGTTGACCTCTAACCCTTTATCGCAGAATTGACCAATGCTAAATAAGTTGTGCCCCAAGCCTTTGACATAACTCACCTTACTGATCGTTATATTGTCTTGAATAATGTCACCATATCCTAAGATAGGTGAAAGCTGATCGTTTCCAAATCTGACATTTCCGCTGAATTTCTCTGTATAGTTAGACAATAAAGCTTTTTGCCCAGTTATATGCTTGGAACATCCACTGTCCAAGTACCACATATGACGAGTCTGCAAGAGAAATCAGGAAACAATAACTTTAGGTGCCCATTTAAAAACGGGTCCTAACAGATTAGCACAAGATTTTGGTATCCATTTGAAAATGGACCCTCTGTTCGTTTGAAAACCTTTAAAACTATTTGATCTTGAAGAATACACATGATAAGATCCGAACCAATCAGAAGAATTATGAGAGTAAGCAAAATCATTTCTCCGATAATAATAAGATGTAGTAGAAATAGGAGATAATTGAATCAATTGCGTTATTGAATACCACTTGTAAGAAGTTACAAGGTTTTGTTTATTTGAAGCAAATTGATCAACTACATCAGTATCACTACTAACTGATCTATTACAAGAATTATCAGAAACTGATTCAGCTTTCTCATCACCCTTCCTTTTTGGTCGCCATTCATTTCGAGCTTTCGACCTTTTCTTGCTTATATCTGAAACATAAGATGTAGATTTATTAGGAAAAGAAAATTTCTGAGACTGAGATTTCTTTTGTGTACCAGTGTGTTTCTGTTTCTGTAATCGCAGTTTCTTATGTTTCTTACCTTGAGAATAATAATCAGCAGTTACAGAAACTGATTCATCAACCTTAGTTAATGATTTAACAGTTTTAAGAACACTTGGTAACACCTTTTCATTTAAAAGACAAGTAGAATGATCAGGAAGAATAGCATTAAAGTCAAACATATCAATTTCGTCTATGTACCCATTATCAGAATTAAGAAAATCATTTGCAGACTCAAATAAGTCATCAAAATTATCAGACGAAGTTTGAGGTGCCTTAGAAACTTTAGAACACTTTGTAGATGTAGATTGAAAAATCGTGTTCTTTAATACAGTAGAAAATACACTTTGTTGAATATCAACCAAAAGTTTTTCATCAGATAAAACATTTTCCAACTCAACTATTTTGCTTTCAAGAATGAGTGGAGGAACATAAACCTTTGCAATTGCAGGTTTTTCCTTCATCTCAGAAACAGAATAACTAGCAAAATAATCATTTGAAAGAACTTTTGGTGTTTCTAAAAGATAACTATCATTTAACTTTGCATAGTTAAATGGTAGTTGCATTTTCTTTACATTCTTTCTATTTTCAGTTTCTTTGGTCTCAACTTCTTCCGGTAATTTGGTAACAAATTTGGGTTTTAAATGAGTATGTTTACCAGCACAAGCAAGAAAATCAAAATTATATAATGCTGGTTATTTTCTGATGGCTTTCTTTAAGTAATGGGGGTTTTTAAAACCAAGTCCCCATTTTTCCTTAACATCAGCCTCTTCATCAGGTGCATTAAGAAAAATGGTTTGATCTGTTTGTCCTTTTGCGTAAAGTTTGGCTTCCAGACCATTTACCTTCTTATTCAAAAGCTTGTTCTCAACCTGCAGTTTATGAATAATTAGTGCAGATTCTTTCTTCTCAAACTCATATTTAGAAACTTTAACTTCAAAGTCAGAAATCTTCTTTTCAAAACAATCTACTTTAGATTTAGAATCAGAAACAGACTTATGTAAAGAATCAATCAGATCTTTGTTCCCAATAACAGACTTATTGAGTTCAAAGATCTTATTGTTTCTTTTAGCAACTCTGTCTTTTTCTTTCTTCAGTTTTACTTGAAGATCATTAAGCTCAACCATCATAGCTTCCATTTTGGTTACAAAACCTTTTTCAGTTAAGTTTAATACCTCATCAGCTGTCTCGTCATCTGACTCATCATACTTCACTTCTTTTCCCATAAAACAGATATGAGCAGTTTCTTCCTTCTCTTCCTTTTCACCTTCTGAATGATCCAGCCAAAATTCGTCCTCCGCCATTAAAGCGATGCCTGCTTCTTGCTGTTTGGCCAAAAGAAGTTTGTTCTGATAACACTGAGAATTACGAACTTTTGGCTTTCGACAATCTTTTGCAAAATGACCAATCTTGCCACAGTTGTAGCATTTGAATGGATCACTTGCTGGCTTTTCTGCAACAGTGTAGTCATTCATGAACTTCTTCCTTTCATCAGGTTTCTTCTCAACATATCTGTTCTCTTCATATCTCCTTCCTTCCACCCTTTCTCGGTGCTCATGATTCTTTGAACTTGATGAAGAATACCTTTGAGAATTTGATCCCGGCTTCTTGTAGAATTTCTTTTGAAATGCATGGGTCAGTAAAAGCATGGCTTGTTTCAGACTTTCTCCATCATCACCATCTGATTCAGATTCAGACTTAGAACTTGTAAGCACTTTCTTCTTTTTCTTCTTCTCTTTCTTTTCTTTCTTTTTCTCTCCGGCTACCAATGCAATAGGATTGGGAACCTTTTCTGCCTTCTTTTTCTCAGCTCTTTTCTCTTCCACTTCTTCTTCATTCTGCCTCAAAGTCTCATAAATCTCATGTAACGGTATGTCATTCAGATCCTTCATTTGTTTCATCCTACGCGTATGCTTCTTCCATTCAGGTGCTTAGGAATTTGACATTATTCTCCAGTTGCTTCTTTTTCACTTTGTTCTTTGTCAGTTCATTCAGAAGCAAGACAAACCGTTCATAAGTATCTTCCAGTCTTTCATTCTCTTTGGCTTTAAATTCTTCATAACTATTGATGCAGTTAGCCACTTTCATCTGATTCCCGACCTTGGATCCCATCATCATCTTTTGCAATTGATCCCACATCTTCTTAGCATTTGCTTTGTAACTATCAATCTTGATGTAGATCTCATTCGGAATGCTCTGAAGAAGTAAGGATCTTGCTTGTTTATCTGCTTTGTATCGGCTTTTCTGTTCTTCAGAATACTGAGAGATATCCACTGCCACTGTTTTCATCTTTTGATCTCTTTCCTCAGTACCATCTTCACTATCAGATGAGTCATCATCAGGTATTTGAACCGTGATTGGTACCATAGGACCTTCTGTGATTGACAGCATAATATTTTCTCCATTTGCATGTCTGTCTATAAAATCAAGGAATCTGTCTTTCCACTGTTCGTACTCTCCTTTGAACAGAACAGGAGGCTTGACATCAGTGCCAATGGAAAGAGCATCTTTGGAAGTCATCTTGTTTAAACCTATTTGAAAAATATATATGCAATAAGAAACTAGAAACTGATCGTTAGTCCAAATGAAACAATCAAGAAAATACAGAAAACTTGAAATATAAAATCAAAAATTTTGATCACAACCAGAAATATGTCCCCCTTCACTATTAAAAACCATAATACTATTTTGAAAATTTTGTCTAAGTCCTGAAAAATCGCAGCACTGTTTGCGTTACACGTTACTGGCACAAGATGGTAGTTTGCGTTACTAGTGTGAGGCGCAAGACACACTTTGTGTGACAAGAAGCTAACGCAAACCAGACTTTGCGTGTCGTGAATAAGGCATAAACGATGAACTTCGCGTTTCCCGTTACAGACGCAAACCCAACTTTGCGTTTGTAGTTAAAGACGCAAAGCTCACTTCTCGCTTCTCGTTGAAGATGCAAAGCTCGCTTCTCGGTTCTCGTTGAAGACGCAAATTTCACTTCTCGTGTCTTGTTGAAGACGCAAACATCACTTTGCGTTTCTCATTGAAGACGCAAACCTTTGAACAGTTATTTGGTAATTCTCTCGATGAACTAGCACATACCACTGATGAACACTCGCAAACTTTGACGAACACGCGCAAACCTTGACGAACACGCGCAAACCTCTAAAATCGATCAAAATGACACCAAAAACTCATCTAGACCTAGAATTTCAACACTAAACTTTATCAATTTGATTGTCTAATCATCTAGAACCAAAATCTATCACTGAATTTCGATCAAAAACACAAATCAATAGAAATTGACTTGAACAAAGTGTCTAGAACTCGTGAACTCGAACTCAACAAAAATCACAAATTCATACTCGATTACAGTGCAATTAACAAATCTATCTAGACATACTCGATCGATTATACTATAAGAACAAAACCTAACCGATTTCAACTCCTAATTTGCACAAAAACACAGAAATCGATTTGATCTTCGATGAACAGTAACGATGAACAGTGTCAACGAACTTTTCTTGAATTCTTGATCTGATTTCGATTGGATCGGCTCTGATACCAATTGTTATTCCCAGATTCTAGTTCCTAAATGCAATTAATCAAAAATAAACACAAACAAGAATCAATTACATGTTTGATTTCACTTTCAAATTCAAGATTACAAACTTTCTCTCTCTAGAACTCTCTCTCTCTACAGATTTCTCTCAAACGAACTTTCTCTCTTATTACAATCAGACAACTTCACATATCTAAACAATACAAGATAAAAGGTATTTATACCAACTCCTAATACAAGGAAAATAAAATACAAAAACAAATACAAAGACACTTTGACTTTTATTACAAAAGACTTTGACTTTAATGAGATTTGACTTTTCCAGCTTTGACTTTCTTGACCTTTGACCTTCAGTCTTCTTGATCTTGTATCCAACAGATTTATGCTCTAACATACCCTGCTAACCCTAAGAAACTTTGGACTTCTGACGGAGTCTTCGGCGCCTCCCAATCGCGAATTGCCTCCACTTTCGCAGGATCCACATTGATTCCGTCTTAGGATACGACATGCCTAAGGAACTGCACTTCTCGCAACCAAAATTCACATTTCGAGAATTTTGCGTAGAGTCTCTCTCTTTTCAGTAACTCCAAAACTGTTTGCAAATGCTCCTCGTGTTCCTCCTCGATCTTCAAGTACACTAAGATGCCGTCGATGAACATGATCACAAATTTGTCTAAGTAAGGTTGATACACCCTATTCATCATATCCATGAAAGCTGCAGGAGCGTTGGTCAACCCGAATGGCATTACAAGAAATTCATAATGTCCATATCTTGTACGGAAGGTTGTTTTCGGTATATCTTCTTCTTTTACCTTGAGTTGATGATATCCCGACCTTAAATCAATCTTGGAGAAGAAATTGGCTCCCTGAAGTTGATCGAATAGGTCCTCTATCCTTGGAATCGGATACTTATTGTTGATCATCAACTTGTTGAGCTCTCTATAATCTATGCTCATTCGCATAGATTCGTCCTTCTTTTTCACGAAAAGGACTAGCGCTCCCCACGGAGAAGTGCTAGGTCTTATAAATCCCTTATCTAGCAACTCTTGCAATTACGACATCATTTCTTTCATCTCTGATAGTGCCAGTCTATACGATGCACGTGCGATCGGAGCGGCACCAAGCACCAAATCGATCTGAAATTCGACTTGACGATCTCAGGGGGTAGATCTGTCAAATCCTCCAGAAATACTTCCGGGTACTCGCTCACTACTCGTACCTCCTCCACTCCACACTTCTCTTTCTTAGCATCTACAACGTACGCCAAAAATCCCTGACATCCCTTTCTCAAACTCTTATTTTCTTTCGTTATGGAAATTAAACTAGAACCCCCATCTCGTCTATTTCCATAAACTACCACTATTCCTTTCCCCGGAAACACCATACAAATCATTTTCTTATTATAGACAATACTAGCATCATTTCTAGCCAACCAATCCATCTCAAGAACCACGTCAAACTCTCTCATCGCCATAGGGTATAGCACTACTGGTACTAAGTTCCCTTCGATGTCTATCGCACACCCCTCGTACACCTCCCTAATCGATACTTGATTAGCATCGGCGGTTTCTACACCAAACACCCTCCCTAAACGTTTAGACTTTAATCCCAAACTCCAAGCAAACATGGGGGATATAAAGAGCAAGTCGCCCCTGAGTCAAACAACACTCTATCACAAGTAGAGTTTACCAAAAACGTACCTGCGACTACGTCCGGAATCTCCTCCGCCTCTATCGCGGTCATGTTAAAGGTTCTCCCTTTCGGACGAGCTGATTCACATTTATTCTCCTCTTTTCTCCCTCCCCCACGATCTCCGGTCTGAACAGGTCCACCCCGCTTGACTTGTGGACAATTTGACCGAAGGTGGTCTGGAGACCCACATTGATAACAAGTTTTCTTGTTCGGGCAATCCCTAGACAGGTGCCCTGGCATCCCACACTAAAAACAGGATCTTTCTCCCAAACCACATTCTCCCCGATGTACCCGGTGACACTTCCCGCAAGGCTTCTCTCCAAGCCCCTGACCCCCTCTTAGCTCTGTTCTGGAACTCTTTCCCTTTCTCGGATATGTTGTCGGCTCATCCCATTTTCTCTTATCGCCAACCCTATTAGTCATTTGGCGGTTCTTTTCCTTCTCTGTCATTTCAGCCGCATGCACGACAGCCTGAAAGGTAGCTGGTTCCCTGGCAGAAACCTACTCCCGCAAACTGCTCCTTAGCCCAAAAATATAACGTTCACTCGATTCTCCTCATCTGGCATATATGATCCGAAAAAACGAGACTTCTCAATGAATTTAGTGGTGTACTCCCTTACAGACATATCCTTTTGTTCCAGCCCCAGAAATTCCTCCTGTAACTTCTTCACTGCCACCAAAGGGCATAAGTGTGCCTTGAATTTTCCCACGAAAGTTCCCTACGACATACCTTCTGCTACAGCCACCCCTAATCCACCAGTTTCTGCATCCTACCATAAGGTGGCTTCATACCTCAGCATAGATAAGGCGTACGTCACCTTGTCTTCCTCGGCACACTTGCTGGTAGCAAATACCAGCTCCATCTCTTTAATCCATTTCATCAACTGGGTCACACTCCCCTTTGTAAGTAGGAGGTTTGCATGTTGCAAACTCCTTGTAACTACACCCCTTTGTCAATATTTTGGTTGCCGCTAAGGTCACCGATGGAGAATGACCTCCTACCTCAGTTATCGGTGGACTTGACAGTTCTGTAACTTCTCTGCTCTCGCTCTTGTCTCTTCTTCCTGAGGCTGTCTTCTCCTGATGAGCCAGTAACGCTTGCAGGGTCTCTTGAAGCTTCCCCATCTCCGCAGCAAAAGTTTCGTGAGTCACAAAGGCCTGATTTCGGCCCAGACCACGAGCCCTTGCAGCTTCCCACCCCCTTGCCGTTGTCGCCCCCTTACATGTTAGCCCCTATCGCTCATTACATACATCCCTATAGCAACAATCCTACGACATCCTATTTCTCGGTTGTGTCCCACCAAAAGTTTAAGTTTAAGTCCAAAAAGGGCACCTAAATCGCTTAAACTATGGCTCTGATACCAATTGTAACAACCCAAAATTTAACATAACGATTTAATTAAGAGTAAACTCCCAGAATCGGGTCCAGTACAAAATTTGGAAAAAGAAGAATTAACATAGTCCAAACATCCACATCTCTATTACAACCGAGAACTAAAATAATATTATGTCTACGCCGCTACTAAGGCCCCGCTCTCCGATGTCCTAACTTTTAGCATTTCTCCTTCCCCTTAGAAGATCCGGTAGCAACTCTGTTACCTGAAAATGGGTTTTAAGAAAGGTGGAAACGAGGGTTAGACCGGAAGGTCTAGTGAATTCCTAGCCTCATCCATTTTTATAGTAAAAAGAAAACATATACAATTTGACAAGATTATCTTTACAGACTTTGAGTCACACGAAATGAGTAGATTCACGTCGAAATTCATCATCAAGAATCAGGACTACTCGTCCTCGGGGCCCCCAGTAGATCCCTATACGCCCCCTAGTCGATGTCATTCATGTGTGTAGGGAAACAGATTCCAAACACACGGATCAACCATCCCCGATGGTTATATGTAGCCATGGACAACTACCCATTCATATTATCACTTCAACATAAATCTCGAACACACAAGTGGAATAACAATAAAGGTTGATATAACAACGGTATCCAAGAATATAAATTTTTATCAAGGATCAATGGTAAGCATAATGGATAACATAAAATAAATCCATTTCCAGTTCAAAGATATATTCTTAACTTGAAGATAAGGGAACTCACCTGTTGGTTGGAACTCGGCACACACGAACACTAGTCCCGAATGGATCGAACTCCTACATTCCAATTTAATAAATCCATTATATTACTCGCTCCGAATCCTATAAATTTTCTAGTTCAAGGTTCGGTTAAAAGTAAGCATGAAATTCATCAGGAGACTGTGGGTTCGATCACACACTATAGCACTACGCCCCCCCCCCCTAAATAAACCCCGGGTGCTCCAGTTTTGGCCTCCCGGGCGACCCCGGTCGATGGTTCCCCGGGTGACCCCGGTCTCTAACATCTCGGGTGACCCCGGTCCCTAATCTCCCGGGCGACCTCGGTCACTAAACTTCGGGCAACCCCGGTTGGTGGAACCAGTCCGATAATTGAAATCGATGGCAACAATCAATAGTGTTCACATTTTCTACAATAATCAATATGTATTTAAAGGATTTAATTCACCTAATTAACCTCTAAACTCTATCTAATTTATTCCCAAGCTACCCAACCTCAGTCGAACTTTATATTAGAAAAATCTCAGGTTTCAAGAACTGTTAATCGCCCCAAACTTCAAAAATGGAAAAGGTTTCAAGCTTTAAACAAGGATTGGATGCTTACCTCTTGAAGAAGGATTTCCTCACCAGATGATACCGTGATTTCCTTTTTCTTTCACGATTCCAAAACCCTCCCAAAGAACTTCAATCGCCTCTTCTTCTCTGCTCTTGCACCGCACACCAACAAAGAAAAATCCCAACTGATGGAACAACCTAGGGTTTTGGGCCTTTTATGTCAAATTTTCAATAAGGCCCTCTACTTTACTTATTTTCCCTTTTTGCACCACTTAACTTTATAAAAACAAATAATTAAGCCAAAGAGTTGACGATTGTTACATTTTCCACAGTGGTACCTCATACATCCATTTGTAAAAATTATTTTATTCTTAATTTTTATATGGATAAATCATTTTGTAAAAGAAATGTCGGCTAAAAACATGTTTAGCCAATGAAACATTTTACTTATTTAAGACACCTATGTTGGTTGTTTTGTAATATACATTAATGATTAATTTGTCTAAGCAAATTTTTTTTAAATTAAAAAGATGATGGTTAAAAGCTAACTAACGAAACCAAACTTTTTAAATTTCAATCCAACATTTTCTCGTTATACACTCATAACATTTGTCAAACTTTCTATACTCTATCGATGTGGGGAAATCAACTCAATAAGACAATCAAAATTAGTCATGTAAGAAATTGGTTTGTTATATAACAATTGTTACCTTACAATTAAGTTGTTGATTACGTAAATAATAAAAGATTAGTCAGGTCATAAAAAGAATTTAAAGTCCGATTTATTAAACTATTTGATGTTGTACAAGTAAAAATATTAAAAATAAAAAAAGGAAATGAAATTGTTTGATTCATTTATGAAAGTTTTCATTTATAAACATCTATATCTATATCTATATCTATATCTATATCTTTATATATATAAAAGCAAAACCCAATAATCCTAGGTGGCATCTTCTAATATCAAGATTCATATTTATCTTTTTTTCTAGATTTTTGATTTTTTTTAAATGTCTAATATTGTAAAGAATTTTCTACACTTATATGTAGATTTTTGTTTTATTATCCACAAGGTTTTTTTTGGTAATTTTACATACTTGCAATTTAGAATAACCTTTTGGTTTCCTCTTCCCTTACTTTCCATTTCTCTAATAATTAATTATTAATGATTTTTCAATAAATTCATTTGGTTAGATGCAATCTCCATCGCAATTCGTTAATATTCTTCTACCCTATAATTGGAGAGCTCCAACATAAATCCATATTGTTCTACACAGTCGGAATTGGAGAGCCGGCGAAGAAGGTAGTTGTGGGGAGAGAGAGTTACATCACAGAAGCGTTCAATCGAGAAGCAAAAAATCGAAATCATGGTCGAAACTCCATTATAAATCCAGTTTTTTTACTTACGTTTTCTCCGTTTTTCCCTTCCATATTCCATTTTTTCTCCTATAATCATTGTTTCTTTCTATAAGCTAACAACGAAATGGTGGTTAATCGAAATTCTTTTCGAAGTCACTCCCAAGACAGAGAAATCTCTTTGTGAGCGATTGTTGATTAAACACAAACGATTTCGGAGCGTCTCAGAGTCACTCCTCATAGTTTATTGATTTTTAGTTTGTTCACACATTCTCTTTCACTCTGTGCAATAATTTATGTGGATAAAAGATCCTTATAGGAGTTGACGTTTGAGGTAATGTTTTTTAAAAATAAGTAGTTATGTTATATTGTTTGTTCTTTTATTTTTTGCAAACAAATTATATTAAGTAAAATAACTTTCATGTGACGGTTAGTGATAATTTTCTATGTACAAATGTACAATCTATTATTGGTTTTATAATGAGATTGCAATATAAGCATTATAAGCTACATTTAGGATTTTAATTTTGAGTTCTCCAATAATAATGTTTGATATTGCATAGATATTTGCAACTAATCATTTGTGTACAAACATAATATCATATTGGAAAATTAATTCTTTGATAAAATATAAGAATATGTTTGAAATTCTCTTTATAGAAACAATATAAATAAATTAAGTTACATCTATAATACGCTAAAATATGTTTATTGTGGTACATTAAGATTTTCTTAATGGTTATTTAATTGACAAATTCCATTTCATCTCAAATTAGTTACGTAATTTAAAAAAAAGTCAATATATATATATATATATATATATTATGTATATATATATATATTAAAGAAAAAACTAATGCATGACTTAAATAGAAACTTTCAATCATTTTATTCTTTTTCTTTTTATTTTATAGTTTACTCTTATTTTTAATATAAACTCAACACATTTATTACTAAACCTTTTGTAACATCCCCCGTCCCCGTGGTCCGGAACGGGTGATGTCACGAACGGGACTTAACATAAATACACAGCTAAATTCAGAGTTATTAATAAACTCTAAACATATATTACAATCCAAACTATCATACCTCAAAAAAGTCTTTATAAACTTAGAAAGTTAAAAAATAAGGTGAGTCTAAGAACTCCAAAATATTACACTCAATCTCAAGTCCCGTCCCCGTAAACGTCACTTCGAACCTGTCGTGTCAGAAAACAAAAACACGGCTGAGCACAGGGCTCAGCGGATGAATTATAATATAAATTCGTAAATAATAATGAAAACATCGATAACGAAGCGGAAGACTTAAAAATTCAATTCGAAGAAATCTCTTGAGACTGAAATTCATAGTTCATTTAAATCAAAAGAAATGTTTGGTAATATAATCAAAAGCAATCATCTCAAAAACAGTTCACACTTTAACTTCAAAACGTAATATAAATAAAGTCCTTTAATTCCTGTTGTGTTCATGGGGTGGCCAAACCACACGAACTAATGGGTCGGCATGCGGGCACACACAACGAATCCCCCGTGAATTTAACCACGGTCACATATTCTGTGGGTAAAGTTCTAATATCGATCCATCTGCCCTGGAGCCAACAAAGTCAGCCAAGTCCCCAGAGTGGGTTCATGTAAGCCACATAGGCTTAACTCTTGTAGACCGTCATCTGTAGGACGCCATAACAACAAAGCCGCCATAGAAGACATCCCAAATAATATGCCCATTTATTGGGTTATTCTAAAATCAATGAAAACTAAACATATATCACTTACCCAAATGGTGTTCATAGAAATTATAGTCAATATACTTCACATTTTTAATAAACAATCTCATACGAGACATATTTTAATAAAATATCAAAATGTTCAAACAATTGATTCAATAAACCAAAATCAATTTGTATGTGTGTGTATAATTTCACATTTGTTGATCACGTTTGGTTGATCAATCACAAGGCGGTGAACCACCTTTCGGAAGGGTCAACTACAACAAATAGTTACCCACGATTCAAAAGAAATGAAATCCATACCTTAATCAATTTGAGATATAACACGTGATCAACCGAGACTGGCGACGAACTTTAACCCGTTCGATTGCCTATTTAAACCACCAATTATTATTAGTCACATAACCTAGAACTCAATGGTTATATTCTAAGCTTAATCTCGAATTTTCTTCACTTAGGCATTAAATCGAACACTTGGTGTGCCGTTAAACATCTAGATACAAATATCACCGTTTTAATTCTAAACTTTACCCGTTTGTAATTTTGACAAACCTAAGCATTTCTAAACATATATTTGATCATAACTTTGCAATAACACAATATAATCTACCAACCAACTTCAACTACCCTAACTTACCAACTTAAATAACTTAACAAATTTATACCTATAGGAAGGGTTCGAAGAGTAGATTCCGAATATGTAATTATTTATTCGATTACTTCAACGATTTGAGAGATATTTTAGAGAGATGAAGAGATTTAGAGAGAGAGAGAGAGAGAGAGAGAGAGAGAGAGAGAGAGAGAGAGAGAGAGAGAGATGTGAGATTGAGAATGGCGGTTTGATGAAAAACACAGGGACGATGTAATGTAAATTTCTATTCATGTTTGGTAACACATGATATATATATATATATTTACTTTTTTTTATATAATTATAATTAGTTTGTTTAAATAACGATTTTAATCTTTTAACTATCTTTAGTTGTCATTTTAATTACGGTTCAATTCGGGTAAGAATAATTAACGTTTTTAAAACCGAGTCTTACAATTATTCCCCCCCACCTTAAAAGAGATTTCGTCCCCGAAATCGAATTTAGACAAGAAACTTACATCGATTAAAAAACTGGGGGTACTCCCGTCGCATATGGTCCTCATTTTCCCACGTCGCCTCACGTTGCGAGTGATTTTTCCAAAGAACTTTTACAAAACAAATCACTCTCTTTCGTGTACCTCTTTCATCACGATCAAGAATCACTTCAGGTTTCTCGCGATAAGAAAAATTAGGTTCTAAGTGTTCCAGGGAATATTCAATGATTTGTAAGGGATGATAGTTGTACCCTCGAAGTGAAGAGACATGGAATACGTTATGTACGTGAGATAATTGTGGCGGTAAATCTAACCAGTAAGCCACAACTCCAACCCTTTCCAGAATTTCAAAGGGATCAATATATCTCGGGCTCAACTTTCCTTTGAGATCGAAACGTCTAATACCGCGAGTGGGGGAAACCTTCAAGAAAACTTTATCTATCGGTTGGAACTCGATAAGTCGTCTCGCTTGTCGGCGTAGCTCTTTTGATGAGCCTGAGCCTCTTTCATCATTTGACGCATAATTTCGACCTTCTCGGTAGTAACTTGTACCAGTTCTGGGCCTTCGAGAATACGTTCTCTGACTTCATTCCAACAAGTCAGTGTTCGATATTTTTGGCCATAAAGTGCTTCATACGGGGCCATGCCGATACACTGCCAACTATTATTATAGGAGAACTCTATTATGTACAAGTAACTATCCCAACGCACATGCTCGGAGCATATCTTCCAATGTTTGAATCGTACGTTCAGATTGCCCATCAGTTTGCGGATGAAAGGTTGTAGTAAAATTCAAACGTGTGTCCAAAGCTTTTTGTAAACCTTTCCAAAATCGAGATGTAAAACGTGTGTCTCGATCGGAGGTAATCGATACAGGAGTGCCATGGAGACGTACAATCTCACGTTGGAATACTTCTGTCAATTTATCAATTGACCAAGTTTGTCGGATAGGAAGAAAATTAACCGATTTCGTTAGTCGGTCAACCACTACCCAAATTCCATCGTGTTTCAAAGTCGTGCGGGGTAGTACGACTACAAAATCCATAGTTACGTGTTCCCATTTCCATACTGGGATGTTCAGCGATTGGAGAAGACCACCCGGATATTGATGTTCACTTTTAACTTGTTGACAAGTGAGACAACGGGCTACAAAATCGGCGATATATCCCTTCATTCCAACCCACCAGTAATGGGTCTGTAAGTCGCGATACATTTTTGTTGTACCCGGGTGAACAGAAAACATAGATTTATGAGTTTCGATCAGAATCTGATCTTTAAGCTCCGAGTTATTCGGAACACAAAGACGATCCTGAAACCACAACACATGATTATCATCGATTCTAAATTCCAAACTAACATTCTCTTGTGCCTGCTGGAAGTTTGCCCACAATTCACTATCGTCTTGTTGGGCTTCTTTGATTCGAGAAATTAGAGTCGGTTCTACCATTAGATTCGATAGAATTTTCGTTTGCGAACTCGGATAGATTTCCAGTCTGAACCGTTCGATCTCGAAAGCCAAGTATGTAGGAACAAGTAAAGAAGAAACATGTTCCAGGCTTTACGACTTAAGGTGTCGACGACTACATTAGCTTTACCCGAATGATACTGTATATGAACATCATAATCCTTTAGAAGTTCGAGCCACCTCCGCTGACGCATATTTAACTCTTTTTGAGTACATATATATTTAAGGCTCTTGTGGTTGGTGAAAACTTCATATGTCTCACCATACAAATTATGATGCCAAATTTTGAGTGTGAAGACAACTGTAGCCAATTCGAGACCGTGAGTTAGATAATTGACCTCATAAGGCTTTAATTGACGTGATGCATATGCAATCACTCTACCGTTTTGCATAAGAACACAACCGAGACCTTTCTTTGAAGCATCACTGTAAACTTGAAACCCGTCGGTGCCAGACAGTAATACAAGAACAGGCGCAGTAACCAATCGATGCTTTAGTTCCTTGAAACTAGATTCTTGTTCAGAACCCCAATTGAATTTGACTTCTTTTCGGAGTAATCGGGTTAACGGTAGAGATATTTTATAAAATCCTTCAAAGAATCGTATATAATAATCGGTCAGTCCCAGAAAACCACGAACTTCAGATACATTCGTAGTTCGAGGCCATTTAGTGACTGTTTCAATTTTCTTTGGATCGACTTTGACACCTTCTGCAGAGATTACGTGTTCGACAAAAGACACTTGATCAAGCCAAAAAATTCACACTTGGAATGTTTTGCATATAATTTTTTCGTTCTAAGAGTTTCCAAAACGATTTGAAGATATTAATTATGTTGCTCTCTTGACTTTGAGTATAACAATATGTCATCAATAAACACGATAACAAAGTCATCGAGATAATCCTTGAAAATCCGATTCATAAGATCCATAAAGATCGCTGGAGCATTAGTTAGCCCGAAAGTCATTACTAAGAATTCGTAGTGCCTATAGCGAGTTCTGAATGCGGTTTTCAGAATATCACAATCGCGGATACGAAGTTGATGGTACCCGGACCGAAGATCAATTTTGGAAAAGTATCGTGCCCCTTGTAATTGATCGAACAGATCGTCGATTCTCGGCAACGGATACTTGTTACGGATCGTTACTTTATTAAGCTCCCGATAATCAATACAAAGACGCATCGTACCGTCTTTCTTTTTGACAAAGAGAACCGAAGTTCCCCAGGGTGAGACACTGGTTCGAATGAAACCTTTCTTCAACAAATCATCGAGTTGAGTTTTGAGTTCTTTCATTTCAGTCGGAGCCATTCGATAGAGAGCCTTGGAAATAGGAAAAGCTCCCAGAACTAGATCGATGGTAAATTCGACTTCCCGGACTGGTGGTATACCCGGTAGATCGTCGAGAAATACATCAAGATATTCGGAAACAACAGGTACGGTTGCAGAAGTTAGGATTACTTGTTTGATATCTTGTAACGAGGCCAGAAAACCTTCGTTACTTTGCCAAGTATACTGTTTCACAGTAATAGAGGTTAAAGCGCTAACATCTTCTTTTGGAGTACCTCCTTGGAATATTGCCTCTGGTTTGTCAATATCTACAAACAATATTTGTTTGGCATTAGAGTCTATAGTTGCACAGTGGTGTGACAACCAGTCCATACCCAATATTAATTGACAATGGGACATATGCATTGGAAATAGAGTGACCTCACGTATGCGATCTCCAATAAATAACGGACAGTTTGAAAATCGAGTTAACACATAGATTGAACCACCCATAGGGGTAGATATCACAACTGGAAATTCGGTGGTTTGTTCATACGGTTTTAATCGGGATTCAAATTATCCAGAAACAACAGAGTGTGTTCCCTGGTATCAAACAAGGCAAAAACAGATAAATCAATTAAATTAACATGGCCTGCTCAAGGTATGTATGCTTCATACTTGACATGGTCTGACTAACCACATCAGTAATATTAGGTTCACTAGTACCCCCCACTGGGTTGGGATTTAGGTTACCTTCAAGTTAAGATCAGGATTTGCATGGGCGACCATGTCTCGACATTCTAACACAGAACAATATCAAAATCAAAATTTAAAGCAGCTACGAATTAACAAGCATTAAATATAATTAAATTCTAGTCTACCCATTCAAATGTCTACCCAATCCTCGCATGTCAAGCCTATTTAATCTACAAGTCGAAACCTATGCTCTGATACCACATTTGTAACATCCCCCCATCCCTATGGTCCGAAATGGGTGATGTCACGAACGAGGCTTAACATAAATACACAACTAAATTTAGAGTAATTAATAAAATCTAAACATATATTACAATCCAAACTATCATACCTCAATAAGTCTTTATAAACTTAGAAAGTTATAAAATAAGGTGAGTCTAAGAACTCCAAAATATCACACTCGATCTAAAGTCTCGTCCTCGTAAACGTCACTTCGAACCTGCTGTGTCAGAAAACAAAAACACGGCTGAGCACATGGCTCAGTGAATAGATTATAATGTAAATTCGTAAATATTAATGAAAACATCGATAACGAAGCGGAAGACATAACAATTCAATTCGAAGAAAGCTCTTGAGACTGAAGTTCATACTTCATTTAAATCAAAAGAAATGTTTGGTAATATAATCAAAAGCAATAATCTCAAGAACAGTTCACACTTTAACTTCAAAACGTAATATAAATAAAGTCCGTCAATTCCTGCTGTGTTCATGGGGTGGCCAAAACCACACGAACTAATGGGTCGACATGCGGGCACACACAATGAATCCCCCATGAATTTAACCACGATCACATATTCTGTGGGTAAAGTTCTAAGATCAATCCATCTGCCTTGGAGCTAACAAAGTCAGCTAAGTCCCAGAGTGGGTTCACGTAAGCCACATAGGCTTAACTCTGGTGGACCGTCATCTGCAGGACGCCACAACAACAAAGCCGTCATAGAAGACATCCCAAATAATGTGCCCATTTATTGGGTTATTCTAAAATCAACGAAAACTAAACATATGTCACTTACCCAAATGGTGTTCATAGAAATTATAGTCAATATACTTCACATTTTTCATAAACAATCTCATACAAGACACATTTTAATAAAACATCAAAATGTTCAAACAATTGATTCAATAAACCAAAATCAATGTGTATGTTTATGTATAATTTCACATTTGTTGATCACGTTCGGTTGATCAATCACAAGGCGGTGAACCACCTTTCGGAAGGGTCAACTACAACAAATAGTTGCCCACGATTCAAAAGAAATGAAATCCATACCTTAATTAATTTGAGATAGAACACGTGATCAACCGAGACTGACGACGAACTTTAACCCGTTCGATTGCCTATTTAAACCACCAATTATTATTAGTCGCATAACCTAGAACTCAATGGTTATATTCTAAGCTTAATCACAAATTTTATTCACTTAGGCATTAAATCGAACACTTGGTGTGCGGTTAAACATCTAGATACAAATATCACCGTTTTAATTCTAAACTATACCTGTTTGTAATTTTTGACAAACCTAAGCATTTCTAAACATATATTTGATCATAACTTTGCAATAACACAACATAATCTACCAACCAACTTCAACTACCCTAACTTACTAACTTAAATAACTTAAGAAGAAATATATACCTCTAAGAAGGGATCGAAGAGTAGATTCCGAATATGTAATTGTTTCTTCAATTACTTCAACGATTTGAGATATATTTTAGAGAGATGAAGAGATTTGGAGAGAGAGAGAGAGAGAGATGTGAGATTGAGAATGACTGTTTGATGAAAAACACAGGGACGATGTAATGTAAATTTCTCTTCATGTTTAGTAACACATGATATATCTATACTACATTAATAAGCATTTAGACAAAAAGTCCTAATTACAAGTCCTTAAGCATGATGTACAACAATTTTATGCATAAAATTTGAAAAACTCTTAATTACAAATTGTGATGCCTTAGGTACAAGTCATGGATGCACTACCATCACCACCATCAAAGTTGAAAGGTCCATCTTTACTTTCTTCTGCTTAACTTCTTCCCTTTCCATTGGAGCTTTCTTCACCAGCTATGTACAACAATTTTAATAGCTCCAAACATTCTTTCTTCAGTCAAACTTGTATTTATTCCTATTTTAGAAGTCGCGTGCAAAAAGATATCTCAATTGTGTACAGGTTCTCCAAGAGAGTTGTTCATTCATGGGGAGATTCAAAATTTCAATCTCCCGTTATATCGTCCGACTTATCTGCGTTTCAACACATCCATCACAGCGGTAAGCCTCCCCTTGCTAGATTATGGACTCTCCGACTTATCTGCGTTTCTCACCTTCCCACCGGTCTCCCTCACTACCTGCAATTTTTCATTCCATTTCTCTCTCTCTCTCTCCCTCAAAGTTTCTGCAACAATCGACCAACCATCACCATTGGCCTTCTTCTCTACTTTCTCCCACCTGTAAAAACTTAAAAACACAAACAGACACACACAAAAAGAGGTTCAACCTACCTGTTTGTTGTTTCTCACATTGTATTGTATGTTTTTTCTTGTGGATGGCACCGAAATATGATGGTTCAGACTGCCTGTTACAGCATTGTCATTGAAGGTTTAAATCTTCTAAAACCTCAGAAATTACTGTTATCTTCTGTTTTTGGTAACCGAGAGAGAATGATTGGAAGGTGATGTTGTATCAGTTTCCTTGTTTCCCCCATCTTTCTCCTCTTTTGATCCTGTGGTTCTTTCGCTTTGTGTTCTTGCTATTTAAAAGTTGCCATACTAAATGGATTTGTTTAAATTAGATTTGCTGTAGTAAATGGTGGTCATGGGAGCAGAAAGATTTATTCTCATTTTTTCCCAGGTTTAAGTTTCCATATTGGGTTATTCTATTTTGCTGTTTTCATCAAGATTGGTGGATTTCCATTAATACCTTGTTCTTTTGCTTAATGTTTTGTTCTTTTTAATTAATGACTTGTGCATCTTTTTTGAAGCCTTGAAGTTGTTCTCTATTGATGTTATCATGAAAGCGTTGAAGAATTTGCTCATTTTGCAGGTTATTTGGTGGATTTGCTTTGAATACTTGGTCCTTCTGTCTATTTTTAAGAATATCGTTGGGACTAACGGATGCAGTTTGATCTTGTTTGATGTTACTATTTACTCTCATTTCAATATTATACGCATGAAAAGTAACTGAATTACGAGCCCAATAGTATAAAGAGGCTAGTTTCATTTCATCAAAATTTTATGTAGGGATGAGATCGGACCTGACCGGTACCGAACCGGTTGGTACCGAATTTTTTTGGAACTAAAAAGTAGGACCGAAAACCGAACCGTATGTACCGGTTCGGTTTCGGGACGGGAAAATCGGTACTAGGACCACTTAGGACTGAAAATATGAAAATGTATCAATTGTGTATCAAAACCAATCGCAAACCAAAATATCTTCATAATGTTTCAAATGTGTATCAATATCAACCCCAAACAATCAAAAGTCGAACAATCTTCGGTATTCTTTTACGTTTTTCCTTTCCATTTTGTTCGTTTAAGAGATGATATTCTTGATTAGGAAAAGATAAGGTTAGTCTATTTAGGAGATGATATGCATACCTAATGAATTTAAAAATCATTGTCTCTTAATATTCCGGTTTGATTTCGGGATTTTTCGGGAAAATCTACCGAATACCAAATCCTAATTTTGTCGAATACTTGGAACCGAAAACCGAACCGATTATATGGTACCGGTTCGGTACGGTACGGTACCAGTTCGGTCCCGGTTCGGCTCAGGAAAATGGTCCTCGAGACTCATTCATAATTTATTGTATCAAACGTAATTGTAGATACAAAACTGAAACCAATATTTGCATTGATAAGATATTTTCCTTTAAAAATGTAATTAAAAAATACAAGATTAAATAATGTTTTTACATTGACAAAAGAATTAGTTATGGGTTTGGGCATGTTCTATTCTCATTCTTTATCGTCTTCTGGACTTCTTTTATTGGTAAATCATCTGGGGTTTTTTTTGGCCATTTTCAATTTGTTACTGCAAGTTTATAGGATTCTTTAGGGTTTAACCACTCACATATTGACAGTTAAACCCCTTCCTCTTTAACTCGTCTTTTGCAGTGCTCGGTGCCACTAATGTTTCTACTCATGATCTTGATTTTTAGTATTGGGGTTTCATTTCCTTTTTCGCATTCTTGTTGGCAAGCAAATGCAAGCAATATACTTGGTCATTTGAGGAAAAATTGGGATAATACACATCTTTTAAGGCCATTTAATTTGCG
Source organism: Arctium minus (assembly GCA_954870635.1). Taxonomy (NCBI): domain Eukaryota; kingdom Viridiplantae; phylum Streptophyta; class Magnoliopsida; order Asterales; family Asteraceae; genus Arctium; species Arctium minus. The sequence goes on along the minus strand of OX941080.1, from coordinate 128,962,859 downwards.
GGATTTGGTGTGATTTGGAATGTGTTTGGTTTCTATGATATCATTGTGATCAGTCAGTCAGGTACTCGGTCGAAATATATTGAACCTTCTTGCTTAGAAATAATTCATTTCTAGGCTCCATTCTTAAAACACTTCAATTGGTAATGCAAAAGATAATTTGTATATCTTGCATTATGTTTACCATCCATCATAATTTTATCTTCATCTTTTGATAACATGCTTTGGAGGGGCTTGATTCTTCGATCACTTATCCTCAACAAGAAAGTATGTCAACATCCACAAAAAAATTCGTCAATTTACTGATACGTGTTTATGCCTATTAATACTCCATAAAAGTATGATTTACTCCACAAATATTTTTTCCCTTTTAACGAAGAATAGTTTTAATTTTCATTCTTCATTTATAATAAAATTTCGCACTCTGGTGCATTACACGGGTACACTGCTAGTATACATACATACATATATATATATATTTAACTTTTTTTATATAATTATAATTAGTTTGTTTAAATAACGATTTTAATCCCTTAACTATCTTTAGTTGTCATTTTAATTACGGTTCAATTCGGATAAGAATAATTAACGTTTTTAAAACCGAGTCTTACACCTTTCATTTTTGTGCTTTTTTGATTTTTTATAAATGAAATTAGTATCAAATTATATATATATATATATATATATATATATATATATATATAGGGTTGGGCTCACGTGAGACCAACCTGTTTTCGTGAGACCGGTGAGACCAGAAAATAACACTAAAACTTCACAGCGATTCATTGTGAAGGAACGAAAAACAACAAACCTTCACAAAAAAACAGTGTGAAGGTTTACTTTATAATACCTTCACGGTCTTTTGCTGTGAAGGTTTAGTGTTATTTTTATGGTCTCACGGAAATAGCCTGGTCTCACTTGATCTCAAGTATATATATATATATATATATATATATATATATATAAAACTAGATATATTTTTTTACAACCAATATAATTAAGAACAATTTTTTTATTTTCCTTTAACTTTTTTTATTTACGTAACAATCAATATATCATTATAAAAAAGTTTAAAAAATGTAGGTTGGCATTTATTAGAGGTTTTTGATAATACTTTTTACTATTTTTTCCATTTTCGGTTTTTTAAAATCAATATATCCTATTAATTGGTTAAATATATATATATATATATATATATATATATATATATATATATATATATACTAGTAGTGTACCCGTGCAATGCGGCGGAAGTCTTAATTGTAAACGATTTTGAAGCTTTGGTAGTTTTGTTAGAGGAGATTTTAACGATAATATGATTTACACTTAGAGGATCGTTACTAAACGCTTACCCGGGTCATTTACTTTACCGGATGAACTTAGGAATGGTCGTGACTCGTTAATCTTACCCAATAAAAGCAATGATAAGAATTTTGAACAAAATAAAATTATCAATTCAAATGAATCTACAACATTCACCATTGTTCTCAAAATCTCAGACACGAAGAAAAAAAAACAACAAAATGTCACAGAAGTTGGTCCTATAATTTAGAAATATGGTTGTGTTAAAAAAATGGCATCCTGATTGGTGTTGTTCTGAAATTAAAGAGCAGTAAATCCATGGCAAAAAGACTTCGTAAGACCTTGTTAATATGCAACAACATATGTTACAAAAGCATCCATATTAAAAAGCAACGCAGTTTAACACATAAGTTGTAGCTCTAAAATGAGCAAAATTAGGAGCATTAAGCAATCTTATTTAATACATATCGGGCAAGTCACATTTCAAAGCAACTCCTTAGACATATTAGTAGTCACACAGGCTAATTGCATTATAAGTTAACACTTAACATTTGTTTTCAAACAAAGAGCTTTCATCCAATCAAACTTTTAATGCTCTTCATTTTTATTTTAATGGGCAAAATGACAACAATATAATTCTAAAAGATATTGTTAAGCTTTTGCCCAGTGAGATATAAAACTTATACCATGTCATACATCGATAAGAGGATATATATTCCAATAAAGCTTATTTTCTTAAAGTGGTGCTTTAGAACTATAGCAATTGTTTTATTCATAGAACTTAAACCAATGTCTTCCCTATTAATGGATAAATGTTTCATATTTTGATATGTATGAATTATGACACAATCCGAGGTCTAAACAACAAGAAGTTTAAGGGGTCGTTTACCAAACGCTTACCTGGGTAAGTGCTTACCAAGTTATATTATATGAACCGATGAATATGACAATGACCAATAATCTTACCTGGTAAGAGCGAAAGCAATGGTCGAGAGTTATTACCCGGTGATTGAGGGCGACGGATCTTACCCGGTTAACGCTTACTAGGTAATTTTTTTCCTACAATAACGTTTTAATGGACTAAAATCTTACCCGATAAGGTAAGTGATAGCGTCGAATTTATTCGGTAAGTGTTTACCAAGTAAATGTTTGGATAAACAACCCCTAAGATAAACATAACATCATATAAGGAAACAAAAATCAAGACAATCTACATAACATAACATAATTGAAGGTAAGATGAAGATAGTGTATTTCCATATTGCGGGTTGTTATAAACCATCGACTATTATACCTTTAAAAGATTAATGATCCCATATTAGTTACATTCTAACTCTTTTGTTGTCTTCCACTTGAATCAATAGTACATCAATGTTTTCATTAAAAATCTAAGTCCCAAATGAGAGGTTTTAGATATTTTATCCTCTAGTCAAGCTTTTTCTTAGTCCTCCTGAAAAGTCCAATATCATGAAGAATTGGCTTCAGCTTCTGCACCCGAACTCAGAAGTTCCTAAAAGTTGCATACTGTCTATGAAATAATTGACTTCCGTTTCGAAAGAGCTTCTCTTACGGTCTGAACAACTTCTAGTTCCTAGAAGTTGCATAATTTCAAAATGGAGCCTTTAAAGTTGTTGGTCATTGATGAAGTTGCCCAGTTAAAAGAAGCAGAGTCCACCATTCCACTTCAACTTCCTGGAATAGAACAATTTTCTAAAAGCAGATGTGTAATGCATGTCTCTAATAGAATAAAAAAAAAGTTAACTCATTAACTTCTATAAGAATGAGATGAAACATACCAAAACACATTTCTTTGATCCTCATTTAAGCCAAGTTCATCATAGAAACCGTCATAGTAGAACTTCCATTTCCAAATCCCGAACATAGTACATTGCCATAAATTAAATGGGTGCTTCCAAGTACATAATTAACAAAAATTTCTTTTGACTACGGTTTTTTTATAATAACATCAAGATATGAAATTTTAATAGAAAAAGTTCCAATGGTATCGTAAAATTGTAAATCACAACTTATCGATAAAACTCGATACACTAACTTACTTTATCGAGTAAAATTGTAAATCACAATGGTATCGTATACAACAATTTACCCAATAAGCGCTTACCCGGGTAAGAGTTGTCACTCTCACATACCGGGTAAGACTCTCAATCTTTAACATCGTTCTCACCAGGTAAGATTCTCTGCTCTTGCCATGTTCATCCGGTAAGGTAAATGCCACGCCCCGGTAAGCGCTTAGTAAACGGCCCCTAAATGTCAACTTAACTTTGGCGTTAAAAAACACCAGGCTTTGACATTCTAAAATTTAAAAACAACTTCATTTTTGTGAGTGGGCAACGAAGCTATGATAGAAAAACACACCTTAGAGAATGAAGGGAAGAAAGAGGATATGTTCTGTAGACATTAACTTTGAGAATGACGCATGTGTTTTGTGGAAAGAAGGCAGAGGGATGGAGTTCATAAATCCTTCGTTGGATGATACATTTTCAAGATATAAACTAAGAAGATGCATGCATGTAAACCACAAGGGTTGTGGTGTGGTGGTAAAGGCTTGGGGAGTTCATAGCGCTTAACCCGGGTTCGAGCCCCACTAGAAGCACTTGTGGTCACTGAGGATAAACTCAGGGCTGCACGCTTTAGCAGCTGGGCCAAAGGCCCTAATTGCCAGGGATTAGTCTGGGCCATAGGCCCAGGATACCCTTTCCAAAAAAAAAAGATGCATGCATGTATCGAAGAAAAGTGGAAACAGAAGCCTTCGTTGTTGGAAGTTTTAGCTATGCAAAGAAATGAATATGCAAGTGGGCCTATACCCAAAAGACCTGCTTTCTCAACAAATAAAATGACACCTCTTTCTCAACAACAAGTTTTAACTACCACTTCCTAATTTTGACCTTGTTGAGTTGTATATATAACCATGTTATAAAACTCATTCTTAGATAATATTAGGATCCCTTCAATCTTCATTCCTATTTTTAATTAATGTAGTCAACATTATAACCACAAACAAACACACGAATAAACAGGATTTAAACAAAAATTCGATTTCTATAATTCAAATTGTAACATACAAACAAATTATATTAGGTTCCATGGAAGAAGAATACTCGCAAACAAGCGTACTGATCAAGTGATTTGAGAGCGATGATGTTATATAAACATATAAATTTGGGGTTTCATGTAAGAAATACTCATAAAATGCAGCCGCAGTAGCAGTAGAAGAACCAGTTCCAACAACATCTTAGACAATTAGACATCTTCCACCTCTTTTCTCAGCAATAAAATTTTTGCAATGGTTAAGGTAAGTGACCCGATAAACGTTTGGTAAACAACCCCTAAATTGCTAATTAGGAACACAGAATACCGCTCAACGTCTAGGTGCCTAACTACGGGGCTATGTCTAGTTGAAATGCCATTTTAACAAGCAGGTGACCGCTTAAACATCCTAATGTTTAGCTCATTGTTCCAAACTAATTCACTTTACAGTTCCAAACTAGTTTTACCATAACACTTCTATGTATACTTTTTCTTCCTAAAACTACGGCTAGTGCAACGTCCTGTTAAATCAAATAACATGATCATAAAGGATCGAATTATCATAATCATTATTTCATCCAATGTTTAATCTAAAAGATGAATAGAATACTTACTTGTAGGAATGTTTGTGATTGCCTTACTTGATGAAGCCATGATTACTCCAATAAACTCTTTGATGCCAATAATTATGATGGAGTTAATTGATATTAAGTCTCCAATTAATGGTGCTTCAAATTGAGAGAATGAAGGAGACGAGATGTTATGCATACATTGCATCAAGAGTATTAATGAAAGAGATAACCACAAATAAATATAGTTAGTTACAGTCGGTTACAGGACTGATATCGTCGATCGAGATAGTCGGAGGGCCTGTATATAATTAAGTCATAATTAAAAGACTTAAATAAATATTTATGACTAATATGAGATTAACATAATTTATATAAATAGTGTAGGCCACTTAATTGGAAAATGTAATTTTCTAACATTCTCCCACTTGGCCGTATGACTATTTATACAAACAATAAGTTGGCCAAGTGTTAATCTTATTAGTGAATTATAATTAAAGTAAAAGTATTGAAACAAAATGATATAATCTTACATGTCGCCAACGACATGGGATCCCTATCAATCATACTTTCAGTACTCCTACAAAACAATAATAAAAATTATTAGCGGTTCTCTTGTTTGCTCATTAAGACAATTAGTGTTAACAAGTTATTAGAGCAAACTTAAGTAACATAATGTGAAAGATAAATATGTAAGCGTTTACTTTCAATGATAGTTGAATATACTGTGACATCAAACAAGGCTAGCTCTTAAGCCCATATATATTGATCACATGCTCAATAAATGTCTTAGGCGGTAATCCTTTAGTAAGAGGGTCCGCCAACATGTCACCAGTGCTAATATATTCCACAGTTATGCATTTTTCTTCCACACGTTCTCGAACAAACAGATACTTAGTGTCAAGATATAGTCTTGCACCACTTGAACTATTGCTGTTTGAAAATCTCACGGCAGCACTATTGTCGCAGTAAAGTTTCAATGGCCTTGAGACAGAGTCAACAATTTTGAGTCCATAAATTAGATTTCTTAATAGCATAGCATGACATGTAGCATGGTAGCATGCTACATATTCTGCCATCATAGTCGAAGTAGTGGTTAGCTCTTGCTTATGACTCCGCCAAGATATCAGCCCACCTGAAAACATGAATATGTACCCCGAAGTTGATTTCTTATCATCTTTGCATTTAACAAAGTCAGAATCAGAATACCCTACAACTTCAAGGGAATTAGTTCTTTTATAAGTGAGCATGTATTCTTTTTTTCCGTGTAGGTAACGTAATACTTTCTTGGCTGCTTTCCAATGGTCTAAACCCGGGTTAGATTGATAACGACCAAGCATGCCAGTGATGTATGTTATATCGGGTCGGGTACATACTTTAGCATACATTAAACTCCCGACAACCGATGCATACGGAATTTGTTTCATTTGATCACATTCAGCCTCAGAATTAGGACATTGATATGAGCCAAATTTGTCACCTTTCACAACAGGGGCGACAGAAGGAGCACAATTTTGCAGATTATACTTATTCAGGATGCGATTTATATAGGCCTTTTGAGATAAGCCTAATATGCCATTCTTTCTATCTCGGTGAATTTCAATGCCAATTACATAAGAGGCTTCACCAAGATCTTTCATATCCAAATTATTTGATAAGAAACGTTTAACCTCAAATAACATGTCTTTATTGTTACTAACAATTAATATATCATCAACGTATAAGACTAGTATAGTGAAATTGCTCCTACTCATCTTGAAGTATATGCATTGATCAATTGAGTTCTTTTTGAAGTTGTAGTTTTTCATAACCTCATCAAACTTCTAGTACCATTGCCTTGAAGCTTGTTTAAGCCCATAGATTGACTTGTTAAGTTTACATACTAGATGTTCACTTCCTTCAACCTTAAAACCTTCTGGTTGAGTCATGTAAACATCTTCATATAAGTCACCATTTAGGAAGGTAGTTTTAACGTCTATTTGATGTAACTCCAAATCATAATGAGCTACCAACGCCATAATTATTCTAAAAGACTCCTTTCTCGACACAAGTGAGAAAGTCTGTTTATAGTCTATCCCCTCCCTTTGAGTAAAACCCTTAGCAACCAATCTTGCCTTATAACGCTCAACATTTCCTTTAGGGTCTAGCTTTGTTTTATAGACCTACTTACAACCTACAGGTTTTGAGCCCTTAGATAGTTTTGTAAGTTTCCAAACATTGTTAGTATGCATAGATTTTATCTCATCATTCATGGCATCAAGCCATTGTTTTGAATGATCACTAGTTTTGGCCTCATTAAATGTAGTTGGGTCTTCAAATTTTCCCAAGTCATAATCGGCCTCATTCAAAAAGGTGATAAAGTCGTTATAAGTAGTAGGCTTCCTAGATCATTGTGATCTTCTTAAATGTTGAGTATCTTCTACATCTTCATTATTAAGTGGAGTATCTTCATGTAATGGTTCATTCTCAATGTGAGCATCCACAACCTCATTATTTGATGTTGATGCTAAATTCTCATTGGGAATAGAAAGAGGAACAAGTAAATTAGGAGTTCTATCTGGTGCCTTTTCTTCATATAAGTTAACAACTCTCGAACCATTACTCCCACTCAATTTTGCATTTTCAAGAAATTTTGCATGCCTAGTTTCCACTATTCTAGTGGTATGAGACGGCGCATAAAAATGGTACCCCTTAGACCTTTCGGGTAACCAACAAAATAACAAGTAATGGTCTTAGGATCCAACTTTTTGATTTGAGGATTGTAAAGTTTAGCTTCAGCCGGACATCCCTAAACTTTAAAATAGTTTAATCGTGGTTTCCTTCCCGTCCACAATTCAAAAGGTATCTTAGGCACAACTTTTGAGGGAACACGATTTAGGTAATGTACGGTTGTTTTAAGTGCTTTGGTCCATAAGAATTGCGGAAGAGATGAGTTTGCTATCATACTACGTACCATGTCCATAAGGGTACGATTACGCCTCTCCGCAACCCCATTTTGTTGAGGTGTGTCTGGCATAGTAAATTGATTAACTATGCCATGAGTCTTGCAAAAATCTGCAAATGGTCCAGGGGCTTGACCCACATCCGTGTGTCGACCATAATACTTGCCACCTCTTTCCGATCTCACTACCTTTATTTTATGGTCGAGTTGATTTTCAACTTCGGCTTTAAAAGTTTTAAACATATCAAGTGAGTCAGACTTCTCATTAATTAGGTACAAATAATTGTAGCGTGAATAATCATCTATAAAATTTGTAAAGGATTTATAACCCTCTAAACCGGGAGGAAAAGGTCCACATATATCGGTGTGAATAATATCAAGTAAACTTGAACTCTAGGTGGACCCTTTCTTATTATTGTTCACCATTTTCCCTTTCATACACTCAGTACATGTATCGAAGTCTTAGAAATAAAGAAAATTAAGAATTCCATCTTTCACAAGACGTTTCATTCTTTCTTATGATATGTGGCCTAAGTGTTTATGCCACAATCTAGAGGAACTCTCTATATCTCTCTTTCTTTTAGTTCCATGACTACATTCATTTATATTCATCGTAAGTAATGATTCTGAAAATTTATCGTCAAGATTTAATTTATAGAGGTCTCCCTCCATCACACCAGAACCAACAATCTTAGAATTATAATAGATATACATTTTATTATAAGTGAAATTGAAATCGTATCCAATAGTAGTAAGTTTAGATACATATATTAAATTCCGAGTTATACTCGGTACATACAAGGCATCTTGAAGACGTAATTTATTTCCACCTTCAAGTAATAATGAAACTGTCCCTATTGCTTCCACCTTGACTTCATTTCCGTTCCCATCTTTAATGGTCCGTTGATTGTTTTCCAATGTTTTCTTTATACGGGATCCCTGTAAAGAATTAGTCACATGAATCATGGAACCCGTGTCAATCCACCAAGTATTGGAAGGCATGCTAATGGAAAAGGATTCACAAATCATATAGTTAAGGAGTATACCTTTCTTAGTTAGCCACTCTTTGAATTTAGGGCAATCATGTTGAATGTGATCGTTTTGTTTGCAAAACAGACACCTTATTTTTCCCTTTGTTCCACTTATACCAGGACCGTGCTTTTGAGCCTTATTGGGAGTAAACTTACTTCCCTTATATGGACCCTTTCCACTGTTGGAGAACTTCCTTTTATTGGTGTTAGTAGTAGTAAGATGAGCAACGTCCGGTTTTTCTATTTTTAGGCGTTCCTCTTCTTGAACACACATGACAATAAGTTCACTCATCTTCCACTTCTCCTTTTGGGTATTGTAATTAATTTTGAATGGCCCAAATTGAGAGTGTAATGAAGTCATTATAAAATGCACAAGGAAACCTTCAGAGATTTCCATGTCCATACTTTTGAGTTTGTTTGCCATGTTGTTCATCATCATAATGTGCTCGCGCACACCACTAACACCATCATACTTTTTGGTGAGAATTTTAAGTATAAGGGTACTTGCATGTGCTTTAGATGTACCCTTAAATTGCTCCTCCACAGAAGTCAAGTATCCCTTAGCCGTTTCAGAATTCGGGATTGGTCCCCTGATGGCTGAGGATATGCAGTTTTTTATTATCATAAGGGACATGCGGTTTGAACGCTCCCACTGTTCAAAGAGACGCTTTTGTTCAGACGTGTTCTTGTCAGTTACAGCAGTTGGGCGTTCAACCCTTAAAGCATAATCCAAGTCAATCACTCCAAGAGCAATTTTAATTTGCTCGTTCCAGAAAGTAAAGTTAGTCCCATTCAGTGGTTCAACTCCGGATATATATCCGGTGGTTCCCATCATTATTGAGGCTAGCATGTTAAAGTTAGGAAAATTAGGCTCATAGTGAACTAAAAGTACATAAAATAAAAATTATGGGGCACACATATATATATTCATGAAACATAAAATCAGTTTAATCTATTACAAACACATATAATAGACCGTTATTAAACGTAAGATTTAATCGTTGACCTTTCGTTGGTCCAATCAACAATTAAATCATTGATATTTTTATTAAGTTATGCCGACTAATCTAAAATAGATCACCTTTGGGCAGAAAATATATTAGAAAAGTCAATAATGCAAATAAGTTCCTAGTATAATAAAGCGTAATTTATTTCTCCGTTGGGTCGAAATAAACTACGACTTATCAAAACATACTAAAGCATGAATTTAATTTATGTTAAATATCAACATAGAACAATCTTTCGTTGGATCGATCATTCAAGTCAATATATTTATTAATTCTTTTAACATAAATAATTATGCATAATAATTCCATATGATTTAAAGGCCGTCATAAATTAATCATATAGAAAACAAAAATCATGTGGCAAAAGAGAAAACAAATTATGGTCATTATTAATTAAAGCATTTTATTAGAATAGGGAATCAAAGTTTTCTCCAAGCGAAAACCAATCAACCATTGTTGTGGCGTTGTGTTCAATTATACATAAAGACCATTAATTATGATTAATGGCAATAATCGATAGTATCAATTAACATACATAAAGACCATTAGTTATATATAATTGGTAGGTAATGGAAATCCTCTTTTTTTTCACAGAAAACACCACTGGTTCGTTTTGTTCCATATATATGCATATAAATTTATTGCCAATTAATATACCACAAAGAAAAATATATATAATCATTCATCACCAATTCTCTTTCTTTGTTGAAATCGATTCAACAATTTATTTATTTGCAAAACTAGGGTTTCTTATGATTTGGGTAAATTATATTTTCATTAAAACCATGCTCTGATACCACATGTTAAATCAAATAACATAATCATAAAGGATCGAATTATCATAATCATTATTTCATCCCAGGTTTAATCTACAAGATGAATATAATACTTAGTTGTAGGAATGTTTGTGATTGCCTTACTTGACGAAGCCATGATTACTCCAATAAACTCTTTGATGCCAATAATTATGATGGAGTTAATTGATATTAAGTCTCCAATTAATGGTGCTTCAGATTGAGAGAATGAAGGAGATGAGATGTTATGAATACATTGCATCAAGAGTATTAATGAAAGAGATAACCACAAATAAATATAGTTAGTTACAGTAAGTTACAGGACCGATATCGTCCATCGAGATAATCAGAGGGTCTGTATATAATTAAGTCATAATTAAAAGACTTAAATAAGTATTTATGACTAATATGAGATTAACATAATTTATATAAATAGTCTAGACCACTTAATTGGAAAATGTAATTTTCTAACACGTCCATCTCCTGCTTAATATTCGAACTCAACCCGAATGATTTCCCCCAAATTTTGATGTTGTTTCCCAACAATTTCCAACCGGTAGGATATATGTTGTAACAATCATTAAGCTACAAAAAAATTAAGAAAACTAATGAATATGTTTTAGCAGTCATCATATTATTGTTGGCATATCACCGGTTGATTACATTTTAAATCAAACACCTTTATAGCACCAGTACGTTGCATTTGGATGGAGATGCTTAAATAAACCAACAATGTCGACGTTTTCAGTGGAATGAATGATCTGCTTAAAGAGACTTGAAAAACACATTTATTGAGTTTTTTTAACCAATAAATCTCTCTCTCTCTATATATATATATATATACACACACGCACACAGAGAGAGAGAGACATGCAAAAATGTGTGTATGTATAATAAAGAGTTGCTACAACTTAAATATCTAGCAGAAAACTCTAACCAACTACTTGCTTTGCTATAAAAGCATCAAGTGTTGTTAGCTTGTGTTTGAGAATTTCATATACTTTTAACGTGCTACCATTATGATAGAAAATCCATGTCTGGACTACATTTTTCCTATAAGAAAGCCAATCATACAAAAGTCGGGAGATGTATCTAAATTGTCCAGTTTTCTAACACCATAACCGTCTAACACAATCCTCAATGTACAAAGAGCTTAAAAACACATACATATAAAGTATTAGTCCCAGAAACAAACTTATAGGCTCAAAATTGAAACCCTTCCTCCTTCCCCTCGTTCCATATACAACTGGTTGACATTTAGTCATTGCTCCAGAAAATTAGACCTTCGCAGTACATAATTTAGGGGAATTACTCCAAATACTTCAAATAAAAAACTACCAACTAATAAGGGGAAATTAGGGGAAGATTGATGAAAAACATACCCGAATTAGGCAGTGAGGAAGCGATGGGGATTGGAGCAGCAGATAAAGATTGGAGAAGCCGTGGAGATTTAAAATAACTATGATCTTCGGTGGTCTCACTCTTTCTCCATCTCACACCGTTTATATACAATGAAGCAATGGAGAAGGAAGCGTATGAAAGCTTCCATTTCAGGAAGAAAGGTAGAAGGGAAGCGTATGAAATCTTCCATTTCAGAAGAAAGGTATGGTATGAGGCGTGAAGGGTAGAAGGGATAGGTCAGAAAGCATGGTTGCGTACTCTAGGTATGGGCCGGTCCTTTGTGGCTATGTAAAATAAAAGGATTTTCACTTGTACATCATGCATATCAAGTTGTTTTTTAAGAGTGTTTGGATTTTATGCATTAAATAGCAATACCTTATGCATTGTGAGTTGTATTTAAGACTTTTGCTTAAATGCATATTAAGGTAGTATAGATATTTTTAATTATTATAAATCAATATATCTCATTAATTGATCTAACTTTTAATATTCTTCTTTTAATTATTATGAATCAATGTATATAAATGAAATACTTATAAGAAGTTTAATACATTTTAGTATACATGATAAAATAAATTAATTGAAACCTATTACAATTAATATATAATCAATGTATATAAATGAAATAGTTATGACAATTAAAAAAAACTTATTGTAAATATTTTTTCCTATTATCTGTCTAACTAGATTTGACTTTCTTTCACTAATATTCATGGTAAAAGATTATTCTAAGTAGTGAATGTTTATTTATCGTTAAAATATTTAGTGTTGTGTCGAGTTTTTAACTTATTTTTGTAGATATGGCACAATTAAAATAAAAACAAACAACATATTGTCTAAACACATCGTGAAGATCCCAAAATATGTCGAAACATGAAAACTCATCGTCACGGTACATATATATTATTGCATATAAGTCGTTCTATATAATTCTCCAATCTCATTTTAATTTCCATTTTGATTTTTTACAAGTATTTCTTTCACACAAGTCATCCACAAAGTTAAAAAAACATTTCGGTATTATTTATTATAATATAACATTATTACTCGCCAAAGGGGTTGTAAAATCAACATTTTTTAGTTCCGATTCTTGATTTGGTATCTACTAAATAAATGTTTTTAGTGTTTCATTTGAAAAATCAAGGTTTTAAGAAAATGTAACCATGATTTTGAATCATGTTTAAAACTATATTGGTTCGAACAACTTGCGTTCACTCTTTTGAATATGTTAAAAGGTGATTCTTTCAAAGCACTTCAGTATGATGTGTGCTATTATGTATATATGTTTACGTATTTATAAAAAAATCTCTTTATAGCAAATGTTACATGTAACTGTTCAAGGCACATGACAATATACAATATATGTTTATTAATTGAACATATTATGGATCAGTAAGGGATCCATATAAGGATGATAAATGTTTCTCTCATCCTTCGACGAAAAGATCAAATAAGATGTATCGCTTGGAATTTGCATATCCAACATATTCCATAATCATATAATCAAATAGTTTTGAAACCAATCTTTATAAGCTAAATTGAAATGATAATTTTTTTTATATCCAATTTCATCATTATTAATACTACATTCTAAAGTAGATATTGATTACCGCGCAACGCACGGTAAAAACACTAGTTGTCAATATACTACTAAGATTTGGGCTATGTAAAAAGATGAAGAAAAAGTATCAAATAAAAGTATATGTTAAAACAATAAAAGAAAAGTAATAAAAACAATTTGAGATTATTTCATATAAATTTGGTTATGTAAATAAAAAATAATTATATAACCCAAAAGTAGATCAATGTTTGGATGAACATTCAAGTCACATCTTATCATTTATATAGTCATTTCCATTTCAAAAATTTCACATTTGTTACCAATGTGGAACAATTAAGAATTCACCACAATTCACCATTTGATTAATAATTGATTTAATTTTCGTTGTGTCATGTCATCATCTTAAGGTTTTAATTTCTAAAATATATAGATTGATGATTGTTACTATACTACTATTATTTTGTCTATGTAAAAAATGAGAAAAAAATATCAAATAAAAATGTAGTCGAAATTATCTCATCCTTTTTTCTCCAACCATCTACTACGACTTCAATTAGACACTAAAGAAATATGTTTCATTGTCCCCCTCATTATATTGACGTGATTAATCGTCATCTTCATTTATAGTCGTGGGAGGGAGAGTTGCATCACGGAGGTGTTAGATTGAGAGACAAAAAAATCGAAATCAAGGCCGAAACTCCTTCATAAATCCAGTTTTTTTAATTATTTCTTCTCCCTTTTTCCCTTCCATGTTCTATTTTTCTCATATAATTATTGTTTCCTTCTATAAGCTAATATCGGAATTGTGGTTAATCAAATTCTTTCGAAGTCACTCCCAAGACAAAGAAGTCTCTTTGCGAGCGATTGTTGTACTAAACACAACCGATTTCGGAGCGTCTCAGAGTCACTTATCGTAGTTCACTGATTTTTAGTCTGTTAGCAATGGAAGCCTCTCATTGTGTCATGTCATCCTCTTAATGTTTTGCTTTTATGTATATAAAGATTGTTACCTTATAATTAACAATTTAAATTATATATAATCATTGATTAAGTTATTGATTACAGAAAAATAAAAATAAAAATTATTGATTTATAAACATTTGTTACCTTACAAAAATAAAATGAAAAATAGAATAAAGAAATTGTTGGTCCCAAGTAGCAGTAAGTAATTAAGAAAAATATTGTAGAAGGGGGGTTGAATACAATACACACACACAGTTTTTCGCTTAATTTAATTCTTATTGATTTGAAATCAAGAATTACACATAGAAAACTTTTGATTGTTGCGGAAGATAATAGATGAAATCTATTCAAACAATCTTACACAAAGAGAATGAAGAACAATTGTAAAACACTTAGAAAACAATTGAACTTCGTAGAGAGAAAGTTTCCAGGCACTTAGAGAACTTGAAGGTTGTAGAACTGGTTCTGCTGGGTATCTTGCATGTTGAAGCATCCTCCGTATATATAGTGCCTCATGCATTAAATGTATGGGACACCTGTTGAGCAAATGATGGACGCATGTCTTCAGTCAGGTATATGATGTACCTTTTGTCTTGAGGTGTTTTGGATTGAAGTGTTGACCTGCAGGATGGTGTAGATCTTTCCTTAAAATGGTGTAGGAGACAAAGCTTACTTTATCTGATCTTCAGATGAAGTCCACGTCAATGCAAGATATCACAAAAATACTTTGTCAAAAAAGTACAATGTGTTTGAGAAATCTTCAGGCCTTGAAGATTAAGAAGTCTTCGGTTGCCGAAGAGTTCTTCGGCTCCTGAAGAATGAGAGGTCTTCGGCTTCCGAAGAGGTCTTCGGCTCCTGAAGACTGAGATCGGCACCATCCTGACCAATGGTGTTGATCAAGTAGGCATACTTGGCTTTAGGCTGAGGAGTCTATCTTCAATCCGCTTTGAGAGATATTCTCCTTCTTTGTCTTCTTCGGCTGATATTCGACTTCACCGAACATTTGTATAGAAATCAAGCCGCTAAAAGAACCTCAAAATATTCTAAGTATGATGATATAAAATGGAAGATCGGGAGGTCATCTTCAAATCTTCAGATGACCCAACAGAAATATATTCAAAAAAAGTATTGATTTATAAGCGTTGTTAGTTTACCAAATAAAAAAAGAGTAAACTACGATTTTAGTCCCTGTGGTTTGATGCTTATAACAGTTTTCGTCACTGGTCTTTCAAAACTGCTTTTTTAGTCCTTGTGGTTTTTATTTGCTTCTATTTTCATCCCTCCCTCCAATTTTATTAATATTAAATGTTAATTTATTTAAAAATTAAATAAACAAATTACATATTTGGTCCTTATGGTATATAAACTTTTACATTTTTATCCTAATTTATATTTTTTTTACTTTTTCTTTATTTATTGTATTTTATCAAGACATTTATTTTTCTATTAATTATATTGTATATTTTCATAATTATTATAACTTTAATTATAAAAATAATCAAATAATTTCATTAAAAATATTGATAAATACATGATTTTTTTTTAAAAGTTTTAGGTTTAAATCTACTAAAATTAATATTTTTTTATCTATTGATTTATTAAAGCTATTTCTTATTTTAAATTATCATTGAAAAAAGTTTAATAAAATTCGAGAAAAATAGTATTTGTAACACCCTAAAAATAGGGATAACAAAAATCCGAAAAACGGACATGTGGTATATAAAATTGTCAAAGCAAAAGCCTCCTAAAAATGGGGAAATATATAAACCTGTTTAATCACAGTTGTAATTTAACGGACAATAAATTAACAACCAACTAATATAATTTCTACAACTAGAAAAGAGATTACAAAAAGGTTGTCATCTATAGTTCCAACATAATCAATGTTTAGTCCAATATGAGACCCAATTACCAACATAATCAATGTTTAGTCCAATATGAGACCCAATTACCAACATAATCAATGTTTAGATATTAAATCACCAAAAAGGTATTCAAAGTAGAATTTATCATCTACTATGCTCCATTTATCCCAAATCATGCCAAGATACCAATAATGTACATTCATGAAGTAAATCCCAAATATCCGACCAATAGAGTAAATCATGGCAAAACACTCATGAGAGATATCCCACATATTATTCATAAGATTATCACCAAGTATTTGAACACATAAAGGTAAACAGTGTGAGAAATGTTACAATAATACAACTAAAAGATTATGATGTGTATCTAGTTTTAACAAAAGTTTAGTAAACTCACAATCTAGGTTTTGAACCAAAACCTAGAAAAGATGAAACCCTAGAAGTTGAAGATGAGACTTGGAGATGAGAAGTTGAACTTAAGAAATCCTAGTGAATGCATCCTTGATGATAATAAATGCAAGTGTGAAGATCCAACCACCAAGATGAGTTGTATTTATGAGGGTTAGGGTATGGTGAATGGAGGAATAAGGCTGGAATGGGATCTCCAAAATCGTCAATATAAGAGAGGGTTTGAGAGAAATGAGGTTGAAATCTGATAACAGCTCATTTAAAGCCCTGCACCCCGATGGCGATAGTGCCCCGCGATAGTGACAATGTCACAATCGCGAGTCACAATCACGAAGACCCAAAGGCACTCGCGGTACAAACCACGTGAGAGTGCCCGGCGATAGTGACAATGTCACAATCGCGAGACCCCCCTTCACTCTCGGTACACTCTTCGCGAGAGTGACTGGCAATAGTGACAATGTCACTATCGCGTGTCACAATCGCTCCACACTCCCCTCAGCCCAAAAATGCAGTTTGACACGATCACAAACTCGAGGTTAAAACAACTAAGATGGTAAATTAGTTTATATAACATTTCAATGTAATAATGATTAACATGCACATAAAAAGACTCATATTCTCACATAGGCACAATTAATGTATTAAGTAAGCAAATATTTACCTTGAGAATTTCCGGGTGTTACAGTATTATTTTATAACAACCGGTTGTGTTTTTGTTAAATGCAATTTACTCCACTATTCTAAATTCTCATTTAATCTTTCCTTTTTATTAATTAATCAAATTTGTTTAATATTTAAATAAGACATACACACATAAACATACACACACCATTTTACATTAGGTTATATATTAAAAACAAAAAATAAGAAAATAAAAGGATAAGAAGATTTCAATATGATGTTAAAAAAATCACGCAATGGGTCATGACGTGCCTCAAAATTAACGTGACGTCAAAACACAAGCATTATTTAAAACCTTGATATATATATATATATATATGTGTGTGTGTGTTAGACCACAGTCTCATTGGATTCAAGATCATCCAATCTGAAGATCGTAATCTGAAGCTAATACCGGAACGTCGACTCTCAATGTTAAAGTCTATGTCTATTTGTAATAAATGTCAATGTAATTTAATGTAATATGTTTTAGTTTACTTAGATCTATATATCTAAGTTAAAGTATTGTAATAGTTAGTTAAAGGTAACTTAGTTAGTTATTTAGTTTCTAGTTTATATTAGATATAATATCTAGATTTAATATCTAGATATTAATCTTGATAGTGTGTTCAACACACTTGCTAGATTTTAGGTGTCTCTCTAGTCTCTCAAGATGAGATCAAGAATCACACATACAAACACACACATCAAGGTGTAAAAGAGAGAAAACATAGAGAACACAAAGCAAAGCTTAATCGATCAACCTTGTAATCGTTATTTTATATATCAAACAGGTTGGTAATCTTATTGTGTTGTTTCTAAGAACTTGTTATAAAGTATTGTTGGACCGACAATTGGTATCAGAGCCTGATTAAGATCAAAACAAGTTTTATAAAGAAAAACGTCTCTGTGTTCTTCAAGAAAATCGAGTTTGTGATTTTGAATGTTTTAGGTGTTAGAATCGATCAGGTTGTGATCGTACTACATGCTAGATCGAGTTGTTGCTATTTGATTTCATTATTAAGCTTAAATCGAGTTCCAATTTGGTGATTTTAAGTGAAAACAGTCGAAGTGGGTAAGTTACTGTGCCATCGATCTTATTTCGAAAAAGAGTGTTTTAGTGAGATCGAGTGCTTACAATCAGTTCTAGAAGTGATTCTAGACATATTGGTAGAGTTTGGTGTTGCTAAATCGTTTCAGGAACAAGATTCATACGATTTTCAGAAGAACAGGTCGAACACCCGCATTCCAGAGGTTGAATAACCCGCATTTCTCAACTTTGCGGGTCCAACTACATACGCATTTCTCTACTTTGCGTGTCTCAAGTGACCCGCATACCTAAAATTTGCGTGTCTCAAGCACCCGCATTTCTTACTTTGCGGTTCCAACATAACCCGCATTCCTTACTTTGCGGCTCTCAAAGGACCCGCAATCCTCAAAAACTCGGGTCCCAAAGCACCCGCAAAGCTGACTTTTCGGTGACAAAATTTCTTGTGTGATCAAATTTTGCCTAAGTTAACGATCATATCTGTCAAGTTTTTCTCTTATATCAAACAGGATGACATCCAGAGAAGCCCTTGCAATAGGAACTGACACCAAGCCACCAGTTCTCTTTAAAGGAGAATACGAACAGTGGAATGATAGGTTTCTAAACTTCATTGATAGACACGAGCTGGGTGATTATATCAGAACATCTATTGAAGAAGGGATTATGACACCACCAATGACGACTCGTGTAATTGATAACGTACCTACTCAGGTTGAACTGAAGTATCATGAGCTACAAGATGATAACCTCAGAAGAGCCAAAGGCGACAAATTATCAAAGTCATACATCTTACAGGGGATCCCAAATGAAATATACGTCAAGATTGACAGTTACAAGGCTTCAGGTAAAGAAATGTGGGATCAGCTCGAGAAAATGATGTTGGGTTCAAAAATTGGAAATCAGCTGAAGATCTCCAACTGCCTAAATAACTATGAAGAATTTAGAGGCAGGGTGGGAGAAACCTTAGAAGAAACCTATGACAGGTTTGTGACATTGCTGAATGAACTTAGCAAGAACAAAGTTCACAAATCTCAAAATGAGCTGAATATCAAATTCCTTAGTATTCTTCAACCTGAATGGAAAAGATTTGCTCGTCAGATGAAGCAAATTAAAGACTTGAATGAGATTCCACTTCACGAGGTGTATGAAACCCTCCGTCAGAATGAAGAAGAGGTGGATGAAATTCTGGATGAGAAGAGACAGAGAGGAAAGGTAGTTGAAGACACAGTCGCCCTTGTAGTCAGAAAGAAGAAGAACAAGGCGACTGTATATGAATCAGATGAAGAAAATGAAGGTTGTGCAAACTCAGAATCAGATGAAAATGATCAGCTGAAGCAAGCAATGATGATGCTGACTAGTGCCTTTCAGAAAAGGTTCTACACAAAGCCAACATCAAATAATCAGAGATATTCATCTGGTCCGAACAACTACATTCATAAAGAAAGGATTGAAGGTAGCAGATACGAAGGGAAGAGATTTGATGGGAGAAGATCAGAGGAGAGGAAACCAGAAGAGAGAAGGTTTCAGTCGGAAGGAAAGAGGATAGAGGAGAGGAGACCGGAAGAAAGGAAATTCAAAGCTGAAGGATCAAGTCAGCCAAAACCGCCTACATGCTACAACTGTGGTAAACCAGGTCACTATGCCAAAGACTGCCGCAGATCTAAAGTCAGAAATTCAGACTATTACAAGAACAAGATGCTTCTTGCAAAACAACAAGAGGCAGGCAAGGCACTGATGGCTGAGGACGAATACTGGCTCGATCACTCAGATGATGAAGAAGAAGATGATGAAGATAGAGAAGAAGCTGTCAACATGTGCTTGATGGGCAAGATAGAATTAGATGCTGAAGCTGATTCTGACAATGAAGAAGAGGAGGTATGTAATCTATCTGATTTAGAATTCATGAATAAAATGCATGCCATGAGTATGAAACAAAGAGAGTTAGAATCTAATCCTAAACATGATAATGGTGTCATGACAGACAAAAACCAGTTGATACAGAAACTTAGCAATGAAATTGCTGAGAAGAAAGTATTAATTGAGGTTTTACATAAAGAAAATGACACCAATGCTAAGGAAAAGACAATAATTCTAAAAGAGAATTCTGATCTTAAATCTCAACTGCTAAAAGGTGCAGTAGATATTTTTGAGCTTAAAAAGTTGCATGCTTCTTGTACAAAAGAGAACTTTTCTTTGTTAGGAAAACTAAAAAGTTTGGAAGAGAAGTTGTATAAAATGGGTCAAACTGAACAGACTATTTTTCTAAACAAACCCAAAGAGGAGATAGAGAGATGGGGAATCGGTTATAAGAATCCTCACTGTCTACAAAAGGGGATGTCTGAAGTTCCTGGACTTTATGATCATCTAAATATGCAATTACCCCGCAGACTCCCCGCGTTTAAAACTTTCTGGACTAAACTGTCAAAAGAGGATGAAGCCAATGAAACGGAAAAACGGATGAAATCAGCTAAAGTTCATCTTCCATTTTATTATGCGAAATTAAATAATAGTTATGATGAAAACCCAATATATCAAAAGAAGAAAACTCTTTCAAGTGATTTCTTTCCAAGTTATTCTGAAAAAGAAATGGAGGCGAAGCCTATTAAAGGTAAACTATATGTCCCTCCTCTCGTTTTAGAACGTAAAATTTCTGAACTCGAGAATTCTTTATCAGATGCAAGACTTTTGATAAATATTGAGCAAAACGTTTTTTCAACCGTGTTTTCAAATTCTGTTATTTCAAAAGCTTCAAACTCTAAGGATTTGTTTGGTTCATCAAATAAAGGATTTGAATTTTTGAACTCTGACGGTAGTTCAGATGATGGTTCCAATCTCTTTGACTTTAATACACAACTTCCCAACCATTCATCTTTTGTGAAGAAAACTTTAAGAAAAACCAGTAAGCCTGTGAACAGTGCAAAATCAACAAAAGCTTTCGTTGATAAATCAGTCTCTGTGAACGCTAAGAGTGCTAAAGGTAAGAAAATATCTCAGCATTCACAGAAACCGACCACTACTGGTAATTCCAAGAAGAAGCATTCGTTTGTTGCTCCAAGGTCTAACTCACCAGCTTTACATGTTTCAGATCTGAGAAATCAAAGGCCAGAAGCAAATTCTCTGTGGCAACCCAAACGGAACCTTGACAAGACCGTCTTAACGTCTAGTAGTGTTAATTGTAATAAGACTTCGCTTACTAAAGATGTTGTAATTGCAGATATTGCTGTTTTGAACCCAAAACTTGCTGTTTCTCGTAAACAATATACAATGAAGCAATTATTTCAGTTATCTTTATTTGCTGGAAAGTCTTCTTTTTATGATAAACATATATCTATATCTTGTCAAGATTCTGAAGATTGGTTTGGAAATTACCATGTGCATTCATCTCATACCAATTCTTCTCATGCATTTCAAAAGAAAATAGGATCCAATTTGAAATGGATACCAAAATCATGTGCTAACACAGTAGGACCCAAATTCCAATGGGTACCTAAGGTGAAATCTGTGTTGCAGGCACACAAAGCTTAGAGAGAAAGCGACTTCTGATTATGTACAGATCAGGACTCGTTCTTCAAAGTCAAAAATAGGTTTTTGGATAATGCAGTTCAAAACCCGAACATCGAAGATCAAAATAGGCTTTTGAACAAATCAGTTCAAGACCCGCACTTCGATGACCAAAATGTATATTCCAATGTTGTCATATACAAATCTAAATTTCTAATTTCTCTTATGCAGACTAGTCATACGTGGTTCTTGGACAGCGGATATTCCAAACACATGACAGGTCAAAAAGAGATATTGTCCAATTACAAAGACAAATATTGTGGAACAGTAAGATTTGGCAACGACCAGTTTTCTCCAATCATGGGATATGGTGATGTACAACACGACAATGTAACTATCAAGAGGGTGAGCTATGTAGAAGGCTTAGGACACAACTTGTTCAGTATAGGTCAGTTCTGTGACAAAGACTTAGAGGTCAACTTCAAAGCCAAGAGCTGTTCTGTTCGCAATGAAGAAGGCGAAGAACTCTTGGTCGGTACACGAGAATCAGACCTCTACACAATCAACTTATCAGATGTCCAGACTGACAAACAAGTTTATCTACTATCGAAAGCTTCGATGCAACAAAGTTGGTTATGGCATCGACGTCTTTCTCACCTCAACTTTCGGTACATCAACAACCTGGTCAGTGGAAAGCTCGTCAAAGGACTTCCAGAGCTGAGATATGAAAGAGAACATCTTTGTGCAGCTTGTGAGAAGGGCAAGATGAAGAGGGCACCTCATAAACCGAAGCCAGAACCAAGTACCAATGCTCCTTTAGAGTTATTGCATATGGATCTATGCGGTCCAATGCGTACTCAAAGCTTAGGTGGCAAGAAGTACATACTCGTGATCGTGGACGACTATTCGCGATACACATGGGTCAAGTTTCTTCGTTCAAAGGATGAGACACCTGATGTTCTCATTACATTCCTGAAAACGACCCAGGTGAATCTGCAGAAACCGGTCAAGATTCTAAGAACAGACAACGGCACAGAGTTCAAGAACAACAAAGTTGAAGAATATCTCGAATCTGTCGGGATTTCACATCAATACTCTGCTGCTCGAACGCCTCAACAAAATGGAGTGGTTGAAAGAAGAAACCGAACACTAGTCGAGGCTGCTCGTACTATGCTAAGTCAATCAGACTTACCTCTGTTTTTGTGGGCAGAAGCTGTTTCGACCGCGTGCTACACACAAAATCGTTCCATGGTACATCGAAGGTTCAAGAAGACTCCTTATGCGTTAATCAACAACCGAACACCGACAATCAAATACTTCCATATATTTGGATGTACGTGTTTCGTACTAAACGATAGGGAGAATCTTAACAAGTTCAGCGCTAAGGCAGATGAAGGAATCTTCATTGGATATTCCTCAACAGCGACTGCATTTCGTACTTACCTAAAGAAGTCAAAGACGGTGATTGAAAGCGTCAACGTCTCCTTTGATGAAGATATGGCTTCCGAACAACAACGTTCAGAACCCGTTATAACTGGAGTACTAGCTTCTGGGCAACTCAATCCAGAACCTGCGTCTCAACAGACTAAATCAGACGAAGCTTCAACTTCAACTAACCATTTATCTGATTTAGATTTATTATTTGAATTATTTTATGATGAATTTCTTGGATCTAATGTAAAGAAATATGTTGTGGTTGACAGGATGGAAGAATTAACGACTATTCATCCAACCAGTTCAGATGTTCCTATTGAATCAATAGCCCCGATTCAACAAGAAATTACAATTCAAATGCCGACTCCAACAGTTGAAGAAGTGACATGTGATAAAGAGACAGAAGTAGCTGCAACAGTAGGAGATTCTGTACAGATCCATCTACAGCCAGTTCAAGCTGTACCTGCTGAGCCTTCTGAACCTGCCACTTCAACTGAAACAATCAATCCTCCTAAACAAACAGAAGAAGGTACAAGTGGATTCTTAGATGACACAACTGACATACAGTCATCTAATCCACTGCCTCATGAACAAAAATGGACCAAAGAGCATCCGATAAGCCAGATAATTGGCGATCCATCAAAACCGGTGCAAACTAGGTCAGCATCCAAGCCAGAGTTTGGTATGCTAAATCTTAAGATATAATCGGTAATTACCTAACAAAGTTTTATATTGTATACTTTTTCATCATTTCTTCATTCTTAACTCTGATTGATATCTGTCATTCTATCAAAATGTTCATGATCCAAGGGGGAGAATGAGAAGAAATTGACATCTGATCAATATTACTTCGAGGAGGAGCTCATAAAATGTTGCATGTACCTTTTAATGCCAATTTTTTTGTTATGCAAGATTTTAGGGGGAGCTCTTCAAATCAAAAAGGGAGTTCGGACATGACTTCTGATTATTTCAGATCAGGACTCATACTTTAAAAAGTTTTACTGTTTTTTGTCTTTTCAATATAAGTGAATAATTATTACTTTGACTTGACATTAGACTTTTGCAGAATTTTTGAGAGAAGCTTACAAGTTCATATTTCTATGACTTAAAGCTTAGCTTCATGAGATGGGAGATCATACGTAAAGGTATAATTCTATATCTTCATCTCACATATGGATGAAAGAAGGACAACTTTCAATCATCGAAAACATTGTTTTTAATGTTCAAACCACTTCCCGATTTTTCCACAGATTTTATATTTTGGGAGTGTATTTTTAAATGTTTTCATGATTAATATTGTGCTTTAACTGAAATAGTTAAACCAATCTGAGCATCACGTGCATCTAAGAAAACAAGGAATCATTGTGCTAGGAAATAACACAACTTCTATGGAATCACCTTAACCAGTGATTTCCACCCAAGAAGTTAATCCTTAGTGATTGAGTGTGCAAATAGAAAAGGAATGAGTGTGATTAGAGAAAGCAAAAAGTTTAAAAGAAAGAGCGTGTGAGAACAGAGTTAAAAGAATATCAAAACTCTGCACCAACTTTTTCTGAGCCGGGTAGCCACCATTCTAGTGATTCACAATTCTTTGGTGATCATTATTGAAACAGACAAATAACTCATGCCAACTCTTGATCAAACCTCACCATCTACTCATTTTCTTCTCAACAAGAAAGTGTTTCACATTTTCAAAAAGGGGATGCAACACATATGCTATCTGATTTTCATTCGGAAAATCTAGATATTGAAAAGAAGGAAGTCTGCCCCACCTTCGCACTTCAATCATGCACATTGAGTCTGTGTTTAACTTACTGTTGTCTCAGTGGTTTACACAATTTTGAGCCAATAAGCAATCATCCGTGCTTAATTCTTTCAAACACAAGCACGAACACATAAGGAATTAGTTTCTTTGTCATAACGTTTATAGAAATTATCTTTGTGGTGTTTCGATGATTAAATGGAAGCCCTGGGGGAGTCAACATCAAATAGCTCCTTTCCCATGTGTATTCGTTACACTCAGTGACTTAGTGTTACTGACAGACATGATAACTGATTCATTAGTTGATTTCAGGTGTTACACGACACATTTGTCTGGATTTGCAAAGATCTAGATGAATCTCTTATGAATTGACGAATCAGGGGCTCTAACCGCAAGATTGACATTTCTTACCACAAATTTTGATGAAGTCGTTGCACTTAACATCAAAAAGGGGGATAATGACTACACAAGAAATGACAAAGATCACATGTTTCAAGAATCACGTCTACTCTTCAAAAGGGAAGATTGTTAGATTGAAGACATGTTGAATTTAGAGAAAGAGATTGCATCTTCTGAGCTGAACAAGAAGACTGAATTGGATAAATCTTTTTATTAAATGATCTTGATCCAAAGGGGGAGATTGTTAGACCACAGTCTCATTGGATTCAAGATCATCCAATCTGAAGATCGTAATCTGAAGCTAATGCCGGAACGTCGACTCTCAATGTTAAAGTCTATGTCTATTTGTAATAAATGTCAATGTAATTTAATGTAATATGTTTTAGTTTACTTCGATCTATATATCTAAGTTAAAGTATTGTAATAGTTAGTTAAAGGTAACTTAGTTAGTTATTTAGTTTCTAGTTTATATTAGATATAATATCTAGATTTAATATCTAGATATTAATCTTGATAGTGTGTTCAACACACTTGCTAGATTTTAGGTGTCTCTCTAGTCTCTCAAGATGAGATCAAGAATCACACATACAAACACACACATCAAGGTGTAAAAGAGAGAAAACATAGAGAACACAAAGCAAAGCTTAATCGATCAACCTTGTAATCGTTATTTTATATATCAAACAGGTTGGTAATCTTATTGTGTTGTTTCTAAGAACTTGTTATAAAGTATTGTTGGACCGACAATATGTAAAATAAAATAATTATTTATCAAACAAAAATTATTCAAATTACCAATATACCCTCAATAATTAATATATAAAAAACAGTAAATAAATTAAAATGATTGGATGAGATTGGATCTCATAGTTACCACGATCTAATAGGGTCTCATTTGAATAATTTTTGTTTGATAAATAATTATTTTATTTTACAGATTTATATCAATCAAAATCAATCAAGATTATGTTTACTAATAATACTCAACTAATTGATTTATCAAAATCAAACTTATTCAACATTCACGTTTCCATTTTTTTTCCAGGTCTGAAAAATTGATGGATAAAGAAGAAGCTGTTGGAGAAGAAGGACGTTGTTAGAAAAAGGAGATCGTTGTTTGTGTTTGCCGAACTATTATGTGAGTATTATCAAAATGTATCACATTGTGATACATTTTGATATCACAATATATTCCAAATAGTCAACACCTGTGTATCATCTTCAGGTTGTGCACCTTCAAATATTCATCTTCATTGTTGTTGGTTTGCCTTAGCAAGAACAATCAACCCAAGATTATTCAACCAATCACAAGGTATCACCCTATATATACATACACGAAACCATATACAAGAAAATAATGGAAACCACAAAATAGTCGGTTCTCACAGTTACGATTGGTTATGATTTTGTATGGTAATCACAATGTAACACAGTTGGTATCAATTATCATAGTGGTACCACAGTTGGTATTACCGTCTTATCATAATGGGTATCACATTTGTATGTTAATCACAGTGTAACACAATGTTAATCACAGTGTAACATATGTTCTTTGAGTGCATCACAATAATAATCATAGTGTAACACAATGTTAATCACAGTGTAACACAATGTTCTTTTAAAATTTTATCATCAATGAGATCAGATTTTTGCAAGATGATCATAGTGTATCACATCCCATTTGCTGTAACAAAACTCGTTTCCTTTTAAAATTGTAAGACCACAATGTAACACGGTTTATTATATCATCAAGAAAATATGTATACAGTTTCTATATTTTGAAATTATCTCAATTGATTCCATGCCATAATTATCGGAGCGCCCAAAATTAGATCACACTTAATTATAATATTTTTTTGACAAATTTACCCCTTTTTCCTAATTTAGTGGCATAAAATTCTTTTTTTAAGTATTATTTATATTAGTTATTTTAGACCCTTGATTAATTAAATGGATGGATGAGATTGGATCTCATGGTTACCACAAAATACTAGGGTCTCCCATGAAAGGCCCCCTATATATATATATATATATAGAGAGAGAGAGAGAGAGGGGGGGGGGAGGATCAAACGAGAACTGTACCTATTTAAAATGAACACGACAACGGCAAATCACATACAAATTATAAGTGATTTTACATGTGATTCCCACGACCTTAAGTCGCGGCAAAAGTCGCCCGCATACTGTGATTTTGTACGACTTCCCCGCTAATGTAAAATCACTTATGATTTTGTATGTGATTTGCCGTTCTCGTGTTCTTTTAAATATGTATCGTTCTCGTTTGAACTCCATTATCTCTCTATATATATATACGTGTGTGTGTCTGTGTGTGTTTATTTTAAATATTAACAAATTTGATTAATTAATAAAAATAAAGTTTAAATGAAAATATGAAATAATGGGAGTAAAGTGAATTTACCAATAAACAACCGGTTGTTATAAAATAAGATTTTTTTTCTCGAAATTTATTAAACTTTTTCAATGGTAATTTAAAATAAATAAAAAGCTTTAATAAATCAACAGAAAAAAAATATTAATTTTAAGAGATCTAAACCTAAAGCTTTAAAAAAAATCATGTATTTATTAGTATTTTTAATAAAATTATTTGATAATTAATGTTATAATTAAAGTAATAATAATTATGAAAATATACAATATAAGTAATAGAAAAATAAATGTCTTGATTAAGTACAATAAATAAAGAAAAAGTAAAAAACATGTAAATTAAGATAAAAATGTAAAATTTTATATACTACAAGGACCAAATATGTAATTTGTTTATTTAATTTTTAAATGAATTAACATTTAATATTAATAAAATTGGAGGGAGGGATGAAAATAGAAGCAAATAGAAACCACAAGGAATAAAAAAGCAGTTTTAAAAGACCAGGGACGAAAATCGTTAAAAACATCAAACCATAGGGACTAAAATCGTAGTTTACTCTAAAAAAAACAATTAGATGTATATATTTGTTGTTTAATTATTTAATTTATATATTGATGTCAAAATCATTAAACTTTGGTTCAAATCATTTTAAAATAAACCAAAAAAAGAATAACATAAATTTAACTTAATCATTAAACTTGGGTTTAACTATATTTTGTCGAACATCATTTCACATTTTTCAACAACATCAATCAACATTTATATACACGACAAATTTTCAACATTTATATACACGACAAATGTGGGACAACTTAAACAATACCAATGTTCCATCTCTTAACAAAGCCAACATTTTAAAGAAGAAAAAATCAAAATTAGGAGAATATAGATAAATAACAATGTAAGTCTCTCATTCTGCTATGTCATGCTCTTAAGGTTTTGCTTTTATATATATGAAGATTTGAAACAAGACTTTCAACACAATTTCCAATTTCCAATTTCGTCTTTTGTTTTTAGTTTTATAATTCATGCTTTAATTTATTGTTATTTCCTTTAAGCACTTTACCTTATGCATTTACTTCACGCCATTTAGATTCCCACAGTTTACTTTACACAATTTAATTTTTGTTGTTTATTTCGAGCAATTTAATATTCACATTTCTTTTTATAATTAGTTACTTGCACGATAAGTTTCCGTTTCTTAATTTGAATTGTTGTAATTTGCTTTATGCATTTTCCATCTTCATTATATTTGTTTTTAAAGTCTTTATATCTCGTGTAATTGGAAACCGAGCAATGATAGGCTAACTGCCTTAGCTTGGGGTATAAAGTGAAATTAGGACCGAGACTGGTGAAAGGGTAATAAGGTGTCTGTTGTAGCATGTTTGTCCGATGTTATTTAAATCAAAATTATATTTTATGATAGATTACATTTAATCACTTGCAACTGATTATGTGTATAAAACTTCTTAAGTTACATAAAATATCGATTTTGAGATAATGAAGGAATGATATATATCTCATCTTTTTACCTGATCATTTGTTTTATCGTAATGGACCTTTATAATTTATGCTTCTATTTATAATTAATTTTTTAAAGTAGTTGTTAAACCAAGATCCCAACAAAAGATTTTCTCCGACTTCGCCATCTAAAGCTAGTTTTTACAAATTGAACTTTAAGAGGAACTTTACACGTTTCCCTGAGGATCGATATTCGGTACTTTGTACAATTATTAATTACTTGTTACAAAAACGATAATAAATCAGGATGTATACTTGCATTGAGATTTATTTGCACGCATTTTGAGATTGCATAAAACCAACAACAGTTCATAAATATAAGAAAAAATGAAAAGCAAAAAGAAAGTTGCATGAAGAAAATATGTATATGCACTTATATAGCTAGTCTTGCAGGAAATAAGTCGAGATCCGTTAGAAATTATAGGAAGGAACTTGTGTGCACAAAAACAATTCTTTGAAACCAAATAAATTTTCAAACCGTAATAACCAAACCCAACCCTTAACCTTACACGAAAGTCCTCGATCTTATGCATTTTTTTTATAGAAATCTTTATACTTGAGAATTGTTTCAAACGCGTTAAGAATGCATTGCATATTTCTTATTAGTCCCAAATATGCAAGTGTTAACAATCACAATTCACAAATCTCATAATTGTATTGATCTTGAATGTCAATTATAAGTTTTCTCTCTCTACAATCTCTCTCTGGAAAAGTATGAATGAAATGCACACTAAACAATTACAAAGAAGCTACTATTTATACCACATGCTTATAAAGGAAACTAACAACTAAAGCATTGACCTTTACAACTAACATTGACTTTCTAATAAAAGACCTTGACTTTGACTTTCCATAAGAAGCATGTTGATTTTGACTTTTATCTCTTGAGCTTTGACTTGAGGCTTTCACTCTTTATGATCTTG
Organism: Arctium minus; assembly: GCA_954870635.1. Lineage (NCBI taxonomy): Eukaryota > Viridiplantae > Streptophyta > Magnoliopsida > Asterales > Asteraceae > Arctium > Arctium minus. The sequence goes on along the minus strand of OX941080.1, from coordinate 128,932,338 downwards.
AATACAACAATATGTGCACTAACATTTCTCGATTTGGTAGGCGTTGAGCATATGCACATCCCTAAACACACTAGACTAATTTGAGCAAAACCATTATTTTCCATCCTTGTAGATCATCTTTCCCTTTTCTTAGTGGCTACGGTAATGTTTTTAAATTCCTATTTGGTGCATTTTTTGTGATATGCTCTATTTGGTCTTGTATTGATTTGACATTTCGGTGAAATAAGTGTTTCTACTACCTTTTTTGATCTAAACACATGGTAACAAGTGCATTTGTACGTGGGAAAGACTGAGCATTAGATTGTGCCTAGTGAGGTCGTGAATTAACTTGCTCTGATATTTGTGGAGGTTATTGCTTGTTTTTCCTTTTCTTCTTTTCACCCATTCTGTAATAAATTCTAATATCTTTTTGGGGGAAAAAGTTTAGCTTGTGGGTATTTTGTTATTTTCATTTTCTTCACATATCATAATAGTTTATAATTACATTTTTCGTTGTGTTTAGTTGTTTGCATATAGTTTTTATTTAAATTTTAGTTAATTTTCGTTTAATCTTTGTCGGAGATGTTGGTACTTTTACGATTTCTCGGTAAGTTTTGACAGGTTTTTAATACTTGAACGGTGATCATGAATGCGGATTGGGTTAAAAAGATTTGATTATAAAAATAAAGTGGATATTGTAACACCCCTAAAATTGAAAACACCAGACAAATTAAAACTTCCAAAATTTCCTTAAATACATAGCTCGAAAGAACATATATCTAAAGTTGACAAAGAAAGAAACATTACAACACGTAACAGAGTTCTAACGGAATTGTCTAGTCCCACAACCGGGGACAAAATATGTCGGGTGTTACTACAACCACCAAATCTGCTATCTTCTCAAAACCGGATGAAGTCTCTAAATCCATCCTAACAAAACTTCTACCAAACTCCACTTGTCACTCAGATCCATCTAAGACCTGATATACGTGTCGATAAGAAAAAATGTTAGGCTTAACGCCTAGTGAGTTAAAGCAGTTTTCATCATATAAATCATAAAACGTTTAAAACGAATATTTTACTCCAAATACGGTTGTGCCTGAAATGTAAGTTATGGAAAGGCTTCATTTACAATTCACATTACTTCCGATACCAAACACCCTTTTTAAATAATTATTCAACATCCAAATTTCCCCAAAACGCACCTACGAGGTATTTCACCAAAATACTATTTGTATAAATAAAGTAGTACGTTTCAACACCAAAATCATGGGTAAGGGAATACCTGAAAATAACACATTTCGGTGACGGGGGAGACCCGATTCCATCGAATGTGGCGGGAACACAAAGTTAAGCCACTTATCAACATTCTCGAGGTTCATTTTGAGTCATGGATCCCTGTATACGACTCCTCTGAGCAACCACCGCAAGATACCCAAATGACCCTAGTATCTACTCGACTTCTAGATGAGTGTCACCACCAAAGTCACAAGTCCCCGTATCCGTCTTACCATGGACACCACCACAAGACTTAGCTCCGTATACGACTCTCCAAAGGCACTAATGCAAACTTACATAAAAACATGACTTGGGGACCACTCACTAGACTCAAACATGGACGTCAAGACTCCATGATGAACAACTCGACTCCTATGCCTATGGATCCATTGCATTACAATCTAAACATTACATGACTCCAAATGAACGAACCAATGCATTCAAACATGTAATAACCAACATTTGTGTAATAATTGCATTTCCATAAAAATGCTCCATATTGAGCCATTTAAAACGGACAATGTCCCAAAATGCATTTGGGTATAAGTGAAGCCATAAGGCATCGTAAAATGTTTGACAAATAAATAAAGCCAATATGGCTACATAAGCCGATTACAACTTTTCCAAAACTGGTATTTTCTCAAAGTATAATTGGCCAAAGGCCCAAACCATAAGGCTCACATTTTTCTAAAATATACGTAAGGTCAAAGGATGACCGTCTCCAATAACTCACACCTTTAAAGCCAAAAGAGTTTAAAGTTCCAATATTCAAAACTCATCAATTGGGTGAAATCTCAAAATAACCATAACTTTAGGATGGTCCATAAATACCCGAACTCATACGACAATTCCAAATAAAATCATTTGTAAACCCAAAATTGTACATATAGGAAATTAAATCCATGTTTGGTCCTAATCTTTCAAATATCCAAAAATCTCTTTTATTTAATTAAATCCCCTCTTTGGTGACTAAAACACCTATTCACACTTAGTAATCATTTATAAAACTTGATATATCAAATATGTTCAAATATCCGATTATCCACGAAACTCATCAAATATGAATAGTGCACATAAAATAGGTTTAAAATCCCAAAACATTTATATTTTGACATGTATATAGTTTTGTAAAGCAACTAAAACTCACCTTGATAGATTTAGACTAAATCTAGGTTTTACCCACAAACTTGAGTTCCTTAGATGAGATATTGAATACTTATATTACCAAAGAATGGAAAAAGGGGTTTGGAGGAGGGTTTGATGAAACCTTGAAACCCTATAAGATGAGAAGCTCCAACTTGTTCCCAAATCTTAGCCAAAATGTGGAGGATCTCCTTAAGTCTTCAAAAAGGCAGCCTTGAATGCCTCAAGAACCAAAATAAGGAAAGGATTTTGTTTAGAGAGAGAGAGAAATTGAGTTGAGGGAAATCAAATGAAATTGGGCTGAAAATCCAGATTTTAATTGGTATGGGGTCGACCGCGATAGTGCCTGGCGACAGTGACAATTCTCACAGTCACTGGTACAATCGCCCGAGCGGAGTGCCTTATAGTACACCTCCTACGACAGTGCCAGGCGAGAGTGACAATTGTCACAATCGACGACACAGTCGCCCATATGGTACCGAAGGTGGTGCCTGAACCGCAAGAATGCCACGCGACTATGCCCTTGGCACTGTCACCGGGCATAGCCGTCCCATCCGTACTGAACCCTAAATCTTGTGTTTTCTCGCTTGATTAACTCGCGGTTGCTCAGCTAGGTAAAGGTGAAACATTACTCTCTAGATGATCTAAATTCTTAGGATTGCAAAAAAAGGGGAAGAAGAAGAAGAATGGTAAGGGTACAACTACTCACATGCTTTCTAGTGTAGATTTATTTGAGGGAATTTAATTAAAATACCCAAAAGTGAAAAATAAGTTACCTTAATACCCCAAATCTCCCAACTTTTTCCAAAATACCCAACAACCCCGTGAACCGAGGTCGGGATTTTCATTTTTCGCGGGGATGGCATAGGATGGTTCGGGATATGGGATTTTCACAAGGTTGGTCCATGATTTAGGAAGAAATCACGGGCTTGGTCCGCGAAAATGGGGAAATCGCGGGCTTGGGCCGCGATTTGTGAGAAATCACGGAGTGGGGCCATGATTTTGTGCTTGATCACGGGGTTGGGCTGGGAAAATATTAGGGTTTGGGAAATTAGTGTTTTAGGGTCTATTATTACATGTGATTTTAACTGTTTTTCACGTATTTCTTGCATGATTTTACTATTTTTTCCACACTTTGGTCTGGTTGTCATACAATAATTGTACTATTGTCATTGAATTTGTGGTTCACATTCATCTTCTCCATTCAATTTTGTCTATAAAGATCTGTAAGATGTAAGGCAAATTCGTTTATCACATCCATTCCATTCTTCTTTCTTTCTCTCTTTTTCATCATTTGAATTGCTTCATTTTTCATACTACTGAAAAAATGAGTTAACCTGTTGAAAAAGCTAGGCTCTATTTATGTTACGATGGTTAAAGGGTGCAAAACAACAATGAGTGGGATTTTATTTAGTACAAAAGGCGTGGTGTATATATTCCAGTAATGCTTTCATATAAGAGGTTTATTAATTACGCCATGGGAGCTAACCAACGATGATGAAATCCTTGGTTTTATGCAACTTGCAGCCGATTCAGAAATACCTCTAGAACTTTTTGTGTATGTCGCATCATTGATTTGCGACGAAGGTGATGACGAAGATGATGACGGAGGTAATGAGGAATGTGATGATGAAATCCATGTCGATGGTAGTCAACTGGAGCCTAATTCTCAATTTCAGGCATCCTACGACACCACACTTTATTTTGATCATGCATATCGTCCTAACGAGTCTTATCCCGATGTTGTTCCAGAGACGTAACTAGAAGAAGAAAAATAAGAAGAAGACCCAAAAAGACGGTTTGTTGGAGTTGCTGATGACGAAACACATGTTTTCACATTTGATCGGGAAAAATTAGATACAGATAATGATGAGGACGACGAAGAAGAAACATATATCCCTAGCAATAAATCATTTGGTGAGTTAAACGATAATTTTGATATGACTCCTTCCCTTACAAACCCGGAGACCTATATACCAGCCTACCAACCCGCACCTTACAATCATAGTACAAGTATACATGAAGGTCAGCTATTTCATACGAAGGAGGAAATGACCATACAACTCGGAATTAAGTTCTTGGAAGAGGGTTTCGTGTTTAGAGCGAAGAAATATGACAAAAGCATATACGAGGCTGTCTGTGACCAACAAAACTGTGAATGGTGTATGTCGGCGAAGTCCGTGGGCCCTAAAGGAGGGATATTTGTCGTTAGAAAGTTGAACGACGTATACACTTGTTCGAGGACGCAACTGAATGCCAGCCACCGACAGGACAACAAAAGGATTTTGGGTCACATACTGAAAGACAAGTTTCTTGACACTAGCAGGGCATTTCGGCCGAAGGACATCGTCAACGATATAAACCAGCAGTACGGGATCAACATTGGTTACCACCAAGGATGGCGTGCGCGATGCAAGGCACTACTAATGGTGAGAGGCACTCTCGAGGAGTCGTACGAACGACTCCCTACGTATTTATATAATTTGGAGCTGAAGAATCCGGGTACACACACCAGAATAAGGACGGATTCAAATGGACATTTTGAGTTGTGTTTCGCTGCCATTGGATGTGTGGTACGTATATTAGCACGTCGTATCTTTATATATTATAAATTATAACATTTACAAATGGAAACCACCTACGTTTTTTGCAGATCCACACGTTTTTGACAAATCCGAGTCATGTCCTTGTAATAGATGTTGCCCATTTAAAGGGACCTTACCTAGGTATGATGTTCTTGGCTGTTGCCATGGACGGAAATAACAACATTGTGCCCTTAGCTTTCAAAGTAGGCAAGTCCGAGACGGGGGATGAGTGGGGTTGGTTTCTGTCCATGTAAAGAGAATGTATCGGAGTCCCGGAAGGGTTGATGTTTATGTCCGATAGGGCTCCTTCCATAAGTGCCGCAATTTCTGCCGTGTACCCCTCCACCCCTCACGCCCTATGTTGTCGACATTTGGAGATGAACGTGAAAAGCGTCGACAAGAGTATTACAACAAAAAAGACCACCTACTGGAAGACATGCAAAACATATACGATTTTGGAGTTTGACATATACATGAATGCACTACAATTTCAAGTAGATCGTGGAGCACAAGTTATGGACGATGTTGGTAAGGAGAGGTAGTCAAGGGCCCATTTTCCTACACAACGGTATAACATAATGACCTCTAATAGTGTAGAGTCAGTGAATGCATTATCTCGTTTTGCACGCAGGTTGCCGATTGTCGGCCTTATGGAGTAATTCCGAGATTTTCAACAAGAGTGGTACCAACTTCGACGGCGAAAGGGAGGTTGATAAACTATGAAATATTGAACTTATATGTTAGTTGCTATTTTTGTGTTACGTATCAATCGTAACACAATTAACACGTATTTGTAGGTGAAATGTGTAATGATCTCACACCAATGACGAAGGAGATAATTCGCAGAAGGTCGAGAAAGCCTGCGACATGGAGGGTAAGAGAGATTGGACATGGTCAGTTCCACGTTCGGGATACCCGTTATCACGCGACTGTCGATATGGCCAACCGTATTTGTGAATGTAATCAATGGAAATATTCTGGGTTACCGTGCGGCCATGCCATCCCTGCTGCAAGGCATATGAATCGTAGAGATTGCAGCGATCTGGCTATAAGTTACTACACGTCCGATACTTACCGTTCAACATATCAGGAGGTAATCTATCCGGTTGGACCCCCTCAATCATGGGTGACACCACACGTCTCCCTTCCGCCATGCTATCCACCGTTAATAACCAAAAGACGTGCCGGAAGACCAAGAAAGAACGATCGAGGTCCATCTCGTGGTGAAGGTCCGATACACCTAACATGTACTAGGTGTGGAGCAGTAGAACATACTCGTGGAAAATGTCCAACTCCTGCCCCTTCAACATTAAAGCATCTATAAAGTAAACATTAAATCAAAAAAGAAAACATTAAATCATCGTTATAGTGCATCCATACAACAACCACCCTTGGAGAAACCTACTACAGGTAGATTTCCTGGATCTTGTTGATCTAGTCAGACTTTTCCTTCATCAGCTCATCCATGCCGGTGTAGCTGTCTTTGATTTCTATCAGTTCATCTTCTAACTCATTAATCTGTCGTTGCATCTCCCTAACATCACGCTTCATTCGTGCCAGAAACTCCTTCTTCTCCGCAAGACACGCCTCCTTCTCTTGTTGAAATTCCATGTTGCGTAGCCACATCCTTCTTATATTTTGTATCTCCGCATTCGCCTCATCACATGACTCTTTCAACTTGGCAGACAGTACTTGAGACATTGGTAGACCCGGCCGTTGGTTAGATTGATACTCAGCTGGGGATTCTCCCTCATGAGCAGTGAAGTATGCCTCCGACGCATTGTTAAACTGCTCTTACTCCTGAGGCGTAATTAGCATATCGACCGCAGTTCACCCAAACTACGCCCACTTCTACGTTGTCTCGGGTGCCTTCCAGTCAATCCTTCTAACTCCACCATTCAATTGTTGGATGTAGGCGGAGCGTGAAGTGCCAACCCCATTCGCTGATGTTTTCCCCCTAGAGCGTGAACCTCAAGTCATTAAGTTATGAAAAGGTAGAGATTGTTTGTAAACGGTGTAGAGGGTAGAAAGGATAGATAGCAAGTTGTGAATTACTACTTCACCAGAGCATCTACTTATAGTCCATGCCAAGATAGGTTCGTGATCGCTTTTGTGCACATGGTCAAAAGATTCCCCTGCAAAGTCTGAAATGATTCCCCTGCAAAGTGTCTGCCAGAATTCCCCTGCAAAGCCTGAAATGATTCCCCTGCAAAGTGCTAGCCAGGATTCCCCTGCAAAGTGCCTGAAACGATTCCCCAGCAAAGTGCTTGCCAGGATTCCCCTGTAATGCCTGAAACGATTCCCCTGCAAAGTGCCTACCAGGATTCCCCTGCAAAGCCTGAAACGATTCCCCTGCAAAGTTAAGCAAATTGCTCCTTGTGGCTATAAATACCCATGTTATACCAACTATAATATTCACAACATCCATACACCATTTTGATATCATAATAGTCTCCTCTTTCACCAAACACATGGCTGGAAAATGCATCATCTTTAAACCCACCGTCTTCACAAATACTGCCCTCGAGACTGAAAAAAGCGATAGAGAAAAGTGAAGAGGAGATCGAACAACTCACTGAAGAGTGGAAGGAAATGATGGCCAAGAAGGACGGACACTTGAGAAGGATCGACGCGGACAAGGAGGAGGTAAAAAGGTTGAAGAGGGAAATAAAAGAGAAAGAAGACCGTATTCGCTACGACAACGTACACATCAACAAGATTATGCAAGACTTCGTAATACTGCAAGCACAGGTAACAGAGAAACAAACTTGGATTGATAAATGTAAAGCACTATATCCTTATATGGTGCTTCTGTTGTTGGTTTCGTGCTTGGAGTTTCCTATGTTGGTAGTTTATACCTGGAGTTTCTGTGTTGTCGTTTCGTACCTGTAGTTTGTATGCTTTTGTTTCATGAATAAATCCGTCTAATCTATTGCGTGGTTTGATGTGTTTATATGTGTTTCATATCTTAATTTTGTTTTCTGTCTCTCGACACGAAAAATCTAAGAAAGCAATAGTAATATATATATATATATATATATATAATTTTTATTACATACATCGTGAACCTCGTTTAGGACTATGGGTAGATAAAAAAAATTAACGGTACGGACTACATAATAAAAAACAGAAAACAACCTACTCATCTAACCGGACAGACAACGAGTATAAGACCTCCGCCAGTCCTCCACCCTAAATTAATAATTTCCCTAAGTCCGCCAGTCCTCCGCCAGTCCTCCACCCTAAATTGGTATCAGAGCCAAACCTCTATCCTGTCCCTCCATAACTTATCTTTACTATTTATCTAAAGAATTGGATTAGTATGCTCTGTGACTGCCGCCTTGCGGATCGTTCACATCAGAAAACCATTCTACAGATAAAAGGTTAAAGAAAAACCAGATAATTTGTCTTAGGCATTCCTTAAGTTTTATCTTGTTAAATAGAGCCAGTAAGACGACGTTGAGTGAAGTCGCAACCAACCTCTGTAAAACAAGATCAAAAGTTGTGTAGTGCCTTTAGATTAAATATCCGTCTCGACCCCATCATGAACCCAGAATCCAGTCTGTCACGATCTTCCTCTAGCTTTAGACAATCCTCTGCCTCAAAAATAGATCAGTTATATGAGATTTCTTATGTACCTGATGACTCCAAAATCCCTATTACCAGTATGCCCTTAGTTAACCCTTATTCTGTATTCTCTAAACCTAATACTTCATTTTCGAGAAAAGTCAAAAAATTAATAGGATCTACTTCCAATCAACACATTAAAGAGTTTGTCCAAGCCTCTAAATTTGACTCTCACCAACTCCCAGCTACCAGTTCAGAACATATGGTCACTCTATCCCTTCCACCAGATCTTGCTAGACACTGTATAGCCCAAGGGTATACTCATATCCACTTCGGTGCTATCAGATTAGCCCTTACCTTCCATGGTAGAAAAGGTCTCCCTGCCTTTTCCCGAATAGCCCTTGTAGACACAAGGTTTGTAGAGTATCAACATGCTTGCATAGGAACAATACAAACCACCTTAAACGCCGGAACCATTTTTGTTACCTTTTACCCCAACTTCAATATGCCTCTTAATGACCCCTCACTCTACACAGCGCTCAAGGCCCAGATTCAAATTGGGGGTACTCCCCAAGTAAACACTTTCCAGGCAACATTCCACTACCAAATGGCGTATAGAGTTCAAAATCACTCTCTCGACATCATGGTACCGGATCAAGAACACGTTGGGGATGCACTTCTCATTAATGTTGACTCATGTGCAACACCAACATGTACATATGTTCCCAGACAGTTGTCCAGAGAAGAGTTACTAAAACTCCTCCCTGAAAAGTGGGTAACGAATTATGAGCAGATCCACCAAACCCCTGTCCAGACAACTACCGCACCAGACTTCGTCCGCCATGAAAACGGACTTGTCGAAGTCAATTTCTCCTCCCAACAGAAGACGAACGTCTTTCCAACCATCCATATGGTTCAGCCAGTTCAGGCTCCAGCCCCAGTCAAACAAGTTGAGCATTGCTGGTATGATGTCTGTGATTGCCAGGACTGTCTTGATGAAGCATACCGGATTGAATACAATGACAGCAGCCAAGAGAAAAGGAAGAACAGATCACAACAAAAGCTAAAGGAAAGATATGAATCAGGAGATCCTGCTGTAGGACTCCTTGGTGAACCATCGGGCAAGTTTGACTACTATGTCCTTTACAAAGATTCACCAATATCAACCCTTAAGTCATGTCATGATCTACCTCCTCCAAATCCTCCAAGCCGAGCCCAAGAATGCTGTGTTATTACCCCTGCAGCCACATCGTCTGAATACAAGGCTGAGTTCCCACCTTTAAGCTCGTTTGAAGACACAACCCAAAGAACCAAGCATGAGTGGAAGGTCAAAAACCCTACAACCATAGGTCCCACGGGAATAGCTACTCAAATCAGTCCTGCTGAAGCTACTCTTAATTGGCAAAGTGAGAATGCTGTTGCTCAGAACAAGGTGCTCCAAACTCTCCTTACGCAACAAACACGATCCTTGCAGACACAAGAAAATCTTGTTACGAAGGTACGGTCCCTTGAAAACATGATTCAAGAAATCAAGATGAAAATGCAAGGACTCCACAAAGAACTTCTTCAGATAGTTTGTACAATTCCTCACTCTCAAGCCTCTAGTGATCTTACAAAGAAAGAAGCTGAAATGAAGTTCTTAAAATCACAACTCATTGACTTGGAGAGGCAACATAAGCAGCAAAGAGTAGTAACTCAAATTGATGATCCGTGGACATTGTCTTCTACCCCTTTTGTTGGAACATCCTTTGATCCACAGCCACTCCCACTCACACCCTTCCCACAAAAATCTCCATCATGGTCCAAAGAGCAAGAAAAGAGAAGAGCTAAAGCTTTACGAATCTCCCTGAAATCTGAAAAGGCCCCAATGGTGTCCTCAAGTGAAACACAAGTCTTTGTTGATGACACCTCTGCCACAGCCTCCTCAAGACCACCAAACGTCCTCCTAATTGAAGACGTGAACCCGATCTCATCTTTCCTACAAAACCTAACCCAAAAAGAGACATCCTCTAGTTCACCCTTTGTTGCACCCGTAGTTACAACACCTCCAGATCATACAGACGGTGACCTCTCTGAAGCCTTTGAACATTTGTTCATGGCAGATCCAGAATCATCTACAGCTCGTAACTACTTTGATGACGAGTATGTAGTAGAAGACGACGAAACCTTCCAACCTGCACCACAAAGAAGAACCAAAGTTTCAAAGTCAGATTATGGCCAAAAGTTTACTTTTGATGATATTCCCCCTTCACAATGGAGAGATAGAAGTATAGAGATGTTGACATGGTGCTCAGCTGAACTCCAGTACTATGACATGGACATGGTGATTAAAAGGTTTTTAACCAGAACTCAAGGTCATCTCAGAGATTGGTACATGAGTCTTGGAGAGTATCGACAATTGCAAATCCAGCAAGCACAATCTCCTGAAGATTTCATGCATATGATTTATGCTGAGTTCATTGGCAACCCGGTTGAACACATCGCTCAAGCAAGGAAGGAATTCTTAAAAATGAGATGTTGTTCATTCCAAAAGAAGGACCTTGAAGAACATTACAATCGCATGTCAAAAAGGTTTTATTGCCTGCAAGGTATTGATGATGTCAACCTCAAGCAAGTTTTTCTAAATTCTTTCCCAGAATCTCTTGCCAGTGAGGTATTCAGATCATTAGAGTCAAAAAACATCTTGATTTCTAATGTCACACTTGGTGCCCTGTATCAAATGGTGCTCAATGCACTTGCCAAGTTTTGCAATTCAAGAAAGTTCATGGACGAACTTGAAAAAACTGGCAAACATTTTGGTTCAGCCTGTGATGAAAAATACCTCCAGATCAAATGCAAAGATAAATCTTCCTGTGATTGCTCTCGTACAAAGAAGAAGTCCCATTTCAAGAAGTTCTTTAACTCTTCCAGAAAGAAAACCACCAAGGGTTTCCCACGGAAGAAATGGAAGTTCATCAGGAAGAAAACACACCGAGGACGCACTTCTGACAGATGCTACATTTGCAATAAGAAAGGACACTTTGCAAAAGATTGCAAAGACAAAAGAAAGTCTCAAGCTTTGATTCAGAGTCTTAATCAAGTCGAACCAGTGGACATTTCTGATTTGGAGTCCCTGTACTCCCTTGACGATGAACCAGATGATCACACAATATGCACCATAGCATATTACGATTCATCATCAGATGAAGAGTCCGAACCAGACCATTCGAATGGACACTCTGATATCGAAGTATTCATGGCAAGCCCCCTTCCTATTCACTCCTCTCTCCCGCAAGTTCTACCCTTACAAAAACCACAACCTGCGCCCTTAGCTAAAGTCCACCTGCTCACATTAACATATGCTAAACCCATTTCGGTCATAGCCTTCTTTGACACAGGATCATCGGTCTCAATACTAAACCCGAAAATTCTCCTTAGCAGTTACTGGAAACCACATTATCAGCAGTTCCTAGCAGCTAGTGGTGATACATTTGTTATTGACAAGATCAGTGTCCCAATCCATATCCGGTTATTTCCAAAATGTGTGTTAAGACACCGGTTCTTAGGATCAAGCTCCCACGGTAAAGATCTCCTTATCGGATTCGATATTCTTCATACATTGCCAAACATAAGGTTTGCTGAGCAAGGTCTCCGATACAAAAGTTACCTAAACCCCTGGAGTTCCGTGCCCAAACTCTATATGGCATCCACACTCACTATAGAAGCCCTTAAACAACAAATCATCCATACATCATGTGCTTCTAGTCATACAGAGTTTCTCACAAAAAGCAAAAACCCTTTATGGTTAAATCCTTCGTTTTTTGTTACCTTACCATTCAAACAAAACGAGGACGTCAACCCGACAAAGGCAAGCCATCCAGGAATGAACCCTGATCATTACCAGCTAGCAGTCCAAGAATGTTCAGAACTTGTTCAACAAGGCATCATTAAACCCACAGTTTCACCATGGGCATGTGAAGCGTTTTATGTCAATAAGAGAAGCGAACAAGTCAGAGGCAAGCTAAGGCTAGTCATAAATTATCAGCCACTTAATCATTTCTTGGCTGATGATAAGTTCCCCCTGCCACAGAAAAGGTCATTATTCCAGTCTCTAGCAAATGCAAAGGTCTTATCAAAATTCGATCTTAAAGCTGGATTCTGGCAATTGGGCATTCATCCTGACGATCGGCCGAAGACTGCTTTTTGCATACCAGATCATCATTACCAGTGGAACGTTATGCCATTTGGATTAAAAAATGCCCCTTCGGCATTCCAAAAGGCAATGGTCAAAATCTTTGAGCCTATTCTCCAAAACGCCCTGGTCTACATTGATGATATTCTCCTGTTTTCTCCAGACGAAGATTCCCATATCAGCTTACTCTCGAAGTTTCATTCCATAATTCAACAGTATGGCATTATGCTATCTGAAAAGAAGATTAACTTTCTTGGAATGAAGATCTTTGATGGGAAATATCAACCACAACCCCATATCGCTCAAGAGCTCCACAAGTTTCCAGATGTGCTTTCGTCACAAAAAGAAGTCCAACAGTTCCTTGGTCTTGTCAACTACATGGCCGATTTCTTGCCAAAGCTGTCACACCATACTGTACACTTATTCCCCATGCTAAAAAAGGAACCACCACTTTGGGCTGAACGACAAACAATAGCTGTCAGAGCTATAAAGCACCTAGCCGACAAGATGCCACCTCTAAAGATTCCCACTACTACGGACAAAAGAATTCTCCAGACAGATGCAAGTGATGAATACTGGGGAGCAGTTCTACTTGCACAAGATGACAAAGGTGTCAGAACAATTTGTGGTTACAAGAGTGGCACGTTCAAAGCCTCAGAGCAACACTACCATTCAACTTTCAAGGAGATTCTAGCAGTCAAAAGAGGAATAGAAAAATTCCAATTCCATCTTATCGGTCACTGTTTCCAGATTGAGATGGATATGTCCTCTTTCCCACGCATGCTCCAATTCAAAAGAAAGATGCTTCCAGAGGCACAATTTTAAGGTGGGCAAATTGGTTCTCACAGTGGAAATTTACAGTAAAACACATCAAAGGGTCAGAAAATATTCTCGCAGATTTTCTGTCAAGGCCAAAGCACTATAAATATAGTGGTCTTGAAAGGATTCCCCAACACATGGTCATCCCATTGGTGTTTGCTATGGATAAGGCCAACTCCAGCTCATCTACTCCCCAAGAAGCCTCTCGCACAACCACCCAAGATCTCCCTGAAGAAGTAACCGAAGTCATTGCTGATTTGACTCTGAGCCAAAGGTCCTTATTGAATTGGAAGACATTTTATAATGTCCTTCTTTCAAAACATGGTCCGTTCATGAAAAATTACATGTTTCATCCCGAATACCCTTTCCTCAACATTTTCCATATCCATGAACTATTCAGGCTTCCTAAAGAAGCACTCTGCTTCTCCTGGTATCTCTTTGAAACCCATACCGTCGCCATCTCCTTCAACGCATGAAAACTGTTCACATACATGTTCCAGTGTCAGTTTGAACACGTTCCCCCTGAACAGAAGAACCTATTCACTGTTCTTCAATGGTTCCTTCCGGTCCATCAATGGATCCAGCGATTACATGTAAGTCACAAAACTTATGTGCTAATCTGCTTCAAAAGACCGTGCTCCTTTCTACCTGGAAATTCTCTCACAAACAAACAACCGTTGATCTACCATTTCCCCACAACCTTCATCCATTCTTGGCATGATGTCAACCCAGCCAGCCGATCCTTCCAGGTTAATCATACCCGGAAACTTTTGGAAATACGTAACGATTTGGCGTCCGCAAATAATGTGGCTCTTCACAACATCCCGACACAGGTAATGGAAGGTGCAGAGATATGGCCAGATAGACACCCTGAAGTGGCATTATGGAAAGAGACTCTCAATCAATGGTTCAGCACCCACCTTGCTAAATCCATTGATTCTTCTGAAGATGACTTTGACATTTCCGACAACGAAGATGACTATGTCTTCCTCAATGATGAACCTTACGATCCGTATGAAGATGACCCGTCACACCCAGATTCGCGTTGGAAATAAAAGCATCAGTTTAAAATAAAATTAATGTTGATCAATTATATTTATAACAAACTTTGAATTTTAATTAGTTGATTTTTTATATAACAAAAGTAAGTGTTTGATTAATCGGCTTTTTTAAAAATGTGTTTAGTTAATTTGGTATGATTTGATACGAACAACAGTTCGATCCTAACTTAAGACTAAATTAATTAATGACTACGGTCCTAACATGAAAATAATTAGGAACGTAGATTGGGAAAAATATTTGTTTAATCATAATGTTTCTTTCCGTACACATACTGCGAAAGTAAGTATGAGTCTTGGTCTAGAAAAGGTTTTTCACCTCGAAAGAGAGTTAAAGTATTTTTGCATAACAAATCTTCTCCATTACCGAAATTTTGGAGTTAACATACCCAATGTCCGTTAGTATGTAGTTTGTCTCGTTATGTCCTATCTTTAGTTGTTTTACGTTTTTCTTGTTTTTTTTTGTTTATTTATTTTCGTCTAATTAGTATAAAAATCAAATCAACCACCTGATTTCCCGTAGCTAGGCCATAGTCTAGAAGCAATCTTTGTTTAGTCCATCGCCTTCTCGTGATCGACCCGTATGTTACACATTCGTACGTTTGCGGTTATAAATTTAAAAGACATCAGTGTCCTTTGGAATGGTTTGATCTTCATATTTATAATCTTGTTTGTAACTTTAGTATACATAATATTAGGTGCGAATATTATGCGTCTTTGATGAGTCTCATAAATCTTGTTGGTCGGTTACAATCTACATATTAATATAAGGATCTTACACCATTAGTCTTAGGTTATGGAGATTATATGTAATGAATATCATAAAAAACAAACGTTATTAATAATTGAAAAATTAACTGTTGTGGTTATGAACGATCGGGGATATGGTTGTTGCGAATTTATATTTGTCGGTCGCTATTATGGATTTTTCACGCAAACAGTCTACACACCCATGAATAATAAGATCCCAACCAAAAATCGACAGGGAAGAAAATAGATTGAACAAACTATGATAAATCTCAAGCTAAGAATAAGAAATGCAAATATAAAACATAAAAACAACAAGAGCAATAACACCAAGAATATCGTTGCTTCACTATCAAAGTGATACATATTGTACGTACGTTGTTTCACTATTAAAGTGACATATATTGTGTACGTACACACGAAGGGGTGATATTGTTGAATTTCCCAATGAAACGAAATAGAGAATATGAAAAGAGTGTTGATCTCGCTACTAACACCAAAGCTCATTAGGATTGACTAAATAATGCTCACAGACTCAAATATGCTCACAAGTATGATTTAGGAGGTTTTATAATTATCCACATGATATGACTTGATAGACAATTGGAAGTCCAGATTTATTGTTGAATCAAAGGAGTAACAACTCAAAGATAAGAAGGTTCAGAGTTGAGAAGATAACCCAAGATACTAAGGGGATGTTTGGTTGAAGGAATTTGAGGGAATTGGAATGACTAATTCCATTGACCAAATTCCAAGCCCATGTTTGGTTCACGGAGTAAATGCGATGAAATCCTTTCAATTCCATTGAATTCCATAATTTAAGGAATTTATTATTCCTCGGCTAAAGTGAAGGAATTGAATTCCTACCAACCAAACGTATGGTCAAATTCCATTAAATTTCAATCCAATTCTTTCGAAGTCAAATTCCTTCGATGGATTCCAATTCCATCAAATTCCATTATGTGAACCAAACGCCCCCCTAAGTGTAATCTCTAAGGGGTTGTTTGTTTTTTTAAAAAAACCTCTTAATGACTCTTAAGTCTGAATCGTTCAGACCTTTTTACATACCACCTCTTATTAATCATAACTAAAATAAGACTTCAAACTTTAGACCTCTTAAAAAACAAACGGCACCTAAGTATGAAGACTCAGAGTCGTAAATGTAGACTTAAAGTTCAACTATAGCATGTTAAGTGTTTGACTAATAGAAGGTTCAGAGTTCGATACTGAAGATCCAGAGTTCGAGTATAGAAAACTCAAAGATCGGGACCTTCAGAGTCTGAATTCAGGGAACAAGTCAGAGTGTGCTAAATCAGACTTGGTCACTTAATGAAGATCCACAAGAAGATCTTACCAGCCTTACTCTGCAATCTACAACAAGCTTTGAAGATCAAATATACAGAAGACCAAGGATACTAGAACACTTATCTTGTTTTTATATTTTGTAGTCGTGAATTTAGCTAATCTTCTGTAAATAACTTTTCGGTACTTTGATAAAGTTACACTTTGTAATATTTCTCTTTCTAGATTACTTTCTCTAGATTTTTCTCTTAGAGCTTGTAACCTTTCAAGAGATGTATGACATATGACTTCTTTGCTCTCATCCTGTGTTCTTTACTAGATTCATCTGTATACTCTTGATTAATATACATTGTCCTTTAGAGTTTAGATCATTTGGGATCTACAACAATTACTTGAGAATTCATTTTCCCAAGATAACCATTATTTTCTCAATATGTCCATTTATATTCACAAAATGACCATTCATTTTTTGAGCATAAATAAAAATAAGTTAGTTTTGCATCACAATTTTCAAGAAAAAAAAGCATCAAGTTTCATTTTCAGTTCAAACCAATGTTTTAAAAACCAGTTCTTTGGTTGACCCGGTGTGGTGACCGGGTCACGGTTCAACCGGGTGGTTGACCCGGTTTCAATTTTTTTACGTATTTTTCATTTTCTTGCATATATATATATATATGTAGGGGTAGGTTCAAACGAGAAGCTAAACATTTTGCGAGAAGGCGAGAATTTTGCTACAAATGTTGGGATCCATATCAAAATAAGTTGCACCTTATGCATCGCTAATGAAAGTGTGATGCGTAATTGGATAAATTTTATCACACGTCTATGTCTCAAAATATTAGTTCAGTGATGATGTGTTTTAATTATAGTAGTGAAATATCTATGTTTTGCATTTTAAAGTACTTTGTTTTACTTCATACAAAAACAAAAAGAATAAAGAAGAATAGATATTGTTTTCCAATCTTACTCTTGAACAAAAATAAAACCGACAAATTATAGTTTTATAGCCATAGAGCACATGCTCTTATATAACACAAATACAATACTGTTTTTCAAGAATCATATTCAAACTCCATTTATGAGCCTGCAAGGTTCATACATAAAGTGACAAATTGTATTATCTGAGGACATTTGCAGGATATATAAGACTACCATCCTTACTAAATCCCGAAGAAAGTTCCATTGATACTGCATAAAGGTCAGATAGTTCGGGCCCTGTGTTTAATAGGTTTTCGTTCTCCTCATCATCATGTTGACTTGCCCATGGATGTTGTGTAAACTTACGTAAACCTTCGAGTTGAATTACAACTTCTTTCATGGTAGGTCTCTCATCGCTAGTAAGTTCAAGGCATCTTTTCACAAGTTGAGCAATTTCTTGAAGTTGCTCGAGGGTACCCTCCTTTACAACTCTAGGCTCAAGAATTTGAAACAAACGGTTCTCTTTTAGTGACGTTATAAAATATGTAGCCAAACTTCTTTCTTCGTCAGTTCTGTCCATGCACAGAGGTTTTCTCCCAGTTAGAAGCTCAGCAAGCAAAACCCCAAAGCTATAAACATCACTCTTCTCATTTAGTTGACTTGTGTGGAAGTATTCAGGATCCAAATACCCTAACGTCCCTTGGACAAGGGTAGTTACTTGTGTTTGATCTATCGGGACTAACCTTGAAGCTCCAAAATCTGCAATCTTGGCTGTGTAATTATCGTCTAGTAATATGTTTGCAGACTTGATATCCCTATGAATGACGGGTGTGGATGTGGCTGAATGAAGATAAGAAAGTGCACCGGCAGATTCAGCGGCTACTCTTAAACGATTCTCCCAAGATAACCAAGTCATGACGCCTTTACCATGAATATGATCAAAGAGAGTTCCGTTGGAGACATATTCATATACGAGCAATGGAACTTCACTCTCTAAGCAGCATCCCAATAGCTTCACCACGTTCCGATGGTTGACTTGTGTTAAAATAACCACTTCGTTGATGAATTGTTCTATTTGGGTCTCATCCATTACTCGAGACTTCTTGATTGCTACGACTCGTTGGTCATTAAGGATACCTTTATATACAACACCGTAACCACCTCGGCCCAAGATCCTGTCTTCTGCGTAATTGTTTGTGGCTTTCTCCAACTCCTCAGCAGTAAAGACTTTTGTTGAATCCATACTGCGGTCGGTGCTCATGATTCGTTGTTTCAGTAGCAAACCACCATTTTGTTGAAACAACTTCTCTCGGAGTTTAATAAGCTTCCTCTTCTTGACACCAAAATACAACCATGTTATTCCAAGTAATACGGCCAAGAAACCAGACCCCATTCCTGCATGTTACCACGTGAAAGGAAGTTGAATTAAGCATTCAAACTTTCATGATAGTGTTCTTAATCTAAACTAATAAAGCTTTTAACCAATAAATTAAGTGAGTTTTTTTTTCCTTCATAAAACAGGGTATTTTTCTCAAAAAGTTTGTAAAAATGCCTCTATTAAATATGAAGAATTTTATTTTATTTCTGAATGATAAGAATGATTGAATATATGCAACTATCTATTTTACTGCTTAGAATGTTACTAGAAGCGTACCCGCGCAATGCAGCGAGATACATCACGATTTTAATGTGTCATTTTATTTTTTTGTCGATTAACAGTACGATTTTGGATGGTTTTAAGAAAGTGATAATGTTTTTTTTATAAATTTGTTTAATTTAGGCTTAATAATATAATGTTTTTTATATAAAAAAATTAAGTATTTTGTTAGAATTCAATGATTATCTTATATATTTTAATGACATCTAGAAAAAATAATCAATTACACATTTAATAATATAATTAAACAAAATTATATTAATATAATATATTAATTAATAGTGATAAATGGAAAGGTCTGCATAAAAGGAAGGCCCTGTACATACCAAATTGGTGGGTGTTAGAAGTCTGCAGTAGTAATATGTATCTTGTGCTTTGATACTTGTAAATTAAAAGATTTTTAAATTCTTGCATAAAATGATGGTACCTTGTACCTAATAATTTGTATTTAAGAGCTTTTTATTCGTGTTTTATAATATAGTATAGATAATATTAACTTTTATATAAAAAAATAAAAATAAAAGTTTACTCATAAATATATAAAATAATTATCAATTAAATTTTTTATAACTATTACTCTCATTTTCGAATAACAAAAGTTTTCAACATCACCCACATCATCTATTTCAACATTTTCCAAAAGTTTTACTAGTATATACCATGGTTCATTTTTAACATATTCAAATACAACCTGATGTGATGTAGGGTGGCTAGCAACGAGGTTCGAAGAGTAATTGGACCGCGTTAGAAAATCAAGGCAGAAGCTATCGAGAGTTTTACCAAGACTTAAGTCTCGGGACAAGTCTCGGTGCCCACTGGAGAAAACAGCCCCTACCGGTAGTTACACCGAGAGTTAAGTCTCGATACAAGTCTCGGTGACCGCTGGACCAGAAACTACCGAGAGTTTCACCGAGACTTAAGTCTCGGGACAACTCTCGACAACTTATTTCCTTATTTTAATTATTAGAATAATTATTGTTAGCTTTATTTATTATTAGGTTTATTATTTAGTTTTCTTTTATTGCTTATTTAAATAGTTTCCTAGTTGGTTTATAATTAGGATATATTCAATTTCCTTTGTTAAACTTAGTTATAAATAGGATTAATCCCCTTATTGTTTTCATTGAATTGAATTATCAAGTTTAATAAAAGTTCTCTTAGAGAGTTTTGAAGTTTTCTCCATATTTTTGAGTCTTACGCTTGTAAACTCATAAGCCTCTTCGGGTTTAACGTTTGTCAATCCTTCCGCATGTTCCTACTGCGTCAGTTGTTATCAGAGCACAAACTTTTCTGTCTCTTCACCTTCGAGATGGCAGAACAACCACCACCTCTCACCCGAGCAGATCTTGATGGGGTTACAACGACTTTTACCGCAGCCGTCAACACGCTGACAACCACCTTCGCCAATCAGATCAACGCCAACAATACTGAACGATGGAGATGAGACAGGCAAGAAGATCGAAATCGACCACGTGGTGGTCTATACAACCGGACCACTAGTTCAAGTTCCGACTCGGAATCCGAGGAGGAAGCCGAACCACCCCGAAAAGACCCCGATTACCGAATGAAGGCCGATATCTCCTACTTCTATGGAACTATGGGTGTAGAAGAGTTCCTAGACTGGAAAATCGAGGTCGATTGTTTTTCGATATCATGGAGATCCCGGAACATAAGCAAATAAAGATGGTTGCTTTTCGCCTAAAGAGCACCGCCGTCGTATGGTGGGACAAGCTAGTAACCCAACGACAAAAGCAACAAAAAGGCCCGATTCGTTCATGGAGGTGAATGAAACAACTAATGATGGAGCGGTTTTTACCGAAAGATTATGAACAAATTATCTACAAGATGTACCTGGAATGCAGACAAGGTACAAGAACCGTAACCGAGTACACTACCGAGTTCTTACGGCTCTCCGAATGGAATGAAATCGGCGAGACGGAAGGACAAAGGGTTGCACGTTATATCAACGGATTGAAAATCTCGATTCAAGAGAAGATTGGACTCCAAACAGCGTGGAATATAACAGAAGCATCAAGCTTGGCCATGAAAGCAGAGCTAATGGAGAGATCAACTCGCGTTTCATCCTCGTCCCAAAACAAGGCCAAGATTAAGGAAGTGATGAACAACACAGGTAACGTTCCTTCCCTAAGCGCAAGAAACAATGGTAGTCAAGATCATAATCTGTTACCAAGAAACGTGGGTAACTCCAACGAGAAAGCACTCACACAGAAAACCCCCAACCCGTATGCAAGGCCAACGGGACTCAAGTGCTACCGTTGTGGACAGCCTGGCCATTGATCCAATGATTGTACAACTTGAAAGACTGTTGGACTAGTGGAAGGAGGAGAAGACGAAGAGAATGATGATTACGAAGGAGTCGAATTAGCTGAAGAGGATCCTTCAGAAAAGATCAACCTCGTACTCCAACGGGTCTTGCTATCATCAAAAGAGGACACACAACGTAATAATATTTTCAGATCCCATTATTCCGTCAACAACAAGGTATGTGATTTAATTATGGATAATGGTAGTTGTGAGAACTTGGTATCGCAAAAATTGGTGGATGATTGAAAACTACCGACACAACCTCTTGATACGCCTTATTCTCTTGGTTGGGTGAAAAGAGGTCCACAAGTTCAAGTAACACAAACATGCAAGGTGCCTATCTCCATTGGAAAGCACTATAAGGAAGATGTAGTATGTTACGTACTTGACATGAATACTTGTCATATTTTACTTGGCCGACCTTGGCAATATGACAATGATGTTATGTATAAAGGAATAGATAATGTGATGTTATTTCGTTGGCGTGAGCATAAGATTGCCATGAAACATGTTTTGCACTTTGAGAGAGACGTAAAGAAGGAAAAGGGGAGCTTCTTGGTCATAGCCACGAACAATCCTCCAGAACAAAAAGTTACATCAAGCCCGACAAGTCCAAGAAAAGTTATCACTCGCAGTAAGCCAATGCCTCTCAAGCATGGACCGTTCAAGGTTACGTGTGACTACAAAAAGAATACAAATAAGACTCAATTTTTTAATGAGAACTCGGGGTCGAGTTCTTCGGAGGTAGAAGAGACTGATGTAGGGTGGCTAGCAACGAGGTTCAAAGAGCAATTGGACCACATTAGGAAATCAAGGCAGAAGCTACCGAGAGTTTCACCGAGACTTAAGTCTCGGGACAAGTCTCGGGACAACTGGAGAAAACAGCCCCTACCGGTAGTTACACCGAGAGTTAAGTCTCAATACAAGTATCGGTGACCGCTGGACCAGAAACTACCGAGAGTTTCACCGAGACTTAAGTCTCGGGACAACTCTCGACAACTTATTTTCTTATTTTAATTATTAGGATAATTATTGTTAGCTTTATTTATTATTAGGATTATTATTTAGTTTTCTTTTATTGCTTATTTAAATAGTTTCCTAGTTAGTATAATTAGGATAGATTCAATTTCCTTAGTTAAACTTAGTTATAAATAGGATTAATCCCTTTATTGTTTTCATTGAATTGAATTATCAAGTTTAATAAAAGTTCTCTTAGAGAGTTTTGAAGTTTTCTCCATATTTTTGAGTCTTACGCTTTTAACTCATAAGCCTTTTCGGGTTTGACGTTTGTCAATCTTTCCGCGTGTTCCTACTACGTCACAACGGACCCAAATACAATATTTAATAAATAATAAAATAATCTTTAAAATGTATATTTATAAAACCAAAAATTTTAAGATCTTGTTTAGTATCATGAAAGTCAAACAACGTTCTATATAAATAGTAAACAACCAACGTCATTTTACATTTTATAAACAAATTTCACAAATGATTTTGGTGTATAAAGATTTAGGGGTTGTTTGTTTTTTGAAAAAAACCTCTTAATGACTCTTAAGTCTGAATCGTTCAGACATTTTTACACACCACCTCTTATTAATCATAACTAAAATAAGATTTCAAACTTTAGACCTCTTAAAATACAAACGACACCTTAATCATTTATCAAACACTATCACTTGATTTTCATCATTAGTAAACTGTAAACCTAAATTTACTGGGTAAAATTTTATTTAATTAAAATGATATCATATTGTATGTAACATTTTTATCCAGTAAATATTTACGATGTAAGAGTCGTCACTCTCACTTATCGGGTAAGATTCTCAATCTTTATCAGGTTCATCCGGTAAGGTAAAGTTACCCGATGACCACTTATCGAGTAAGCGTTTAATAAATGACCCCTAAGTAAATCAACCAAATTTGAATTTTTTGTTCAAATGAGGTCAGCACACCCTATTTTGCAAAAAAGTTAATAAATTTCGACCCATTTTTATAAAGCTTATATAGAAAAAAAATTACTATATATATGCCTGTAAGAATACAATTAATTAAGCAGTTACCTAGAGAGAACTTGATAACGGGGAAATGTGAATTTTCCGCAACACAAGCTCGTCCATTTTTCAAGCCATCTCCAACATAGCCATCTGGGCAAGAACACGTATAGCCTCCAGGAGTATTAGTACAGATCCCCTCACAGGGATTACTATTGGGATCTTCACATTCATTGATATCTGTTATCATTTCATTTGCAATAACATCAAACACAAAATCAGTAATAAATTTTTGTTTCTTTGATAATAATAAAAGGTGAAAAATTTGTCTTGCAAAAACTAACCTTGGCAGCCTGGATCAAGATATGGCTGACCCTGATAACCTTGATTGCAACTGCATCTGTATCCTTGAACCCCAGTATTCGAATCAATGCACTGAGTATTTGCTTGACAACCCAACACACCAGCACTTGTAGCCTCGCTGCAGCTCAAGTTCCCGATCACCCAATCCACCAATATCGGAACACTAGCCCTGGTTCGGTTCCTGAAGTTTGGGTCCAAAAAATCCTTCACCCCGTTAAAAGTAAACCGTTCTTTCTCCCCCATGAACGAGTAGGTACAAGGATCAAAAGACCAGATACTTGTGTGGTTTGCAGTCATACTATTAACAGCAGTGTAGTAGTACTTCATTCCCTTTGGGATGGATGTTTGACAACATCCAACACCACTACATGATCCATTCACCACTTCTTCGGGTCTTGAACACAGCGCGATGCATCCACTGGTGGAATTCACCTGTTCAGGTCCAACAAACAAGGCGAAATCATCGCAACCAATTAAAGTGAATCGGTTTCTTTGCGAAAACGTGAAGGGTGATGTCCAGCCTAGATTTGTGAACACTGGATTATTTTCGGTGATATTTCCGTGTTGATCATAACATTTGCTTGCCACTTTGTTACGAATTCGGAAAGTAGAATCGGAGATGTCAAGTATTTCCAGACCGCCGATGAAGGGCTTGTGAGGATTAAAAGTGGTGTTGCATGTTATTTCGAACCAATCGCTCGTAAAGCAGCCTGGACCTATCCCAAATGGGTACGGAATGGTCACGTTTCCACATTGGCGTTTGCAGCCAGGCTTGGTTACGTTGGTGGCTTTTGTGATGGTGGTTTGAGATACAGACACTGTGATTACTAGGCTAAACAAGAACAAAAACAAATGAAAGTTTCTTGATAACTTCATGCTTCTTTTTTTGGAAAGGAAACAACACAATTAAAAAGGAAAAAACAAAGAGGATGAGACCGGGGATCTTTTTGCAGTAGAGATTGATTCAAAACCAAATTAATGTTTTTTTTTTTTTTCTAGTTTCGTTTTACTTCATATGGATCCATTTTTTGGGTGGCATGTTGTCAAGTAGTTGAATATAATATTCATATTCATCACCAAACATCGATGACTTTAAATGTCTTCATCAAAGTTTACCCTGGTGAGTGGATTTATTTTAATCCTATTTATTTTTCTTCTTTCGTAAACAAATCAGAAAGGCCATTGTTTTTGGGGAATAAAATCAAGCACAATGAGTTTTTTATATATTTTTTCTATATATAATTCGATTAAGAAAATTGGTTAAGAATTAGTTGTTCTTGACAATCGTAATTTATTTTTGTTAGTATTTTAACAAAAATGATTATTAACATATAACTTCTCTATTTGACATGTTTAATTGGTTCTTAGCATTATATACAGAAAATACGTATGCTTGGGTATTTATGATGCATGTGTCAAAGGTCTTATACATATTTGTATACTAGTTGCGTACCCGTAAAATGCGGTGAGAAATAAAATCTTTACTTTTACATCTCCAATTTCATCTACTTTTACATTTTTAAATGTGTGTTAATGCATGTTATCAAACAGGTTCCATGCACGTTCGAGTTCCACAAGTCTAACACATCCATCGATCATTATATTCCATATAATAGTTTCACCAATTGTTGAATTCATGTTGTTTGAATCAAAAAGCATAACGGCATGGTTCATGGCACCACACATGACGTACGTACATTTAAACCGAAATTACTAAACACAAACCAATCATAATTAAACTAAATAAGTTTACTATCTTCTTCGAGCCTAGCCGTTTTTCTTTTTGGGAAAGGGTATCCTGTGCCTTTGGCCCAGACTAATCCCTTGGCAAAGAAACCGACTGCGAAAACATGCAGCCCTGAGGTTAAACCCAGTGGCCACAAAGTTGCGAATGCAGGGAATCGAACCCGGGTTGAGCGTTATGAACTCCCTAGGTGATTACCGCTACACCACAAGCCTTGTGGTTAAGCCTAGCCTAGCCGTTTTTGCACACACTTTATGCACAAACGAAGACTTAAACTAACTGTTTTTTCACAAACTCGTTGCCATTATTTACCATTTGGCTAAAAAAAGGAAGGATTCTAACGATTGCATAAATCTACTAAAAAATAAAGTTAAGGTACTTTAAAACCACAACAAAATAAATGACAATCGCAAATCATTGGTGCAAGTGTGATGGTGTAATTGGAGGTATTTGCTAAAGGCATATTATTCACAATCTCAAGTTCATAATGACAACATATTATAATTAATAAGCCCAAGTTCATAATATCCATTTGTTGTTCATTTTTCATGTGTCAACTCTTGGGAATGTAAGAATGGATCCACCTACCCATCTTCAAATAACCCTGGACAAGCACACAAACCAAAATATTAGGAGAGAGTATAGTAAGAAAAATATTAGGTTCTTGAATTTATGTTATTTTTCTTCCATTCTTAAATCCTCCATTTTGAAGATCACAGTTTTAATTCCTCCTTTACATCAACACCCATTAATTTCTACATTAACCATAAAATGAAACCCACAAATGAAAACACTTAATGACCAAAATAGGTAGGAAGTTATCATTTAAATAGATACCCGTGGGTGATGTTACTTAAGGGAGTGAGAGAGATGTATACAAGTGAAAAACAACTTCACTAAGGGTCGTTTACTAAACGTTTACCGGGTAGAAGCTTACGAATACCTTTTATCTTATTGATTGGACTGAAAATATTACCGGTTAAAAAATAAAGCAATTAAGGACCCAAAGCCTTACCCGATAATTGTGGTAAACGACTCTGCAATCTTCATACATATGGGATGTTCAGCTATTACAGTGAAATCATGAAATATACAGCTATTACAGTGAAATCATGAATAGCTATCAACGGAGTTCCTAGTCACAGTCTATTTTGTGTACTTGTTTGCACTCATGCATATGAATTCTACCTTGTGCCCTATTAAGAGAGGTACTAATATCATATCACTGATTAGTGACCATGAAATGAATCTAGTATCCTTAACCAAAGTTTAA
This sequence comes from Arctium minus, assembly GCA_954870635.1. NCBI lineage: Eukaryota > Viridiplantae > Streptophyta > Magnoliopsida > Asterales > Asteraceae > Arctium > Arctium minus. The sequence goes on along the minus strand of OX941080.1, from coordinate 128,905,418 downwards.
TATCCAGTGTAGCTAATACAATCATTTATGCCATGTTGGTGATTGTATTGTACAAGAGATTGTAGTTGTGGGGTGCATGTGCAAAAGAAAATGTGAATATGAAACAAATGGCATAACTCAATCACCTGATTTGTCACTGGCACATGAGGTGTACAACATGTTATCAACTTTAAGCTTGTAAATCTCACAAGTCCTGATTGCTTGTTTTATGCATATCCAAAGAGTTGTATAGATAAACAACTACTTCAAGTTGTAAACCAAGTTCACAACAAATAGAGGGGAGACCATGAATCAAAACTAATGGACAAATCAAAAGCAGGAGCTGGAATTATATGAAGGTCGGGATCAAATATGATGCATACTCCATAAGGTTAGAGATGAAGCTTGACTCACCAAAATATCCCAGTACATAAGCTCCATGTTTTACTATCCTATGGAGCAACTATTAACACAATAAAATGAAAAAAATTCCATCAATACGTTGAAGACCAACATAGCACCCGATGGTTCTAAAAAAAACTTTGACTTGCTTATAGATGTAATTGTTGCTAATAAAAAACATGACTTGCATACCTGTTGAAATCGAAGTATTTAGTCCCTTTTATTTGAAATCGATGTTTTTCTCTTTGCTTGAGGACGTGCTAGAAAATAACGGCTATAATCTGAAATAAAAGTAAATGAAATTGGAAAGGTAAACCAATAAACAAGAACTAATTTAGAAACTCAAACCCAAAACTTCCAAACCTAACAATGAAAATGAGAATAACCATTAAAACTATCCAATGCAATATGCTATTACGGACAGAATCCCCTACCGATGATGTTGTTTCGACTCATGAAAATAAAAAAAAAAACCCTACCAAGTCGAAACTTTTGTTGTTGTAAACAACCCCAATCGAGCCCCAAGATCATTGTGTTTGCTGTTGTTTTCGTTCTTTGTTTTCCAGTCGTAAGAAACTCACTACTACAGAAATGACTTTATTACACACCTATTTTTACACGGTTTTAAAAAAACAGTGTAAAAATGTAACACCCTCAAAATTGAAAAGAGCAACTAATTTAAATTTTTCATCATTACATCACATGAAGGATAAAAATCTTTTTCTACAAATCAATACTTAGGAATACTGTTGGGAACTGAAGAATAACTCAAGTGATTAATGCTGCTAGTTCAGAATTACTACTGCTAGAAGACTCCAAAGTTAATACTGCTGAGTATTACTACTGCTAGTAGAATTAATACTGCTAGTCAAAGTTAGTGCTGCTTGAACAAAGTTAGTACTGCTTAGCTAGTTAGTACTGCTAGTGGTTAGTGCTGCTTAGTAGTTAATGCTGCCAAGACTTAATGCTGCTTATAAGGTAATGTGAAGATAATGATGAAGAGATCGTGGGTAAAGATAAACAAGGATATTCTGAAGATATTCATGGAAGATATACTGAAGATATTTTATTTATTTGTAATTATCTTTTTGTTCAGTATATGTATAGTTTTTATAGAATAGTTTAAAAACAGATATACAGATTGATAGATTTAATTTTTAAGTTTTTGTTTTAGAGAGAATCAACCTCAAGGCATTGATCCTAATTCTAGAGAAGTAGAATTCGTCTTGAAAGAGCTTGTTCTTCAAGATTGAGGTTGTGCGTGTAATCTTGTGATTTTAATACAAGTTTGCAAGTTGTTAATCAAATATTGTTTGTTTACTGTTACATTGAATATCAAAGTGTTATTCCGCAACTTCTTTGATATTGTTTCTGAGACTTTATTCTTGTTGAAAATTCGATCCTGACAAGTGGTATCAGAGCCTGTTCTCTCAGAAACATCTATTCACTCATCATGGAAAACTTTGCAGAATCAAACAGTACTCTAGTCTCAAAGGTTCCAATGCTCAGACCCAATGAATTCGATATGTGGAAGATCAGAATCAAGCAGTACGTACTCCTCACTGACTATTCTATGTGGGACATAATTGAGAATGGTCCTTCTGAAGCAGGAAAGATTGGTGCAGATGGAAAGAGAACTCCACCAAAAACTAATGCTAAAAGAAAGACTAGACAGACAGAGATGAAAGCCTTGAGCACTTTGCTCTTGGCTATCCCCAATGAATACCAACATCAGTTCTGCAACTGCACTGATGCTGAGATGCTCTGGACTGCTCTAGAGAAAAGATTCTCAGGTACCAAGAGCACCAAGAGAAATCAGAAAGCCATTCTGAAGCAACAATATGAGAATTTTATGTCAACCAAGAATGAGTCCATGACTCAAACTTTTGACAGGTTCAACAAGCTTATTGGTGAACTTGCTACAGTGGGAGTACAAATTGATCAAGATGATCTGAACAGAAAGTTCCTAAGGTCTCTGAGTGATGAATGGACCATGTATACTGTGTCTTTCAGACAGAATGATCAACTGGAAGAAAAGGAACTTGATGATCTGTATAATGATCTAAGAGTTTTTGAATCTGAGGTAGAGGCTAAGAAAAGGCCTTCTGGGTATGTTCACAATGTTGCACTTCTTTCAGCATCAACTGATTCTACCTCCATCCCTGAATCAGTTAGTACTGCCAATGGAGCACCTCAAGATAAAGACACTGAAACTGTTTTTGAAGCCTTTCTAGCAAGTCATGGAAACTCTTCTCTCATTAATGATGACTTGGAACAACTCCATCCAGATGATCTTGAAGAGATGGACATTAAATGACAGATGGCCATGCTCTCTATGAGAGTTAAGAAGTTCATCAAAAGAACTGGAAGGAACAACTTCTCACAAAGAAGAGAAGATGGAGCAGGTTTTGACAAGACAAAGGTGGAATGCTATAAATGTCATCAGAAGGGACACTTTGCTAGAGAATGCAGAAGTGGAATGCCTCAAAACAATAACCACCAACAAGCTCAATCTGAAAGCTTCAATAATAACAGAAACTCTGCTCAAGCCCTTGTCTCTCAACAAGGCATGGGGTTTGATTGGAGTGATCAAGCTGAAGAGGCCATCCAGAACCAAGCTCTAATGGCAGAGGTGTCTAATCTCCCAACAGAGGTAACTTCCAATCTTTGTTCTCAAAATTGCATTAACACTGTTAAGAGGTATAGGGATCACAATCAGAACATGAGTGATAACCTTAAGAGATTGGAAAAGGACATAACATATTATGTGAGGATAGTTGAAAGATTTGAAGAGCAGATTAAGGGTTTTCAAGCCAATGAGCTTCAACACTCTTATGACACAAACTACTGGAAGTGGGAGAAGAATGACTTAGAACTTCAACTGACCAGATCCAAAGAGGAGAATGAGAAGATAAAGAGGGAGTTTGAGAAAGCCAAGCTGGATATTGAGAAATTTTCCAATGCTTCTAAAGCAATGGACTCTTTGCTCCAAACTCAAATCCATGACAAACTTAGAAGAGGAATAGGGTACAATACCACACCACCACCCTATAACAACAACTACATCCCTCCTAGTTCAGATTTGTTAGAAACAAAGGATAGGAAGGACCTACCTAAGGGAGCCACTGAGATAGATCCCTTAGATGAAGTAGCTATTAAGGATAAAACTGAGAAAGAAGGTGTCAAGGATAAAGACAACACTGTGAGTGGTGAGATTCCTATAGAAAACCACATAATCACCAATGAGGGATGTGGAAAGCATTGGATCAAGTCCAATGAGATAGAGAAGACTGAGGGAAAGAACAAGAAGGTTTATTATAAGCAGACCACTGTTGTGAACCCTATCCCTTGCAAGCAGTGTGCATGCAATATTTCTAAGCCCCAAAAACATGATAAACCAAGGGGAAATCAAAGAAACTGGAACAACCAATGGGCACAAAAACAAGGCATTGATCTAAGTAAAATCAATAGACCAAAGCCTTGTTTCATATGTGGAAAGTTAAACCATTTGGCTAAGCATTGTTTCTTTAATCCAATTAACGAACAGATGAACTTTCAAAGATTTGTGCAAAAACCTGTTGGTTATAGGAAGGTTGGAAAGAAACATGTGGTGAAGAAACCTGTTGAAAACAAAGGCCCCATGAAGAAAAAGGTTTTGAATGAAAGTATTAAAATGTGGGTGCCTAAAAGCACTAAAACTGTTAGTGCTGCTGACAGAGATAGTGCTGCTAGAAGCATTACTGCTGCTACCAGTGTTAGTACTGCTGAAAATTTTAATGCTGCTAATACTGTTAGTACTTCCTCAAAGATGAATACTGCTAACACGGTTACTGCTGCTAAAACAGTTACTACTTCTAATAAGGTTAGTACTGCTAAGCATGCAAGTGCTGCTAATGCAGTTAGTACTTCTGAAACCAGTACTACTTCTAGCAAATGTGTTTCCAAGCCTATCATTATGACAAAGTACTCCAGAAATGAGGAGTCAAAGTTTAAAAATCTTGTCAAGAAAGAATGCAAGTATTTTGATGAGAAAGGGGTACCCAAGACCACTTTGTCTTGGGTTCCTAATTCAAACTAACTGATTTATCTTATGTGCAGGGCAACCAACAGCTCAAGGGAAAGAGCATTTGGCATGTTGATAGTGGTTGCTCTAGGCACATGACAAGCAACATGTCATGCCTTCAGGATTTCAAGCATATCAATGGAGGACATGTTGCTTTTGGAAATGATCTTACTGGTGGTAAAATAAGTGGCAAAGGTAATGTCACAAAAGGTAAGATGACATTTGAGGATGTCTACTATGTTGATCAATTTAAGTACAACCTGTTAAGTGTATCACAGGTTTGTGACAAACAACATAGCATATTATTTACTAACACAGAGTGTATGATCCTTGCTCCAGAGTTTAAGGTAGTTGATGAAAGCATGATACTACTTAGAACTCCAAGAAAGGACAATGTTTATTGTCTAGATATGGACAATGTTGATAGTGATTCATCCCTGAACTGTCTTGTTTCAAAAGCTTCTGTGGATGAATCCTCTCTATGGCACAGAAGGATGTGTCACATGAATTTCAAGACTATGAACAAACTTGTTAAAAACAACCTTGTAAGAGGTTTACCTTCAAAAGTCTTTTCATGTGATGATCATTGTGTTGTTTGTCTTAAAGGCAAACAGCATAAAACTTCTCATAAGACCAAAGAGTTAAATTATATTTCTTCTTGTCTCCAGTTATTGCATATGGATCTGTTTGGTCCTACAAATATTATGAGTATAGGCAAGAAATCTTATTGCCTGGTTATTGTTGATGATTACTCCAGATTTACTTGGGTATATTTTCTAAGGACTAAGGATGAGACAAGTGGACTGATCAAATCCTTTATCCTAAGAATTGAAAACCAAACTAATCAAAAAGTAAAAGTCATTAGATCAGATAATGGGACTGAATTTAAAAATCTTGATCTAAACACCTTTTGTGAAGAGAAAGGCATTGAGAGACAATATAGTGCCCCTAGGACTCCTCAACAGAATGGAGTTGCTGAGAGGAGAAATAGGACACTAATAGAGGCTGCTAGATCTCTGTTGGCTGATTCAAAATTGCCAATTACCTTCTGGGCTGAAGCAGTTAATACTGCTTGTTATGTCCAAAACAGAGTTCTAGTAGTCAAGCCAAAGAACAAGACCCCATATGAGCTTTTAAATAAAAGAAAACCATTTATTGGATTTTTCAAACCTTTTGGGTGTCCTTGTACTATTCTCAATACCAAATCTCACTTAGGTAAGTTTGATAGCAAAGCAGATGATGGATTTCTTGTTGGTTACTCATCTCAAAGTAAGGCTTACAGAGTCTTTAACTCTTCTTCTAGAATAATTGAAGAAAGTGACAATGTCAAATGCAATGAGAACACACCAAATCCAATTGGGTCTGGTCCTTAGTGGCTATTTGACATTGATTCACTAACTAACTCTTTTGGTGTCAGTAGTGATGATTATGCAGGATCAGGGAGTGGAGGATCAAGAACTACACAAGTTCAAGATAGTTTATCTCAATCTGTGATCTTTCCCATACCCACAGTGGATCCTGTTGAAGACTGTGAAAAGGAACCATCTACTGAACCAAGTCAGAGTGAAGAAGAAAGTAGAGATGAGGAGACTCAAGTCAATAAGGAATCAGAAGTAGCTGCTGAAAACACCTCAGTTGAGTTGAATGACTCAAATCTAGAGGTGGTACTTAATGAAGAACCTAATCATCACACCAGAATTCAAAAGAATCATCCTCCACAACTGGTAATAGGAGATATATCCTCTCCTATGATGACTAGAAATCAAAGCAGGCTGCAAGAATTCCAAGATCAACAGCATACAGTGCTTTCTTGCTTTTTATCCCAGCTTGAGCCTAAGAAGGCACATGATGCTATGAAAGAATCCAGTTGGATAGAAGCAATGCAAGAAGAACTACTGCAATTCAAGCTGCAAGATGTTTGGGATCTGGTAGACCTTCCTAAAGGCCAAAGAGCAATAGGAACAAAATGGGTCTTCAGGAATAAGAGAGATGAAAGAGGAATTGTGATAAGGAATAAAGCAAGGCTGGTGGCTCAAGGGTATACACAAGAAGAGGGAATAGACTATGATGAAGTATTTGCACCTGTGGCCAGGATAGAAGCAATTAGATTATTCCTGGCTTATGCTTCTTATATGAAATTCAAAGTCTATCAAATGGATGTGAAAAGTGCATTTCTTTATGGCTCAATTGAAGAAGAAGTATATGTCTGTCAACCACCAGGGTTTGAAAACCCAAGCTATCTAGACAGGGTATACAAATTGAAGAAAGCACTTTATGGATTGCATCAAGCTCCAAGAGCATGGTATGACACTCTGTCATCCTATCTCTTGGAAAATGGCTTTGAAAGAGGAGTCATTGATAAGACTTTATTCATCAAGAGAAAGAAGAAGGATATCTTGCTGGTCCAAATCTATGTTGATGATATCATCTTTGGATCTACAAGAGACAACATGTGCAAGGAGTTTGAGGATCTAATGCATCAAAGGTTCAAAATGAGTTCCATGGGGGAACTTACTTTTTGCCTTGGACTCCAAGTTCAACAGCAGTCAGATGGAATCTTTATCTGTCAGTCTAAGTATGTGCAGGATATTTTAATCAAGTTTGGTTTCTCAGATTCAAAACCTGCCAGCACACCTATGGAGACACACAAGCAGATAACAGCAGATCTTGAGGGGGAGGATATGGATGTTCATCACTATAGATCCATGATTGGCTCTCTCATGTATCTTACAGCATCTAGACCAGATATAATGTTTCCAGTCTGTGTATGTGCAAGATTCCAAGTTAGGCCAAAGCAATCTCACTATCAAGCTGTTAAGAGGATATTCAGATATCTCAAAGGGCAACCCAGATTGGGACTTTGGTATCCTCATGACTCATCCTTTGACCTACTTGCATACTCAGATAGTGATCTAGGTGGAGCAAACTTGGACAGAAAATCTACTTCTGGAGGATGTCAGTTTTTGGGTGCAAGACTAGTGTCTTGGCAGTGCAAGAAACAAACCACAGTGTCCACATCTACAACAGAGGCAGAGTACATAGCAGCTGCAAGTTGCTGTTCTCAAGTCTTATGGATTCAAAATCAAATGTTGGACTATGGGGTAACCTTTCTACACACTCCAATTTTTATTGATAACAGCAGTGCTATTAGCATTGTGAATAATCCTGTCAAGCACTCAAAGACAAAGCACATTGAAATCAGGTATCACTTCATAAGAGACTGTAATGAAAAGAAACTTATTCAAGTTGTAAAGGTTCATACTGACAACCAGTTTGCTGATCTATTCACCAAAGCCTTTGATGTGGGTAGATTCACTTTCTTAGTAACAAGTGTGGGAATGATCAACTCTGAATAAGCTTCTTCTCAAAAAGTGGTTCAATACCTGTATATTATGTATTCTTGGTGGTCCTAATCTTTTTTTTCAGGGAATACATAGCAGTCCTCAGTTCATCATAAGTTGAAAAGAGTAAGTATTGTTAATACTGCCAGTGCATTGTTAATACTGCCAGTACATTGTTAATATTGCCAGTGTATTGTTAATACTGCCAGTGCATTGTTAATACTGCCAGTGCATTGTTAATACTTCCAGTGCATTGTTAATACTGCCAGTGCATTGTTAATACTGCCAGTACATTGTTAATACTGCTAAGTAGTTAATACTGCTTTCAGTTAATACTGCTTCCAGTTAATACTGCTAAGTAGTTAATACTGTTTTCAGTTAATACTGCTTCCAGTTAATACTGCTAAGTAGTTAATACTGCTTTCAGTTAATACTGCTCTCAGTTAATACTGCTCTCAGTTAATACTGCTCTAGGTTAATACTGCTTATGACCCGAATACTATAAATACCCTTTGCCCGCCTAAACGTTCATAACGACTCTTTGCATACTGTTCACTTGCGCTCTAAACCCTTTCTCTCTCAAAGTTTTCAAGCAAGAACCTTCAAGCTCAATGGCATACATGGCGTTCATAGACGAGCACAATGAAATCGCGATGCTCCAAAAGCCAAAACAAGCTGAAGGTTTTCACCAGATAGTCGACTTTCTGAAGTCAAGCCATATTGCCCATGCTCTCACTCTATCTCCTACCATCTTCATAGAGCATCAGAGGCAATTCTGGGCAAATGCCACCATTGTTACTGAGAATGGTGTGCAAATGATCAAAACAAGGGTGTGTGACAAACCCTTGACAGTTACTGAAGACGTACTTCGCATCAGTCTACGTCTAGACGATGCTTCTGGTATAACTTCTATCTCTAATGATGAACTGTTTTCTACTCTTACAAGAATGGGGTATGGAGGCCCATTGGGTGTGTTCAAGTTCTCAAAAACCAAATTTTCACCCCAATGGCGTTTCTTTGTCCATACTCTTATGCACTGTATATCTAAAAAGACTACTGGATGGAGTGAGTTCAGTAGCACTATTGCTTATGCTTTGGTATGCTTAGCCACTGCCAGAAAGTATAATTTTTCACAAATGATTTTTAATGATCTTGTCTCAAACCTGGGAAGTAAAAAGAGATTTTATATGTACCCCAGGTTTGTCCAAGAAGTTATTAACCATGAATTGACGGATATACCTCATTTTGATGGGGTATATGTACCCAAAATTCCCAAAGGTAAGGTCTTTTCAAACATGAAAATATCCCCTCTGGACTCGGAAGGAGTTGACACCCCATTGTTCTCTACAATGATGGTGGTGTCCCAAACTGATGAAGGTATGGCAGCAGGGTCAAGGCCCCCATTAGACCAACCCACTGCTAGCCAATCCCAACCTTCCCACTCTACATCACTTCCCCAGTCTCTTCTTGATAAACCAACTTCACCAATAACACATACTTACAAAAGGAAACAGGCAAAGAAGGCTCCTTCCCTTCTTGTACCATTGACCCCTAAGCCTTTAAGCCCTCTAAGGGAGGATTCTCCCTTAGAGAATATCTACAGGGAACCCACAAGGGTGTCTCCCAACCCAAAGGAGGTGCTCTCTGAGGAGGAGGAAGAGCATATGGGAGAGAAGGTTGCCACTACTCCTGCTAGCTCAGAGGAGGTCAGTGGTAACATACATAAGACCTTCCCCATGGCAACTTTGAATGAGCAATCATTCAAAGGTCCCCGGTGCCAAGAAACCAAGGGGGTGGATAGTGCTTCTGCTAGGCAGAAGACTTCCACTACAAAAAGATCCAGTGATCCTTCAAAAGAGGGTAACACTTCTGGAGAGGGTGAGGACAGATATTCTTACTATGAATTGATGGAAACAATGGGCAACATCAACCAAGATGTTCTCAAACAAGGGAAAGAAATTGAAGAGATGAAGCTGGTAATCCTGTCACAACAAGTGCAAATTACCAAACTCAAGAAATTGGTGATGAAGCTAGTACAGAAAAAGAAGAGGAGACAATTTGTGCTAAGGAGAAGGAAATCTGGGAATGATGCTCCCAAAAAGGGGGAGATCAACATGGAAGAAGCTACAGAAAAGGGGGAGCTTGATGGGATGAAATATGGTGGTAAGGGGGAGAGATTTGATGTTGAGGGGGAGCAAGAAGCAGAAACATAAATAGAAACACAAGAAGCAGCAGTAACAACAGAGCAAGCAGTAGAAACCATTAATACTGCTAGTTCAAGTAAAGCTGCAGAAATGGTTAATACTGCTGAAATCAAACAAGCAGCAAAAACAGTGAAAGAAGTATTAACAGATCTTGAGATTGCAGAAACCTTACTTAAAGCCAAACATGATACTCCCAAGGTCACTTCAAAGACCAAAGGAGTAGTCATCAAAGAACAAGGTGAAGTGATCAAGAAAGATAACAGTAAGAAGGTAATGAACAAAGACAAAGGAAAAGCAAAGATGGTGGAATCTGATCAACCAGTCAAAAAGCAAAGGTTGGTTGAATCAGATGAAGCCTTGGCCAGGAAGATGCAGGCTGATATTGAAAAGGAAGAAAGAGTTCAGGTTGAAAAGGACAGGGAGATGGCAAAGGCTCTAGCTGCTGAACTGAATGAAGCCTATCAACAAAGCCTGGCAACTGAACTTGCACAGAAGAAAGCAGCATCTTTGAAGAAATCTGTGGTGATAAAAACAGCTGCAAAGAAGAGACAACCCTCAAAGACTTTCCTTGGTACTCAAGAGAGAAACAAGATGATAATTTTTCTCAAGGGTGCTATAGGAGTCAGAAAGGAGATGTTCTCCAAGATGACATTTGAGCAGATCAAGGAGCTGTACAATTCTGAAATGACTAAGCTTCAAGGAAATGAAACTGCCAGGGTGGAGATGGAGAAGAGAATGAAAGAAAGCAATGATTTCATGATAGAAAAACCTTTTCCAGATGAGCAAGAAACACCACCAAAGAAAGAAGCCACTCTAGGTGAAAGTCTAAGGACTTTAAAGAGAACCAAGATGATGGCAAAGAGAAAGTTAACCAAGAAGCCTAGAATAGCTGAAGGAGAGGCTGAGAAGGTTGCTGAAGAAGAAGGGGCACCTGAGTCATCTGAAAAGAAGGAATCTTCAAGTACTGATGATTTAAAGATGTACATGGTAGTGATGAACAAAGTTCCTGAACCAATTTCAGCAGAACCTGTTGGTATAAAGCCTCCTGAAGTTATTCACTGGGATACACTGACAGTGGATGGAAAGGAGTATATCAGACTCAAGAGGAAGGATGATAAGTATGAGGTATTCAACACTTGGGCCAAGATTGTCAGAACATGCTCTAGGTCTGATATAGAAGAAATGTTTGAAATAGGGATGAAGTTGTATGCAGATCAGTTAAAAGCTCCAGGGATTTCAATTACAAAACTGGTGATGGAGTATCTGTGTATGATGTTCAAACCTGAAGAAGTGGAGCATGTCATAAGAAATGTGTTTCAAGCAGTCACAAATTGGACTCTATATGAAACTAGTGGAGTATATGCAGTGACTTTGGATAGAAATCACATAGAATACTTCCTAGTGGATAGAGTATACAATCACAGCAGACTTAAGCTTCATGCAATGCTGAAGAAGAAGCTTGGATGTGTTGAAAACTCAGAAATGGCCAAATATCTGATTCAGAGAATGATCAATCAAAGTTTGGGGATAAATGTTGATACAGGGATCTGAAGAATGATATTTTGGGAGCATCTGAAGAACTTGACTTCTCTTCCTAAAAGTCAAGTTAGGGGGAGATTGTTGGGAACTGAAGAATAACTCAAGTGATTAATGCTGCTAGTTCAGAATTACTACTGCTAGAAGACTCCAAAGTTAATACTGCTGAGTATTACTACTGCTAGTAGAATTAATACTGCTAGTCAAAGTTAGTGTTGCTTGAACAAAGTTAGTACTGCTTAGCTAGTTAGTACTGCTAGTGGTTAGTGTTGCTTAGTAGTTAATGCTGCCAAGACTTAATGCTGCTTATAAGGTAATGTGAAGATAATGATGAAAAGATCGTGGGTAAAGATAAACAAGGATATTCTGAAGATATTCATGGAAGATATACTGAAGATATTTTATTTATTTGTAATTATCTTTTTGTTCAGTATATGTATAGTTTTGATAGAATAGTTTAAAAACAGATATACAGATTGATAGATTTAATTTTTAAGTTTTTGTTTTAGAGAGAATCAACCTCAAGGCATTGATCCTAATTCTAGAGAAGTATAATTCGTCTTGAAAGAGCTTGTTCTTCAAGATTGAGGTTGTGCGTGTAATCTTGTGATTTTAATACAAGTTTGCAAGTTGTTAATCAAATACTGTTTGTTTACTGTTACATTGAATATCAAAGTGTTATTCCGCAACTTCTTTGATATTGTTTCTGAGACTTTATTCTTGTTGAAAATTCGATCCTGACAGATACCTCAAATATAATTCTAGATTTAACCTCAACAAATAACCACTCAAATCTTATATAAAGACTAAATAAAGGTTGGGTGCTACTAAACCCAAATACGTGTTGTTACTCCCAAGATAATTGCGGAAGACTTCACCAAGCTACTCACCCTTGTACATTAAACTAGTACCCATCTCTTCACTGGGTCGCTAGTACCCTTCCTCGACCGGGACCTGATGCACATGCTGACAAATAAAAAGGGTTATGCTAACGCCTAGTGAGTTCAAGAGTTTTCAACATAACTAAATATATTGTTAAAAGGAAAGAATACAATTTAAATCATAATCTTTCAAAATGATTTACTTTAAATATAGGAACGACTCGTTTTCCAATAACATGCATTTTTAAGGACGAAAGACCCAATACAAAACATTCTTTATAAAGTAATGCAACCCAAAACTCACTCAAACGTGAATAGAAAACAGACTTCCAATTATAAAACGTGGATAAAACTTAATACCTCGAAACACCTGAAACACGGGTGGGGCATAATACACAACTCATAAATCATGGAAAACAATCCATATAAATATAATATGCCACCGAAAACATGAAACTAAAGTTCAATACTCACGCGACCATAAAATGGAATGAAATCCAAATGTTAAAGCATGAACAATTAATTATCCAAAATACTGTTGGCCGACAACAGGGGAGGAACACAAAAGTATGTCACTCATACAACGTTAATCGTATGACACTTCACGACATAAAAGCCCAAGTGTTCCTACGACTCCCTTCAAGCTACACTAAAAGAGACAACTGACCTTAGTGAATATTACCATGAATACCACCAAAGGCCCGACACAGTCGAGGGTTACAACCAAGGCATTGCCCCAACATGGCGGAGGCCCGAAACACTCATTAACACGATAACACAACCGGACTCAGCCCTCCTAGTGTACACTTGAAAGGTTAAGGTCATAAAACATGGATCTTGGAGTCCAACCCGGTAATACCCAATTGACCATCAAATAAAGACTGACTTACGTGTCTATGGATCCAATGCAACACAGTCTAAAATAACATAAATACACAGAAATAACCAACGCACTCGAGCATGTAATTATCATCAATATGCAACAAGGTGCATTAATATCTGAATCATAAATGGGCTCTACATTGAGCCATTAAAACCGGACAAATGTCCCCCAAGACTCTTTTAAGTCAAAACCGAGCTAAAATGCTCAAAATCATTTTTGACTAACAAATAAAGGTCTCCAAACAATAAAACGCAATCGACTCACGTTATGCAAACACATGCTCCAAAATACGTGAATAAACTCCCACACGGTTTAGATTGGTACAAATTATTTTCCAAATGAATTTATACCATTTATTCTTTCAAAACGTCCCATAACATAAAATTAAACATTTCTCCAAAACAAACACTAAAATTGCATTAATACTAAAATATGTCTACTCCCATAAAATAAATCACTAAAATACCAATACTTATGATTTATTTATCAAAATGCCCAAAATCCCAAATATGGGTGTTTTGCAAAGTTTATAAAGTTAGACATTACGAATAACCGAAACTCACCAAATAACTTAACAGTTAATAATTTCATGTGAAATATATAAACATTTAAAAATTGACATTTTGGCATGTACACCATTTTCACAAATCAACTTGAACTCACCTTGCTAGATTTAGGCTAAATCTAGAATTTTCCCCAACTTGAGCTCCTTTAAATAAATTCGAATCTTCAAGCCAAAAACTCCCAAAAACCTAGATTCACAATTTCCAACCATAAATATACATATTCAACCATCTAGAATCGATCCCCAAACATTTTACATCAACATTCCCAATTTGGCCAAAACCCTAATTATTGTCCTAATTTCTCGAAAATCATCAAATCCGAAATTTGAGAAACCAATCACTAGGAGATCATCAATGGGGCATTTACAACTCATAATAAGGTTTAGAAATATAGAGGACAAACTTACCACTTAGGTTTTGGTAAAAACCTAGAAAACCCTAAAATGAAGCTTGAGGTTGAAGATGAAGATGGAGATGGTGAACTCTTGATCATAGCTTCCAATCTACAACTTGATGATGGCTTACCACCATAATACCCTAAGATTTGAGCCAAAGATGCACTCAAATCATCTTAAGTATGTTGGTTCATTCTAGAGAGAGTTTAGGGAGAAATGAGAAGGAAATGAGAAGTGGAAAATGATAAAATGCTGAAACCCCGGCTTTAACCGCCTTTGCACCCTTTGTGCGACTATGCCATGGTCATTGTCGCATGACATAGTCGCTGGTTCCACCCTAGCCACGGTACACTTCATGCTACTATGCCAGGTGCGACTATGACATGTCATAGTCGTCGGGCATTGTAGTCGGGCTCATACCAATCCCTGAAACTCGACTTTTTCGACACCGAGGCTCCCGATACTCTTAGGGACTTTACGTAATGTTTTCCCAAAATAAATCCCACCATTTCCAAGATGCAAAAACGTCGGGTGACCATTACTTACAGAAAATTACGGGTGTTACAATCCTCCAAACCTTAGAATGATTTCGTCCTCGAAATCTATTTCTCATCCAAGATATTTCATTACCACCCTCAGCACTTATCGGGTTTCCTCAGTTTCCCAAAAAAAAAAAGTAACAAACGAGTCATAGACCTCAATGACGTCATTCTCACAAAACGACCATCTTCCTTTCCACGGGATTGCTTCCAACCCGATTCGCCCTTGAGTTATAACTAGATGAACTCCTAACGCATCTGACATACTGGTTTCCGGGAAGACCCCACATCCGAAATCCACCTTGATACGTTACACCCATACTATAGCGAACATCACACCTTCTAGAGCAATTTTCTAACCATACGATCTCGTTTACCTCCCAACCTTAGGTAACACGCACTACCTCAAGGGTAGCTTGTGACTTCAACTTTTCAACGACCACTTCGTCTCAGTTCAACATGATTTATGGATCTGTATCCCAATGATCAACACCAAACCCAAAGAATCCCGTAAATTCCTTAATAATTGCCCTTGTTATTGGCGAAGTCATCTTTCCAAGGACGTGCCGATAAGTTCCCCACGGGGTCGGTTCATTCAAATCCGACAATCTCGCAACTCCCAAACTGTACATAAACATTCGTCATTCAGTCGATATGAACCTTTACCATAACAAGACAATCTTAATCATCGATACTTAATTGCTAACGTCTAATACCCTTAAAGTTGCCACATAAATTGCGATCACACAAGATTCATCGGAAGCACTAAAGCACCCTAATGGTCATTATCCTCAAATTCGAGTGTCAACACCTATCCTCAAAATGACTATACCGCAACCGTGGGCGTACCGTCAATTACTTCATCCCAGATTTGCATTGTCGAATTGAAGTTGACACTTATCATGACACTAAAATTCCAATCTTACATCTCTAACAACGAACCACAATGTTTCCTTTATTCGCGAAGGTTCTTCAAGATGGTACACCACCAACACACAACATGCCGTCAAACGAATAGTCCATCGAATCAAATCCAACCATGCGCAAGCAGCCACACCAGGCTTTAACCCGAAGGTTTACCGAAACGGAAAGATCACCACCTAATTAACTGGGAGGGAGCATGAATGTAATACCTCAATCATTCATACGTGCACCAATTTATAAACTGAAACCCAAAATTCAAAACTGACCACAAGTCGGATCATCCGATGCTTCAATTCCCAAGGACTCCTCTAGTCCCTAATTAAAACTCATTTCACGATAAGGGTTTAAATCTATGGCTCTAATGAGTTCAAGATTTTTCAACTATAGGACTCAAGAAATATGCCAATTGAAATTTTATAAGACTTTCAAACACAAAATCTTTATAACAATTAATCATACGTGTAAAAATTCACTACCACTTACTCAGTAGTTGTGCAAAGTGGTCATAACACCACACATACAAAATCATTTCGAAAACCATTTGACCATTACCCAAGCTAATAAATACAATAACAAAAGACGTGCAACAAACTTTTCAGATGAGCCACTATGGTCCTAACATGCATCGATTCATGTCGTATAGGTGAAGTAATTTTTATGCATTAAAACAATGTGCAACAAAGTGTTTGTACAAAACTACCGAAGAAGAAGTTTACGAAATCAAGTTTAAGAAATTTCTCATTTAACCACAATATGTCATGGAAGAAAACTTGCCAATAAGACATGCATGCGTGAGTTCATTTCTAAAAATTTAACAAGACAAAACGTGCATGCGATTGGTCGAAGTGTAAAATAATTTAGATCGGCTTTAAACTTAAAACGGGTCCGCCAATATGTTCAATGTTATAAAATAGTATCTACAATGTCATGAATGCCAATAAACCAGGATACGTATTGCGTCAAACAATAACAACAAAATCAACAACCGAAGAAGGTATAAAGGAAAAGTTCCACACGAACCATCATAGGTCCTTCATATGTTCACTCACACCAAAGTATAAATCAATTCAACTATCATGCAGTGCACAACAAAATACACTTGTATAAAAACTTCAAAGTGCAATAATGTAACATCAAGACTCTCAAGACTTCTCTTGCGGTTGCGAAAAGAAATGTGCAAAACTCGTAGGAGACAATAATGTTAAACAACAACTCGTAAGTTGACGCACACAAAATTTCAGTATACGTGATTCAAACTTCATCTACACGAAGCAAAATGTCAAAAAATGAAACTCCATAAGACCCAAGTAAAAATTTTCATAAAATTTAATGACACTAAAAATCAAGCAGTGCCAAAATCTTCGTTTCCCACATAAAAGCATAAGACGAAGTTATGACTTAGATGTCATAATTCCAAGAATTTCCCTTTTATCGCAAAGTAATATAAAGTGACACTTTTCAACAAAACTTGCATGAGACATGACGCTTAATAAACTCATAAGTTTGCACGCAGTATAATTAAACTGACGCATTTCAAAGTTCACTAACGCTTTGAAAACGTCATAAAATAATACCATATAAAACTCAACAAAACTCGTACAGACTAAAATTCCGAAGAAAACTCAGACCCAAAAACATGGGAATAACTTTTCCTTTAAAACCTTAATATACGTGGAGGAGATCTAATGTCAAGGTTAAAATTTCGCAGTTACTTGCCCAATACCCCAAATAACATTAAAACACGGATATTACAATATCCAAGAATAGCGTTAGACAAGAAACAAGGATGAAGAGATATTCAATAAAAATTTGCATCCATATGCAATAAAACAATTTCATGCATGATTAAACTCACGGTTTAAGATCTGGTGCGTGCTAATCATTTTTCCAAAATTTCATAATATAACCCACTTTATGAAGGTTGTGACTGATGTGTCGTCTCAAAAATCTCAAGGCATTTACTTGTACCTTAATAGTTGATTTTTTAGGGTCAATATGTTTGAATGGTTTTTACATATTTTCTTATGTTCATCTGAACCTTATGGTATTCAAGTTCTTCCGAGTTGAGGATGTCGTAAATAATGGACAATGTCTTATTTTCTAAAACAATGAATCATGGTCTATAATCATTATATTATGCATGAAATTTCATTATCATAATAACAATGGATTTTTGTATGCTTACATTTTGTTGATAATATTTCATTAATATTTCAATTTGCGAAAATAAACCATTCGATCTATTGAATTTCCAGGTAGTAGGGGAATCACATGGATTTTCTTAAGTCCCTTTAAACCATAAGTTTATTTACACCCGTTTGACAAAATCCAATCGATATATTTTGATTTATTTAATTTGAAGATAAAATTGTTAATTATATAGCTTTTGGTATATGGTCAAAATGAATATGTGTTTGACATATGAAGTTACTTTCAATGTTTTAATACCTTAATAGTATTTTAAGAAATTACCTTTAGACAAATAAATATTGTTTTGATATAAAGTCAACTCTTAATAGTATATTTAGAGCATTTGGTAAAGACCAAAATATATGGGGCTGAAAGTGTAACTTCGAAAAATTAATTATATAGTTTAAAATTATGAGTAGGAACTCACAATCAAGATAAACATTTGAATAATATTTTAACATTTAAATAACATTTTAACATTTTCATTATATTTTTGGAGCTTTTGGCAAAATAACAAACGTTATGGGGGTTGAAAATGTAACTTGCAAAAAAATATTTATAAGATTATGAATTATAATTAAAATGAACATTTAAATATTAACATAAATAAATAAATAATAAATAATTGATATTGTAAACTAATTGGATAAGCATCTAAATATACGAATATTAGATGAACATTTATATTAATCATCTAAATATATGTATATTGTAAACGAACTTGATAAGTAATAATAAATAATAATAACAGTTCAAAACGATAAATACTATCATATCCATAAAAGCTATCATACCTACATGAAATCAAAATATGTTGAATCAAAATTAATGTAATATAACAACCTAATACTACGATAAATATATAAATTTCGATGAAACAAATAAATAATATTTTTTGGTCAAATATCAATAATAATCCTAATCAACCTAGAATAAAAAGATTATAACAATAAATCTCGAAATAGTTAAATAACGTTAACAAATATATATATAAAACAAATTATAAGTAAAGTTTTAATTAATAGTTAATATCTTTTTCTATAGTAACTAAATAGATCCAAATGTGAGAATTAATATTAAATGAAATATCATATGTATATTATCATAATTAATTTACTATTTCATGTAGCAAAAAGTACAGGTAAAAACTTATATTCATTCTAAATGATTAGAATAGCATATGAATTTGCTATTGGATTCAAAATAATAATAAGATATATAACGTCAAATATTTCACAAATTATTATGCGAGAGATGTAAACATTAAACCGTGAATATACAACAAATAAATTCATTTAATTTAGTATAATGCAAAATACAAAAGAAATTGTGTACCTGGTAGGCAATGATTAACGAAGGTAGGCAACGAACAACGTGCTGATAACATGTTAAAGGAAGAAACAAAACAGAACAACAATAAATCAAAGAGAAGAAATATGTAATTCTCATTAATCATAAGTCCTTTAAATAAGGGATGCGTTACAAGTAGATAACTACGAGATATTTCAGTTTTGATATATCTCTGATATATTTATCTCAATCTCTATCTCTATCTCTATCGTCATATCTTTTAAACGATAACACATTATCCTACAACAAAACTTTATATTTAAGAAAATTATTTCAAAACTATTACTCCCTCCGTCCCAAATTAAGTGTCCACATTTCTATTTATGTTTGTCCCGAAATAAGTGTCCACTTTTAAAAATAGAAAACTCAATTCTCAAATTTACCCTTGATTAATGCACAAATATTTAAGAGTTATGAAGATAGAGACATTAAATAAGGGTAAAGATGTCTTTTGGTTAACAAAAAAATATAATTATTATGCATGTCTACAACTGTGTGTCATTTCAATTGTGGACACTTAATTTGGGACGGATGGAGTATAATAGATGGCAATTTTAGAATATTGGATAAAGCTAATATAAGATATATAAAAAATATGTTGATAATTTAATTGTAATGACATCACGAAGAAGATTGAAATTGTCGACCGATGGTTGCTCAACGTACCAATTGGTTAAAGATATATTCATAAATCATCACGGTCCTATTATTTACACCCAAGGTTGGATGTAAATTACATTAGAAAAATAAAAAGTTACAGAACATAAAAAGTCAAACATATGAAATTAAGTATGTGAGGTGGGGTGGTTATGGGGTGTGGGGTGGGTGGGGTGTATATAAGGATTTTAGGGTGCCTATAAGTTTTTTCAATCATAATAATGAATTTAAAGGCAAAATACAAATTCCAAGAGATTTTAAGTCATTTTGTATCCCGTCAACTTAATATTTTAGGAAGTCAATAGACAATAAGAGCTGACTTTTGATCATGAGCATGTTAGGCAACTCTACAACAACTGGTCAACGTCCACGAGATGGCATGAATATTGATGGGTCTTGTTATTTACATCCAAATAAATAAACTTGTCCCAAATCATTACAACAAAATCTCAAATTGGGAAACACATCAAAATCTAAAGCTAACCAATGTTGGAATGAATAAATTAGTCACACATGGCTAAGCTAGGGTTACCAATTCGAAAAATGCAAGAAATTACCGAAATTGATGAGAAATTGATGGTGAAATGCTCCCAAATCATCCTTCATTTTTCTGTTGCGTTGGTTCTTCTATTCATTCCTCATTCCATGGCAGTTTTGAGCGACTTTTATACACCCCCCTTTACGAAGAAACCGTCGCTCAATTGAAAGACGAATATTTGTTCTCTGATTTCTGAATAACGCACATTACAACAAAAAGGGGTTTATAGGACACTTTTCGAGGCGCGTCCTATAAAAAGGCTAATACGACACATTAAATTACAAGTCCTATTTGATTTAATCTAATACGACTATCAATTTTGAGTCCTATCATGTAAATCTAATACGACACTTTCCAATGTCATATTTTTTTTAGAGTCTAATAGGACACTTTCAAGTGTCATATTATTTTAAAGATTAATAGTATAGTTTAAAGTGAGTATTGTTTTAAAACATTATAGGACACTTTAAAGTGTTATCTTCTCTTACAAACTAATAAGAAACTATTAGAGTTTAAAAAATAATATTACACTTCTACAATGTCCTATTAAAGATTAAAATATTATAAATAAAATTATATTTATTTAAAATGTCATTACATAAAAATAAAATCAACTATTTTTTAAACAAATTTTAAGAAGTCCCAACATTCCATCTAATAAAAAGCCCTATAGATCTATTTTAAAAACACATACAAATTATAAATATTTAGAAGCCCAATTTAAAAAGTCTATCCAACCCTAATTGGAAGCCCAATTAGAAAAGCCTAAACAAAGAAAAAGCCTAAACGACTTTGGGAGGAATTTGATTTGTGAAAAAAATTTGACACCAAACTCAAACGCAAACGTGCGAACCTTATTTGAGAGTAATCACTTTTACGCTTAAAATCTGAAAAGCCAAGCTCTGTTTGAACTAATTTCATCGATTTCATCCTTGTTATGCTCTTTAGGTAATTTTTTTGTTTTCACTAATTGCTTTTTTGTTTGATTTATTTTGTATAATTGATTTAAGTTTAGGATATTATTTGTTTGTGGTGTTATGAGGAGGATGATAAAGCTGATTTAAGGTTGTGGTGCTCAAGCTGCAAAATCAAGTTAGAAAAGGAAGTCGTGGTTCAAAAATTTCAATCAATTGAGGTAAAATCACCATTTATAATGTTGTCCAAAGGTAATTTTGATATTTTCAGTCTATATGTTATTCGGTATGTTTGTTTTGGTTTTGTTTTGAGATGTGAAATATTCGATCAATTTGATTTCCTTTTTTTTAGTTGATCTCTTGTTGTAATTCATGTAACCGGTTATGAAAACGATGCCTAAATTTGGCCTCATCAATCCTTGCTTGTTTGATGGATTTTGTCTTGTTGTTCATTAAATTTGATTTGATAGTAGATTGTTTGTTTATTTGGTAAGTTATTGATGCCTATCACAATTGATGTGATAATGCTCATTCGTATTGTTTTCTTAGGTTTATTCTAATGTTCATTCAATGTGAATCTAATGATTGTATGTGGTTAAATTGTTATGGTGATATGTTATAATGTTCTTAGGTTTATTCTAATGTTTATTCACGTTATTGAATGTGAATCTAATGCTTGTATGTGGTTGAAATGTATCGTGATGTGAACTACTCTGCTAGATTTGAGCTACAACTTGTGATTTATTTTACTAGCTCTGTTTATTCTGGAGACCTAAGTTGAATTTAACTAGTTCTGTGATTTAAATTGTTATGCATGATTTTTATAATAACGATTTTTGAAATAAAGTATCGAAATACTTTAAAAACAACTTGAAATTAAAGAACTTAAATTTTTGAAGTTCTTAGTTAAACAAAATTAGAAAATCCTATATAAAACTTGAAAATTTTGATATATAATTTATAAAAACTTCATTTTTTTTCTTTAAAATTGAGCCTATCCATAACCACCGGTCCTAGGTGAGGTCGGGACTTGATCAATTTTCGTAAAAAGCATAAACGGTCCCAAACCATTGGGTCATATATAACACCCTAAAAATTCGGGTAATTTTAAAAATTGAAAATTCGGCAATATGACATTTGTATTTGAAGCAAACCACCAAAAATGGGTAAAAGTGTATATGTTTACAAAACCTGTATAAGATGCATGGGAAATCGACAACAAACTAATCTAAACCATTTCTATCTAGATTACATAGGTTGTCAACCCAATTCCAAAAATGAATAAATTGTTTTAAACGCCAAGACCCCAAAATATCTATCATCCAAAAATGCCCTCAAAAGACCATGTTCTTCACTCAACCCCTTGACGCCCCGCCGCTAAGGGAACCTGTTATACACATCATTTGAGAAAAAGTGTTAGGCTTAAAGCCTAGTGAGAACATACAATTTATATGATAAATCAGTAATAAATTTAAATACAACATAAGTAAATCGTTCTCACCAATCGCCTTTGTAAATGATTTGAATAACACATAATGACCTTACGATCCAAATTACATCTTGCGATGACGGGAAGACCCGATTTTCCAATGATTGTGGTGGAACACAAAGTAAGCCACTTTCCAAGTTATTGAGCTCACCATACTAAGATCAAGGCCACGAACACGCCGACTCGTACTAAGATGTGGGGGAGGGCACCCAATGATCCCTAGTCATGCTAATTCTCTAGGATTTACATTTACGACCCACGGCTAGTATCCGGTCCTACATAACCGTACCAAGTTGCCACCCTAGGGCCCAATGTCTCAACTAGCTACAAACGGGAGTTATCCCCAATAATAAGTCGACTTTATACCTATGGATCCACTAGTAATAGTCTAGACTTGTCACAATTTCATCTGTGACCAACTATAATCAAACATATAGTTTATAAAACCATTTATTTCCCAAATCACATTTCTGTGGTTAACTGCTGATAAGAAATACAAAGCCCAAACATAAATCATAAGGCTATCTTTTCATTTCCAAATATGTTTCCCTTCCGAGTAAACTTTTCACGTGTAAGAAACCATTTATATCCTTTTTATAAATAACCCTTTCAACCAAAATGTCCATAATATGCTTAAAACATGAAATGGCTAAAATGCCATAAGTTGAACATTTATTCATCAAAATGTGAAGACATTCATATTTGTAGTTCCAAGACATAGGTTATTCCTTTATTCTACAAAAGGGTAAGAAACCCTAAGAATATCCAAAATACCAAGTTAGGTCAAAATCTCATCAATAATGAAAATGTAAACAAGGAGATACTTAGGAGTCAAACATACATTTTGATATGTATAAAGTTTAATAAAACGAAGTATGAACTCACAATGGGTTTATTATCGAAACCCTAGAAATTTCTAGATGAAGAGGAGATGAATCTAGCTCTTGAGGAGGAGGAAACTTCACAACGAGAGTTATACCAACCTAGGCAACACCAACAATAATCTTAGGGTTTCATTTAATGAGATTAAATGAAGAGAGATGAAGAAAACTCACCTAGGGCACCCAAAATCGAACCAAGATCGCACCTACTAGCTCCACACTTGAAATAAATGAGAAATGGATCAGTTGGGTCGTTTTTATACCTAAACGCCTCTTATCGCGACCTTGCCCAACGATAGTGACATTGGTTACAATCGCGTGGCACTATCGCCCGCTACAAAGAACCTGCGGTACATCTCCAGTGATAGTGCCCAGCTATAGTGACACTTGTCACTATCGCGGGCACAATAACGCTGATTGTACCGCGAGTGGTATGGCTCCCGCGATAGTGCCCTGGCGATAGTGACATTGTCACTATCGCGTGGCACAATCGCGCCACAGGTTGTAACACCCGGTTTTTCGTAAAGCAAGTTCCATCCTTCGTTGGTTATCTCTCCGCCTTCCGTCTATCTTTTTGAGTGGTAAGTGTTGTGCTTTCGAACCTTGAGTCGACCCATGCGAGAATCTCGAGTTTCGACCTTTTTCGGGGCTCGGCACGTGTGGCGCAATTGTGACTCGCGATAGTGACATGTGTCACTATCGCGTGGCACAATCGTCGGGGGTGTACCACCCGCGGTACATTCCCCGCGAGAGTGCCCTCGCGTTAGTGACAATGTCACTATCGCGTGGCAAGGTCGCCCGCGGCTCCTGTCTCCTAAAATGTCCGAATTCTCACCCTTTCTCCTCATTTCTCACTTCCATCTTCTTCCCTTTTCTCTCCCAAACACCAAAACCGAACCCTAAACCATTTTTAGGGTTTTCCCCCTTGAACCACATGATTCTTCATCATCTAACTAGTGGGATCTTGAACCACAAAACCTTCATCTTCATCTTCCTCATCAAGTTCAACGGTTGGGAGCTCGGGTTGAAGTGTTGGATTGGGTGTTCTCGGAAGTCTCTTTGTCTTCAAGGGTAAGTTTTCTTGTAATAAGGTCATAAATGCTCCATTGATGGTTTCTTAGTGTTTGGTTTCTCAAATCTCATATTTGGTAAGTTTTGGAGAAAACTAGGGTTTTGATCTCGTTTGGGGTTTTGGTATATTGGTTGGGAGAAATACTTCTAAATGGTTGAGTATGGGTAGTTATGGTTTGACATGTTTGGATCTAGGTTTCGGAAGTTTCCGGCTTGAGGATTCGAGCGGTCTACAAAAGAGCTCGTTGGGTGAAATCTAGATTTAGCCTAAATCTAGCAAGGTGAGTTCAAGTTGATTTGTGAAAACGGTGTACATGCCAAAATGGTTATTTTAAAGTGTTTTACTTGAAATGGTTAACTGCTGATAAGTTTGGAGTATTTTGAAGTAAAATATGTTTTACTTGGTTATTTGTCAAAGTGTGAGTATTTCGATAAGTTTTCAGATTTGGTAAATTTGGGGTTGTGTTAATCTCTTAAAATGTTTATATTGGGTTTTGAACATTTCAACAACTAAATAGTATGATTTACGTATTCTTGGTGATTTTGTACAAGCAAGATCTATTTTATGATTTATGCATCTTTGATGATTTTGTACAAATGAAGTCTATTTCATGTTATATGCATGTTGGGTATTTTCATTCATAAAATCTTTGGAAAACCTTTGGTCCCATTATGTGTTGAGTTTTGGGTTGATCTCGTCTTTGAAGTATGTGTCTTCGTAAACGTCGTTTAAAGACATTTCATTATTAGGGAAGCCGTTATTTGTTGATCAAATGGGTTTTGGGCTTTTTAGCTCGGTGGTGGCATGAAAGAGTACTAAGGACATTTGTCCGGTTTTAATGGCTCGGTTTAGAGTCCAAATTGTGATGTACGTCTTAATGCATTTTATTGCATATTATTGGTAATTATAGGCTCGAGTGCTTTAGTCATTCATGAGTAGTCGTGTAATCTTGACTGTGTTGCATTGGATCCATAGGCACATAAGTAAGTCTTATCTGATGGTCATTTGGGTGGTACGGGGTTGGACTCCGGGACTCATGGGATATGACCTTGTCTTTACGAAGGCACTAAGAGTGGTTGAGTTCCGGTTGAGCTATTATGACTAGGGGGTAGTCCTCTGATGGGCGTTGGGACCTTCGCCATGTGGGGCAATGCCTTCGTTGTATCCCCCGTGGGCCGAGCCTTTGGCGGTAATTCCGGTGTTGTTCACTAAGGTCAGCTATCTCTTCGGGTGAAACTCGTCAAGAGGTCGTAGGGGCACTTGGGCTTGCGTGTCGTGAAGTGTCATACGATCAACGTTGTTGAGTGGCATACTTTTGTGTTCCTCCGCTCTCAACGGATACGGGTATCCCCCGTTGTCGACCGCGGTATTTTGGATATTTAATTGTCCATGTTTTAATATTGGGATTTCATTCTACTTTATGGTCGCGTGAGTATTAAATTGGGTTACATGTTTTCAATGACGTACCATATTATTTAAGAATCGTTTTCCTTTATTTATGGGTCGAGTATTATGTCCCGCACGAGTTTTGGGTGTTTTGGGATATGAGGTTTTATTTACAATTTCATAATTGGAATATCGAACTATGACCCCATTTTGGGTGAGTTCCGGATTGCATCATTTTACATGAAGTGTGTGTTTGGGAGCATTGTCTTTAAAAGTGCATATTGTGGGAAAACGTGTCGTTTTTATTTTAAAGGATATTATTTTGAAGGATCTCGCTTTAAACTAGTTTCCTTGATTTTATAGATTTATTCATTCATGTTAAAACTCTTGAGCTCACTAGGCGTTAAGCCTAACCTTTTTATTTGTCGGCATGTGCATCAGGTTCCAGTTGGGGGTTCGGTTCTAGCAAGTGCTATGAGGATTGAGCCTTAGCTTTATACAAGGGTAAGTAGCTGGTGAAGTCTTCCGCAGATTGGAGATAGTGATTGTTATTGGGTTTAGTAACACCCGTCCCTTTTCCTAGAACGTATGTATAGGATGAATGTGAGCTTTGGGGTTAATTCTCAATTTATGTTTGTGGTTTGAAGTATTTATTGATGTATTTAAATTTTTTTTAATAAGTTGCTATCTTCAGACTTGAGGGTGTTACAAGTTGGTATCAGAGCTTAAGTTTGAGAGAATTAGGTATTGAATTTTTGAATGCCTAGACTCAAACTAGAGTTCTTATAAGTGATTGTAAGTGAAGTGCGCATTAGGTACCTTAAGATAAGATATTTTGAGGTTCTTTGAGTCGCTAGAAACGGGAAAACTTGTCAAGGGTCGCAAGGATGATCATGTTCGGTACGTTCATAATGGCACCTGGCCAGTGCTATGGTGAACCTACATGCTACATGTGTATACTTGAACTACCTTGGTATGATGATCGTTGGGTAGTGAGAAAGTTTCTAAGTGAGTAAGCTAAGGGAGGATTGATGTTTTTAGCAATGTCACTTTGGAGTGATAGTTAAGTGCGATGAACGCATTAAGTTGATCATCTTGAGTCAGATTTATTGATTGGATTAGAACTATAAGTCTGTTATATCGTTTCTATTTCGAGGAGAAATTGTAAGTTAAATAATGGGATTGTTGCCTTAAGAGGTTTGATACACCCGGATGACATTAGTATGTCGGGTTGTTGAGAAGCGTAGTCCGGAGGGGTGAATGCCGACCAAATTCATGCACTAAAGTTATTTCTAAAATAAGTTTGCATAAATTGTTTCTCATATTCGCCAAACTTAAAGTGTTTTGAATTATAAAGTTTTAGTAAGACATTTAGCCCTCATCAGATTTTGAACTGTGAGCTTAAGCATGCACGAAATTGCTTGTTGCACGTAATTGTAAAGTGTTATCTAAATTCTCTTCTTTCACGCCTCATGTTTAATGCTATTTCCGGATATTGTAAATGTCCATGTTTTAATGTCGTTTGGGTATTGGGCAAGCAACTATGAGATTTTAACCTAGACATTGGATCTCCTCCACATATGTCAATGGTTTTAAAGGAAAAGTTAATCCCATGTGTGGCGTCGGAATTTCTTGAGAGTTTTAGTTTGTACGATTTTGTTAAATTTCATGGAGTATTGTTTTGCATGTCTATTTCGATGCGTGAGTTTTAATTTCTGTTTCGTATAAACTTGCGAGTTTATTCGGCGTCGTGACTCATGTAAATTTTGTCAAAAGTGTCACTTTATCTTTCCTTGAATTCAAAAGAGGAAACTCTTAAAAGTTTAATATTCTAGCCAAATTGTCGTCTTGCACACTTTGTTGAGAAATGGAAATTTTGACACCACTTGATTTTAGCATTTATGAGTTTTGTGAAAATTCAGTTGAGTTTATGATGTCTCATCTTACGTCTTTTGCGTCGCATAAATAATTTTGGGATCATGTACTTGTGCATCATGGTGTGCGTTATTTTATGAATATTGTTAATTGACGTAATCCTACATGTTGTTTTGGGGGTTTCATTATCATGTAAATTATCTTTGGTTTTATGCAAACGTCAATCGTCGCATGCTATGTGCATTGGATTTAAGTGTAACGTTGGTGTGAGTGATTGCATAAACGATTTACTTTATTTTAAAACAGGACTTTTGTTCTGATCGTATTTCAATCATCAACTTTTACTGCTAAGTAATTTCCGTAATGCTTGTAAGGAGTTAGCGGCATCCATGCCGTTGTAATTTCTGTTATGGTCAAACGTGTTTATCTTTACGATCTGAAGCTTTAAACCCGATTTGAAACTTTATTTGTATTCCCACTATTTTACCAAGCTTTGAGGATTAAACTAATGTGTTTGGGATCGTTGATAATTTTAGGCCACAACGTCTTTTGGTTAAAGAGGAAGGATTTTAAAATTAAAGTTGTGAACTTCTCTTTTGGAGTTGTACAAACCTTTATTGCACGTGTTGTGGTGCAAGAATCTATTTTCTCTTATAAGATGTAAATTGTTGTGCATATTTTATTGTTGCCTTTACTAACGTAAGTATTGCACGAACGAGTTTTTGGAAATGTTTTCATATGCGTTGTGTGTTAATCAACTTTGAAACCTATCGCATGGACGGTAGTGTATTTTGCCGCACGTCTAATCGTTAAGAAACTTTTGTATTCGAAAGTTTTATAAACTCAAATTGGCATACTGGTTGAAAAACCTTGAACTCATTAGGCATATAGCTTTTAACCCTGGCATAAGAACAGTTGTAATTAGGGACTAAAGGAGTCCTTGGGATTTGAAGCGTCGGATGATCCGACTCGCGGTCAGCGTGATATTTTGGGCGTGGAGCTTTTGGAATCTGTGTGCGCTTGCATTATGGAAATAGTAGATTTAAGTTTCACGGTTATTAAGGAGTGAATTTATGCTTCGGTAACTATGCGGGTTAAGGTCTTAGGTGATAATCTGCGTTTTAATTGGGTTTGATTTGGTGGATTGCTTGTCGGTGTGACATCATGGTATATGTTGGTGGTGTACCGTCTTAGTGGTTTCCGTAATCAAAGGAAATACATGTGGTCCGTTTGATAGAAATGTAAGATGTGTAATTTTAGCACTCAGTTAAGTGTCAACCTTAGTACGACTATCCGTCTGGAATGGAATTTTGGAAAGGATGTCCATGTTTTCGAGGTCACCGTTTAGTCCTAGGCGTCGACTTATTTCTGGAAGTCAATGGATCTTGGGGTATTCGGAAATATCCCGGTTAGAACATGGGAAATAATGACCTTACGGTGATGGAAATTTGAAAGAAGATTAGGTGTGGATGAGCAAGTACCGATGTGTTTAGGCATTCCTGTGGTGATAAGGACTTTATGTTGGAGAATGCTGTGAGGTTGGTGTTGGAACGGAGTGAGTGTTGACCGAATCTGGGCTAAGCAGTTACCTGAAGGAGGCATTGGTGCGCCTCAGAAGAATACCTTTGTAGATATTAGAAATGGATCGGCTGAACTCCGAGGATTTTGGAAGCTTGGTTACGATTGAGTTCGGAACCGTATAGATCCGAAGGAAATTGGTCAGTGGGAAGTTGAGGCCACCAGCTACCTGAAGGTAGTAATTGTCACCCAAGGTTGAGAGACGACCGTAACCTTATGGGTAAAATGTTACTTTGGAGAGTTAAGTGTTCGCTCGGTTATGAGTATAATGTGCCCATGAGGGGCAGCAAATGTGAGTATCGGTGTAAGGGTCGTGTTAGTACTTCTGGAAGAAGGGTTGAGGGAAATCCTTCTGCGGGCAAGGTTGTGTGGGAATCTAGATTTCGAGGACGAAATAATTTCAAGGTTGGAAGGATTGTAACACCCGGTTTTTCGTAAAGCAAGTTCCATCCTTCGTTGGTTATCTCTCCGCCTTCCGTCTATCTTTTTGAGTGGTAAGTGTTGTGCTTTCGAACCTTGGGTCGACCCATGCGAGAATCTCGAGTTTCGACCTTTTTCGGAGCTCGGTACGTGTGGCGCGATTGTGACTCGCGATAGTGACATGTGTCACTATCGCGTGGCACAATCGCCGGGGGTGTACCACCCGCGGTACATTCCCCGCGAGAGTGCCCTCGCGATAGTGACAATGTCACTATCGCGTGGCAAGGTCGCCCGCGGCTCCTGTCTCCTAAAATGTCCGAATTCTCACCCTTTCTCCTCATTTCTCACTTCCATCTTCTTCCCTTTTCTCTCCCAAACACCAAAACCGAACCCTAAACCATTTTGAGGGTTTTCCCCCTTGAACCACATGATTCTTCATCATCTAACTAGTGGGATCTTGAACCACAAAACCTTCATCTTTATCTTCCTCATCAAGTTCAACGGTTGGGAGCTCGGGTTGAAGTGTTGGATTGGGTGTTCTCGGAAGTCTCTTTGTCTTCAAGGGTAAGTTTTCTTGTAATAAGGTCATAAATGCTCCATTGATGGTTTCTTAGTGTTTGGTTTCTCAAATCTCATATTTGGTAAGTTTTGGAGAAAACTAGGGTTTTGATCTCGTTTGGGGTTTTGGTATATTGGTTGGGGGAAATACTTCTAAATGGTTGAGTATGGGTATTTATTGTTTGACATGTTTGGATCTAGGTTTTGGAAGTTTCCGGCTTGAGGATTCGAGCGGTCTACAAAAGAGCTCGTTGGGTGAAATCTAGATTTAGCCTAAATCTAGCAAGGTGAGTTCAAGTTGATTTGTGAAAACGGTGTACATGCCAAAATGATTATTTTAAAGTGTTTTACTTGAAATGGTTAACTGCTGATAAGTTTGGAGTATTTTGAAGTAAAATATGTTTTACTTGGTTATTTGTCAAAGTGTGAGTATTTCGATAAGTTTTCAGATTTGGTAAATTTGGGGTTGTGTTAATCTCTTAAAATGTTTATATTGGGTTTTGAACATTTCAACAACTAAATAGTATGATTTACGTATTCTTGGTGATTTTGTACAAGCAAGATCTATTTTATGATTTATGCATCTTTGATGATTTTGTACAAATGAAGTCTATTTCATGTTATATGCATGTTGGGTATTTTCATTCATAAAATCTTTGGAAAACCTTTGGTCCCATTATGTGTTGAGTTTTGGGTTGATCTCGTCTTTGAAGTATGTGTCTTCGTAAACGTCGTTTAAAGACATTTCATTATTTGGGAAGCCGTTATTTGTTGATCAAATGGGTTTTGGGCTTTTTAGCTCGGTGGTGGCATGAAAGAGTACTAAGGGCATTTGTCCGGTTTTAATGGCTCGGTTTAGAGTCCAAATTGTGATGTACGTCTTAATGCATTTTATTGCATATTATTGGTAATTACAGGCTCGAGTGCTTTAGTCATTCATGAGTAGTCGTGTAATCTTGACTGTGTTGCATTGGATCCATGGGCACATAAGTCAGTCTTATCTGATGGTCATTTGGGTGGTACGGGGTTGGACTCCGGGACTCATGGGATATGACCTTGTCTTTACGAGTAGGCACTAAGAGTGGTTGAGTTCCGGTTGGACTATTATGACTAGGGGGTAGTCCTCTGATGGGCGTTGGGACCTTCGCCATGGGGGGCAATGCATTCGTTGTATCCCCCATGGGCCGAGCCTTTGGCGGTAGTTCCGGTGTTGTTCGCTAAGGTCAGCTATCTCTTTGGGTGAAACTCGTCAAGAGGTCGTAGGGGCACTTGGGCTTGCGTGTCGTGAAGTGTCATACGATCAACGTTGTTGAGTGGCATACTTTTGTGTTCCTCCGCTCTTAACGGATACGGGTATCCCCCGTTGTCGACCGCGGTATTTTGGATATTTAATTGTCCATGTTTTAATATTGGGATTTCATTCTACTTTATGGTCGCGTGAGTATTAAATTGGGTTACATGTTTTCAATGACGTACCATATTATTTAAGAATCGTTTTCCTTTATTTATGGGTCGAGTATTATGTCTCGCACGTGTTTTGGGTGTTTTGGGATATGAGATTTTATTTACAATTTCATAATTGGAATATCGAACTATGACCCCATTTTGGGTGAGTTCCGGATTGCATCATTTCACATGAAGTGTGTGTTTGGGAGCATTGTCTTTAAAAGTGCATATTGTGGGAAAACGTGTCGTTTTTATTTTAAAGGATATTATTTCGAAGGATCTCGCTTTAAACTGGTTTCCTTGCTTTTAAAGATTTATTCATTCATGTTAAAACTCTTGAGCTCACTAGGCGTTAAGCCTAACCTTTTTATTTGCCGGCATGTGCATCAGGTTCCAGTTGGGGGTTCGGTTCTAGCAAGTGCTATGAGGATTGAGCCTTAGCTTTATACAAGGGTAAGTAGCTGGTGAAGTCTTCCGCAGATTGGAGATAGTGATTGTTATTGGGTTTAGTAACACCCGTCCCTTTTCCTAGAACGTATGTATAGGATGAATGTGCTTTGGGGTTAATTCTCAATTTATGTTTGTGGTTTGAAGTATTTATTGATGTATTTAGAAAATTTTTAATAAGTTGCTATCTTCAGACTTGAGGGTGTTACAAGTTGGTATCAGAGCTTAAGTTTGAGAGAATTAGGTATTGAATTTTTGGATGCCTAGACTCAAACTAGAGTTCTTATAAGTGATTGTAAGTGAAGTGCGCATTAGGTACCTTAAGATAAGATATTTTGAGGTTCTTTGAGTCGCTAGAAACGGGAAAAGAGGGATAACGCTTTCCTCTTCCGCGAAACACAACAGTTACCCTCGTCCACTTTAATCTCGGAAAGAGGGATAACGCTTTCCTCTTCCGCCAAACACTTCCGAAGGTAGCATATATGGAATGTGTTGTGGATCCCGTTCATTTCTGGAGGAAGTTCCAACTGGTAAGCCTGCAAGCCAACACGCTTAAGAACATTGAATGGTCCGAGGAAACGGGGACTCAGTTTCCCGCGTTTTCTGAACCGGATTATACCCTTCCATGGCGACACCTTTAGCATCACATGGTCACCCACTTGGAACACCATCGGTCGTATCTTCTTATCGGCATAACTCTTTTGCCGATCTTGAGCCGTTTTCAACCTTTCCCGAATGCCTTTGACCTTATCGGCTGTCTCTTGCACGATTTCGGGTCCGGCGAATTGCTTCTCTCCCGCTTCAAGCCAACATACGGGAGTTCTACACTTGCGCCCGTATAAGGCCTCAAACGGAGCCATTCCGATACTCGAGTGGTAGCTATTATTGTAAGAAAACTCTACCAAATTTAGGTGAGAATCCCAACTACCCCCGAAGTCGATAACGCAAGACCTTAGCATGTCTTCAAGCGTTTGGATCGTTCTCTCACTTTAACCGTGGGTATGAGGATGGTAATTCGTACTCAACTTCACGCGCGTACCAAGTTCTTTCTGCAAGCCATCCCAAAAGTTTGAAGTGAACCGACTGTCACGATCCAATACAATAGATAATGGCACCCCATGCCTTGAAACCACCTCATCGATGTTAAGTTTTGCTAACTTGTCCATCGGTAGTGTCTCACGCATGGCCAAGAAATGAGCGCTCTTGGTCAACCGATCAACTATCACCCATATGGTATCGTGACTTCGAAGAGTCTTGGGCAACTTAGTCACGAAGTCCATGGTAATGTGTTCCCATTTCCACTCGGGGATCTCCAAGGACTGAAGATTCCCGTACGGTCGCTGATGTTCGGCCTTCACCTGCAAGCATGTCACACA
Organism: Arctium minus; assembly: GCA_954870635.1. NCBI lineage: Eukaryota > Viridiplantae > Streptophyta > Magnoliopsida > Asterales > Asteraceae > Arctium > Arctium minus. The sequence goes on along the minus strand of OX941080.1, from coordinate 128,871,528 downwards.
CCGCTCCACGTATCGTGCTACATCAAGCTTCATTACCGACCACCAATAATGTAGCTTCAAATCCCGATACATCTTTGTACTCCCCGGATGGATGGAGTACTTGGACTTATGGGCATCTTCGAGAAAAAGTTCCCGATTGCCCCCAATCTTGGGCACCCACACACACCCATTGAACAATTTTACTCCACGGCTATCTTTCGTTGAGGGCAAACGTTTTTTTGTCATGACTTCCTCCTTGAGATTCTCTTCCAACAAAGCTTCTACTTGAGAAGTCTTAATCTTCTCTATAATATTCGACACGAGCTCGATTCTTGAGAGGGTAGCCCGAATGCTCCCGCTATAGTCCTTCTGACTCAAAGCATCAGCCACTATGTTTGCCTTACCGGGATGGTAAAGCAACTCACAATCGTAGTCTTTTAGTAACTCAATCCACCGCCTTTGCCTCATGTTCAACTCCTTTTGATCAAATACATATTTCAAACTTTTACGATCCGTGTAGAGAGTACATTTCGTGCCATAGAGGTAGTGTCGCCAAAGTTTCAAAGCGAACACCACCGCCGCCAGCTCCAGATCATGGGTAGGATAGTTATTTTCGTGAATCTTGAGCTGCCTCGATGCGTAAGCGATTACCTTGCCTCTCTATATCAACACACAACCCAACACCATCTTCGAAGCGTCGCTATAGACCACGAAGTCTTCCGATCCTTCGGGTAACGATAAAATCGGGGCTTCACACAACTTCTTCTGTAGGGTTCAGAACGCCTTCTCTTGCATTTCGGTCCAAATGAACTTCACATTCTTCCTAGTCAAGGCCGTCAAGGAAGAAGCGATCTTGCAGAAGTCTTGGATGAATCTCCGATAATAGCCCGCTAAACCCAAGAAGCTTCGGATTTCGGACGGACTATTGGGAGGTTCCCAATTCATCATCGCTTCGATCTTGGAGGGGTCCATATTCACTCTGTCTCGAGTGACAACATGACCCAAGAATTGAACCTCTTCAAGGCAAAATTCGCACTTGGAAAATTTGGCATACAACCTCTCTTTTCTCAATACTTCTAGAACTTCGCGTAGGTGTTGCTCGTGTTCGTACTCGCTCTTGGAATATACGAGTATGTCATCAATGAATACGATGACCGAATTATCGAGGAATGGTCAGGATACTCGATTCATCAAATCCATAAACACCGCCGGTGCGTTAGTTAGACCAAATGGCATCACGAGAAATTCGTAATGGTCGTAATGCGTTCTAAAAGCTGTCTTCGGAATGTCTTCCCCTCTCACCTTCACTTGGTGATATCCCGAGCGTAAATCGATCTTCGAGAAACAACCCGCTCCTTGGAGTTGATCGAATAAGTCGTCGATCCTTGGGAGTGGATACTTATTCTTCACCGAAGCCTTATTCAGTTCACGATAATCGATGCACATTCTCATTGTGCCATCCTTCTTTTTGACAAACAAGACCGGAGATCCCCAAGGCGACGAGCTTGGTCTTATAAATCCCTTCTCTAGGAGTTCTTGGAGTTGAGTCATCATCTCTTGCATCTCAGATGGCGCCAACCAGTAAGGGGCTCTAGCAATAGGAGCCGCTCCCGGCACGAGATCAATCCGGAACTCCACTTGGCGATCGGGTGGCAAACCAGGCAAATCGTCCGGGAAAACATCGAGGAATTCGCACACCACCTTTAAATCTTCGAGCTTCTTCTTCTCGAGTTTAATGTCTATCACATAAGCTAGAAAGGATGAACATCCTTTCACCAAGCACTTTCACGCCTTAGCCATGGTGATAACTGCCACACCGCCTTTCTTTCTTTCTCCATAAACCAATACCATCTCATGGTCTGGCATAAGGAGTCGGATTAGTTTCTTGGAGCATAGGATTTCGGCATGATTGTCCGCCAACCAATCCATACCGACCACTACGTCGAAACCACCAATGACCATTGGCATCAAATTGATCAAGAACTCCTTCCCTTCAATACCAAGGGTACAATATTTCAAGACGTCACAGATTAACACTTGACTACCATTAGTTATCTTGACCACTAAAGCATTCTCTAGACTATTAGTGGGAATGACAAGCATTTCACGAAACGAATCAGATATGAAAGAGAAACTGGCACCCAAATCAAATAGCACACGAGCAGGTATGGAGTTTAGGAAAAATGTACCCGATACCACGTCAGTGGATGCCTTGGCCTTATCGACCGTCATCTGGAAAGATCGGCCCGGAACTATTAGGGTGTTCTTCTTCTTCTCGGGGGCACTCCCCGTCTTCCATTTTGTGCAATCCTTTCGGAAATGCCCTGACATCTTCCACTCAAAGCAGACAATCCCCTTGATCGAACAGTCTTTGGTAGGATGGTCGGTCTTACCAAACTTCGCACAAGAGGTGAAATTGGGGTTACATTTGCCGTGGTGCTTGCTTCGACACTTATGGCACCACCGTGCCTCTTGACGGTTGTTGAAATTCTGATTCCCAACGAATGGTCGGTTCCTCTTAGGAGGTTCGGAATTGCTTTCCCACCTCCTCTTATCTCCTACCACCACTGCTTTCTCTGGCTTGCCCCTAGCATAGACCTCTTCCATGAATTGAGCTTCCTCAATCGTCTCACGAAGGTTAGAGGCCTTCGAGTTGCGGACCATAGACATCATGTCCGCTAGTAGGCCTTAATCTCCTCTCTCTCTCTCTGTGGAGGCCACATGCCCCACTAACCCCAACTTCTCCATGAATTGACGGGTGTACTCCCTCACCGTCAAGTTCCCTTTTTTGAGAGACCGAAACTCAGCCTCAATACGGTCCATGGCTCTCTCGCTGCAGTATTCTTCCAAGATTTTCTTCTTGAACTCGGCCCAAGTTAGTTGAGCCAAAATAGTAGGGGAGAGAGTGGACTAGACGACATTCCACCATGTGAGCGCCGTATCTCGGAGCAGTTGAGTACCGAACCTCGCCATTTGGTCATCTCTGCACTCAGATGAACCGAAGGATTGTTCGATCGATTAGATCCACTTTACGCATGCAACCGGGTCTTCAGAACCCGAGAACTCAGGTGGTCCACAACCTAGAAAAGACTTATAAGAACAACTTTTCCCACTTTTCTGAGCACCAGCAGTCCTGTGCTCTTCAGTTATGATCCCGTTCCCGGTGCCACCAGAACCAACTAACACATTTTCTTCCACTGCCTCGTGCCTTCGGAGGCTCGAATCACGGTCCTCCAACATCTTCAGAAACGCCTCTTGCTGCTTCTCCATAGCCAACGTCATCATTTGCATGACGCTGGCCATCATATCAGCTTAAGGGTTTGCCTCTTGAACAACCGGGTCGTGGATGCCAATTCCACTCTAGGCACTTGCTCCACCTCCCTAGTGAATAACGGCGGCATACCAGGAGGAACGACAGTCGGTGCCCTAACCACTGTGTTTCGTTCAGGCGAACTATCATCACGAAGGTCTCCGTCGCCTAACTGCCGACTACGAGTGTTCACCATAATGGAGTAATGGCTGCCACACAAGCACGAGTAAGAGTAAGAAAGAGATAAACAAAATTAAGCATTAAAGGACCGTACTACTACATTCACCAATAATCATACTAACCGTAAAACAAGCACACTCACGTAAAACATCCTCATAATAACATTAACTAAGTGAAATTATGAATATATGATACGTAAGAGTTCCCGTTACCGTCACTACAATTCTTGACTAACATAATTCCGTAGACTCTGAGACCAACCCATCTTAGAGGTTCTACCCAATCTCACAAATTATTATTTAATAATCTTAGTCTAAGTCCAGACATCTTACATTCATGCCTAGTTTACTTAAACTAGGGCTTTGATACCCACTTATAACACCCTAAAAATTCGGGTAATTTTAAAAATTGAAAATTCGGCAATATGACATTTGTATTTGGAGCAAACCACCCAAAAAGGGTAAAAGTGTATACGTTTACAAAACCTGTATAAGATGCATGGGAAATCGACAACAAAATAATCTAAACCATTTCTATCTAGACTACATAGGTTGTCAACCCAATTCCAAAAATGAATAAATTGTTTTAAACGCCAAGACCCCAAAATATCTATCATCCAAAAATGCCCTCAAAAGACCATGCTCTTCACTCAACCCCTTGACACCCCGCCGCTAAGGGAACCTGATATACACATCATTTGAGAAAAAGTGTTAGGATTAAAGCCTAGTGAGAACATACAATTTATATGATAAATCAGTAAGAAATTTAAATACACCATAAGTAAATCGTTCTCAGCAATCACCTTTGTAAATGATTTAAATAACACATAATGACCTTACGGTCCAAATTACATCTTGCGATGACGGGAAGACCCGATTTTCCAAGGATTGTGGCGGAACACAAAGTAAGCCACTTTCCAAGTTATTGAGCTCACCATACTAGGATCAAGGCCACGAACACGCCGGCTCGTACTAAGATGTGGGGGATGGCACCCAATGATCCCTAGTCATGCTCATTCGCTATGATTTACATTTACGATCCACGACTAGTATCCGGTCCCACATAACCGTACCAAGTTGCCACCCTAGGGCCCAATGCCTCAACTAGCTACAAACGGGAGTTATCCCCAATAATAAGTCGACTTTATACCTATGGATTCACTAGTAATAGTCTAGACTTGTCACAATTTCATCTGTGACCAACTATAATCAAACATATAGTTTATAACACCATTTATTTCCCAAATCACATTTCTGTGGTTAATTGTTGATAAGAAATACAAAGCCTAAACATAAATCATAAGGCTATCTTTTCATTTCCAAATATGTTTCCCTTCCGAGTAAACTTTTCAAGTGTAAGAAACCATTTATATCCTTTCTATAAATAACCCTTTCAACCAAAATGTCCATAATATGCTTAAAACATGAAATGGCTAAAATGCCATAAGTTGAACATTTATTCATCAAAATGTGAAGACATTCATATTTGTAGTTCCAAGACATAGGTTATTCCTTTATTTTACAAAAGGGTAAGAAACCCTAAGAATCTCCAAAATACCAAGTTAGGTCAAAATCTCATCAATAATGAAAATGTAAACAAGGAGATACTTAGGAGTCAAAAATACATTTTGATATGTATAAAGTTTAATAAAAGGAAGTATGAACTCACAATGGGTTTATTATCGAAACCCTATAAATTTCTAGATGTAGAGGAGATGAATCTAGCTCTTGAGGAGGAGGAAACTTCACAACGAGAGTTATACCAACCTAGGCAACATCAACAATAATCTTAGGGTTTCATTTAATGAGATTAAATGAAGAGAGATGAAGAAAACTCACCTAGGGCACCCAAAATCGCACCTACTAGCTCCACACTTGAAATAAATGATTAATAGATCAGTTAGGTCGTTTTTATACCTAAACGCCCCCGATCGCGACCTTGCCCAGCGATAGTAACATTGATCACAATCGCGGGGCACTATCGCCCGCTACAAAGGACCAGCGATAGTGCCCAACTATAGTGCCCAGCGATAGTGCACTTGTCACTATCGCGGGCACAATCGCTCCGATTATACCGCGAGTGGTATGGCTCCCGCGATAGTGCCCTGGCAATGGTGACATTGTCACTATCGCATGGCACAATCGCGCCACAGGTACCGAAACCCAAAAACCCGAGATTTTGAACCCGCGACTTACGTGACGACAAAAAGGGATAGATACCACGAATAGGAGTATAACAATACGAATAAAGGTCACTATCAGACAAGCTGGGAATCCGGACTTACATAGATTTACGGGTGTTACATCATAACCGGTCCCAATCGGGTTTGGTCCTAATCGGTTTGGCCATCTCTGTGGAGGCACATGGAACCTTATGTTATTGCTTCATGATCCTGTGATAGTAGGGAAAAAAAAACTACGTTCCTCAAGGGTGTGAGCGTAAAGTTTCATTGTACGCCCATTTATTTCTTAAAACCAAACTTGTGATATAAGCTTGTGATGGCTAAGTTGATCTAAGGTGCTAACTTAAAGTACCTTTAAAGTCTTCGAAATTATGGGTTCAAATCTTGTTTTTCCGTAAATTTTCTATTTTTCAACTTTTAATTTTGAGTTTTGTAGTTTCTTTAAAAGGAGTAAAATAGCAATGGGCGAGGTTTAATTTCGGGTCTTGTAGCTTTTGCTTTTATAAAGAAAAGAGTAAATTACATATTTGGTCCATGTGGTTTATGTGTTTTAACACTCTGGGTCCAAATTTGAAATATCTATGGATTGCATCCTCGTGGTTTGCATTTTATAACGTGTTGGGTCCCTAAATCTAACTCTGTTAGAAATCTCTCCGTTGAAGTGGTCATGTGCAAGGCACATGATAGGTAGTTTGTTCATTTTATGCATTTTCCTCATTTTACATTAAAAAAAATAAAAAACAACCACCACAACCACCAATAACATATTGCCATTTGTCCATCTTCATCTCCCTCTTCCCATTCATTGATTATCATCGTGAAACTCATGAACACTAGTAAATCAGATGTACAAAAACCAGATCTTCATAAACATCAAGAAATTATATAAACCAAGAAATCATATTGCCATGTGCCCCTCTTCCTCTATGGATCACATCCTCAATCAAGAACATAACCCACAAGATAAACAACAAATTTTTTGTTAAAAACATTGTATAAAACACAAGATGAATCAACCCAGATCCAATCCACTGAACCATATTACAAATTCATTCCAAAAAGTGTCTGATACAAAAAAAATGAATTAAAACCCTAAAATTAATGCCCTAAATCAATGTTCTACAAAGTGTAAAAAAAACCTAAAATCGACAAAAATAATTTGAAGAAGAAGAAGAAGAAAAATAGATAGATCCACATCTTGTTTAAATGCCACGCCACCACCATATCTTGCTTATATTGTTGACGGAGACATTAGATCCAAATGGTGGTTGTCGGCATTGCTCTCCCTCCGTTCGTTAGCCTTTCGTGGTGTAGAGGGAACCTCAAATATGGATCTGGATCTAGATTTGAAGAGGAGGTGGTGGTGTAGAGGGATAGGGGTGGTGGCTTAGGGGGATATGTGGAAGGATCTAGAGAAGGGATGGTGTCTCTAGCGTAGGGAGGAGTCCGGTGGCAGGCAACGAAGGTGGCGATGGTGACGGAAGGTGGAGGTGGGCGGTGGTCCAAACGGTGATGTTGGTAACGGAAGGTGGAGGTGGTTTGATGTGGTTTTGCTTAGAGGTGGTTTGCCATGGTTTGGGAAGATGTAGTCAATCTAGGTGGAGGTGGAAGACAACTAGACAAGAGATAGAATTTTTTTCTTTGAAAATGAGACAAGAAATAGATTAAATTACATGTTTAGTCCCTGTTATTTTAATAAAAAATAAATAAAATGACTAAAATACCCCAGGTTTTAACTCTTATTCCCAGAAACAATGTAAAATCAGATTACAACAATCAATTCCATCAATCTCTGTTATTATTTCACAATCACAGATGATTACAAGTAAGCTCTCACAACTTTCTCTCTCTAAAACATAAACTCGTATAACACTCAAATTATGCTACATGTCTCTTACACCGTTACACGCACAACATATTTATACCCAGCACAGAAACTCTCACACCACTATACACGCACATTACAAGAAACGTGCAAACTACTAAACACTTACAAAACTAGCTTTGACTTTTTATTACAAAAGACTTTGACTTTGCTTGAGAGTTGACTTTTGAGCTTTGACATGTTTGAACTTTGACCTTCAGACTTCATGATCTTGTATCCAACAAATATGCTCTAACATTAACCTATTTAACAGAGTTAGATTTAGGGACCCAAGGCATTATGAAATGTAAACAACGAGGATGCAATCCATAGATATTTGAAATTTGGACCCATATTGTTAAAACACATAAACCACAGGGACCAAATATAAAGAAAATTTGGAGTAAAACGGTTGTGGGAGGGTTCAAACTCATTACCCTTCCTGTCTAATACAATCAACCAATCAACAGATCAATTATGATTTTGTGGAAATTTTTCTATAACATCACTTTTATGGTCAAATGGTGTCATCATTTGAAAAAAAAAATTCGATCAATTTGTCTTTCAAATGATGATCTAGGGGCAATGGGGGCCAATCAAACCAAGAAGGTTTTTGTATATTGAATGAATATAACAAATTACAAGGGATCTCTATATATAGAGATACTAATTACATAGAAGTACCCTTTACATTATACTAATTACACATAAGTCCATACAGTCTAATAAGCCCCCACAAGCTAAGGGCGGGTAACGACCTGTAGCCTGGATTGTAAAAATAGGAATCTAGGAGTCGACAACGGCTACGTGAAGATATCAGCAATCTGATCTTTTGTGTAAATGAATTGTACACGAAGATCTCCTTGAGCTACCTTTTATCTTACAAAATGAAAATAAACTTCCACATGTTTTGTTCGTGCATGAAAGACCGGGTTGGCTAAAAGATATGTGGCACCTAGATTTTTACACCATAGGATAGGAGCTGCTGGTGCACGAATGCCAAGTTCTCGGAGGAGAGCTTGAAGCCAGGTTAGTTCGGCAACAGTATCAGCTAAAGCTTTGTACTCGGATTCGGTAGAAGATCGAGAAATTGTACGTTGTTTGCGAGAGGTCCAAGATATAAGGTTGGAACCCAAATAGATAGCAAATCCCCTCGTGGACCAACGATCACCTGGACACCCGACCCAATTAGCATCGGAGAAGGCTTCAAGAGATGAAGTAACATCAGAGAAGGCTTGGAGAGATAAAGTAGATGCTTGACGAATGAGTAAGCCACAGTTGACTGTCCCCCCGAAGGTAGCGTAGAATCCGTTTGACCGCGACCCAGTGGAATTGAGTAGGAGCATGCATGAACTGACATACCTTATTAACTGCAAAAGCGATATCCGGTCGAGAAAGGGTAACATATTGAAGAGCTCCAACGACCTGTCTATATTTAACTGGGTCAGAGAAGGCATGACTGTCGACTAAAGATAGAGAACTGGAGGAGAACATGGGGGAAGGCATGGGCTTAACGTCTGAGAGACATGCTCATTGTAAGAGCTACAAAACGTATTGATTTTTAGAAAGGATGATGTTTGATCCTTGGGGGACGATGTCATGACCCAAAAAATAGTTTAGAGGGTCGAGATCCTTTATCGCAAAAGTTGAGCCAAGTTTGAGAACGATGGCGTCTATGGCAGCAAGATTGTATCCCATGACTATGATTTCGTCAACATACACTTAGATGTATAAAAGAGTGCCAGCATGACAGAAAATAAACAATGAAGGATCCGTCTTGGAGCCTACAAAGCCAAGGGTGCAAAGAGCCTTAGGAAGACGGTGAAACCAAACCCGTGGGGCCTGTTTGAGGCCGTAAATTGACTTGTGGAGTAGGCAAACATGATCTGATCTTTGCGGGTCAGTGAATCCCGGAGGCTGCTTCATATAGACTGTTTCAGTTAACTGGCCATTAAGAAAGGCATTCTGAACATCTAGTTGTCTGAGCGACCATTTTTGAGAAACCGTAAGCTACAAAATAACCCTGATGGTAGTTGTCTTGATAACAGGGCTGAAGGTCTCATGAAAATCAATACCATGTTGTTGCTGAAAACCTTTTGCGACGAGTCTCGCTTTGTAACGAGTAATAGCACCTGTCTTGTCCCGTTTTATCCTATAAACCCACTTACAATCAATAACATTAGTATTAGTAACACGAGGAACTAGTGACCTGTCTTGACGCCACTCGGGTGATTTGTTGGCAAGGGTAAAGGAGAGTGGTTTAGTAGGTGTACTGGAAGCGGTGGCATGATTAGTCGACGGACTATAGGGAACTCGTGGTTTGGGGTTGGGCCAGAGATTAGAAGGACGTTGTCGTGAAGGCGGAGGTGGTGGTGGAGGTGACGGAGTAATGGTGACGACGATGATCCACTTGTATCTGGATCAGGTTGTGAGGAGGAAGTGGGTGCAGGAGAGAAACTAGGGGTAAACGAGACACTAGGTGGTGAACTAGGCTGATCAGGTATGATAGGAGATGGAGCGACAGGTGAGACACTAAGTGGTGAACTAGGTGAATTGTTGTCGGATACCACGTCAGGTGATACTGAGGAGGTATAGGGACAGAATGATGTTGGGGAGGAAGGAGGGACCGAAGAAGAGGTAAAGGGGAAGTGGTATTCATTGAAGCGAACATGACGAGCAATGTATAAGCGCTCGATGGATAGGTCAAGGCAACGATAGCCATGATGAGAAGAGCTATAACCTAGAAAGACGCAAGGAGCCGACCGAAAATCCATTTTGTGATGGTTGTATGGTCAAAGGTGAGGAAAACATTGACAACTGAAGACTCGAAGAAAGAAGTATTCGGGAGATTTGTTGAAAAGATGTTCGAATGGTGATTTGTTTGTGGAAATTCGCGAAGGTATGCGATTGATTAGGTATACAGCGGTATCGAAAGCGTAATGTCATAAACGTTGAGGGACGTTGGATTGAGCAAGCAAAGTGAGACCTGTTTCGACGACATGCCGATTGCGTCGTTCTACAAAACCATTTTGCTTACTTGTGTGAGGGCAAGAGCGGCGATGAACAATCCCAAGAGATGAGAAAAAGGAAGATAGATTTCTAAATTCACCACCCCAGTCAGTTTGAACATTTTTGACCTTTGTGGTGAATTGTCTTTCAACCACGGTAAGAAAACCTTTGAAGGTGTTGTAGACATCTAGTTTTTTCGCCAAAGGATAGATCCACATATAACGAGAATGAAGATCAACACATAACATAAAGTAACGATGACCTTCAAAAGATAGAACAGGTGTTGGGCCCCAAACATCACTATAAATCAAATCTAAAACTTTATTGCTTCGAAAGGAAGAAACAGGTAATGATTGTTTTGATGATTTGCCTATTTGGCAAGACATACAAAAAGGTAAGGACTTATCCGTAACAGGAATAGAAAATCTAGAAAGCATAAACTGAAAGAGACGCTGATGTGGATGACCGAGTCGCCTAAGCCAAATGGTAGAGGATGCACCAATCAGCAGCAAAAGCGATTTTAGGGATAGACTTGAACTTTGGTAGACGAACAGAATATAGAGCATTCTCACTGGGGCCCGTGAGCAGGGTATTCCGTGTAGACTTGTCCTTCACAGCAAAAAAAAAGTGGAATGAAATTCAAAGAAAACGTTATTATCTGAACAAAATTTCTGAATAAAGAGAAGATTTTTGGTGATTTATGGGACGTGAAGAATATTAGACAGACAAAAGGTTTTATGTGGTGAGTAGATAGTTGAGGAGCCAATATGAAGTATAGGAAGTTCCTTACCATTACCAACATGGAGAGCATCACTACCGTACGTGTCAGAGTCATCCATGCTTATTAAATCCGGCGTAACATGACTGTTTACTCCCGTGTTAGGAAACCATGAAGTTGATGCAACAGATGAGGAAGCACGACTGTTGGCAAAGTTAGTTGTCTGTCGAGGACGAACGGTAGATGGGTCACGATTAGGACACTCTGATGGAAGGTGCTCAATACCACATCGGTTGCAAGTTCCATATACTGTGTTTTGATTTGATGCCCAGTTAAATTGATGACCATTGCCGCGTCCTCGATTGTTGTCACGAGAACCTCCACGACGACGATTACCACGGTCGTAGGTGTTGGGCTGACGAGAGCCATAGAAAGCTTGAGGGCCTGAAGTAGTAGCAGACAGTAATTGATAGTCAAGGGTAGATGCAATGGAACTTATCTGAGCCGCAAGTTGTTGATGAGAGGCAGAAGCCTGTAACAAACCAATATGTGATGATGGTAAGGAGCCGATAGAGTCACTAAAGTTACCAGGTGTAGCTGTAAAAACCAAAGATATAGATTGACCGGAGACACGAGTTTTCCCAAGCATGTAGTCGTGGTCACTAAGAAAGGCATGAAGTTCAGCGAAAGCCGTCGGAAATTGTCGTGCAATGATGGTGGATTTAAAATCATTGTATTTTTCACGGAGACCAGAAACGACAAGCATAACAAGATCTTTGTCTTTGGTTGGTTCACCAAAGGCTGTTAAAGCATCGGCATACTCCTGTGCACGATTGAGATAGGCCTCTGTAGTTTCATCACCTTTCATCTGAATCTTGAGAAGTTGTGTTTTTAGAGTGTATTCCCTAGAGGTTGTGTGAGGGGCATAGGCTCGTTCTAGGGCAAGCCATAGATCACGAGAGGTTTCACCTTGTACATGTCGAAAAGAGGCTTCAGAGATGGTGGAGATGATTAACATGCGAATGTGAGCATCATTAGAAATCCAGATCGGATAATTAAGATTGTCTGTTGGATCGGTGGTGGTCTTTAGATCGGTGGAGGTTGTAGTAGATGGTAGATGTTTGGATGGACAGAGTATTGTTCCATCGATGTATCCGAATAGGTTGTTTGTGATAAGAAAAGGTTGAACCATTGTTTTCCAATAACCATAGTTTGTAGGGGTTAGGGTAAAAGCAAACTTATATGAGTTGTGAGATTGTTTCTTTGTTGTTGAGAAAGAGGTGATGAGGGCCATGGTGTAAAGAAAAGGATCAGAAAAGACTGAGGGGATGTAGAGGGCGTCAATGATGAAGAACGGTAGGCGACAACTAGGGTTTCGATGTAGGCCACGGCTAAGGTTTCGATGGTGATCGATGGTAAGCGATTAGGGTTTGGTTAACTTGGCTGTGATACCAAATCAAACCAAGAAGGTTTTTGTATATTGAAAAATATAGCAGATTACAATGGATGTCTATATATAGAGATACTAATTACATAGAAGTACCCTCTACATTATACAAATTATACATAAGTCCATACAGTCTAATAGGGCAGACCTAAAAGTTGCCGGTTACAAACTTTAAAAAAAAAAATTCCACATAATGTATATTCAAAACTAACTAAAGCAAGTAAGCAACATCAACAATTTGGGTTTTTTGCATCAAGAAACGTAGTAATAACTAATAAGCATGAAATAGCCTTTCCGGTTTCAGCAAAAAGAATGGCAATTCACAAGTTTATTGTCAAATAATCCTATATATACAACAATCATCGTCTCATGTCACACCAAGAATACCAATGACTCAGGCATCCGAACGTAGAGAAATTTTACCAACAATAATAAATAAATAAATAAAAAAGCACGAGTGAAACAAAATCGTGAACAATTATCGGTAGAAGCTTGAAAATGATGCTACAACAATGTGAAACTTGCTTCAGATTTTCGACCTCCGTAGGTGGGATTTTGCACCTTTTCTAGTCATCTTGTTACATTTTTTTCAAACTGCATATCAGTGATTAGTAGCCAAGGCAGTCACCAGAAGACCAAGAATCAGAAATGGTTGAGCACTTGCCTGAAACCAAAGCATTACACAGCTTTATACCAAAATTTCATGCAGATTAGCATCTAAATCATGACAAGACTTCTTTCCAACTTCCAAGAGGACAGACTTGTATACATCCCACCCTACCTTGACCCTACTTTTGAGTGGAATTTATTGGGTTCGCTTGGTTTGGTTTTTTAGTCGGAGAAATGATTTATTGAATAGTAAAGAGGCCAAACAATTTAAACTTTACTTTTGAGATTAAATGTTTTAACTCAAAAACTGGTCTGAACACTTCAAACTGATGAGAAAATTTTGAGGATGGTGTTAAATCTGTAACAAAATCCATACGAATTATGATGGATTTGGTAAGTAATTGGTTTGACCGGAAAGGTCAAAGGATACCTCTTCTTTTGTGATGGGATGATTATGATTTATGGAGGACATACCTGATACTTGACATCATATTTAACTGGATCTTTGAGGAAGTACTTGAACTGAAGCAAGAAACAAAAATTGGTAGCTATCAGTTTCAAACCATATCCATCTTCACAAGCATTACCTGATTAATATAACGTTTTTCTGAACTTTATTAATTACATGGCCGATAGAATAGTGTGCAGTATATTTCTAGTTCAAGGCTCAACTTAGTAGTCCCTGCCGTCCCATGAAAATTGCAATAATTATCATGGGATGTCGGACATCTTTTCTTGGAAATTTTTCAAATTAAAATTACTTATTGTCATCATTACTAACTACCAAATGGTATTGCACAATATTGCTTCAATTTGACACTATTAGAGGGTATTATAGACATTTGTTTAGTAGTCACTTCTGAAGGCGGTAGTATTTAGTCACCGTAATCTTGTTGAAATTTACAATTTCATGGGACGAAGGTGGTAGGATTTATTCACTTTTTCCCATCATTTAGAGGATCAAACTTAGCAATCTAAGGCAGTGACATGGCCATTTTGTAAGTAATTTTCTTTACCTGAAAAAAGACCTGTGGAACGATTAACCCAAGAAGTGCTAAGGCATAATATGGTTTACCAGCTCCTAAAAGGTAACCTGCAACCAAAAATGCAAAAAGATCAAGCTCAACAGCGTTATATATTCAGCATTTTCTATGATACATATGGATGGCATAAACCAAACAAATACTGTTCTTATTGCAGAAAAAAGAGGTACATTTTAATTTGACTATAGAGGTGGATTGGATACTCATAGTAGGAAGAAAAAATTAACCAAGAAAGTAGTTAATAAACTGCTTTAAATCAAGTACTTCGAATAGTAAAATGCCAGTGTTATCTTTTTTTTTTTTTTTTTTTTTTTTTTTTTTTTTTTTTATCAATGTACGCATGTCATAAGTTTTAGGTTTGACCTTGAAGGTCAACACAATCATATGGTAGTCATGACCAACAAAAGAGGGATTAAAAATCTAAATGCTTTATGAATTTATCTCCCAGAAACATACTATAAAGAAAACGAGGTACATTAATTTTTTTTAAAAGGAAATATATCCTTGATTCCTAATTGATGAGAAAATATTAAATCTAAAGACTGTAACTTGTAATCATGCTGACATGGTACAACAACCCAAAAGCACTTTCTTGCACCTTATATAGGTGCAGCATGTGCTAGAGTTGTTATGCCATTTACTGGAAATTTTATGGGTTTGTTGCAACAAGTCATCACAACTAAATGGTACAACCATAACATTAAATGTTTACTCAGAACTCTGAGAGAGGGGGGGGGGGGGGGGGGGGGGGGGGGCAGATACGTAAATTGGGTATTTCCTTGGTTCCATGAAAGTTGCAATATTTGACCTGGCACGTGTTGTAAGACATTGTTCAAATGCTTTTCAAATGTTTACCCTTCAATGATAACATTATAAGAAATTATTGTGCCAAAATGGATTTTAATGGGAAATACCAAAATTGAAATTGTTGCATTTTTCAGGGGATGAAGGGGAGCATTATTAACTACATTGTTATCCTACATTTAAGTGGAAACATATCAAATCATTAGCCAAATACAAACAATGGTCAAACCTGCTACAGAGAGTTGAGTTATGTCTATGGCACCAACGCATATCCATTTAGCAGTCTCCTCGCCAAAAGCCACTGGAAGGGACTGATCAGATTTGCATAACATATGAAGTCAAATCATTGTGATTTAAATCAAAGTCAAAACATATTTATATAACAATGCAAAAAAAAGTGTAGAGAACTACCTGAAGCCCCATTTTTCTGTCTCCTTCGACACTTTTAAAGTCATTTACTATCGCAATACCAAGCTTCAATTTGAAGAGGAAAAAACAGCAAAAAACGTCAATTATAATTCATGTTTATCATGTACTCATCCCACAAAACTTTGCAGCAAGTGAATCCAAACATGGTTTAATTGAAGCGCTCAACTATTAATTAAATGCCTAAAAAATACTCTCTAATGACGAAAAAACAGGGCAATCATGTAAACCAATATCACTACTATTTCTCAATATTATATGCATGATGTTACATAATGATTAAACCACAATTGACCCAATGACCCATTCCCAGGTAACAATTCAGGGTCAAGGAATGGACTGGTTTATTAAACATTGTTTTTTGTAATATGATGATATTAATCAAATAGTCAACTTTAGCTTGAATATTTTTCCAAATAAGAAAAGTTGGAAATAATAACAAGGAGGCATCCTGAAAAATGGAATTTGTTACAATCTATACAGGAAAGGGGAGTATAAAATATGCTAATGTAGTTTACATACCCCAGCTATGCTGTACAATAGTGTGAGAACTACTATGTCAGGCGTAAGGGTTCCGAACAATGCTTGACCAGCCCACCTGTCATGAAGAGTTCAAAGTATAACACATCATACAGATGAGTGTGGCTTTTAGATTTGGAGTTAAAGCACATAGTAGTTTAAATTTTGAACTCAATTCAGGTTTCAATTTTAACCCATGGTGATGGACTACCAAACATACCATAAAGGAAGGCAATACTTTGTCTATCCCAAAAGAAAGAACTCAACTTTGACTTTCAATATTGAAATCAACTTGTAAACTTGAAAACTGATATGCATTTGCTTAAATTAAAAAGATAATTGAAAACTAAGGATGCAAGTATACGAATAGAACCAATTGGATGCTAATATTGTAAAAGGGTCCATATGATCTTCAAGTTTTCGAGAAGTTCAGGGTTTGTCTCTCAATAGTCAAACACGACTTTACCAAGCATGAAAACCAGACGAGAGGCTGTAATATACCACCCCGAGTTAGGGTTTGAGGGTAAGATGTATGCAGACCTGACCACTACCCCAAAGAGCAGAGGGATAGTTTTCAAGCATGAAAGGGGTATCAGAAGATTGAACCTAAGCAAACATAATACATATTACTTGAAAATGACCGTTAAACCAAAGTGGTAAGGAATAAGAAATCAAACCATGGTAAGCTAATATAGCTTGCTCCTAATGCAAAGTTTCCAATCCATCCATTCTGTTTGAGCTGCAACCACATAAGGAATATTAATATTATAGTCAGGTCTTTGTGCTTTCAAACCAAATTCATTTTAGTTGATGCTCCTACCTATCCCAATTACATGTTTCATTACTTACCTCAATTTAAGAAGAGTTCTGGCAAAGAAATGGCTAGACTAGTTTGCCCTTTGCCCCTTTTATACAAGGATAGTAGAAAATAAAATCATGCCATTGGACTTCAAAGGCCAAAAGAGGTTTCTTTTTCCCTTTTACTTTTTGTGTGTGACCTTGCTTCATATGAAGAATGATCAAATCCAGCTAAATAGTGTCACAAAATGCTTCTAAACACAATAATTCTGCTGGAAACAGGGCTACAAGCTTTGTGCGGTCAGGTGGTTAGAGCTTACTCATGATAACCTAGAGGTCTGATCAGATCCAATGTGGTTTGTCCAGTGTGTGACCGTGGGTTGCGTTAATGGGTGCAAGAGAGAAGTTTTCACCCCCTCAGTTTACTCACCTTTGGGTGCGGTTTCCCGAGTCTTTAAGAGGAAAAAGAAAAACATGGCTATCCTTTTTCTGTATGGAGAGTATATTTAAGTTAGAAATAAGAAGGAGTTTACCTTTAAAGGCGGAGCTGAATAGATATAAGATAGCAGCGATCCACCCAAAGCAAGATAGAATATCGTGGGGAAGTTATGCCCTGCCTGAAACAGAACGGTCCTTAGGAAATGATATCAAGTGCAAAATCAAAATTGAAAGGCAAATGACGAGACATACCCACACATCCAATATACCAGCTGTTACAAGGCCTCCTAGAAGAAGCACCCAAATTTGAGTGATGACCTGAAGGTGTATAAGAGATCCAACTGAGAATCCCTTAAAATAATGAAGGAAATACTCAAATTCATGATAACGAATTACAAAACTGACCTCATTTTCAGATATGGCTCCTGAAGGAATCGGCCGGTAAGGTTCATTTATAGCATCAATGTCTCTATCGTACCAATCATTGATTGTCTAAAGAAAGGAAATAAGAAGATGAACTAATCTACTTTGACAGTCAAAAAGTTGCATAAAATTGGGAGATGGTAACTTATTAGTATATGAGATATTTACCTGTGTGTAACCGGTTAGAAATGGGCCGGACATCATCATGCAAACAATTGATTTAGCAACATCTTCCACAGTCCAGTGGAAGTTACCTGCAACACAAGCAAAGTTATGTCATACATAATCTATAGCCATATACGGTTTCGAAGAGAAGTATCAGAACTTTCAAGAGTTTTTTTTATCACAATCACCTAGCTATAAATGCACACATAATAGAATACAGTACTGAAAGCATTCAGAACTCCCCAAGTGGCTTGAGGTTCGGTTCGTTTTAGCCATTTAACAGTCTCATTCTGTTGGTCCCATGGGACCCACAAATCGGAGAATGGAGGATTTATACATGAATGGCCTAATGTTCACTTCTAAACCTCAAGATTCAACCAGGATGAAACAGGTTTCTTTTAATGTGGCTTGTTAGTTTGCCTTTAAGATGTTCCATCTCAAAAAGAGTGTAAATAAAAAATGCTTCAATTTTTAATATACCAGAAGCAGCAGCTCCACAGACTACTCCCCAAATCAATGGAGGCCAAGTAACAGGCTTTGTAAGTTGAACACGGATCTTCCAAATATCCTGTACCAAAAACAAAAACAAACAAAAAAAGAGCATTGTTAAGATCCAAAAGTAAGCTTAAATGAGGCGAGTGTTAGGGCCTGTTTGTTAGCAACTTAATGAGCTTAATAGGAGTATAGGACTCACAACTTATTCAGTCAGCTATACGTAACTGTTTGATAGTGGCTTAATGATATAAAAAGTGTATTATTCAGTAAGGGGAGCTTTATGCAGAAAGCCAAGTTTTTTCCAAACCTTCCCCTCCAAATTAAAAAACATGCTCTTTCCATCTATGAAAAAAATCTCCCAAACAATAACCTTCCCAATCTATACAGACATATTAATCCACAGAGATAGTTTTATCCACACAGTACTTAATGAAAAACCAACCAAACATCCCCTTAGCCTAAAAAATCAATCCCTACTACATTAAAACTATTGTATAGTAAGCTCATTCCCTTTCTTCAGCAAAACCATGATGGGGAGAAAGAACTCAAGACACTGTATAGTAGAATTGGTATCCAAGCTAGTAATCAGAAGTCTTTTAGTTGTGTGGCATAGTTGAAAATAATGAAAAAGTGTAATTGAGAAGCAAAAGAAACTGAAAACTCAAAGTCTTCTTGATTGGTCACTTCAATAAGCATAGAAAACAACTAAAAACATATTCATAAATCATAATACATGAAGAACAAAAGAAACGAAAAACTTAACAGTTTCTTGCTTAGCCCCTTTGATGCCAAGAATTTGATTAAAGCCCGAGCCAGTTGCAGCCGGCGCCTTCTCTGGTGCTTTACCTTTAACTGCATTCAACGAGTAACATCAATCCCAAACAATAGTATTCATCTAGTGATCCATTTGAGCTCAACACTCAGAAACAAACACTCTTAATCTGGATGTCAAACCAGTTTTTTAATATAAAAATTAATAGAGATTTCTAAACCTTTAGGAAGAAGAAAAAAACGTTGCTGATTTTATTCAAAATCAATAGCAATCAGTACCATGTTTGACCACAAAAATGAAAGCGTATCATTATTAGGAAATAGAAGGAGCATTAAATAAAGTTAAATGATATTACAACTAACCTTCGTTTGCATCTGTCTCCGTTGCTCTGATTGTTAGCCTTTTCCCTAAGTCAATTCAATTCAATCAAAAGTAAATGAATCTCAAAAACGCAAATACAAGAAGCTAATCTGAAAGTTGAAAAACAAAATAAAGAGGTTCAGATTGAGCTTACGAGAACGAGATAGAGAAATGGGTGTTGGCAATGATAAAGTACGGCGTCGGTTAGAGCTGGAATTGGAGAGATTAATAGAAGAAGAGACGGTATTGAGCAAAGAAGAAGCCATGGTAATGGTAGCCATTGAAGGCAAGCAAGGAAGGAGCGTTATGGGCAGGCAGTTTTTAGAAAGAGATAACTCTTTTTCTTCGATACGTTTGTTGGCTTCTCCTTTCTTTAGCTCTAATGTAACTGGTGACACTAGTCTTATGTAATCACACACTCTTGACTCTTTTTTCTTCTTTTTCGATGCCCGACTTTTATTTTGACTTTTAGACTTGACCAACTAACTAGGGTTAGCTTCAAACCTAGTTCTAACTACGGTTAGTTCTAAGTAGGGGTGTGCAAAACTAGAATGGTCCGAAATCCGAATCTGAACCTCGTTTTTTTGGGATATTTTGGTTTGAGGTGGGTTTGATTTTTGATCATCTGACTCGTCCGAAAATCCGAAATACATATATATATATATATATATATATATATATTTTAAATATTATATAAATATATTTATTTATAAAATTATATTTTGAAAATCCTAAATGCTAGTCCATCATACTCTTTTCTAATTTCTAAACTTACTATAGATTTCATCCAGAATTCATTTTCAAAAACGATTGCATATATATATAGAGAGAGAGATAAATGTTCAAACGAGAACGTTAACTATTTAAGAAACAAGAAAAAGACAAAAAGAAAACGAATCATATACAAAATCATATGTGATTTTGCACTACCCAAAAAATCCGGACCCATGTGATGTCAACCGCGACTCACAGGTTACGCGCATAGTCGCGTGAATCATATATGATTTTGTATGTACTCGGTTGTTTTCGTGTTTCCTTAAATATATATTGTTCTCGTTTTAACTCACATCTCTCTCTCTCTCTCTCTCTCTCTATATATATATATATATATATATATATATGTATATAGAGGGGCGTTCAAATGAACCCAATTACATGATGTAACTCATTCAACCCCTCTATCCACCATGCATTTTATGTAATTAAGAAGAAGAAAAAACTGAAAATAAAATGAGTGTTGGATAGAAGAGTTGTATGGGTTGCATTATGTAATTGGGTTCATTTGAACGCCCCTCTATATACATACATACATATATATATATATATATATATATATATATATATATATATATATATATATAACTCAACTTCTCACACGATTCTTCGTCTACATATATATAAAGAGAGAGAGAGAAAGATGTTTAAAAGAAACCCTAAATAAATGAAAAACCAAAAAATATTCCATCAACTGTTAGATTAATTGATCCAATTATGTGATTAAAGAGGATGTTACAACTTTATTTTTAAATTAAAAAATCTCCCACCCCCTATTTTTTTAATCGAAAAAATAAGAAATATGATCAAAATTCGAGCAAAACAAATTACACCAAAAAATCGATCATATTTTTCTCGTTAATTTGACATCCATATTGATATTGATATACTTTTTCATTCGTTTTTTCATGGTTTTTCAGTTTTCCATTTATTTATCGTTTTTCCCTGAACTTATATATATAGGCAAAGGATCGAATGAGAAGGATCGATGCATCTTATTCTAATGTGCATCCATTTCTCATCCAATAGTTCATAACCACTTCTTACGTTAACCTCAATCTTATATATATATATATATATATATATATATATATATATATATATATATATATATATATATATATTGCATTATAACTATACTCGAACCCGACCAACCTCAATCCGAAACCCGATCAACCTAGTCTGAAGAAATTTGAAATCCAAAACCCAAATTCAGGGCTTGGTTTTCATATCCGAAATCCGATTAGATTTTTGATTTGTCCATTTGAACCCACCCGACCCACCGGATGCAGACCCCTTTAACCCTGTTTTTAACAAATGAAACCGAAGTATGAACTAACGACTAGTATTAGCCTCAAATTCAAAAATACCCATCTACTTACTAAAGCACTCCCATTTACCAATATCTTTCTTCATATACATCAAAATCGGATATTTTTAATGATTGACCTGAAAATGTATGTATATAATAACACCCTTAATAATGTCATTCTTTTTATGTGATGTTTTGGAGTTTACATTTCCAATGTTGTTGTTTTAGTGTAGTCTACCCCACATTGATCAAAAACCTGGTAAGTGTTGTATGGAAAGACATCTTAAAACCTAGGGTATATTTATCAAATTCTTACCACGTAAATGTTTACTAGCAAAAACCATCATTTTTACTTATCTTATCGGGTAACATTTTTAGCCAATAAAATAGATCATTGGTAAGTGTCTTTTACCCGACAAGCGCTAATCGGATAAGAGTCTTCTTCCTAACTTATCGGATAACATTCTCGATCCTTGTTATGCCTCTTACCAGGTAATATTCTCGATTCTTGTTATGATCACCCGTTAAGGTAATGACGCTCAGTAAACGCTTACCCAGTAAGCGTTTAGTAAATGGCCCCTTAATAATTGCTTTGAGGGATTTATGTAGTTGAAAATTACTGTAACGCCCGGAAAATTCTAGTAAGTTAAGCAAGTAAAACTCTAAACTTTAAATCTTTTTATATTGTGAAATTAGACCTTGGGAAGACATCAATCCATATCCCGAACCTTCAGCGTTGGACCCAGGTCACGAAGCAAGATGCGGAGTTTTTCGGACTCTCGAGGAGTGGCGCGACTGTGCCACGCAACTATGACATCTGTCATAGTCGTTGGTCAAGGTCGCTGGCGAGTTGGTGGTCGCGGTACACACCCGACGATTGTGACAGCGACAGTGCCAAGGGCACAATCGCGTGTCACTCTCGCCCGGATGGTACCGAGAGTGGGGTGTGGCTTGCGATTGTGCCCGCAACAGTGCCCTTGGGCATAGTCGTCGGGCACTGTCGCCGTCGGGGGCTAAGGGTATAAAAACCCACCCTTGACCGATTTTACTTCATTTCTCCCCCTCATTTCGAAATTGGTCCGATATTTAGAAAGTATAGGGCGATTTTGAAACCCTAGAGGCTCTCTCCTCATTAAATACTTGTGTAGGTTTAGTTAGGAGAAATTATTGCTCATTAAGCTCACTTAGGAGGCATTTATTGAAGAATCTCAAGCATTTCCTCCACCATCTCATCTCCACCTTCATTTCTAGGGCTTGCTATTTTCTAGGTTTTAAACCGAAAACCTAGATTGTGAGTTCTTCAACCTTGTCAAAACTAGATACACATCATATTATGCTCTTTATTTGCTATCATTTCATCTTCACATAATAAGTATCCTAATTACAATGTGGTGTTCATTTGTGTTTGGGTTCAAGAACCCTTGTTCTACATGGAGGAGGTTTCCACAAATGGTTATTTGGAATATCTAGTTTATCATTTCCAATACTTCGAATTGTAACTTGTTTAAACAGGTGAATATTCTTTCCCAAATTTTGGGAGGCTCGATGCTTTGGCAATTTATTTATACCACATTTTTGTTTTCTGAAAATTTTTGTTATCCCTAT
Source organism: Arctium minus (assembly GCA_954870635.1). Lineage (NCBI taxonomy): Eukaryota > Viridiplantae > Streptophyta > Magnoliopsida > Asterales > Asteraceae > Arctium > Arctium minus. Next base: position 128,848,296 of record OX941080.1, on the reverse strand, counting down.
TTTTGGGGTGTTACAAGTTGGTATCAGAGTTTTAGTTTAAGGGAACTAGGTATCGACCTTAGCATATCTAGACTTAAGTTGTAATCGTAAACGATAGGTTATCCACCTTGGGGTAAAAGTCATAGGTAGAGAGAGTATTAGGATCTACGAAATTACACAAATTAAGAGTTGTGATGATGGTGGCAAGAATCATTGTGTATAATCCGTTCATAATTTCACTTAGCTAATGTTATTATGAATGTGTTGTTACGTAAGCCTACTTGATTTACTGTTGTCATGATAATTAATGAATGTATTAGTACGTACCTTGAGTTTAAACTCACTTAGTCTTTTCTCAAACTCATTCTCGTGTGTGTATGACAGATAATCATGGTAAATACCCGGAGCCGGTTACCAACCCCACGAGAGGGTAACTGTTTGGGTAAAATTTCGCAAGTCTTGACCGACGCAAGAAAACCAAACGTCTCTAGTCTAAGGACCATTCTTGTATTAAGATAAGGTCCTGATGATAACGCACGACAGCAGATAATATCGTCCCCGGTGACGATCGTCGAGAGTTTCTCACGTCCATTACTAAATGGAAATCTCTCGACAAGCTTATATCTTACGGCTTATGCAACGTTACTAACGATCATTGATCATTTATTACACGCAACTGTTTTCCTTTGTGAATCTTTTATTACAGGTTTAAGACACATAATGACCAACGGATATAATGGACGACCGCCATCAAGATCAATCAATACCAAGACCGTTGGACAATCAATGATCATTTATGGCAACCAAAGCTATATATACAAACCTGAAGAACTACGCAAGGGACACATAGACATCTGATTAGAGAACAATTGCAAGAGACAACCCTTACGAGCTCCCTCCAACATAATCTCTCGACAAACTGTTCTATCATACGACATACGGCTCAATCGCACGATTACATTACTTTTCTACTGTAATATTGTCCATTGTACTTGTAATCACTCCTTGTAAAGGATGATGTCCCTGCTTGACGTCCATAGTGCACTTGACGATCTCTACTATCGTCCTCGGTTTTTACCCTCGATGGGTTTTCCGCGTCACCAAATTCTCTGTGTCTTATTTATTCTTTACCTTTGTCGTACGATTTGTCGACCGATTGTGTACTTTAGTTGTTAAAGCTCCACACCGACCTTAGATCTTCCATTGGACGATTTTTGGCATTAACAGTTTGGCGCCCACCGTGGGGCCCCAGCTAGAGTAACATCCTCGACAGAGAGTACGACCTACTAACGGTTTTAGTGCAACTTCTTTGATTAACAGGATCATGGAAGCACAGGGAACTCAAGATCACATCATTGCTCAAATGCGTATGGAGCTCGACGCTGCTCACAGTCGGATTCATACTTTGGACGAGCAGAATCAGAGAGCGAATGAAGAACTCTCAGCCATGAGAAATCAATCAATGGGGAACCCAAACATGGGTAGCCAATTTGGACCTCAGTACGGTCCAAGAACACCTTTTAACATACATTTTGCAGGTGTTCCGCCTCCACTACCTCCATACCCCAGGCCAACACAAGGTATTGGAGCAACCACTAGAGTCGCTACTTTCTCTATCCCGACGATTACGACGATGCCACCTCCGGTGACAACATTTCCATCAGTGACTATGCCTTACATGCGCGCGCCAATAAATGGAGACACTGGAGAAACATCGCAGCGCAACGGATTCCTTCCTAATGCAGGTGTCACGTCTCAAGATTATGGATTCATACCAGCATCTCTTCCAAATAGCAGCGGTTTCAATCTTGACGATCCTGTCCTACGATGTCTGAAGCAACTGGAGGAACAGAACGAAAAAAAGTTGTCGCTACTTGCAAAGCTGTTGGAAGCTGCTGTACCAGTGGACGTTGAACAAAGGATCGGATTCCAAGCATCACCTTTTGTTGACGAAATCGCCATGGTCGACGTCCCAAAAAAATACAACATCCCGACATTCACACCGAAGTACTCGGGAATCAGCGATCCGACGGAGCATATTGTACAATACAAACAACTAAAGTGGACTATGTCGATACCTCATTAGTATCAAGAACTCTACATGTGCAAAAGTTTTGGTGCAACCCTTGTTAGCGTATAAATCTGTTGGATACAAGATCAAGCATTCTGAAGGTTAAAGTTGAGAAAGTCAAAGCTGCAAAAGTCAAAATCTCATTAAAAGTCAAAGTCTATTTGTAATAAGTCAAACTTAGTTTTATTTGTTTAGTTGTATTTTAGTTTCCTTAGTATTAGGTGGTATTATAAATACTTTTTCTCTTTGTATTTTGTAGTGGTACGTGACATTAGTTGATATATCAGATTTAAGAAAAACAGATTATAGAGAGAGAGAAAGAGTTCTAGAGAGAGAAGGAGTTCTAGAGAAAGAAAGTGTAAAGAATTGAATTGAAAGAAATCAAACAAGTAATCATTGAATTGAATCTTGTTTGTTTGATTGATTTGTATTAGAAACTAGATTCTGGAACACACAATTGGTATCAGAGCAGATCCAAAAGGTGAAATCAGATCAAGAAAGTAGTCGACATTGTGTTCTTGACTGTGAAAATCGATTTCTGAAATTAGATGTGTTTTTGGAGCTGATTTTGGTTAGGAATCGTTACAAAAGTGTAATAGATTGAGTCTTTGTAATCAATTTCAAGTATTTCACTGTAAATCACACGAATTTCGTAATTTTTGTTGAGTTTTGTACACAAAGTCGTAAGTCACTGTTTCATCAATCTTTGTGGTTTGTAAGTGTTTAATTGTAAAAATCATGTATTGGAACTTGTTCTTGGGTTGATTACAAAGGATTCTGCAAAGTTTCAAATCAATTGGACAAGTTTGGATCAATTTCTGATGGAAAAAGTAATTTTTGGGTCGACAAACGGAAGAACGCGCTAGATCTCTCAAACGCGCAAGTTCGTCGTCAAACGCGCAAGGTTCTTCAGCTAGAACGCGCAAGTCGAAGGAAAATTTTTGGTCTAAAACGCGCAAGGGTTATCTGCGAGTTCTAAGAAACTCGCTAATCAAGCCTGCGAGTTTGAAAAAGTGAGAATTTTTCTAAGGGCCAGAACGCGCTAGTAGCGGTCAGCGAGTTCTCCAAACGCGCTAATCGAAGCTAGCGAGTTTGGAGAGGAATAGTGGTTAGCAAGTTCTTCGATGTGCGAGTTTGGTGGTTTGCGAGTTCTTCGACGTGCGAGTTTGAAGAGGAATAGAAGAAACGCGCAAGTGAAGCTAGCGAGTTTTGTTCAAACGCGCAAGCTTCGACGTGCGAGTTTGGAAAACGCGCACACCTCTGTTAGCGAGTTTCAGCGTGAACAGTCTTTAGCGAGTTTAGGCACTTGCGAGTTTCATCATCTGCGAGTTTGATTTGCGAGTTTGATCTGCGAGTTTGCTTGCGAGTTTATCTGCGAGTTTACTTGAGAGTTTATCAAACGTGCAAGTCTCGATCTGCGTGTTTCACAGTGAATAGGTCTTAGCGAGTTTAAGCGTCTGCGAGTTTCACTTTGAATAGTGACTTGCGAGTTTCTATACTTAGAATTTTTTTTTTGAGAAATTCTTTTTTAAAACTGTAATATGCGGAGGGGGACAAAAGTTCTTTCTGTGTTCAAAGTCTCTGAATTTTTTTTTTCAAGATTTTTTTTTTGATTTCACATTTTAGACTAACGATCAGTTCTAGTTTCTTATTTGATATATTTTTCAATCAGGTTTAAATAAGATGACTTCCAAAGATGCACTTTCAATCGGCACTGATGTCAAACCTCCAGTTCTATTCAAAGGAGAGTATGAGCAATGGAAGGATCAATTTCTGGATTTTATAGACCGACATGCAAATGGAGAAAATATTCTGGAATCAATCAAAGACGGTCCTATGAAACCAATCATGGTTAATGTACCTCATGATGATGATGATTCTTCTGATAGTGGACATGGTGATGTGGAAAAGGAAGAAAAGACAAAACAAGTTAAGGTTGATTTCTCTCAGTATTCTGAAGAACAGAAGAGTCGATATAAAGCTGACAAGCAAGGGAGATCTCTTCTACTCCAAAGCATTCCCAATGACATCTACATCAAGATTGATAGCTACAAGCATGATGCTAAACAGATGTGAAATCAATTGGAAAAGATGATGATGGGATCAAAGATCGGGAATCAGATAAAGGTGGCTAACTGCATCAATATATATGAGGAATTCAAGGCTAAAGAGAATGAGAGTCTAGAAGACACATATGAAAGATTCACTTTGCTTCTGAATGAGCTGACAAAGAACAAAGTAAAAAAGAAGCAGTTGGAAAATAATGTCAAATTCCTGAGCATCCTACGACCAGAGTGGAAGAAACATACTCGTAGGATGAAGCAGATGAAAGACTTAAGTGAAATACCTCTTCACGAAGTTTATGAGACTTTACGTTAGAATGAGGAAGAGGTAGAGGAGAAAAGAGCTGAAAAGAAGAAGGCTGAGAAGGTTCCTGATCCAATTGCTTTGGTTGTTGGTGAGAAGAAGAAAGAAAAGAAAGAGAAGATAGAAAAGAAGAAGAAGAAGAAAGTGAGTTCAAGTTCTGAGTCTGATTCTGTAGAAGATAGTGATGATGGAGAGAATCTAAAACAAGCTATGTTGTTGCTGGCCCGTGCATTTCAGAAGAAATTTTATAAGAAGTCGGGATCAAATTCTCAACGCTATTCTTCATCCAGTTCAAAGAACCACGAGCATCGACAGAGAGTGGAAGGAAAAAGGTATGAAGAGGATAGATATGTGGAGAAGAAACCGGATGAGAAGAAGAAGTTCGTGAATGACTACACTGTTACTGCAAAGCCAGCAACTGACTCAATCAAATGCTACAACTGCGGCAAGATTGGTCATTTTGCAAAAGACTGTAGAAAGCCAAAAGTTCAGAATTCTCAATACTATCAGAACAAACTTCTTTTGGCCAAACAACAAGAAGCAGGAATCGCTCTAATGGCCGAGGACGAATTTTGGCTTGATCATTCCGAAGATGAAAGTGAAGAGAAAGAAGAAACAGCTCATATCTGTCTAATGGGCAAAGAAGTAAAGGAGGTCGAGTCAGATGATGAGGCAGTTGATGAGGTATTAAATTTAACTGAAAAAGATTTTATTACCAAAATGGAAACCATAATGGTTGAGCTTCAAAATTTACAAAATAATCTGAAAAAGGAAAAAGAAAGAGTTGCTAAAAAGAACAAGAAGATTTTTGAGCTTAATACGTCTGTTATTTCAAACAAAGATCTGATTGATTCTTTACGCAAGTCTGATTTTGATTCTAAATCTAAAGTAGATTATTTTGAAAAGAGGATTTCTGAGTTTGAAGGTAAAGTGTCTAAATATGAGTTTGAGAAAAATGAATCTGCACTAACTGTTTATAAATTGTAGGTTGAAAATAAGAATTTGAACAAGAAGGTAAATGGTCTGGAAGTAAAACTTTATGCGAGAGGTCAGACAGATCAAACCATTTTTCTCAATGCACCTAATGAAGAGGCTGATGTTAAAGAGAAATGGGGACTTGGTTTTGAAAACCCCCATTATCTTAAGAAAGCCATCAGAAAACAGCCGGCACTTTATAACTATGATTTTCTTGCTTGTGCTGGTAAACATACTCATTTAAAACCCAAATTTGTTACCAAATTGCCAGAAGAAGTTGAGGTCCAAGAAACTGAAAATAGAAAGAATAAAAAGAAAATGCAACTACCGTTTAACTATGAAAAGTTAAATGATAGTTATCTTTCCAAAACACCAAAAGTTATTTCAACTGACTATTTTGTTAGTTATTCCGCTTCTGAGATGAAGGCAAAACCTGCGATTGCAAAGGTTTATGTTCCTACATCTATTCTTGAAAGCAAAATAGTCGAGCTTGAAAATGTTTTATCTGATGAAAAACTTTTGGCTGATATTCAACAAAATGTATTTTCTACAGTTATAAAGAACACTGTTTTTCAAACTAAATCTACAAAGTGTTCTACAGTTTCTAAGGCATCTCAATCTTAATCTGATAATTCTGATGACTTATTTGAGTCTGCAAATGATTTTATAAATTCTGATGATGGGTGCATGGAAGAATTTGATATGTTTGATGTCAATACTACACTTCCTGATCATTCTACTTGTCTTAAAAATGACAAAGTGTTACCAAGTGGTGTAAATACTGTGGACTTATCAACTAAGGTTGGTGAATCAGTTTCTGTAACTGCTGATTACTATGCTCAAGGTAAGAAACATAAGAAACAGCGATTACAGAAACAAAAATACATTGGTACACGAAAGTATACTCAGTCTCGGAAATCTGCTTTTCCTAATAAATCTATATCTTATGTTTCAGATTTAAGGAAGAAAAAGTTGAAAGCTCAATCCGAATGGAGACCAAAACGGAAGAAGGATGAGATAGCCGGATCAGTTTCTGATAATTCTTTTACTAGTCAAGTTAGTAGTGATAATGATGTAATTGATCAATTTGCTTCAAATAAACAAAACCTTGTAACTTCTTACAAGAAATATTCATTAAAGCAATTGATTCAATTATCTCCTATTCCTACTACATTTTATTCTAATTATCGGAGAACTGATTTTGCTTATTCTCATAATTCTTCTGATTGGTATGAATCTTATCATGTTAATTCTTCGAGATCAAATATTTTTCAAAGTTTTCAAAAGAACAGAGGATCCATTTTCAAGTGGATACCAAAATCTTGTGCTAAAATGTTAGGACCCGTTTTTAAATGGGTACCTAAATCTATTATCTCCTGATTTCTCTTGCAGACCCGACATATGTGGTACTTGGATAGTGGATGTTCCAAGCATATGACTGGGCAAAAAGCTTTATTGTCTAACTATACAGAGAAATTCAGTGGAAATGTCAGATTTGGAAACGATCAGCTTTCACCTATCTTAGGATATGGTGACATTATTCAAGACAACATAACGATCAGTAAAGTGAGTTATGTCGAAGGCTTGGGGCACAACTTATTCAGCATAGGTCAATTCTGCGATAAAGGGTTAGAGGTCAACTTCAAGTCTAAGAGTTGCTCAGTTCGTACTGAAGACGGAACAGAACTCTTATCTGGAAATCGAAAGACAAATCTCTACACCATCAATTTGTCCAAAGTTCAGATTGACAATCAAGTATGTTTGATGACAAAAGCTTCAACGCAACAAAGTTGGCTTTGGCACAGACGTTTATCTCACTTGAACTTTCGTTACATCAACAAGCTGGTTCGTGGGAAATTGGTCAAAGGACTTCCTGAGTTGAAATATGAACGAGAACACTTATGCGCAGCATGTGAAAAGGGTAAGATGAAGAGAGCCGCTCACAAACCGAAGCCTGAACCAAGCACTAGTTCTCCGTTAGAATTGTTACATATGGATTTGTGTGGTCCAATGAGAACTCAGAGTTTGGGAGGAAATAAATACGTGTTGGTTATTGTGGACGATTACTCAAGATACACGTGGGTCAAATTTCTTCGATCAAAAGATGAGACGCCCAAAGTTCTCATTACTTTCTTAAAGACGACCCAGGTGAAAATGCAGCGACAAGTCAAGTTTCTTCGAACGGACAACGGCACAGAGTTCAAAAACAAGATAGTTGAAGAATATCTCGAATCGGTCGGGATATCACATCAGTACTCTGCTGCTCATACGCCTGAACAAAATGGAGTAGTCGAAAGGCGAAATCGGACGATAGTCGAGGTCGCTCGGACTATGCTTAGCCAATCAGACTTACCTCTATTCTTGTGGGCAGAAGCTGTGTCGACTGCATGTCATACTCAAAATCGGTCTATGATACATCGACGTTTTCAAAAGACTCCATATGAATTGATCAACAACAGAACACCAACTATCAAATATTTTCACATATTTGGGTGTACATGTTTTGTGCTTAACGACATAGAGAGTCTGAATAAATTCAGTGCTAAGGCGGACGAAGGCATCTTTATCGGTTATTCTTCAACATCTGCAGCATATCGTGTTTATCTGAAGAAGTCAAAATCAGTTGTTGAGAGCGTTAATGTCACATTTAATGAAGATATGGCTTCTGATCAAATCAGTTCAGAACCCGTTATCACTGGTGTATTAGCTTCTGGACAGATCAGTCCAGAACCTGTTTCTACAGCGAAAAATTCGGATAACGCTTCTACATCTACTTCACATTTAACTGATTTAGATTTGTTATTTGAATTATTTTATGATGAGTTTCTCGGAACTAATGTATCTAAATCTGATGTGACTGACAGGCCTGAAGACACAAGTTGCAATCATCCACTCACTTCAGATGTCATAACTGAACAAGCATCCCCCGTTCAGTCTGAAACTCACATTCCTATTGTTACTCCTACAGTTGAAGATACACAAGTTAATGTTGAGCCAGAAGTAACTGTTTCAGTTGGGTGTACTACTTTGTCTACTCAACAGCCAGAATCTGCTGTTCCAACTGATACTTCTGCACCTGAGTCTTCAACTGCAAAACCCCCTCTTGTTATTCAAACAGAAGATTCTGAAAGTGGATTTCTAGATGATGATCAAATTCAATCAATATCTACTCCACTTCCTCATGAGCATCGCTGGACCAAAGACCATCCATTACATCAAGTAATTGGAGATCTTAACAAGCTTATTCAAACTAGGTCAACGACTCTAAACCAATGTATGCATGACTCGTTCCTCAGCAAGATTGAGCCAACGCGAGTATCAGAGGCTCTTGCTGATTCGGACTGGGTATCTGCAATGCAAGAAGAGATCAATCAGTTTGAAGCCCTAAAGGTTTGGAGATTAGTTCCTAAGCCGGAAGGTAAAACCGTGATCGGCACTAAATGGGTATTCAAGAATAAGAAAGATGAAGATGGTATCGTCATAAGAAATAAAGCTAGACTTGTTGCCAAAGGTTACCGGCAAGAGGAAAGCATTGATTATGATGAGACGTATGCTCCAGTAGCGCGTATAAAGGCAATCAGAATGTTTCTTGCCTACGCAGCTCACAAAAACTTTATAGTCTTTCAGATGGATGTGAAAACAACTTTTCTGAACGACATTCTTAAAGAGGAAGTGTACATGTCTCAACCAGAAGGGTTCGTCAATTCAGATAAACCAGATCATGTCTATATCTTGGACAAAGCCCTTTATGGATTAAAACAAGCCCCTCGAGCATGGTATGATGTCTTATCCAAATTCTTGGTCAAGTCTGGTTTCTCCAAAGGTAAGATTGATACCACTTTATTCATCAAGAAAGAAAAAGCTGATATTATTCTTATTCAGATATATGTTGATGATATAATATTTGGTTCTACTAATCCAAAATATTGTAAAAACTTTTCTAACCTTATGGTGTCACGTTTTCAAATGAGTATGATGGGAGAGATGAATTTCTTTCTCGGATTACAAGTTAAAAAGTTTTCTATGGGGATTTTCATAAACCAATCTAAGTACATTTTGGATATTCTTCGGAAGTACAAAATGGAAAATTGTAAACCAATTGGAACCCCGATGGCACCTGGTACTAAGATCCACACTGATCCTTTGGGTAAAAGTGTTGATGTTAGGACTTATAGAGGTATGATAGGTTCATTAATGTATCTTACATCGAGTAGACCATATATTATGTTCTCAACATGTCTATGTTCTAGATATCAGGCTGCTCCCAAAGAATCCCATTTGGCTGCTGTCAAACGGATTTTTAGATATCTGAAGGGGACTGCAGACCTTGGTTTGTGGTATCCTAAGGATACTGGGTTTCAACTGACTGCATATTCAGATGCAGATCATGCAGGTTGCATGTTGGACAGAAAGAGTACTTCTGGTCACGTTCAATTTCTTGGAGACAAGCTCGTTAGCTGGGCTTCAAAGAAACAGTTATGCGTCTCCACATCGACTGCTGAAGCAGAGTATGTAGCTGCTGCTAGTTGCTGCTCTCAAGTATTGTGGATGCGAACACAGCTACGAGACTTTGGCTTTAAGTTTGACAAAATTCCTATATACTGTGACTCGAAGAGTGCGATTGCCATATCTGCTAATCCTGTCCAGAATACGAAAACCAAACACATTGATGCCAGGTATCATTTTATAAAAGATAATGTAGAAAAAGGAACAATTGAACTTTATTTTGTAAAAACAGATTATAAACTTGCAGATTTATTTACCAAACCCTTAGATGAAAAGAGATTTAATTTTCTTGTCTCTAAGCTTGGTATGTTAAATCTTAAGACGTAATCGGTTGTTACCTACTAAAGTTACAAATTGTTATTTTTCATCATTTTTCTTTATCTTTATTTTCTGAAAGATATCTGCACTTTAATTGTTTGCTCATGATCTCAGGGGGAGTAAGAGAAGATTTTAGATGATCTACATTATTTTAAGGGGGAGCATAACTAATTTTTGCATTATACTTAACTGACAAAATTTTTGTGATGCATGATTTTAGGGGGAGCTTATAAATCAAAAGGAGTAAGACAATGATTTCTGATTGCTTAAGATCAGAACTCGTTCTTTAATCGTTTTACTGTTTTATGTACTTTTATTGTTCGAATAAATTTTGTGAATAAATTTTTTGACTAGACTTTGAGACTTGTGCAGGATGAGAGAAGCTGACACGATCATATCTAAATGACTACAGCTTGACTTTCTGAGATTTAAGATTGCTCGAAAAGGTAAATTTCTTATCTTAATCTCAAATGTATCTGAAAGAAGGACAACTTTCAGGTATAGAAAACATGTTCTTAAATGTTCAAACCACTTCCTGATTTTTAAACAGATTTTATAATTTGGAAGTGTGATTTTAAATGTTTTTCATTTTATTTTTTTGTGATTAATTGATAAACAAACCGTGTGTATCCAAAGATAAATACTTGCGTATTGTCTTTTCTATATACTTTCAAGTATTCACACACACCGGTTTGACTTTGTTCAACATGTTCTTACCATGTCTCTAAATCGAAACAAATTTTTTTTCTTTTCGATGGTAAGACACCCCGCTTGTACTTTAAAGAATTTTGAGCGATATTTCATTTCGAAACGTTATTTCAAGAATGTCTATATTTTCGTTTCGTATAGACAATATCCATTTTTCTTGACCTTAAGCTTTGATTGTTATGTCATTCATTTCTGATCATTTTCATACAATGTCAAATTTTCAAACAAGTCTTTTGCATTCATTTTCATTCATTCAATATACTTGTTTGAAAATACTTCAATGTTTAAAAAATGCTCAAATCTTCATGATTATATCATCTGAGCATTCATTTATCTGACATTTGTATTTGAGATTTAACTGCTATAGTTAAACCATTTGAGCAACACATGCTTTCTAGGAACTATGGGTTCTTTGTGCTAGGAATTATCTGAACTTCTATGGAATCACGTTAACCAGTGATTTCTACCCAAGAAGTTAATCCATAGAGATTGAGTGTGAGGAGTCAAAAAAGAAATGAGTGTGGGTTGTGCGATGAGGTAAAATGGAAAAGAGAGTTTGGTTAGTAGTGCGCTTAATGATTAAAAGAAAGAGGGTGTGAGATCAGAGTAAAAGAATATCAAACTCTGCACCAACTACTTTCTGAGCCGGGCAGCCACATTACTAATGTTTCACATTTCTTCGTGAACGTTATTGAAACAGGCAACAAGCCCATGCCAACTTTTGACTAAACCCCACAAGCTACTCATTTTCTTCTCAAAAAGAAAATGTTTCATATTTTTCTGGGGACGCAACATATAATCTATCTGGTTTTCATTTGGAAAATCTGGATATTGAAAAAGAAGGAAGTCTGCCCCACCTTCGCACTTCAATCATGCACATTGAGTCTGTGTTTATCTACTGTTGTCTCAGTGGTTTACACAACTTTGAGTCTTATTGAAAAGCAATTATTTGTGCTTAATTCTTTCAACACATGCACGAGCACACAAAGAATTTGTTTCTTTGTCATAACATTCATAGAAATTGCCTTTGTGGTATTTCGATGATTGGATGGAAGCCCTGGGGGAGTGAACATCACAAAAGCTCCTTTATATTGTGTATTCATTACACACAGTGACTTTGTGTTACTGACAGGCATTATTAACTGATTCATTTGTTGATTCAGGAGTTACATGTTTTTATTTTGTCTGGATTTGTAAAGATCTACATGAATACTTGGTTATGGCTCACAGAATCAGAGGCTCAGTTTGACATATCAGATTGGTTAAAGACATTTCTTGGAGAAAAGTTTTGATGATATAGATGCTCAAATCATCAAAAAGGGGGAGATGATATGAAGAAATGTTAAAGTTTTGAAGTTTGGAAGAGATGATATCAAGATCTGATAAATTTTTGTGAAGTTGATTTTTCTGAAATATTCAAGTCAGAAAGTTCAAAGGAAAGATTTGAAGACAATCAAAGAATTTCTGAAGTCTTGAGGAAATTTTCTTTGAAGATTATTTGTTGAAAGCAATTCGAGCTGACTCCGAAGATAATTTCTTTCCAATGTCTGAAAGCATTTCGTGAGAGTTTTTGGGGAGATTTTTCATCTTTTTGAAGATACTTTTGGAAAGAAGATTGTTAAAGAAAAAGGGGAGATTGTTCAAACACGGATTAAAGTGAAGACTTAATTGCTAGATCTTTCTACAATGATCTTGAATCCAAAGGGGGAGATTGTTAGCGTATAAATCTGTTGGATACAAGATCAAGCATTCTGAAGGTCAAAGTTGAGAAAGTCAAAGCTGCAAAAGTCAAAATCTCATTAAAAGTCAAAGTCTATTTGTAATAAGTCAAACTTAGTTTTATTTGTTTAGTTGTATTTTAGTTTCCTTAGTATTAGGTGGTATTATAAATACTTTTTCTCTTTGTATTTTGTAGTGGTACGTGACATTAGTTGATATATCAGATTTAAGAAAAACAGATTATAGAGAGAGAGAAAGAGTTCTAGAGAGAGAAGGAGTTCTAGAGAGAGAAAGTGTAAAGAATTGAATTGAAAGAAATCAAACAGGTAATTATTGAATTGAATCTTGTTTGTTTGATTGATTTGTATTAGAAACTAGATTCTGGAACACACAACCCTCACAGGTGTCGCACTACAATGGTTGATCAACTTGCGACCCAAATCCATCGGCAGTTTTGCGGAGTTAGTCAACCAATTCTTTCAGCAGTTCGCTAGCAGTCATAAGATGGAGAAGCAGACCAATGATCTCTATTATATCACTCCGAAGACAGGCGAATCAGTTCGAAACTATTTCAATCGCTTTAATTCTGAAATGACCAGTGTACGAAATTGCGATGTTCGAACCACAATCGAGGCTTACAAACGAGGTATCGACGATAGTTTCGAACTCTACATGGACTTGACAAAGTATCCGCCGGAAAACTTTGATAACGTATAAGCTCGAACGCTAGCTTACATGCGGGTCGAGGATGACGCGGCTTTTCGTTGCAAGCACTCTAGCGACAAACGAGCATTGAGCGTTAAGAAGCCAGAATTCAAGACGAGATTGACCGCTCGTGTCGAGACATCTAAACAAGAAGTGGTCGAAGCTCTCAAGAGCGTCCAAACCAATGTTAAATGGCCTCCAAAGAGCGAGAAAGACGATGCTAAGAAAGACAAATCCAAATGGTGTGACTTTCATAACGATCATGGCCATTTGACAGACGATTGTATCGCTTTAAGACGATAATTAGCTTGGCTCGTGCAAAAAGGCCATTTGCAAGATTTACTGGGCACAAATGCACGACCAGCTTCGCCTGAGCATGAAAAGGTCGTTAATTGTGTAACCAGAGGTTCTGACGTCTGCAGATTAACTTACTCGGCAGCAAAATGACATGCTAGCCGAGGACACGAAGCTGAGTAACCAGAGGTTCCACGGACGTCACGACCTAAACATGAGATGGAATTAGAAGCCATACCTATCACTTTCGATCAGGAAGATCTCGGTGATCAATGGTAGAAACATCATGATGGTTTGATCATACAACTCACAATCGGTAATTGCTCAACGAAGAGAATCTTGGTCGATAGAGGAAGTTATGCTAATATCATCTTCCTTGACACAATCAAAGCTTTGGGGATCGACAAGTCTGAGATCATACGACGTTCGAATATCCTTGTAGGATTCAATAGCGACATGGCCAATACCATCGGGGAAATTATCCTCCCAGTATTCGCCAAAGGGGTCAATAAGCAGAAAAAATTCAACATCATCAATTGCTCGTCAGCATATAATGTTATCCTAGGACGACCTTGGATACACGACATGAAAGTTGTACCTTCGACGTACCATCAGACAATCAAATTTACAACAACTTGGGGCGTCCAAGAAGTCAAGAGTGAGCAGAAAATTGCTCGTGAATGTTACAAAATCTCCATGAAGCCTAGAAAACAGAGCATCTAGCAATTACAGACTCAGGCCGATCCTGAAACTGCCGATGACTATCAACTAGAAGAAGTTGTCCTGGATCAGGAGAAACTTGACAGAATATCTACATCAGTACGTCCCTTGACCCTACTTTAAAGGGATCACTAATCTCTTTTTTGCAGGAATATACCGATTGTTTTGCCTGGACGCTCGAAGACATGGTCGACATCGACCCCGAGGTCATCACTCATAGACTCAATGTTGATCCTTTGTTTAAACCTATTAAACAGAAGCATCGCAAGTTCGCTCCAGAACACAACAAAGTAATCAACGACGAAGTTGATAATTTGCTTAAGATAGAAAAAATCAGAGAAGTCAAATATCCCAACTGGCTGGCCAACGTCGTGGTCGTACAAAAGAAAAATGGGAAGTGTAAAGTATGCATCGACTTTACAGATCTCAACAAGGCCTGTCCGAAAGACCCATTCCCATTGCCACACATCGACGCCATGGTCGACGCGACTGCCGGTCATGAGTTGCTCACATTCATGGACGCGTACTCAGGATATAATCAATTCCTGATGCACCAAGACGACCAAGAAAAGACAACATTGACGACAGACAAAGGGATCTACTGTTAAAAGGTCATGCCCTTCGGTCTTAAGAACGCAGGATCAACATTCCAACGGTTAGTCAACAAGATGTTCAAAGAACATCTCAGAGACACAATGGAAGTATACATCGACGACATATTGGTCAAATCAAAACAGGCGATCAATCATATCGATCACTTGAGACAATCGTTCGATATCCTCAGGCAGTATCACATGAAGCTTAATCCGACAAACTGCTCCTTTGGAGTAAGTGAAGGAAGATTCTTGGGGTATATGGTCACCCGTCGAGGGATCGAGGCCAATCCTGACCAAATAAAAGCTATCTTGGATATCAAATCCCCTCGCAACATTAAAAAAGTCCAACAATTTACTAGATGAATTGCGGCACTAAACAGGTTTATCTCTCGATCCTCAGATAAATGTTGCTTATTCTATAATGTCTTGAGAAAAACAGGGGCTTCGAATGGACGGACGACCACCAAAACGCGCTCCAAGAGCTTAAAAGATATATGGCGTCCCCACCCTTGCTGTCGAAACCTGAGGTCCATGAGGTCCTCCAACTATATCTGGCAGTTAGCTCGAACGTTGTAAGTGCCGTCTTGGTCCGAGAAGATAATAAACAACAACGACCCATCTATTACGTAAGTAAATCACTTATCGACGCAGAAACCAGGTAGTCTTCTATGGAAAAACTTCTGTTAGCCTTGATCACTGCGGCGAAAAAGTTATGTCACTATTTTGAATCGCATCCCATTACCATTGTGACTAACTTCCCTCTTAAGTTTATCTTAAGAAAACCATAGGTGACAGGTTGGCTGACAAAATGGAGTATCTACCTTAGTAGTTACGACATAGAATATAAACCAAGGGTCATGATCAAATCACAAGCATTGGCCGACTTCGTCGCAGATTCAGTCCAAAGTTAGAAGTACCGACGGAACTTGTGGAAACTCTCGACGACCCAATATGTACTTTACATGTCGAAGGATCGTCCAACGCCCGGGGGGCAGGACTTGGCGGCGTCCTCAAGTCGCCACAGGGGGGGTAAGATGGTGTACTCTATACGATGTGATTTCAAAGCTACTAACAATGAGGCTGAATATGAAGCCTTAATCGCACGAATGAATATGGCTCACAACCTGGGGGCAACAAAACTTCATGTCAAAAGCGATTCACTCTTAGTCTTGAATCAAATGAATGGAGACTTTGCCGCTAAAGATTCCAGAATGACGGCCTATCTCATGATAGCTAAAGTCAAATCCGAAGAATTCAAAGAATTTTCTATTTCTCAGATCCCAAGAGATCAAAATACCCAGGCTGACGCACTAGCTAACCTCGGGTCGGCACTTGGACATCATCCACTCGATGTTATCCCAATAGTTCATTTGGCGACATCATCCATCGACAATGAAAACAATGTGCAGATGATCGAAGAGGATGACAACTGGTCGAGCGATATCAAGAAATTTCTAATAAGCGACCAACTTCCTGAAGACAAAATGGAAGCCCAAAAAATTTGAGTTAAGGCATCCAAATATACTATGATTAGAGGAAAACTCTATAGACGATCATCGACATGACTAAACCTACGATGTATTACCAGTAATAATCAAACCCAAAGCATTTTGCAAGAAATGCACAACGGAGAATGTGGCAATCACTCAGGAGGTCGTAGCTTGGCAAATCGTATCTTCTGACAAGGGTATTATTGTCCAACTTTGCGACAAGACGCATCAAGGTACGTCCAAAGTTGCGACGCATGTCAACGACATTCAGGTATGTCTCACAAACCTTCTGAACCCTTGCACTCGACTTTAACTCCATGGCCCTTCATGCGATGGGGAATGGATATTGTAAGGCAAGTTACCCCCAACCCCCGGGCAAAAGGTATATCTTCTAGTCCTTATAGATTATTTCTCAAAATGGATATAAGCGGCTGCTTTATCCCAAGTTTAGGACAAAGAAGTCATTTCCTTTATCCAGACTAACATCATCTACAGGTTTAGGATTCCATCCGAAATCATATGTGATAACGGGTCACAACTCATAAGCGACAGAACCCAACAGTTCTGTGAAGATCGTAACATCAAACTTTCGACTTCAACACCCGATATCCCCAGTCTAACGGACTCGCAGAGTCAAGTAACAAAACGATCGCCAACTCGATCAAGAAAAGGCTCAATGCAGCAAAAGGCAAATGGGTCGAAAAACTTCCGACAGTTCTTTGGGCCAATTGTATGACACCTCGTACATCTACAGGACAAACTCCTTTCTCTCTTGTCTATGGTTGCAAAGCAGTCTTGCCTGTCGAGACTCAAATTCCAACCTCACGACATTCAACGATCGATCACAACTTAGTCGACCTAAGTTATGACCTCGATGTGCTAGAAGAATTACGAGAGTCAGCATTAATCAAAATGGCTTCACAAATACAATTGGTCGAACGACTCTTCAATAAGAATGTCAAAGCCAAAATATTTCGAACAGGTGATTATGTCTTATGTGTAACACCCCAAAATCATTGGCCGAAGAGAAGCGAAAGAAAACACCAACAGTGCCCCGCGCGGCTCTCCACGCGAGTTGAGTCGCGCCACAAACCGCGCGAGGCTTTGTCTCCTCGCAACTCCAGTGGTCCGCGTGGCTCTCCGCGCGGGTAGAACCGCGCCGCCATCCGCACGCGACCATTGTGTCTTATTAAAAAGAAGTGATCCGACCTCTACCCCCATTTCTCACATAAACCCTAAATCCCTCCCCCTTTTCTCTCCCAAATCGACCCCATACTCCTCAAACAAACCCTAACCTATTTTGGAGCATTTTTCTTTTAAAACCATGTGGTTCTCCTTCATTTAGAAAGTTGGGAACAAGAACCATAAAACCTTCATCTTCATCTTCCTCACCAAGTTCTTGGGGTTTCATCTAACCATCTCCATCATTTGAAGATTGGGGAGTTTGTGGTTTATTTTGGTAACCTAGAGGTGTGTTGGTGGTGGATTCAAGCTATTTGGTTAAGGTAAGTTTCTAATTCTTCATTTATGCAAATTAGGGTATTTTGGGTATGGATGAGATCTTCATGTAAAATGTTGGGGAACGATTTTATACGGCTGAATATCTATGTTTATGGTTAGGATCTTGTGGATCTAGGTTTTTGGAGGTTTTGGCTTTGAGGATTCAAATCTCTTCAAGGAATCTCTAAGTGGGAAAAATCTAGATTTAGCCTAAATCTAGCAAGGTGAGTTCAAGTTGCTTTGTGAAAACTATGTACATGCCAAAATGTGTATTTTGAAGTAAAAATATGTTTTACTTGGTAAATTGCAATGTGTTGAGTATTTGGATAAGTTTTCATATTTGATAAACTTGGGTTGTTTTAGTCTCATAAAATGCCCATATTTGGGATTTGGATACCTTGATAAGTAATAGCATGACTTATGCATTTTTGGCGATTTTGTCCAATCAAGTCTATTTTATGATTTATGCATTTTTGGTGATTTTGTACACATGAAGTCTAATCTACGATTTATGCATTTTTGGTGTATTTGATTTCATAAATCATTTGGAAAATGTTTGTCTTCGTGTTATGAGGCATTTGGAAAACCTTTTGTCCCAATCCTTGACGAGTTTTGGGTTAATCACATCTTTGAGGTATGTGTCTGCATAAACGTCGTTTGAATGCGTTTTTCTATTTGGGGACCGATGTTTGTTGGTCAAATGGGTTGTGAGCATTTTAGCTCGGTTTTGACTTAAAAGAGTCCCGTGGACATTTGTCCAGTTTTAATGGCTCTATGTAGAACCCATGTACGATTTACATCTTGATGCATCTCATTGCATATTTATGATAATTACATGCTCGAGTGCGTTGTTCATTCATGTGTAGTCATGAAATATTAGACTGTGTTGCATTGGATCCATAGGCACGTAAGTCAGTCTCTAATTGATCAACTGGGTGTTGTCATGTGACTCTGGGGCCATGTTTTATAACCTTAAATTTTCAAGTGTATACTAGGAGGGCTAAGTCCGGTTGTGCTATCATGAGTGATGGGCATTTGGGGCCTCCGCCATGTCGGGGCAATGTCATGGTTGTAACCCCCGACTGTGCCGAGCCTTTGGCGGTATTCATGGTAATATTCGCTAAGGTTAGCTGTCTCTTTTGGTGTATCTTGAAGGGAGTCGTAGGGGCACTTGGGCTTGCGTGTCGTAAAGTGTCATACGATTAACATTGTATGAGTGGCATACTTTTGTGTTCCTCCACTCTCAACGGATACAGGTCTCCCCCGTCGTCGGCCAGCAGTATTTTGGATATTTTATTGTCCATGCTTTAACATTTGGATTTCATTCCATTTTATGGTCGCGTGAGTATTGAATTTTAGTTCCATGTTTTCGATGGCATATTATATTTATATGGATTGTTTTTCCATTATTTACGAGTTGAGTATTATGCCCCACCCGTGTTTTGGGTGTTTTGGGATATAAAGTTTCATCAACGTTTCTATAATTGAGAGTCCGTTTTCTATTCACGTTTGAGTGAGTTTTGGGACACATCATTTTATAAAGAATGTTTTGTATTGGGATGTTCGTCCTTAAAAATGAATGTTATTGGAAAACGAGTCGTTAAACATTTAAATTAAAGCATTTTGAAAGATCATGATTTCAATTGCATTCTTCCCTTTTAATGATATAATTACTCATGTTGAAAACTCTTGAACTCACTAGGCGTTAGCCTAACCCTTTTTATTTGTCGGCATGTGCATCAGGTCCCGACTGGGTATGGTACTAGCGACATTGTGAATAGATGAGAAATAGATTTATGCTTGAGGGTGAGTAGTTTGGTGAAGTCGTCCCCCGTTATCTTGGGTGTAGCAATTTGTATTTGGGTTTAGTAACACTCGACCTTTAATTAGTCTATGTGTAAGACTTTATTTAATTTTGTTGATGGCTAATCTAGAACAGTATTTCAAGAATGGACTTGACGTAAGATATTTTATCTTTCTTTGAGGCGTTATTGAAAATTTTAAAGTAGCTGCTTCTTCCAAATTTGAGGGTGTTACATTACGACGAGTGTTTCGAAGCACACAAGAACCTGGTTCAGGTAAACTATCCACCAAGTGGGAAGGACCGTATCAAATAACTGAGGTTGTCAGAAAAGGAGCCTACCGACTACAAACTCTCGACGGTCGCAACATTCCCCGAAGTTGGAATGCGATACATCTAAAGAGGTATTTCTTCTAAAAACCCATTTCCTCTTTCCTTACGAATATTTTTCTATAAGCCTTACTGACTTAAGCATCAGAGAGTCGTTGGTCTAACCAACGACCCCGCTAAGATTATTTTACTGCAGGATGGGTCGATCATTCGACTGTATTTATGCCTTACGGTTGTCTCACGACTATGTCGTGCGACTTAAAGGAATCTAAGGTCAAAACCTTATCTATACTATGACAATCGCAAGTTCCTTGTGAAATTATCTCTAAAACAGGTCATCAATCGAAGCATTTGCAATTTGCGTTGAGACGAAAGTTCCTTGGTTGCTTATCCAGCAACAAGCCTAACTAATGATCGACCATGCTTACGTCCAAAGTATTTGAAGTATTTCAGTTATACTTCTTATCATTTGTGCTTGTCATGAGTTACTTATATTTTCGTTAATCTCTGTTATTTCACGACTGCTTTCTCATATCTGATGTGGGTTGCTTAATTTATCATTAATCTTTAGTTTTCAATTGCTTTTTCTTGTCTGTCAGCCTGACTGAGGGTGTCTTCAAGATGGATGGAGTACTCCTACTTCTTGGCCTCCGCCGCTTTATCCTTAGCCTCTGTCTCCAGAGCCCTAGCAAGCGCCTCCTGCTCCTTGGCCAAGGCTTTCGGGACGATGCTTCGGATGTGGTCCATACGAGTATTTAGGACCATTCTTTCTTCTAAAGCCTGCACAAATTATACTATCAATAATCGAACAAACGACAAAAGATTCAAAAAGAACTCGAAAAGTTCTTACCATGAAAGAAATCCCTAAGGCATGGGCATCCAGATCATCGACTGACATGTCCTTGTATCGGTCGGAAAAAGTTGGCAGGAGGAACTTCCCCAGATGAGGAAACGGAGTCCTCCTTCCCAGCTGACCAGACGACATGAAGTCAACCGGGAGGGTAAAACTCATGTCAATAGGAGTCGGGACCTCCTTGGCCTGTGGTCCCTTCCCCTTGTCCTGAGACAAGGAAGACTAGACTGCCCCGTTGCTCCGATTGGAGGGGCCTGCGAAATCGGATCCGCATCTATAGCCGAAGACGCCTTCGTCTTCTCCGCAACAGTGGCCTCAAGACCACTATCCTTTGAAGACGGTTCCCTCGGGACCACCTTCGTCTTCTTGACCCCCGACCCAGATGTCGAGGGAGCCTTTCTTTTTATCTCTCGCCCTTTGCGGGCGAGCTGCGCAAGGGCCTCTCTCTTCGAGAGACCGCTCGACGGTTTCACCGGGGTCGATCCTCCTGAAGAAGTGTAACATATTTCAAGTAAGTGACGTCCTACACAAAGACTAAATCTTACTAAAATTGCATGATCTAAAAAGGAAACGTCATACAACTAACCCTAAAAAGATCGTACGACCAGTGGTGACGTCCAGATGATCGATCGTTAAGTTGTACTTTATTTTCTCGTCAATCACCCTCATTAATATGCTAAAATGATAAAACCGAACTACATTAATCCGTTTTTAGATTTTTATAGGTTCGGAACAATTTACAGCGAAATAGAACAAAAAGACGATTTTTCTGACAGATTTGCGCGACCACGGAATTTCGAGCATATCTCACTCATCCGAGCTCAGATTTGAGTGATTCAAGATGATATGGAAACCGAACACATAGACCTACAACTTTGAAGTTCTGAGTTTTTGCAAATTCGGAGTGAATCTAGGCTGAAACTGGTGTTGAAGTGAAAAACGTGCTGCTGGACAACAAAGAAAAACTGAAAGTACAAGTCACCTAAGCTTTGGCCATGGTACAAGTTACTTCAGCAGATGGCTCATTTATTTTGGGTTTAAGAAAAAGAGATTTTAAATTGATAATGGGCCTTGGTTGGCTGAACGATTTAAAAGAAAAAAGAAAAAAGATCCAAAAACAAAAGGGTTATCTTAATTTGGCCCATGAGTGGGTTTTAAAAAATGAAATAATTCAAGGGTTTGGTCCTTTTGATTGGTGGTGGATGGGTTATAAAAGAGAAGGCTGGAGATAAGAATTTGAGGGACACGATTGAAATTCTTTTTTTGAGGCTTTTCTGAAGCACGCACGCAGTAGGGGACACACAGTTGAGAGTTTTTGTTGGAGGCTTTGATTGAGACGCAAAAAGTTTGGGGTTGTGATTTTGCTTTTAGCCAACACTACAGGAGGTTTGATTTTTGTGATTGATTATCGTATTCTTATTGGAAGTTAGATACATACTACAAATTGAAGTTTCTTTGAATATTTGTGAGATAACATTGATTGTTGGTATTTAAATTGTTTCAATCGTTATTGGCGTTGAATATTGGTTGGTTTAACAAAGTTTCTTGCTTTATTAGTTTTTGCTTTTGTATCTTGTTGCCGGAATAATGAACAAACAACGAGAGAAAATCCAATTTTCCGGAATAATTATGCAAGGCTAATTTGTTTCAAGGTTGACCCGACGTGAAAACCCATATGTGATTCGATTTTGGTTTGTCTTCATTACTTATCTATCAGTTTTAATTTGCATAAAAAGTGTAGGCATGTCGT
The DNA here is from genome assembly GCA_954870635.1 of Arctium minus. Taxonomy (NCBI): domain Eukaryota; kingdom Viridiplantae; phylum Streptophyta; class Magnoliopsida; order Asterales; family Asteraceae; genus Arctium; species Arctium minus. The sequence goes on along the minus strand of OX941080.1, from coordinate 128,825,614 downwards.
TTGGGACAGAATGTGACAGATTCTGTCGTGGCTTAACGTTTAATTTGTGATATGTTTACATGTGTTTAAATTAATCGTGTTTTAGTAATTGGTTGGCATAACTTGGATAGTCCATTGGTGTTCCCCGACCGTACCAAACACAATAGTGTAGGTGGGAGGACGGTTGGTTTGGATAGGCATGGATTATACCGGGGGTTGGATCGGTTCTTTAGCATGTTGATTTAGGCAATGCGCTTAAAATTGAATATTGCACGAAAATTAATCGAATCGGTGAAACATTTGGGTTAGTAACGGACGGTTGACCTTGACTTTTTCTCATCGTTAGAACTCGTTTTCTCAATTTCATTCTTTTTAGTTTTTCTTTATTAAAAAAAAGGCTAAAAAGATTTTCTATTTATTTATTTATTGGTTTTAATGCAATTTATTCCTAAAGTTTGATTGAGTAGTGTTAATTGTGATAAGTAGGTTTTGATTTTTAGTGGATTTTGATTTTTAGTCTTAGTCTTTGAGCGTAAATTGGATCAATTGAGTAGCATATCTTTGTGACGTACTTGCATTCGATATAACACGATTTATTAGTTTGACCACTGACTCCCTGAGAAGATCGATACCCGACTTACCCATTTACTGGATTAAGTTAGGTTTATAAATTTAAACCTTGTTGTGCGTTTAACGACGCGTGCATCAAGTTTTTGGCGCCGTTGCCGAGGAGTTGTGCGCTTAAATTAATTGGTTTGTGTTAATTTTATTTGTTTGCATTACCTTTTGAATAGATTGCTACTCGATATCTTCTAATAGTATTTTGCAGATTGTTTGTTTGATCTCTCCCGGATCAGGTAAATCTTCTTGTCTTTATTTTTAATATTTCTTTTAGTGTGTTTTTTAGTGTTAGTCTTCTTAAAAAAAAAACAGTCTTCTTTAGCGTTTTTATTTTTAGTTTAGTCTTTACTTTATTGTCTCTTTTTAGTTTAGTTGTTTATTAGGTTGCCTGTCACGTAGTTCTAAGTTTCGATCTGATTGAGGTCTAACTAGTTCTTTTAAGTTGCATGCACCACACTAGATCTAAGAAAGATTTGCCCGTTTTTGGAGTGCATGAATTAGAAGAAACAGAAAGGCGAGCTAGAAATCAGAGATCCGTAATCAAGAAGCCTAAGACTGAAATTCACAAAAATTTTATGAGTGATACTGAAGAAGAAATGGAAAATCCACCACCACCAAATAACCTTCCTCTGGAAACCTATTTCCAACCCGACACTTACGAGAACCCATCCCCGATATCCTTACCGGGTGATGATGACACTTACTATGAGATTCGTCCTCATCTCATTCAGTCGCTTCCAAACTTCCATGGCCTATCCAAAGAAGAACCGTATAATCACTTATACAAATTCATTGCCATCTGCAATACCAACAATATTCGAGGTCTCTCCCGAGACCACCTTAGGCTCATATTGTTTCCCTTTTCTCTGAAAGGGCGAGCAAAACAGTGGTTTATATCACTCAAGCCAAGGAGCATTTCCACCTGGGATGATATGCAGAAGAAGTTTTTAGCCGAGTACTTCCCCATAAGGAAAACTGCGGAGATACGCCGAGCAACCTCCAATTTTCAGCAACAACCTGGGGAAGAGTTTCACGAGGCATTTGAGCGACTCAAAGAGCTTCTTCGTTCCTGCCCTCACCATGATACCCCAAAATGGATCTTGGTGAAAACATTCTTGGATGGCTTAGACCCGAATCACCGAGGCCTAGTTAATGCCGCAAGTGGAGGGACGATGATGACAAAGACTGATGAGGAGGCATGGCAATTCTTAGAAACATACAGTCGAAGTCTTGGCTCACATAATTATTCACGGGTGACTCATAGGTCGGTGTCCTCAATCTCTAATACTGAGGGGTTGGGAGAGTTAAGAAAGGAGTTCAAGGGTGAGATTAGTGAGTTGTCCAAGAAGATAGATATCCTCTTAGGTGGACGGGCCGGAATTCAAAACGATGTGTATCAAGTCCAAAACTCATGCACTCATTGTGGGGATCCCACACATTCTGCTAGTGATTGCATGAGTTTTCATTCTGAGAATGTGAATCAGGCACAGGGGTTTGGGAATTATAAAGAAGACCCATTTTCCAATACTTACAATAGTGGATGGCGAAAGCATCCCAATTTTTCTTGGAAAAATAATCAAGAGGGTCAATCGTTTCAACCTCGACCCCATAATCAATACCATCACAGTGAGGGTCAGTCGAACTTTCGAACCCAGAATCAATCAAACTCGGGGAATTACCACCATAATAATCAAAGTCAAAATCAAAATTTCAGTGGTAATAATAATAATGACAACAACAAACAGGGGTCGTTGCCAATTGAAAAACAAGTGGAAGATATGATGGCGATGATGAAAAATTACATGCAAATAACGCACACTACCACCCAATCGGTTGTTGCTTTGGAGAAACAAGTTGGCCAGCTGGCCGAACAGTTGAATAAGAGGGATGGGGGTATACTTTCAAGTATGACTAAGCCAAACCCCAAGTCATGAGCACGAAAATGAGATTACCTTGCGAAGTGGCCGCCAATTACACCCCCTTCCCGAAAAGAATGTTGAAAGAGCTCAAACAAGAAAGGGCAAAGAGAAAGAAACTGAGCCTGGTGTAGAGTCCCAAAAAGTCAATCAAACTCCAGTCACATCGAGTACATCAAAGGCCGATGATTCTCAAGTCGGGGGGAGTTCTAGATTACCTAATCAAGAACCCACAGTTCCATTCCCCAGTGCCCTAAATGAATCTGTGGCATTTCCATTTGGAAAAAGAGGGCCGAAGAGTGAAGATATGATGGATATATTTCGCCAGGTAAAAATCAATTTACCATTACTAGATGCCATCAAGAAAATCCCGGCCTATTCCAAATTCCTGAGAGACCTGTGTACCCAAAAGCGCAGACATAAGACTTCGATGCCTAAAAAGATCGAAGTCACTGAGCAGGTCAGTTCCATTCTTTCTAGTTCCCTACCACATAAATGCAAGGACCCTGGAGCACCATCGATCCCTGTCACTATGGGAAATTCTGTTATTAAAAAGGCTTTGCTAGATTTAGGGGCTAGTGTGAATATCCTACCGGGATCGGTGTATGATCAGTTCGAGTTTGGAGAACTAAAAACAACAAGTGTGTTATTACAACTCGCTGATCGATCTGTTAAGACACCGAGGGGAGTGCTCGAGGATGTGATTGTGAAGATTGAGGACTTCTACTACCCTGTGGATTTTTTGGTGCTAGATACCGAGGGCATTTGCAAAGATAAAAGCCCTACGATGATTCTTGGCAGACCATTCTTGGCGACCGCAAATGCCACAATCAATTGTCGATCCGGAGTGATGGACATTACCTTTGGTAATCGGAAATTGCGCATGAATATCTTTACGCCATTGTTGGGAACTGAAGAATAACTCAAGTGATTAATGATGCTGGTTGAGATTTACTACTGCTAGAAGATTTCAAAGTTAATACTGCTGAGTATTACTACTGCTAGTAGAATTAATACTGCTAGTGGTTAGTGCTGCTTAGTAGTTAATGCTGCTGTCAAGACTTAATGCTGCTTATAAGATAATGTGAAGATAATGATGAAGAGATCGTGATTAAAGATAAACAAGGATATTCTGAAGATATTCATGGAAGATATACTGAAGATATTTTATTTATTTGAAATTATCTTTTTGTTCAGTATATGTATAGATTTGACAGAATTGTTCAAAAATAGTTTTTACAGATTTAATTCTAAAGTTTTTTTAGTTCTAGAGAGAATCAACCTCAAGGCATAGTTCCTAATTCTAGAGAAGTAGAATTCGTCTTGAAAGAGCTTGTTCTTCAAGATTGAGGTTGTGTGTGTAATCTTGTGATTTTAATACAAGTTTGCAAAGTGTTTATTATATACTGTTTGTTTACTGTTCCATTGAATATCAAAGTGTTATTCCGCAACTTCTTTGATATTGTTTCTGAGACTTTATTCGTGTTAAGAATTTGATCCTGACAAGTGGTATCAGAGCCTGTTCTCTCAGAAACATCTATTCTTTCATCATAGAAAACTTTGCAGAATCAAACAGTACTCTGGTTTCAAAGGTACCAATGCTCCGACCCAATGAATTCGATAAGTGGAAGATCAGAATCAAGCAGTACATACTCCTCACTGACTATTCTATGTGGGATATCATAGAGAATGGTCCTTCTGAAGCAGGTAAGATTAGTGAAGATGGAAAGAGAACTCCGCCAAAAACTGATGCAGAAAGAAAGGCTAGACAGACAGAGATGAAAGCCTTGAGCACTTTGCTCTTGGCCATTCCAAATGAATATCAACATCAGTTCTGCAACTGCACTGATGCAGAGATGCTCTGGAATGCTCTAGAGAAGAGATTCTCAGGTACCAAAAGTACCAAGAGAAATCAGAAAGCCATTCTGAAGCAACAATATGAGAACTTTATGTCAACCAAGAATGAGTCCATGACTCAAACTTTTGACAGGTTCAACAAGCTTATTGGTGAACTTGCTACAGTGGGAGTACAAATTGATCAAGATGATCTGAACAGAAAGTTTCTAAGGTCCCTGAGTGATGAATGGACCATGTATACTGTGGCTTTCAGACAGAATGATCAACTGGAAGAAAAGGAACTTGATGATCTATATAATGATCTAAGAGTTTTTGAATATGAGGTAGAGGCTAAGAAGAGGCCTTCTGGGTATGTTCACAATGCTGCACTCCTTTCAGCATCAACTGATTCTACTTCCAACTCTGAATCAGTTAGTGCTGCTAATGGAGAAAATCTAGAGAAAGGCAATGAAACTGTATTTGAAGCCTTTCTAGCAAGTCATGGAAACTCCTCTCTCATTAATGATGACTTGGAACAACTCCATCCAGATGATCTTGAAGAGATGGACATTAAATGGTAGATGGCCATGCTCTCTATGAGAGTTAAGAAGTTCATCAAAAGAACTGGAAGGAACAACTTCTCACAAAGAAGAGAAGATGGAGCAGGTTTTGACAAGTCAAAGGTGAAATGCTATAAATGTCATCAGAAGGGACACTTTGCTAGAGAATGCAGAAGTGGAATGCCTCAAAACAATAACCACCAACAATCTCAATCTGGAAGCTTCAATAGTAACAGAAACTCTGCTCAAGCCCTTGTCTCTCAACAAGGCATGGGGTTTGATTGGAGTGATCAAGCTGAAGAGGCCATCCAGAACCAAGCTCTAATGGCAGAGGTGTCTGATCTCCCAACAGAGGTAACTTCCAATCTTTGTTCTCAAAATTGCATTAACACTGTTAAGAGGTATAGGGATCACAATCATAACATGAGTGATAACCTTAAGAGATTGGAAAAGGACATAAAAGATTATGTCAAGATAGTTGAGAGATTTGAAGAGCAGATTAAGGGTTTTCAAGCCAATGAGCTTCAACACTCTTATGACACAAACTACTGGAAGTGGGAGAAGAATGACTTAGAACTTCAACTGACCAGATCCAAAGAGGAGAATGAGAAGATAAAGAGGGAGTTTGAGAAAGCCAAGCTGGATATTGAGAAATTTTCCAATGCTTCTAAAGCAATGGACTCTTTGCTCCAAACTCAAATCCATGACAAACTTAGAAGAGGAATAGGGTACAATACCACACCACCACCCTATAACAACAACTACATCCCTCCTAGTTCAGATTTGTTAGAAACAAAGGATAGGAAGAACCTACCTAAGGGAGCCACTGAGATAGATCCCTTAGATGAAGTAGTTGTTAAGGATAAAACTGAGAAAGAAGTTGTCAAGGATAAAGACAACACTGTGAGTGGTGAGATTCCTATAGAAAACCACTAAGCCTACTAGCCCTCTAAGGGAGAATTCTCCCTTAGAGAATATCCATAGGGAAACCACAGGGGTGTCTCCCAACCCCAAGGAGGTGCTCTCTGAGGAGGAGGTTGAGCATATGGGTACTGAGGCTGCCACTACTTCTGCTAGCACAGAGTAGGACAGTGGTAACATAAATAAGACCTCCCCCATGGCAACTTTGAATGAGCAATCATTCAAAGGTCCCTGGTGCCAAGAAACCAAGGGGGTGGACAGTGCTTCTGCTAGGCAGAAGACTTCCACTACAAAAATATCCAATGATCTTTTAAAAGAAGGTAACACTTCTGGAGAGGGTGAGGACAGATATTCTTACTATGAATTGATGGAAACAATGGGTAACATCAATCTAGATGTTCTCAAACAAGGGAAAGAAATTGAAGAAATGAAATTGGTAATCTTGTCCCAACAAGTGCAGATTACCAAACTCAAGAAATTGGTGATGAAGCTAGTACAGAAAAAGAAGAAGAGACAATTTGTGCTAAGGAGAAGGAAGTCTGAGAATGATGCTCCCAAAAAGGGGGAGATCAACATGAAATATGGTAGTGAGGGGGAGAAATTTGATGTTGAGGGGGAACAGGAAGCAGAAACAGAAAGAGAATCAGTGCAAATAGAAACACAAGAAGCAGCAGTAACAACAGAGCAAGCAGTAGAAACCATTAATACTGCTAGTTCAAGTAAAGCAGCAGAAACAGTGAAAGAAGTATTAACAGATCTTGAGATTGCAGAAACCTTACTTAAAGCCAAGAATGATACTCCCAAGGTCACTTCAAAGACCAAAGGAGTAATCATCAAAGAACAAGGTGAAGTGATCAAGAAAGATAACAGTAAGAAGACAATGAACAAAGACAAAGGAAAAGCAAAGATGGTGGAATCTGATCAACCAGTCAAAAAGCAAAGGTTGGTTGAATCAGATGAAGCCTTAGCCAGGAAGATGCAGGATGACATTGAGAAGGAAGAAAGAGTTCAGGTTGAAAAGGACAGGGAGATGGCAAAGGCTCTAGCTGCTGAACTAAATGAAGCCTATCAACAAAGCCTGGAAACTGAAATTGCACAGAAGAAAGCTGAAATTCTGAAGAAATCAGTGGTAGTAAAAACAGCTGCAAAGAAGAGAAAACCCTCAAAGACATTCCTAGGTACCCAAGAGAGAAACAAGATGATTATATTTCTCAAAGGTGCTGTAGGAGTTAGAAAGGAGATGTTCTCCAAGATGTCTTTTGAGAAGATTAAAGAGCTGTATGATTCAGAGATGTTAAAGCTTCAGGGGAATGAAACTGCAAGGGTGGAGATGGAGAAGAGGATGAAAGAAAGCAATGACTTTCTGATACAAAAGCCCTTTCCAGATGAGCAGGAAACACCATCAAAGAAAGAAGCCACTCTGGGTGAAAGTCTAAGGACTTTAAAGAGAACCAAGATGATGGCAAGGAGAAAGTCAATCAAGAAGCCTAGAATAGATGAAGGAAAGGCTGATAAGGTTGCTGAAGAAGAAGGGGAGCCTGAGTCATCTGAAAAGAAAGAATCTTCTAGTACTGATGATTTAAAGATGTACATGGTAGTGATGGACAAAGTTCCTGAACCAATTTCAGCAGAACCTGTTGGTATAAAGCCTCCTGAAGTTATTCACTGGGATACATTGACATTGGATGGAAAGGAGTACATTAGAATCAAGAGGAAAGATGATAAGTATGAGGTATTCAACACTTGGGTCAAGATTGTCAGAACATGCTCTAGGTCAGATCTTGAAGAAATGTTTGAGATAGGAATGAAGTTGTATGCAGATATACTGAAGGCTTCAGGGATTTCAATTACAAAACTAGTGATGGAGTATCTGTATATGATGTTCAAGCCTGATGAAGTAAAGCATGTGATCAAGAATGTGTTCAAATCAGTCAACAAGTGGACTCTATATGAAACTAGTGGAGTATATGCAGTGACTTTGGATTTAAATCACACTGAATACTTTCTAGTGGATAGAGTATATAACCATAGCAGATTAAAGCTTCATGCCATGTTGAAGAAGAAGCTAGGATGTGTTCCAGATTCAGAAATGGCTAAATATTTGATCCAAAGAACAATTAATCAGAGTTTGGGGTTGGATGCAAACACTGGAATTTAGGCCATGATAGAGTTTTGGGAGCATCTTGAAGAAAATCTGAAGAACTTGACTTCTCTTCCTAAAAGTCAAGTTAGGGGGAGATTGTTGGGAACTGAAGAATAAATCAAGTGATTAATGCTGCTAGTTGAGATTTACTACTGCTAGAAGATTTCAAAGTTAATACTGCTGAGTATTACTACTGCTAGTAGAATTAATACTGCTAGTGGTTAGTGCTGCTTAGTAGTTAATGCTGCTGTCAAGACTTAATGCTGCTTATAAGGTAATGTGAAGATAATGATGAAGAGATCGTGATTAAAGATAAACAAGGATATTCTGAAGATATTCATGGAAGATATACTGAATATATTTTATTTATTTGTAATTATCTTTTTGTTCAGTATATGTATAGATTTGACAGAATTGTTCAAAAATAGTTTTTACAGATTTAATTCTAAAGTTTTTTTAGTTCTAGAGAGAATCAACCTCAAGGCATAGTTCCTAATTCTAGAGAAGTAGAATTCGTCTTGAAAGAACTTGTTCTTCAAGATTGAGGTTGTGTGTGTAATCTTGTGATTTTAATACAAGTTTGCAAAGTGTTTATTATATACTGTTTGTTTACTGTTCCATTGAATATCAAAGTGTTATTCCGCAACTTCTTTGATATTGTTTCTGAGACTTTATTCTTGTTAAGAATTTGATCCTGACAGCCATCCTCCCACCCTCCGACTGAGACCGAGTGTTACTCAATAGATTTTGCAGAAGAATGTACCCAAGAATACACTCCAAACATACTGCAAGAGGATTTGTTCACTCGATATTTTTCTATCTCATCGGAGGATGATCTTGATCTGGTAGATCTACATGAGGTCCAGACATTGCTTGTTGAGCCACTTGTGCCTAATCAACCACCCTGGTCCCATAAGGTTGAACCATTGCCAAATCTAGCACAAGAACCTCCAAAGAGTTCACTTGAAAAACCACCGGTGCTAGAACTTAAATCACTACCAGATCATCTTAAGTATGTCTTCCTAGGAGAAGATGGCACCCTACCAGCCATTATCTCGTCATCACTCACACCTAATCAGGAAGACATGCTTATCTCTGTTCTAAAAGATCACAAGAAGGCAATTGGATGGTCGATAGCCGATTTGAGAGGGATCAGTCCTTCGGTATGCATGCATAGAATCCACACCGAGCCTAATGCCAAACCCTCCCGTGAATTTCAAAGACGACTGAACCCGAACATGAGGGATGTGGTGAAGAAAGAAGTTATCAAATGGTTGGATGCCGAGATCATATATCCCATTTCTGATAGCCATTGGGTGAGCCCGACACAAACGGTGCCCAAGAAATCTGGCATCACCATTATGGAGAGAGGAGGGGAAAACATTCCTACTCGCCCCGTCACTGGATGGCGAGTCTGCATCGACTACAGAAAGTTGAATGCAGTCACATTGAAAGATCATTTACCCTTACCTTTCATCGACCAAATACTGGAGAAGCTGGCAGGCCAGATATTCTACTGCTTCTTGGATGGTTATTCAGGATACAATCAAGTGGCCATACACCCTGATGAACAAGAGAAGACGACATTTACATGTCCTTACGGCACTTTCGCTTTCCGTCGAATGCCATTTGGATTATGTAATGCGCCTGCGACATTCCAAAGGTGTATGATGTCAGTCTTCAGTGACATGTTGGGAGAGTCATTGCAGGTCTTTATGGATGACTTCTCAGTATTTGGCGAGACGTTTGAAAGTTTTCTCCGTAGTCTTGAGAGAGTGCTGAAGCGTTGTGAGGAGACTAACTTAGTGCTAAGATGGGAGAAGAGCCATTTCATGGTTCGAGAAGGAATTGTGCTTGATCACATGATTTCTACGACAAAAAACTAACCTGTCATCTCGGCTTTTGGAGTTTCTACGACGGGTTCCTCCTTTTCCCTCTCCTCCTTCTCCTCTACGGAAGAAGCGACAGACGTCTCGATGTACTGTACGTCGTCGTCCCCCTCGTCCCAGATTATGATCGTGAAATTTTGGCCACGCTACACTCGGCGCAACAGTGCCCACGACAGTGACACATGGTACTGTAGCCAATGTTCAAAAAAGGTCGTCACAATAATCGCCATGGCGCGCTGTGGATCAAGGCTTGTGTCTCACACCACGTTATGCCTGAGGCACGCCATGGTGTAATACGCGGTTTTTGTAACACGATATTTGATTTAACTTATATTTTTAATGTCTTATTTGTTCGTTTTTAATATTAACTTAATATAAATTGTTTAGTATCATTCATTCATTGAGTAATAATAGTATGAAAACATATGTGTATGTATATAATATTATATATGATATAGGGATTTGCAGTCATAAGTCATGCCTTGAAAAACGTCAAGACCTCACTGTTGCTTTCAAGGCTTGAGGCTTGGCCTTGCCGCCAAACCACACCTCACGCTATTTAGAACCTTGACTGTAGCATGTCATAATCGCACCAAATGGGGCGATAGTGCCCGCGACAGTGACATCTGGCACTATATCATGTCATAATAGCACCAAAGAGTAAAGCCACAATACATTTAGGGCTACGGTGCCCGCAACAGTGACATTTGGCACTATATCATGTCATTGTCACGATAGGGATCCAGACTTGCATAAACCCCGATTTTCAGTCTTTGTGTTTGTAGGGTTTTTAAAGCAATTTGTAACCGTTATACGCAGCGGAAATTAAAATAATTTTGGTTACAACATAGAAAACTTTTCTAAACAATTAAAACCCAAACGGATCCAATGATGTATTTAATCAAAACTTAAAACCACACCATAGGGTGTTTAGATATGTACCTTTTCAGATCTGTTGTGGTTGAACTAGCTGAGCACTTAGAAACCAATCGAGGTTTCCTCTAGCGGTATCCACACACGAACACGCGAAATTCCACCGGGTGCTAGCCCAATAACCCTAGATCTATATGTGTTTTACAGAAAAGAAAAGGGTTTCTTTTTTGTATTTTTCTGTAAGGTTATTCTAACTCAATTGTCTTTCAAATGGTTTAGCCTAACCCCTTATTTATATCAGAAGAATTATAGTTACACTATAATTCAATTAAAGATTAAATAAGGTTTAATAATTATCTGTAATATTTAAATTCAAATATATATATATATATATATATATATAATTATCCTTTTAAACTTTAAAATATAATTATATAAGTATATATAATTATCCTTTTAAACTTTAAAATATAATAATATAATTACAGATAATTCCCCGTAATTAACATAATTACGTTTTCACCCTGTAACTATCATAATTACAGTTTAACACATATTTTCATTAAATCCGGGTTTCTACAAATGGAAACAAACGCATTCTTTGTGTGCGACCCTATAGGTTTACATACTCCTCAGCAGTATCTTTGTGTGACACGTGTCGTGGGCATATAATAACTTACATTCTCCCACTTGCACACGATACACAGTAACACAGACGATGGTAAGCGTCTAGCAACACGTCACCGCCCCCAAGGCTATGTAAATGTGCTTTTACCTTCGAGCAATTTGATTGATATAATCAATCATATAGTAGAATCATTCATTATCCTTTTACTTCACGATATTTTATTTTGAACTTAAGGCATAGATCTATCTCATCATTTATAGTTCAAAGATTGTGTTTCTCGATCCCAACATATTTGATTATACAAGTGTCATTAGTTCAACTAATCCACTTGTTCATGCATGTAAACCATAATATGTAATCGAGGGGCCCAGAAATATCTCTCTCATCTTGAGAGGAACAAATCCCATATTGCATGTACACGACTAACTACACAATTCATGTTATACATAATATAACCCTTATGATTACCTGGTTAAGGGTAACGTTAGACTATATCAAAGCATAACACTCCTTGTGCATTAGATCCCAATGCACATCTAAGGTCTGAGGATAAATAGTGTTGTACTATTTCAAGACTCACCTTATGACGCCAATCTATGAGGTGATCTTGACCGTGGGTCTTGTCCAACGCCTTGTACTCCGACAAGCGCATGTGACTCTGGTTGCACCTAGTGCACTTCCAACTTGGACTATGACCAGACTTCACAATAATCTTGATTTATTACTAGTCCCCTAGTAATAAGTGATCAAGGACAGTTCTAAATAATATGATCATCATATTTATTTAAGGATACTTAAACATGCTAAAACGAACACATAGATGTTTTAATTAAATACTCATATCCAATATGCTATAAATTGTAAAACATAACTGTTTTAATGTTTACAAAGTAAAAGATTACTAAAATCTTTACAAATCAGACTAAATTATTACAAAACCTCAAGCCTATTGAGCTAATGTGAGCATCATGCTTGCTTTGACTCAAAGGCTTGGTTAGAGGATCTGCTGGATTATCTTCTGATCGAACTTTACATATCTTTATGTCACCTCTTTCAATAATCTCTCGAATTAGATGATATCTTCTCATGATATGCTTGGAGCGCTGATGTGACCTTGGTTCCTTTGCTTGAGCAATGGCACCCTCATTGTCGCAATAGATCTCGACAGGGTCACATATGCTAGGGACTACTCCCAGATCTGTGATGAATTTCTTGATCCAAACAGCTTCCTTTGCGGCGTCCGACGCTGCAATATACTCCGATTCTGTAGTTGAATCCGCTATTGTGCTTTGTTTGTAGCTCTTCCAGCTCACAGCACCCCCGTTTAACACAAACACGTATCCCGACTGTGATTTATAGTCATCTCGGTCGGTTTGGAAACTAGCATCTATGTATCCTTGAATACATAGATCTCTTTCTTGACCGCCGTACAGTAAGAACATTTCTTTAGTTCTTCTCAAATACTTTAGAATATTCTTTACTGCTACCCAGTGAGCATCACCTGGGTTTGACTGATATCTGCTCGTCATGCTTAGGGAATACGAGACATCTGGTCTAGTACATAACATGGCATACATAATTGAACCGATAGCCGAAGCATAGGGAACACCCTTCATGCGGTTTATGTCCTCTTTAGATATAGGACTCTGAGTTTTGCTCAGATGTACACCATGTACCATTGGCAAGTTTCCTCTCTTAGAACCCTCCATCTTGAAGCGTCTTAAGATCTTGTCAATATATGTACTTTGGCTTAATCCAATTAAGCGTTTCGATCTATCACGATAGATCTTTATACCAAGGATATAAGTTGCTTCTCCTAGATCCTTCATTGCGAAACACTTCCCTAACCAGGTTTTTACACCTTTAAGGGTAGGGATGTCATTTCCGATGATCAATATATCATCGACATATAGGATCAGGAATACTATTATGCTCCTACTGACTTTCTTGTATACACAAGGTTCATCTTCGTTCTTTAAGAAACCAAATTCTTTAATCTTTTCATCAAAACGAAGATTCCAACTGCGAGATGCTTGCTTCAGTCCATAAATGGACTTTTGCAATTTACATACCTTTTGAGGAAAATTTGGATGTTTAAAACCTTCTGGTTGTACCATGTACACGTCCTCGCTTAAAGTTCCGTTAAGGAACGCGGTTTTAACATCCATTTGCCATATTTCATAATCATGAAATGCAGCTATGGAAAGAAGTATCCTGATGGATTTAATCATGGCTACTGGAGAAAAAGTTTCATCATAATCTACTCCATAAGTCTGAGTGAAACCTTTAACTACCAACCTAGATTTATAAGTATGTACAATCCCATCCATGTCAGTTTTCTTTTTGAATACCCACTTGCACCCTACGACTTTGCAGCCGGTAGGTGCATCTACCAAGTTCCAAACTTGGTTGTCTGACATGGATTGTATTTCAGCCTTCATGGCATCTTTCCATTTATCGGATTCTAAACCTGATATGGATTACTGGTAGGTTACGGGTTCATCATGAACCGTATCGTCATTGCCAATGAGATAACCACATCTCTCAGGCTCTTGACGACTCCTACTCGATCTTTGGATTGTTTGTATCTCGTCTTTACCTTCAACAACTTGTTGAGGCTCAACATCATGTTGATTGTCAGTATCAACCATTATTTCATCTTGTGGTTCTTGAATTTCTTCAAGATCTACTGTATCCCTCGTTGTGGTTCTCGATAGAAAATCATTTTCTAGGAACTCACCGCGGCGCGCAACAAAAACTTTGTTCTCGCTGGGTTTGTAGAAGTAATATCCAACTGTTTCTTTTGGATATCCTACAAAGATGCATTTTTCAGACCTTGAATCAAGCTTCCCAGAAGCTTCTCGCTTAACATAAGCTTCACAGCCCCATATTCTCATATATGACAGTTTGGGATCTTCCTAGTCCATAGTTCGAAAGGGGTTTTATCCGTCTTTTTGGTTGGCGCACTATTTAGTATTCAGGCAGCTGTTTCTAGGGCATAACCCCAGAAACTTTTAGGCAGATTGGTACGACTCATCATAGAGCGAACCATGTCCAACAAGGTTCTATTCCTTCTTTCGGATACACCGTTATGTTGCGGTGTTCCGGGAGGAGTTAATTGGGATACTATCCCGTTATCTCTTAGATGGTCAATAAACTCTTGGCTTAGATATTCCCGACCCCGGTCCGATCGAAGTGTCATTATCTTTTTGCCAAGTTGATTCTCTACTTCATTCTGAAACTCTTTAAAAAACTCAAAGCTTTCAGATTTGTTTTTCATCAGGTAAACATACCCGTATCTACTAAATTCATCAGTAAAAGTAATGAAGTAGCGATGACCATTTCTTGTGGTTGAACTAAAGGGTCCACACACATCAGTATATATAATCCCTAATAGTTCTGTTGCCCTTTCGGGTTTGCCTTTAAAAGGCGCTTTTGTCATCTTTCCCATTAAACAAGATTCACATACATCATATGAATCATCACATGATTCCAACACTCCGTCCGCCTGGAGTTTGGCTATGCGTTTCTTGTTTATGTGTCCAAGACGACAATGCCACAAATAGGTCTGGTTTAAGCCTCGCTTAATTCGTTTATTGTTTACATTATATATTGATTCATAATTACAACTATTTTGCATATCAATTTCATAAATACCATTGTGTGGTTTGGCCACAAAATACAAAACATTGTTAAGATAAGCTGAAATTGAATCATTACTGAAAGTAAACATAAATCCAGTTTGTTGCAACCGAGAAAAAGAAACGATATTCCTAGTAATGCTAGGTACATATAAACACTTGCTAAGTGCTAAAATAAGACCATTTGGCAGCTTCATGTCATAAGTTCCCTGAGCAATAACAGCTACCTTAGCTCCATTCCCCATTCGAAGCTCCATCTGGCATGGTTTCATTTTCTCTTCACTTCTTAGTCCCTGAAAAGTAGTACAAATGTGAGTACCACACCCAGTATCCAATACCCAGGAGTCAGAGTCAGAAGTGAATAAATCAATGGTAAACATACCTGAAGGTTCGGCTTCATTAGCCTTCTTCTTTCTCATTTCTGCCAATAGGGCAGGACAATTTCTCTTCCAGTGTCCCTTCTGGTTGCAGTTGAAGCAAACTGCTTACTCAGGAATCTTTCCCTTGCCCTTTTCCTTGTTGGAGCTTCCAACTTTTCTTTTACCCTTGGTAACCACCCTTTTCTTTTTGTTTATTCCACCTTTAGGTTTGATCATCAACACCTGTTTTGGTTTGGATAAATCCAACTTGGATTTCATATTTCTCTCAGCGGTTTTAAGCATGCCGTGAAGCTCCGTGAGAGTTTTCTCCAAACCATTCATATTGTAGTTCAAGACTAACTGGTCATATGATTTGGATAAAGAATTGAGAACCATGTCGGTTGCCAATTCTTGACCCAGTGGGTAGCCAAGACGGGTCAATCGGTCAATATACCCTTTCATTCTTAAAACGTGGGTAGTGACTGATGAACCTTCAGTCATCATACAGGCATGCAATTCCCTGACTGTATCAAACCTTTCTTGCCTTGCTTGTAACTGAAACATGGATTTTAAAGAGGATATCATATCCCAAGTAGTCATGTCTTCATGTTCCCTCAGTAGCTCGGGAGTCATGGATGCTAGCATCAGACAACTAACATCTAGTGAGTCATTGAGATGCTTATCATAAGCAGCCCTGACCTCAGCTGAAGCATTTATGGCAGGAGGGTTTGGAGGGGGGTTTTCGAGGACGTACAACTTCTTTTCGTGCTTAAGGACAACCCTTAAGAAACGAAACCAGTCCACGAAGTTCGTACCGTTCAGTTTGTCCTTATCAAGGATTGATCGTAATGTAAATTGGGATAAGCCATTTGTGCATACAGTTTGGTTAGGGGCGTTAGCGGCCATCTACAAAATAAGTTCAATTTTAGTAATTAAAATCTCAAATTAATTAATATTACCTTTCAAAAGAAAATTAATTTGAGCTAAGATCCATATATCACCTATTTCCGTAAATGGCCAAGCAACTGTTTACGGAACTAGGTTATTTAGGTAGGAATCATCCAGTTATGTTCAACATAACTCTTAGATATCGTGGGATTTCCATTAATATATCATATGTTAAAGAGCATGTTTTAATCCCACTACAACGCCTTGAAAGTACTCATAGATGGCTAAGCACTGTCTATGATATTTTCAAGTAAACTAACCATACTAAGATATCATGATCCCACCTAAAGTCTTAACTTAGGGTTTATTGGGGTCAATCGTCCAAAATACGACTATTTAAGTGAATGGCCAAGCAACTGTCCACTTAAATCTCGTTATCCTGGCGCCTTGTCTTACACTACAATTATCCGATATGATTGGCTAAGCACTGACCATACTGGACTCTTGTAAGTTCAACAAGTATCTTAAATGGATGGCGCATAGTTTACATTTGTGAAAGGTTTAAATTTTAGATAACTCTTTTCTTTTAAAACGTTTGAATTTATCTCTAAAATCTTGTTTTAAAAGTTTATTTTATTAAATCGGTTTAAGTTTGATAAACATATCAATTTTAAAATATCATATTTTATTTACCGATTTAAAATTTGTTTTGTGTTTGATTTTTATTTTAAGCGTTTGCAATTATTATAACAATAATAAAGCAATAAATAAAACCAAACACAAAATAAACAATCACAATAATAATAATATATGGATTTGCCCCTAATGTGGTGTTGTGAGCCAACACAACAACCACGGTCAATTCTAAGGACGTCTTCAAACTCCCACTGGCCTCGCCATCTTGGTGAACTCCAGGGACTCCGTCTCGATCTTTTGGAACGCCGTCTTCGGATAAAAAAAATAGAAAAATACAACATGCCTATTCTATTTACAAGTCCCTATCTAGGAAATTAAATTAAAAATTACATCCCATGCAATTAATACATTTTAATTTTCCAAAACAAAATAAATCAACCACGGGTCTTTTCGGGGCAATCCATATATTACACAATATTTTAAACATAAAATAGAACATACGGCCGAAAACTAACATAATTAAAAGGTCGATTGATGGAACAAATTTTATATGGCAAAATTAAAATATTGACCTAATTAGTTGTAGGTTAATCAACCATGACTCGAAACTTTTGGGTCTAAGTCGAATCAATTTAACAACAATGGAACAAAATTGAGAAAACATATTCGGCAACAGCCGAGACTAGCAATTTTACCATTGATACCCACATAAATAAAAACACAGATTTGGGACAACTAGAACAACAGTACCGAGTGGTGTGCACCACTCACAAAAAACCCAAACATGGGGTGGTTGTTCGATAAAAAAAAAACATCAACAGTCTAGAGACCACATCGGCAATATTTAGCCAAGAGATGCGATAAGCCGATGAGGACAGACGGCTGGCGGCATGTGGAGGGCTGCGGCCGGTGGAGTGCGGGACATAGGGGCTGTTGACGACTTAGTTTGTGGAGGAGAAGGGAATCAATTAGGGTTTTTCAACCCTTTTCTTTCTACTCTTTTATTTAAAGAATGTTAGACTAAGGGAAAAAAAACTTCTCTAGATTGAATAAAAAAAAGTTCCAATTAGACTTTAGGGTTAAAATTTTATTTTAATTTTGCCATAATAATATTGTTCCCCTTATTTCAATTAAATAACATCAAAGTGGCTCTGATACCACTGTTGGGTTTTTAAAGCAATTTGTAACCGTTATACGCAGCGGAAATTAAAATAATTTTGGTTACAACGTAGAAAACTTTTCTAAACAATTAAAACCCAAACGGATCCAATGATGTATTTAATCAAAACTTAAAACCACACCATAGGGTGTTTAGAGATGTACCTTTTCAGATCTGTTGTGGTTGAACTAGCTGAGCACTTAGAAACCAATCGAGGTTTCCTCTAGCGGTATCCACACACGAACACGCGAAATTCCACCGGGTGCTAGCCCAATAACCCTAGATCTATATGTGTTTTACAAAAAAGAAAAGGGTTTCTTTTCTGTATTTTTCTGTAAGGTTATTCTAACTCAATTGTCTTTCAAATGGTTTAGCCTAACCCCTTATTTATATCAGAAGAATTATAGTTAGACTATAATTCAATTAAAGATTAAATAAGGTTTAATAATTATCTGTAATATTTAAATTCAAATATATACAAATATATATATATATATATATATATATATATATAATTATCCTTTTAAACTTTAAAATATAATTATATAAGTATATATAATTATCCTTTTAAACTTTAAAATATAATAATATAGTTACAGATAATTCCCCGTAATTAAGATAATTACGTTTTCACCCTGTAATTATCATAATTACAGTTTAACACATATTTTCATTAAATCCGGGTTTCTACAAATGGAAACAAACGCATTCTTTGTGTGTGACCTTATATGTTTACATACTCCTCAGCAGTATCTCTGTGTAACACGTGTCGTGGGCATATAATAACTTACAGTGTTATTTATTCCTCATCTACTTCACTCCCTTTCCATTTTCTCTCATCTCTCTTCATTCAATACAGTTTTTGTTAGCATTCAATACTTCATCTCAACCAATTCTCAAGATTTTTAGCGTCATCAAAGCTAGGGTTTGGAGGCTAAAACTAGGAATCCATATTCTCTTCTCCACCCTCAAAGGAGTGCTAGATTTAAACTTTATACATGTTAAAGTCTTTTATTTACGTTCTTCCAAAGCATTAATATATTTTACTCCTTGTTTGGTTGATTTCGGAAACCTAGGTCAAAACTTGGGTTTTGAGGGTTTTGGATAGTGTATTGGAATAATTATAGGGAATGGTTTTCTTTAATTAAATATTATCTATTTCAAGTTTTGATGAGTTCTGGAATCCAAAATGGTGATTCCATATTTATGACATTACTGGCAAAATTTGGATCTAAACCACTTGATAGCTTCTTGTACATAAATGTTTATGTATTAAATAGTGGTATGTTATATCTTGAAGGTAAAGACATATTAGACTATAATGTAATGGATCCATAGGCATAGAAATTGGGTTTATTTTATAATAGTGGGATGAGATTCCTAATTTATAATTTGGGAATAGATATTAATTATATGATGTGGTTCCTAAACGAATAAGCTTGTCTCGGATGGTGATGTCCCAAGGTAAAGACCTAGATAGGGTTGAACTTGGTGATCCTTTGAGTAAAATACTTGGATAAAGTTGAACTCAATTTTATGTCGGACTAAAGACTTGGATAGAGTTGATGTTCAAAATGACTAAAGACCTGGATAGGGTTGATGTCAATAATTATCCATCCTTGATATATGTTTAAAGCATTAGTTTGTTTCTTACTTTTGTGTTCCATCACGAGGTGTGGTAATCCGGGTCTCCCCCATCATCTTATGATGTTGTTGCCCTTATAAAGATTGAAATGGTTTATTCTTACCGAATGTTTTGATTTAGGGACTAGAGAAGTCCTTGAGAATTGAAGCGTCGGATGATCCGACTTGTGGCTAGTTTTGAACTATGGATTTTAGCCTTATGAGTAGGTTAATGTATGAATAATTGAGGTATCATATTCATGTATTATCCCAGTTATTTAAGTCGTGATCTTCCTGTTTCGGTAAATCTTCGGGTTAAAGCCTGGTGTGGTCGCTTGCATAGGAGTGGATTTGAGTTGATGAATTGTTCGTTTGACAACATGTTTAGTGTTGGTGGTGTGCCATCTTAATGACTCTTCGTGAGTAAAGGAGTTGTTGTTGTTCGTTTGTTAAAGCTATAAGATTTGGGATTTTATTTCCATATCAGGTGTCAACTTTAAGTCTTCATTAGGGATCGACTCAGTGCAACTAGGAGTGAAATACTTCTGGGCATACCTACGTTCGTAGTGTTGCCATTTTGATTTTTTAGGCGTCGACTCATTCTTCTAAGGTCAATGATCTATGGAATGTTTGGAAGTACTCCCATTGGATCATAATAAATGTTAGCCTCACAGTTGTGGAGCTTTAAGGAGAGTAGATGTTGGTAATTAAGTATCGATGAGTAAGATTTTCTTGATATAGTAAATATTGTATCGACTGAATGTTTGGTGTTTGAGTATAGCTTGAGGTTGCACAATAGTCTAAGTTGATTAGACCAACTCCCTGGAAAGCGTATTAGCATGCCCTTGGAAGGCAGGCTCTACCAATATCAAGGGTGACTTATTAAGGAATTATGGGGACTCTTCGGGTTTTGTGTCGATCATTGGATACGGATTCAGAATTGTGTTGAGCTGGGGAAAATTAGTCAGTGAGAAATTGAGGTCACAAGCTACCCTTGAGGTACTGCATTCACCTAAGGTTAGGAGGCAACTTAAACCATATGGTTAGAAATTGCTCCAGTAAGGTTCGATGTTCACTCTTGTATGAGTGTAACATTTCATGGTGGATATTATAGGTGAGAGTCTTCACGAAAATCAGTATGGTAGTTGCGACAGGAAGTCCTCGAGTTTTAGCTCAAGGATGGAATGGGTTAGAGACAATCCCTTGGGAAGGGAGACAGTCTTTTTGCAAGGATGACATCATTGAGGTCTATGATTAGTTCGTTACCTTTTGGGGATGGAGGAAACCTAATAAGTGCTGAGAGTGGTGATGAAATGCCTTGTGTGAGAAAAATATTTTGAGGACGAAATCATTTTAAGGTTGGGAGGATTGTAACAGCCGTAATTTTGGTAAACCCTTAACTTACTCTTCTCTGATTGATCTATAACTTTAAATGGTTATTGACATGTAGAACATATAAACATTTTAAAATGGACATTTTGTCATGTACACCTCTTTCACAAATCAACTTGAACTCACCTTGCTAGGTTAAGTTAAACCTAGGTTCTAAACCCAACTATCAGCCTCCATTGATGTAGAGTCCACCATTTCTAAGTCATCTTCAACAATGAGCTAGGGTTTCCAAATAACCCATTTTTCTAAATCTAAAAGAAATGGACGACCAACAAGTAAGACTCTTTAGATCTACAAAGATCCTCATATGAGAGTTCGAGATATACAAAAGGCTGTCAGGATCTTAAATTCTTAACAAGAATAAACACTCAGAAAACAATATTAAAGAAGCTGCGGAATAGCACTTTAATATTCTAAAAAAACAATGCAATAGTAAATCAATGATCACCACTTGTAAACTTGTATTGAATGATTGAAGTTACAAGATTAAACACACAACCTCAATATTGATGAACAGGCTCACCAATACGAATTCTACTTCTGTAGAATTAGGATTACAAATCTTGAGGTTGATTCTCTCTATTGAAACTAAAAACTCAGAATGAATAATTGTTCTAACTATTCTAAACAATTCTATACATATACTGAAGATAAAGATAATTACAAAAGAATAAAAGATCTTCAGTATAAACTTCCATCATTATCTCCAAGCTTTCCATAATCTTCAGTCCATCCAGCTGTCATCCTTTCCATACGGATCTTCATCTCATAAGCAGCATTATCTTCCAGCAGCATTAATACTCTGAGCAGTATTAAGTTCAGCAGTACTAACCATGCTCAGCAGTATTAATCTCTTTAAGCAGTACTAACTTTGAACTAGCAGTACTAATCTTGTTCAGCAGTATTAATCTTCAACTAGCAGCATTAATCACAGAAGTACTAACCAGAAGTAGTAACCATGTTCTTCTAGCAACATTAACTTTACTTAGCCTTTCTTCAGTTCCCAACAATCTCCCCCTAACTTGACTTTTAGGAAAAGAAGTCAAGTTCTTCATCTGATCTTCTTAGATGCTTTCAACACCTCAGATTTAGTTGCCCAAATTTGGATCTAGGCCCAGACTTTGATTGATAGTTCTTCTCACCACAATTTTGGCCATTTCTGAATCCTTAGTACATACTAGCTTAGCTTTTAGCATCCCTTCTAGCTTCTCCTTTCTATGATCATAAATTTTGTCCACCAGGTAGTATTCATGATAACATTTGTCAATAGTAATCATGTATACACCACAGTTTTCAAATAACATCCAGTGATCAATCTTCTTGAATCCATATTCATGATGGAGATCTTTAATCTTGTACACCACCTTCTCTGGTTCAAACATCATACATAAGTATTCCATTGCCACTTTGAGAAGATTTTCTTCAGTACCTTTCAACACAGGCTCATAGAGTTTTATTCCCACTTTGTACAATTCCTCTATATCTGCTCTTGAACAACCTCTGATTACTCTCCCCCAGGTTGAATATGCTTCAAATGCACCACCAACTCTTTTGAGTCTGAAGAAATCCTTTCCATTATCTCTTAGAATATCCCAAAAGATGATCTATGGAGCCTTCATGGAGATTGGGACAACCTGTACAGGTTTTACTATAGTCATGTAAAGATCCATATGCTCATCAGATTGCTTATTGGACTGCTCTGGATTTTGTACTGATTCTGCTGAAGGTATAACTGAAGGTTTTGCTTCAGTTTCTGCTCTTTCTTCCACTCTTGGCCTCTTGGATTGACTTTTGGAAGCAATGGTCTTTACCCTCTTTGCAGATTTAGCTTCTACACTTACATTCTCAGTCTCTTCCTTCTTTTCTTTTGTTGGTGTGACTTCCTCAGGAAATGGTTGTTGAATGTTGAGATCATGTCTCTCTTTCATTCTTCTTTCAGCCTCTTCCCTTTGTGAGGAGTCCCCTTGGAGCTTAGCCATTTCTTTCTTGTACAATTCCTCAACCTGACTGTATGCCATACTGGTAAACATTTCCCCTTTGACACCAATTGAACCTCTCAGAAAATTAATCATTTTTCTCCTTTCCTGATTGGCCAAAAAGGTCTTGGAGGGTTGTCTTTTCTGCTTTTGAATTGGCATTCTTTTGACTGGTAATTTCTTGGCCTCAGCTGCTGCTTTTAAGCTCTTTTGATACTCTGCATTGAGTTTTCTGGCCATTATCCTTGCAAGCTCTCTATCTGTTTCAGTTTGAAGTTGTTCCTCCTTATCCATTTGCTCTTGAAGCTGCTTTGTCACTTCCTCATCCATTTCAATCTGACTCCTTTTCTTTGAAGGCAATTCAGTTTCAACAATCTTTTCCTTTTCCTTTCCCTTTGTATCCTTCAAAATTGCTTTACTTGTTTCTGTTCTTTTCTTTGAGATTCCTCCTTCAGTGATGACCACTCCCTTGGCCTTTGAACTGGCTTTAGGAGTGTCATTCTTGGCTTTTACTAGTGTTTCTGCAATCTCCATTTCTTCTACAGAGAGCCCTGTTCCTGCTGCTTCTGTTACTACTGCTTCTTTTGCTTCAGCAGTATTAACTGTTTCTGCTGCTTCAACAGCATTAACAGTTTCTGCTGCTTGAGCAAATTCTGATTCCTTTTCTGTTTCTGCCTCTTGCTCCCCCTCAACCTCAAATGCCTTCTCAGCAGCTGTACTTTCTTTCTCTGTTTCAGCCTCTTTCTCCCCCTTGTTGGAAGCATCTTTATTAGCTGACCTCTTCTTCAAAACAAACTGTTTCTTCCTCTTCGTTTGCACCATCCTTGTCACCATTTTCTTTAACTTGACAATCTGTTCTTGTTGTGACAAAACTATCTTTTTCAGCTCTTCTATATCTTTGCCCTGGTTGATCACATCCATGTTGATATTCCCCATTGCTTCCATCAATTCATAGTAGTCATATCTGTCCTCACCTTCTCCAGAAGTGTTACCCTCTTTTGAAGGATCATTGGAACTTTTTCTAGTGGAAGTCTTCTGCCTAGCAGAAGCACTATCCACCCCCTTGGTTTCTTGGCACCTGGGACCTTTGGATGATTGCTCACCCAAAGTTGCCATGGGGAAGGTCTTAGTTATATTACCACTGACCTCCTCTGTTCTAGCAGGAGTAGTGGCAGCCTTAGCACCCATATGCTCAACCTCCACCTCAGTGAGCACCTCCTTGGGGTTGGGAGACACCCCTGTGGTTTCCCTGTGGATATTCTCTAAGGGAGAATTCTCCCTTAGAGGGCTTAAAGGCTCAGTGGGTGATGGTACAAGAAGGGAAGGAGCCTTCTTTACCTGTTTCCTTGTATAAGTTTGGGTAATTGGAGAAGTGGGCTTATTAAGTAGGGACTGTGGGATAGATATAGAGTGGGAAGGTTGGGATTGGCTAGCAGTGGGATGGTCTAATGAGGGCCTTGACCCTGCTGCCATACCTTCTTCAGTGTGGGACACCACCATCATTGTAGAGAACAATGGGGTGTCAACTCCTTCCGAGTCCAGAGGGGATCTTTTCATGTTTGAAAAGACCTTACCTTTGGGCATTTTTGGTACATATACCTTATCAAAATGAGGTATATCCGTCAATTCATGGGTTATTACTTCTTGTACAAACCTGGGGTACATATAAAAACTCTTTTTACTTCCCAGGTTTGAGACAAGATCATTAAAAAGCATTTGAGAAAAATTGTACTTTCTGGCAGTGGCCAAGCACACCAAAGCATAAGCAATGGTGCTACTGAACTCACTCCATCCAGTAGTCTTTTCAGAGATATAATGCATAAGGGTATGGACAAAGAAACGCCATTGGGGTGAAAATTTAGCTTTTGAGAACCTGAACACACCCAATGGGCCTCCATACCCCATTCTTGTAAGAGTAGAAAATAGTTCATCATTAGAGATAGATGAGATACCAGAGGCATCGTCTAGACGTAGACTGATGCGAATTACCTCTTCAGTAACTGTCAAGGGTTTGCCACACACCCTTGTCTTGATCACTTGCACACCATTCTCAGTAACAATGGTGGCATTAGCCCAAAATTGCCTTTGATGCTCTATGTATATTGTTGGAGACACAGTAAGAGCATGGGCAATGTGGCTTGACTTTAGAAAATCCACAATTTGGTGGAATCCATCGGCTTGTTTCGGCTTCTGTAGCATCGCAATCTCGTTGTGCTTGTCAATGAAAGTCATGGATGCCATTGAACTTGAGTATGCTAGACTGAAACACTTGTTACTTTTTGAGAGAAAAAGAAGGATTAGAGAGCAGATGAACAGTATACAAAGAGTCGTTATGATCTTTTAGGCGGACAATAAGTATTTATAGTGTATGGAACATAAGCAGTATTAACACCTAGCAGTATTAACTAACTAGCAGTATTAACTGAGAGCAGTATTAACCACTAGCAGTATTAACTAACTAGCAGTATTAACTGAGAGCAGTAGTAACCACTAGCAGTATTAACTAACTAGCAGTATTAACTGTGCACTGGCAGTATTAAAACTGCACTGGCAGCATTAACTACACTTACTCTTTTTGACACCATCCTTTTACTCATACTATTTACTACTTTGTTCATTCCCTGATCCTTTTCTTCTTGATCCTACATGATCATCACTCCTTCTGGAGTATTACTAAATGCACCCTGAAACACTTAAACACACAAGTTAGTAGCATCATGCTCAATGAAATCTTCCAAAGTCAACTTACCTTTTAACTCATGCCCTGAGCATTTATTATACCTCCTTCTGAATCAAATGCAACATGTCCTCCATCAAATCTTTTGAAGAATTTGAAGGAAGTCCATGTTACCTATTGTGTGCCAAGAGCAACCACTATCTGCATTCCAAATGCTCTTCCTCTTGAGCTTTTGGTTGCCCTGCACACTTGATAAATCAGTTAGTCTTTGAGGGAACCCAAGCCAAAGTGGTCTTGGGTTGTCCTTTCTCATTTATATAATCTGTCAGTTTGGTCTGGATGAGTTGTTTAGGAATCTCATGGCTGGAATACTTTGTCAAGGTTATAGGCTTGGCAGCATTACTACTAGAAGCAACACTAGCCTTGTTAGCAGTACTAACTTGGTTAGCAGTACTAACTGAGTTAGCAGCACTATTTCTGTTAGCAGTACTATCTGGGATAGTAGTACTAACAGGTTTCTTTACAATTGGAACCCAAACCTGAACAAAGTTGTTTGCTTTCTTTATCTTTAAATTACTCCTTGGCTTATTTGGAGTATTTTTCTTTGTATTAGCAAAATTGTTCTTAGCATGATACTTTTTAGGTGCTCTCTTCTCAGCCATTTGATTCCTTCTTTGATTCCTATAACCAAAAGAGTTTTGTGGTTGTCTTTGAAAAGTGGCTCTTTGGTTAATAGGATTGAAATAACAGTATTTGGCAAGATGATTCAATTTGCCACAGATAAAACAAGGTTTTGGTCTATTGATTTTACTCAGATCAACCCCTTGTTTTTGTGCCCACTGATTATTCCAGTTTATCTGATTTCCCCTTGGTTTATCATGTTTTTGGGGCTCAGATTTACTGCAAGCACACTGTTTGCAAGGGACAGGGTTCACAACAGTGGTCTGTTTATAATGGACCTTCCCAGACTTTCCCTCTGTCTTTTCTATGTCCTTAGATTTGACCCAAGTATTTCCACATCCCTCATTGGTGATAATGTGATTTTCTAGAGGAATCTCACCACTCACAGTGTTCTCCTTACTCTTATCATTAGAGTTCTCTTCTTCAGAGTCTATTTCAACCACCACTTTGTCTAATGGATCTACCTTAGTGGCTTCATCAGACAATTCCTTCCTATTCTTGGTCTCTAGCAAGTCTGATATAGGAGGGATGTAATTGTTGTTGTATGGTGGTGGTGTGGTGTTATAGCCTATTCCTCTTCTATGTTTGTCATGGATTTGAGTTTGGAGCAAAGAGTCCATTGCTTTGGAAGCATTGGAAAATTTCTCAATATCCAGCTTGGCTTTCTCAAACTCACTCTTTATCTTCTCATTCTCCTCTTCTTTCTGTTTAAGCTTAAATTCATACTGATCTTTCTCCCACTTCCAGTAGTTTGTGTCATAAGAGTGTTGAAGCTCATTGGCTTGGAAACTCTTAATCTGTTCTTCAAAACTCTCAACAATTCTTACATAGTCTTTTATATCTCTCTCTAATCTTTTAAGGTCATCACTCATTGTCTGGTTGTGATCCCTGTACCTTTTAACAGTTTCAATATAGGATTTGGAACAAAGATTAGATGTTACCTCTGTAGGAATTTCTGAGCTTGAAGACTCTGAACCTTTAGCCATGATGATGTGATTTTGAATGTAGGTTTCTGAGAATACTAGCTCTGATACCACTTTTCAGGATCTTAAATTCTTAACAAGAATAAACACTCAGAAAACAATATTAAAGAAGCTACGGAATAGCACTTTAATATTCTAAAAAACAATGCAATAGTAAATCAATGATCACCACTTGTAAACTTGTATTGAATGATTGAAGTTACAAGATTAAACACACAACCTCAATATTGATGAACAGGCTCACCAATACGAATTCTACTTCTGTAGAATTAGGATTAAAAATCTTGAGGTTGATTCTCTCTATTGAAACTAAAAACTCAGAATGAATAATTGTTTTAACTATTCTAAACAATTCTATACATATACTGAAGATAAAGATAATTACAAAAGAATAAAAGATCTTCAGTATAAACTTCCATCATTATCTCCAAGCTTTCCATAATCTTCAGTCCATCCAGCTGTCATCCTTTCCATACGGATCTTCATCTCATAAGCAGCATTATCTTCCAGCAGCATTAATACTCTGAGCAGTATTAAGTTCAGCAGTACTAACCATGCTCAGCAGTATTAATCTCTTTAAGCAGTACTAACTTTGAACTAGCAGTACTAATCTTGTTCAGCAGTATTAATCTTCAACTAGCAGCATTAATCACATAAGTACTAACCAGAAGTAGTAACCATGTTCTTCTAGCAACATTAACTTTACTTAGCCTTTCTTCAGTTCCCAACAAAAAGGCTTATCTCAACCAAGGCTTAAAGCCTTCCAACCAACAATGCCTATGAACTCTTCCATCCTCTCCATAGTCAAGCTTCAAGGTTCCTACAAAATCCTACTACTCCAACTTGATAACTTCAAAATCTTCAAAAATGTCTCTAATGATCTTCAAAATTGGACCTCAATCTCCCCAAAAACTCAATTTAGAGAGGGAGGGCGGAGAAGAAAGTTGGAGAAGAGGGAAAGGAGGAAAAACCCCAAAAATCGCACATTTAATCCACCAGATAGCATCCTGCGGCCTTGCCCGCGACTTCAAGTCATGTGGCAAGTCGTGTGGCAAGCCGTGCGCATCCCCATCTCATAAGCCAACACCTTACGCGGCATGGGCCGTAACCTAGGGTTGCGCTTCATATCGCAGAGCATGTTTTTGTGCGGTGTTCTCCTGTATTATGCGTCCGATTCGTTCCTCGAAGGCTCCATTATGTTACCTAAACAAAACCTTATTAATTTCCATCTTCATGGTCGAACAATTCGTTTTAAACATTAACTAGGACTTCTAAAATTGCAAGTGTTACAGACAATCCCTTGGGAAGGGAGATGATCGTTTTGCGAGGATGACATCATTGAGGTCTATGATTAGTGCTGAGAGTGGTGATGAAATTCCTTGTGTGAGAAAATATTTCGAGGACGAAATCATTTTAAGGTTGGGAGGATTGTAACACCCGTAATTTTGGTAAACCCTTAACTTACTCCTCTCTAATTGATCTATAAATGTAAATGGTTATTGGGATTTATTTCTGAAACTTGGGTTTTTGGATTGGGAGCACTTCGGGTTGAAAAGTTGGATTTTTGGACGTTCGGTACGCCCTGGGAGACTGTGCCCGCGATTGTGACAGGAGGTCACTATCGCGGGACACTATCACAGGCCACGTAGCGAGAGTGGGATGGTCCGGGCTACAATGCTCGCGATTGTAATAGGATTCGCTCTCACGGAGCAAAGTCACGGAGTATGTACCGTGAGCGTGGGAAGCGACGCGATTGTGCCCGCGATCGTCACAAAATATCACTCTCGTCGGGCACTATTGCCGACGAGGGTCAAACTGCATTTAAATGCGATTTTTCAGCCATATCTCTCATTTCTCAGATTTAACTTCTTATTTTCTCTCCCAAATCGATCCCTCACCCTCTCATATGAACCCTAACTCACTTTTGGGGTTTTTCTTCTAAAACCAAGTGTTCCTTCATCATCTATACTAGTGGTTTCATCTCTTGATGCAAGATCAAGTTTTCATCTCCAACTCTAGAGATTTTTAGGGTTTTACTCAAGACCAAAATGGTAAGTTCACATTTCTCTCTTCTAAACCTTTATATAATATATAAATGATCCATTGTTGATTTCCTAGTGTTTATGTTTCTCAAATTCCGGTTTGGATGATTTTGGAGGATTTAGGTCAAAGTAGGGTTTTGGCCAAATTGGGGATTTTGATATAAAATGTTTGGGGAATGATTCTAAGCACTTGGATATGTGTATTTATGTTTGGAACTTGTGGATCTAGATTTTTGGAAAGATTTTCTTGTGGATTCAAGTTTCTTCAAGGAAGCTCAAATTGGGGTAAAATCTAGATTTAGCCTAAATCTAGCAAGGTGAGTTCAAGTTGATTTGTGAAAACGGTGTACATGCCAAAATGTCCATTTTAAAATGTTTATATGTTTTACATGAAACTGTCAACTGTTGAGTTATTTAGTGAGTTTTGACTATTTGAAGTGTTTAACTTTATAAACTTGTAAAACACCCACATTTGGGATTTTGGGCATTTTGATAAATAATTTATGAGTATTGGTATTTTAATGATTTATTTTATGGAAGTAGATATTTTGAGTATAAATGCACTTTTAGTGTGTGTTTTGGAGAAATGCTTGATTTTGTATTACGGGAAGTTTTTGAAAGAATAGAAGGTATAAATCTATTTGGAAAATGACTTATCCCAATCTAAATTGTGTTGGATTTTATTCATGTATTTTGGAGCGTGTGTTTGCATAAACGTGGGTCGATTGCGTTTTATTGCATTTTATGACTTTTGACAAATGGTCAATTGATTTGTGGGGCTTTTGGCTCGGTTGTGACTCAAATGAGTCTTGGGGGCATTTGCCCAGCTTTATTGGCTCAATGAAGAGCTTTGGTTTTACGATGCATTTAATTGCGTTTTGATGGAAATTACATGTTTTGAGTGAGTTGTCATTGGTTTGGGTCATGTAATGTTTTAGACTGTAATGCATTGGATCCGTAGGCATATGAGTCAGTCAGTCGGTTTAATTGGGAACTTTATCCCTATTTTGGAACTGGAAATATTTATGGTTAGCGGGACTCGAGGTATAGATCTTGAGTGGTTGAACTCGATGACCGTGTAACCTTTAGCCAAGGGCTCGAGGTATAGATCATGGGTGGCTGAACTCGATGCTCGTGTAATCCAGTCTGTTTATTCATCATAGAGCTTTGATGTCCATGTTTGAGTCTAGTGAGTGGGCCCTAAGTCATGTTTTTATGTAAGCTTGCGGTGATGCTATGCAGAGCTGTATACGGAGCTAAGTCTTGCACTGGTGCCCATGGTGAGCCGGATATGGGGACTTGTAACTTTTGTGGTGACACTCATATAGAGGTCGAGTAGACACTAGGGTCAGTTGGTGTATCATGCTGTGGTTGCTCAGAGGAGCCGTATACAGGGATCCATGACGTCAAGTGAAACTCGAGAATGTTGATAAGTGGCTTAATTTTGTGTGCCCGCCACATTCAATAGAATCAGATCTCTCCTATCACCGAAAGGTGTTCCTTTGGGTATTAAGTTTTAGTATCCATATTTTCAGTTACGTTTTATATATATTATAACACCCGTGTTTTCGGTACGTCCCTAACCTGATCATAAATCTTGCCTTGGAATCTAGCGTCGGGATCGTGAGTACTTCGGGTCGAAATCGAGTGAAATCGGGCTTTGGTACGCCCGGGGCGACTGTGCCTGCGATTGTGACAAAGGTTACTCTTGCGGGACACAATCACGAGAAGTGTACCGAGAGGTCGGGGTGGCTCGTGATAATGCCAAGCGAAAATGACTTGTGTCACTCTCGCAAGGCATAATCGTCGAGATTGTACCGTGAGGCACTAGGATCGGGCGATACTGCCAAGCGAGAGTGACCATGTCAATCTGGCGAGGCACTCTCGCGGTCGAGGTCAGCCACTTTTATTTCACAAAATCGACCATTTACTCTCATTTTCTCATTCTTGCTTTATTGGAGCCGATTTTTGGAGAGACAAAGGGGTAAGTCTCTCTCTCTCTTCATTCAATATCTAAGGAGGAAATCTTATTGTAATGACTTTGTTGGTTGGTGTAGGATTTATTGTATTCATTAAGAGTTCCTAGAGATTCAAGTTTCAAGTTCATCTACTCTTTTCTCTTCTACTTCCATAATCTAGGGTTTCATATAACCCTTTGAAGGTGAGTTTCTAACTTTTTGTCCTTTCATATTTACTTGGATTATGTGTTATAACTCTCACCTAAACCTCCTAATCATATATTGGGTTTTATTGCATATTTGACCTAAAGATGAATTTTGGAAACATTAGGGTTTTGAACCTAAATAAGAATGGTTAGAAATTGTGTTTAAACTATAAATCATGGGGTTCTATAACTTTCCACACATTTAAGAATTTACCATTGTTTTTATAAGAATTTGGTACATTCCAAGAGAAACTAGGGTTTTGGATGTGGTTCAAATAAATGTTTGGTTGTGGATAATCTATCTTAAATGGGATTTATGGTATCATGTTAGTAGATTTGTGGAAGTAGAATCTTTCCAAGTTGGGGAGCCAAGACTTCATGTCGGTAATTTATATACGAACAATTTTAGGTTAACACTTATGTAAATGATTAATGTCAATTGTGTTAAATGCTTTATATTTGGTCTTAGTGCAATGGATCCATAAGCACGGTGTTCCTATGTCCCGTTTTGGACATTAGGTTCACTACTTTGGCACGGAATAGGCATCGGGTTTCATGGTAAGTAAGGTGTGGACCTATATGGTCGGGCAACGTCCCATGGGCAGTAAGGTGTAATTCCATTGTGCTTGAGTTCCCGTTTTGGAACTCTCAAGGATAGCCCTGGAGTGGTTCATTTTACGTTTTCGAGCAATAGACTTGGAGTAGTTGAGCTCATTATGTGGTTTGAGTTATTTGTATCCTACAATGACTACTAATGATTTATTTGATTTGTTTTGATTTAGCTCACAACTAGACCGGCTGTACGACTCCAAATGGGTTTATTATTTACTATTCAATTTAATTGTTCTAACTAGGATTTAGCCTAACGCTTGTTCTTTGATTGTCATGTATGGCAGGTCATTCTAGCGGTGGGGCTCGTCGGGACTGAGAGAACGGCCTTGGGTTCGAGAGCGGTCTTTTTGAAGATATAGTAACCAATACTTGGAATATAAAGGATACACATTTTGGAAGAATAGTGACACCCGACCTTAATCTTTCTTGACCGAGTTAGATTATTAGGTTGTCAAATTATATTCTTCATTTGTTTTGGGTTGTAACTTTTATTCTTTATTTCTCGTTTGGGATGGCACACTTGGGTTTAGCTCGTCACATTCGTATTATACAAGTTTGGTTGTCCTTTATATTAGGATGGACAAGTTTACTCTATTTACAGAGGTTATATTGCCAAATTTTCGAATTTCAAATTCACTCTAAATTTTAGGATGTTACAAGTTGGTATCAGAGCATTAGTTTAAGTGAACTAGATATGAATGTAAGATACCTAGACTTAAACTGAGATTATTAAGCCATGATTTGTGAGATGGGGTAGAACTCTTAAGATAGGATGGTCTTAGAGTCGACGGAACCTACACAAATTGAAAGTTGTAGTGATGGTAATGAGAACTATTACATATCATGTATTCATAATTTCACTTAGCTAACGTTATTATGAAGATATTTTACGTGAGCATACTTGATCTACTGTTGTTATAATAATTGATGAATGTAGAAGTACGTTTCTTGTGTTGTTCATGTAGTATGTCTCTCATTCTCTTTCTTGTATGTGTGTGGCAGACAAATGGTTACCACCTGGAATAGACCAGAGGGCCAAGAAGCCACGACATCCACGTCCGACCACCCGCGGGTAACTATGGTGGAAGAGCCTTCTCGTGTGGTTAATGTGTTAGGCGGGGGACCCGAGCACATTCCTCAACACAATCTGAATACAGCGGAGCCTATTTTGGAAGAGGTTACGGCGGAAACCCGATTGATGGACCAGATAATGTTGGCCATGAATCAGGCCATGGCGCAACAACAAGAATTATTCTTGAAGCCTCTAAAAGACAGAGATACCAACAATCGAAGGCCTGAGACGGTTTCCGAGAACGTCATTGTGGCGGGATCCAGGGGTACCGGACATGAAATTCCCATCGATGGGACCGCGACCCCGGAATCAAGGCTCGTGACTAAAGCTTGGACGTTCAAGGCATTCCTTGGTCGCCGATTGCCAGAGTTCAAAGGCATGGATGATCCAGTGGCTTGCATGAACTGGATTCGGGAAATTGAGCAGGCCTTCCGATCAAGTGAGTGCGGCGAAGGCCAGAAAGCTACGTTTGGTTCTCAAATGCTCAGAGGGGAGGCCCTCACATGGTGGAACGTTTACTCCACTTCTGTTGAGACCACGGTATTGGCAAATCTAAGTTGGTCGACGTTCAAGAAGAAATTGTTGGAAGAGTATTGTAATGAAAGATCGATGGACCGGATCAAAGAAGAGTTCCGGAACTTGAAGAAAGAAAATCTGACTGTGAAAGAGTACAATCGGCTTTTCATGGACAAGCTGGGATTGGTGGGAGACTTAGTCACGACAGAGAAAGAGAAGATCAGTTGATGGAAGACGCCTACAACCGGGGAAAAGAAAAAGGTTCTTGTCTAGTCAAGAAGCGGAAATGGGAAGGGAATTCTATGGCCTCCAAGAAACCAAGACCGTTCTACAACAACTACCAAAGGGGGCCGATCCCAGGCGCGAGGCCAGGTGGTGTTCCAAATGCCGAAGCAAGCATTTCGGCCCATGAAACTTTATCCCCGAAGCTTGTTTTAAATGCGGGAAGCCCGGTCATGCCTATAAAGATTGTCCCATCAAGGGGCGAATGTGTTTCAAGTGCAAAGAGTCGGGGCATGTTAGGGATGAATGCCCAAAGTTGAAGACCGACGTAGCCGACGGAAAGAAGATAGATCCTCCGAAAGCGGCCGGGAGAGCGTTACAGATGACGACAGAGGAAGCCAAGGCATCTGCTGATGTAGTGTCAGGTACGTTTCTCCTAAATTTTGTGCCTACACGTATATTGTTTGACTCAGGTGCTAGCTTCTCTTTCGTATCCGATGTGTTTTATCAAAAGCTTGCCTTGACTATGAGTAGTTTAGAGGACTCTATAGTAGTAGAAATATCTAATGGTGGTCAAGAGTTAATTCATGATGTTTTGAGGTGTTGCACTCTTGAGTTCGAAGAGAGTAAATTTCCCATCCATTTGATACCTATGCAAATTGGTGGATTTGATGTGGTGGTGGGAATGGATTGGTTATCGGAGAATCTAGCCGAGATCATGTGTTCTAAGAAGATGATCCGACTACCCGTTGTGGATGGAGATGGTACTACGATCTATGGTGAAAGAAGGAAAGGCGAGGTGACGATTATCTCTATGATCAAGGTGCGGAAATGTCTGGCGAAAGGTTGCTCATCTTTCTTGGCATATACGATCAACACCAAACTTGAGAAGAAGAAGCTAGAAGATGTTAGGGTGGTGCGTGAGTTTTCCGATGTGTTCCCGGAAGACTTGCCTGGTTTGCCACCCGATCGCCAAGTGGAGTTCCAAATTGATCTCATTCTGGGGGCGGCTCCGATTGCTTAAGCCCCTTATTCTCTGGATCCTACCGAGATGCAGGAGATTGTGAATCAACTCCAAGACCTTATTGAGAAGGGTTTCATAAGGCCGAGCTCGTCGCCTTGGGGAGATCTGGTCTTATTCGTCAAGAAGAAAGATGGCTCAATGAGGATGTGTATCGACTACAGAGAACTGAACAAGGTGACGGTGAAGAACAAGTATCCACTCCCGAGAATCGACGATTTGTTTGACCAATTTCAAGGCACGAGTTGCTTCTCAAAGATCGACCTCTGTTCTGGATATCATCAAGTGAAGGTGAAGGAGGAAGACATTCCAAATATGGCATTTAGGACGCTATATGGTAATTACGAGTTCCTAGTAATGCCGTTTGGCTTAACCAATGCACCGAAGATATTTATGGACTTGATGAACCAAGTGTGTCGACCTTTCCTTTACAAGAAGGTAATAGTGTTCATCGACGACATCCTAGTACACTCCAAAGACGAGGCAGTTCATGAGCAACATCTCCGAGAAGTGTTGGAAGTGTTAAGGCGGGAAAAGCTTTACGCAAAGTTTTCAAAGTGCTACTTTTAGCTACAAGAGGTGCAGTTTTTGGGTCATGGGGTGACGAGGGAAGTAGTGAAAGTCGACCCCGCAAAGATCGAGGCAATGAGGAATTGGGAACCTCCCAAGAGCCCATCAGAAATCCGAAGTTTCCTAGGATTGGCGGGATACTACCGAAGATTCATCCAAGATTTTTCCAAGATAGCTTCATCGTTGACGGCCTTAACCTGAAAGAATGTGAAGTTTATGTGGACCAAGAGTCAAGAGAAGGCGTTACGAAATCTACAAAGGAAGCTTTGTGAAGCTCCCATCTTATCTCTACTCGACGGAACGAAAGACTTTGTCGTGTATAGCGATGCGTCGAAGATGGGTTTGGGTTGTGTTCTAATGCAAAGGGGTAAGGTAATCACTTACGCGTCAAGGCAACTCAAAGTTCATGAAGTCAACTATCCTACCCACGACTTGGAATTGGCGGTGGTGGTGTTTGCATTAAAGTTATGGAGACACTACCTCTATGGTACAAAATGCACTCTCTACACGGACCACAAGAGTTTGAAGCACATCTTCGACCCAAAAGAGCTAAATATGAGGCAACAGAGATGGTTGGAACTACTAAAGGATTACGATTGCGAGTTGCTTTACCATCCAGGTAAGGCAAACTTCGTCGCCGATGCTCTCAGTCGAAAAGATTACGGGGGAAATTCTCGAGCCACTTTTGCACGAATCGAGTTGACGTCAACACTCATTGACCGAATCAAATCGTCGCAAGATGAAGCCTTGCTAGAAGAGAACCTCAAGGGAGAGGTCATGTTAAAGCAACATCTATTATTGAAAGAAGATAGTCGTGGAGTAAAGCTTTTCAACGGGCGAGTTTGGGTGCCCAAGATGGGGGGAAATCGAGAACTTCTTCTCGAGGATTCCCACAAGTCGAAGTATTATATCCATTCGAGAAGCACGAAGATGAATCGAGATTTGAAATTACACTATTGGTGGCCGGTTATGAAGCTTGATGTGGTGCGCTATGTGGATCGATGTGTGACTTTCTTGCAAGTGAAGGTCGAGCACCAACGACCTTATCGGAGTTTGCAATCTTTGGAGATTCTGGAATGGAAATGGGAGCACATCACTATGGACTTCGTGACGAAATTGCCAAAGACCTTAAGAGGACATGACACCATTTAGATGATAGTAGACCGCTTGACCAAGAGCGCTCATTTCTTGGCCATACGGGAAACTCTACATATGGATAAGCTAGAAAAGTTGTATATCAACGAAGTGGTGTCTCACCATGGGGGGCCACTATCTATTGTTTCGGATCGTGATAGTCAGTTCACGTCTCACTTTTAGGACCATTTACAAAAAAATTTGGGCACACGGGTGATGTTGAGTACGGCCTACCATCCCCAAACCGACGGCCAAAGCCAGAGGATGATTCAGACACTCGAGGACATGTTGAGATCTTGTGTGATCAACTTCAGGGGTAGTTGGGACTCGCACCTACCTTTGGTGGACTTTGCGTACAACAATAGCTACCACTCAAGTATTGGTATGGCGCCGTTTGAAGCTTTGTATGGTCGCAAATGCCAAAGTCCCATGTGTTGGCTTGAAGTGGGAGAGAAGAAGTTTGTCGGACCCAAGATTGTGCAAGAGACGACGGACAAAGTCAAAGGTATCTGAGAACGTTTAAAAGCGGCTCAAGACCGACAGGGGGATCGTGTTATGTTGAAGGTTTCCCCTTGGAAGTGGATTATTCGGTTTGGATAGCGTGGGAAGTTGAGTCCCCGTTTCCTTGGACCATTCACGGTGATTAAGCGGGTAGGGATTCAAGCCTACCAATTAGAACTCCCTCCGGAAATGAGTGGAATCCACAACACATTCCATGTGTGTTACCTTCGTAAATGTCTAGTAGAGTAGGAGAGTGTTATCCCACTCTCCGAGATTAGAGTTGATGAGGGAAACTTTTGTATCGAGGAACCCGACGCGATCTTGGAGAGAAAAACGAAAAAGCTTCGCCAATGTGACTTGGGAAGCCGAAGAGGATATGAAACGAAGATATCCGCATCTCTTCACCTAACCAAGATTTCAAGGACGAAATCTCCTCCAAGTTGGGAAGGAATGTAACACCTGTGTTTTCGGTACGTCTCTAACCTAATCATAAATCTTGCCTTGGAATCTAGCGTTGGGATCATGAGTTCTTTGAGTCGAAATCGAGGGAAATCGGGCTTCGGTACGCCTAGGGCGACTGTGCCCGCGATTGTGACAAGGGTCACTCTCGTGGGGCACAATCGTGAGAAGTGTACCGAGAAGTCGGAGTGGCTCGCGAGAATGGCATGTGTCACTCTCGCGAGGCATAATCCCCGAGATTGTACCGTGAGGCACTAGGCTCGGGCGATAGTGCCAAGCGAGAGTGACCATGTCAATTTCGCGAGGCACTCTCACGGTCGGGGTCAACCCCTTTTATTTCACAAAATCGACCATTTACTCTCATTTTCTCATTCTTGCATTGTTAGAGCCGATTTTTGGAGAGAAAAAGGGGTAAGTCTCTCTCTCTTCATTCAATATCTAAGGAAGAAATCTTATTGTAATGATTTTGTTGGTTGGTGTAGGATTTATTGTATTCATTAAGAGTTCCTAGAGATTAAAGTTTCAAGTTCATCTACTATCTTGTCTTCTACATCCATAATCTAGGGTTTCATATAACCCTTTCAAGGTGAGTTTCTAACTTCTTGTCTTTTCATATTTACTTGGATTATGTGTTATAACTCTCACCTAAACCTCCTAATCTTATATTGGGTTTTATTGCATTTTTTACCTAAAAATGAATTTTGGAAACATTAGGGTTTTGAACCTAAATAGGAATGGTTAGAAATTGTGTTAAAATTATAAATCATGGTGTTCTATAAACCTCCACACATTTAGGAATTTACCATTGTTTTTATAAGGATTTGTTACATTCCAAGAGAAACTAGGGTTTTGGATGTGGTTCAAATAAATGTTTGGTTGTGGATAATCTATCTTAAATGGGATTTATGGTATCATGTTAGTAGATTTGTGGAAGTGGAATCTCTCCAAGTTGGGGATCCAAGACTTCATGTGTAACACCCGTAATTTTCCTAAAGAACAGTTAATGATCGACCGAGGGAACGGTCAGCGGTCGGCCGAGGGAACGGTCGAGGAACGGGTTAACGAAATTCTCGAGGAGGCACAACAGGGACATGCGCGGCTTGGCCCGCGGCTTCCAAACCGCGTATAAGCCCGCGCAAGTAACTGTGATCCATGACTCAGGGACACGCGCGATTTGGCCCGCGACATGGAGGCCGCGGCCAAGGCTGCGGGATTGATCTGATCGATTAAAACCCAAGTTTATAGGGTTTTCTCTCATTCTACTCCCACACTCTATTTCTCTCTTCTTTGGGACGAATTTGGGAGCTCAAGAACTGATCTGGGGCACCTTGATGTGAATCAACCATAGGGATATGAAGGTTATGGTGGCATGAGGCTTGGCTACGTTAAGAATGGAAGATTTCGTTGTAATGGTGGATTGGAAAGCATTAAGTTCGGTTAAGGTAAATCCCTTGAATATTCCAAGCTTTAGTATAAGTATCTTCATGGATCTAAAGGTTTTCTTGTTAATGGTTTATTCTAGACTCGAAGGATGGGGTTGTTTGGAAACCCTAGGTTATTGTTGAAGATGATTTGTTGATGGTGAGAGCTTCATCCTTGGAGGATAAGGATTTGGGTTTGAAATCTAGGTTTAACTTAACCTAGCAAGGTGATTTCAAGTTGATTTGCGAAAACGTTGTACATGCCAAAATGCTTATTTTAAAGTATTTATGTGTTTTACATGAAACTATTACTTGTTGGGTCATTTGGTGGGCTTTGATCATCTGAGTGCTTGTCTTCATAAACTTTGTAAAACCCCCATATTTGGGATTTTTGGATATCTTGGACAATGAGTCATTTTAAAGTGTTCTTGAAGAATTATTGCTTAAATAGAACTTATTTGGTAAAATAGCATTTTAGTGTTTGTTTGGGTAAAAGGTTTAATTTTGTGTTATGGAACGTTTTAAAAGGATAAAGAGTATAAACCTATATGGCAAACCTTTTGTCCCGATTTAAACTGTGTTGGAGTCCACTCAAGTATTTTGGAGCGTGTGATTGCTCGGTATGGGACGAGTACGTTTATTATTTGAAAAACGTTAATCATTGGTCAAAAAGGGGTTTCGAGTATTTTGGCTCGATGTCATTTTAAAGGAGTTTTGAGGACATTCGTCCGGTTTTATATGGCTCAATGTAGAGTCCAGTTATGACGTACATACTAATGCTCTGTGTTGCGTATTGAGGTCGGTTACGGGCTCGAGTGCTTTGGTCATTCATGTGTAGTCCAGTAAGGTTAGATTGTGTTGCATTGGATCCATAGGCACGTAAGTCAGTATGTTTTGGGATGGTCAATTGGGTATTGCAGGGTTGAACTCCGGTACCCATGTTTTATGACCGGAAACTTTACAAGTAAGAACTAGGAGGATTGATTCTGGTGGTGCTACCGGGGAGATAGGCACCAGGACCTCCAGCGCTTGAAGTAATGCCTGGGAGGTAGTCTTTAAGTGTGCCGGGCCTTCGGGATGGAGTTCTTCGGAATGTTCATCAAGGTCAACTGACTTGAGGTGAAACTTGTTAAAGAAATCGTAGGGACACTTGGGTTGTGATGTCGTGAGGTGTCATGCGATTAACGTTGCATGGGTGGGATACTTTTGTGTTTCCTCAATTCTCAACGGATACGGGTCTCCCCCGTTGTCGGCTATCAGTATTTTAAATATAAGGATGTCTTACTTTATTATCATTTGTCTCTTTATGGTCGACAGTGAATGAGGGCCTTAATATTGGATCTTCCTCCTCGTATATTAAGGTTTGAATGAATTATGTCATCCCCATGTTTTGGTATTTAGATTCCTTTCGTTTACGGTCGCGTGAGTATTGGACCTAGTGTCCATGTTTTCGGTCGTACGATATATGTGGTTTTGATGATGATTCATGGGTCGAGTATTTTTCCCCACCCATGTTTGGGTGTTTTGGGATATAACGTTTTACCCACGTATCTTAAATGTGAGTCATTTTCATATTTATGTTTCGAGTTAGTTAAGTTGCAACAATTTATAAAGCATGTTTGGAATGAGGTGTCCATCTTTGAAAGTGCATGACATTGGAAAAGAGTTGTTTCTACGTTTTAAAGTACATCAATTGAAAGGGCATGACTTTAAACGGAGTTAATCATTTTTTAAGGATATTTACTCATGTAAAACTCTTGAACTCACTAGGCGTTAGCCTAACCTTTTTATTTGTCGGCATGTGCAACAGGTTTCGGTTGGGAATAGTCCTAGCGACACTGTGAAGTGAAGAGGTGCTCGAGGAGTGGATATCTTAGTGAAGTCTCCCGCATTTAGAGCAACTTGCGTTTGGGGGTTAAGTAGCACCCAACTGTGGTTTAGTCTTTATGTATTTTAGGAGTTTGTATTTTTTGAGGTTATTTATCGAATCTTATATTTGAGGCATATTGAGTTTGATTTGTGGAAAGAGATGTTGTCTTTTTTCGATGTTTTATCGAAAATTTTATTAG
This sequence comes from Arctium minus, assembly GCA_954870635.1. Taxonomy (NCBI): domain Eukaryota; kingdom Viridiplantae; phylum Streptophyta; class Magnoliopsida; order Asterales; family Asteraceae; genus Arctium; species Arctium minus. The sequence continues at coordinate 128,784,430 of OX941080.1, read as the reverse complement.
TTGCTCTTACCAAATTTGAGGGTTTTACAAGTTGGTATCAGAGCTTAAGTTCGAGAGAATTAGGTGTTGATTTTGGATGCCTAGACTCGAACAAGCGTTATTTAAGTGATTGAAATTGAAGTTTCACTAATAGTAACTTTAAGATTGGATGATTCGAGATGGTTGGAGTCACAAGGAACGGAAAACACGCCGAAGGTGGCAAGGATGATCATGTACAATACGTTCGTAATAGCACCTGGCCAGTGTTATGGTGAACCTGCGAGTTATATGTGTATGCTTGAACTGGCTTGGTATGATGACCGTTGGGGTAGTGAAGAAGTTTCTAAATGGGTAGCCATTAGAAGGAGTTGATGATTTTAGTATTCGTCACATCGAGTGACGGCAAGCATGGTGATTGCATTAAGTGGACCGTTTCAGGTCAGATTGATTGGTTTGATTAGAGCCATAGCCTTTTGGAACCAATGTTATTTCGAGGAGAAATTGTGAGGTAAATCCATGAAATCCTTGATCTTAGCCTTAAGATGTTTGAGCATATGGTTGGCGATAGTGTAACTAAGAAATCGAGGAGCGTAGTTTCGTGATGTCGAGTGTCGACCAAATTCATGCACATAATTTATTTCAAAAATAAAGTGCATCATTTATTTCTCATGTTTCCCACATCATAATGTGGGTCATATTACGAAATTTTGGAAAAGAAAATGTTTAGCACACCAAATTTTAAACCATGAGTTTGATCATGCATGGAAGTTGTTTTATTGCACATGGTCGCAAATTTTCATTGGAGATCTCTTCATCCTCTTTTCTTGCCTAACGCTATTTTCGGATATTGTAATGTCCGAGTTTTAATGTTATTTGGAGTATGGGGCAAGTAACTGGGAGATTTTAACCTTGACATTGGATCTCCTCCACGTATGTTAAGATTTTAAAGGAAAAGTTATTCCCATGCTTCTGCGTCTGAGTTTATGGGGAATTTTAGATTGTACAAGTTTTGTTGAAAGATATCACTTTATTTCATGTTGCGACAAAAAGGGAACCCTTGAAATCATGACATTTAAGTCGTAACTTCGTTTTATCCTTTTATTTTGGGAACGAAGGTTTTGGCATCACTTAATTTTTGTGTCATTATGTTTTATGAAAATTTTAGTTGAGTCTTATGGAGTTTCATTTATAATATTTTGCATCGCGTAGATGAATTTTAAAATGCGTATACCGAATCATTGTGTACATTAACTTTCGGGTTGTGTTTAACGTTATCGTCTTATGCGGGTTTTGCACATGTTGTTTCGCAACCGCACAAGACGTCTTGAGAATCTTCATATTGCATAGTTGCACTTTTGGATTTATACATGAGTATTTCGTGTTAGACTTTTGCTTCGGACCATTCGAGTCAAGAGCGTTTTATCCGTGCGACTAACAGTTGAAGTCGATTTAAATTATTTTACGTCTGATCAAATCGCATGCATCTATCTTTTACTAAGTCTTGGCAAATAAATTGATAAATGCTAGTCACATTTGGGAAATGTTAGTTCAAGTCATTATTTGGGTAAATGAGAAATTTTTGGAACTTGATTACGCGAGTTTTCCCTTTGGGAGTTTTGTACAAACGGCCGTTATAAACTATTTTAGCATGTAAAACCTCCTTATTCATGTTGTAAATTGATGCGTATTAGGACTAAGGTGGTCCATTTGAAAATTTTGTTGTGCATCTTTAATTATTGTCATTATTAGCTTGAATAATAATTAAACGATTTTCGAAATGGTTTTATGCGAATGTGTCGATAGTGACCACCTTGCACACCTACCGAGTAAACGATAGTGAATTTTATTTGTACGACTAATTGTTATGAAGCTTTGCAATTAGAGGTTCTATAAAATTTTAAATTGGCATATTAATTCGAAAAACCTTGAACTCATTAGAGCTATAGATATAAACCCCTTTGTGAAAGGACTTGTTATTAAGGACTAGAGGAGTCCTTGAGAAAAGAATGGTCGGATGATCGGTCATGTGGTTAGCTTTGAATGATGGATTCTAGTTTATAATCGATGCACGTATAAATTATTTAGGTATTAGATTTATGTACTCCACCAGTTATTTAAGTGGTGATATTCCTGTTTCGGTAAACCTTCGGGTTAAAGCATTGAGTGGTCCCTTGCTTATTGTTAGATATGAATTGATGGGTTATTTGTTGTCGTCATGTATGTGTTGGAGGGTTGCCATCCGGGTGAGTCTTCTTGGATAAAGAAAAGTTTGGTGATTTGGTTGACAGACTTTAGTACCATGATAGGTGTCAACTTTGAATCATCAACGTAAAATCTGGAAGGAAATTTATGGTGGTATATCCACGATTGAGGTGTAAAAGTTTTGAGGATAGGTGTCGACATTCGATTTGAGGATAATAACCGTTGGGATGCTTCATCGTACTTTCAATGAAACTGGTACGTTAGCAATTTAAGTGGTAACCTTAAGGAGATTAGTTGATGGAAATTTGGAATCGATCATGGGTAATCTTGTAACCAACGTGGTACTTGTTGATTGGCAACCGATGCTTAGATGCATTATGGGAGTTGTGTAACCGTGGGGTTTAGAGTAATCCGATATCTACAGATATGGTGCTTGGGCCAGTTTAAGGAACAAATTCATCGTAATTAGGATCAGACCAAACTAGTGTTAGGAACTTCGGCAGGGAAAGAACGATAAATCCTTGGTGGTGGTGTTTATTGGAGAAATTGGGCGAGAATTCCGAGATAGACTTTAAGTAAAAATCGATTTTTAAGGAGACGGTGAGGTGTTGGGATTAGAAGTATTGTTTCTATATCAACAGTGGGTGATCAGCTCGGTAATTGTGCGCGGATTCCTTCACCACACGAGTAAAGTCAATCTGGTTGTGGATCCTCATAATTGAAAGGAGTATGGTCAACCTATGGTCTGACTTTTCTATAAAGATTATGGTATTCTTGAAAGCAGGATAATAGGGTAACATAATTCGACGAGGGGCGATTGGAAATATTTAAAGGTAAAGTTCGCTTGGATACACTTGATGGAAAGGGTTGGGCAAGGTCATAGATTATTCTTAATGTAATGAGAACAATCTAAGGTTGGGAGGTAACTGAGGTCTTACTATTGGGAAGATGATTCGATAAAGACACGAGGTTCACCCCGTCATCGGTGAGATACATCGAACCTTGGAAATTAAGTTGTGACGGCTCGTTATTAAGAAATTTAGTGACAACCTTAACCGAGATGTAATCAGATTCGTATATGAGGTAAGGCTTCGTGAAGGCGTTCCTTTCGGATAGGGAATCAATTGATTCTGCTAAACGCGATATTGGATGTTTGGTCAGTGTCAGATTTTGAGGACGAAATCTCTCTTAAGGTTGGGAGGATTGTAACACCCGTAATTTTCCTAAAGGACAGTTAATGATCGACCGAGGGAACGGTCAGCGGCAAGCTGAGGGAACGGTCAGCGGCCGACCGAAGGAACGGTCGGGGAACGGTTTAACACAATTCGTGAGGAGGCACAACAGGGACATGCGCGGCTTGGCCCGCGACTTGGAGGCCGCGGCCATCTGATCGATTAAAACCCAACTTTCTAGGGTTTTCTCTCATTCTACTCCCACACTCCATTTCTCTCTTCTTTGGGACGAATTTGGGAGCTCAAGAACTGATCTGGGGCACCTTGATGTGAATCAACCATAGGGATATCAAGGTTATGGTGGCATGAGGCTTGGCTACGTTAAGAATGGAAGATTTCGTTGGAATGGTGGATTGGAAAGCATTAAGTTCGGTTAAGGTAAATCCCTTGAATATTCCAAGCTTTAGGGGGCGTTTGGTTCATTTTAAGAAATAGGAATGAAAATGAAAATGGTAATGAAGTAGAATGGGAATATGAATGAGCATTGCATTGATGCTGTTTGGTTAAACCAATATAATCAATAAAAAATTATTTTATATAATATTTTTTAATACAAATATGTGTCGTCCAACACGAAAATAAAAAATATGTTTCATTAAACATCGAGAGATGAAGGGCGTATGAGAAAAGGTGACTGAGCGGGAATAAGATTTTCATTCCTCCTAATTTGGCCAGGAATGAAAATTAATGGGTTTGGGGTAATGCGAAAACGTTGTACATGCCAAAATGCTTATTTTAAAGTATTTATGTGTTTTACATGAAACTACTACTTGTTGGGTCATTTGGTGGGCTTTGATCATCTGAGTGCTTGTCTTCATAAACTTTGTAAAACCCCCATATTTGGGATTTTTGGATATCTTGGACAATGAGTCATTTTAAAGTGTTCTTGAAGAATTATTGCTTAAATAGAACTTATTTGGTAAAATAGCATTTTAGTGTTTGTTTGGGTAAAAGGTTTAATTTTGTGTTATGGAACGTTTTGAAAGGATAAAGAGTATAAACCTATATGGAAAACCTTTTGTCCCGATTTAAACTGTGTTGGAGTCCACTCAAGTATTTTGGAGCGTGTGATTGCTCGGTATGGTTAGACTGTGTTGCATTGGATCCATAGGCACGTAAGTCAGTCTGTTTTGGGATGGTCAATTGGGTATTGCGGGGTTGAACTCCGGTACCTATGTTTTATGACCGAAAACTTTACAAGTAAGCACTAGGAGGGTTGAGTCTGGTGGTGCTACCAGGGAGATAGGCACCAGGACCTCCGCTGCTTGAAGTAATGCCTGGGAGGTAGTCTTTAAGTGTGTCGGGCCTTCGGGATGGAGTTCTTCGGAATTTTCATCAAGGTCGACTGACTTGAGGTGAAACTTGTTAAAGAAATCGTAGGGACACTTGGGCTGTGATGTCGTGAGGTGTCATGCTATTAACGTTGCATGGGTGGCATACTTTTGTGCTTACTCCACTCTCAACGGATACAGGTTTCCCCCGTTGTCGGCTATCAGTATTTTAAATATAAGGATGTCTTACTTTATTGTCATTTGGCTCTTTATGGTCGACAGTGAATGAGAGCCTTAATATTGGATCTTCCTCCTCGTATATTAAGGTTTAAATGAATTATGTCATCCCCATGTTTTGGTATTTAGATTCCTTTCGTTTACGGTCGTGTGAGTATTGGACCTAGTGTCCATGTTTTCGGACGTACGATATATTTGGTTTTGATGATGATTCATGGGTCGAGTATTTTGCCCCACCCGTGTTTGGTTGTTTTGGGAAATAACGTTTTACCCACGTATCTTAAATGGGAGTCATTTTCATATTCATGTTTCAAGTTAGTTAAGTTGCAGGAATTTATAAAGCATGTTTGGAATGAGGTGTCCATCTTTGAAAGTGCATGACATTGGAAAAGAGTTGTTTCTACGTTTTAAAGTACATCAATTGAAAGAGCATGACTTTAAACGGAGTTCATCATTTTTTAAGGATATTTACTCATGTAAAACTCTTGACTTCACTAGGCGTTAGCCTAACATTTTTATTTGTCGGCATGTGCAACAGGTTTCGGTTCAGAATAGTCCTAGCGACACTGTGAAGTGAAGAGTGCTAGATGTGTGCTCGAGGAGTGGATATCTTAGTGAAGTCTCCCGCATTTAGAGCAACTTACGTTTGGGGGTTAAGTAGCACCCGACTGTGCTTTAGTCTTTGTGTATTTTGGGAGTTTGTATTTATTGAGGTTATTTATCGAATCTTATATTTGAGGCATATTGAGTTTGATTTGTGCAAAGAAATGTTGTCTTTTTTCGATGTTTTATTGAAAATTTTATTAGTTGGTCTTACCAAATGTTGGTCCCAAATAGCAGTAAGTAAACAAGCAAAGTATTGTAGAAGGGGGGGTTGAATACAATACACACAATTTTTCACTTAATTTAATTCTTATTGATTTGAAATCAAGAATTACGCATAGAAAACTTTTGATTGTTGCGGAAAAGAATAGATGAAATCTATTCAAACAATCTAACACTAAGAGAATTGAAGAACAATTGTAAAACACTTAGAAAACAATAAGAACTTCGTAGAGAGAAGATTGCCAGGCACTTAGAGAACTTGAAGATTGTAGAACTGGTGATCTTGCATGTTGAACCATCCTCCATATTTATAGTGCCTCATGCATTAAATGCATGGGACACCTGTTGAGCAAAGGATGGACACAGGTCTTCAGCAATGTACCTTTTGTCTTGAGGTGTTTTGGCTTGAAGTGTTGACCTGCATGATGGTGTAGACATTTCCTTAAAATGGTGTAGGAGACAAAGCTTACTTTATCTGATCTTTAGTTGAGGTCCACGTCAATGCAAGATATCACAAATATACTTTGTCAGAAAAGTATAATGTGTTGGAGAAATCTTCAGGCCTTGAAGAATAAGAAGTCTTCCACTCCTGAAGAATGAGAAATCTTCGGCTTTCGAAGAGGTCTTCAGCTTCTGAAGAAGTCTTCGGCTTCCCGAAGAAGTCTTCGGCTTCCGAAGAGGTCTTCGGCTTCCGAAGAGGTCTTCGGCTCCTGAAGACTGAGAGGTCTTCGGCTCCTGAAGACTTAAGATCAGCACTATCCTGGCCAATGATGTTGATTAAGTAGGCATACTTGGCTTTAGGCTGAGGATTCTATCTTCAATCCGCTTTGAGAGATATTCTCCTTCTTTGTCTTCTTTGGCTGATCTTCGACTTCACCGAACATTTGTATAGAAACCAAGCTGCTAAAAGAACCTCAAAATATTCTAAGTATGATGATACAAAATGGAAGATCGGGAGGTCATCTTCAAATCTTCAGATGACCCAACAATCTCCCCCTATTTGAGGATGACATCCATACTAAAGAATAAAACTAAGAGTACACTGAATAATTCATTTTGACCCTTATCTACTCTTTTTGGGTTCTTTTCACATAGTTTTTTTTTAAATAAGGATTTATAAGTATATCTGACATTTACAAAAGAATAAAAGAATGAAGTATATATGTAAAAACTAAATAAAAGAAATGCACTTGTATTAAATATGACTTAACAAAGCAAAAATTACAAGTACATAGGTAAGATAGAGCATTGCATCATTCCTTCTTCTGTCTTTTATGAAGTTCACCCATAATGTCATGTCGAAGAAATGCAGCTTGAGAATTAACGGGGATAAGAGAGAGAATGGCTACCAGAAACTCGGTGTGAGCAATAGATATTTCTTCATGTCTGAAGAATCTCTTAGTTTCCGTCTCATCTAGGAAATAAACTCCTTTGTATGGACGCCCTATCACAGTGCCTGGACGCAAGGGCGGACCGCCTGGTACCTTCAGATTCTGATTTAGAGTATTAAGAGTTATACCTTTGGCAGCCAGATCCTTGAAGATGTGTTGTTTGTCATAATGAGAGATTTGTGGAGGGGAGGAGAGACACATCTTCTTTAGAACCTCAGCTTGGACTTCTTCATCATGAGAATGCTTGTACTTCTTGCCAATGTTCTTCATTCTCTCTAGAAGACTGTTCAGAGACTTTTGGACCGAAGGCTTGTGCCGACTAAGGGACTTGGATAAAAGTTCAGAGATTTCATACCATTCAGAAAGTCCGTAGTCGTCTAAGTCACAGAATCTGGTAGCCTGCTGAGAGTCGTCTTCTCTACGGATGACCATTCTGATATCTATCTCTGATCGTTTGGAGGTGCCAAACTTTACTTCAACAATTTTGGATTTCAGCTTTCGTTCCATCAAAGATTTTCGGTACCATAGAATGTCATCAGAATCAAGCTCAGCTGCCTGCTGGGTGTCAACTTTTGGAGGAGGTTGAAGCTTTAGCCGATCAGCTTCACAAACAAAGGCTTTTAGAGCATCAGCCTTTTGTTGTTGGGAAAGCAAGGCCTCTTCATCAGCAGATATCTTTTTCTTTCCTTTGTCTATCCCTTGTCTTGGAAGCAGCTCCCCCTCAGTTGGAGCATCAGTAGAAACAACAGGAGAAGGACCCTGACGGCCGCTGTCTGAAGAGACTTGAACCAGCTGTTTCTCCCCCTCAGCGACAGTCGGGGGAGTAACCAAGAAAGAGTCCAACCTCTGATGAAGAGACAGAAGCGACTGAAGAATTTGAGTCAAATGGCGCTCTGAGCCTCCGAAGCCGCCTGAAGACGCCGAACCTCCTCATCACGAGTGTCGAAGGCTGCTTGAAGAGCAACGACTGAGGCAGTGAGATGATGATGGGAGGTCTCAATAGATAACAACTTGTCGCAAGTGACCTTGACGAGAGAGCCCAGAACTGTCTGATGTTCGCGAAACTGAGCACCAATTAGACGATGTTGTTTGTTGGCTTCCTGAATATCCACTAGAATTTTTGGGGGAATAACCGGAACAGGAGGAGTAGTGTCTCGCGCTGCAGCTGAGGCCTGACATCGTGAAGGCGTCGATGGGTGATGAGGGAGAGGAAAAGTCCGAGATGGTTCTTCGTAGGATGCATAGCTCTGGAGGAGAGCATCGGTGGCAGGTGATCGTGGTGATGAAGATGAGTCATCGGAGGAGCTACCGTCAGCGGAGGTAGCCATAGGAGAAGAAGAGCTCTCTGTAGAATGTGGAGGAGAGTGGTAGGCGGAGGTAGAAGGGCCTGCTTGAGTTGTCACCTTGTCTTGACCCTGTAGCAAATAATCCAAATACCATGAAATACCCTCAACACTGGCTTTGGGTAAAACCAGTGTCTCACCGGGCGGTGCAAAAGTGTCGACCATGAATTGGTCCGGTGACAGGCCGTGCAGTGAGAAATCAGATCCTTGGTCCGGGGAGAAGACCAAGTCATCTTCATCCCCTAAGGAGGAGGGGGAGGAGGGAAGATGAGGGTCCCCTAAAATCGCATATGCATCCTTTGGAGAGGATACAGAGGAGGTGGCAATAGGTGTAGCAGATTCACCGGGCCTGGATGGGACAATTTCAACACCTGCCGATTGTGAAGAATCGGTGGGTGGAGTATGTGGGGTGGCCCTAGAAATCTTCCTCTTTCTTTTGGGAGAAGAGGGAGGGAAATAGGTAGAGTGTCGCCGCTTTGAGGTGTGGGGTGTGACCTGGGTAACCACCGAAGGTCCTTTCGGTGGTATGGCCATTTGGGCAAGTTCGGCGGTGCCTATAGCCTCGGAGGAGTGAGTGCTAGCAGGCTTCACTAGGGAGAGGGAAGAAGGGTCCACTATAGAGGAAGGACCTTTGGACACCGGAGTATCCTTGGCATCTCTCCACTGTAGATCGGGAGAGTTGATGAAGGAGACCATACCTGGAAGGACAGGATGGTCAGTCGCCAAGGGACCCCGTTTGAGAAGGGGTCTTGTCACAAGCGGGGCATGATAGTCATAGATGACCTGATGGTCCGCCTCAATTGCATCAGCAAGTAAATTGTTGATTATAAGCCAAATGAACCACGGGTAAGCAACATGCGGTCGCTTAGGCAGTGTAATGACAGAAATCAACTCGTGAAAAAAATACTGAGCATAATCGATTTTACGCTGGAACATGATAGCATGGGCTAGTTGAGTAAGGTAGGATGGACATTGATCATGTCCACCAGCCTTCTTACTCAGGCAGAAAATAATATGAGAGAAAAAAAGTTCCAGATACCTCCCATATGCCTGCGTAGAAGTGTTCTACGACCCCATCATTTTCACCATGAATATAGTTCAAGGCCGCAACCACCTCATCATGTTCGGTGCCAAGAGGAAATGCGTCATAACAATCGTAGGATGGAAGAGCAAGGGCCCTCCTAACATCTTCGACACCGAAAGTGATGTCCGGTGACGTCGGTTCCGATAGAATGTAAGCGGAGACTTTGTTGGTTGCTGCATCGTAAACACATGTGAGCCAAAAATTACCAATGAGCATTTTTCTCATTTTTGGCGGGTTTTTTGTCAACGCAAACCGAAGAGGTGATTTTTGAAGAAAAGAAGAAATAGGATTAAATTCCTTATGATGGGGATCACACTCCAATCGTGCAACATGGTTGCATGGATTGAAGACGAGATTCGTAAGAGAAGTGGGAGGAGGAGGGGACATGTTTTTCTTGGGAGCCTTGGAAGAAGGAGAGGGGGAGGAAGCCATGAGAGAAAAAAATATGGAGGAGAAAAGAGGTAGTAGGAAAGATGGTGAAAAAAGAATAAGGAGAAGGATGATATTTATAGGGAGAGGAAGAAGTTTGAAATTTAAAAAAAAAGAGGTAATTATGGTATAGATAATAGGGAGAGGAAGAAAGGAAGAGATTGATGGAATAAAAGAGGAAAATATGGGAAATACAGAAGATATGAAAGAGATTATGGAAGGAAAAGATTATGGAAGAAAAAGAGGGAAAGGTGAGAGGGGTAGGAGGTGTAAGAAAAAGAAGAAGTGATGGAAGGGGTTAGTAGGGGAAAGTCTTGAAAAATGGGAAGGAAGAAAAAGTTTGGGGAATGAAAATAATTAAAAAATGAGGGAGAGATGTGAGATTGAAGAAAAATTCAAAAGGAAAGTAGTTGGGGGGGGGGGGGAGCGGCCGAAGGGTGGGGGGTGAGGGGTGTGAGGCCGAAAAAAAAATGAAAGAGGGGGAGGGGGTTTCGGCCTAGGGGCTGTTGGGTGAGTGTGTTTCGGTGGCTAGGAGTTAGAAGGGGGTTTTGGTGGCAAGGGAGGTTCGGTGGAGTCATAAGGAGGCCGAAGAATGTGGTTTGGGTGTTTTGGGCCGAATGTGGGAAGAGAGAAGGGGGTGTTCGGTGGGTGTTATAAGGGGGTGTTGTGGGATTTTCGGCTAGGTGGCCACCGAAAGAAGAGGGAGGGGGGGAAGGAGGGGGAAGGGGGTCTGTGGCTAGGAGGGTAAGAGGGGATGGAGAGAGTTCGGTGGGAGAGGGTGTGAGGGGAGGGGGTTCGGTGGAGAGGAGAGGCCAAGAGAGGGAAAGAGGGGAGGGGGCTTCGGTGGGGGTGGGTGAAAGAGAGGGATTCGGTGGGGTGGGGGGCCCCGAAAGAGGGAGTTCGGTGGAAGGGGGTTGGCGGTGGTGGAGGATTCGGTGGGAGAGGGGAGGGAAGAGAGAGAGAGAGCCGAAGGGAGAGGGGAGGGAGGAGAGAGAGATATGGTAGAGAGAGAGAGAGCTACCGAAAGAAAGAGAGAGAGAAAAAACATTTTTTTTAATTTTTTTTTGATTTTTTTTTTTTTGATTTTCTTGATTTTCTTTGCTCTCACCTTTTTTTTAAAGAAAAAAAAAATTACATCTCGACATTTAACATACCGAGTTCTCCGATGAGAAACTTGAATCGAGCTTCGTCAAGAGGCTTGGTGAAGAGATCCGCCAGTTGGAGGTCGGTAGGGATGAAGTGAAGTTCGATGTCACCTTTGGAGATGTGATCCCGGATGAAATGATACCGGATGTCGATGTACCTGGAACGAGAGTGCAACACCGGATTGTTGGTGATGGCGATCGCACTTGAGTTATCACACAGAATTGGGATGTGAGAGAACATCTGATTGAAGTCTCTAAGATGATTCTTCATCCAAAGAATTTGAGCACAACAGCTTCCAGCAGCTACATACTCAGCCTCAGCAGTAGAGGTGGAGACTGAGTTCTGCTTCTTGCTGGACCAGCTAACAAGCTTGCCACCAAGGAGTTGGCAGCTGCCAGTGGTGCTCTTCCTATCAATCTTTGATCGTGCAAAATCAGAATCTGAATACCCCTTTAGATCAAAACCTGAGTCTTTGGGATACCAAACACCCAGATTCATGGTACATTTCAGATACCGAAAAATGCGTTTAACCGCAGCCAAATGAGATTCTTTTGGATTGGCCTGGTAATGCGCACACAAGCAAGTAGCAAACATAATGTCTGGTCTACTAGCAGTAAGATAGAGAAGGGAGCCGATCATGCCTCGGTAGCTGGTGATATCCACAGATACACCATCCGGATCAGCATGGAGTTTCAAAGGTGGTGCCATGGGAGTTTTCATGGGGGAGGAGTTTTCAAAATTGAACTTTTTCAGAAGATCACGTATGTATTTACTTTGATTTATAAAGATTCCTTCTGAAGATTGTTTAACTTGAAGTCCTAAGAAAAAGGTAAGCACCCCCATCATACTCATCTCATATTGGCTTTTCATGAGAGAGGCAAACTCATCACACAGTGACTCATCGGTGGCACCAAAAATGATATCATCCACATAAATTTGAACAAGGATAAGATTACCTGAGGTTTGCTTGATGAACAGAGTGTTGTCAATTTTACCTTTTGAATACTTGTTCTTCAGAAGAAAGTCAGCAAGAGTGTCATACCAGGCACGAGGAGCCTGCTTTAGACCATAGAGAGCTTTGTCTAACCTGTACACATAATCAGGATGGACTGGATCTTCAAAGCCTGGGGCCTGTTTCACATAGACTTCTTCAGCTAGCTCCCCATTCAGAAAGGCACTTTTGACATCCATCTGGAAGACTCTGAAGTTCTTGTAGGCAGCATGAGCGAGGAAGATTCTGATGGCTTCAAGTCTTGCAACTGGAGCAAATGTTTCATCATAGTCAATTCCTTCCTCTTGCCTATAGCCTTGTGCAACCAGACGGGCCTTGTTTCTGATCACCGTGCCTTCTTCATCCATTTTGTTCCGAAATACCCACTTGGTTCCTATGATGGTTTTTCTGGAAGGACGAGGAACCAATCTCCAGACTTTGTTCCTTTCGAACTGAGAAAGTTCTTCTTGCATGGCAGTGATCCAACATGGATCAGCTAGAGCTTCGTCAACTTTCTTTGGTTCAATATGGGAAAGGAAGTTCACATAGAGACAGATGTTTCCAATACCTCTTCTGGTCTGAACACCAGCTTGTTGATCACCGATGATTTGATCAATGGGGTGATCTTTTGTCCATTTTAAGGTAGGAGGTAAAGGAGGAGGGTAAGAAATTTGTAGAGGAGAGTTGGAAAGGATATTTTCAGGAGAGACGGATGGAAGATCGGCAGGTATAGGTGAGGAATGAATGTCAGATTGAGAGACTGGGATGATTTGGAGTGTATTTTGAGGTTGGGTAGGCTGAGGATCATCCTCTTGATGAGAGGAGGGGTTGTGAGATGTAGAGGGATCATTGTTTTGGTAGAGAGAAGTGGGAACTGAGTAGGGAATGTCTGATGATGTTGGAAGAGGACCATCACCAACACAAGAAGATATCCAACGGTTCAATTCTTCATCATCACAAGAGAATGATGAAGTCTTGAGGTCATCAAACTTGACATGGATGGACTCATCAATGCACTTCCTTCTGAGGTTGTAGACTCTGAAAGCTTTGGAAGTGAGATAATATCCCACGAAGATTCCTTCATCTGCTTTGGGATCAAATTTTCCCAAATTTTCTCTATCGTTGAGAATGTAGCAGACACACCCAAAGACATGAAGAAAGCCAATGCTAGGTTTTCTACCATAAAAGACTTCATATGGAGTTTTATTATGTCTTTTCACAATGATGAACCTATTTTGGGTAAAGCATGCAGTATTGATTGCTTCGGACCAAAAATAGGTAGGAAGGTGAGATTCACTCAGCATGGATCGGGCAGCTTCACATAGCGTTTTGTTCTTTCTCTCCACTACACCATTCTGTTGTGGAGTTCTGACGGTAGAGAAGTTCTGAGATATGCCTTTTTCATTGAAAAAGTCATCCAACATACTGTTCTTGAATTCTGTTCCGTTGTCACTTCTTACAGATCTTACCAGCTGCCCATTCAGCACTTTAGACTTCTTGATGAACTTTATGATTTCTTCAGTAGTGTCACTTTTATACCTGAGAAAAAATACCCAAGTGTAATGAGTGAATTCATCAATAATTACGAGAATGTACCTTCTACCACCAAGGCTTGGGGTACTGACTGGTCCACACAGATCCATGTGGAGCATCTGAAGAGGCTGAGAGATGGAGAAGCATTGCTTGGACGTGAAGGAAGATTTTGTGAGTTTCCCTTTCTCACAAGCAGCACACAACTTTTCTTTCACGAAGGATTACTTTGGCATTCCCGTAACAAGCTCCTGGTTTGAAAGGACATTCAAAGTTTTGAAGTTGAGGTGAGAGAGACGCTTGTGCCAGAGCCAGCGTCTTTTGGCAGAGTTTTCAGAGACAAAGCAAATGTTTGTTCCGAAGGATGAGCTATGTCCCATGTCTATGACATACACATTTTCTTTGCGGTAGCCAGAGAGTACGGTTTCCATCTTTTTGTTGAAAAAGATGCATGAAGATAATTCAAACATCACTTTGAAGCCCAGATCACACACCTGACTTATGCTTAGGAGATTGTGCATCAATCCTTCAACATAAGCTACTTTATTAAAGGTGATGGAACCATTTGAGAGTGTTCCATAACCTTTAGTACTTCCTTTAGAGTTATCACCAAAGGTGACAGAAGGACCTTTGGTAGGCATGAAGTCAACAAGAAGAGATTTGTTTCTGGTCATATGTCTTGAGCACCCACTGTCGAGATACCAGATTTGTTGGTGCCCTAGACCCTGAGTAGATGAGGTAGAGCACTCAGTAGACACAAGAGCCATGGAGGTGGAAGAGGTTTCACCGTCATCAGCATCATCTATTTTAGCCATAAATCAAAGGTTGGTCGTTTCCTTGTCACTTTCGGAAGTTGGTTCATTTGCCCAATCATGATATTCGGCAAGAAAACCTTTTCCTTTGTTGGCTAGAAAAGCATTCCTTTCCTTCTCTCTCTTATATTTTGCCTTGTACTTTTCAACACGGTCAGAGTTTGAAGGAACAGAAGTGCTTGACTTTTGAAAAAGGGGTTGGTAGGAATCAGACTTGGTTCTGACAGACCTAGAGGATGTACGATTAGAGGAGGGCAGTCTAGACTTATCAGAGGACCTGCTTCTGCATTCAGAAGCAAAGTGTCCCTTCCTCCCACACCTGTAACATTCCTCATTTGATTTGTCAGAGGAAGCATTTTTAGAAAGAGTAGAGGAGGGTTTTCTAGAAAACCTGGATTTTCCAGAAAAGAAGCGAGGTTTGCCTTTTGAAAAGCCTGCCAACATAGCAAAACCATCTGGCAACTGAGCCACAGAGGTCTCCTCTCCTTCATCATCAGCCTCACTAAGATAGGCTTCTGAAGGTTCATTAGGGTCCTCTTGACTATTGTTGTCAGAATCAAAGGGATAGGTGATCCTAGGGACACACACAGTACTTTTGGAAGATTCACCGACAAGAGCTAGAGAAGAGCCTTTGATGTCTTTAGTGATGGACTTCCTAAGCATTTTAGTTTGCTCGTAGTTAAAGAGAATGCCATACATGGTAGTGAGAGGCATGGAGTCAAGATCCTTGTTAGACTTGATACAAGTACAGATAGTTTCCCAAAATTCAGGAAGATAATCCATGAACTTGCACAAGACTTCCTCATTTTCATAAATACGACCCACAAACTTAAGATCGTTGAGAAGACTGTTAAAGCGATTGTAGTAGTCTGAGAGAGACTCACCCTTATCATGAGAAAAGAGTTCATACTTTCTTACAAGAGCAATCTTTTTGCTCTTTTTCACCTCAGACGTACCTTCATAAAGAACACACAGAGTGGACCACATTTCTTTTGCAGTAGAAAGGTTAACAAGAGAATGGTAGACCTCATCAGGCAGAGAGAGGGCAATGATGGCTCTGACTTTAGTATCAAGATCTATAAGACGTCTGTCTTCATCATTGTATTTACTGGGGTCCTTTACAATGTATCTCCCAGTAGCTGGAGTTCTTTCTTCCTCAGAAGAGTCCTCATCACCTTTTGCCTTATCTGCATTGTATCGGTCCCAAACTCTAAGAATGAAGGGACCTTCATGTAAGATAGTAGGATATCTGCTGTCAACTCCTTCTAAGAAGAGTATCATACGACTTTTCCACAAGAAGAAGTTATCAGGGTTAAACCTTGGTGGTTTGGCTATAGAGCCATTGTCGTATGAAACAGTAGTGGTGTTTTGAGAAGAAACATTTTTCAAAGAAGAAGAAGAGGTTGCCATCACGGATCTAGTTTATTGAGTTAAAGTAAACCGCTCTGATACCACTTGTTGGTCCCAAATAGCAGTAAGTAAACAAGCAAAGTATTGTAGAAGGGGGGGGGGGTTGAATACAATACACACAGTTTTTCACTTAATTTAATTTTTATTGATTTGAAATCAAAAATTACACATAGAAAACTTTTGATTGTTGCGGAAGAGAATAGATGAAATCTATTCAAACAATCTAACACTAAGAGAAATGAAGAACAATTGTAAAACACTTAGAAAACAATAAGAACTTCGTAGAGAGAAGATTGCCAGGAACTTAGAGAACTTGAAGGTTGTAGAACTGGTGATCTTGCATGTTGAACCATCCTCCATATTTATAGTGCCTCATGCATTAAATGCATGGGACACCTATTGAGCAAAGGATGGACATAGGTCTTCAACAATGTACCTTTTGTCTTGAGGTGTTTTGGCTTGAAGTGTTGACCTGCATGATGGTGTAGACCTTTCCTTAAAATGGTGTAGGAGACAAAGATTACTTTATCTAATCTTCAAAGGTCCACGTCAATGCAAGATATCACAAATATACTTTGTCTGAAAAGTATAATGTGTTGGAGAAATCTTCAGGCCTTGAAGAATAAGAAGTCTTCGGCTCCTGAAGAATGAGAAATCTTCGGCTTCCAAAGATTGAGAAATCTTCGGCTTCCGAAGAGGTCTTCAGCTTCTGAAGAAGTCTTCGGCTTCCGAAGAGGTCTTCGGCTCCTGAAGACTGAGAGGTCTTCGACTCCTGAAGACTTAAGATCAGCACCATCCTGGCCAATGGTGTGGATTAAGTAGGCATACTTGGCTTTAGGCTGAGGATTTTATCTTCAATCTGCTTTGAGAGATATTCTCCTTCTTTGTCTTCTTCGGCTGATCTTCGACTTCACCGAACATTTGTATAGAAACCAAGCTGCTAAAAGAACCTCAAAATATTCCAAGTATGATGATACAAAATGGAAGATCAGGAGGTCATCTTCAAATCTTCAGATGACCCAACACTAAATTTGAGGGTGTTACATCATGTTGGTAATTTATATACGAACAATTTTGGGTTAACACTTATGTAAATGATTAATGTCAATTGTGTTAAATGCTTTATATTTGGTCTTAGTGCAATGGATCCATAGGCACGGTGTTCCTATGTCCCGTTTTGGACATTAGGTTCACCACATTGGCACGGAATAGGCATCGGGTTCCATGGTAAGTAAGGTGTGGACATATATGGTCGAGCAGTATCCCATGGGTAGTAAGGTGTAATTCCATTGTGCTTGAGTTCCCGTTTTGGAACTCTCAAGGATTGACCTGGAGTAGTTACTTGACGTTTTCGATCAATAGACTTGGAGTAGTTGAGCTCATTATGTGGTTTGAGTTATTTGTATCCTACAATGACTACTAATGATTTATTTGATTTGTTTTGATTTAGCTTACGACTAGACCGGCTGTACGACTCCAAATGGGTTTATTATTTACTATTTAATTTAATTGTTCTCACTAGGCTTTAGCCTAACGCTTGTTCTTTGGTTGTCATGTATGGCAGGTCATTCTAGTAGTGGGGCTCGTCGGGACTGAGAGAACGACCTTGGGGTCGAGACCGGTCTTTTTGAAGATATAGTGACCAATACTTGGAATATAAAGGATATACATTTTGGAAGAATAGTGACACCCGACCTTAATCTTTCCTGACCGAGTTGGATTATTAGGTTGTCAAATTATATTCTTCATTTGTTTTGGGATGTAACTCTTATACTTCATTTCCCGTTTGGGATGGCACACTTGGGTTTAGCTTGTCACATTCGTATTATACAAGTTTGTTTGTCCGCTATCTTAGGATGGACAGGTTTACTCTATTTACAGAGGTTATATTGCCAAATTTTTGAATTTCAAATTCACTCTAATTTTTAGGATGTTACATATATGGATTTTTATCCATGATTTATAGGTTGAGTATTATGCCCCACCCGTGTTTTGGGTGTTTCGAGATATAAAGTTTTATCCGCATTTTATAAATTGGGAGTTCGATTTCCATTCACGTTTCGAGTGATTTTTGGATTACATTATTTTATGAATGAATGCTTTGTATTGGGGCGTTCATCTTTAAAAATGTGTGTTATTGGAGAACGGGTCGTTTTCATATTAAAGTAAATCATTTTGAAAGATTATGATTTAAGTTGCATTCTTTATTTTTAACAATATATACTTTCTCATGTTGAAAACTCTTGAACTCACTAGGCATTAGCCTAACCTTTTTATTTGTCGGTATGTGCATCAGGTTCCAATTGAGGAATGGTACTAGTGAATATGTGGGGAGTTGAGTGCAAGTTATATGCACGAGAGAGACTAGTTTCGATGAAGTCTTCCGCACATTTGGAGATAACACAATTTGATGGGTTTAGTAACACCCGACTTTTAATTAGTCCTTATGTAAGACTTTATTTAATTTGTTGACGGTTAAATCTAGTATCATATTTCTAGTGTGAGCTTTTCGTAAGAGATTTTATCCTCCTTTGAGGTATTATTGAAAATTTTAAACTACTTGTTCTTTCCAAATTTGAGAGTGTTACATATTCATATTATGGGGTTGTAAACGCTATACCGTTTCCCCATTCTTAGGTGATTTATTTATTTAAGAATTATATTCAAGTCAATATTCAAGTTTGAATTTACTCTTATTTTTAGGGTGTTACAATAAATATAACAAAAAAATAAAAAATGCAATGGTTATAGCCAAACATATGCAACGTTCTTTCATAACGCCTCTTTGGTTGCTTTCATCCAATAAACTCTTCTTTGATAGTACCATATTTAACGGATAACTACATGAGAGTTATCGAAAGAAACTTCATTATATTCTAGGGGAATTAGATGAGACTGGAAATTACAATCGAAAGAAAGGCACGACATCGAGGTCAACTTTCAAATTAGAACTACTGATACAAGGGATATAATCAATTGATTTATAAAATAGATAGCTTAAAAGTAAAGAAAATGATTTTGGGTAGCAAAACACCCAAGAAAGGAGAGCAAATATTTCCCCCGGTTTTTTGGTTTCTTTGTTTTTCTTTGTTTTGAGGCTCGTTTTTAACATTTTGTAGAACTAGTTTTTCCTATGATTCAATGATGTTTTTGAACCAAAAACATAAATAAAGCTCAAAACTTTATACCGTTTTATCTTATGAAAAATTATCAAATAACTGAACAAACCCATATGACACGTGTAACCGATTTATTATTTCTCAAGTACCTCTGAAACGGATATTGGAAGCCATACACGTAGTTGAATAAAAATATTAATTGTCCCTGCTAATTTGTCTTAACAGTAGAGGTGTGGATGTAATCCCTAGGTGTGAGGTCTTGGGTTCAAGCCTGGGCATTGTTCCTCTGCCAATGGGATATATGCATTGATTTACCTCCCCCATGATGACTGTGGGACCAATGCGGTGGGGCGCCTCAGAGGGTGATGTCTACCCTTTTTTTTAATATTAATTGAAAAATATATACCAAAGACCCATGTGAAACATAAAGAAAATAAATCCATTGAACCAAAATTGTACCTTCTTGAATAAATGCTTCGAACTTTGTGATGCAACCGGCTTCAAAGGTTGCCAATTCGATGTCAGAACATTTTGGTTATGTTTGGTACATGGGATAGGACAGAACATGATGGGACAAAACTTACTGTCCCACGTTTGGTGTGACATGGGACAGGACAAAACTTACTGTCCCACGTTTCGTCGCCACCGCCACCACCACTACCATCGACGGCCACCGATAGACACCACCAACCACCGTCGGCCACCTCTACCTATTCCTCCACTATAACAACCTCCTCCACCACCTCCACAACCATCGACCATACCACCACTATCATCGTCGACCACCTCCATTAACACTGATCACCACCACCCATGGTCGCCGCCACCATCGACGGCCACTGGTAGCTACCGCCAACCATCGTCGACCACTTCCACCTGTTCCTCCACTACAACAACTTCCTCCACCACCTCCACAACCACCGTCCATCGCCACCTTCATCGATCACCACCACCTATTGCCACCACCACCAGCGACGCTCACCGCCAACCACTGTCGGCCACCTCCGCCTCTTCCTCCACTACAACAACCTCTTTTACCACTATCCACATCCACTACCACTACCATCGTCGACCACCTATACCTCCGACACATCAACCACAACTACCTCCTACACCACCAATATCCACTATCTTTCATAACTACCATCCTTCACCAGCCACACATCGCCTTTATCATTACCTGTCGCTGCAACTATGCATCCGCCAATTCATAAAGATCTTCCAAATTGAATCAAATATAATATTTTCTTTGTATGAATCGGATTTTTCGAACCATCATCAATTATTTCAGATATTTCATACAAATTTTGTACCATTGTTTTTATATGTATTTATATGTACGAAAATTGTGTAGAAAAATAAAAATGTTTTTAATTAAATTATTTAAAGATATACTTTATTTGTATCATTTATAACTATTACGTGACATATAAAATCATCAAACAACTTTTAGGGAAACTTGTCCAGTCATGTCCTAGCCTATTGTCCTGTCCTGTCCAGTCCAGTTATGTCCTGTCCAGTTTTGTCATGTCCACTCCCGTCCAATCATGTATGTGTACCAAACGCTACTTTAGGCTTGAATACTCCAACCTTCCAATGTATCCACATGAACATAAGATCACACAATAAATTCGTGGAAACACCAATACTTCATTACAACACTAACTATCGTTTAAAAATGGAAGAAATCGGCAAATAATTTTGAAAATTTGTGTGAAAAGTTTGCACAAACCCTAAAAGTGGGATACAATATGATGGGAGAGGGAAAAAGGGAGACCGATCTTTTTGGAAGGAAAATTTCTTGTCCAAATGTTTCCAGAGAAGTTCAGTTTTACGGAATGTTTTTGACAGATATGGATTTCATGAAAATATTTGAAATCTTTTGATTGTTTGGTTTGTAAAATTTGAAAACAAATTGAATTTCATTCTTTATAGATAATTTATAAATAATTAAAATATTTTTTATTAATTGATTATTGCAAACGAATGTGTATAATATATTTCAAGACATTATTACAAACAAATCCTATGGAATCTCGTGAAATACCATCTATCGCATGAGATTTCCAAGACCAATGTTTGTGGGGTTTCGTTGAAATCCTGCAATTGCAGTTCCAAACTTTCCTTTAAACCAAACCTTAAATTAGAATGGAATTCGGTTCTAAATCCCATCAAGTTCTACAAACCAAACAGGTCGTTGTAGCTTGTAACGGAATTTAATCAAACTTTTCCTTTTGGGCTTATGGCATTTTTTCTCTCAGTTCTGAAACCTTTGGATATTTATACTTATTTTTTATTACTTTAAATAACTAAATAATTATTAAGCCCGATTAACCAAAAGCCTACAAAATCCCTTGAAATCCTAGTCATTCCCTTGGGATTTCAAAATTCTATGTTGCATGGATTTCAAAGAAATCCTAGGATTTCAAATCCGGAAAATCCTGCAAACCAAACACAGGATTGGAATGGATTTGAAATCCAAATCCCTCCAATTCCAATCCATTTCGGCCAACCAAAAGCGCCCTAAGGGTCCGTTTGGTTTGTAGGGATGGAAAGGATTTGGGGGGATTTGGAATTCAAATCATCCCAATCCCGTGTTTGGTTTGCATGATTTTTGTTCCGATTTAAAATCCTAGGATTTTTTTGAAAACACATGGGGTTGGTCGAGATTTCACGGAAATTCATAGGATCTGTATCTAATAATAGTTTAAAATGTTAGGAAAAAAAGTGTAAACTAGTTTATGTATATTTTCTACACAAACTCAAATCTAGATTTGAAGCTCTGATACTAATTGTTAGGGAAAAAAATGTGTGTCTCACAAATACAATGCTAGCAAAATGATTTCTAAGGTCCCAAACGAGTAAAAATGCAAGTGCACAATTAACCCAACAACGAATGTAGATAACAATCATATGGAACTTTTGACGGGTGATGGACATGCCGAAGCTCGTCACTGTTATAATGCATTTTGCTACCTCGTGCCAATTTACTTTGTTGTATACTTATGATGATCAACCATTGGGGGGAGAAGGCGTACCCATTGGATTGGAATTTGTTTCGCTATCGATGGTCTTGTGAATCATGGTGGAGTGTTGTACTATAAAATATATTACATATTATGCTACACAAGATGAAGAAAAGCCAAGACTTAGCCTCTAAGTTTTGCTTACTTAGCCTCCACTTTCTCATCTTCAAGCCTTACTCACTAAGTTATGTAACTTAGTCCCTACACTTCCATTACTATAAATACCCCTTTGCCCCAACATATTTGATATCCATTTCTTAAGATTCTCTAGTAAAACATCAAATACTCTCCCCAGTATATCTTTTCGATATACTTAGTTTATGTGAGGTCGAGAGTGTTCTTAATATTCGGTGGTGTTCGTGAAGTTTTTGTTAGGCGATCGTGGATCTCAATATCCTTGTACAAGCACTTGTAATCTTCCTTGGTTGGTAATAATATTCTTGCTCTCTCTCTTTGGTGGATGTACACTATCACAACGATAGTGGAACCACGTTAAATCTCAGTGTTATTTGTTTTGAACTTGCTATAATTATAAATAATAACATTTTTGTTACTATCTATATTTTTGTGGGTTTATTATTCTAATTGTTAGGAAAAAAAATATGTGTAAACTAGTTTATGTATATTTTCTACACAAACCCAAATCTAGATCCAAAAGCTCTGATACCAATTGTTAGGAAAAAAATGTGTGTCTCACAAATACAATGTTAGCAAAATGATTTCTAAGGTCCCAAACGAGCATAAATCCAAGTGCACATTTAACCCAACAACGAATGCGGATAACAATAATCTTGATGTTTCACAATAATTCTCTAACGTGGAATAATAAACCCACGAAAACATAGATAGTAACAAAAATGTTATTATCTATAATTATAGCAAGTTCAAAACAAATAACACCGAGATTTAACGTGGTTCCACTATCGGTGTGATAGTGTACATCCACCAAAGAGAGAGAAATAATATTATTACCAACCAAGGAAGATCACAAGTGCTTGTACAAGGATCTTGAGCTCCACGATTGCCTAACAAAAAATTCACGAACACCACCGAATATCAAGAACACTCTTGACCTAACATAAACTAAGTATATTGAAAGGATATACTAGGGAGAGTATTTGATAATTTACTAGAGAAGCTTAAGAAATGGATATCAAATATGTTGGGGCCAAAGGGGTATTTATAGTAATGGAAGAGTAGGGACTAAGTTACGTAACTTAGTGAGTAAGGCTTGGAGATGAGAAAGTGGAGGCTAAGGGGCCGTTTACAAAACGCTTATCCGGTAAGTGCTTACTGGGGCATTTACCTTAGCAAATGAACATGATAAGAGCATAAAATCTTACCCGGTAAGAGCGAGAATAAGGAGGGAGAGTCTTACCCGGTAAGTGAGAGTGACAACTCTTACTAGGGTAAGTGCTTACCGGCTAAATTGTTGTATATGATACCATCGTGATGATTAATATCTTACCCGGTAAAGTAAATTAGTGTATCGAATTTTATTGGGAAACGCTTACCGGGTAAGCATTTGGGTAAACAACCCCTAAGTAAACAAAGCTTAGAGGTAATTAAAGTCTTGGCCTTTCTTCATCTTGTGTAACATAATATGTAATATATTTTATATTGCAAAATAAAATATGTTAAAAACATTTGTTTTGTAATAATTTTTCAACAATATTTTGCTTTATTTTTTTTTATTTTATTGTGAACTAGACAATCAAAGAAATACTTAACCATATTAGAACATTTTTCTTACATGCTAGTTAATAAAATATAATATAACAAAAAAGTATTGTCAATTCAACAAAGAAAAGATGGATTTCACCAAAAAAATCCATAATATCAATTTTAGTTTCAATGAGGAATTTAATTGAAGGTTTCATGCTCATGGAAAAACATAGGCTCACAAAGATCATATGCTAAGAGATTTGTGGGTTCCTTGATAATAGCTTAATAGGCTTAATAGTCTATATGACTTTTTAAGTCAGCAATATAACATACAAGGTTGCTCGTTTCTGACTTAATTTTCAATCATCCAAAGAAGGGAGTCATTTAGATTCATCCATGTATTCATATTTTTATTCCATGTTTGTCCTCCTTAATTCACTACTCTCGCCTCCACCTCCCATGCTATTCACCCCTAGTTTTGGAATCTTTTGGTTTATTAAATCGAAAAAACAAATCAAACCCAATAATTAAGCTGCAATATTTGTTGATCGATTGCTTTGAAAACCTAAAAAACAAGAAAATTAATGCTTTGAAAACTTGAGGAGAAACCAAGGTGTTAACATTGTGTTGTGTTGTCTGCAGAAAAAGCTTCAAAACATTGAAGTTTTTTGTCAATGGCGGATTGGGGTTTCTTTTGGGAGGTGAATTATAGAGAAAAACTTGAATTGGGTTTCAACAAAATGTCGAAACATATGGGTCGATGAAAATTCCGAAGAAGAAGAGAGAGATGTGGGTTGGATCAAGAAACAAGAACTTGAAGCTCAAACCAAGGATTTGGGTTTTTGTGTAATTTTTTTTATTATAAAAACTCTAATAATAAATAATAAAACATTTTACACTAATTTTATATTAATAAATTGATATTTGCTTATCATTCAAAATCAACTCCAACATATTTATCAAATGTTTATTTTAATCGGTATTTAAACATATTCAGGAGTAAAATAGTCATTTATGTCATTTACACAGTTTGTTCAACACTACAATCGAACATCAATTTAACCTAATTTACACAGACAACTAAATCCAAACAGATAACTTACATAGCTTAATAGAAAAAAGAAATCGACCAGACATCCCTTAGACATTTTTGGTGCTATGTAAACACAACATCAGCTTCAACTCTTCCAAGTTCCTAATTCAATTATATTGTTAATTAAATTGCATTGATGATTAATTTAAAGATGCAATGAGTGTGAGAAAGGGTGTGTATAGTACCTTTCCATCTTCACATGTAGAAACCTTTACACTGTGTTCTCGAGTTTTAGAAGGAAAGAAAAGAAAAAGAGGGAAGGAACAGAAAGAAATATTTGTATTTGTGTTTTTGAGATTGAAAGAAGAGAAAGGAAAGAGAAGGAAAGAAAATAAATTTTCATGTTCTCGAGTAGGAGATAAAAGAAAGGAATGATGTCATTTTTACCAATATACCCTTATTTATTTAAAAATGGAATGTAACTAATGGGTATATATGTAATTTTACAAATATCTTTAATTTTTTCTAAATTCCTTTCTTTTCTTTCCTTCCGTTTCCTCCCACATTTAGGAGGAAAGTTTTGGGAGGAAAATAAACAATATTTTCCTTCCCTTTCCTTTCGTTTCTGTCCTTAAAAAAACTCATATTTTCCTTCCCTTTCCTTTCCTTTCTCTCCTTGAAAAAACTCGAGAACACAACATTTTTTCTTTCCATTCTACTTTCCTTCCCTTTCCCTTCCTTTCCTTCGTAAAAAAAAACTCGAGAACACAGCGTTAGGGAGGGTTTGAAGTTGTTTGAAGTTGGTGCAAAGCCTCACGGGGAT
Source organism: Arctium minus (assembly GCA_954870635.1). NCBI lineage: Eukaryota > Viridiplantae > Streptophyta > Magnoliopsida > Asterales > Asteraceae > Arctium > Arctium minus. Next base: position 128,758,882 of record OX941080.1, on the reverse strand, counting down.
GTATGAAATACCAAGTGTTATTTTTCCTACAAGTTTCTCCGGAAAGAAAATTAAAGGGCAAATATATAGCCAACCATTCCTAATCCTACAAAATCTTTGCCAATCACAAAGATCTTAGGGGTGTCAAAATGGACAATTCGAACATTTTATGTAACAACTTAATACGAGTCCCAACCAAAATATGCAAGTTGGGTTGGTCTGTTAAAACTTTTATGTCATTTTTAACTTTATAATAAATAATGTTTTAATACGATTATAAAACAATGTTGCAAAAATAATAATATATATTTTTAATGAATTGATTTAGGAGATTGTAAGCATTTTAGTACATTTTGATTGGTCATCGATCCGTCTGACCTCTTTGACCCATTTCTTTTTTTCCTAATTTTTCTTTATTTTATGTATTTAGTTCGATAAAGATATAATATAACCAAAACCAATCCAATTTTCTGATATAATTACGAAAATCCGTCAAATGGCTTTTTGTTAAGGGTATGTTTGAATGTATGCTTTCAGAGTCGTTATGGCTAGATAAAGAATAATAATCAAATGATTAAAAGTAAAAATAGTTAAATAATTTTAAGTTTATTTCACTAACCATATAAATTCCAAGGGATCCAAACTGGAAATTCATTCCATTGCCAAATGCTAATGTTAACGTCATTGGTTTAAATATCGGAAGGATCACTCCATTTATATAATTTAGATGGTGTGATGTTTTGCTTAAACAAGATGAATTAGTGATACGAAAGTATAACAATAAATGAAATGGTTAAACTATTTCTTATATCATATCGGAACTTGAGAAATTGAGTGCAGTTACATGATGAGGTCTTGAATACAAGAAACCTCATCGGAAAGAATTAAGCAATGGTTGAAATGATACGTCGTATGTCTATTGACACATTTGGGTTCTTGGAGGAAAACAAACTTAAAAATTGAAATACAATATTTTTGGATCATGTAGGGAAGCTTTAAGGCGCTAATATTTGTTGCGACTAAGAAAATTGAGTATGAGTCGATTCACTTTGTCGGGAAATTGTTCATGAACAAAATGAGAACCTTCGGGAATGTATATGATCTCTAGGTTTGGTACGTAGTTCTTGATCCCATTGGTCAAGTATTCCTCCTCCCAGGGAAGTTGAAAAAGAAATCATTTTCGCCTGTGATAAAGAGTGCTGGAGCTACAACTATCGGTGCACTCGAGTCTTGGTTTGGAGGTTCAAAACTCTCTAATAATGACCTGCAAGGATTAACGAATTTGAGGACAACATGGAAACTAAGGAGCAAAACGAGCTACAAGAATAACCTTTCTATCTTTTGCATTCTAAAATATTTAAAATTGGTTGAATTTTGATTAGCACTCATCTTACGAGATAGAAAGTTCGTAAAGTAACACATTGTAATGATGAGTTTAGTTAAATTACCTGTAAGGAGCTTGGAGTGCGGTTAGAACTCCAGACTTCCCATACGCGAAGCACCGTAGGTCTCAAGATCCTCCTCCGTGAACCAAGAGGGTAGAGGAGCCCATCGTTCCACTAAATCCAATATTTCCTTGTTTTCATTGGCTATGGGCACTTCACTTCTAGAAAATAAAGTGTAGATCTTTCTCACCACCGTTTTAGCATCAAACCGACCGAAATCAGCTTTAGCTCTTGCAGGTTCCTAATTAGGATTTCAATTACACTGTTAATTAAATTGCATTAGAGATTTAAAGAAGCAGAGAGGGAGAAATGGTGTATACAATACCTGCCATCTTCGCATGTAGAAACCTTAAAGGAGGGTTTGAAGTTGCTGCAAAGCCTCAGGGGGCATGTATGGAATACCCAGTGTTATGATTCCTGCAAGTTTCTCTGGGAAGAAAAGGGCAAATATAAAGCCAACCATTCCTCCAAAATCTTTGCCAATCACGAACACCTTAGATATCGCGAGAGAATCTAGGATTGTGGTCGTATCTACAACCAAATCAGCGAATTGAATGACGTCTTCTCGGGTTCTACAGGAATGTTGGAGAGTTCGTACCCTCTGAAGAAATTGGTAAACCAAGAATTTTCATGCTTAAAAATTAAATTGTTAACGTAATGATCAGTCCAACAAAATATTGAGTATCAGAAAGCTCCAAATGATACTGATTTTGGATATGAGAATGCAAAAAATAAATCACTTGACGTGAATGGTTCAAAGAAAGAAAGTCTGCTAAAGCAACATCAAATAACAGTTATTCTTTAAATGATTTTCATTACAAGAAATGGATTCCAAAAGGAATGCTTAGTTTGACAAATCTCAGTCACATGCTACTGTCTGGAATATGCTATGATATATTTGTGCTAACAAAGTATGCTCAACACGTGTTATGTGAATATTTGAAAAAAAAATGTTAAATAGTGAAAATATGAAGATTTCATATGTCCACAAGCTAGTCTATCCAACGTTCCCAACCTTTCCCAGATTTATGCACCAATTTCGCATATGCAAAAATTGATAGAAAACAATTCGATTTTGATTAGAAAAAAAAAATTGGACATTTGTGTGTCAAATAATGTTCAACCATTTCAAAGAAGATTTTTAAGTTCTCAAATCAAGATTGTTGTAGTTATCCGCACGGAATTTTTTGACGTTCGCGTAAGAGAAAATCAAAAATTTCAGTATGACAGACTGTTCTATTCTGTTTCGCAATTATATTTCACAAAAAGACAATGTCCCCAAACCAATTTGGATGTCTATGGTCCTCCGTATGTAAAAAAATTTATTCTATAAATAGATGTTTTCATCCTAACATTTTGAGAACCTTTGACACTTGAAAAACTCGGTGATATTCTCTCCAAAAATCCAATAATTTTGTTAAGAGATTTCAATACATACACACTCATCCAACTAAATATTAAAATCAGTTGTGTTCTTCAATTGATATTATTATCATTGTAAGAGGTTTATTTGAAAGTATATAAGAAAAATCCATGATTCAAAGCTCCCGCCGAAGGGGGAAATGTGTACTTGAATTCGATTTCAAAAATGTCACTCAAACCAAATTGCCTCATATTGACTTGTATTCAATCCCCCCCCCCACCACACACACTCACCGAAGTCGATGACTATTCATAGCGATTACCTTGACACCAAAGAATTGAAGAGTTCGACCCATACACCACACCACATAGTTGTTTAATAAGAATGTTTGTCAAGAAAAGTTTAACATTTAAATTGACAAAAGTTACTACAAGCATCATATACGACTCTTGTATTTTTATATTATTAAATATATATTAAAAACTGGAGAGATAAAATTTTCTCCATGAAATATAGTTATCACTTTTCAAAAACTTAATCCAACAAGCGATTACAAATTTTTATTCAAAGAGACTTCATCGTTAATGAGTGGAAAGAAAAAGTCTGACTTCCTCGAGTATGGTTTTCTGAATTTTTATGAAAGTAAAAGAAAAAAAGAGATGATAACTTACAGGTGTCAAAATAGACACATCGAACATGTTAAGTAATGAGTTAAGACAAGATCAGATCAAAATAAGTTGGATTGGTCCGTCAAAACTTTTTTGTCATTTTTAAATATTTTTAATAAATAATTAATGTATTAATATGATTACAAAACTATGTTGATAAAATAATAACATCTCCTTTTGAATAAATTGATTTTGGAGATTGCAAGCATTTTAATACATATTGGATCCCCTTCAACTATGATTACTATTGATCCATTTTTTGGATATATTGATCAAAGTTCGTCCAATGGCTTTTGGTTAAGGGGATGTTTAAATGCATTTTTTTAGACTCATCAGTCATCAAGACTAGCTCATGAATAATAATCAAATGATCAAAGATAAAAGATAAAAGATAAAAGCTTAACAATAGTTTAAATAATTTTAGATTTATCCCAGTGCTAAATGCTATCCATTGTCAATGTCTCCAACTTGGAATCTGGGGAACTTTTTGCAATTTAGGTGGAGATGATGTTTTGCTTAAACATGATGAATTAGTGATACTATGGTACAAAAATAAATGCATACTTCAACTATTTATTACGCCATATCAGAACTTGAAACATTGAGGACAGTTACATGATGATATCTTAAGAAACCTCCTCGAAAAGAATTAAACAATGGTTGAAATTATCCTTCGTATGTCTATGGACACATTTTGGTTACATGGAAATACATAAATGTAAAAATCAATAACAAAATTGTTGGATCACCTAGGCAAGCTTGATGGCACTAATATTTGTTGCGGCTGAGAAAATTGAGTAGGAGTTGATTTACTTTATCGGGGAATTGTTCGTGAACAAAATGAGAACCATGAGGAATGTATATGATAACTAGGTTAGGTACGTAGTTCTTGATTCCATTGTACAAGTATTCCTCCATCCCGGGGAAACTAAAAAATAAATCTTTTTCTCATGTGATAAACAGTGTTGGAACTACAACAATCGGTGCATTCGGGTCTTGGTTCGGAGGTTCAACTCTCTCCAATAATGACCTGCAAGGATTAACGGATTTTGCGGACAACATGGACACTATGGAGCAAAACGAGCTACAACAATCACTTTTCTATCCTATCTGTTACCTTCTAAAATATTTAAAATAGGTCGAATTTTGATTAGCACTCATCTTACGAGATAGAAAGTTTGTAAAGAATTATGTTGTAATGATGGGTTTAGATAAATTACCTGTAAAGAACTTTGAGTGCGGTCAGAAATCCAGACTTCCCATACGAAGCACCATAGGTCTCAAGATCTTCCTCCGTGAACCAAGAGGGTAGAGGAGCCGACAGTTCCACCAAATCCATTTCCTGGTTTTCACTACCTATGGGTACTTCACTTCTAGAAAACAAAGTGTAGATCTTTCTAACCACCGTCTTAGCATCAAGACGACCAAAATCAGCTTCAACTCTTCCTGGTTCCTAATAAAGATTTCAATTGTATTGTTAATTAAACTGCATTGGAGAATTATTGAAGCAAAGAGTGTGGGAAAGGGTGTGTATAGTACCTGCCATCTTCGCATGTAGAAACCTTCAGGGAGGGTTTGAAGTTGTTGCAAAGCCTCCAGGGGGGCATGTATGGAATACCAAGTGTTATGATTCCTGCAATTTTATTTGGGAAGAAAAGGGAAAATATGTAGCCAACCATTCTTCCAAAATCTTTACCAATCACGAACACTTTAGATATGGCAAGAGAATCTAGGATGGTGGTCGTATTTGCGACCAAATCAGCGAATGACGTCTTCTCAGGTTCTGCTGGGATGTCGGATAGTCCATATCCTCTGTAATCTGGTGCAATGGCTCTGAAACCGGCATTTGCGACGTTAATCATTTGATGGCGCCAGGTGTAGGATATCTCCGGAAATCCGTGAAAGAAAAGCACGGCCGACGATGATTCCGACCCAATCTCGGCTACATAGAGTTTCAACCCGTCGACTTGGACGTAATTATGCTTAATTTGATCCATTTTTGATTTTCAAAATGAGATTGAAAAATGAAGATTGTATGTGTGTTCAAAGCAAAGGTATTGGTAGGGGTGTTTGCGGTGCGGTTTGGGGCGGCAAAACCCACAAACCGCACCGCATATACCTCAAACTGCATCAAACCGCACCGCGAAATGCGGTGCAGTGCGGTGCGGTGCGGTTTATGCGGTTTGTCCCTATTGCACTTTATGCTACAATCCAAAAAATTATAAGTTTAAAATACATTAGAAAATCAATGATTTAGTGACCGTAGTCCAAAAAAAATAAAGAGTTTGAATATATCCAACTCCAAAATGCATAATTAAAAATAGGCAAAGAAATAGTCTAAAAAATAAATTGTTTCAATACGATAAACGGATAAAGTGACGTCTCCAACTTTTTCTTTCGTCTTCATCTTCACTCCCAATTGCCAATGTCCAATTTTTTTCATTTGTTGGACCTTAAACTTTTAAGAAGGCTTATAAATACTTAAATTCCATAATTAAAATTTAAAAACACAAACCCAATTATATAAATTTTAAATTAAATTATATATCTATATAGGGGTAGGTTATTATGCACCTTTTACATAGTGCAACTCATACAACCCCTCTATCCACCACTCATTTTATTTTCACAATTTTTAATTAAAAAAGTGAAAATAAAATGAGTGGTGGATAAAAGAGTTGCATGGGGTTGTTCCATGTAAAGGGGTTGCATTTGAACATCCCCCCCTCTCTCTCTCTCTCTCTCTATATATATATATATATATATATATATATATATTTAAAATTAAAAGTTTAAAAGTAATATAAAAGGTGCGGTGCGGTTTGAACCGCGGTTTGAAAACTCAAAATCGCACCACATAGTGCGGTTTGGTAAAAATACAAACCGCACCGCGAAAGTCCTAAACCGCGTTTTGCGGTGCGGTGTGGACGGTTTGTGCGGTTTGACGGTTTGGATGAACACCCCAAGGTATTGGTTTCATTTTTTGGTTGTGGGTTTGCGCTTTTAGGGGGTGTTTGGGATTGCTTATTAACTTATTGTGTTTTCAAACAACAAATAAGTTGTTTTGAGTGTTTGGATTGGAAACTGTTTATGATTTCTCCACCTCGCTAATAAGCAGTTTTTGATAAATCATTCTCAACTGACTTATTTGAAACTCCTTATTAACTTATTTAACCAAATTACATATTTGCCCCTTCTTTTTATAAGTTAATAAGCACTTTACAAATAATCATAAGTTAATAAGCACTTTTATAAATAAGCATAAGTTATTTTAAATAAGCAATCCCAAACACCCCCTTATATGTTAATCTTGTTTGACGGCTTAGGCGCACCTCCTAGTAGATTTCCTAATTAAAGTAGTGCAAATGGGATAAGAGAACAAAATGTAGCATTTATTCATGACTAGAATCGTACTCGCGTAATGCAGCGAGATACATCACAATTTTAATGTTTCATTTTATTTTTTGTTTTTTGTTGATTTACAGTACAATTTTGGATGATTTTGAGAAAGTGATAATGTTTTTTTATAAATTTTTTTAATTTAGGCTTATAATATAATGTTTTTTATATTAAAAAATTAAGTATTTTGTTAGAATTAACTGATTATCTTATATATTTTAATGACATCTAAAAAAATAACCAATTACATATTTAATAATATAATTAAAACAAATTTATAGTAATATAATATATTAATTAATAATGATACATGGAAAGGTCTACATAAAAGGAAGACCTGTATATACCAAATTGGTGGGTGTTAGAAGTCTGCAGTAGTAATATGTATCTTGTGCTTTGATACTTGTAAATTAAGAGATTTTTAAAATCTTGCATAAAATGATGGTACCTTCTACCTAATAATTTGTATTTAAGAGTTTTTTATCCGTGTTTTATAATATAGTAATGATTTGGGAAAGGTACATGCAATATCCTGATTTAATAATTGCTTCCGGTTGATGAAATAAATAATTGGATTATGGAATGATATATTTATAAAAAGATCCAATTTAGAGAGTTCTTGATTTGTATTTGGTTTTTCATTTAGAGAGTCTCCCCCGTCACCGAAATGTGTCGTTTTGGGCATTGAGTTTTATTATCCATGTTTTCGGTGACGTTTGAGTATGTGTTGTTATCCATGATTTATGGTTTTGGGTATTGAACCTTACCCATGTTTTTGGATATTTTGAATAATAGGGTTATGCATGTTTTCAACATTTGAATATTAAAATTTTCAGTTATGTCTTGGGTGGGTTTTGGGTTTCGAATTTATATTTGAAAGAACGTTTTGTATCGGGGTCCTAATCACGAAAATGTTAAGTGTTGAAAAAGATGTTGCTTTTATACTTAATGCCTTTCATTTTGGGAAATCACGATTTAAATAACATTTTTAAATTTTATTGCTTTATATGTCCATGAGGAAAACTTTTGAACTCACTAGGCGTTAAGCCTAACCTTTTTAATTGTCGGCATGTGCATCAGGTTCCGATCGAGGATTGGTACTAGCAACTTCATGGAGAGATGAGTGCTAGTTTTATGCACGAGAGAGAATAGCTCGGGTGAAGTTTTCAGCACATTTGGAGATAACAATATTTGATGGGTTTTTTAACACCCGACTTTTAAGTTAGTCATTGTGTACGATTTTATTGATTTTGTTGACGGTTAAATCTAGATTCGTATTTCAAGTGTGAGCTTGTCATAAGAGATTTTATCCTTCTTTGAGGTATTACTGAAAATTTAAATTAGTTACTCTTTCCAAATTTGAGGGAGTTACAATCTAAATTATACAAACTACCATTTCATCCTTAGCTCAAAAAACCCACAAAAATAGAAGATAAATTATCTAAATTCTTTTCCACATTATATGCTTGATTTTTTTTTATTATTGTGAATAGACAATCAAATAAATACTTAACCATGTTATAACATTTTTTTACATGCTAGTTAATCAAAGATAATATAACAAAAAAAATATTGTCAATTCAACAAAGAAATTAAAAGAATAGATTTCACCCAAAAAATTCATAATATCAATTTTACTTTCATTGAAGAATTTAATTGAAGGCTTCATGCTCATAGAAAAACATATGCTCACAAAGATCATCTTCTAAGAGATTTAGGGGTTGCTTGATGATGGCTTAATAGGCTTAATATCACTTTTTAAGTCAACCACATAATGTACAAGGTTGCTCATTTCTAACTTAATTAGGAATCATCCAAAAAAATGAGTCATTTAGATTCATCCATGTATTCATATTTTTATTCCATATTTTCCCTTGTCAGTTCACTACTCTCGCCTCCACCTCCCATCCTATTGAACGCTAGTTTTGGAGATCTTTTAGTTTATTAAAAATCGAAAAAACAAAGCGACCCCAAGAATCAAACTACAATAGTTGTTGATGGATTGTTTTGAAAACCTAAAAAACAAGAAATTGAATGCTTTGAAAACTTGAGGAGAAACAAAGGTGTTAACATTGTGTTGTCTTCACTTAAAGCTTCAAAAGATTGAAGCTTTTTGTCGATGGCTGAATGGGGTTTCTTTGGGCGGTGAATTATGGAGCAAAACTTGCAATTAGGTTTCAAGAAAATTTCAAATCATATGGGCCGATGAAAATTCTGAAAAAGAAGAGAGAGATACGGGTTGGATCAAGAAACATGAACTCGATTTTCGAGAAATTTTTACATTATGTATTTTATGAGTTTAAACTGATAGAAAAGAAAGAGTTTGAACTAAGAACTAAAAATCTTGTTTGAGAAAGGACATTTTGGAAGCTCCAACCATGGATTTGGGTTTTTGTTTAGTTTTTAATTATAAAACTCTAATAATAATAATAAAATACTTTAAACTAATTATATTTAATAAATTGATATCTACTTTATTATTCAAAATCAACCGTCCAACATCTTTATCAAACTTTTATTTTAAACTATTTAAATATATTCAGGGGTAAAATAGTCGTTTATGTCATTCATACAGTTTCTTCAGCACCACAATCACATCAATTTAACCTAATCTACAAAGACAACTAAATCCAAACAAATAGCTTAAATTATACATAGCTTAATGGAAAAAAAAATCAACCGGGCATCCCTTAGACATTTTTGGTGCTCTGTAAACCCAACAACACTAGTTATGGGCACTTCACTTCCAGAAGAAAAGTGTAGATCTATCTCACCAATGTTTTAGCATCAAACCGACCGAAATCAACTTCAACTTCAACTCTTCCAAGTTTCTAATTCAATTATATTGTGTGTGTATTTTACACGGTTATTTTAAAAAAACCGTGTAAAAATGTTTCGAGACCTTTTCAAACAGTTTTTCTCAAATAACCGTGTAAAATGCTTACACATTTTTACACAGTTTTGGAAAAAACCGTGTAAAATGGTGTTCGAACTTTTTTACACGGTTCTGTTACAAAAAAAACGTGTAAAAAAGTCATTAAAAAACACGGGTACATTTTTACACGGTTTTTTTAAAACCGTGTAAAAATGGGCGTGTAATAAAGCCATTTTTGTAGTAATAATCTACAAAGAAACAAATAGCTTAAATTATACATAGCTTAATGGGAAAAAAAAAATCAACCGGGCATCCCTTAGACACTTTTGGTGCTCTGTAAACCCAACATCACTAGTTATGGGCACTTCACTTCCAGAAGAAAAGTGTAGATCTATCTCACCAATTAATGTTTTAGCCTCAAACCGACCGAAATCAACTTCAACTCTTACAAGTTTCTAATTCAAATATATTGTTAATTAAATTGCATTGGAGATTAATTTAAAGATGCAATGAGTGTGTATAGTAACTTGCCATCTTCGCATGTAGAAACCTTTAGGGAGGATTTGAAGCTGGTGCAAAGCCTCAGAGGGGATGTATGAAATACCAAGTGTTATTATTCCTACAAGTATCTCCGGAAAGATCGAAAAGGGCAAATATATAGCCAACCATTCCTTCAAAATCTTTGCCAATCACGAACATCTTAATTAGAGGTGTCAAAATGCACAATTCAAACATTTTATATAACGAGTCAATACGAGTTCCAACCAAAATATGCAAAGGTTGGTCTGTTAAAACTTTTATGTCATTTTTAACTTTATAATAAATAATGTTTTAATACGATTACAAAACAATGCTGCAAAAATAATAATATATGTTTTTAATGAATTGATTTAGGAGATTGTAAGCATTATAGTACATTTTGATTGGTCATCGATTCGCCAGACCTCTAACCCATTTCTTTATTTTATGTATTTAATTCAGTAAATATATATCATAACCAAAACCAATCCAATTTTCTGATATAATTACGAAAATCGGTCAAATGGCTTTTGGTTAAGGGTATGTTTGAATGTTACGGCTAGCTAAGAATGAATATCAAATGATTAAAAGTAAACATATTTAAATAATTTTAAGTTTTAAACTCCAAGGGATCCAAACTGGAAATTCATTCCATTGCCAAATGCTAATATTAACGTCATTGGTTTAAATATCGGGAGGATCACTCATTTAAATAATTTAGACGGTGTGATGTTTTGCTTAAACATGATGAATTAGTGATAAAGTACACCAATAAATGCAATGGTTAAACTATTTCTTTTACATCGGAACTTGAACAGTTACCTGATGAGGTCTTGAATACAAGAAACCTCATCGGAAAGAATTAAGCAATGGTTGAAAGAATTAAGCAATCACTACTAAAATTAATTGTATTACCGACGGTTGAAACAGTCGGTAAACCGTCGGAAAAAGGATTTTGCGACGTTTTTTCGACGGGAATGATTGTTGGTAAAAAGCTGGTCGGTAATATTTAGCGACGATTTTTCGACGACAACTAGCGACTGCTTACCAACGGTTCCAGTTTCCGACAGTATTTACTTATTAAAAATAAATATAAAATGAAATTAAAAAACCAACCATCGGTAAGCCGTCGGTATATCACTAATTTTTCCGACGGTTTTCCGACAACTTATTAAAAATAAATAAAAAATAAAATTAAAAAGATACCGTTGGTGGGCCGTCGGTAAATACCGACTGTTGTTGCCGTCGGTATTTCACAGTGTTCTAATAGTGAATGGTTGAAATGATTTGTCGTATGTCTATTGACACATTTGGGTTACTTGGGGGACAACAAATTTAAAAATTGAACACAAGATTTTTGGATCACGTAGGGAAGCTTGAAGGCGCTAATAGTTGTTGTGACTGAAAAAATTGAGTAGAAGTAGATTCACTTTGTCGGGGAATGTTCATGAACAAAATGAGAACCTTTGGGAAAGTATATGATCTCTAGGTTCGGTACGTAGTTCTTGATCCCATTGTTCAAGTATTACTCCATCGTAGGGAAGCTGAAAAAGAAATCTTTTTCGCCTGAGATAAATAGTGCTGGAGCTACAACAATCGGTGCACTTGGGTCTTGGTTTGGAGGTTCAACTCTCTCCGATAATGGCCTGCAAGGATTAACAGATTTGAGGACAAAATGGAAACTAAGGAGCAAAACAAGCTACAAGAATCACCTTTCTATCTGTTGCCTTCTAAAATATTTAAAATAGGTCGAATTCTGATTAGCACTCATCTTACGAGATAGAAAGTCCGTAAAGTAACATATTGTAATGATGGGTTTAATTAAATTACTGTAAGGAACTTGGAGTGCGGTTAGAGGAGCCGCACTCCAAGAGGGTAGAGGAGCCGATTGTTCCACTAAATCCAATATTTCCTGTTTTGATAATTGCTTCCGGTTAATGAGAATATCCCAATTAACTATTTTGGATTATGGAATTAAATGTTTATAAAAAGATCCAATTTAGAGAGTTCTTGATTTGTATTTGGTTTTTCATTTAGTTTGAGAATTTGAATGTTGCTTATTATTATTTTTTTACCTTTTTATTGCATGTAAGGGTATAACCATGTTTATAACTTATAAGTGCATTCTAGTAGAATTATGTAATTTAATATTTTCGTAAGTAGTCAATACATTGGAATTAGTCTTTGACAATGGTACAAGTTTGACAACAACTATATTGAATAACAATTTTTTTTAACTATAATATATATATATATATATATATATACGTATTTCACCCGCACTATTTTGAAACATTAAGAAATTTTCAAAAATGGGATTCCAAGTCATAAATGTTAAAAAATCGTGAAGTGACATTACAATTACATTAATATATAGTTATTTATATAGTAGATAGAAATGGAAAAATACACCAACTATAATTCAATAATAGGATGGCTAGATATCGGCTAAATTCTTCTTTGTGTTTTTGGGAGTTACAAAATGGTATCAGAGTTGATCATCTTGTTCTGGGGTCGAGTCTTTTAAACCTTTTTTTATTCACAAACAAATACGATTTACAAATGTGATATATTTACAAAAAAAATGTTAGTTTTGAAGATATATAAGGGACCATGCCACTACAAATAAACTTCTTTTGGACTTAAATTGTAACAATGGAACTTTTGATTTGAAGTTCTAGATTGAATAATGGGTTTGGAACAAAATTTGGAAATTAGGGTTTTTTTGTTGACAAATTAAAAAAAAAATCACAGGTATTCACATGTGATATTTCAATAGATAACCATGGTTTTAACGATTCACAGACTATATTGTTATAAATACAATTTTTTTAATTAAAAAATCGTTAAGTTTTTTTTTATCCTTTTTATACATCTCCTAACTTGATTGGTTTCTCATATGAACCCTCCACAATACACTCACATATATAATATGTAATTGTCTAGATGTTGAAAAATTCCCATCTTTTTTGAGGAGGGGGATGCAATCATATTCCTCGTTGCCATCTCCACGGAAAACGTTAATTAGTGTTGTCTTTGGACTACTTCAACCTCTAACATCCTTCATTCATGTTCAATCAATACTTATTTGTTCTTTATAAATTTAGTGCATAAAGTGAAAAAAAAAATGTTATTAAATACATATGTTATCAAACTTCTACCATTGCCCAATAATTATACCATTGACAATGGAATAAGTTTGACAACATATGTATTTCATAACATTGTTGTAAAAAAATGTTTTTAAATACATTGTCAAACTTATACAACATATGTATTTAATAATAAAAATTACTTTATGCTCTAAATTTCACTCGGTACTTTTTAAAATTTCAAAGATGGGAATAAAGTGGACGTAAATGGTAAAAAAACGTCATTTAACATTCAAATTATATAAATGTAAAATAATTTAGATAGTAGATAGAATTGGAAAATTGTACCTACTATTATTGAATAAAAGGATGGCTGGATATTGTTTTGGGTTTTGAGGAGTTGTGAAATGGTTAAATAGTTGATCCTTGTTGTTCAAGGGTTGGCAATTATCAACCTCTTTTTTCATTCACAAACACCTACAATGTACAAATGTGATGTATAAATAAACTTCTTTTGTACTTTGATTGTATAGTAACGATGGAACTTTTCATTCGAACTTCTAGATTGAGTAATAGGTTAGGGAAAATCGGAAATTAGGATTTTGTTTCGTGACAAGTTGAAGAAATGTTAAAAAGGCTTAAATCATATTCCTTTCTACGCATATGATGTTTAGTAGTACAAATAGGATATTCTAAAAGAAAACTGTTAGTTTTAATGATCAAAAGAGAAATAATTATGAACAAATCTTTTGAACTAAAGTTGTAACAATCAGGGGCAGACCAAAATAAAGAGGAGAGGGCGTACGTGATCATGCTTCACTGTCCTGATGTAGTGGGAATTCTTTTAGGGTGCGTTTGGTACAGAGAATGGAATTGCAGAGAAATGATTGCAGAGAATGGAATTGTAGAGAAAGAGAATTGGTCTGGAGAATAGGAATTGACTCTCCTGTTTGGTAGCATAGAGAATTCAACAGAGAAATGTAACAGGGAATCATTTCTCTTGTTTGGGAGCACAGAGATTTCAACAGAGAATTATACCAACCTATCATTTGTATCCATAAATTAATAACTAAAATGCATAAATTAATAATTACTTCAACATAGTTCAAGTACTTCAACCATAAACAATTATCCCACGATTCTACCATGCCAATTTTCTCTTCTTGTGTCAACCCAAGAAATGACCGTCCTAAAACCACATCCTTACCAATCAAATGAGTTGCTTTAAAACGTTTGCTCATGGTAATACCCGGTAAATCTTTAAAAGAATGATTGATTTAAAAGAAAATACTATTCAGTCATGTGAGAAAGAGATTAAATTGAAAGAGAGAAAGATTGAATATCTCAAAAGCCAACTGAAGACAACTGAACGAAAATCATCATATCTCCAAGCTGAATCAGTTGAGCTTCAACAAAAGTTTACGGCTTTTGAAGATAAAATATCTACTTTGGATACACAAAATGCAGAATTAATAAAAAGTATCCAAGCAGAGAAAGAAAAATCAAATCTGGAGACTTCCTCTGCTCAAAAGCTTTCTGATTTTTCAAAGAAAGCTCACCAAGAGAAAAAGGATTCGGAGCTTAGATGTCTTAAACTTTCCAAGCAAGTGTCTGATTTTGAAAAGATAATAATCACTGAAAGAGACACATTTGCTAAGGAAAGACAAGTTCTTGAAAACAAAATAACTGAACTTCCCAAACAGATTTCTACTTTACAAGACTTGCTTGAAAAAGAAAGACAATTTTTCAAAGAAAAGAAGCAGTCTTATGAGCTTGAAAAGAGAAATACTGAAAAGAAAAATACTGGGATTTTCAATGAAATTTCTGATAAAACCAAGAACTTACAAAAAGATTTTAAGCTTAAACGCTTACAATTTGAATCTGAAATATCAAAGCTCATATCCAAAATCATTGTTCTATCATCAGATGTCCAAAAAGAAAAGAAGGCCAAATCTGATTTGAAACAAAAGTTTGACACACTAACTTCTGAAAGAAACATTTTATCTAAAAAGATAAAGAACTTAGAAGCTGCAAATGTTGATTTGTCAGAAAAAGTTTGTGCTGATGTGATTAATCAATCACCAGTTGACAATTCAACGGAATCAGTTTGCTCATTTAAAATTGCTTCAAATTCAATTCATAATAAAAATGTTTTCAAAAACAAAAGTGTCAAACCAAATATTGTCAACTCAAATCAGATAAGACCATCAAATCTGTTTTATGATAAATTTGTTGATGGCTCAGCAAATTTTTACATCAAATCTCTTGGAAAGTCTTCTAAGAAAAATCAGATGGTCTGGAGAGTAAAATATTCTCATGAAGAGAAGAAGAATGACAGATCATTCAAATCCACAAAAAATGCCAAAAAGAACAGTGTGTATAAAGGTAAATCTTTTGATAATTCTGATATATATTACTCGACTAATCATCTGATCAGGATTGCTAAAAGGAAGATCTGTTGTTCTTACTGTGGAGAGAATGACTTCGTTCAAAAGAATCTGCTCACAACCGGTACGATTCTTATAGAATAACTTCTCAGAATTCTGGTTTTAAAAGATATACATCTAATGAGAAGTGGATTCTTAAATCTAACATACCAGGATCCAAATACCAGTGGGTACCAAAACCTGTTAAATCTATTTTGCAGGTACCACAGGTTTAGGGGGAGCAAGATGATTGACTTCTGAGTAAATCAACTCAGGACTCGGACTTCAAAGTCAAAGAGTATGGCTTTTGAACACAACAGTTCAAAACCCAAACTTAAGTGTCAAGATTGTGGCTTCTGATCACATGACAGATCAGGACCCGTTCTTAATGTTTAGACAAGGATATTTTGAAAATATCCAGGGGGAGCTTAATAGACAAAAATCTATCTATCAATGATTTGAGGGGGAGCTTAAAGGTAAAAATCTTTTGATCTAGATCTCTGATTGTTTGAAAGAAGAACAACTTTCAAGCATGAAAAACGTTTTTCTTAAATGTTCAAACAACTTCTCTATTCTCAAAAGATTTCATGAATTAAGAAGTGTGATTTTAAATGTTTTTCATTATTGAGCTTTAATGTTTAACTGACCGTGTGTTTCCAAAGATCAATACTTGCGTATTATCTTGTCTATATACTGTAAAGTATTCACACACATCGGTTCAGTACTTCATTTTAATTTGTTATTACCATGTCTCTAAATGAACCTATTTTTCGATGGTAATACTCCCGTTTGCTTTCAAATGTTGTTGAGCATCAATCATCGTTTCTAATTTGTGCTTTCATTGTTAAATTGTTTATATTCGTTCATATAAACAAACCATCAATTTCTTTGATTCCCTAACCATTTTATTTGATCTGATTGATACATTGTCAGATTCTCAAAACAATTCACTTGATTTGATTTCATTCATTCAATATCCTTGTTTTGAGAGATCATCATTGTTCAAATGCTCAAATCTCATTCATATTTTTAATGAGCATACATTTTGACAATGTTATATGTGTTGTTCAGTTAAACTGTTGAGCAACTATTCTTTATAGGACTTACATGGGATTCGTGTGTGAGCTTAAACAGAACTTCCATGGATTCACGTTAACCAGTATTTTCTACCCAGGAAGTCATCCTTGAGTGATTGAGGGGTGAGGGGTCAAAATCAAAGAGTGGGGGAGATAACTCATCCGGTTGAGTTTTTCTCATTGTGTGGAGCGGTAAAATGGAAATGAGAGTTTGGTTAGAAGTGAGCTTTAATGTTAAAAAGAAAGAGGGTGTGAGAACAGAGTTAAAAGAATATCAAAACTCTGCACCAACCACTTTCTGAGCCGGGCAGCCACATATTCGGATTGGTTCACATTCTTTGGTGACCATCATTGAAACAGGCAGTGAGCCCATGCCAACTCTTGCATTAACCCCACCAACCACTCATTTCATTCCCGAAAAAGAAATGTTTCAATTTTTCTTGGGGACACAACACATATGCTATCTGATCTTCACTCGGAAGATTTAGATATTGAAAAAGAAGGAAAGATGCCCCACCTTCGCACCTCTTTCATGCACATTGAGTCCGTGTAATACTTGTTGTTGTCTCAAAAGTTTACACAATTTGAGCCTTATGAAACACAATCATTGTGCTAAATTCTTTCATACACAAGCACGAGCACACAGAAAATTTGTTTTCTGTCAGAACATTCATAGATAAACCTTGTGTTTTTCAATGATTGAATGGAAGTCCTGGGGAGTTATCATCAAACCAGCTCCTTAAATTGTAAATTCGTTGTACACAGTAACTCCGTGTTACTGACAGGCACTTCTAACTGTTTCATTTGTTGAATCAGGGTTACCAAGTTCATTATATCTGAATTTGAAAAGATTCGGGTATATATAGTTCATGATTCAGTTACTCAGATCAAAGGATGGATTACGTTGAATACAAAGGGGGATAATCAAAGAGAATGTTGAAATTGAAGATGTTTTGATGATTATGAAGCTCACAGTCATCAAAAAGGGGGAGAAATCTACAAAGATCAATTTCAGAGATGAGATGTCAAAAAGTGGAAGAAATTTCTGAAAGATTCAAATTTCAAAGTTGATTTGAAGAAAAGAGACTTTCTAAAAACAATTATGAAGATAATTCTGAAAGTCCAAGCCAAATGAAAAGAAATCATTCTGAGATTATTCAAAGTCAAATCAGAAGATTCGTGAAAGTTCGTTTTTCCAAAGACGGTCAAGAGATCAAAGAGATGAAGATACAAAGTTCAAAGATTCCTCAAATCTTCAAGAAATTTCTGAAAGATTCAAAAGTTTCAAAGATGAAGTTTTCATAGTATTGTTTCACGACTTTAAATGATTCATTTTCAAGACTTGTTAACTTTCCAAAGCTGCAAAGTGTTAAGGACTTTTCAAGATTCTTCAACAACTTTAGAAAGAGCTTCAAAGTTCAAAGTCATCAAAGTCAAAGATTGAAGAATCAAGAGCTGAAGACTATTGTCAAATTTTTTTAAATCTTGAATACAAAGGGGGAGATTGTTAGTGTATTATTGTATCCAAGATTTAATTAGGAAAAGTCAAAGTCTGTAAAGTCAACAATGTCTAAGTCAAAGTTAGAGTTCATTTACATTGTTGGTAAAGCTTGTGATTTTAGTTCTCATATAAATAGTGTTTCCTTTGTAATAGTTTGTAGGTGGTTCATAATTGCAATATACATATGACTACGTTTCTCTCTCTACTCTCTCTCTACAATAAACACTGTTAGATCTTGAGTGAGAGTGTTTGGATTTGCTTGATTGTAAACTGGGAATACATTTTCAATTGGTATCAGAGCAAACCAAACATTTTCAGAAAGATTTCATCACCAAATTTGATTCGAACTCTTGAAAAATCAAGAAAATAGTCGTTTCTTGAAAAAGTGACTGTTTGATCGAGTGTTTCATTGAATTATTGAAATTTGTGTGTATAATTGGTTCAGTTGGATTCGATTTATGTTTGTAAACATTTTGTATTCACACATAAACACAAATTATTCGCTAATTGTGTTGTAAATTTGGATTTCATTAATTTTTCAAGAACACGAACACATAGTCTGAAATTTGATCCAATGCATTGTAATTGTGTGTTTTTAGAAAAATTGTTGTTTAGAATTGTGTTCTAATTGGTAAATCGATCATCCTTGTGCAATTGTTGTTTCAGAGGCAAAAACGCACAAAATCCACGAAACGCGCAAGTTCATCCGTAGAACGCGCAAGGTTCATTAATTGAAGAACACGCAAAGAGTCTGAAGAACGCGCACGCAAAGCCTACGAGTTCATCATCAAACGCGCAAGTCAAAGGATTTGATTTTTGGTCAGAAACGCGCTAACAGAGTCGTGCGAGTTTCAGAAACACGCAAGACAAAGCTTGCGAGTTTGAGCGAAACACGCTAGAAGAGGATTGCGAGTTTCAGAAACACGCTAGTAGAGGCTTGCGAGTTTGATAGTCTTGAAAATTTTTTCTAAGTGTTGAAACGCGCTACCAGTGGCCTGCGAGTTTTTCAAATGCGCACATAACGTCTAGCGCGTTCCTCAGTGAATAGTGACTAGCATGTTTAGTGCCTTGCGAGTTTCATTGCTTTGCGAGTTTCAGAGTTGAAATTTTAAAATTTTTTTTTTCAAGTGGTGATCCAAGTTTGACTTTTTAGTCAACATTTTTGATTTGTTTGGGAACGATCATTCTAATCAAGCTAATTATTCAAGATGTCTTCTACAGACAAACATTCTAAAGAGATAAAGCGGATGATCAACAACAAAGATTTGGAGCCTATTGTCACAATTCCACGTATTATAGTGGATGGAAAGGAAAGAGTGCCTGAGATACCAAGAAAAGAAGCTGAACAAGATAGACTGAAGGATCAGAATTCAGAGCTTCTTAAGCAGATACAAGAGTTGAAATTTAAATTGTCAAATTCTGATAAAACTCCTGTTTGTACAAAATATACTGACCATGCTAAATCTGATTGTGCAGGTATCATCAGTGCAAGAGATAAGGAGATTAAAGAAAGAGAGAAAATCATTGATTTAAAAGAAAAGACTATTCAGTCATGTGAGAAAGAGAAGTAGCATTGTGTTGTGAGAGATGTAGTAGGTGGTATAAATACTTTTTGTTTTGTAATATTTCATTGTACGCATTCATTGTTAAATCAATATACATATGACTAGAGTCTTTCTCTCTCTACTCTCTCTACTCTCTCTCTAGAATCTTGATATTGTTAGATCATTAATTGAGAATTGCTTGATTGTAATTGGGAATACAATTTCATTTCAACTCATTACTAACCTTCTTATAGATTTCACGAGCCTCCAAACTTTCTTTATTCAAACTTTCCCCCACAATCTCTCCAAATCTAACCAATACCTCCTTCATCTCTTTGCATGACTCTCGATAGATTTCATCTCCATCCATGCTTTTGCGTTTGTTACGTTTGCTTGTTACACTACTTGTTGGTCCTTCAGATCGACAAGCACCTTGAACGTGATCTTCAACGAAATCAAAGTCATCAATCGGGGAACTTCTTTGCGTCTCTGGAGAGACATCATCTTCTTCTCCAAGATCAATCGCTTTACTACCCATTGCTCTATCCTTACCAAAGATGGTACACAACTTGTCATAGAACGGAAATGGCGTGCCTCGAAAATTTGCGGCACCTTTGTGAGACTACAAGGCAATTAGAAATAAATTTAGAATAAACTTTTGTAATAAAAATATATCCATTTAGAATAAATTTAGAATGTACCTTGACGTATTCATCCCAAACACTGTCCTCAGCGACCACACAATTTTTTTGTTCGTCCCAACCGAACCCACTTGTATGCACCATATCATATACAATGTCTTCATCCTAGACTTTATATGTGGTTCTGCTTTGAGGCCGGAGTTAGGAAGACTTACATCTAGCAATTGTTGAACTCCATTTAAATAGCCCGGTTTGAATCCATTGTCAGCACCACATACTTTCCAGATGCATGTAACTCCATTAATGCATCAATTAGCTTTGCGTCTTCATCATTTGTCCAAGTATGTTTGCTCCTTCCGGTACCTTTCACTGCATTTGACTCTGCCATGTCTACAAATAATACATACAAATACATAATACATAATTCATGGTTCTACAAATAGTGAAGAAAAAATTAAAAATAAATGAAAAATTAACATTAACGATCATAATTCATGGTTCTACAAATAAATAGTACAAATAAAGAGTACAAATAAAGAATTCATTAATTATTGATACGCCTAGCATTCCAATTGTTAAACATTTCGTTAGCAAGAGCGTCTCTACGATTGGTCCATTCTTGTGAGGTCTCAACCGTAGAAATAACATTATCATGATCATTTCCAGGTTGTGTGTGATTTGTTGGGACTTCGTTATCAATAGGGTCTTCACTCATTGTTTGTCGTATGAAGTTGTGTAACAAACAACAAGCAATGATGATACGTGGCATGGATTCTATGGGATGATATGAGTTATCACGCAAAATAGCCCATCTAGCTTTAATTAATCCAAAGCATCTTTCTATAACATTCCTTGCCGACGAATGTCTCATATTAAATAACTCCTTGGCATTGGTAGGCGGCCGAGACCGATCATTAAGATGGTAACGTTGACCTCGATAAGGAGTTAAAAATCCTTCACCATTCGTATAACCGGCATCACAAAGGTAGTATGTTCCTACATTAACCATAAACTCTATGTTAATTAAGATATCTAATTATATGTATATTATTTGAAGACAATATATCACATACCCTTAGTTATTTTAAGACCGTTAGGTCTACTAATTGCATCTCGTAGAACTCTACTATCAGCTGCAGAACCCTCCCATACCGCTAATACATACGTAAATAAAAGGTCTCTCGTACATACTCCGAGTACATTCGTACAAATATCCCCCTTTCGTGTCCGATAAGGTTTTCGATCAACAGCGGGGACTTTAACTTTAACATATGTTCCATCTAATGCTCCTAGGCAACCCTTCATAAAAAGAAAACATAATTAATAAATTCTATTAACAAATAATATATTTAATAAAAACTTATGTGTTTGACTAACCTTAAACCATTTCCATCTCTCGTCGGTTTCATTATCTGGCACTGGTACGGGTGACTTGTAGAATTCTTTGTGTAATCGACATACAACATTTAAGACTAACTTGAAATACCGACTTATAGTTTCCCCAGATCGATGAAATCTATTGACTAGTATCCTATTCTTTGCATTATGAGCAAGGGTATGTAAAAACATAGCAACTTGCTCATCTACTAGCATGTTTTTACTATTCTTTAACCCCTCTCTACTTTATAGAATATCACAAAGTGTTGAAAACGCATGTATATTCATTCTTATGTTAACAACACTCGTAACATCACTTTCATAAACCATCCTCATCATGTTTTCACGCCTCTTATGGTAACTCATTAAATATTTTGTATGTAATGTTCTTGATTCAATCGAACGACGTAAACGATAACTACACATCATCCACCAACGAATCATAACATACATGGCATAAAATGCACCTATGGCAACTATTCTTTGTCTCAACGGTGATCTTGCCATCTACACATACAATTATAACAAGTATTATTTATGAACACATAATTTGCCTATAGTTGCATAACAAATAAGATGGTTTGAAAAACAACGGGTTATCAATGAATAACAGAAAACCAATGGAATTTGACATCACATCAAACAAAAAACAATAAAAAAGAACATTATATTCATATAATATATTAAAAGTAGCAAGCTGCAAATTGTTTATGATATATAAAAACTATTGTTCCAAATCTAATCTGATGGTTTATAATCGTTTTTTTTAGCAACAGCAAACTTCAGATGCGATTTCAGCTATAACAAGCAAAACGAAACAAAACGAAATCAGATGCGATTTCAACCAAACAACTATAACCAAACAAAACGAAATCATATGCGATTTCAACTATGAATCTTAAAGAAACATGTTATCAATGTATAACAGAAATCGAGATACTTACCAAGCCGTCGCCGGAGAAGAAAGCCTAGCCGTCGCCGGAGAAAAAATCCGCTGAAGAAACCCTAGCCGCCACAGAAAGAGACGGCAACGATGGTGTGAGAAAAATACATAGAGAGAGAGTGAGAGAGAGAGAGATTACCAGTCATCGGAGAAGAGACATCGCCGGTGGAGAGGGAGAGCGACGAGAGAGAGAGAGCGACGAGAGTTTTGAGGGATGTGTTTTTTTTGGGGGAACCAACTCTCCGTGTCTTTTTTTCAATTCCCAGAGAATCCAATTTTTCAATTCCCGCCTTTTCTTTTCATTTTGGGGGGAAATAAAAGTAGAGAAATGGAAATCATTTATTTCTCAGGAGCAACAAGTTCAAATGGATGAAAACTCACCATAGGCATCAAGAGAATATCCTATGCCTTCATCCAGATCTGACTACCAGCCTCAACCTGGTGTCAATCCTGATCTTATCCTGATCACACCATCAGAAATGAAGCAGCTATCCCCAAATAATCATTATGTGGATTTTAAGCACTTAAAGATTGATCCACTTGTTCTTGGTATTCTAAAGAACCATCCACTCCGATATGCACTGGTTTCTCAAGCTGTTGTTTTTTAACAATACTTGCAACAAGCATGGAAGACTATCATATTCCTTACCAGACAAGTTGGAAATGACAGATTTCCTCAGTTTGAACTACAGATTGATCACTTTACATCAATCTTGGATTATCAAAGGCTTAGATATGTTTTGAATCTTCCAGAAGCCAATTCCAGAGAGGGAAGAGATACTTATGATGAATTCCCAACTAACACTGAAGTCTTTGAGAGAATCAGAAACATGGGGTATGTTGGACAGCTGACACAAGTCAACCATTTCAAGAAGAACAACTTGCCACCATTCTACTACACACTCTTCTCTATGATCAACAGATGCCTAATTGCAAAGGTTCATGGAACGGATCATGCCAACATCAACATATTGAAGCTTTTCCATGCAGTTGTCTATGATTTGCATGTGGATTATGCTGTTGTTTTCTGGTCTGAACTATATGAGAGAGTTATCTCTAAGAAGACTTCCAAAGCTCCATATTTTGTGCCATATAAGAGGTTCCTTACTCTAATCATCAGGAGTATGTTCAGAAGCAACAAGGAGATACTGAGAAGACTCAATTATTCATTTGCACCACATCATGCTATGAGATTTTTGATGAAGCATAATAAAGAATTCACTTATTCTATGTCTATTCCAGAAGCTTTACTTGATTATGCTGATCCAGAATCCAACTGTGTGATAAAATATAGAGAGTCTACGGGACGACCAGGACCGGTTACCCCTACCCCAGGCCCAATCCCTAGGAGAGAGGAGTTAGTGAAGGTTCATGTTACTCAAGGGGTGCAAGAACGGGGTGTGAAGAGTAAAAATTCTGAGAGGGGTACTGGAGGGGGTCGAAGACCTAGACTGGAGGCTTCAGGGTCACAGGCTCATGCCTCACATATAGTGACACCTCCAGTTGATGAAAGTCAAGGCTCCGAAACTGAGTCGGATCCACCATTGGCAGTTAATGAAAGTGATGAAAAAAATATTCCTTCTGCAACAAGTGATGGCAATGAGGATGAGCCAGCTGATGATGTTCATGTGCAAAGTGATGATGATAATGATGTTGAAGATGATAATGGTGATGATACAGATCATTATGATGATAATGATCAAGATAACCAAGGTGGTGCTCCTATACAAGATAATGCTCATAAGGTTTTTTGTTGAATTTTATGATGATGCCATGGAACTTGATTTAGACTATACTATCAGAAATGTTGTTGGAGACATAAGGAGTGATGAGGTAGTTCAAGTAGAAAATTATAATGTGAGATTGAGTAGAAGGGAAGGAGAAAAATATGGTGAGAGTGTAAGTATACAAACCTACAAATTCAGAAGGGCAGTCGTATCTACTACCTTGCTGTATGTGTTGTGAGCAGGTATTGAAAAAGACATAAGTCGCCCACTTATGCACTTGCACACCCAAGCCAGCCACTCTATCACCTCCCAACAAGAGATAGTTTCATCAAATCATGGGGATTTAGCACAAAATCTACCTAGTTCTCATTTGGAGACCTTAGGTATTGAAACTAGAGAACACCGGCCCCAGTTCTCACTTCCTTTATGTACACCATTGAGTCTATTGCCTTTTGATTCATCAATTGTTATTCCTAGGACATATTTGGATACTTCTATCTTTGTCAGAAATCTAAGTGACCTGACCGAAACACCTAGAGTAGATCCTGCTATAGGACTACAAGGACCGGGTGGAAGTCCTATCATTGTTAACACCATGTCAATAATGAACACAGGCTATATGGTTGTTTCTTCAACTGTTATGACAATGAAAAACCTAAGTGGTTCCGTTGTTACTTTACCAGACTTCGTGTCGAAGGAATTCCTCAACAGCGCCTTAAAGGTTGTTGAAACTATTCTAAAGGAGCACATTTCTGAAGAAATTGGGAGAGTTAAAAGAATGTTAAAAGGGGAAAGATCCAGTTGTGGAGCCAGTGCAGCAAGTTCCACCCACACCTCCACCATCTCAAACCACAGAAATGACTATTGATGAGCTCAAGTCATTATTATTTGCTAAATTATTATCCCAAGCTCCTGAAAACCAAGTTGATGCAGATTTGTTTACTTTTCTACAATCCCATCACCAAACACCTCCACCACCATATGTACAGATCCCAGCAGATATGGTGAGAGCCTCATAGTTTAATTCTTTTAAAGCAGATGTTCTGAAGTCTATAGAGGCAATGCAAGATGCCTTTGTAGATTTGGCTAAGGTGGTTCAAACATCTTGCAATACCCAGGCCTTTGTTTCTCAAACAAGGCATGATCATGATTCGGATCATGACCATGAGGGGGAGATGGATCAGAAATAGAGAGTTGATTTTGATGTTGCTGCTGGAAATGTTATTGGTGGATCTGGATCTCAGAATGTGGAAAGAGACAATGTTGATCATGGTGATATGATAAATGATCATGGTGATGATGTGACAGGAAAAGAGATAGTTCTGTATGTGAATCCAAATGTTGAACCAAGGGTTGCAAAGCCTAAGGTAATTTCAAGAGAGGAGATCTTACTGCTAACTGGTTTGGAAGTTGTAAATGTTATAGACTTGTCTCAGATGATGATGATGAAGAAGATATTGATGACAAGTATGAGCAGTTTTGGAAAGTTAAAAAAGAGGAAAAGGAAAACTTTATGGATATTGTTGATGATGACGTTGAGATCATTGAAGTTATTGCTGATAAAGTTAATGATGTTGTTCATGAAAATGAAGCTAGTGTATTGGATGGGTTATTTGAAGATAAAGATTTTGATGTGTTGAATGTCATGTTTGATCAGAACTCTCCGGAAGATCTTCACTTGAGCCCTGTTCATGTTGATATGCCAGAGCCAATTCACACTGAAGCACCTGCTATTCCTACCTTCAAGGATTTTGGTTTTCCTGATTCTAGTGAGATTCCAGATGATCATTCTTTTGAAGCTAATGTTGATCAAAATGTCAATGTAGAAGAAGAATTGCCTTACCATCCAAATCCAAACAACCCTCAAATTCAACCAGAGTTTCAAGTTGAACCACTTCATGTGCCAGAAATTCCAAGTCAAGAAGGTTCTTCTGGTACTTCAAATGAAGTTGGTCCTTCCAACACTCAAGCTGGGTATGATGAATATGGTCCTACTAAGGAAGAATTGAGAAGGATTCGTCATGCTTTGAGAGCTCCATACTTAGAAGAGATAAGGAAGATTTTTTTGAGAAAAATCAGGGTGCTGGATAGAAATATGATTTTGGGCATTCAAGATAAGTCTCCTGACTATCAATATGAGTATGTCAGAATGTTGAGATTTTTGTAGAGAACCTCCAAGGATGTCAAGAGTAGATATGGAATTGTTGTTGTCAAAGAAGTTTCTCTGAAGAAGTTTGTAAAGATATGGTATCCGGAGTTTGTTGTTCAAAGAAAGGACATGAAAGAATACATATTCTCTGAAGCGGACTTTGTGAATCTTCATTTTGATGACCTGGAGTTTATGTATCATGAGTTCAAAGACATGACTATTAGATTTTCTAATGTCACTTATGCATTGGATACAATCAAAAAGTTCATCAGGAGGCATATTTTCTATACTTATTGCTATGATTTCAAACTTGGTTTGGAAACCAACCAGAAAAGAGTCAACATGCTCGCACCTGATATGACTCATCCTAATCTTGAAGAAACTCAATTGTATATTGTTTTGAGATAGCCAAAGCTTGGTGTTGTATATGAGAATGGAGATAAGGAGAAAAGGTTCATAAGAGCTGCTGAGGTTGCTAAGTATTCAGATGGTACTCTGAAGATTGTTTTGCAAAAGCTAAAAGAGATCTATGAAGAGAATGAAAGGAGAAGATTGGCTGAAAATGATCACATGCCAAGGTCTGATAGAATCTTTACAGGTCATGTTATCCTTGCCATTCAAGATATAATTGAATTTAGAATAAGCTTAAGAAGATTTGAATCCTATCTGGGAATAAGGAGAACCAGTTCAAGAAGGTGGACCAGATAACCTTTTGAAGACTTGCAAATTGATCCAAAAGGGGGAGATTGTTAGATCATGTTTGAATCAATTTGTACTTGACTTTTGTTGACTTTTACTTGTATGTATTGTATGAGGTCAAGGGTCATTTGACTCATATAAATACCTTTGTCTTTATTCATTTTTTTTAGAAGTAACTTTGTAACTCAAGTCATTTTTCAAGTCTTGTAACCTTTGCATGTTAGATATATGACAATGACATTGTGACCATATTTCTCTCTCTAGATTTTCTTTGATTCTTGTTTTGATTCTTGATCTTAAATTGTCAAATGCTTGAATCTGGAATCTCAACTCTCTTCATCTTGAAGTTATGGTCAAGCGTGAAAGAACAATATGATGCAACTCGGACAGAAAATCCAGAAGGGCTTGGTGTCTGAAACGAAAATCAAATGAAAGGTCGTTGGTATCGACTTAACAAAAATGCAAACAAGTGGGTTGGTGTTTACAGAGAAGCACATCGTCAAAAAAAAGAGTGGAATGATTAACACAGATGTAGAAAACGCAGCTCACAAAATCTATAAGGCGGCTGGGAAAAAGTTTAATGATCTGAAGGTATTTAACGAAGTTACGTGTAAACATCCCAAGTGGGACTTACAGTTACATCGTGAAACAACACGTTCTCGCTCGGTATATGAAGTGGGTGATGAAGAAAGTGGTGGAAGCACAAAAAGATCAAGAAC
Organism: Arctium minus; assembly: GCA_954870635.1. Classification (NCBI taxonomy): domain Eukaryota; kingdom Viridiplantae; phylum Streptophyta; class Magnoliopsida; order Asterales; family Asteraceae; genus Arctium; species Arctium minus. Next base: position 128,730,740 of record OX941080.1, on the reverse strand, counting down.
TATGGAGGAAGGAGACACTGTCGAAATCAACCAAGAATCGCCAATTGGTGGTTCAACAATTCAACGTCCCACAGGTAGAGATGCAACAAAAACAAGGAAAAGGTAAGGCATCACAATCATCTTTGATTTCAAATGAGTTTAATGAAAATCTTCGTGCCTTGACGATTACAAGAAACAATGAAGTTGAATTGATGAAAAAGAAAATCAATTTTGATCAAAAGAACATTCAAATCGTTCAAGACCACAAAATGTTGTGTGTACTAATGTCCAAAGAAAACCTGTCACCAGCACAAGAAGAGTTGAAAGAATGTATTATGGCAAAGTTGTATGGATAGTGATGTTTTGTAATTTTATTATTATGTATTGGTAATTTAGTTTTCGTGTATTTGTTTGTACTTCTCGTATTCTGTATTAGTAATTTGTATTATGTATTTTATGTTAAAATGAATGGTTGTCTTTTTCCCTAAAGATCACATGTCATTGTCCCCCACTGATTATGTGTTGTCGTTTTCACTAAAGATCACATGTGATTGCCCCCACTGATTATGTGTTATCGTTTTCACTAAAGATCACATGCCATTGTCCCCCACTGATTATGTGTTGTCTTTTGCCCTAAAGATCACATGCCATTGTCACCTACTAATTATTCAAAAGTTTATTATATATTTGATTGTCTTTCATCAAGATTTATTCATACAATATTTCCTCAAACACCTTACAAAAAATTCCATATTTCACTAAAATGTATTTCAATGAAAAATCATCACCAGAATCAGTTGATGAATTTGACGCATGGCAATCACGAGTTCTTGAACAAAACCAACAAATTGATTACATGCTTGAGGATATCCTCATCAACTCCTCCAATTTGTTCATAGGAGATCAACCTTCAAGAGCAAGAAGAAGGTACCGTGACAGGAAATGCGAGATGGCTGAAGCGTGTTTGATGCAAGACTACTTTATGGACAATCCGACGTATGATGATGCTATCTTCCAGAGAAGATTTCGAATGAGAAGACCTTTATTCTGTCATATAGTATATGTTGTGACTGCTAATGATGAAGATTTTCAACGAAGACTGCTACAGGTAGACAAAGTCTTTCACCATTGCAAAAATGTACTAGAGCCATGATGGTGTTGGCGTATGGCACATCAGTCGACGTAGTTGATGAATATTTGAGAATGAGTGGAACCACAACAAGGGATACTCTCATGAACTTTGTAGATGGTGTCATCTCATGTTTCGGTGTTGAGTACCTCTGAAAGCCTAACAACGATGAAGTAGAAAGCCAACAATCATTTTAGAAGCCGTTGCATCATATGATTTATGGATATGGCATGCTTTCTTTGAAACACCAGGTTCGTTAAATGATATCAATGTACTCCATTGATCTCCTGTTTTTGATGATGTATCGACAGGTCGAGAACCAAAAGTTAGTTACATCGTGAATGGTCGTGAAAATGGCATGGCATATTATCTCACTCTCACAGATGGCATATATCCTTCATAGTCTACATTTGTTAAGTCAATTACGTTTCCCACTATCGAGAAACACAAGTTGTTCGCTCAATGTCAGAAAAGATGTTGAATGAGCATTTGGAGTTCTACAAGCTCGTTTTGCATTTATTCGACTCCCATGTATTGTTTGGGACAAAGATAATATGGGAAGGATTATGATTGCTTGTATCATCCTGCATAATATGATAGTTGAAGACGAACGAGAGACATACCTCCTTTATTGTGATCCAGCTGAATTTCTTAATGTTATGCCCACAAATCGACAACCCGAAAGCTATACAGAAGATGATGGTCAACCGTTTGGATTCTCTACTGAATGAATTAGAAACCTAGCCAGTTATATGGCTAATAGAGAACAACTTCGTGATAGAGTAGCACATAATGCTCTAAAAAATGATTTGATCGAGCATATATGGCAAAGATTCGACACTAATAATTAATAATGTCATTTATGTCTTTTAGAATGTAATTCTATATTTCTTTTTGTAACTTGTTTTAATTATTTTCAATTATACGTTTTTTTAATTAAGATTATGATTTAAAGTATCAAATAGTTTAAAAAATCTATTTTTTATATGCAAGAACAATAAAGAAAAAAATGATAGATATGATAAAATATTAAAAATTAATAATTTTTAAAAAATATTTGAGATTGGATTTGATCACTAATAAAGGTTAAAAAATATGAGATTGAATTGGAATTAGAGATTGGATAGGTGGAAGAGAAAATTTAATTTTTTAATAAAAATTGTATTAGATTGGATTATGTATGGTGATAGTCTTATATATACTGGAAAAATACCAAAAAAACGAGTATTTGCTAAAAAAAACCTCAGGACTTTGATACAAAAAAATTTTGATTTTTGGTAAAAAAACCGGGTATAAAGTTGGTCAAAATAGATCTGATTATTGTCATTGAATTGTCACTTTGTAATCTATTGGCAATGAGGGAAAGTTTTTGGGAAGACGGTAGTTTTATGTCAAATCGGGTAGCTTTATTTCAAATCGACGAAAAGGGATGGTTTTTTTCGCCAGCGGCGAAAAAGGGTGGGCCACCACACAAAAAATTTCGCCAATGGGACCTCACTTCCACTTTTTCTTTTGTGTCATATTGTGTTGGTTGAATAGGAACATTTTTATTTTCTGGTTCATGTGTCACAATATTGGAGGGCAACGTCAAGTGTGGACCTGGGTTTTCTTTCGCCGACGGTAGGTATGTTGGGTCCGGTGAAATAGGGTATCATTTGAACAAAAAAAATTAATTTATGTCATTTTATTAAATGGTGAAGGTGAAATGTTTCATTTTAAATTAATTGTCTAGGAGAGAAAATAATATTTTATTAAATGTATCAAATATTTTATTAATATATTTAATGTTTGAATTGTTAAAATAGAGTAGCTCTTGAAGTTGGATTAGAACTTTTTAGAGATTTTGACTTTGCATACTATATTATAGAAAAAAATATAGCATACATGTCGGAGATGATCTAGATATCTTACGAATTCAAATAGTTAACTTGACATATATAAATTGTAACAAATCGGTTTCCAAAATTACCTCAAATAACAAGCAATCAACCAATAAAAAATCCACCAGGGATCCAATAATACAATTTCCCATAATCACCTCAAATAGCAACGACGAAAAGTATATAATTCTAATCGCAATAATAAATAAACATTCGATAAACGATCCTTCAATGATCCTTTACCACACTTCTCCCTAGAATTCCTCAAAGATAATCGCAATTGAAACAAATAAATCTAGCAAAAACTAAGATTCTTACCGATATCTAATCACCTGAATCTTTAGCGGAGCATAAATAACACAACATTACTAGCCAAATGGTAATTGAACCCATTCTCATCTCAAACCTACAAGTTACCCTTCTTCCCATGCTAGCAATCCCAACATGATATACACCTAAAAATGCATTAGTTTTGAAAACGAGGATTATGTACGGGGGCTTCGACCCCGGGCTGCATACTTTAGCAGTCGGGCTTCGGCTCATATTGCCAGGGATTAGTCTGGGCCTAATGTGGTCTGGGATACCCTCTCCAAAAAAAAAAAAAAAACTATTCGAAAATACCAATGTCAATGTTAAACCTAGAAATTAGTTGATAATTAACATCACAACACAATAAAGATAAGATATAAAGAAGAATCGATCAATATATTCATATATCTCTTGTAGTCGTCCAATGCTTAGTGTGTGTGTTCTTGGTGTAAAACCAATACCTTGTACGTGTGATTTTCTAATGATTGCCCCTAGGGAATAACAAAGAAACTATGCCTTATATAGGTCCACATGACCAAGGCAAGTCCCAACCTAAAATACTACTAAAATACTCCCTAGTAAAATATAAACATTTACATTTAAGACCCCTCATAACAATTTAATCTTGAATACAATTACTGATTCACCAATCTCCCCCTTTGGATTCAAGATTAAAAAAATTTGGCAATTTCTTCGGGTCTTCACATCTCTTGAAAACTGTATCGGATATGACGTTAATAGCTTCAAAGCTTGTAGCTTTACACAGTCTTCACAACTTTGAGGAAACTGATATCTTCCTCTTTCTGCTGAAATTTGAATGAAGTGTCCTTCTCACAATCATCTTCAATCAGGCTTTTGATAATTCAGATGGGTTCAGACACTTTATAGTATTTGAAAAACTTGAATTCTTCAGAAATCTTCAACAACCTTTCTTTCTTTAACAAACTTAGATTTGACTTTGAAATCTGTGGATAGTCTCCCCCTTTTTGATGAGTGGTGAGAATCAGCATCATCAAAACATTTAAAAATAATCTAGGAATTTTCTCCCCCAAATCAACAATCAAGCGCAGTCTTCATGTATAGCTCCCTCTGTGGAAAGTAAGAGCAATCTCCCCCAGATAGAGAAAGTGTAATTATTTGAATCTTTTCAAATTCAAACAATTGATGAGTGGTAACCCTGAATCAACAAATGACTCAGTTCGAGGTGTCTGTCAGTAACACACAGTTACTGAGTAACACAAAGTTACTATATAAGGAGCTGGTTGTTATGTAGGCTCCCCAGGACGTCCATTCAATCATCGAATAACACATGGTTATCTATGAATGTTCTGACATAAAACAGATTTTATGTGTGCTCGTGCATGTGTATGAAAGAATTAGCACAATGAGTGTGTTTCATAAGGCTCAAAGTATGTAAACTTGTTGAGACCGCAACAAATTATACAAAGACTCAATGTACAGGAGGAAGGTCGAAGGTGGGGCAAATTTCCTTCTTATTCAATATCCAAGTTATCCAAGTGATAATCGGATAGAGTATGTGTTGCTTCCCCGTTCAAATATGAAACATCTTCTTGTTGAGAAGAAGATGAGTAGTTGGTGGGGTTATAAGCAAGAGGTGGCATGGGCTAGTTGTGTGTTTCAATATTGTTCACCAAGGATTGTGAAGCAATAGATTATGTGGTTGTCCAACTCAGAGAATATGTGGTGCAGAGTGTATAGTTCTTTTACTCTGATCGCTCACCCTCTTTCTTTTAATGCAATTAAGCTCACCTCTAACCAAACTAGCATTTGCATTGTAGCTCAGCATTCTCCCCCAAATCTATTTTAATGAACCCCTCTCCCCTCAATCTCTCAGGATTACTTCCGGGGTAGGAAACACTGGTTAGGGTGAATCCATGGAAGTTCTGAGAAGCTCACATTGAATCTCGTATTTTCCTAAACAGTCATTTGTACATGAAAGCACAAAGGAGCACAATTACTCATGAAGAATAAAGATTTGGAGAGTTCAAAGACGTAAGGTGTTTGACAATACAATTCTCCCCTTCAATCCAAAAGTGGTTGAAAATTAAGCTCCCCCTTTTTGGAAGTAAATCTTTGAAGTACAAGTTCTAATCGAAGATGATTAGAAGCCATAGTTCTTGACATTGAAGATCGAGTCCTAAGTTGGTGTGCTTAGAAGTCAATGTTCTTTCTCCCCCTTAAACCTTGGGTGCCTGCAACACAGATTTAACTTTTGGTACCCACTGGTATTTGGGTCCAGGTTTGTCAGTTGCAGTTCTATTAGGAGAGATATAATAAGAATCATACCATTTATTCACATAATCTTTTCTTACAAAATCATTTGTACCACAATAGGAACAACTAATTTTCTTCTGTGCTAACCTGATCAATTGATTGATAGTATAAACCAGATCAGGTTTGCCAAAAGTTTTACCTTTAGGAGCATTGTTCCTTTTAGCATTCGATGTATGCACAAATGATTTTTGTTCCTTCTTCTCCTCAGAGGAACCTTTCACAATCCAAATCCACTTTTCTTTATATTTCTCATTTGTTCTTCTCCAGAATCTTTTCTTCTGAGACTTGCTCTTCTTGATGTTATCTGAACCATCAACATGTTTATCATAGAAAAGATTAGAAGGACGAATCTGATCTTTAGATTTAGAAGTAAGACTATCATCTGAATCAAATAAAGGATTATTAGAAACATTTGAAAAACGTGAACTTGAAGTTGTTTTGAATGAACATTCCGACTCAGATAGATCATCTCTAGGTGATTGAGCAATTGATTCTGGCGTTTTATGCTCAGTCAACTTCACCTTGAACATGATCTCTTCAAGTTCTTTTATCTTTGAAGACAAACTGTTTCTTTCCTTTGTGAGTATGTCATATTTCTTGTGCAATTCAGCTTTCGCATTCTTTTCCTTCAGTATAGTTGATGACAATTTAGATAACTTTCTTGTCAGCTTAGCAATCTCAGTCTCAAATACTTTCTTTTTTTTAGTGAAATCTTTCTCTAGACTCTTTTTCTCAACTATCTTCTTCTTTTCTTTCTCAAATTTTTTTCTTTCAAGAATGATAACTTTCTCGAAATCTGTCATTTGTTGAGAAAGCTTTATGCATTTAAGCTCTAATGATTTCTTTTCTTCAAAAGATTTTCTGGAGAATTAAGAGAACTTCTTAGCAAATTCTTTTCTTTCTTTCTCACTTTTCTCTTCATCTTGGGCTTTTGTGTTGTCTCTATCTTGAGTTGCTTTTTCTTTCATCATATTAATCTCAATCTCAAGACTGAAGACTTTGTCTTTCAAAGAATTTCTTTCAGCAAATATTTGAGAATTCATTTTTCTCAGCCCATCAGATGTTTCACTTGAGATGTTTGCTCTTCTTCTAAGTTCATCTAGCTCTCTTTGCATGGATTCCTTCTTTGACCAACTTGAGCTAGAATTACGACTTTCAGATCTCTTCAGCTTTGCTTGTAGATTTGAAATATCCTTCTCTTTAGATTCAATTATTCCTGCAAAACCAATTTTGGAATTAGTAATGCATTCTGAGCAAACAAAGTCTTTCTTTAAATCTTTATCATTTTTCAATCTATCAATTTGATCAAGAAGAGATGAATTCTGAATCTTCAGATCTTTATTCTCAGCTTCTAGTGCTGGAATCTCTGGCATGTACGCTAAAGCACAATCTCTGTTTGTAAGCACCAGATTTTCTTTCTCATCTGTGTATGGCATCTTTAGCAGATGGATTAGTATGCAAACTTATCTATACAATTTAAATCAACTAATAAGATCTTTGAATCAAGAAATGGATTACAATCTACACTCAAAAGTTCCCAGAAAAATAATTTTCTAAAAATGCTCAAGTGCAGAATTGGCAAGCTACAAGGAACACAGAGACATTCGCAAACACAGAGAAAGACTTCAAGATTCGCAAATGAGATGAATAGAATTCGTAGATAGGTAGAATTTGCAATCAATTTGTCTGAGAGACCTAGAATTCGCAAACAAAGAACCTGCGAAACCTTGACAATTCGCAAAGCAGTAGTCAGCGAATCCTTCCCTTAGAATATTTTTAGAATGCAAGTCTTCACAAGTAGAATTCGCAGAGTATAGGCTAGTGAGTTCTATACTTAGAAAAAGTTTTCAGATTGCAACTTTTCACAGTTCGCACAACAAAGGATTCGTAAGCAAGAATTCGCAAACTATTGATTCACGAATCCTAGACTTAGAAAATTTTGAACTTTCACTTCAACTTTCACAGATTAACTTTCGCAACCTGAACATGTATTGATTTTAAGAACTTGCGAATTTTATACTTAAACAGATTCAACACCCTGCGAGAATTAGGGGTTTTGCGAGTTCTTCAAAGAACTTGCGAGTTCATCACCTGTACATCCCTTTACTTCGACTTTTGATCTAAAAACATAGTAAACGATTAAAATGCAATGTAAAACTCACACAATACATTCACAAATGTATTTCGAGCATACCCTAATCAACATAAATCACAAATAACAACTCATGTGCACTGAATCTAATGAAACATTGTTCGGCTATCATATGAACAAAACCTTCGAAAATCATCAAAATAGCAATCTATTGATGTTTTTAACTGTGAATAGGCAATCTAAGGATGTTCTATAACATGAAACAGACCTAATCAAATCAGTTTTATGTACAAAAACACAATAAACCATGAAATCGATTTTCACACAGTGAAGGTTTTTGAAAAACAACTTTTCAATCCAAAATCTTGATTCTTCGGCTCTGATACCAAATGTTAAACCCATAAATTAGTTGATAATTAACATCACAACACAATAAAGATAAGATATAAAGAAGAATCGATCAATATATTCATATATCTCTTGTAGTCGTCCAATGCTTACTGTGTGTTCTTGGTGTAAAACCAATACCTTGTACGTGTGATTTTCTAATGATTGCCCCTAAGGACTAACAAAGAAACTATGCCTTATATAGGTCCACATGACCAAGGCAAGTCCCAACCTAAAATACTACTAAAATACTCCCTAGGAAAATATAAACATTTACATTTAAGACCCCTCATAACAATTTAATCTTGAATACAATTACTGATTCAACAAATATCATTTCTAAATAAAAATATGCAAGATAACATAAACTTTCATGACCATGATTCCACCCAGGTAACTATCCACAACAGTTGCAAAAATAACATTTTAATAAGTTGATCACCCTAGCAAGATCGCAATCTACAACATGCATGTGATACCCCTGACAAGATCGCAAACTATGTCAGCTCAATGAGACTACAAAAAACAATTCTTATAGTATAATAAAATAAGATTTCACATGCGGGCCATTATAGTCCCACATGCCCCCACTTCCTTTGTAACAATTACCCGACCCACATGCACCACATGTGACAGCCCATTTTTCATAAAACATGAATTAGATACAAATAAAGCATGCTCGCATAAATATTAATGCACACATGTAAACCATGTACCATTAAAATATTTCTTGTAACAATAGTAAAATAGTACAAGAAACTCACATGATGCTCGGCACACCATTACAAGTCCTAACGGTTAAATTTTCTCAAAACGAACACTTGAATTAACCAAATTAGGAAAGGTGTTAAACCATCTTAATTATCTCAAATTACCCTTTTATAAACCTCTAAGCAACTCCCTAAAACGATGTTTCGACCCTCCAGAACGAGAAACAAAACAAACGAAGTCGCGCCAAAACAGTGGCCTACGCGACTTGTGTCGCAACCTAGGTCGCGCAATCTTCTGTTTTGTACTTCTTCGTCCCCAATAGACCAGGTCTAATCCCAAGCAAAAAATCTCAATTCCCATCACAAATATTAGCTCAAAACAATATTTTAACATATTTTTCACCAAGGAACATTTAGCTATAACTTTTAGCATCTTTAAACCTCTATAATCATCGAAATCAATGGGTTTTACCTATCAAATCAAGAAAAGTTAAAATACAAAATTCTTACTATGAAGAACACAAATCATAGATGCTTAACTCAATTATTTCCAAAAATGATAATAACACAAACCAATCATAGAAGAGATTCTTATCATCATAGAACCTTGAACAAACTCAAATACCATAATAACACAAAACCCAAATCCTCTACCCAAAGAGTTAGAGTAAACCCTAGATCGAAAGAAATCAAAGAAATATTATATACCTGAAAACCTTAAGAGGGAACAAAACCTACGCCAAAAATCTTCGAATCTTTTTTCCTTAATCCAGCTGAAAGCTCTCAAGCGATTTACACATATACATACTCAATAAAGTGAAAAAGAAGAAGAAGGCGGTCTAGGAAAAAGGAGGAGAAACCTCCTTTTTATACCCCCAAGCTCAACTTTGGCCCCTCAAAAATCGATAACTTACCGAAACTACCCCTAAACTTTCTTTAATACAAAAATTGGGTTATTAAAATCTCCCCACCTTACCGAAATTCATTCAAACAACAAACGAAGATAACTAATTACCAAAATAGCTTTCAAATTCTTACAACACATCATTTACTTTAGGGAACTCCCAAGGAACTTTCGCACGACCGTTCTCCTTTGATTCTCCATATAGATCCTTTGTTCCTCCTTGGAACAATCACTGAAATATCAAAACGAATACCACTAGTTGCCACGCTTTTGTTGTACGATTATGATTAAATTCACCAACACACGATTTCTTAAATAACCACATCCTCGATTAATAGCAGGAAATAAAAATCACCTTATTTTCCATCTTCCGATTAATCAACATCCCATAACCAGAACTTTAAAACACGCAACAAATGTTACCCACATATGGACTTACGGTTTTAAAACAAGCCTAATTTTTTATTCTCCAAACAACTGCAGTTCTTTTAAAAGAAAGAATTCTAGGTGAAGTTACACCACAACAACATGAACTCTCCTATAAACATAACAACTACTAAATCTGTCATCTTAACACAAAGCCACCCTTGCATTTCTCACATAGATTCACACCAAAGAATTATATATTGAACAAACATTCTATTCTCAATAACACCCAATCATCACGAATTTAATCCCACCCAAATAGTACTGAGCCCTTAATAAAACATTGATCACTAACTCGTCAATGTAAATCAATTCATCTTAATTTTACACACATTTTAAAAAAATGAGAATAATCAAATTCATACTTAAAACCACTTAAATCTGATCTCGCGAGAACACATTCCCTGTGGATAACTAGCCACAATAGTTGCATCAATCGCAAATTATTATAGTGATCATTCCGTCGAGATCGCAATCAAGACCGACAATGAAATCATGAAATGCAAATTCACGGGGTAAACCACTCATCTTTATGTGGACCATTACAGTCTCATACCCATTACTCCTACCGTGTAAGTTAACCAATTCAAACGTTGATAGTACTATATCAATTCCAACAAAGATATCCATTACTTGAAAGTCCATTAAATCCATAAAAGCTCAATATAGCACATTAAAGCCCAATAAAACCGAATAAAGCTCAATAAATCTATTAAAGCCAATGAAACTCTTTAAAATCCAATAAAAGTGATTCTATTAAAGTTCAATAAAACCAAATAAAGCCTAATAGATCCATTAAACCCCGGTGAAACCCTTTAAAGTCCAATAAAACCAATTACCAATGGATCCATTAAAATCCTTAACATCCATTAAAACCCAACATAACCCATTAAAGCACAATGAAACAAAATAAAACCCAATAGGTCCATTAAAGTCTAGTGAAACCCTTTAAAGCCCAATAAAACCCACTAAGATCCATTATAGCCCAATAAGACATTTTATGACTTATTAAGGCACAGTAACAACACACACATTATCTATGCATTCAATACATATACACATGCATATATACATATATATTACCAAACAACACACACATTATCTATATATTCACATATATACATGCATATCAATATGTATATATATATATAACAATATACATAGATACATCGCGGTTGGCAACCAACACGTGTGTGTATGTATATATATATATATATATATTTATATTTATATTTATATTTATATTTATATTTATATTTATATATAGGGTTGTGTTCCAGTGAGTGAGAAACGTGAGAAGTGGTTATCAACCGTTGGATGCACATTAGGATGAGAAGCACCAAGATAAGATGCACTAAGATGCACCAAATCAATAATCTAGGGTTTATATCCACTTCTCACGTTAACTCAACTTCTCACCACGATCCTTCGCCTATATATATATATATATATATATATATATGGGGAGAGGTTCATTTGAGAAATGGTAAATATATGAGAAATAGAGAAGTAATCCTAGCCTTTCATTCTGTCAAGATCGGATTTGACTGATCAAATATTGCATCTTTGACTGGTCAACAATTGCGGCTTTGACTGGTCAAAAGTTGTGGCTATTCCAAAAATAGAAGGACAGTTTTGTAATTTTTACAAATACACAGGACGAGTTCATATATGAACTTGTATGATTCACATATGAATTATATGTTCATATATGAACCAGTGTAATTCACATATGAACTTTTTAACTGATTCATATATGAACCTTTGTGATTCACATATGAACTAATTAACTTATTCATATATGAACGTATAGTTCATATATGAATCACAAAGATTCATATATGAATCAGTTAAAAGAGTTTATATGTAAATTACACCGGTTCATATATGAACATATAATTCATATGTGAATCATACAGGTTCATATATGAACTCGTCTCGTGTATTTTACGAAACTACCCCTCTATCTTCTACAGACCACACAAGGAATTATCTGGTGCTTCACCGTCAAAGCCATAAATATTGCCAGATAAAGGGCTAGAATCATTTCTTTATTTCTCATATTTTTACCATTTCTCAAATGAACCTAATCCTATATATATATAAGGTCGAGTTCATTTGTTAACCCGGTTTTTTGTACTAACTTTGTGAACCGAATCATAACCATTGATATTAAGATGAAGGGTTGAGATTAAAACCAATCTACATTAACTCTTATTTATTAGCCTTGTAATAACTAATTATATTAAACATATATGATAGGGGCTTTTGAGGAAATTCACAACCCTTTTCACATTTAGTATTGTAACTCCCTCATTAAATAAATGTTACAATTAACAAAATAAAAAAAACTTCAATAATGACATCATGTATTTATTGTACATATATATTAAACCAAGACTAACAATGGATTCCTATTGGTTGAATTAGGATAACAAAATTAGTATGAATGAGATGGGAAAAAAGTAAAAGAATTTGTACGGGAACGGTTATGAACATGAATGGACATATATATCACGACTGAACATCTGTAATCATTCATTAGAGTTCATTTGACATATTGTTGATTAATTGTTACTTTGTAACTCCCAAACCAAAAAGTCTAGGAAAAAAAAACAATGTGAATTACCATTTCTACCCTTGGACATTTAACGATTTTTTCAAACCAACCAAGGTTGAATGTGAATTCCTATTGGTTGAGAAGGGTTCATAAAGTTAATACAATTTGGGAGGTTAACAAAGTAACCTCCCTCTCTCTCTCTCTCTCTCTCTCTCTCTTTATATATATATATATATATATATGCCAAATCAAATACACAATATATATATATATATATATATATATATATATATATATATATATATATATATATGCCAAATCAAATACACACCAACCCATTGTTGCACCCCTTACAAACTAATCTCCACCCTTGATCTCATCATCTTAACTTTCTTTCTTTTTTATTCTTTTAATTAAATACCAAGGTTAGAATTGTAATTTCAAATAGTATTTTATTTATTTAATATATTAATTATATAGGATAATAAGGAAAACAATATATGATTCCTAAAATATAGCATCTCTTTGATTCATTATTATCTTTTTTGAAATTCTTTTGGTATCTTTCCGTGAACAACATATCGTCCAGCCTCTTTGACTCATCATTATCATTTTTCAAACTTTTTTGGTATATTTCCAGGAACAACAATATCGTCCAGGAACACACAAGATCATCCAGAAACATACAATATCGTTCCTCAACATACAAGATCGTCCAACACCATTCTTGATAGGGGCACGGGGATAATGGTGCACGAAAGTAGTGAAATCGATGAACCGAATAGAGGAAAACACACAGTCGTTGAACACGCAGCGGATGAAATCGATGAACCCGATGAAGATAACATAGTCGATGTTAGTGATCCGGTTCTTAACTCAGATGATATTGTAAACGACGATTTCCATGATGATGTTGTCGACGAAATCAACATGAATTACGGCAATTGTAAGAGATTTTTTTAAAGTGTGTTGTGTATTGGATATGTATGTAATTTTCCGTTGTTAATTAATCAAAATATTGGAGATGTATAAGTTGTTAGTGTTATAGATCGGTTGATATCATAGCCATGTTGATATTTGGAAATTCATATGGCTTCATATATGAAACATTCATTCATGGGGTTGAATCGTATATGAACATGCATCTGAAATTCATGCACATACGCATTATCACGAAATTCATGCATATATGCCTAATTCATTCATGAACCTTCATATATGATAATGTTATGAAATTCTCGCACATATGCTATAAAATGAAAATCATGCACATATGCACAGAAGCATATGCATATGTGAACCTTCACGAAATTCATGCATATATGCCTAATTCATTCATGAACCTTCATATATGATAATGTTATGAAATTCTCGCACATATGCTATAAAATGAAAATCATGCGCATATGCACAGGAGCGTATGTGAACCTTCACGAAATTCATGCATATATGCCCAGTTAATTTATGAACCTTCATATATGGTACTGTTATGAAATTCTCGCACATATGTTATAAAATGAAAATCATGCACATATGCACAAACTCATATGTGAACCTTATCATATGATACTCGTATGAAACTCATTCACGTATGCTATAAAATGAAGTTCATGCACACATGCACAGAAACAAATATGAACATTATGATGTTGGTTCGAAACCATGCCTATGTGAATTTAATTTAATGGATTCCAATCATGTGAATTTTATTTATGGAAACCATGCCTATGTGAATTTCATTTATTTAATGGCTCAATCATGCACAATTCCTATAATGCCCTTACCGTGCCTATGTGAATTTCATTTATGGAAACCATGTTTAGGATATTTACATTTCCTACCCAATCTAATCTTGACCATTAGATTAAAAAATTAATGGTCAAGATTAGTTTGTAAGAGGTGCACTAATTGAAGGGTTTGTATTTGAAGGGCCCTCTATATATATATATAGGGGTCATTCAAAGGAGAACTTGGTTATATGTGGTAACCGTGAGATCCAATCTTAACCACAAATTAGAGGATAAATTAGGAAATCAATAATTTTGGTAATTTTCCTTAAAATTTTAATTAAATGGTATTTTAGGTATTTTATAAATCTCCTCTCTTCTCTCTCCTCTCTCAAACAAATATTATTCCGGTGTATACATGATGCACACTGTGATACACTTTGTAAACATCGAAAATGTATGATGCACACTGTGATACACTTTGTAAACATCGAAAATATGTGATGCACACTGTGATACCCTTTTGTAAGAATCGAAAATAAATAAGAAACATTGTGATACCCACTGTGATACTATTGTGATACCATTCTGAATATGGGTTGAACCCAGATCTGGTCTAGGTTTTAAACCACACATAATCACTGTGATATCCCATCAAGATTTGAAGAAAATAAAGAAAAAAAACAACCTCCATAATATACAAAACTCTTCAATTTCTAGCCAATGATATACAAAAAAACCATCAGCCTCCATAATACACAAAGCCTTTGAAGAAAAAGAAAGGAAAAAAAAACAGCGGTGGTCGTGTTGTATCTCTAAAAACACGTACAAAAAAAATCAACAACCCAAACCGTAATATACAAAACCTTCAATTTCTAGCCAATGATTTTACGAGAAAAAAAAAACAATGCAGACCTTCAATATCGATAAATTTTCTTTGATGCAGAACCTTCGATTTTTTAGATTCGGGTGTAATAGAGATATAGGGTTTTATGTTTTTGGGTACGATGGAGTTGGGGTTTCAACAACGGTGGTTGGCTTCGATAGAGATGGAGATCTGGGGTTTTCAGAACTGAGTTCGATGAAAATGGAGATCTGGGTTTTCAAAATCGGGTTCAATGGAGATGGAGTTGAAGCATCACGGTGGTGGCCATGGTTGTTCGAGTTTTCTAGAAATCGATAGGAAGGGCAGAGGATGAACGGTGAGGGGATGTTGTGGCGGTCGGAGTTGGCAGAGAAGGAAGGGCACAGTACTGGATATATTCGAAGAAGTCGACCGATTTGTGAGAGAGAGAATTAGAGAGAGAGAGAGAGAGAAACTTAAATAGACAATTAATATATTAACCTAATTAAATTAATTTGAAGACTTGAGAGAGAGAGAGAGAGAGAGATTTAAATTTAAATTTAAAATTAAAATTAAAATACTAAACTAATTAAAGTAACTTGAATATTCAACATAAATTACTAAATTGTCACTTTTGTTATAGAACAATCAATATAGAGAGAATAACAATAAAATAGAAAGAATAAGTTTTTTTTAATTCTCATTAATCATAAGCCCTTTAAATAGGGAGGAGTTTACAAAGAAAATAAAGCATTCATTTTGGTTAATTCTAATACTAGGAAAATATTCTTTCAATCACTTCCTTTTGATGATGGCACATAATCCTTCAACACTCCCCCTTGTGCCGAGTCAAATGAGTGATGGTGCATAGTTTTTGCCTCATTAAAACCTTACGCCAAAGAAACAAAACCCAGTGGGATAAATAAAAACTTTAGACGAAGGAAAGAGTACAAGACACCAATAAACAATTCATTTAGTTTACTACATCTCTTTATTCGTACATCAATTAAGAGGTTTAAAAAACAAGATGATTTATAAATCGTTGCCTCACTAAAACCTTGCACCAAGGAACAAAACCCGATGGGAAAAATAAAACCTTGGGGTGAAGGAAAGAGCACAACATACCAATATTACATATATAGTAGACTCCCCCTATTGTCTACTACTCCCGCTGATTCGTACTTTAATCAAGAGAGTTTGGAAAAAATTTGCATTTTAATATTTTCATATGTTTCCCAAATATGGTTTTAGGTAATGACTTGTTAAGCAAATATGTTATATTCGTCTCTCATCCTTTGTTTATTCATTTGAATATCGAGGAAAGTTTGTAATTGTTGATTGTATAAAAACTTAAGCGAAATATGATTTATGTTATAACCCTTGATGTATCTTACTTTCATTTCTTCGATACATGATGCACCATTTCCATATATACCGGTAGGATAGTGGTTGAACTCAAGCCACTAGTTCCTCTGATATGTATAATGATAGTCCTTAACCATATACACTTTGAATAATGTAGAATAATATTCTTAGAATAGTTTGAGTAGGTAGATACAAGGGTTTGCTTAGTTTTACTTCCAAGTAATCAGTGTATTCCCTATGGTAATTCCTTATCCAGTTTGGGAATGACCTTCGTATGGGTCAGGCATATACCTAATTCATCAAATACATACCAAGACATTAATTGGTGTTTTTCTACAAGGGTCAGTACTTTTGCCGCTCACTATCTAAGTAGGTATTGAAATTCCATTATCAATCAATTTGTTTTCTCTATGGGGAAAGTATAAGTCTACGTCAATGGTACCAAAAGATTAATTTGATATCATTTTAATGACGTTGCGTTGGCGCTGAGCTAAATCTAGCCAACAAGTTCACTGAGAAATACAATATACAGTTAAGTGTATTGTGTTAAGAACAATAATGCGCCTATTGAACTTAAGCAGAGAATTCCAGCTCCCAAAACCTCTTCGTCATCATCCTTTAGACGAAATCGATCTTTTTATATCCAACACTTCGACCAATCATGGGAGTGCTAACCAGATGCACTTTTCCCATATTAAGTCGCCTGATCATTTTCTGTACATGTGCGGATCGGTGGATTAATATTCCATAAACTCGATGTTCTAGCTCAAATAGCTAGACAAAACCAAGTTTTCCCAAGATCTTTCATCTCAAATTCAGATTTCAAGTAACTTGTTGTTTCTCTTATTTCATCAAGAGTGCCTATTATGTTCATAACATCAACATATAGAGCTACACTGAAAATTTGGAACTTGTTTTCCTAAATAAATACGCAAGGGCACAATTCATCGTTCTTATATACTTTCCCAATCAAGTATCCACTTAGGTGGTTATACAACATTCGCATAGATTGCTTCACTATATAAAGTGATCGTTTCACTTTTATTGCAAAAGCATTTTGTGGTTTACAGTTACTTGATTTTGGTAATGTAATGTCATCAAACACTTTTATATATATCTGAATCTAGATCCCCATAGAGATATGTAGTAACCACATCCATGAGTTGCATTTCCAATCCTTCGAAAACTACTAGGCTAATAAATTATTCGGACGTCATAACATCCATCATGAGAGAGTAAGTCTTATCATGGTCAATGCAGGGCGTTGTTAGAAACCTTGTGCCAAAGGAGAGACTTAAACATTAGGACTTCATTATTCTCATTACGCTTTATGACAAAGACTTAGTTATGTCCTACGGGCTTTACACTTGGTGGGTTAGCACTACCAGACCAAATACCCGATCCTTTGTCAAAGAATATAATTCTTTCTAGATTGTTTCTTTACATTTAGGTCAATATGATCTTTGTTGATATTATTCAATTGAGTGTGGTTCGATGTAGTTGTGCTCTATTATCTTATGAGCAATAGTATATGTGAATAAGTCATCAATGAGTATATATGAATTGTCCATCGACTCATATGTACTCTCATAGTTCATTTGAGATTTTCTTTCATCTCTATAACCAATATTAACTTCGAAGCGTCCTCCAGTGATGATTCATGGACATAATTATAATTAGAGATAATCTCATGAGATATTTTATGTATTGATGATAAATGGACGTGCCTCACTATTCTCTTCCTTTAGAATAGTACCCATCGAACCAAGTAGCTTCCACCACTTCCATTTGGTAGCTACAACCTCAACCACACCTCCACTATGTGTGATTGCAACGCACTTTCCAATGACTTTGTGCCTCTGTTAGGGACTTTTAACCTTACGGGTATATTAGCAGCTCGTATGTGTGATCTTATCACTTCTAGAATAATTTTTAATGTATCAGGTATCGAGTCTGATTCGTTTGATTTCAACTTCACGTTGTGAAGTTTGGGGATCAAAATGAGACAGAGTGGGAACATTACATGACAGTTCCTGTTGTTCCCATGGAAAATACTTTTTCCTATCTCCCCCTAACGACGGGAAGATTGTCATCAAAGTGACAATTCGCAAATCATGTAATATAAGGATCACCCGTAAAAAGGTTCTAAATAGCGGATAAATGATGGAGATTCATATCCAACATATATACTTAATTGTTTTTAATGACCCATTTTAGTGCGATGTGGGCGCACAATTGGCACATATACTATACAACCAAACATGCGTAAATTTAAAAGATCAGCCTTATATCCAGTTGGTATGCATGATATTGATTGGCTAGTAGTGGGTCTAAAAACAAATAAGTAAAGTTGCATGAAAATTTGCATAACCCCAAGTAGATATGGGTAAATTGGTATGCATAACCAATGCCCTAGTTCCATCTATGTCCTTTTGATGACATCTTTTGTGAGACCACTTTTATGTATACACATGGGGGATATATGATGCTCTACATTGATCCCAATACAAATTCAAAGATCATCAAATCCTTATGATGTAAATTCTCCAGTATTACCAAGCCATATAGGCTTTATGAGATGATTAGGGTGGTGATCCCTTAGTTGTATAGTTGGTCCTAGAAGTGCAGCGTTTTGTGTGGACATTAATACGACGTGTGTTCATCATGTCGAAACTTTAACCATAATCATAAAGTACTTGAATGGCCCACATTCTCGATGTATATATCCACAAATATCACCTTGTTTTCATTATAAGAATGGAATATCTTGTATTATGTCCTTAGCTTAGGATGGCCTTGTTTCTATTGTGGTTTAAGGAGTAAGGTTTGCAAAAGTTCTAGGTATTCAAGAGTGCATATTGCGATGGTGGTGTTGCTTCTTATGTTGCAGAAGTCAACAATTGCAATTTTGGATCATTTCTTTCACTATAGAAAATGTGTCTATGTGTATTTTTCAACACAGGATCATTATGTCATATCGCAAAGTTCATTATTGGTGACAACATATGATTCAGTGACCTAGATAATCCACTAGTTTGACACATTAGCTTCTCTAATATATGTTTCCTTCCATATTTATTAGAGTTTATATAGATATCCATTTTCGTTCGTAATATGGATTTCCATTTCAAACAAATATTTGAACAAGGTTTGATGTATATAGTGCTTTAGTGATTGATTTCGTATCATTAAACAACAAGTGACAGTCCATCGTCTAAGTGTTTGGTTGGAGGAATTAAAAATAATTAATTCAATGAATAATATCTATTTCTTAGGATTGTATGAGATGTCATAAAAACAGTCAAGTTCTACTCGATACATTCCTACATGGAACGAAGAACATTGAGAGTTTAATATTTGTTTTTGATGTATTTCTTTACATATATAGTGGTTATAAACCCGAGTGTATATTTGTAGGAGCAATTAATTTGATAGTTAAAACACGTTCAAATAAACTTATACTCAGTCAATCTTAGATATGATATAGTTTATTTTCTACTTGTTCCCCCCCTTTTTTTGTAAGAAAAAGGAACAATATTTAATGTATATATTCATTGACTATCCCTTATCAACTAGGTAGTAGTTGTATCTGCTACAAAGATTGGAAAATCCTTCCTAACTATTGCCATCCCCCTGACACTTTCCACTATTTCGTTCACGTGGTATATAAATGCCACGTGTGAGAAATTTTCTTTCACTTAATATTATTTAGAGTTGGTTCCACCTCTAACACTTTCATTATTGATCTCGGGAATTTTCTTTGTCCCAACATATCTCAACATATCTGGTGTTGTTATTTGAAAGAATCTTGTTGTGTCTCTCAACCACTTGCAGTAGGTTGATGAGTTTGTGTAAATGTTACATTTCAACTTATATTGGTTCATTCATATTTACTTATATATGAAAGGTGAAAATAATGTTAGGAATCATGTCATCTTCTGTGAGTTCCTTGCCACATAGATTGAGACGCGTTTGGGACATAACATTTCTTTGTTGAAATCGGTTACCTTTTTGTAATAGAGTAAGTGGGTTTCATTCCACTGTACTATTAGTTTGGGAAGTATATATTCATGAATACTCTCGATTCTCCCTTTCGGGGTATCCCACAGTTCTTTAGGGGTTTCTAGTAAAGGTATTCCTATGAAAGTTAGAATTTATATGTCGTCTCAAAACATAAGGGTATTTGCTTGTACCTTTTCAATAGGTTGGTTTTAGGGTCAATAGGGAGTTGATAGAGGAGATTTGTATACTCATTTATGGTACTAAGGTTCTTTTGAGTTTACAACGTTGATTTCTGATGAATTGTTTCAATCATTTACATATATGAGGGATAATATAAGATTTTACGCTTGACAAGACAATGGATTATGGTTATAATTATTATTTTATGTATGAAATTTCATTATCATAACAATATTGGATTTTGTATGCTTACATTTTGTTGATAATACTTCATCAATATTTTAATTTGCGAAAAGAAATCACTCAATCTATTGAATTTCCAGGTAGTAGGGGAATCACATGGATTTCTTAAGTCCCTACAAACCCTAGTGCTATTTACACTCGTTTGACAAAATATAATCGACATTTTACGATTTATTTAATTTGAATATAACATTGTTAATTATAGAGCTTTTGACATGAGGCCAAAATGAATATGAGTTTGGCATATGAAGCCAATTTCAATGTTTTAATATCTTAATGGTATTTTGAGAGATTTTGTCATGAGACCAAAATAAATTAGATATAAGGGAGTGTAACTCCTAAAAATAATTAATTATAAGGAATTATGGATTAAGGGGGATATACATGTATTTATGTAAGCAAAACAATTCAAAATACTAAAGTTATAACTAAATTAGCAAAGTTTAACAAATCCATTAAAATAAAACTAAAATAAACAGCGTAAACAAATAACAACAATATGCTCAAAATATTAAATGCAATAAAAAAATTATAGGAAAATGCATAAATGAGAGAGACAAAGTCCAATAACTAGATTTGCCAATTTAAGATTATTGTTTTCTTTCACCTAAATATGGCAGATTCCTTGCGATAAGTAAAATATAATAACACATGTAAATAATCATAAGATATAATAATTATTGTGATAACTAAAATATACAAATAATAATATAAACATATAAACACAACGTACTTAAACAATATTAAATTTTAAAGTATATATAAAATACCAGTATAATTAATAATTAAAACAAATCATGAACATAAACCATGGCAATTAGGATCTCAAGACGCAGCAACACCTATGATGCAAGGATTAATAAACTTACATCACGATATCTTTTTCTTCTTCATTCTTATTTTAGATACATTTTTTTGTTATGTTCACAAATTTAATTGGTTTAATTTAAAAAATATATTTGCCTTAATTAAAATCAGATAACAAGGTCCAAATTTGATAACAACTAATTGGTCCTTCAACATACATAACAAAAACTTAAAAACTAATTTGAAAATAATAATGTGAGGAAGCAAAAGTTGATAAAAAAATTTCAAGATCTCGTGATCCCCAAAATATAAATTGATTTATTTTTCTTATATGGCCAAAAATAAAAATATAAACATATAATTGTTTAATTTATAATCACATTGAAATTATAATGAAATTACGTATCAATTTAAATAATCATTTTTTAATACAATTCCCTTTTCTTCTACATTAATATTCATTTTTTTTTATCATTCCAATCAAAATTAAATAATTATAAATTCAATTGGTATCAACAACCAAAATATAACAAAATATATATATATATATATATATAACATAAACATTGTGAGAACAAAAACAGGATGTTGTTTAGTCATGATTACGTTTTAAGATTATCACTAAACAATTTTGTTGTATTATATAATTATTAATGAACAATCAATTGAAAGTTTAATATAAAAACGTACCTCAAATCGGTAGTAATAGCGTAGAGACCCTAACTTTACTTCTCTATAAAATTATCTTAGTCGAGCAACGTGCTGATAACGTGATATAGAACAATCAATATAGAGAGAATAACAATAAAATAGAAATAAAATTTTTTTTTAATTCTTATTAATCATAAACCCTTTAAATGGGGAAGAATTTACAAAGAAAATAAAATATTTATTATGGTAAATTCTAACACTAGGAAAATATTCTTTCAATCACTTTCTTTTGATGATGACACATAATTCTTCAACAACTTTACTTTATTTTAAAATATATCCTTAATTATCTCAAATGATTTGTTCATATTGGATCTCACGGTTACCACAAACTATCAAGTTCTAATTTGATTAGGCCCCTATATATATATATATATATATATATATATATAGCCTTAGGTTCATTTGAGAAATGGTAAATATATGAGAAATAGATAAGTAATCCTAGCCATTCATATGGTCAAGATCGGATTTGACTGGTCAAATATTGCGGCTTTGACTGGTCAAAAGTTGTGGCTATTCCAAAAATAGAAGGACACTTTCGTAATTTTTACAAAATACACGGGCTGTGTTCATATATGAACATGTATAATTCACATATGAACTATATGTTCATATATGAATCAGTGTAATTCACATCTGAACTCTTTTAACTGATTCATATATGAACCTTTGTGATTCATATATGAACTAATTAACTGATTCATATATGAACTAGTTAACTGTAGGTTCATATATGAATCAGTTGAACTAATTAACAGATTCATATATGAACTTTTGTGATTCATATATGAACTAATTAACCGATTCTCATATGAACTAATTAACTGATTCATATATTAACGTATAGTTCATATGTAAATCATATGCTTCGCGGTCAAAGCCGCAAATGTTGACCAGATGAATGGCTAAGATTACTTCTCTATTTCTCATACATTTACCATTTCTCAAATGAACCTCTCCCTATATATAACTAATATATATATATATATATATACTAGTTATGTACCCGCGCAATGCGGCGGGAAGTAAAAGTTAAACAAATGTAAACATAAATGCAAAATCAACACATTCTATCTATGGTAACCAACCAATTTAGTAGACAAGGGTGCATTTAACCAACCCCTATGACAAATTGAAAAAATGTAAAGAGATGTGTATAAGGAGGAAGATAGTAGGTAGGGATGTATTTAGCCTACTCAACGGAAATTGCCCAAGGAGTAAGGACGATAAAGCACATCACGTCCACATGCATCAAAGCTCTGAATGAAAAGGTAGAACATCAAAACACATTTCTCATGGAAGCTTATATATTAGATTTTGAAGATTGCAAAAACTTCTAAAAAGTAAAGACATAAAAAATTAATACTTTTTAGGTAAAATAGAAAATCAAATGTTGACCTCAAAAACATTGGACTTATAAGTAAAACAAAAACAAAAATCCCAATGAGAAAGGAAGACTACGATGATGCCTATCGTCCAGTCAACGCAAAAATATTAATTAAGTTGGGTTGTTGCAAACTTGTGATGTTTCGGTTACTGGTTTGAGCAATGTTTGGATGAAATCATCTCTAAGAAAGGTAAAATAGTTGGTTAGAGAAGGAAAAAAGCATCAACAACAATACCAATAGAATTGAGAATAAACAATAAAGAACAAAAGGAAGTTACATAGGCTAAAATAAGATTAGAAGTTTCCAATTCAAAGATCAATAGGTTGGTAAACATACAATACATTTAATGCCTGAACATCAACATATGCAAAATAAACAATGCAAAAATACCAAATTCAACTCCTTATCAGTAACATCAAATCTAGAACATGGAAACCCAACAATTAGAACATCAACAGAAATGGATTGATTGGAAAAATCTTTTTATATATGCCTCTTGAACCTGTGTTTGGCAGCATACTAACACAAAATTCCAAATCAATGGCAAATAAGTTGTTTACATACACTCCCATCATCATCATAGTGTTGTCACAATTAGTTTAACCATCATTTTTTTCTCCGCCCAGATGCAGACAGAGCAACAACACAAAGAATTATGTATGTTTAAGAACCGCAACAAGCTGATTTATGTAAGAGTTGAACATCCCCAGCTGCTACATCTGTTAATTAATTTTGATTGTTGATGGCTGCAATTATTCAAATAATCAAATTTATCTATTAGCTTAATAGTTTGAAGGATTCAGGACACTTTTTTAGTTACCACATTTTTGTTAGACATTAAATGGTAATATTTCTAAAGCAACTTTGACAATGTATTATTTAGAAAACTAACCTTCTGATATAGGGAGTTTCAAATACAAACCATTAGATTTATATGATGACAAGAAACACTCAAAAAAACAGGAAAAAATGGATCTAAACACTTAAAAAAAGGAGACAAAGAACAACCTAGAGATGCAAATTAACATAAACCCCAAACAACAATGGATCTAATTACCTCGATGGAAGCTTGAATCGAGAAGCTTGAACTGAAAATCTCAAGCTTTAGTTATCCTAATGTGTACCAGACGTAGCAGATAATTTAAAAAAAAACCTGCACTCAGAAAAGACACCACAAAATCGAATAAAAACCCCAAACACTAAAAAAAATTAAAACAAACCCAGAAGATGGGATTTCCTACAAACTCAAAGTCACTGCAAAACCAAAGAAAGGAACCCAAAACACTAAGGTCGCGTTTGGTTTGCGGGATTGGAATGGATTTGGAGGGATTTGGATTTCAAATCCATTCCAATCCTGCGTTTGGTTTGCAGGAAAGGATTTCGTTGATCGGATTTCAAATCCGTTGACCATTTTAAAATCTCTCATATGATGGATTAGGAAATCCTTGGCATTGGGCTTGGATTTGAAATTCAAATCCGATGGATTCTAAAGCGTGATCCATACTTCAAATTGTATCGATCCAAATTCGACGTTTTACCAATAAAAATAAATTCTTTATAAAACAAACAAATAATTAAAAAATTAAAAAAAAAAAACTCAATCCAAATCCAAATTCTACAAACCAAACAAGACTTGTAACGGAATGGATTTGAAATTCATTCCAAATCCTATAAACCAAACACATTAAGGGATTTCAAATCCCCCAAATCCAAATCCCTCATTGAAATCCAATCCATTTCATTCCAATCCCGCAAACCAAATGCGCCCTAAATTATCAAACTAACAAACCCAAAGCACTGCAAAGTTGAATTAACAAAGTCGTAATTCTACAAAAAGATTAATTAAAAATACAACGAACTTTGAAAATGTTGGTTACATTGGAATAGGTTTTTGAAATTCAGTCATCAAAGGATGGATTCAACAAACCCTCCTTGATATGCTTATGCCATTCACATCTTTGCCACACACTGCTTTCTTCACGTTTCCCCCTAAACTTTCACTCTTTTCTGAAATTTAAGGAACTCCATGTGCAAAATTAAAACAAAACCAAACGAAATGAGTGCATTTCAAGAAAATGTCATAACCTTCTATCCCAAGCTAATGATATACCTAGCACTTCATCAACATGGAATACATTCATATCGATATAGGTTGAAATAATCATAAAACATTGGTATTTTAATTACAAGGAAACTATCAGCATTACTCTAATTCATTTGTTGATGATTAAGATAATTGATTGATAATTAGTCATTGCATATTATACCTGTGTTCAAATTGGTAAGTCCATTTCTTTACTCTTTTATTCTAGAACCAAAGATAGGTTCATCCCCATGGAAAACACTGTAAAAAAGTGCACTTCTTAGAGTCTGAATCTACAAAAGTGAAAAAGGATTGTTGAGTAGATGTTGAATAGGTGTTAGAAAACAGTACAAATGAAGGGTGCATATTAAAGCAAACAACACAGATCAAAAACCAACATTCCCTTTTAAAAATGATTTTACCAAAGGGTACTGAAATTAGCATATAAGCCAATATTAATAAATTTTGATTTCTGGTTTTGCAGTACATACCTGATCCATAAGCATCCTCATACAAGTAGGTACATACCTGATCCACACTCTATTTAGTGATGAATCGAATACCCCTTCCTGGATATATCTTCTTGCCATTAAAATGGCAGAGCTCAGTCCTATGAACACAAAAGCAAATGTCAAGCTAGAAACAAGCATACAATTAAGAACAAAATAGTCTTGATTGGAAGTGCATATGTCAGAGTAAAGATATAAAAAACATTCATAAAAAAATCAAATTACATTGTTATTGTTTAACAAATTCCATTTGACATTATGATAATAAATTGCTATTATGAAATAATTAACATCAAGATGCATTTAACCATTATTCTCATCAGATATCAAAAAAAATTCTTAAAGGTTTGATTGATCTAGATTCATACCAACAGTACCATAAAGAAGTACCTTGTTTCTAAAAAAACTGAATTTATGTTAAATATCACTCTAAAGTCTAAACATTCTCTTTAGCTTACTCACTTCTTTTTGTGTTTAGATACCATGCCTATTAATCAATAAAACAGGTATTAATAAAAAACCTTCAAATTTTGGAATGAGTAGTAAGAGGTTTGTGACCTTGAAGGAACCAAAAAGCAAACAATGCATGTATAAGCTTAGCAATTGCACTAAGGCCAAATATATGGGAAAATTTTCTCAATGCCAAAGGATCTTGATGTCTGTAAAAAGCTATATGTTTTCTAAAGCTAAGATGCTTAGAATGCAAAGATGCTTCTAAAGCCATAGTTAGTAACTCAACCTTCTACATGGTTGTTTACCAAGTGTCCTATAGTAAGTGCAAGATAACATAGAAATGAAGGACATAGATCAACCAACATATACTAATTACCTAAGGCATAATGAAGAAGTAAACTTTCAACATAAGTAAAATAAACATACATCTATGCAGACATCAACCAAAGATTTGAATTTGAAATATTAAAAAGTAGAAGATACACTTTTTTGAGCTACACTTGCTAATTGTAGCTATAGCGACTGAATCTGCAAAATGCCAAAAACCCATTTAGCAGTTTTTGGGGTCAGAAGAAACTACAAACAATTTTAGCAAATAGATTATGGTTACCTTTCAAAAACTCTGATGGAATCAATCTTGCTATGATTTCCGGCAAGAGATAACCAATGAATAAGCATAACAACGTTCATTGTAATCTGACAAAAAAAAATCATGGTGGGATTTTAGCAGGGCCGTGCTTCAGGGTGTTCCGAGGTGTGCCGCCGCACAGGTCCTCTGTTTGTCGGGGGCCTCCGATTTTTAATCTTTTTTTTATATATATAATAATTAAAATATAAGAAAGAAAATCCATCTAAATAAACAAGTTGTCTTGTGGTCTAAATGGTTAGCGCGCCCCACTCTTTAGCACGGGTCTCAGGCTCGAACCATGCATGACTTTGCTTTTGTTTTTCTTTTTAAGTAGTTCTAAGTTATTTTCCTTTTACTATTTCTTGACTATATAAATAATTTGCTTATTTACTTTCAACCTAAGAAAAAAGACACAACTTAATTACATAAAAAGTTTGTGATTTTTATTATACTTCAATTATATCAAGATTTTTAGCGATTCTTCTATTTTTTTTATTTACTGGTCGGTACCAAAACATCAACTTTCTTTATTTTGATTTTTATAGCCTTTAAATAGTTGAATCATGCTTCCTTATTTCTTTGGTTTTGTTCATTTATTTTCATATATAATGTTTCTTATTGATATGAAATCTCTTGTTTAAACCTTATTATCAAATCCTCATATCTATATTTAATTTCATTCTCTAAATTATCCTTTAGAAAGCCAAAATCCCCCTTTTTTCTTTTTTATTTTGCTGTCATGACCATGAATTTGTAACGTTTGTTATTCAGTTCTTTCCTTTTTCAAGATATACATTTCAGTCTATAATTTAGTGACATTATTTATTTATTTTATTTTTCAATGATTTATTTCTATTAAATTTGTTTGATTATTTAATGAATATTACAAATTTCCTTGACCGCTATTGATTATTTATAAATTTTCTTTAATCATTTTTCAAAACTTTTGAAATCTTATCAGCAATCGACTATATCTCAAAAGAGATTAAATGTTGCTTTTGATATCGATTGAAAATAAGTTTCTAGCAAATCTTGATTGTGAAAGTATGATTAGATGATTTTGCTTCAAAAAGTGTTAGGAGATCTATGTTAGAAAATAGTAAGGCCTAATTGTTTGTGTTCTTTTGGAAATATGTATATTGTAGTATCAGTTTATTATTGAAGAATGAATAACTTTTTATGTTCACTACTAATAAACTATTTGTGTTATATATTGTACATTATACTTATTATGAGATTAGTTTTAATTTTCTTACTAATTAACTTTAAGCTATTGTTATCACCTAATTAGTCATATGAAATTTATGATCATTAATTTTAAGATTAAAGATCAATTTGATTTATATTTGAATCTTGTTTATGATTATTTGTACTTCAACATATATTTTAATATAAGCAAAATTATTTTTGAATTTAATAAAAAAATTAATAAATAATATAACTAAAAATATAGAATCGCATTTAGATTTTTGCACAGGGACTCCCAAATGTCAGGATCGACCCTGGATTTTAGGGTTATTGGTTGGGAAGAATGCTAGAGAAGGGATTTTCAATATAAACCCTAAAGTGCAGAAAGGAAGAAACCAAAACAAATAAACAAATATATGGAGTGTTTTATATATGATTCAACCAAAACAGAAGGAGAGTGATAATCGATGAGGAGTGATAATCAAAGCCCTAGTTACCTCGATTGGGATCAAAGCCCTAATTACCGTGGTATTGACAGAAAGAGAGTGATAATCGATGAGGAGTGATGGATCGATGAGCAGTGAACCCTGAGCGATGGAAATTGACTGTAAATCGAAGAAGAGCGATCAAGTATCTGAGATGAGGAATCGTCCATGTTGAGGAAGCGAGTAGAGAAATCGTATATTTAAGCCATGCTAGAACGAAGCGTCGTTCTTCAAGGACGAATAGTCAGGGCTGCATTGATAAAAGAGAAGTTTGAATCGACAATATCAAGGGTTATAATGGGGCTGCATTAGAGTGTTGTACTTTAACATTGTAATTTTGTAAAGTTGAAAATTAAGTAATGTATCTTTAAATGGTGGTACATAAAGCTTAAAAGATTTGTATTTAAGAAAAGCAATCCAAATGCTTTATAAAGTAGTATAGATATATCCACGGATACAAATAACATCTACACATGTATACATATAACACATAAACAAGAAAAATAAGAAAATTTGTCGCTAATCCGTACTAATCAGCGACGGACATATGGATTTTCATTTTCATTTTCATTTAGTTTTTAAATGAAAATCCACGTGTTTATCACTAATCTGGCACTAATTAGCGACGGACCCATGGATTTTCATTTTCATTTATTTTTTAAATGAAAATCCATGTGTCCTTACTAAATTCCTTTTAGGTGTCTTGTATTCGTCCTTACTAAATTTGGCTTATCACTCTTCAGACCTATCAACGAATCGACCTATGTTTTTGCACACATAAAATTCCTTTTTTTTGTGTTTAACATAACTTTCATATCATATCAAAATACATTTGGAATGGTAAACAATTCAAAAACATAATAACATAACATGTAATTCATCTTTCAAATACTAGAAATGTCTATTTTGCGAGTCACATGAGACTCATCTAATCCTGTATGGTTTTTGGACTAACTTTGGTTAGCACCTACACACATATTATACAAGATTTGGGGATTAAAGCAGAGATGGGTACGATAGCTAGGAAAAAGAACTAGAAGAAGAAGGGAAGGTTCAACGGTGATTAGGGAGGAGGAATT
Organism: Arctium minus; assembly: GCA_954870635.1. Lineage (NCBI taxonomy): Eukaryota > Viridiplantae > Streptophyta > Magnoliopsida > Asterales > Asteraceae > Arctium > Arctium minus. The sequence continues at coordinate 128,700,374 of OX941080.1, read as the reverse complement.
GTCGTCGTTCACTGGCGATACGGGAGGGCGAGTTGTTGTCGTTCGCCAACAATGGGGAAGAGGGATTGTTATTGTTCATATATATATATATACACACATATACAAAAAACATATATATAACATATAAAAAATAATGTATTCTAATATATTATTTTAGTTTTTAATAGAAAAGTAAAAAAGTAAAATGATCAAATTGTCTTGACTTGAAATCTTGAATTGACCTTTTCAATATAACTAGTCGGTGGATGAAGAGAGAAAAGTGCCAATTAAGTGCTGAAAACCAAAAAACAAAAAAGCCCTAAATAAAAACCACAAGGACGGAGATTATAATTTCAAAACAAAAACAACAATTTTCACAAAAAAAAAATGTAGTTTACTTATATAATTATTTCAAATTTGAATTATTCAAATTAAATTTTTTATGAACTAACTCTTTTATGTAAAAATTGAACAAGTGAATTTAGAAGAAATTTCAATATACGTTAATCTCTAAAAGTAAATCACCGTGAAATCAAGAGTATATTGCCATCTCTATTTATACATGTACAAGGCTAGAAATAATAAGGAAATACAATAAGTACAATATATCAATCCCTTTAATGTAGCCCTATAATCTCTACAATATATCAATCCCTTTAATGTAATCCCTTTAATGTAGTCTTACCCTCTATTAGTCCCCCTTAGTCGCAACGGTAGAAGATCGGACGTGAAGACTATCACGGAAATCATCAAAGAGTATTTTTGGAAGACCCTTGGTGAATATATCCGCATATTGGTATCGTGAGGGTACGTGTAAGACTCGAACAAGGCCGCGTGCCACCTTTTCACGAAAAAAGTGGATATCTAACTCAATGTGTTTTGTCCGTTGATGTTGAACTGGATTCCCGGACATAAAAATGGCACTCACATTATCACAATATACCAAAGTTTCTTTCGCAATTGGTACTCGAAGTTCCATCAACAAATTTCATAGCCAACACGTCTCGGACACTGCGTTGGCTATACCCCAGTATTCGGCCTCGGCACTTGATCGGGATACGGTTGCTTGTCTCTTTGACGACCAGGAGATTAAATTGTCTCCAAAAAATACACAGTAGCCGCAAGTGGATCTTCTAGTATCCGGACCCCCCCCCCCAATCGGCATCCGTATAGGCAATGAGAGACTTACTTTGTGATGGGCATAATTGTAATCCGAAAGATAAAGTACCTTTGACGTATCGAAGAATGCGTCGAAGAGCTTGTAAATGTTCCTCCTGAGGATCGTGCATGAATAAGCACACTTGTTGGACTGCATAAGTTATCTCCGGTCGTGTAAATGTCAAATACTGAAGCACGCCAATGAGACTTCGATATTGAGTGGCATCAGAAACTTGAGGACTCGAGTTGGCGCTAAGTTTGGAGTGGGTATCGACCGGTGTGCGAGCCGAATTGCAGAAGGACATATTGGCTCGTGCGAGAATCTCCCGAGCATACTTTTTTTTTAGATAAGAAAAGACCATGTTTGTTTTTGGAGACAGAGATACCTAAAAAAATAATGAAGTTCGCCCAAGTCCTTCATTGCAAATTCGGAGGCCAATTTTGATGTAATGGCCATGCGTAAAGAGGTCGACGATGCGGTCAAAATAATTTCGTCAACGTATAAGAGCAAATAAGCGGTGTCCTTGCCTTTTTGTAAAATAAAAAGGCTTGTGTCCGACTTGCTTTGAGCAAATCCAACAGACGCAATAAATGACGGAAAACGTTGGTACCACGCCCTTGGTGCTTGCTTTAAACCATAGAGGGATCGTTTGAGGCGACATACATGGTTGGGGTATTTGTCACTTTTAAACCCGGGCGGTTGATGAATAAAGACGGTTTCACGTAAATGACCATGTAGAAATGCGTTCTTGACATCTAATTGATGGAGATCCCAATTTTTAGATAAGGCGATGCTAAGAACGAGACGAATGGTGGCCGACTTAACGACCGGGCTAAAAGTTTTCGTGCAATCTATGCCAACTTATTGGGACCTACCATTACACACCAAACGAGCTTTGTGTCTCTCAAGAGACCCATTAGCATGAAATTTATGAGTAAAAATCCACATGCAACGTATCACATTAACATCAATAGGCCTCGGAACAAGCTCCCAAGTGTCATTTTTAATTAACGCATTATACTCATCAAACATTGCTTTAGTCCAATTTGGGTCACGAAGAGCATCAATATGAGACTTGGGAAGAGGTGAGATACTCGGAGTGGCCAAACAAGCATATTTTGGGTTAGGCTTGTGAATCCCATGTTGACTTCGAGTAGTCATGCGATTTTGAACCGGAGGAGGAAAGGAGGGGGAAGAGGATGCATGAGGAGATGAAGAAGACGTCGGAGTTTGGGACTGGTTTGGAAGCGTAGTGGGCTGTTTTGGTGACTGATTTTGGGGTTGTTCGGGAGTAGGCGTGAAGTTGGAGGGTTGGCGACATGTAGGCGGGGTTGCCATAATGTTTGGAAACAGTTGAAACAACGATGGTGGGGCTGTTTGTGTGTTGTTTGTATTGTTTTGGTTAGGTGGGGAAGGGGTTGTCGGTTTTTGAGAGGCAAAGGGAAAAATATTTTCGTCAAAAATAACGTGGCGTGAGATAATGAAACGATTTTTGGTGAGATCGTAGCACAAATAGCCACGATGGTGCGATGGATATCCAAGAAAAACACACAGAGAGGATTTTGGAAGAAGTTTGTGTTGAGGAGAAGAGGCATGCGGAAAACAAAGACAACCGAAATTTTTTAAATGTTCATAGGATGGGATCTTATGATAAAGACGGGTGGTCGGAGAGGAATAATTTATGACCTTGGAAGGGAGAATATTATGTAGATATGTAGCCATGTGAAGAGAATATGGCCAAAAAGATGTTGGAACATTGGCATGGAAGAGAAGAGTTCGGGAGATATTGTTTAGTGTACGGAATTTGCGTTCGGCCTTCCCATTTTGGGATGACGTATACAGACAAGAGAAACGTAAATGAATTCTGTTTTGTTGACACAATTGATGGAAAGAATGATTATTAAATTCTTTTCCATGGTCACATTGGAAAGATTTTATATCTCGACCAAATTGACTGGTGATATAATTACGCAAAAGAATAAAATAAGAGAGGGTTTGAGATTTATGTGTCATCGGAAATGTCCAAACATAATTAGTGAAATCATCAACAAACAAGAGATAGTATTTATGACCACTTGTACTCATAACTGGAGAAGTCCAAACATCACTATGAATTATATCAAAACGTGCAATAGAATTTGACATAGAATTGAAAAACGGTAATTTGTCTTGTTTTCCAAGTTGGCAAGACTTACATACACAAGAACTAGAACAACTCGAACAAGTAATTAACCTATCACTATGCAATTTATTTAAGATATTGTCGCCCGGATGACCAAGGCGTGCATGCCAAATAGTACTAGTAACGGAAAGAAATGTAGACTCGGTAGGAACTTTAGACTTGATGGAAATTGGAAGCGGGTACAAGTCGCCATCACTATTGCATCGTATTAGATTGATCTCCGTCCGTAAATCCTTCACGTAAAAACCATAAGGATCAAATTCTATGGAAACGGAGTTGTCTTTTGTAAAACGACGAACCAAAATAAGATTTTTTACGATGTTAGGAACGAGACAAACATTGTTTAGCGAAAAAGGTGGTGAAGGTGGGGAAAGTTTTGTTTGACCATAAGCTTTAATAGGAATGGAAGACCCGTTACCCACAATAATTTGATGAGGAGTGCGTAAATTAAAAAGATTTGAAAGCGTACCTTGGTTTGATGTCATGTGTGATGTTGCCCTGGTATCCATATACCACTGATCCTCCGGGGTATTAAGAGACATTGTATTGAAAGCAACATCAATTTCAGTCGGAGCATATGAAGACGGAGCATGAGAATAGTAAGCTTGTTGGGGTCTTGAGCCCAAAATTCCCTTCGAGTTAGTCCTAGGAGAAGCTGGACCTCGAGGTGCCCAACCGGTCGTTGGGTAAGGGCATGGTGGCGGGGCCCACTGCCATTGTTGTGGCCACTGATACGGACCATGTTGCTGCCAGGAATAGCCGTCGCGGTTAGAGCGACCACCCCGGCCTCGTCCGCCACGTTGTTGTCGGCCACCGCGGCCTCGACTATACCCGCGATAGGAGTTGTTGGTGGCGGTGCTGTTGTCGGTCTTAGCAATGACGTTGAAGGTGGGTTGTTGTTGTGGCGACATGATGGAGGTAAGGAGAGCGGTGGGGCTAGAGGCATTTGCTTCCACTTGTTTGTTTTTTCGAGATTCTTCCAACGATAGCATGCTTCGGGCTTGATAGAAGGGAGGCAATGGATTTGTTTGTTGAATGATGGTGGCAACGCCATCATAAGCGGATGTGAGGCCTGCGGCCAATTGGAGGACAAGTCTACTTTCAGATACCAGAGCGCCTACATTCGTCAATTGATTAGAGATCATTTTGAGGGCTTGACAATAAGCCGAGACAAATGAAAAATCTTCTTGGCGAGTCTTCGAGAACTGTTGCTCAAGATAGACGACTAGGGAGGATTTGTTGTCTCGAAAAATCTGTTGTAGACGGTTCCATGCAACTTACGCGGTGGAATCTGGTTCAATGATGGTGTGGAGAAGGTCATTTGATATCGTGCCATATATCCATTGGAGGATAATGGCATTGAGACGAGACCAAAGAGAAGCCTCAATGGAAGTATCCTTAGGTGGGCTTGGATTTTAAAAAGCTCAGACCACGACGTATATTGATCCTTCTCGATTTCCAAGACAATAGGGATCAGAGATTTGATATTTTAGACTGTTAAAACGGGATGATAGGGAGGATGTCGGATCTCGGTGGTGGTGGTGTCGGTGGCGCTTGATTCCGAGGTTGCCGACGACATGATGATTGTGAGTTAGAGAGACAGACAGGAAAAAAAAACATATGCAGAAGGGAGAGAGGCTCTAATACCATAAAAGTAATTCACCGTGAAATCAAGAGTATATTGCAATCTCTATTTATACATGTACAAGGCTAGAAATAATAAGGAAATACAATAATTACAATATATCAATCCCTTTAATGTAACCCTATAATCTCTACAATATACCAATCACTTTAATGTAATCCCTTTAATGTAGTCTTACCCTCTATTAATCTCAATTACAAACATAACCATTTTACTCTTTTCAAGGCATGATAAATTTGCATACATTCAACCTCAAATGTCATCATATACTTAGGGCTATTTGCTTTATTTTTTATTAACTCATTTATAGATAAAACTAGTTGTATGGATTAATATGTCTGTATAGATCGGAAAAGTGTAGGTTTGACTAAAAACTTGGCTTTTTGTATAACATTCCTTTCTGAAAATTTACTAAATAAGTTATTTTCTATATGATTAAACTACTACTAAACAGGGTTGGTTTATGTGAGAAGTTGATGTTAGCGTGAGAAGTTGTAATCAACCGTTTATGAGAAATCGACACACAATAGAATGAGATGCACCAGAATATAATACACCGGATCAACTCTCTTAGTGCAATTCATGGGAGAGCATAAAATTAAAAGTGATCAACGGTTCAGATCTACTTCTCCCGCAATCCTTCTCGCTACTAAACATACAAAACAATCATGTATAACCTACCAAACCCACCTTAGACTTGTAAACTCTCACATGACATTTTCTTAATACCTAAAGTGTTAAACTTTTACTCAAGAACACTCATGGTGTTCTTCCAAAACTCATGAATTTCAACAGAAAGCCAAATTACAACTTTTTTTTTTTGCAATTAGAGTTCAAAATTTCTTCTCAGATTTAATCGATAATACTTAACACTCATTATTTAACCATTAATTTCCAGATTAAAGCTCATTTTAACAAGCTTTATCAATTATGGTTCAAGAACATCAAGAACAGATTATGAATGTTCGAAGAGTCTCAATCGAAAATTCAAACCAAAATCCAAAAATTTGTCCATAAAAATCCACCATTAGGGTTCGAAATAACAACCAAAAGAATGTTATTATGTTTGATTTTAACATGAAAGATTAATTCCAGATTTAAAGATCAAATATTCAAATTTTCAGTCGATGAAGGTTCGAATATGAACAGTCCTTTGAATCTAAACCCTAATCCAACAATCTAGTCAAGGTAATCCTGCAAGAAAACGAGACAAATAACAATGATAACAACAAAATCAAAACAATTCGCATGACCCTGCGTGCGAATTGCTACTTTTCGCATGCCAAAGGATGCGAGAAGTGGCTTTTCGCATGCAAAGGATGCGAAATCCACAAATTCGCATGCCATAGTGTGTGAATTCTTACAATTTGCATGCCACTATGTGCGAATTCTGAACTTAGCAAAATTTCCAACATATTCAAAAACATTCTAAACAGGGAAACTTGCCAAAAATAGAAACATTTTCCAAAAATAGAAACTTTCCTAAAAAAGGAAAATTTCCAAAAATGTAAATATTTAAGCTTGATTCCTTTTTGAAAAATATTTGGACACACACAACACACTTACTCCCTCTTTGTATGTGCTCCCCTTTGATCATTGATTTCTGATTTGTTCCCCCTTGACTTAAGCTGGACCTTTTGGTTTTGAACATATATGCTCCTTCTTCATACCTGCATTCATTCAACTTATTCAGTGTTCTTGAAACTTAACATTTCATTCTCCCTTAAAATATATCACTTTTACAATTCAAATATAGAAATACTCCCTTTGAAATATTTGACAATCAAAGTGTCCTTCAGTAGTAGTCTTTGAAGCATGAGTCCTAATCTGAATTGATTAGAAGTCAATATTTCTTTGACATTGAAGACTGAGTCCTGAACTGTTGTGTTCAGAAGTCCACATTCTTTAACATTGAAGACTGAGTCCTGAATTGTTGTGTTCAGAAGTGATTTACTCCTTTACTCCTTCTTGAGTGTAGATTCCTGCATCACATGTTGAACAGGTTTTGGTAACCATATGAATTTGGGTCCTTCTTTGTTAGTACTTGGAAACTTTTTAGAATAGTTTCCACTTTTGTGATATGCATAATCATTTGAAACTCTATATGATCCATACCAGTTATGAATATGTGCTTTGTGTACAAAATCATCAGTACCACAATAAGAACAACATATTTTTCTTTTAGCTAATCTGATTAAGTGATTTGCAGACTTAATGAAATCAGTCTTAACAAAAGATTTAGCTTTAGATGATTTGTTATTCTATATCTTTGGAGTGGATGCACTTGATTTCTGGTATTTATCAGCTTCGGGAGATCCCTTAACAACCCAAATCATCTGATCTCTCCCAGATGCTTTCTTTCCAGATTTTAAAAAATAAGTAGCCTTTTTATCAACAAACTTGACATAGAATGAACTTGAAGAGTTAATCTGATATGTTTTCAAGACATTTAGTTTGACAATTTTCTTCTTGAAAATCATTTTCTGAAATAAACTAGAAACAGATTGAAATGAACATACTGATTCAGATGAGTCATCATCATAAGAAGATAAGTCAGTTGTATCAGCTGTTATTTTTATCAGACAAATCAACATTTGCTATTTCCGGTTGTTTGATTTTATCAGACAATTTAGATTTTTCGTTACACAACTTATCAAACTTACTTTGCAGATCAGACTTGCTCTTTTGTCCTTTAAGAATATCTGAAGATAACGTAGCTAACTTGCTTGTTAATTTGGAAATCTTAGTTTCAAAAAATTTTCTTTCCAATTCAATATCCTTTTCCAAGATTTTATTTTTCTCTGAAATCTTTTTGAAAAACACAACATTTCTCTTTTCAACATTTTTCTTCTAATTTTCAAAGATTTATCTTTCAGATATTAAAATCTTTTCAAACTCAGAAACTTGCTTGGAAAGTTTTATACATCTACTTTCTAAATCTTTCTTTTCTTGTAAAGCCTTCTTAGAAAGATCAGACAACTTCTGATTGAAAGTTTTCTCCAATTCAGCTTTTTCATTCTTACTTCTCTCTTCATATTTCTTGATCCGTTTAGCTCCCTTTGCCTGATAGGTAGATACCTGCTTTTCAGCTTTCTTCAGTCTGACTTGCAGATCAACATTCTCAGCTTTTAACTCTGTGTTATGAAGTTTAAGCTTTTCATTTCCAGCTTCTATTGTTGGTATCTCAGGCATGTAGGCTACAACACAGTCTCTCATGGTTAGCACTGTGTTCTCTTTCTCATCTATATAAGGCATCTTGAAATATATTTTGATAAAATGTTTGAAATTATTGTTAGTCAGATAATCAGAAAAATCAACCTTAAAAAAAATACTCAGACAAGATTCAAATATATTATAAGTAAACTTTTCGCACACAAGAGAAATACTTTTCGCATGAACACACAATTCGCACACAAAAAGAATGAGAACACTTCACTTTTCGCACGTAGTTATATACGAATTCTGACTTTTCGCATGAAGAAGGATGCAAATTTCTACTTTTCGCACACAATGTGATGCGAATTCTAAACTTGTAAAATTCAATCTTTGATCTTTTCACACATAAATGAGATGCGAATTTCTGACTTAGAAAAAATCAACCTTCTCAACTTCACGTATCTATGTGAATTACTCCCTTAGAAAAATCTCTAGTCTTCAAGGTGCGAATCCTTCAAGTTTTGCATATAAAGTGATGTGAATTTCAGCTTTTCGTATAACACTTCATGCGAATTTCACCTTTTCGCATGAAGTATGATGCGAATTCTGTCCTTAACAAATCTTTTCCTTCAGTTGCATGCGTGTTTTTCCCAAGAACATGTGAATTCTTTAGATCTTATGGATTCTAACAAATTCGACTCAAAAATCACTTTAATCCACTGAATTTGATTCAATCCTTTGAATTAGCCTTCGAAATTTTGTGAATTTGATCACAATATCATCGAGAACAGACCCTTGGCATCAATTGCATCAAGAACCAACATGATCAACAAGATTTGATCAAATTACAGTGCGATAGACTTAAGAACTCAAAAACTTACAAATTTGAGAAATTGACACCTAAAAGTAGTGAATATGTATGTGATTACAATTCAAAGAAAATGTGTTCTAGTATATCATACGAATACAGTGTACACAAAAATTTAACAGAAACAACACTAAAACTCAAAGTCGATCCAAGAAACAGTGATGTGCGAGTTCTTCATGATGATCAGTAAGAATTCGATCTCTAAATCATATTGATTGATCTGATCAAGCCTGATATCACATGTTAGGATCTAAGCGCTTACCACTGTCCCAAAAGCAATTGCTGATGGAGAAGGCGCAACTTATTTCCATATAACGTAGCAGCCATCGCCACGTTTCGATTTAGAAAGATTCTGGTCAATGACCCAACAATCCCCCCCAAGCATCTTCTGTTAATGTACTGTATTTAGAAAGTTTTGTAAAGTCATCCTTAGTGAAAAAGGCTTTGTTATTAGCATAATGGGTTGGGTTAAAATGTGTAACATAGGTTATTGGGGTATAAATAGGAGGTGTTTTGTAATTTGTTTGTAACCTTTAGTCACAATGTAGCCATTCAAGTCTTGTATGTGTTTCTAGTGAGAGAAACTCTTTCTCTCTCTAGATTGTGAATAATACAATCATTTCCTTCCTAATCTACCTTTTGTTCAATCTTTTTATCATTGATTAATTGTGAATTCATGACCTAACATGTGGTATCAGAGCCTAATCGAAGGAATCATTCATCGAAACGATCGAATTCGTAATTTTTTCAATGGAACAGTGTTCTGGTCGCATGAACAGTAACTGGTGATTTCAAATTATTCTTTTTGGAGCTTAATTGATCAAGATTTGATGATAGATTGATTATATGTATAGAGTCGAATCATCTGTAATCAATCACTTTGCGTGATTTCAACTAGTTTAGAAGAATTGTTCGATTTTGAGATTTTTGGTTCCATTTTTTTTACTGAGTTGAGATCGAATTCTGTCAATAAGGTGTTTTTAGACAAGATCATCAACTACAAAGTTGTTCAGAAGTGAATTTCGAACATGCTCTCAAAGTTTCATCTCAAAATTCGAAGAAATGTGGAAGATTTGTTGATTTTAAGATTTCAGACTCGACTCTCGCAAGATCTCACAAACGCGCAAGCTTCAACTGAAGAACACGCAAGTTCATCTGAAAAATGTGCTAGCTGAAGAACGCGCAAGGATAGAGTGAAACGCGCAAATGTCGTCTGCGAGTTTCGACATTGTCAAAATTTTCTAAGTCCTAAAACGCGCAAGATAAAGCGTGCGAGTTTAGGAAACGCGCAAGACTAAGCTTGCGAGTTTGAGTAAACACGCAAGGTGAGGCGTGCGAGTTTGGAAAACGCGCAAGATGAAGCTTGCGAGTTTGGGCGATTAACTTCCTTCAGTCTGCGAGTTCCATGCTTAGCGAGTTTTGATACTGTCAAATTTTTTCTAAGGCATAAAACGCGCACGTCAAGGCCTACGAGTTTCATGAACGCGCACATCATGTTTAGCGCGAAGCACATGAACAGTGCTTTGCGAGTTTACTTGTTCTGCGAGTTCTGAGTTTTTGCGACAAATTACTGTTCACACCCATTTTTGCGACAAGTTGCCTTATGAGATTTAACTGTCAAATTTTTCCTCAGATAAATCTTCTACCCTGCCTAGTAGTGTTTGCTACAAGTTGCATCCTTCGACAAGCATACCAGATTAAGTTCTTAAGCTGAATTCCTATTCAACTCGCGGTCAAAGACAGATTTGATGTTATATACTGAAGATGCACTCTGGTTGTCATGTCATAATCCACACATATCATTCTTGTGGGCGTTAGGGAATGTGTTGGGTTACTAAAGACTAAAAGTTGTCTTTATGTGCACTCAGTCGAGGTTACTGTCCACATCATATCTGATATTTCAGTTGATATTTCAAAGGATAAGAGCTACTTTCAAGGGGGAGCCGGAGCTGTTTTGAAGTTTAAGCAACGCTAAAGTTTTTCAAAAAAAATCAAGGGGGAGAAGAGCTAAAGCTAGTAAGAGATGATTCCTTCAAAACTTTAGGGGGATAATGTTAATGTACTGTATTTAGAAAGTTTTGTAAAGTCATCCTTAGTGCAATAGGCTTTGTCATTAGCATAATGGGTTGGGCTAAATTGTGTAACATGGGTGATTGGGGTGTATAAATAGGAGGTGTTTGTAGTTTGTTTGTAACTTTCATTTACACAATGTAGCCTTTAAACGTTCTTAGTGCTTCTAGTGAGAGAAACTCTCTTTCTCTCTCTAGATTGTTAATAATACAATCATTTCCTTCCCAATCTACCTTTTGTTCAATCTTTTTATCATTGATTAATTGTGAATTCATGTCCTAACATCTTCCAGCACTAACAAGATCTTCTCTAGAAGTCAATGGCTGCACAACATGCCTTTGACATTTAAATGCACTCCATGGGATTCGAACCCGTGACCTGCTTTGATACCAATTGTGATTCCAGATTCAAGCATTTGACAATTAAAGATCAAGAATCAAAACAAGAATCAAAGAAAATCTAGAGAGAGAAATGTGATTCCCAGTTTGTGCAAGTATAACAAGAAGAACAAAGAATTCATCAATCAAATCTCATATTCATTGATTCAAATTTCACAGATTACAATCTTTCTCTCTTTAAGAATCTCTCACTAGATTTGCAAATGATACTCCAAGATACGTACTTACAGATTACAACAAAGAGAAACACTATTTATACCAACTAACAATTACAAGGAACAAACAATTAACAAACACATTGACTTTGATTGACTTTGATTTTCCACTTTAAAAGACTTTGACTTTGCAATCTTGAAAGCTTTGACTCGAGCTTTTGACTTTCCATCTAGATGATCTTGAAGACAACAATCTGTGCTCTAACATTCTCCCCCTTTGGATTCAAGATCATCTCCAAAAAGATATGCATTGAAACTCCCCCTTTGGATTCAGATTAAATTTCAGCATCAAAGAACAATCTCCCCCTTTCAGATAAACTTATACTTCTTTTCAAATGAATTTCATCTTTAAAGCACGTTCTCCCCTTTTCAAGAACATTCTCCCCTTTTAGGATAAAAACTGATCTTCTCAGGCAATCAACATTATCCCCCTATTGAGATGAAAATTGATAATCTTCTCTTGAATATTGATCTCCCCTTCTTGTGATATTTAATATTCTCCCCCAAAGACTTTGATAAACATCATCATCTCTAGTAAGGAAATTATCTTCGATTGTAGCTCACTTGTCTCTTTCCAAAATAATCTTCAAAGAAAATTTCTTGAAATTTCTTGACTTCTTGAAATTTCTCCCCATATCTATGAAAATGAACTTTCATAAACTTTCATTTCTTGACAATTTCTACCAAATCCAACATTTAACTTCCTCATATTCAAACATTTCTTGATCTTCTCCCCCCTTTTTGATGATGTAGAGCATAGAAATCATCAAAACATCTTCAAGAAATGTCATAATGTTCTGACCACTGATCTTTCCATATGAGCCTCTGAACATCCGTCAATTCATAAAGTATTCATCCAAATCTTTTCAAATTCAGACAAATAAGAATGTAACCCTGAATCAACAAATGAATAAGTTAATATGCTTGTAAGTAACACGAAGTCACTTAGTACAACGAATGTACTGTACAAGGAGTTTTATTGATGTTCACTCCCCAGGTCTTCCATTCAATCATCGAATAACACAAGATTATTCTATGAACGTTCCGACAGAAAAACAAATTTTCTGTGTATTCATGATTATGTATGAAAGAATTAAGCATAAGATTGTTTTATCTGGCTCAAAATGTGTAAACCATTGAGACAACAATAGTATTACACAGACTCAATTGTACATGATCAAAGTGCGAAGGTGGGCAACTTTCCTTCTTTTACAATATCCACATCTTCCAAATGAAGACGAGATAGATTATGTGCTGGATCCCCAAAAAAATTGAAACATCTCTTTGTTGAGAAAAAGATGAGTAGTTGGTGGGGTTTAAAGCAAGAGTTGGCATGGGCTAGATGCCTGTTTTAATGATGTTCATGAAAGAATTGTGAAACAACAGTAATATGGCTGCCCGACTCAGAAAAAGTTGGTGCAGAGTTTGATATTCTTTTACTCTGATCTCTCACCCTCTTTCTTTTTATCATTTAAGCTTACTTCTAACCAAACTCTCTTTTCATTTTATCTCAGCACACACCCACACTCAGATATTGACCCCTCGCCTCTCGATCACTCAAGAATAACTTCTTGGGTAGGAAACACTGGTTATCGTGAATCCATAGAAGTTCAATTAAGTTTTCACACTGATCCCATGTATATTGTCCTAAAAGAAAAATGTTGCTCAATTGGTTTAACTTTTTCAATCAAAGCAAAAAATGAAATACATGTCATATATATACATATATATATGCTCAGTAAAATAATCATAAAAATTTGAGCATGTTAAACATGAAAGATTCACTCAAAACAAGTATATTGAATGAATGAAATGAATACAAAGGACTTGTTTGAGAATCTGACATTGTATGAAAAGATCAAATATGAATGATTTAGAATTAAAAGCTTAGGTGATGAAAAATTGGATATTGTCTATAAGAACAGTTATAGACATTCTTGAAAGAAACGTTTTGAATGAAATAACGCTCAAATATCAATGAAGTTCAAACGGGGTGTCTTACCATCGAAAATTATGTTCAATTTTGAGACATGGTAAAAACATAATCAACAAAAATACTAAACCGGTGTGTATGAATACTTGAGAGTATATAGAAAATATAATACACAAGTATTTATCTTCGGAAACACATGGTTTGTTAAACAATGAAGCTCATGTATGAAAACATTTAAAAATTACACTTCTAAATTCATGAAATCTGTTTAAAAATCGAGAAGTGGTTTGAACGTTTAAGAAAAATGTTTTCATATCTGAAAGTCGTCGATCTTTCAAATATGTATGAGATTAAGATTAGAATAATCCTTACGCTCAACTTGAATCTCATAAAGTCAGCTCCAAAGTCATGATAGATATGATCATGTAAGCTCCCCCTCAAAATCTGCATTCAGTCAAAAATTCGTCAAAGTACAAAGCCTTATTCACAAAATTTATTGAAAAAAAATAAAGACATGAAAGCAGTAAAACTTTTAAGAAGAAGTTCTGATCAGATGTAATCAGAAGTCAATTACTCCCGCTGAAAATATGCATTCACAATATTATCAGTAGAGGTAATATGTATATTCCCCCTTGAAGGTTGATCATCTCTTTTGATGCATCGGAGTACACTTTCTTTTGATCATTGAGATACGAGTTCTAAACTGTTGTGTTTAGAAATCAAACTCTTTGACATTGAAGTACGAGTTCTGAGCTGATTTACTGAGAAGTCTAACTCCTTAACATTGAGGTGCGGGTTTTGAACTGTATTGTCCAAAAGCCGTTATTCGTTGAAGTATGAGTTCTGAACTAATGTATTCATAAGTCTAGGTTCTCTTACTCCCCCTTGACTTGAGATGCCTGCAACACGGATGAATCTTTTGGCTTTGGTACCCAATGGTATTTGGGTCCATGTTTGTTAGTTGCAGTTCTATTAGAAGTAATATAATAAGAACCATACCAGTAATGATCAGAAACTTTATGAACAAAACCATTTGCACGACAATAAGAACAATAACTCTTCTTTTAAGCTAACCTAAGTAATTGACTTCTAGAATAAACAAAATCAGGTTTACCTTTTGGCACATTGTTCTTCTTAGCATTGAGTGTATGCACAAATGATTTATGCTCATTCTTCTCATCATAATCTTCTTTCACTCTGCATACTAACTTCTCATTACCTTTTCTTCTTCTTCTAAATGTACCTAGACCATCAACATTCCTTTCATAGAATAGGTTAGTAGTACGAATCTGATCTTTTGAGTTAACTGACCTCTTTGTAGGAACAGTTGTACAATATGAACTTGATGTTGTCTTGAATGAGCATTCGGAATCAGCTGAATCATCTCTAGGTGTTTGAAGAATTGAATCTGTAGTCTTCTACTCAGTCAAAATCATCTTAGAGACAATTTCTTCAAGTTCTGTTATCTTGAAAGATAAACTGTTTCTTTCCTTGGTGAGCAGGTCAATCTCTTTCTGAAATTCAGACTTCGTGTTTTGCTCTTTCATGGAATTTGTTGACAGTTCAGATAATGACTCTGTAAGCTTCCTAATCTCTGACTCAAAAATCATCCTTTCTTCATCAAAATCTTCCCCAACGGTCTTTCTTTGATCAGATTTTTCTTTGAAAATTCCATCATTTTTCTGCTCAACTACCTTCTTCTCCTTTGAAAACTTGTCCCTTTCCATAATGATCACTTTCTCAAAATCTAATACTTGTTGAGAAAGTTTTACACATTTAAGTTTAACAACTTTCTTCTCTTCAAAAGTCTTTCTTGAGAATTCGAAGAATTTCTGTGGAAAAGATTTTCTTCCTATTTCAACCCCTTTCTTCTTTTTTTCAAACTCAGTTCTTTCTTTGTCAATCTGTTTTTCCAATTCTGAAATCTTCCTTTTCATTTCAGTATTTCCACATGAAATCTTTGATTTTTCTTCACTCTTCTTAACAACATCTTTCTCTATCTCAAGTAGCTTCTTCTTTAGTTCAACATTCTTATTCTCCAATGCTTTTGCCTTTTCTTCAATCATCTTAATCTTATCTTGATAAGATTTCTCAACTTCCAACCACTTATTACTTTTCAAAGCTTCAGAAATTTCTATTTTAAGCTATTTTATCTGCTTTTTGTATTCAACAAAAAATTCTGAATAATTTCCAGAACTAATTGCCTTTTTTAGATATGCAATATGTAGATGGAGCCACTCATTATATTTCTTGACAGAAGCAATTTGTTCATTCTTGTCCTTCTCATAGCAATTAATCTAATGTACGTATCTGTTAGAGCACAGAATTGTTGGATTCAAGATCATAAAGATTGAAGATGAAAGTTCAAGAGGTCAAAGTCTGAAGTCAACTCTCAGTTAAAGTCAAAGTCATTTGTTAATAAAAGTCAAAGTCAACATTTGTATTTGTTTATTTCTTTGTATTTGATAGAGGGTATAAATACCTTGTGTCATTGTCTTTGTAATCAGATGTACACGAATCAGAGAAAAGGAGATTAGAATATCATTCTAGAGAGAGAGAGAGAGTGAATGTAGTAAGAGAAAGTGAGAAAGTTTGTAATTTGAATTTCATCAATGACATGTGATTTAGATTCTCATCTTGATTGTTTGTAGCAATTAGAACTTGAAATCTAGGACTAACAATGGTATCAGAGCAGATAGAAATTCAGAAATGGATTGAATTGAAAGTTTTTAGTCGATATTTTGGAAGAACACGCAAGTTACTGTTCAGATTCAAATTTGTTGCTACAGTGATATTTTTGATCTATTTTTGGAATCATTGTAATCGTTTTTGCATATAGAACATATTTAGTTTGTATTGTTTAGTCCAATTCATATCAGAATCATATGAATTTTGGATTTTTACAATTTTAGTTTGAGATTTTGAAACGAACTGTGTATAGATCGAATTTCAAATTTTGACGTTTTAATCTGAAATTCTTGGTTTGTAATTTGTTCGTAAGATGGAATAGACACAATCTGCAAGTTTTCAGAGGGATTGGACAAGGTTTGATCGAAATCAGATGGAAAAATCAAGTTTTTGTTCGACAGACTGAAGAACACGCAAGATCTGTGAAACGCGCAAGCTTCATCTGGAAGAACGCGTAAGCCGAAGGATATTAGTTTTGGCCAGAAACGCGCAGAGGGTTATCTGCGAGTTCGTGAAACGCGCAATTCGAAGTCTGCGAGTTTGAAAAGCTTCAAAATTTTTCTAAGTATTGAAACATGCAAGTAGGCATTTGCGAGTTTGGAAACGCGCACGTAGTTATTAGCCAGTTCTACAAACGCACAAGTCTAGGCATGCGAGTTTTATCAGGAACAGTGATCTGCGAGTTTGTTCAAACGCTTATCTAGGCATCTGCGAGTTCAAGAAAAGCGCACGTATTAGCCTGCGAGTTTATCAGTGAATAGTAATTTGCGAGTTTACCAAAACACGCAAACCGTTGTCTGCGAGTTTCATATACATGCACACTTAAGCCTGCGAGTTCTCTTTGAACAGTGGTTTGCGAGTTTAGGAATCTTCGAGTTTCCATACTTAGAATATTTTCTGAGAAATTTTCTAAGTTTGCGGAGGGGGAACAAAGTTCTTATTGTGATCAAAATTTCTGAATTTCTAACGATCATTTCAGGTTTCTTTTTGTAACAGATATTCAAGATGGGATATTTTTCTGATGATGATGAAAAGAAGATTGTCAAGCTCAAATTAGAAAATAAAAATCTTGCTTCCTCAGTTGACTACTACTCAAAGAGATCAAAGAAATACAATAATGAAAGGAAGATACTGAGAGAAGAAGTTAGTGCTTTAAAGACTATTAATGAAGATCTTTTGAAACAGACTTCTCGGCTTAATGAAGAAAAGGTCTTGTTTTTGGAAGCTGAAAACACTGAGTTAAAGAACAAGATCTCAGAATTAGAAGATCACATTGTCAAGTTTCAGCAAACAGGGTGTGCTAATGAAAAGAAGATCTTTGAATTAGAATTGCAAATTGTTGAAGAAAGATCAGTTTTTGATAAAGAAAAGAAAGAGTTTGCTAAAGAATTCTTCGAGTTTTCCAGAAAATGTGCTGACGAAAAGAAGACAGTTGATTTGAAATGTTTAAAGCTTTCTCAACAGATTTCTGAGTTTGAGAAAGTAATGATTCTGGAAAGAGAAAAGTTTGCAAAGGAAAGAAAGACCATAGAACAGAAGAATGTTGGAATCTTCAAAGAGATATTTGGTCAGAGAACAAATGTTGAAAAGGGCTTTGATGAAGAAAGAAGTTTGTGAAGCAGAAATAACGAAGCTGACTGACAAGTTATCTGAACTATCAGAAAGTATGCTTAAAGAGCATAAAACGAAGTCTGAATTCGAGATGAAGATTGACCTGCTTGTTAAAGAAAGAGACAGTTATTCGTCAAAGGTTAAAGAGCTTGAAAAGATTGTTTCCAAGGTGGTGGTGACTGAGCAAACGACTCCAGAGTCAAAAATCCACTCACCTAGAAATAGTTCAGTTGGTTCTAATAAGCCAACATCAAGCTCACATCAGCAAACTGTTTCTACAAACAGGTCAGTTAAATCTTCTGATCAGATTCGTACAACTAACATTTTCTATGATTGGAAAATAGATGGTTCAGGTACACATAGAAAGAGAAGAAAAAGATATGAAAAAGAGAAGCTGGTTTTGAAGATAAAACCAGTTGAAGATGAGAAGAATGATGAGAAGAAGGAAGAAAATAAAGGAAAGAAAGAAGAGAAGACAAGTAACAAATCATTTATATTTGCCTCAAATGCAAAGAAGAACAAAGTGCTGAAAGGTAAACCTGATCTTGCTTATTCGAGAGATCAATTGATGAGGTTATCTAAAAAGAGGTATTGTTCTTATTGTCGTACTTATGATTTTGTTCATAAAGCTAGTGATCATTACTGGTATGGTTCTTACTCGATTACTCCCATTCGAACTGTAACTAACACATATGGACCCAAATACCAGTGGGTACCAAAGCCGAAAAAGGAATATGTGTTGCAGGCACCTACTGTTAAGGGGGAGTAAGAGAATGGAGGCTTCTAAGTAAATCAGCTTAGGACCCGTACTTCAACTAAGATTGACTTCTAAACACAACAGTTTAGGACTCGCTCTTCAATGATGAAAAAGAGATGCTACTCCCGGGCTGATAAGAGAGTGTACTCAGATACTCGAATGAGGAAATCAACCTTAAAGGGGGAGTACATAAATTTTTCTGGAAATATGTATTCGGAAGATATGACGAACTACACTTCAAGGAAAGTTTTAGATCTCTATCATGTGCCTTTTACTGAAAAATTTCAGATGCATATTTTCAGGGGGAGTAAAGGTGATGATTTCTGATTAATTCAGATCAGAACTCGTACTTTAATCATTTTATTGCTTTATGTCTTTTACATTTGAATAAATTTTGGGAATAAAAGTTGCTTTGACATGATTTTGAGACTTGTGCAGATTGAGAGAAGCTTACAAGATCATATCTTTATGACTTCAGCTGACTTCATGAGATTTAAGACTGCATAGAAACGTTAAATTTCTTATCTTAATCTCATATATGGTTGAAAGAAGGACAACTTTCAATCATAGAAAACATGTTATTAAATGTTCAAACCACTTCCTGATTCTTAAACAGATTTCATGAATTGGAAGTGTGATTTTAAATGTTTTCATTTTTATTTTGAGCTTCAATGATTAATAAACCGTGTGTTTCCAAAGATAAATACTTGCGTATTGTCTTTTCTACATACTTTCAAGTATTCACACACATCGGTTTCATTTTTGATCAAATTGTTCTTATCATGTCTCATATTGAAACATATTTTCGATGGTAAGACACTTCGCTTGTACTTTAATGATTTTTTAGCGTCATTTCATTTCAAAGCGTTTCATTTCAAGAATGTCTATATATTTTTTATTCATATAGACAATATCCATTATTCTTGACAATAAGCCTTGATTGATATATCATATCATTTCTGATCATTTTCATACAATGTCAGATTTTCAAACAAGTCTTTTGCATTCATGTTCATTCATTCAATTTACTTGTTTGAAAATACTTCAATGTTTCAAAATGCTCATATCTTCATGATTATATTATGAGCATATCAACATCTGACTTGTATTATGAGCATATTGAGCAACATTATGCTTTCATAGGATTACATGGGTTCTTTATGCTAGGACTTAAATGAACTTCTATGGAATCACGTTAACCAGTGATTTCTACCCAAGAAGTTAATCCATAGTGATTGAGTGTGAGGAGTCTAAAAGAAATGAGTGTGGGATGTGCGTTGAGGTAAAATGGAAATGAGAGTTTGGTTAGATGTGAGTTTAATGACTAAAAGAAAGAGGGTGTGAGATCAGAGTAAAAGAATATCAAACTCTACACCAACTACTTTCTGAGTCGGGCAGCCACATTACTAATGCTTCACATTTCTTGGTGAACATTATTGAAACAGGCAAATAGCCCATGCCAACTCTTGCTTAATACCCCACCAGCCACTCATTTTCTTCTCTAAAATAAAATGTTTCATATTTTCTGGGGACGCAGCACATATGCTATCTGATTTTCATTTGGAAAATCTGGATATTGAAAAAGAAGGAAGTCTGCCCCACCTTCGCACTTCAATCATGCATATTGAGTCTGTGTTTATACTACTGTTGTCTCAGTGGTTTACACAATGTTGAGCCTTATTAAGAGCAATTATCATATGCTTAATTCTTTTTACACAAGCACGAACATACAAGGAATTTGTTTTCTTGTCATAACATTCATAGAAATTTCCTTTGTGGTGTTTCGATGATTAAATGGAAGCCCTGGGGGAGTGAACATCAAAAAGCTCCTTTCCTATGTGTATCCGTTACACATAGTGACTTAGTGTTACTGACAGACATATTAACTGATTCATTTGTTGATTCGTGTGTTACACTCATAATTTCTCTGGATTTGAAAAAAGATCTAGATTAATATCTTAGTGACTTGACAGTGAATCAGATGATCAATTCGTAAGATCAGATTGGTCAAAGACATTTCTTGGAGAAAGTTTTGATGATATCGATGCTCAAATCATCAAAAAGGGGGAGAAGAGTTCAAGAAATGTTTGAAAGAGTTTGAATGAAAAAAGTAATGTCTGAATCAAGAGTTTGTGTTAAAACTGGGTGAAAATATTCAAGATTGTTGAAAGATGAAAGCAACAGAATTGTTGAAGATAATTTTGCTGGAGCAAAGGGTGTTATGTCTGAAAGAGGTTTGGTTATAAACTTGGGGGAGAATGTTAATATTCTTGAAGATCATATTTTGAGGAAGATTGCTGAAAGTTTTTTGAAGATACTGTGTTTATCAGAGAAGGAGAGAATGTAAATATTTCATGTTAATAGGGGGAGCATGTTAATTGCTTGAGAAGACAAGGAGATTACAAGAAATGATGAAGGTTGATTAAAGGGGGAGTTATTTCAATCGAGCTTAAACAGAGAAGATCGCATTGCTAAATCTTTTAGTAATGATCTTGATCCAAAGGGGGAGATTGTTAGATCACAGAATTGTTGGATTCAAGATCATAAAGATTGAAGATGAAAGTTCAAGAGGTCAGAGTGTTAAGTCTGATTTTATAGTAATCATTGTATTTATAGGGCTTGGTCATATACTGTGTTTTGAGTCTATCTGTGTTGTATCTGACCAATGGTATTTAAGTCCCTTTGGTCTTTGTTCCGTGTAAGAAACTCACGCACTCATCTATTCAATTTCTACTTTGCGCATACTTGCTCTCTCTCTACTTTCTCTCTCTTCAGATTTAGAGATCTTGGACTTTCAATTGGTATCAGAGCCATCTGAATCTTGAGAGGATTGAGAGATTGATTTTTGTTATCTGATTTGTGATTGAAATCGAAAATTTGATCGATTTTCTTGAATTTTTCAAGAAAATCTCGTTTTCTTGATTTCTCATAAAATTTGGATGTGTTTGTGATCGAATTGTGTTGTTTTTGGACTCTTTAGCTTCGTTTTTGATAATCGATCATAATTGTTTCATATCAGTTTGCATAAAAACCATGTTTTAATCATCAATTTTGAAATTTTTGTTTTTCTGGAAACTCGTATTTTCACGTACTGTTCTATTCTCAAAATTTCAATTTTGTGGTTTTTAATCATTTTTGGTGATTGAATTGTGATAGAAAGTTGTTTTCGTTCATTATTGTGTGATTTACTTGCTTTACTTGCATTGTTTGAATTGATCTTATGATTTTTTCTTGATTTGCTTCGGTTTGCGCATGTTCTTATTGGTTTGCGCAAGATTCATACTACTTTGCGCAACGTTCTTGGTGTTTTAATTATTGTGTTAGTGTTTTTCAGGTTTTCGCATCAAGCCACATACGCAAAGTTCAGTTTGCGTATCAAGTGCAATCCGAAAAGATCACTTCTCGTATCATTCATCATACGCAAAGTACAGTTTGCGTATCTTCGACATACGCAAACCCTAGTTTGCGCACCCAACAGCTGACGCAAAGCTCGTTTGCGTATCCTCCTTATAATGCAAAGCTCACTTTGCGTACCCTCCTTATAACGCAAAGCTCACTTTGCGTATCCTCCTTATAACGCAAAGCTCACTTTGCGTATCAGCCTCAACATACGCAAAGATCATTTTGCGCAACCTTCTGGACCCGAAAAGTTTGGTTCTCGTATCGCTAAGCTTACGCAAACCTCAAGTTTGCGCAAGTCTAGAATTTTTTTTTGTTATCCATGGATTCTGCAAAATTTGCTTTTCAAGCTAAGTTCTACACGAGTGACCTCATGATGTCATTGGGCACAGAAACTCGTCCCCCGGTCCTAGTTGACGAAAACGAATTCACTCAATGGCAAGATAGGTTCCTGAACTTCATTGAGCGTCAAGCTAATGGAGATAACATGATGAAGTCTCTAACTGAAGGACCTTTCGTAAAGTCTAATAAAGAGACTCCTCCAACATCTGAAGAGACTTCACGAATGAAAGTTGATCGAGAGCTGAAAACTAATCTGATGCTTGCCTTACCTAACTCTGTCTATAACCGAGTTGATCATTGCAAAGATTATCCAAATCTGTTATGGGCATAATTGGAAAAGATCATGCTTGGTTCATCCGTTGCAACTCAACTCAGACATACTCGGTTTATGAACAACTTTGAGGAGTTCAAGGCCAAAGACAGTGAATCTATAAAGAGTGTTTTCGACAGATTCTGTGCAGTGCTGAATGATCTGCGAAAGATAAATGTGATCAAGACAGAGCTTGAGACGAATTTGAAATTCCTTAATGCTCTTCAGCCTGAATG
Organism: Arctium minus; assembly: GCA_954870635.1. Classification (NCBI taxonomy): domain Eukaryota; kingdom Viridiplantae; phylum Streptophyta; class Magnoliopsida; order Asterales; family Asteraceae; genus Arctium; species Arctium minus. The sequence goes on along the minus strand of OX941080.1, from coordinate 128,677,426 downwards.
GAACAAAACTTGTCATAGACTGAGGAACGATGTTCGGATCTCCACTATGCAAATACAAGAATTATATGAGATTCTTATGACTGATGAGAGCTTGGTGCTAGAGAAAAAGGCCAAACTGGATAAGAAGAATAAGAAGTCAGTGGTCCCGGTTGCTCTTCTCACGAGCCAACTGCCTGAACAAGCGTTGTCTGATAACGCTTACAACGGGTCAACTGAGGATGATGGTGAGGCACTGCAGAAAGCAATGATCCTTCTCTCACAGCATTACCAGAAAAAGTTCCAACCTCGATCGGGTTCCAACACTTCTCGCTTCACTTCTGGTTCAACAGTCAAAGTGCCCGAGCCAAAGTCTACTGCCTGTTATAACTGTGGAAAGTCGGGCCACTACTCAAAGGAGTGTCGAGCTAAGAAGGTTAGGGACTCAGCTTACTACCGGAAGAAAATGGAACTGGCTGAAAAGAGAGAGAATGTAACTGCTCTACTGGCCGAAGAAGAATTCTGGCTGGATCACTCTGACGACGAAGCTGCAAACGTAGAGATCGCTCATATGTGCTTGGTTGGAGTTGATCAGTTAGAAGATTCTGAAACAGATGAAGATGAGGTATATTCTGAATTTGATTATAATTTCATTACCTCTCAGATGAATATCATGATAACTGCTTTATCTGATTTACGTTTAAAGTTATTATCTGAAAAGAATTTAAATTCTGAAAAGTCAGATTTGATTGACAAACTGAAAATTTCTTTGAAAGATGAAAAATCTATTTTAGAAAATACTAAAGACATCTTTCAAAAGAAATTGGATGATTTGGAAAATTCAAATAAAACTTATCTTGAATCTTTGACGTCTATGACCAAATTAAAAGATGAATTTTCAGATAAAATAAATAAGTTAAAAGAAAAACTTTATCGAAGAAACCAATCTGAACAAACAATTTTTATGAACAAGCCAAGGAGTGAAGAAGCTTTAAAACAAAGGTGGGGACTTGGTTTTGACAATCCTCATTGTTTAAACAAAGTGATAAACGAAGTTCCTACCTTATATAAATACGACTATCTAACTCTTGCACACTATGCTCCTCAGTTCAAATTTCATTGGACTAGTGAAAAGCAAGTGTTAGATCTCGAAAATGAGAAAAGGACAAATAATAAGAAAATCGAAATTCCTTTTGTTTACACAAGCGAGAATGCAAAATATTTTCCTGAAAAATCAAGAAGAGGAAGAAGAATTTTAAATGATATATCTTCTATTAAATCTTCAGTATCTGATGATTTTGTTTCTTCTTATGCCACTGATTCTGATAAGGAAAATATTTCTCCTATCATTTATGATTCGAAGAAATATATTCCTCCTTTAGTATTAGAAGGCAAAATCATCGATCTTGAAGACAAGATAGAAGATCAAAATATTTTAAAGAAAATTGAATCTGATATTATTCTTTCTTTCATGACGTCTAGTCTTGAAGAAAAATTATTTTATAAAAAATCAGATTCTATTTCTAACCTTTCTTCTGATTCTAAGGAAAACAAGAAGGAAATTTCCAATTTTAAAATCTTTTATCAAAATAATTCAGACTCAGAGGCAAATTCAAATTTATTAGTTGATCAAATTGGTTGCTTAGATAAACTTATTTCTTCTGATTTAAATTTTAAGTCTAAAATTCTTGATGATTCTTTTACGCTAAATGATCAATATTATAAACCTAAGCGTAAAAGAAGACGGTCAAAGAAGTCAAAGAAACGAGACACAGTTCTTTCTGACAGTTCTAATTTTTCCGATTCAATTCTTACAGATAGGACTTTGAGCAAGTCAAAGAGGCAGATCTGGAGAATGAAGCAGACATCTACTGATTCTATGATTGATGAGGATTTATATGTAGACAAATATTATAAAAGTGATCCATTTTCTATGTGTAATAAAATTTCCAAATATTCTAGAAAGCAAATGATTCAAATTTCCAAAAATGTCTCATATTCGTTTTCTGATTCTAGTTCAGATGATTATGTTTTCTCTTCTGATGATTGTGATTATTTTTCTGATCATTTTCTTCGTGCTTTAAATGTTAAACCTAACAAATATTTCCCCATACGAACTGCAACTAACAAACACGGGCCCAAATTCAAGTGGGTACCCAAATCTTTATCTGATTCAAAGTTGCAGGCATCACATGTTAAGGGAGAGTAATAAGACATTGGCTTCTGAGTACTTCAACTCAGGACCCGTACTTCATAGACTACGACTTCTAAACAAATCAGTTTAGAACTCGTTCTTCAATGATTTAAGCTTCTGACTAAATGAGATACTGTGAGTACATCAATTTTATTTCCGCTGTATTTTATCTCTGATTATGATGTGTTCCAGTTTTTCTCATTATTTTTCAAAAATCTGAGCTTGTTCAACTATTTCTTAATTTTGTATAACCCAATTTTTTTTAATTTGAGACACAAATTATTTTTATAATGTGAAAGATGAAATAACTGAATTTTATTTTGTTCCAACTAAATATCAATTTGCCGAATTCTTTACATTTTGTCTTTAATGAAAATTTTTAACATTGGCATATTGAGTTTAAAAGTTTAAATCTTTACAAATTTTATTCTATAAAGTAAGGTTTTACATTTTTTCTTTCTTTTGAATAAAATATGTGTCTAGGATAAATTTTCAAGTTCTTTTGTTTATATTAAAGTTTTTATATGATCAAATTTCAAGTCTTCAAAAGTCGAAAAGTCAACAACATGTTTGAAACTTTTATTACTGCTTTAAAGTTGTGTGATTCGGGATATTTATAGTTTACAATGCTTGGAAAATTCTAAAAAGTCAAAATTTTGATTGTAATGAAAATATGGGCTAAGTACTTTTATGTAATACTGAGTGATTGAGATGAATATTAAATTCTTAAAATTCAGAAATCTCTAAGTTTAAAAGTTTGTACCTGTGGCCTTTCTGGTTTGGGAAAGTAAGTTCTTCGGGATGCTTGTCATCTGGTCCCCTAAGGCCAACTGGTCTAGGAGCGGCTGACCCAAATCCTGCAATAGGGTCAGATAGAAAGTTACGTTTACGACATGTTCTTTACTTAATAAACTTTTTGATCAAAAGATGTCAAAGTGCACAAGCTTAAAAGATGCCAAAGAGCACACTCATGTTAAGATGCCAATGTGCACACTGCTAAAAAGATGTCAATGAGCACACATCTCATGATACTTGGTGATATGTTTAAGTTGCGATAAACCTATAAATTTGTGATAATCTTAATTTTTGATGGATTAGTGTGAGTACATGCAAAGTTCTCTATTATATTTTTAGAATTGCATTTTCTTGAAGCTAATCGAAGATTCGCATGTGAGCACAGTGAATAGATTGCTGGAAGTTTTTGAAACTGAACATGTTTTAACTTGATATGCAATAAAACTTGTTCTTGTATCCAACAACACACGCTTGATTTCAACTGATTGATAAATCTATGATATTTTACTGAGTAGACTTTAATTTGTTTAGTATTTAAAATTTTATATGTTTAGTCGTTTCAAAATTTACATTAAGTATATTTTTATTTCTACATTAATATTTGATCATTGTGTTCTCATAAATATATATTTTAATGGGTTTATGCATTATTCAAGGGGGAGTGAACAAAGAGAATATTTTTCAAAGTTTATATCTGTTTTTGTGGGGGAGTATCTGATTCTTTATATGAATGCTAACTTGAATTGTCAAAATTAGTGCATTTGTGTAGGGGGAGTCAAAGAGCTAATCAGGTAAAAAAATTCGGACTCCAAGTCAGATTTGCGCATCCAGCGTGACGCGCAAACCTCACTTTGCGCATCCAGCGTGACGCGCAAACCTCACTTTGCGCATCCAAAGTGACGCGCAAACCTCACTTTGCGCAACCATCGTGACGCGCAAACCTTCCTTGTTTTCTCTGTTTCTTTGATTTTGTAGATCTTAAGCTGTCTCGTCTCCAACATTTACATGACCAAGTTGATCCTAATAATCAAGGTCATGAGGGGGAGAATTAATAGATGTTAAGGAGATGGTAAAGAGACAAAGAGCTCAAATGGTTATCTGTTGATCAAGATTCGCTCAAAGATTCTATTCTTTCAGCTACAACTAATTCTTTTGTTGTTTCTGCTCTGAACACCACTGTTCATTCAAGATCATTCAAAAAGGTGTGTCGTCTAGAGCTCCAGGCAGCAAAGACAACTTAATCTGAAAGATGCTGAGAAGAATTTTTTTTTCTTAAAAGTCAGAAAGCTTCACAAAGTCGCTTTAATGGTCTGTGCTGTTTTAGAAGATTAATTTTGAAGACCAAAGCGCCAATGATTACTAAGGGGGAGATTGTTAAGTCTGATTTTATAGTAATCATTGTATTTATAGTGCTTGGTCATATACTGTGTTTTGAGTCTATCTGTGTTGTATCTGACCAAGGGTATTTAAGTCCCTTTGGTCTTTGTTCCGTGTAAGAAACTCACGCACTCATCTATTCAATTTCTACTTTGCGCATACTTGCTCTCTCTCTCTCTCTCTACTTTCTCTCTCTTCAGATTTAGAGATCTTGGACTTTCACAAAGTTTGAAAGTCAACTCTCAGTTAAAGTCAAAGTCATTTGTTAATAAAAGTCAAAGTCAACATTTGTATTTGTTTATTTCTTTGTATTTGATAGAGGGTAAAAATACCTTGTGTCATTGTCTTTGTAATCAGATGTACACAAATCAGAGAAGAGGAGATTAGAATATCATTCTAGAGAGGGAGAGAGAGTGAATGTAGTGAGAGAAAGTGAGAAAGTTTGTAATTTGAATTTCATCAATGACATGTGATTTAGATTCTCGTCTTGATTGTTTGTAGCAATTAGAACTTGAAATCTAGGACTAACACAACAAGGGTTTTGTGTATACTTTCACGCTTTTGTACAACCTTTTCTTCCAGAGAGACAATCTTGGCTTTAAATTTAGCAATCTCTTCCTTTGATGACATTGTTACCTGAAAATACTTGCACAAATGATCGTTAACAAAAATCAGAAACATTAATCACAATCAGAACTTTGTCCCCTTCCGCAAACTTAGCACGGGGGTCCCGCTACCCGGTTAGCGGGTGGGGTCGAGGGGCAGCACCCCTAGAGAAAAAAATTTGACATTGAAAAACCATATTACAGTTTGCAAAAATTTGTCTAAGAATGAAATTCTCACACAACACACAGAATTCGCACAACATACATAATTCGCACAACACACAGAAGCCACAATTCGCACAACCTTAGGAATTCGCACACAACATAATTCGCACAACCACACAATTCGCACGTAACTTTTCGCACAACAGAGAGATACAGATTCTATACTTAGAAACTTTTTCAATCTCAAACAATTCGTATCGATACGAATTCTAGACTTAGAAAATTTTCCAACTTTCTATGCGAAATCTGCGGAATTCGTATGTAACCCTTATGTGAATTATGAGCAATTCGCATGAAGCACAATGTGAATTCTAGGAATTCGTATGCTACTATATGCGAAATCCTTACTTTTTGCACGTAGCACTATACGAAATCTGCCCTTAGAAAATTTTCCCAACTTTTCGTATACTGAGATATGCGAATTCTGAACAATTTGCACAAAACCTTATGCGAATTATTTCCTTAGCTTTTTCAACATCTCAGTTCAATGAGAATTCTTATCACTGTGCAAGTTCTTCCTATGATCATGCGAGTTCTTCGTTTTCCAATCGAATTTTTCAGATCTCGGCCCAAAAACATCAAATTCAACCCAAAAACGATCCAATACTTTGAATTAGGCCATGAAACATTGTCAATTTGATCTCGATCACACCTAGAATTGGTTACAAACAATTAATTTCAACTAAATCAACAACAATTACAATTCAATCAAACATACAGTGCGTTAATGTCGAAAACACAGACATATACAAATTCAAGAAATTGACAATGAAATTCTGTGAATTTGTGATTACAACTTGAAGGAAATGGGTTCTAAAACACTAAATGCATACAAATCTACAAGAATTATGATAAAAAAAACACGAAGAATCAAGAAATTCGATCTTGGAACAATGTTCTGCGAGTTCTTGAAAAATTCGGCCAAAATTTCAGATTTTTGATCTTGATTTCTGATTTTCGTTTGCTCTGATACCAATTGTTATTCCTAGTTTGTGCAAGTATAACAAGATGAACAAAGAATTCCTCAATCAAATCTCATATTCATTGATTCAAACTTCACAGATTACAATCTTTCTCTCTCTAAGAATCTCTCACTAGATATGCAAATGATACTCCAAGATACGTATTTACAGATTACAACAAAGAGAAACACTATTTATACTAACTAACAATTACAAGGTACAAACAATTAACCAACACATTGACTTTGATTGAATTTGACTTTCCACTTTAAAATACTTTGACTTTGTAATATTGAAGGCTTTAACTTGAGCTTTTGACTTTCTGTGAATCCAAGAACTCTAAATCCTAGAGAGAGAAAGTAGAGAGAGAGAGAACAAGTAGCGCAAAGTAACGATTGTATTGAATGTAAGCGTGAAAGTGTTTTTAAGAAACAAGGACCAAATGGACTTAAATACCCTAGTAAAATACAACACAGTATACGACACTAAACACTGTAAAAGACCAAGCCTATAAATACAATGATTACTATAAAATCAGACTTAACAATCTCCCCCTTAGTAATCATTGGCGCTGTGGTCTTCAAAAACAATCTTCTAAAGAAGCACGGACCAACTTAGCGACTTTGCAAAGCTTTCTGACTTTTTAAGAAAAAATTATTCTCATCAACTTTCAGTTTGAGTTATCTTTGCTGCCTTGACAAGACTGGACCAGTTTGAAATAAACTTGAAAGAACAGTTGGTTCATCAGCTTGTGCTCTAGACGACACACCTCCTTTAAATGACCTTGAATGAACATTGGTGGTCGGAGCAGGAACAGCAAAAGACTAGTATGTCTAGTATGGTTGAGAAAAATAGAATCTTGAGCGAATCTTGATCAACAGATAAACTTTGAAGCTCTTTGTATCTTTAACATCTCCTTAATCTTCTCCCCCTCGTGACCTTGATGATCGGGATCAACTTGGTCATGCAAATGTTGGAGACGAGACAACTTAAGATCTGCAAAATCAAAGTAAAGGAGAAACAGGGAAGGTTTGCGCTACACATTGGTGGCGCAAAGGGAGGTTTGCGCTAGCCGAAGGTGGCGCAAAATGAGGTTTGCGCGACCAACTGTTGGCGCAAATCTGACCGGAAATCATAAAATTTTACCTTTTTAAGCTCTTTTACTCCCCCTACACAAATGCACTAGATATGACAATTCAAGTTAGCATTCATGTAGAAAACCAAATACTCCCCCTCAAAAACAGATATTATCTTTTCAAAAATTTCTCCTTATTCACTCCCCCTTGAATAATGCACAAACCCATTTATAAAAAATATGAGAACACAAGAATTGAAACATCAATATAGAAAGAAAAATATACTGAATATGTATTTTGAAACGACTAAATATATAAAAATTTAAACAGAAACAAATAAAATTCTATTTAGTAAAATATCACAATAAAATCCAACAGATTAAATCAAATGTATGTTTTTGGATACAGAACAAAGTTTTATTGCATATTAAGTTATGACATGATCAGTTTCAAAAACTTTCATCAATCTATTCAATGTGCTCGCATGTGATTTCGATTAGCTTCAAGAAAATGAAATTCTAAAAATATAATAGAGAGCTTTGCATGTAATCACACTAATCCATCAAGAATTCAGACTTTCACAAATTTACAGGTTTATTGCAACTCAAACATATCACCAAGTATCATGAGATGTGTGCTTATTGGCATCTTTTAGCATTATGCACATTGGCATCTTCACATGAGTGTGCTCTTTGGCATCTTTTAAGCTTGTGCACTTTTGGCATCTTTTTAATCAACAAGTTTATTAAGTAAAGAACATGCTGTAAACGTAACTTTCTATCTGACCCTATTTCAGGATTTGGGTCAGCCACTCCCAGACCAGTTGGCCTTAGGGGACTAGGTGTCAAGCACCCCTTGGAACTTACTCTCCCAGATCAGAAAGGCTATGTCGACACATCCTAAACCCATTCATACCAGTAGAACATGACTTTCGATCTGATTCTATTGAAGGATTTGGGTTCGATCACTCCCAGATCAATTGACCTTAGGGGACCAGATGACAAGCATCCCACGGAACTTACTTCCCAAACCAGAAAGGTCACAGGTACAAACTTTTAAACTTAGAGATTTCTGATTTATAAGAATTTAATAATCATCTCAAACACAAGGTTTTACATCTAAGTGCTTAGCCCATATTTTCATTACAATCCAAAATTTCGACTTTTTAGGTTTTCTAAGCATTGTAAACTATAAATATTCCGAATCACACAACTTTAAAGCAAAATCAAAAGCTACAAACATGTTGCTGACTTTTCGACTTTTGTTAGAATTGAAATTTGAACATATAACAACTTCAATATAAACAAAGCAACTTGAAAATTTATCCTAAACTCACATTTTATTCAAAAGAAAGAAAAATTGCAAAACTTTTACTTTATAGAATAAAATTTGTGAAGGTTTAAACTTTTAAATTCAACATACCGATATTTTAAAAATAGAAACATTTGATCGGCAAGTTTATATTCAGTTGAAACAAAATAGAATTCAACAAAATCTTCTTGTACACAATGTGTAATAAATTTGTGACTCATTTGAAAAGATTGGGTTAAACAAATTCAGGGTTTGAATAAAATTACTCAGATTCTTAAAAAAAAAAAGAGAAAACTGGAACAACATCATTATCAGAGATAAATGCAGCGGAAATTAGGTAGATGTACTCACAGTTTCTCTTTTAGTCAGAAGCTAAAAGCTTTGAAGAACGAGTTCTAAACTGATATGTTTAGAAGTCATAGTCCTTGAAGCCTGGGTTTTGAGCTGAATTACTCAGAAGCCAATTTTCACATTGAAGACCGGGTCTTGAGCTGATTTACTCAAGAGCCATTTTTCTCTTACTCCCCCTTGACATGAGATGCCTGCAACTTTAAATCAGATTGAGATTTGGGTACCCACTTAAATTTGGGCCCGTGTTTGTTAGTTGCAGTTCTTATGGGGAAAAATAGATTAGATTTAACACGAGAAGCACAAGAAAGATTATCAGACAAATAAGCACAATGATCAGAAGAGAAAGCATAATCATCTGAACTAGAATCAGAAGAAGAATATGAGACATTTTTGGAAATTTGAATCATTTGCTTTATTGAATATTTCGAAATTTTATTACATGAAGCAAATGAATCACTTTTATAAAGTCTGTCTACATATCTACCCTCATCAGTCATAGAATCAGTAGATGTCCGCTTGATTCTCCAGATCTGCCTTGATGACTTGCTCAAAGTCCTATCTGAAAAATTAGAATCAGAAGAATTAGAACTGTCAGAAATGACTTTATCTTGTTTCTTTGACTTCTTTGACCGTCTTCTTTTACGCTTAGGTTTATAATAATAATCATTGAGCGTAAAAGTTTGATCAAGAATTTTAGACTTAATATTTAAATCAGAAGAAATAGTTTTACCTAAGCAACCAATCTGATCAGACAATAAATATGAACTTACATCGGAGTCAGAAGAATTTTGAGAAAAGATATTAGATTTAGAAATTTCCATTTTGTTTACTTGACAATCATAAGAAAGGCTAGAAATAGAATCTTGTTTTTGAGAAAATAATTTTTCTTCAAGACTAGATGTCATGAAAGAAAGAACAACATCAGATTCAATTTCTTTTTGAATATTTTGATCTGCCATCTTATCTTCAAGATCAATGATTTTTCCTTCTAAAATTAAAGAAGGAGTATATCTCTTAGAATCATAAATGATTGGAGATATATTTTCCTTATCAGATTTATTAGCAAAAATATCAACAAAATCATCGGACACTGAAAATTTGACGGAAGATATATCATTTAAACCTTTTTTGCCTCTTCTCGATTTGTCAGGAAAATATTTTGCATTTTCAAACGTGTAAACAAAAGGAATTTCCTTTTTCTTGTTATTTTTTCTTTTCTCATTTTCGATTTCTAACACTTGCTTCTCATTCATCCAATTAATTTTAAATTGAGAAGCATATTGAGCAAGTGTTAGATAATCGTATTTATATAAAGTAGGGGATTTTTCAATCGCATTGTTTAAACAATGTGGATTTTTAAAACCAAGTCCCCATTTTTCTTTTAAAGCTTCCTCACTCCTTGGTTTATTCATAAAAATTGTTTGCTCAGATTGGTTTCTTCGATATAACTTTTCTTATAATTTATTTATTTTATCCGAAAAATTGTCTTTTAAATTGGTCATAGCGGTCAAAGACTCAAGATAAGACTTATTTGATTTTTCCAAATCATCTAATTTCTTTTGAAAGATGTCTTTTGTATTTTCTAAAATAGATTTTTCATCTTTCAAAGAAATTTTCAATTTTTCAATCAAATCTGACTTTTCAGAATTTAAATTCTTTTCAGATATTAACTTAGAGCGTAAATCATGTATGGCAGTAAGAAAGATATTCATCTGAGAAGATATGAATTTATAGTCAAATTCAGAAGGTACCTCATCAGCATCAGTTGATGAGTCGTCATCATCGTCAGATTGATCATCTCCAACAAAGCATAAAGTAGCAATTTCAACTTTGTCAGCTTCATTGTCGGAGTGATCCAGTCAGCACTCCTCTTCAGCAAGTAGAGCAGTTTCATTCTCTCTCTTTTCTGCTAGCTCCAACTTCTTTCTGTAGTATGCCGAATCCCGAACTACCTTTGCTTGACACTCCCTTGAAATGTGCCCCGACTTTCCACAATTAAAACATGTAGCAACTTTCTTAGCCTCGGGCACTTGACTCTTGAACCGGAAGTGAAGCGAAGATTGTTTGAACCCGACCGATGATGGAACTTTTTCTGATAATGCTGAGAGAGAAGAATCATCGCTTTCTCGAGCGCCTTGCCATTATCATCAGTGTCCCCGTTGTAAGCGTTATCAGACAACGCTTGTTCAGCCAGTTGGCTTGTGAGGAGTGCTATTGGGTCCACTAATTTCTTGTTCTTCTTTTCAATCTTTGCTTTCTTCTCTTGCACCAAGCTATCATCAGTCATCAGAATCTCATATAATTCTTGAATCTGCATAGTGGAGACCCGAACATCGTTCCTCAGTCTGTGACAAGATTTGTTCCATTCAGGCTGAAGAGCATTGAGGAATTTCAGATTCGTCTCAAGCTCTGTCTTGTTCACATTTATCTTGCGAAGATCATTCAGTACTGTGCAGAATCTATCGAAAACACTCTTTAGAGACTACATTTCTTTGGCTTTAAACTCCTCGAAGTTGTTCATGAAGCGTGTATGTCGGAGTTGAGTTGTAACTCATGAGCCAAGCATAATCTTTTCCAACTGTGTCCACATCTGATTTGGATAATTCTTGTAATGATCAACACGATTGTATACAAAGTTTGGCAATGCTAGCATTAGGTTAGCAGATAAATCTCGATCAACTTTCATTCTCAAAACCTCTTCGGGTGTTGCGGGAATCTCTTTGTTAGGATTTAGGAAAGGTCCTTCAGTTAGAGACTTCATCATGTTTTCTCCATTAGTTTGACATTCAATGAAGTTGAGGAACCGATCTTGCCACTGAGTGAATTCGTTTTCATCTATCAGTACTGGAGGACGAGTGTCAGTACCCAATGACATCATGAGGTCATTCTTATAGCACTGAGCTTGAAAGGCTAACTTGGCAGAATCCATGGCAAAAATCCAAAAAAATTCTAAGTATTGACTGAGCTTGCGCAAACTTGAGGTTTGCGTGAGAGGTATAAAGCGCAAATGAGATTTGCGTGATACACTGAAGACGCAAGAGAACTTTGCGTGAGCAGACTGTAAACTATGATTCTCGCGAGCAGCTGGAGACGCAAACTTAGATTTGCGTGAGAGGCTGAAGACGCAAACTAAGCTTTGAGTGAAGAGAAGAATTCGCAAACCGAACTTTGCGTGATATGAAGAAGACGCAAACTGTAGTTCTCGCGAACAGAAAAATATGCAAAGTAACTTTGCGTGAGTAGCGGGAGACGCAAATTAGGATTTGCGTGAGTCACATAAGGCGCAAAGGTAACTTCTCTTGAACTGAAGGTGACGCAAAGTATACTTTGCGTGAGGTTTTGGTGACGCAAAGCTTTCTGTGCGTTAGACTAGAGAAACACAAACTATGAATTTGCTTGATGAACTCTGAAAACAGCAAGACGAACTCGCGCTAAGTCCCTGATGAACTCGCGCAAACCGTGAAGAACTCGCGCAAACTTTGAATCTGGCGCAAACCACTGAAAAATAAGAGAAATCACCAAAAAAACGATTACAGAATAGAAATTCCAGATAATTTCTTGCACGGATAAGTTCGAAAAACACTTTCTAACAACTTTTCAATTAAAAAATTCGATTAAAAACCACAATTTCGAAAAATCAGATATGAACATAATCGTAAAACGAGTTTTTCTAGAAACCGAAAATCTTCAAAATTGAATACCCAACCGAGTTAAAAGTATTTAACAATCAAAATCGAATCCAACAAACCGAATTTCACAAAAATTCGTTCAAAAACAAGCCCAAATTTGATGAAAAATCTAAAAACGTGATTTCTTGAAAAAATCAAGAAAATCGATCAAATTTTCAGATTAAACTTCAAATTCAGAAACGAAAAACAATTCTCTCAAGATCTAGATTGACTCTGATACCAATTGTGAATCCAAGAACTCTAAATCCTAGAGAGAGAAAGTAGAGAGAGAGAGAACAAGTAGCGTAAAGTAACGATTGTATTGAATGTAAGCGTGAAAGTGTTTTTAAGAAACAAGGACCAAAGGGACTTAAATACCCTGGTCAGATACAACACAATATACGACACTAAACAATGTAAAAGACCAAGCATATAAATACAATGATTACTATAAAATCAGACTTAACACTTTCCATCTAGATGATCTTGAAGACAACAATCTGTGCTCTAACAAGAAATATGGTCACAATGCCATTGTCATATAAATCTAACATGCAAAGGTTACAAGACTTGAACAATGACTTGAGTTACAAAGTTACTTCTAAAGAAAATGAACAAAGACAAAGGTATTTATATGAGTCAAACCCTTGATCTCATACAATACATACAAGTAAAAGTCAACAAAAGTAAAGTACAAATTGATTCAAACATGATCTAACAAGAATATTGAAATAGAGTGAAAGATTAGTGTGATGAAAATATGTCAATATTGATCTCTATTTGTAGGGAATTGAAAAATATGAATTTTGGTATATTTTTTATTTTTTTTGTTAAACTCATCTTTTTAATATGATAAGGTTTATCTAAAAAAATCTAAAATTAACTGATCAAATGTTGACATGTGACAAAATAATTTAATTAAAAAAATATAAAAAAACCACAATCCAAGATTGGATCGTGGTAGGGAGAATAAAAAATCTATCAATTTATTTCTTCTTTTCTTTTTGATAATTCATTTTGTCTTTTAGGCAACTAAGATTGGATTGGATTGCGGAATATCATGGATGTGGATAGTCTAAAGGGGAGGGGGGGGGGACCATATCCACAACTTCATTTCTCTCATCCACAACTTCCTTCCACCACCAACTTCCACCGTTGACCATCGTTGACCACCGTCGACCGCCATCATTGACCGCCAACATTTTAAAAAATGACTGACAAAGTAAGTTGACAAAATAAAATCCCAGTTTTATTTCAAATCTTTTGTTATTACTGATAATGTTTTTATAATACTTTATGTAATTGTTTGTTTCAATCGAAGTCTTTTGTGACGTTGAAGAGAAAAATCAACTTCCTTAAGAGAATTAAGAAGAAATTACAGATAAATCCCCGTCGAATTAGTATGTTTAAAGAGACGTGTTTTGGGAATTGGCTGGACATTCAAAATTTTCATGGAGATCCTATGACAATTCTCCGATGTCATATCCCTTCAGAAAAAGAAAGGGAAGAAATTTTATTTTGTTTAAGTGGTTTGGTTCTAAGTTTTAGCATATTAGATTTTTGTTTAATTACTGCATTTTGATTTGGTCCCGAGTTTCAGCCGCCAAGTAATACACATGTGGCTATTAGAGGTAAATTGTTTTCTAACATACCTGCCTACAAAGATGTTAAGGTTGGGCGTTTTTTAAAATTATTTGACGATGACGATTTGTTTAACGCTTTATCTGACGATGCCTTGATTTGTGTCTGTCTTCAGTTAGTACTTGAGAAAGTATTTCTCAGAAGACAACAACTTCACCGTCCATGATTGGTGTTTACTTCTGTTGGACGATTTCGATGCATGGAATCGTTACCCGTGAAGGTCGCACATATGGGCTAGAACATTTGAACAATTGTTTAATGTCCATATAAAGAGAAAAGAAAGCAACCCAACTCTGGAAAAGTACGCATTGTCGGGATTCATATACGCCTTCAAGGTCCGCTATCATTAGTTCTTTGGTTACTATTATTATTTACCATGTAATATGCATCTTTTACCAATGTTATGTTTGACGTCACATATATGGATCTACAATACTTTTCCATAGTCTTTGAATTATACGATGTATAGTCCCTCAATCCCAAAGGGTCGTTGGTTGGCGTAGACTGAAAAGTATCACTCCCAACAAGTGTCTCAAATTTCTTAATTTTAAACTGGTATGTGTTGTGTTGTAATTAACTATTGCTTTGTTTTAAACTAAATTATTATTTAAAATATAAGTACCTAACGGTATTTTTTTATCCTTCGATGCCCAAGTTTTTGTTGTCATCAACTCCCGCGGAGTCAAGGTGTGAGTGGTGGATTCTAAGCGACGAGTTTTTGGCCTCTCACGTATTTGGTGATTACGAGCCACAATAGGACGATGCCGACACATATGTTTAGTACGACCCACCACAGGGAGACGCGTTCGGTCAGTACGAGCCTTACAGAGAATAGGCAAACATATACAACATGGAAGATCCATTGGGCGAATTCGCCAATGTGAATGTAGATTTGTGGCAAGAATTTTTCGTTGCCGACCAAGAACAAGGTCAACAATCGCAGCCGACACAACATTCGTTTGCAGGCCATTCTCATTATTCTGTGCAGAACGAATGGAACCTTGAGCTTCGAAAATTGAATGAGAAGTTCACAGGGTTTGAAAGCAGAATATCAAATGTCTGCGAGGATGTGACTCTTTTGAAAGGGAAATTCGTTGCACCTGCACATTCACCATGCCATGATGACGAGGTAAGACTGTTTTTAGTTTGGACTTATGAATTTGCACGTATATTTTTACATAATGTTTTGGTAATGTCAATCCAGGAAGAAGGAAGAAGATGTGGAGGTTATGTCATCGCGCTCCGACAGGGGAAGTCGGTGTCCGTTGAAGTCAACCTTCCTTGGGAGAAGCAAGAGAGCAAAAAAATCTGGTGGACTAAATCCCCTTATACCATCCTGCACACAAAGAAGCATAACAAGAAGGTGGATTTACCGCCTCCCACACTGACGCCCGCACCCATTGACGATGTGAATGTTGAGGCGTTGTACGATGTTGGGAAACTGCCGGAGTTTTGTAGATTATAGATATTATTGGTATGGAAAGCCGATAACGTATTTTGGGGACGACTATTGGGCAAATGCCATCATGGGTACTTTAAAAACACGGTTAGTCAAATGTGAAATATATTTAGTTTAAAAGTATGAACATGTGACCGAAAGTTAAATAACTTATTTTTTGTGTTTGATTAACAACATACTCATGCGTGGGGTTAATACATGTTCGAGGGGAGGCAAGTCACACAATCGTCTAGCCGTTGGACAGTTATGCCGCCCGGTTTTGTAGACAATATGGAGCATTATGGCCCGACCAACCAAGTCAAATGGGTTGATGGCTCGACAAAAGATTACCAGCATTGCACACAGTTGATCGAGACGGCATAATTCTTTAAAATTAATTGGCACTTTTTATATATACAAATGATGCATTTTTTAACTTTTAGTTGGGTTTTTTTAGGTCTTCATTCTATTCAACTTAAAGGTGACACATCGGGTTTTAGGGATGCTAGACCTGCGTTCGTGGCAATTGACTCTCTATGACTCTGGCGGTGTAGGGGTGTTTACAAAGTGGCTGATGGAGAGGGTAAAAGTGCTCGAGACCCACCTACACGGGTACCTAGAAGCAACAAGGTTTTATGGTCAAGTGTTAGTATATACCCTGCGAAGAGGTCCCCATTTGGAAGTCATTACTCCCCTTGATGTGCCTGTGCAGGGGGGTCCACTTGGAGACTGTGGGCCATTTTTCTGTATATATCTTGAGCAACTGATCCAAGGGGAACATGTACACGGTGAAGAGCCTCCATGGGAATATGCTATGGCATTCCGTCATCGATTCTCCTCCATTTGCTATTTAGCACGTACACCATGATGTATTATCTATGCTATTGATGGTTTCTATCTATGATTGTCTAAGTTATTTTATATGATTAAACTTTTAAAGAAAAGTCAAGTTTTATAAAAAAAGTTCTTAAATCGTTTGATCAAATAGAAAAGTAGTTAAAATAGATTATTACATGTATTCGATAAACTTGTATTTTATAAAATTGACAACAAATTAACCAATATTACTTAAATAAAAATACCGAATACACCGTTGCAACAAACAATAAAACCCTACAGAAAGTTAGATCAAGTAGAAAAATAGATTATTACAAAAAAGATCCAACTGATAACTAACGTGGTTTTCATCCTACGAGCTTCTATAGTTGCAGCTACAAGGGATGCTTCAAGGGTGTTTTTTGATCTTAATAAGCCTGGAATAATGACCACGGATCGAAGACACATGGGTGGGTCGACCCGATCAATAAACCCACAGTTGCGTTCCTAAAACAATTATTAAAAAAATAGTTACATAAAGATGTTTGGTAGTCATGTTAGAAAGTAAAACCTTACAGGTAATGAACAACAGAAGAATCGACGGTCTAGTTTAAAATCCGTCCATGTAACACCTAGGAAATTATAGGTAAATAAATTCCACGGTATGTGTTTTATTTTAATTACTTAATTAAAAGTTTTATTAATTAATTATATGGACTAAGTTTCTATTTTATTAAAAAAAAGATTATTTATTTATTACTTGAATTAGGTTTTATTTTAAATTAAAAAGAAAACTTCATTTGTTAATATGGAAATTAGTTACTGTTTGCATTTTAATTTAAAAAAAAAACATATTAGATGAAGTAGGGGCTAACACGTGTGGACCATTAAACTTGGTTTAGTTTTTGCAATAAAATTTAGGCCAATAGAAAAAAAAGGAAGAAAGGCACATGGGCTCCTCATCGTGAAATAAATTTCTTGACCGTGAAACCAAGGCAAGTCTGGTGGATGGCTGAATGCGGGTCATCAGGCTGGCGCGACCTTGTGTCGCATACAGACCTGTTCCCATTTTAAAACCGCATTTTTGCCATTTTTCTTAATTTCTCATTTTCCAAACCCTTTCTCTCCTCATTCAATTCGATTAGCAACATTTATGATCTATTTTACACCCTCTTCAAGTATTTAAGATCTACCAAACAAGAAGTTTTCAAGTCTTTCTTCAAGATTCAACTTCATCTTCCATAAATCTAGGTTTTCTTCAAAAACCTACAAGGTGAGTTCTAAATTCTTTGTAAAAACTAGATACATGCCTTAATGTGAATATCTAACCCCATTACATGTTTCATTTTAACTAATTTATTCTCATTTGGTGATTTGACCATATTTGCTCAATTTGATGAACTTTAGAATATTTTTACGTAATTTTGGGAAGAACCTCTATAATGGGGATATGGTAAATTTTATGTCATACTTACAACATATTATGATGGTTACATGGAACATGATTTATAGTTTGGCATATTTGTGAAAAATCTCATCTTATGGATTTATTGACTTAACTTGAGGGTTTGGTCTCTATGTGCAAATTTCATGATTATGGATGAGCTTATGTGTTTATGAAATGATTTATGAACATGAGTTATGAATTTTATCTCGTCATGAAATTGTTGGATATTTTTCCCACTTGGGATTTATCACAAAATGGACTTTTCAAGTTGGCACTAGGAGTGTCGAGTCTTGAGGTGTTACCTTTGGGGTAGACACTAAGATCTCTACCGCTTGAGGTGTTACCTTAGAGGTAGACACTAAGTGTGTCGAGCCTTGAGGTGTTATTCATACGAATAGACACTAAGGGCAACCGACGCTTGAGGTGAAACTTGTTAAGTGGTCGTTAGGACACTTGGACTATAAGTCTCGAGGTGTTATACGACAACGTTGTTGAGTGACATACTTTTGTGTTCTCGGCACTCTCAATGGATACGGGTCTCCCCCGTTGAATCCACCAAAATGTCATATTTGATATACAAATGGTTTTTAGTTACTTATAGTGAATTTTACTCTCTTCATTGTTCATGCTCACTGAGCTTTTTGGCCTATCACTTGTTTGGTTTCGGCATGTATCTCAGGTTCTAGTGGCATAGTCGCTAAGAAGGTTTGACTGTTCTTTTAGAGAGAGAGAGAACTTGAGGATCATTTTGAGATGCTGACCTTTGAAGTTATTTTTGGCGGTTTAGGAGACATCCGATTGTAATTTATTTTCTTTCATAGAATTAGATTAGGAGGTTGTCATACTCAATTCTATTGTTTACAAACTATGACTTTATTTGGTGTGTTCTAAGTTCTCTTTTTGGGAAAGCTCGTATCTTGATATTTAAATACCATATTCCGGTTTATATTCTGAATTTTTGTAGTCCCATTTTTGGGGTGTTACTAGTTGGTATCAAAGCATAAGTTTGAGAGATTTAGGTATTTACTTAGGATGCCTAGACTCAAACTAGAGTTCCTCTAAGTGGATGAAAGTGAGATGATATAAATAGCCACTTTAAGATAGAATATTTTGAGGTCGATAGAGACACTAGGATCGAGAATCATGACGATGGTGGCAAGGATTCTCTTGTATGGATCATTCATAATTTCACCTAGCCAATGTTATTATGAATATTCGGTTACATGTGGATTCTTGAATTGCTTCCTGTGATGATCGATGGGGGTAGAGAGTGAATTCTCGGTAAATAATCGTTAGAATAATTGACATTTATAGCTATGTCACTTGGGTGACGGTTAAGTACGGTGATTATGTTAAGTCAACCATTTTGGGCCAGATTTATTGGTTAAAGTAGAACCATAGACTTATTGATTCGACATTTTTTTGAGAAAAATCTGTAAGGTTAACCGATTTAGTTGTCGGACATTGTCTTAGGATGATGTTTGGCCATCCAAATGTTGGTAGTGTGATCGGGGGACTTGGTGAGTTTGACTCTAAGACTTTGAGTCTCGATCAAATTCATGCACTAAATTTATTTCTAAAATAAATTTCATAAATTATTTCATACGTTGTCGAATCATCGTGCGAGGTCGTGTTACGAAATTTTGGAAAAATGTTTTGGCACGCATAAGAGTATGACCCACGGCAAGAAGAAAATGCATGAAGTGTTTTATTGCATGTGATTGCAAACTTTATTGGAAAATATCTCGTTTTAGTAACTAAGGAGTAAAAAAAATCGAAAGAGCATAAACTTGGTTTATTGCATGGGTTTGTATTTATTGAGAAATTCTATGATATTTTATTGAGGATTTTGTCTTGTGTGAATTTGTCATTAGATGTGAGAATTTTAGCATCATCCAATTGTATGGATGCCCTTGAATTTTGTTGAGTTTTATTTTATGTCGTTTTGTAGCACATGGATGAAACATTGAAACGCGTAGGCTTGATTTACTGTGTGTGTTGATTTATTGGTTTTATTGCGAATTCTATCCCATGCAAGTTTTATTGGGGAATTTTAGTATGTGTCATTCGTGGTTAAAAGAGAATTTTGGAAGCTTGATGTCGTGTAATTTCTCCTTTGAGATTTGTACAAACGTGTTTTATCGCACATTATTTTAGTGCATGAATTGATTTACATACATAGAGTGAGTAAGTATATGTTGGGACTACAGTGGCCCGTTTGGATTAGTTTGTGATATGTGTTTTAGTTTGTTGTCATTAGTGCTTGTAGGCAACATAAATGCATTTCAATTTTTGATTTTACGTGTATGACAATTGTGGCCATCTCACACGGCTATCTAGTAGTGATAGTAATTTATTTATTTATTTTTGCATAAAATAGTTATAAAGATTTTATGTCCGGTAAATCTTTCAATTGCAAATTGGCATAATTATTGAGTCTTGTACTTGAAAAACCTTGAACTCATTAGAACCTTAGATTTAGAATGCTAGTGTGGAAGGTATATATGGTAGCTGAGGACTAGGAGAGTCCTTGAGAATTGAGACCGCCGAAAGATCAACTTGTGTTTGATTTTGAAATTTAGGATACATCTTGAAAGGTCGGTGCATGTTTGAAATTTGAAGTATTAGATTCACATGTTATCTCGATTAGTAAATAGTAATCTTTATTGTTTCAGTAGCTTTGAGTTGGAGTTTTATACGATTACTTGCATATGAATTATTCTGAATTGATGAGTTACTTGGTTGACGTCAAGTTGATTATTGGTAGCGCGCCATTCTAGTGATTCTTTGTGATCAGAGAAAATTGTGGGATCATGCGCTAGAGTGTTGTAGCTATGGGATTTGAGTTCCCATATCAGGTGTCAACCTTAAGTCGATAATGAGGACAAGATGCAAACTAGGTATGACACATTTGTTGGTGTACCCACATCTTTGGCATGGTCATTTTGTGATATTAGGTCCTGATTTTTGATTTAAAGTCATCGACCATTGGAGTACTTGGGGTACTTCCTTTGAGTTCCATGGGTGTTTACAGTATATCTGTTAACTCTAAGGAGACTAAATGTTGTTAAATAAATACTGATGATTAAAGATTTTCTTGATTAGTATGTTCTTATGGTTTGAATGATAGAAACTTGAATGTATTATGGGAATTGTGAAACCAGTGAGTTAGGGATAAACAACTCTATAGAATCTACTGGTACGTGTTGGTATGGAACATCATGCCAATAGCTATAACGATTTAATTTAGGAAATCTGGGAAATCTTTTCGAGGTATTGTGGCCATTTCGAATATGGTGTTAGTGCACATTTAGTTGGATCCAAGATTATTGAAGGTTGAAAGTCAAAGCCTTCTTATGCAAAAGTCAAAGTCAAGGCTCAATGAGAAAAGTCAAAGTGTTAGTTTGTGTTAGTTAAGTTTGTTATGTTATGTTATGTTTTGTCTTGTATTTGTAGTTGGTATAAACAGCATTTTACGTTTGTAGACTCATGAGACACTCTGATTGAAATACACTTAGAGAGAGAAATATTTGAAAGTGTCCAATTCAAGCTCTGATACCAATTGAAAATGTATAACTCCTAGTTTAATCAAGCACAAACAAACAATTAATTCACATTTAAGATCTAGAGAGAGAGTAGAGAGAAAATCACAAGTATATTAATATGACAATGTACACGCACAATGAACTCTATTACAAACTCTTACAAAGGCTAATCTATTTATATCAACTAAGAAACTCTCATGAGACTAAACTCTCATAACAAGACTTCTCTCGCAGAACTAAAGATGACTTTGTTGACTAAACATACATTGACTTTTCACATTAAATCTTGGATACAATTTATACACTAACATTCGCCCCCTTTGTATTCAAGATTTAATAAAAAATTGACAAAAGTCTTCAGCTCTTGATTCTTCAAATTTTATCTATGACGGTCTTGAACTTTGAAGCTTTGATAATCTTCAATCTCTGA
The DNA here is from genome assembly GCA_954870635.1 of Arctium minus. Lineage (NCBI taxonomy): Eukaryota > Viridiplantae > Streptophyta > Magnoliopsida > Asterales > Asteraceae > Arctium > Arctium minus. Next base: position 128,655,569 of record OX941080.1, on the reverse strand, counting down.
TGCTTTTAAAGAATCTTGAAAAGTCTTTAGCATTTAGCATCTTTTGGAAAGTCAACAAGTCTTGAACACGAATCTGAATTCTTGAAACTTTTGAAACTTCAGAAATCTTTCAACTTTTGAGGAATCTTTGATCTCATATCTTCATCTCTCTGATCTCTGGATCGTCTTTAGAAAACAAACTTTTTCAATCATCTTGATTTGACTTTGAATCATCTCGGAATGATTTCTTTTTATCAGACTTGAATGAACTGAAAATCCAGAATTTCTCAACAAGTCTTTTTCACTTTATGACTTGAAATTGAACTTTGTAAATTTCTCCCCCTTTTTGATGAATTGTGAGAATCAAAATCATCAAAACTCATTTCAATTTCAGCTTGGTCTTTGAAACTTCTCCCCCTTTTTAAACAATGTAGAGCAGTCTTCATGGTCTAAACATTCTCCTCCAATTGATCTGATAAAGAGCCGTCAATTCATGAATGTATTTATCTGAATCTTTTCAAATTCAGACAAATTATGAGTTGTAACCCTGAATCAACAAATGAAACAGTTAGGAATGCCTGTCAGTAACACAAAGTTACTGTGTACAACGAATGTAAAATTTAAGGAGCTGGTTTGATGTTAACTCCCCAGGACTTCCATTCAAACATTGAAAAACACAAGGTATTTTCTATGAATGTTCTAACAGAAAAACAGATTTTCTGTATGCTCGTGCTTGTTTTATGAAAGAATTAAGAACAATGATTGTGTTTCATAAGGCTCAAAGTATGTAAACCATTGAGACAGCAATGATGTTACACAGACTCAATGTGCATGATGAAGGGTCAAAAATGGGGCAACTTTCCTTCTTTTTCAATATCAGTATCTTCCAAGTGAAGAACTAATAGATTATGTGTTGCTTCCCCAGAAAATGTGAAACATTCTCTTTTTGAGAAAAGAATGAGTAGCTGGTGGGGTATTATGCAAGAGATGGCATGGGCTCACTGCCTTTTTCAATGATGGTCACCAAAGAATGTGAACCAATCAGTAGATGTGGATGCCCGACTCAGAAAGAAGTTTGGTGCAGAGTTTGATATTCTTTTACTCTGATCTCTCACCCTCTTTCTTTTAAACATTAAAGCTTACTTCTAACCAATCTCTCATTTCCATTTTACCTCTTCATACACCACTCTCAATCTTTTGACCCCTATCCCCTCAATCACTCTTAGGATTACTTCCGAGGCAGAAAACACTGGTTATCGTGAATCCATGGAAGTTGTTTTAAGCTCTCACATCGAATCCCATGTATTTTTCCTAAAAGCATGCGTTGCTCAATGATTTTCTTGACATTAAAGTACAAGAAATCATTTGTCAGAATATGTATGCTCATTAAAGATAAGAATGAAATTTAAGCATATTAAGCATTTAAGATTTCTCAAAACTTTGTATGAATGAATAATCATGAAAGAATAGAAATGTTTTTGTGAATCTGACAATGATTAAAATCAGATCAAAATTCATGAAGAATAATATTTTGGGAAATCAAGACGAATGTTGTTTATATGAAAGATATATAAACATGTTAGCAATGAAAGCACATATAATGATGAAATGACGTTTGATTCAAATAACAATGAATACAAACGACGGGAGTATTACCATAGAAAGATTAAACTTTTGATACATGGTAATAACAAAATCAATATGAAGTACTGAACCGGTGTGTATGAATACTTGGCAGTATATAGATAAGATAATACACATGTATTGATCTTTGGAAACACACGGTCAGTTAAAATTTAAAGCTCAATAATGAAAAACATTTAAAATCACACTTCTAAATTCATGAAATCTTTTAAGAATAGAGAAGTGGTTTGAACATTTAAGAAAACGTTTTTCATGTTTGAAAGTTGTTCTTCTTTCAAACAATCAGAGATTAAGATTAGAAGATATTTCCCTTTAAGCTCCCCCTCAAATTATGATAGAATGATTTATATCAGATAAGCTCCCCCTGGATATTTGCAAAATATCCTTGTTTTAAACATTTAAGAACGGGTCCTGATCTGTTGTAATCAGAAACCACACTCTTGACATTGAGGTGTGGGTTTTGAACTGTTTTGTTCAAAAACCTTTGTTCTTTAAACTTTGAAGAACGAGTTCTTATCTGTACATAATCAGAAGTCTATGTTCTTTCTCCCCCTTAAACTTTGGGTGCCTGCAGCACAGATTTAGCTTTTGGTACCCACTGGTATTTGGGTCCTGATGTGTTAGTTACAGTTCTTGTGGGGGTTACATAGTAAGAACCATACCAGTAATTGATAAAATTATTACTTACAAAGTCATTTGCTCCACAGTAAGAACATCAAATCTTCTTTTGAGCAATCATGATCAAATGATTAGTAGAATAAAACATATCAGAATTACCAAAAGATTTACCTTTATGAGCACTGTTCTTTTTGTCATTTGTTATGGATGCAGATGCTTTGTCCTTCTTCTTCTCATCAGGAGAATCTTTAACTCTCCAGACCATCTGACCTTTCTTAGATTGCTTCCCAAGAGATTTGAAATAAAAGCTTACTGGACTATCAACAAACTTGTCATAAAACAGATTAGATGGCCGGATCCGATTTGATTTGACAATTTTTGGTTTGACACGTTTGTTTTTGAAAACATATTTATCATGAATGGAACTTGAAGCTTTTTTGAAAGAACAGACTTATTCTGTTGAATTATCAACATGTGATTGATTAATCACATCAGCTGAAATCTTTTCTGACAAATTGACATTTGCAGCTTCCAAGTCATTAATCTTTTTAGACAAAATATTTATTTCATTAGAAAGTGTGTCAAACTTGTGTTTCAAATCAGTTATAGCCATCTGTTCTTTAAGAATATCTGATGACAGAACAATTATCTTGGATGTGAGCATAGATATTTCAGATTCAAAATTTTGACGTTCTAGCTCAAAATCTTTTTACAAGTTCTTGGTTTTATCAGAAATTTCATTGAAGATCCCAACATTTCTCTTTTCAGATTTCTTCTTTTCAATCTCCAAAGACTTTTTCTTTTCTTGAAAAACTTTTCTTTCTTTCTCAAGTAAGTCTTGTAAAATAGAGATCTGTTTGGGAAATTCAGAAGTTTCGTCTTCAAGAACATTTCTCTCTTTGGCAAAAGTGTCTCTTTCTGTAATCAAAATCTTTTCAAACTCAGACACTTGCTTCGAGAGTTTTAAACATCTTAGCTCAAGATCCTTCTTCTCTTGGTCAGCTTTCTTGGAAATATCAGACAACTTTTGAGCATAAGATTTTTCTGAATTAGCTTTATCTTTATCTGCTTGGAGGCTTTTTATCAGATTAGCATTTTTGGCTTCCAATGCAGATATCTTGTCTTGAAAAGCCTTAAACTTCTGTTGAAGCTCAACTGATTCAGCTTGTTGTTCAGATGACTTTTGTTCAATTGACTTCAGTTGGCTTTGAAGATTTGTTATCTTTCTCTCTTTCAACTTGATTTCTTTTTCACAAGTTTGAATAGTATTTTCTTGTATTTCAATAATTTTCTCTTTCTCTTTAATCTCTTTCTCTCTTTCCTTGATGATACCTGCAAAATCAGATTTAGCACTATTAGCACATTTTGCACAATGAGTAGTTTTATCAGAATTTGAAAATTTAGATTTAAACTCCTAAATTTGTTTAAGTAAAACTGAATTCTTATTTTTCAGTTTATATCTTTCAGCTTCTATTTTCGGTATCTCAGGCATGTACATGACAGCTACATCTCTGGCTGACAGTACAGTCTTTCCTCTCTCATCTGTAGTTGGCATCTTGAATGATAGATGAGCTTGAAATGAATGATCGTTCCCGAATCAATTCAGAAAATTTGACTAAAAGTCAAATTCAAATCACCACTTGAAAAATATTTCCAGAAAAAAAAACTCTAACTCTGGAACTCGCAAAAAGTAGAAACTCTCAAAGCACAGAACTCTCAAATCACTGTTCATAAGAATTCTCGCTAAATGCCTTATGCGCGAACCTAGAACTCATAGGACACTGCTTGCGCGAACTAAAGAACTCGCTAAACGTGTTGTGCGTGAAGTAGCTTCTCGCAAAGTGCTTCGTGCGCGTTTTTGAGCTTCTCGCAGATAAGACTTGCGCGTTTAGGACTTAGAATAATTTCGAGCTTTGAACTTCCCGCTAGTGAATGTAAACTCGCACGTCACCAAATCCTTGCGCGTTCCATACTTAGAAATTTTTACAATATCAAAACTCGCTAAGTAGAAAACTCGCATGACTAAAAAACTTGCATGTCACTGTTCATCTTACTTCTCGCTGGAAGCTATGTGCGCGAAATCAAAACTCGCAGACAACTCATGCGTGTTTTTGTCACTTCTCGCAAGAACCTTATGCGTGAATCAACATCAAAACCTAAAAAAATCACTGTGCGCATTCTTGGTAGCTTGTGTGTACTTCAGTGTGCGTGTTCTTGATTAGCGCGAACTCTGAATCTTGCGCGTTCTTGACTCTGTCATTCAAAAATAGATCCAAAATGTTTAATACCTGCAATTAGAACTTGATAATGCACAGGGTTTGTCGATTTACCATTTAGAACACTTTTCTAACAAATGATTAGGCTAAAAACATCAAACCCATCATGATTTGATTCAAACAGTGTTTGACAAATATTTTTCAAGAAAAACCAAAATTTCAAAAATTGAAATCGAATTAGTTCGAATTTCGTGATGCAATCAATACAAGAAACAATCTAAAACACCAATCGAATACAATGAGTCCATTTTCTTGCATCAAAAACAATTTTCAATGAAAATTTTTAATTGAACAGTAACTTTTAAAAAAAAAATTGCGAGCTCTTGAAATTTTTTCAAGAAAATCAATTCAATCTTTTGTGATGATCCAATCCTTCTGAATGTGATTTGGTCTCCCTCTGATACCAATTGAAAGTGTCCAATTCAATCTCTGATATCAATTGAAAATGTATAACTCCTAGTTTAATCAAGCACAAACAAACAATTAATTCACATTTAAGATCTAGAGAGAGAGTAGAGAGAAAATCACAAGTATATTAATATGACAATGTACACGTACAATGAACTCTATTACAAACTCTTACAAAGTCTAATTTGTTTATATCAACTAAGAAACTCTCATGAGACTAAACTCTCATAACAAGACTTCTCTCGCAGAACTAAAGTTGACTTTGTTGACTAAACATACATTGACTTTTCACATTAAATCTTGGATACAATTTATACACTAACAATATTGTTTGAGAGAGAGTTTGTATACGAATTGTAATATGTGATTAAAGATCAATACATATGGCTAGTTGTTTTGATTGATTGTTGTTATCTTGATTGAATTGCACATATTGGGTCACACAATTGGTATCAGAGCAAGCATTAATTAGAAATCATTCAAGAATCTCATCCTTTTTGGCCGATTTTCAAGAACTTGCAAAACACTCCTGTCCACATTGATTTCCTTGATTTTATATTGTTTTTGGAGTTGTAATTACTGAATTGTAATCGTTTAGTGACCTAGAACAGGTTTGATTTGAAGTATTTTGTCCAATTCACAATTGTTTGTGTGACTTTTGGATTTGTGTTGAAGTTTTTGTTCGAGTTGTAGACACACTGTTTTTGAGATCGAGTCTGTATTTTTGTTGTTTTTCATTGTAATTGATATATTGTAAGGCGTTCAGATTGTTCTCGAGATCAAATTTACAAAGTTTCAGGATCTAATTTGGATATTTGAAGAGTTTTTGGGTTGAATTTGAGTTTTTGTATTTGAAAAGTCAAGAACTCGTAAGATCTATCGAATCCGCAAGTTTCATCTTGAAGAACTCGCAAGGTGCTTAATATTGGAGTTGTGGTGTTTTGTTAAGGATTGAATTCGCAGGCTATTGTGAACGAGAAGTGCAAGAATTTGCAAACTTCTTGATCTTTTGATTTTGTTGGAAAAATCTTAAGTGTAGAACTCGCAGAAACAACCTTACGAAAAGTCCAATTTACGCAGAACGTTGTCTGCGGAAAGCATCTTGTCGCAGAGCCTTTTGTGCGGAAAGTACAGAATCCGCAGGTAGAAGCCTACGGAAAGCATAGAATCCGCACGACATAGTCTGCAGAAAGTCACTATGCATTTTCTTTAGTCTGTGGAAAGCTAGGAAACCCGCAAACCAAAGACTAAGAAAAGCCTCTTGGGAAAAGTTCGATCTCTTGAATTTTTCTAAGTGTTGAATTCACAAAATATTTTGCGAAAAGTTTGTTTGGAAGTGGTTGAAAGATTCTAAGTCTAGAACTTGCAAGCCTCAACCTGCGAGAAGTCCAGAATCCGCAAGACCTTGTTTGCGGAAAACTCTAATTCACAAGCTTCTTTCTGCGGATCCTTGGTGATCAATGGTCTACGGAAAGTGGATTTTAATGTTTTGCGAAAAGTGATTCTTAGTGGCTTAAGGATTCCATACTTAGCCAAATTTTGACTGTTTTCAGGAGTTTGGAGATTTTATGATTTTTGTCTAAAGATCTATGCAAGTATCAAGATGAATTCAAGAGATGCTCTAGCCATCGAAACCGATGTCAAACCACCAGTACTATTCAAGGGAGAATATGAACAGTGGAAGAACCGGTTTCTGGATTTTATTGACATAAATGAGATTGGACATTATATCCGACAATCATTGAAAGAAGGATTGATGAAACCTCCAACAAAGCTTCTTACCACAGAAGAGAAACGAGTAGAGATTATCACTAAGGAATATGCTATTGATCCAGATGAATACATAGAGTAACAAAAAAAAGAGGCACAAGGAAGATAGGCTGACAATATCTTTCTTACTTCAAGGGATTCCGAATAAAATCTATGTGAAGATTGACAGCTATAAAGCAACTGACAAACAGATGTGGGATCAACTATAGAAGATGATGATGGGCTCAAAGATAGGCAATCAGTTGAAGGTGTCAAATTGTCTCAACAACCATGAAGAGTTTAAAGAAAAAGATGGTGAGAGTTTAGAAGCAACATATGATAGATTTGTCACCCTTCTGAATGAGCTAAACAAGAACAGGGTGAAGAAATCTCATATTGAGACAAATGTAAAGTTTCTAAGCATATTACAACTTGAATGGAAAAGATTTACTCGTCAGATGAAACAAATGAAAGATCTCAATGAGATTCCTTTACATGAGGTGTATGAGACTTTACGTTAGAATGAAGAAGAGGTTGAGGATATAAGAGCTGAGAAAAAGAAAACTGAGAAACCAAATGTTGATCCAGTGGCATTAGTGGTGAAGAGAAAAGAAAAGAAGTATGTAAGTTTGAAGAAGAAGAAAGTGATTATTTCTGAAATTGATGAAGAGGAAAGTGTTGAGTCTGATTCTGATGATGGAGAGAATTTGAAGCAAGCCATGCTTTTGTTGACCAGGGAATTATAGAAAAGTTCTACAAGAATCCTGAATCAAACAGTCAACGATATTCATCAGGATAAAGGAATTATGAGCATAAAGAAAGAGGAGAAAGAAAGGAAAGATTTGAGGATAGGAGAGTTGATGAAAAGAGATCAGATGAGAAGAAATTTGTGAACAAATATGAGGAGAAGAAAGTTGATGAACCAGTCAAGTGCTATAACTATGGAAAAGTTGGTCACTTTGCCAAAGATTGTTGGAATCCCAAAGTAAGGAATTTTGACTATTACAAGAACAAAATGCTCCTGGCAAAGCAGAAAGAGGTAGGTAAAGCTTTAATGGTCGAGGACAATCATTGGTTGTACTTTACTGATTCTGAAGATGAGAAGGAGGAGTATGCCCATATGTATTTGATGGGAAAGAAGGTAGCAGAGGTGGATTCGGATGAAGAGACTTCTGATGAGGTAAATGATATGGTTGAATCTTATTTTCTTAAACAAATGCAATCCATGATGGTTGAACTTCAGGATCTGCAGTCTAAACTTAAACATGAAAAAGGTGTCATTAAAAAGAAAAATCAAACAATACTGAAAATCAACAAAGACATTGTTGAGAAGACCGCATTGATTGAATCTTTAAATAAAAACATTGATACCTTTGGTAAAGAAAATACAGCAATTCAAAGCTGAAACAACATCTAAATTTAAAATGTGTGAACGTGAGATGAAAGTGGTTGTTACAAAATGTTTATCTTTAAAAACAGAAAATAAAACATTGGTTAAGAAGGTCAATGGTTTAGAGGAAAAACTATATACTAGAGGTCAGACCGATCAAACCATTTATCTTAACAAACCAAAAGAGTTCAAGTTTTTCAACGAATTTTGGGGTATTGGTTACAATAACCCACATTACTTGAAAAAGAGTATTTCTAAAAGGCCTGCTTTATATGATTTTGATTTAATACAACTGGCCAAGAAAACATCCTGAGCTCAAAGTCAAATGGACAAAGTCATCAGACGAAGTTGAGGCTAAGGAAGATGAAAACAGGAAAAATAAAGATAAAATGCAACTACCATTCTGTTATAGTAAACTGAATGCTAGTTACAATACTAAACAATCAAAGTTTCTCTCAAATGATTATTCTCAAAGTTATTCTACTGAGGAAATGGAGGCGAGACCTATTGAAGGTAAAATTTATGTTCCTCCACTCATATTAGAAAGTAAAATTTCTGAGCTTGAGAATACTCTAGTAGAAGAGAGAATTTTGATTGATTTGGAACAAATGGTGTTTTCTACTATGTTATTGAACACTGATTTTAAATCTGAAGTTACAAATGATAAGTCAGAATCAGAAAGACTTAGTGAAAACAACTCTACTGATTCAGATGCTTCATTTTGTAAGGTTTTCATGGGCGATGTTTTTGCTAATCCAAAACCTTCAGATTTTGATCAAACGCCTTATCAAAAGCAATGTTCAAAAGATTTTAATGATTTCATGTTTCCAAATGCCTCCAAAGCTCCTCAATCAGATGATGATGATGATGATTTGTTTGATGATGAGGTTGATTTTCTAAACTCTAATGGTTGTTTTGATGAGTGTGTTGAACAGTTTAATTCCAATGCAAAACTTCCAGATCATTCTCAATTTGTTGTTCATTCTGATAAGTTACCATGTGTTAATGAAAAAGGTGAATCCTCAATAAAAGTTGATGAAACAGTTCGTGTGAGCACCTATTATGCCAAAGGTAAGAAACAAAAGAATAGGCACTCATAGAAACGGACCAAAACTGGTAAGTCTAAGAAACAATTTCAGAAATCTCATAGTTCTAACATGAATAATTCATATGTTTCAGATATGAGAAAGAAAAGATCTGAAGGGAAACTATAATAGAGACCTAAGAAGAAAGTTGAAGAGCCAACAAAATCATCTTCTGTTCCTGATTGTAATAGAACTACTGATAATGTTTCTGATGTAATTGATCAATTTGCTTCTCATAAAACAAAACCTGTATTTCCTCATAAGGTTTATATACAATTCACCAAATGATTCAATTATCTCGTGCCAATATTAGTTGTTCTAGTTATAGACGAAGTGATTTTGTTGCTCGCAGTTTTTCTCAAAATTGGTTTGGTTCATATCATATATATCATTCTTATATTTCAAAAGTTTTACAAAAGATAAGAGGATCCAAATTCAAATGGATGCCAAAATGTAGGACTAACCTGATATGACCCATCTATAAATGGGTACCTAAATCAATTGTTGCTTGATTTCTCCTGTGTAGACCCGTCATATGTAGTACTTGGATTCAGGTTGTTCCAAGCATATGACAAGGCAAAAAGATATTTTATCTAATTATACAGAGAAATTTTGCGGCAATGTGCGCTTTGGGAATGACCAGTTTTCACCAATACTTGGATATGGAGACGTCATGATAAAAAAGGTGAGTTATGTTGAAGTCCTATGACACAATCTTTTCAGCATCGGACAGTTTTGCGACAAGGATTTAGAGGTGAACTTCAAAGCTAAGAGATGTTGTGTCATAACTGAAGACGGAAAAGAACTCTTGGTCGGCACTCGCAAGTCAAACCTCTACACTATCAACCAGTCCAATATCAAGCCAGATAATGTTGTATGTCTACTGTCTAAAGCCTCTATGGAACAGAGCTGGTTATGGCATAGAAGGTTGTCTCACCTCAATTTCAGATACATTAACAAGTTAGTGACTGAAACTTGGTCAAGGGATTATCAAACCTAAAGTACGAAAAAAGAACATCAATGTGATGCATGTGAGAAGGGAAAAATGAAAAAAGCTTCTCACAAGCCTAAGCTTAAACCGAGTACAAGTGCTCCATTAGAATTGTTACATATGGTTCTATGTGGTCGATGAGAACACAAAGCATCAATGCCAAGAAGTATGTCTTAGTAATTGTGGATGACTATTACATATACACTTGGGTCAAGTTTCTGAGATCAAAGGACGAGACTCCGGAAATCATCATCTCGTTCCTAAAGAGTGTCCAAGTGAACTTACAGAAGACAGTGAAGCTGATGAAAACAGATAATAGCACATAATTCAAGAACAAAACTATCGAAGATTATCTCGAACCGGTCGGGATAACACATCAGTTTTCTGCTGCCAGAATGCTAGAACAGAATGGGGTAGTTGAAAGACGAAACAGAACTTTAGTTGAGGCTGCACGTACGATGCAAAGTCAGTCAGACTTACCTCTATTCTTATGGGTTGAAGTTGTGTCTGTTTCATATGTTATACACAAAATATATATATCATTCATCGTCGCTTCGGTAAAACGCCTTATGCTTTGATAAACACTAGAACACCAAGCATTAAACATTTTCATATTTTTGGATGCGGGTGTTATGTGTTGAACGATAAGGAGAGCTTGAACAAGTTCAGTCCTAAAGCTGAAGAAGGGATTTTCATTGGCTATTCTCAGACGTCTGCATCATATAGAGTTTATCTGAAAAACTCGAAGATTGTTGTGGAGAGTGTTAATGTCAAATTTGATGAAGCTATGGAAATGGCTTCTAAGCACATCAGTTCGGACCCCGCTATTACAGGAGTATTAGCTTCTGGACAAATCAATCCAGAACCTGTTTCTAATGTTCCTAATTCTGATAAAGCATCCACTTCCACATCACATTTAACAGAATTAGATTTATTGTTTGAATATTTTTATGATGAGTTTCTTGGTTCAAAAGTGACTAAACCTGTTGTGATTGACAGATCTGAAGATTCAAGTAATTATCAACCAATCACATCAAATGTCTCAACTGAATCAGATTCCCCGATTCAGAATGAAACTCAAATTCAAACTCTTACTCAATCAGTTGGATGTAATGTAATACCCACTCAACAGACATCAAATGTCCAACCAGCTGAAACTTCTGCACCAATTACTTCAACTGAACCTCAAAGTTGGTGCAAACTAGATCTGCGACTGCAAACGAGTGTATGTTTGACTCCTTTCTGAGCAAAATAGAGCCTACTCGCGTATCAGAAGCTCTATAAGACCCATACTGAATTATAACCATGCAGGAAGAATTGAATCAGTTCGAAGCACTGAAAGTGTGGCGACTCATGCCGAGACCGGAAGGAAAGATAATCATAGGCACAAAATGGGTATTTAAGAACAAAAAGGATGAAGATGGTATCGTGATTTGAAACAAAGCTAGACTTGTAGCCAAAGGATATTTGCAAGAGGAAGGCATTGATTATGATGAGACATATGCACCAGTTGCACGCATTGAGGAAATTCAAATGTTTCTAGCCTATGCTACACACAAGAATTTCACGGTCTATCAGATGGATGTGAAGACAACCTTTCTGAATGGATTGTTGAAAGAAGAGGTGTGCGTTTCACAACCTGAAGGGTTCGTAAGTGCTGACAAGCCAGATCATGTCTACATTCTAGACAAGGCTCTTTACGGACTTAAACAATCCCCTCACGCCTGGTATGACGTGTTATCTAAATTCTTAGTCAAGTCTGGATTTTCTAAAGGTAAAATCGATACTACTCTTTTTATTAAGAAAGAAAAAGGTGATATCATTCCCATACAGATATACGTTGACGACATAATTTTTGGTTCGACAAACCCAAAGTATTGTAAGAATTTTTCTGCTCTAATGGTGTCAAGATTTCAAATGAGTATGATCGGAGAGATGGATTTCCTTCTCGGATTACAAGTTAGACAGTTTTCTATGGGGATTTTTATAAACCAAGCAAAGTACATTTATGATATTTTGAGAAAATTTAAAATGGAAAATTGTACTCCAATCGCTACCCCGATGGCACCAGGAGCTAAGATCGGAGTTGATCTGAATGGAAAAGTTGTTGATCTTAGAACCTATAAAGGAATTATTGGTTCTCTTATGTACTTGACGGCCAGTTGTCCTGATATTATGTTTGCAACTTGTCTATGTGCGAGATATCAAGCTAAACCCAGAGAGTCACATCTTTCTGCTGTAAAGAGAATCTTTAAATATCTATAGGGGATTGCAGATCTTAGTCTGTGGTATCCTAAAGATACAGGTTTTGAACTAACCGCATACTCAGATGCAGATCATGCAGGTTGCATGTTAGACAGGAAGAGCACTTCGGGACACATACAATTTTTGAGAGATTGGGCTTCGAAGAAACAATTATGCGTATCTACTTCAACAGCCGAGGCAGAATACGTAGTTGCGGCTAGCTGCTGTTCTCAGATGTTGTAGATGCAAACACAACACCGAGATTATGGTTTCTACTACAACAAAATCCCGATCTACTGCGACTCAAAGAGCGCTAGCGTGATGTCTGCAAACCCTATCCAACATACGAGAACAAAGCATATTGACATGCGATATCACTTTATCAAAGATAATGTAGAAAAATGTACAATTAAACTTACTTTATATACATAGATTATCATCTTGCTGATTTATTCACCAAGCCATTGGACGAAAAGAGATTTAATTTTCTCATTTCGAAACTTGTCATGTTGAATCTCAAGACATAATCGGTATTTACCTAGTACAGTTTATTTTGTTATTTTTCTTCATTTCTTTATTTTTTTTTAAATTTGAATGATATCTGCACTAAAGGTTTGCTCATGATTTCAGGGGGAGTGAGACAAAGAGTAGATTATCTACTTTATAGGGGGAGTTAGAAATTTTGAATATGGTTTTGTATTGATAAATTTTCTTATGCATATTTTCAGGGGGAGTAAGCGTAAGAGTAGTTGACTTCTGATTACATCAGATCAGAACTCGTTCTTAAATGTTTTACTTTTCATGTTTTTACTTTTAAATAAGTGTTGAATTTTGTTACTTTTTGACTTTTCAATGAATAACTCTTTTTACTTTGATGACTTTTTTACTACATGCGGATTTTGAGGGAGAGCTTACAATATAACATTTCATGACTTGTGGCAAATGATAAGGTTTAATAGTTTCTAACCTTAATCTCAACGTGTTTGAAAGAAGAACGACTTTCGGACATGAAAACATGTTTCTTCAATGTTCAAACCACTTCTTGATTCTCAAAACGATTTCATGAATTTAGAAGTGTGATTCTAAATGTTTCCATTTATAAACTTTCATGATTAACTAACCGTGTGTTTCCAAAGATTAATACTTGTGTATTTTCTTTTCCATATACTGTCAAATATTCACACGCATCGGTTTAGTATTTTTCTTTGAAGTTGTTATTACTATGTCTCAAATTGAAACGATTTTTCGATGGTAATAAACCCCATTTGAATTTCAACGTTTATTGAGGCGTTACATTCATTCAAAACTAAGTGTTTCTTTCATATATGTCTATATTTGTTCATATAGACAAGTTCCAATTCTTTCACGACCTAAGCTTTAACTGATTATCATTCATATTTGATCTTTCGACACATTGTCAGATTCTCAAACAAGTATTTTGTATTCATTTCATTCATTCAGTACTCTTGTTGTGAGAAATCTTTAAAGTTCAAAATGCTCAAATCTTCATGGTATTTTTTATAAGCATTTATATATCTGACATATGTATTTCATATTTTTGAGCTTTAATAGATCAAGTTAAGCTATTGCACATCATTCTTTTAGGACATTTTCATGGGATCAGTGTGTGAGATTAACATAACTTCTATGGATTCACGTTAACCAGTGTTTCCTACCCAAGAAGTTATCCTTGAGTGATCGAGAGGCGAGGGGTCATATATCAAAGAGTGGGGGAGATAACTCAAAGGGTTGAGTTTTTCTCATTAAGTTGAGGTAAAATGAAAAGAGAGTTTGGATATAAGTGAGCTAAATGATAAAAAGAAAGAGGATGTGAGAACAGAGTTAAAAGAATATCATAACTCTACACTAAATCTTTTTTGAGCCGGGCAGCCACATCTACTGTTGGTTCACATTCTTTGGTGACCTTCATTGAAACAGCATTAGCCCATGCCAACTCTTGAATTAAACCCCACTAGCTACTCATTTTTTTCTTAACAAGGAAATGTTTCAAATTTTATTGGGGAAGCAACACATAATCTATCTCGTCTTCATTTGGAAGATGTAGATATTGAAAAAAAAGGAAGTTTGTCCCACCTTCGCACTTTGATCATGCACATTGAGTCATGGAAAACTTGTTGTGTCTCAACAGTTTACACAATTTTTGCCTGACAAAGCACAAAATGCTTAAATTCTTTCATACACAAGCACGTACGCACAAAAAATTTGTTTTTCTATAAGAACGTTCATAGAATTACCTTGTGTTTTTCGATGATTGAATGGAAGACCTGGGGAGTGAACATCAATAAAACTCCTTGTACAGTACAATCGTTGTACTAAGTAGCTTCGTGTTGCTTACAGGCATTTCTAACTGATTTATTTGTTGATTCGGAGTTACCACTCAATTTTGAATTTGAAAGGATTTAGAATCATATATGAATTGATGGGTGTTCAGAGTTCAGCTGGAAAGATCATGGTCAGAAATTGGGTACATCACATTTCTTGAAAACGTTTTGATGATTTATATGCTCTACATCATCAAAAAGGGGGAGAGATAATTACAAGAAATGTTGATTGGAGAAATAGTCAAGAAATGCAGTTCATGGGGGAGAAATTAAACAAGAAATGGTTTATGTTGTGAAGAAGCTATCAATAAATGAAAGTTTGTGAAAGTTCATTCTCATTCAAAGTCAAAGTCTATTTGTAATAAGTCAATGTATTTTGTATTTTTTGTATTTTTTGTATTTTCCTTGTATTAGATATTAGTATAAATAGTTTCCTTTCTTTGTAATATGTAATATACGAATTAGAGAGAATTCAGTTGTATCAGAGAGAGAAAGAGAGTTCGTTAGAGAGAGAGATTTGTAGAGAGAGAGTTCTAGAGAGAGAAAGTGTAATCTTGTGAAATTCAAAGTAATCAAACAGGTAATTCATTGTGTTTAATCTTGTTTGTTTGATTGTTATTGAATAGAAACTAGAATCTGGAACATACAATTGGTATCAGAGCAGATCCAAATCGAAATTTCAAGAAAAGTCAGAATGTTCGTATCTGTGTTCTTCAAGTCCAGATTTGATTTTTGAGTTTTAGTGAGTTTTTGGAGTTGTAATCGATTAAGTGTTGTTAGGAAAGTGAATTCGATCGAGTTTGTATAGAAAGATTTGTCAATTGCACTGTAATCAATTCGAATTTTCAAATTTTTGTGGTTTTTGTGTTCACGAGTTCTTGACACTGTATCTGATTCAAATTTGTAATTTTTGTATATTTGATTGAAATTAGTGATAGTTTTGTGTTCGAGTTGTATAGAAGATCAAATTGTTGAAGTTTCTAGTTAGATTTCTAGGCTTAAATGAGTTGTTGGTACGATTTAGTTCGATTTTAGAGGTTTGCGGGTTGTTCTTCAGGTTTGCGTTTGATTCATAGAGGTTTGCGGGTCATTCATCAAGATATGTACAAGTTCTTTAGAGGTTTGCGGGTCATTCAAAGTCTGCGGGTGTATTCAACAAGACACGCAAAGTGAGATTTGCGTTTCTTCGAGAATCGAGAAGCTAAGTTTTGCGGGCTTAATGACAAACGCGAAGTAGAAGGATTTGAGTTCAGAAGACAAAATCGTGGTTTGCATTTGTAACTAGACACGCAAAGCTTATCTTGCGGGTGTAACTAGACACGCAAAGCTTATCTTGCGGGTGTAACTAGACACGCAAAGCTTATCTTACGGGTGTAACTTGACACGCAAAGTGTGTCTTGCGTTTGCAATGTGAAATGCAAAGTTGACAAAAGCAAAGGATTTCTAGAAACGCAAAGTTGAGTTCACAGATGTGGTGGTTTGCGTTTCCTTCTATGAACCGCAAAGTATAGGTTTGCGTTCCCCGTATGACACGCAAAGTCAAGATTTGCGTTTCCCACTTGAAGCGCAAAGTGTGGAGGACTTAGACAAATTTTTCAGAACTATAATATGCCCATTAATAGCGGGACCCCCGTGCTAAGTCTGCGAAGGGGGACATACTTCTGGTTGTGATCAAAATATCTGATTTTATATTTCAAGTTTTTTGTATTTTCTTGATTGTTTCATTTGGACTAACGATCAGTTCTAGTTTCTTATTGATATATTTTTCAAACAGGTTTAAACTAGATGACATCCAAAGATGCACTTTCGATTGGTACTGATGTTAAGCCTCCAGTTCTATTCAAAGGCGAGTATGAACAATGGAAGGATAGATTCTTGGATTTCATAGATCGACATTCAAAAGGAGAGAATATTCTTCTGTCTATCACTGAAGGTCCAATGGCTCCAATAACAGTTCAAGTACCTGATGTTGATTCTTCTGATAGTGAAGATGGGACTGAGGAAAGAGAGCAAAAGATGAAAACAGTGACAGTGGATATTTCTCAATATTCTGAAGATCAGAAAAGCCGATACAAAGCAGATAAACAAGCGAGATCATTACTTCTTCAAAGCATTCCAAACGAGATCTACATCAAGATTGATAGTGATAAAGCCAATGCTAAGAAGATGTGGGATCAGTTGCAAAAGATGATGATGGGATCCAAGGTTGGAAATCAAATGAAAGTGGCAAACTGCATCAATAGTTATGAGGAATTCAAAGCTAAGGAGAATGAGAGTCTGGAAGATACATATGAGAGGTTTGTATTTCTTCTGAATGAGCTGACAAAGAATAAAGTCAAAAAGAAGCAGTTGGAAAAAAAATGTCAAATTTCTGAGTATCCTACGTCCGGAATGGAAAAAGCATACAAGAAGGATGAAACATATGAAGGATTTGAATGAAATACCACTACATGAGGTATTTGAGACCTTGAGGCAGAATGAGGAAGAGGTTGAAGAGAAAAGAGCTGAGAAGAAGAAGGCAACACAAGTTCCTGATCCTATTGCCTTAGTAGCTGGAGAGAAGAAGAAAGAAAAGAAAGAAAAGAAAAAGAAAATAGTTCTTACCAGTTCTGAGTCAGATTCAGTTACAGATAGTGATGATGGCGAAAGTCTGAAACAAGGCATGATATTGCTGACCCGTGCATTCCAGAAGAAATTTTACAAGAATCCAGGATCAAATTCTCAAAGGTATTCTTCATCTAGTTCAAAGAATCACGAGCATCGACAGAAAGTGGAAGGAAAGAGGTATGAAGAGGATAGATATGTGGAGAAGAAACCGGATGAGAAGAAGAAGTTCGTGAATGACTACACAGTTGCCAAGAAGCCAGCAACAGATTCCATCAAATGCTACAATTGCGGCAAGATGGGTCATTTTGCAAAAGATTGTCGAAAGCCGAAAGTTCGCAACTCTCAGTACTATCAGAACAAGTTGCTTTTGGCAAGACAGCAAGAAGCGGGTGTCGCTCTAATGGCTGAAGATGAGTTTTGGCTGGATTACTCAGAAGGAGAAGAAGAAATGAAAGAAGAAACAGCTCATATCTGTCTAATGGGTAAAGAAGTACAGGATGACGAGTCAGATGATGAGGCAGTTAATGAGGTATTAAATTTATCTGAAAAAGATTTTATTACCAAAATGGAAACCATGGTGGTTGAGCTACAAAATTTACAAAATAATCTGAAAAAGGAAAAAGAAAAAGTTGCTAAAAAGAATAAGAAGATCTTTGAGCTTAATACGTCTGTTATTTCAAACAAAGATCTGATTTTGATTCTAAATCTAAAGTAGATTGTTTTGAAAAGAGAATTTCTGAGTTTGAAGGTAAAGTGTCTAAATATGAGTTTGAGAAAAATGAATCTGCACTAACTGTTTATAAACTGCAGGTTGAAAACAAGAATTTGAATAAGAAGGTAAATGGTCTGGAAGCAAAACTTTATGCGAGAGGTCAAACAGATCAAACCATTTTTCTCAATGTACCTAATGAAGAGGCTGATGTCAAAGAGAAATGGGGACTTGGTTTTGAAAACCCTCATTATCTTAAGAAAGCTATCAGAAAACAGTTGGCACTTTATAACTATGATTTTCTTGCTTGTGCTGATAAACATACTCATTTAAAACCCAAATTTGTTACCAAATTGTCAGAAGAAGTTGAGGACCAAGAAACTGAAAATAGAAAGAATAAAAAGAAAATGCAACTACCGTTTAACTATAAAAAGTTAAATGATAGTTATCTTTCAAAAACACCAAAAGTTCTTTCAACTGACTATTTTGTTAGTTATTCCGCTTCTGAGATGAAGGCAAAACCTGCGATTGCAAAGGTTTATGTTCCTATATCTATTCTTGAAAGCAAAATAGTCGACCTTGAAAATGTTTTATCTGATGAAAAACTTTTGGTTGATATACAACAAAATGTATTTTCTACAGTTATAAAGAACACTGTTTTTCAAAGTAAATCTACTAAGTGTTTTACAGTTTCTAAGGTATCTCAATCTTCATCTGATAATTCTATTGACTTATTTGAGTCTGCAAATGATTTTTTAAATTCTGATGATGGGTGCATGGAAGAATTTGATATGTTTGATGTCAATTCTACACTTCCTGATCATTCTACTTGTCTTAAAAATAAAAGAGTGTTACCAAGTGATGTCCATTTTCAAGTGGATACCAAAATCTTGTGATAATCCGTTAGGGCCCGTTTTTAAATGGGTACCTAAAATTGTTATTGCCTGATTTCTCTTGCAGACCCGGCATATGTGGTACTTGGATAGTGGATGTTCCAAGCATATGACTGAGCAAAAAGCTTTATTGTCTAACTATACAGAGAAATTCAGTGGAAATGTCAGATTTGGAAACGACCAGCTTTCACCTACCTTAGGATATGGTGACATTATTCAAGACAATATAACGATCAGTAAGGTGAGCTATGTCGAAGGCTTGGGGCACAACTTATTTAGCATAGGTCAATTATGCGATAAAGGGTTAGAGGTCAACTTCAAGTCTAAGAGTTGCTCAGTTAGTACTGAAGACGGAACAGAACTCTTATCTGGAAATCGAAAGACAAATCTCTACACCATCAATTTGTCCAAAATTCAGATTGACAATCAAGTATGCTTAATGACAAAAGCTTCAATGCAACAAAGTTGGCTCTGGCACAGATGTTTATCTCACTTGAACTTTCGTTACATCAACAAGCTGGTTCGTGGGAAATTGGTCAAAGGACTTCCTGAGTTGAAATATGAACGAGAACACTTATGCGCAGCATGTGAAAAAGGTAAGATGAAGAGAGCCGCTCATAAACCGAAGCCTGAACCAAGCACTAGTTCTCCGTTAGAATTGTTACATATGGATTTGTGTGGTCCAATGAGAACTCAGAGTTTGGGAGGAAAGAAATACGTGTTGGTCATTGTGGACGATTACTCAAGATACACGTGGGTCAAATTTCTTCAATCAAAAGATGAGACGCCGAAAGTTCTCATTACTTTCTTAAAGACGACCCAGGTGAAAATGCAGCGACAAGTCAAGTTTCTTCGAACGGACAACTGCACAGAGTTCAAAAACAAGATAGTTGAAGAATATCTCGAATCGGTCGGGATATCACATCAGTACTCTGCTGCTCGTACGCCTGAACAAAATGGAGTAGTCGAAAGGCGAAATCGGACGCTAGTCGAGGCCGCTCGAACTATGCTTAGCCAATCAGACTTACCTCTATTCTTGTGGGCAGAAGTTGTGTCGACTGCATGCCATACTCAAAATCGATCCATGATTCACCGCTGTTTTCAAAAGACTCCATATGAGTTGATCAACAACAGAACACCAACTATCAAATATTTTCACGTATTTGGGTGTAAATGTTTTGTGCTTAATGACAGAGAGAGTCTGAATAAATTCAGTGCTAAGGCGGACGAAGGCATCTTTATCGGTTATTCTTCAACATCTGCTGCATATCATGTTTATCTAAAGAAGTCAAAGACAGTTATTGGGAGCGTTAATGTCACATTCGATGAAGAAATGGCTTCTGATCAAACTAGTTCAGAACCCATTATTACTGGAGTATTAGCTTCTGGGCAGATCAGTCCAGAACCTGTTTCTACAGCGACAAATTCGAATAACGCTTCTACTTCTACTACACATTTAACTGATTTAGATTTGTTATTTGAATTCTTTTATGATGAGTTTCTAGGTTCTAATGTATCTAAATCTGCTGTGACTGACAGGTCTGAAGACACAACTTGCAATCATCCAGTCACTTCAGGTGTCATAACTGAACAAGCATCCCCCGTTCAGTCAGAAACTCACATTCCTATTGTTACTCCTACAGTTGAAGATGCACAAGCAAATGCTGAGCCAGAAGTAACCATTTCAGTTGGTTATGATATATTGTCTACTCAACAGCCAGAATCTGCTGTTCCAACTGATATTTCTGCACCTGAGTATTCAACTGCAAAACCCCCTCTTGTTATTCAAGCTAAAGAATCTGAAAGTAGATTTCTAGATGATGATCATATTCAAATTTCATCTACTCCACTCTCTCATGAGCATCGCTGGACCAAAGAGCATCCATTACACCAAGTAATTGGAGATCTCAACAAGCCTGTTCAGACTAGGTTAGCGACTCTTAACCAATGTATGCATGACTCATTCCTCAGTAAGATTGAGCCAACGCGAGTATCTGAGGCTCTTGCTGATTCAGACTGGGTATCTGTTATGCAAGAAGAGATCAATCAGTTTGAAGCCCTAAAGGTTTGGAGATTAGTTCCAAAACCAGAAGGTAAAACCGTGATAGGTACTAAATGGGTATTCAAGAATAAAAAGGATGAAGATGGTGTCGTCATAAGAAACAAAGCTAGACTTGTTGCCAAAGGTTACCGGCAAGAGGAAGGCATAGATTATGATGAGATGTATGCTCCAGTAGCGCGTATAGAAGCAATCCGCATGTTTCTAGCCTACGCAGCTCATAAGAATTTCACAGTCTTTCAGATGGATGTGAAAACAGCCTTTCTGAATGGCATTCTTAAAGAGGAAGTGTACGTGTCTCAACCAGAAGGGTTCGTCAATCCAGATAAGCCAGATCATGTCTACATCTTGGACAAAGCCCTTTATGGATTAAAACAAGCCCCTCGAGCATGGTATGACGTCTTATCCAAATTCTTGGTCAAGTCTGGTTTCTCCAAAGGTAAGGTTGATACTACTTTATTCATCAAGAAAGAAAAAGTTGATATTATTCTTATTCAAATATATGTTGATGATATAATATTTGGTTCTACTAATTCAAAATATTGCAAAAACTTTTCTAACCTCATGGTATCACGTTTTCAAATGAGTATGATGGGAGAGATGATTTTCTTTCTCGGATTACAAGTTAAACAGTTTTCTACGGGGATTTTCATAAATCAATCTAAGTACATTTTGGATATTCTTCGGAAGTACAAAATGGAAAATTGTAAATCAATTGGAACCCCGATGGCACCAGGTACTAAGATTCACACTGATCCTTCGGGTAAAAGTGTTGATGATAGAACCTATAGAGGTATGATAGGTTCATTAATGTATCTTACTTCAAGTAGGTCAGATATTATGTTTTCAACATGTTTATGTTCTAGATATCAGGTTGCTCCTAAAGAATCCCATTTGGCCGTTGTCAAACGGATCTTTAGATATCTGAAGGGGACTGTAGACCTTGGTTTGTGGTATCCTAAGGATACTGGGTTTCAACTGACTGCCTATTCAGATGCAGATCATGCAGGTTGCATGTTGGACAGAAAGAGTACTTCAGGTCATGTTCAATTTCTTGGAGACAAGCTCGTTAGTTGGGCATCAAAGAAACAATTATGCGTTTCCACATCGACTGCTGAAGCAGAGTACGTAGCTGCTGCCAGTTGCTGCTCTCAAGTCTTGTGGATGCGAACACAGCTGCGAGACTATGGATTCGAGTTTGATAAAATTCCAATCTATTGTGACTCGAAGAGTTCAATCGCGATATCTGCTAATCCTGTCCAGCATACGAAAACCAAACACATTGACGTCAGGTATTATTTTATAAAAGATAATGTAGAAAAAGGAACAATTGAACTTTATTTTGTAAAAACAGATTATCAACTTGCAGATTTATTTACCAAACCCTTAGATGAAAAGAGATTTAATTTTCTTGTCTCTAAGCTTGGTATGTTAAATCTTAAGACATAATCGGTTGTTACCTAATAAAGTTACGTATTGTTATTTTTCATCATTTTCTTTATTTTTTATGTCTGAAGGATATCTGCACTTTAATTGTTTGCTTATGATCTCAGGGGGAGTAAGAGAAGATTTTAGATGATCTACATTATTTTAAGGGGGAGCATAACTGATTTCTGCATTTTACTTAACTGACAAAATTTTTGTAATGCATGATTTTAGGGGGAGCTTATCAAAAGGAGTAAGACTATGATTTCTGATTACTTAAGATCAGAACTCGTTCTTTAATCGTTTTTACTGTTTTATGTTCTTTTATTGTTCGAATAAATTTTGTGAATAAATTTTTGACTAGACTTTGAGACTTATGCAAGATGAGAGAAGCTGACACGATCATATCTTAATGACTACAGCTGACTTTATGAGTATTAAGATTGAGCGAAAAGGTAAATTTCTTACCTTAATCTCAAATGTATCTAAAAGAAGGACAACTTTCAGATATAGAAAACATGTTCTTAAATGTTCAAACCACTTCTTGATTTTTGAACAGATTTTATAATTTGGAAGTGTGATTTTAAATGTTTTCATTTGTTTTGTGTGATTCATCGATAATCAAACCGTGTGTATCCAAAGATAAATACTTGCGTATTGTCTTTTCAATATACTTTCAAGTATTCACACACACCGGTTTGACTTTGTTCAACATGTTCTTATCATGTCTCTAAATTGAAACAATTTTTTCTTCGATGGTAAGACACTTCGCTTGTATTCAAAGAATTTTGAGCGATATTTCATTTCGAAACGGTCATTTCAAGAATGTCTATAATTTGTTTCGTATAGACAAATATCCATTATTCTTGACCTTAAGCTTTGATTGATATATCATTTCATTTCTGATCATTTTCATACAATGTCAGATTTTCAAGCAAGTCTTTTGCATTCATGTTCATTCATTCGGTATACTTGTTTGAAAATACTTCAATGTTTTAAAATGCTCATATCTTCATGATTATATTTCTGAGCATATTTACATCTGACATTTGTACATGAGCTTTAACTGCTATAGTTAAACCAGTTGAGCAACAAATGTTTTCTAGGATTATATGGGTTCTTTGTGCTAGGAATTATCTGAACTTCTATGGAATCACGTTAACCAGTGATTTCTACCCAAGAAGTTAATCCATAGAGATTGAGTGTGAGGAGTCAAAAAGAAATGAGTGTGGGTTGTGTGATGAGGTAAAATGGAAAAGAGAGTTTGGTTAGTAGTGCGCTTAATGATTAAAAGAAAGAGGGTGTGAGATCAGAGTAAAAGAATATCAAACTCTGCACCAACTACTTTCTGAGCCGGGCAGCCACATTACTAATGTTTCACATTTCTTCGTGAACGTTATTGAAACAGGCAACTAGCCCATGCCAACTCTTGAATAAACCCCACAAGCTACTCATTTTCTTCTCAAAAAGAAAATGTTTCACATTTTAAAGGGGACGCAGCACATAATCTATCTGATTTTCATTTGGAAAATCTGGATATTGAAAAAGAAGGAAGTCTGCCCCACCTTCGCACTTCAGTCATGCACATTGAGTCTGTGTTTATCTACTGTTGTCTCAGTGGTTTACACAACTTTGAGCCTTATTGAAAAGCAATTATTTGTGCTTAATTCTTTCAACACATGCACGAGCAAACAAAGAATTTGTTTCTTTGTCATAACATTCATAGAAATTGCCTTTGTGGTATTTCGATGATTGGATGGAAGACCTAGGGGAGTGAACATCAAAAAGCTCATTTATATTGTGTATTCGTTACACACAGTGACTTTGTGTTACTGACAGGCATATTAACTGATTCATCTGTTGATTCAGGAGTTACATGTTCTTATTTTGTCTGGATTTGCAACGATCTAGATGAAATCTTGGTTGTGGATCACAGAATCAGAGGCTCAATTTGACAGATCAGAACGGTCAATGACATTTCTTGGACGTAAAGTTTTGATGATATAGATGTTCAAATCATCAAAAAGGGGGAGATGGTATGAAGAAATGTTAAAGATTTTCAAGATTGAGGGAGATGATTTTCTGAAATGTTCAAGTCAGAAAGTTCAAGGTAAAGATTTGAAGATTTGAAGAAGATCAAAGTATTTTTGAAGATTTGAGGAAATTTTCTTTGAAGATTATTTGCTAAAGCAAATTCGAGCTGATTCTGAAGATAATTTCTTTCCAAAGTCTGAGAGTATTATTGTGAAAGTTTTGGGGAGATTGTTAATCACTTGAAGACAATTTTAGAAAGAATACCGTTAAAGAAAAGAGGAGATTGTACTGACAGAGCTTAAAAGTGAAGACTGAGTTGCTAGATCTTTCAACAGTGATCTTGAATCCAAAGGGGGAGATTGTTAGGGCATAAATTTGTTGGATACAAGATCAAGAATACTGAAGGTCAAAGTTGAGAAAGTCAAAGCTTCTAAAGTCAAATCTCATTCAAAGTCAAAGTCTATTTGTAATAAGTCAATGTATTTTGTATTTTTTGTATTTTCCTTGTATTAGATATTAGTATAAATAGTTTCCTTTCTTTGTAATATGTAATATACGAATTAGAGAGAATTCAGTTGTATCAGAGAGAGAAAGAGAGTTCATTAGAGAGAGAGATTTGTAGAGAGAGAGTTCTAGAGAGAGAAAGTGTAATCTTGTGAAATTCAAAGTAATCAAACAGGTAATTCATTGTGTTTAATCTTGTTTGTTTGATTGTTATTGAATAGAAACTAGAATCTGGAACATACAGGGAGAATTGACAGAATGAAAGAGAAGGTTCAAAGAATTCTAAAAGTTTGTTCAATATTACAGAAAATTTCTTTGAAGATTATTTGCTAAAGCAAAGTGAGCTAAATCTGAAGATAATTTCTTTTCTAAAGTCTGAAAAAGGTTACTATAAACCTTGTGAGATATTGTTAAAGTTCTTAAAGAAGATAATCACAGTTTTTGGGGGAGATTGTGAAAATCTAAAGATATTTTAGAGAGAAGAGGGTGATTGTTCTTTTATGCTGAAATTCATTTGAAGAAGAAATTTCTACTATTTAAAAAGAGAGATTATCCAAAGGGGAGATTGTGTTTTGTTAAATATTGTTTACAAGGGGGAAATTGTAAAACTTATCTTTTTGAAGATGATCTTGAATCCAAAGAGGGAGATTGTTAGTACACATTTAGTTGGATCCAAGATCATTGAAGGTTGAAAGTCAAAGCCTTGTTATGCAAAAGTCAAAGTCAAGGCTCAAAGAGAAAAGTCAAAGTGTTAGTTTATGTTAGTTAAGCTTGTTATGTTTTGTCTTGTATTTGTAGTTGGTATAAATAGCATTTTACGTTTGTAGACTCATGAGACACTCTGATTGAAATACACTTAGAGAGAGAAATATTGTTTAAGAGAGAGTTTGTATATGAATTGTAATCCGTGATTAAAGATCAATACATATGGCTAGTTGATTTGATTGTTGTTCATCTTGATTGTAATTGAACATATTGGGACACACATATGGATTAATAGATTGTGTTGAACCAGATCGATCTAGTCATTAAGAATTTTCTCAAAGGAATAGAGATAAAGCTTTATAGTAGTGCCTTAGGATAAACTATGGTTGGGCATACCTACCGTCAGTTTTCGTGGAAATTCTTTGTTCAAGTATTAGAGTATCTAAGATGACGAGATTAAATGAAAATCGACATGGCTATTTTGGCAAGAATTTATTAGGTTTTGGCTAAAATTTGAGCTAGATCAGAGACACTTCCTTGGCAGGAGAGACAGTTGTTTTATGGGAACACGGTTATTTAAGGTTTACATCCTTAGGTTGTTACCTTATTTGGGATGAGAGGATGGCAAGCCATCTATCGGACTTATGCTCTAGGTTGTGTGGCATTCTTGAACAGTCATATGTGCCTCTTACAGGTTGCAAAAAATAGTGAATGTATGATAGTAATATCGGGGGAACTCTCGGGTTGAAATTTGTTTGGTACTATTGAGAATCAAGTAATCCGTCGAGTGTGACATTCGAGTATTTGATCGACGACAAATTTCGAGGACAAAATCAATTCAAGGGTGGAAGGACTGTAACACCTGGATATTTAATATGTTTATTTTCGGGTTTTATATAAATACTAGTTTTTGAAATAACTCTTAGATATAATGTTGATGGTTGGTTTTTGGGCATACTTTTAGAAAGGAAAAAACCAATAAAAATCAACCACATGTCCCTATGATATGATTATTTTTGTTGTCTTGATTTTTTCTTCTGTATTACTTCATCTACCCACTTTTCCCTTTTCTCATTTCTCTGACCAGTGAATGCACTTCTCCTTCTTACTTTTTAAAGACTTTACCTGTTTCTCTCCCCCCCCCCTCATCTTATTCCACACTTATCCATTTCACCTCCATCTTAATTCCTCTCTTTTCAAATTTGGATCAACCACATTTGTCGCTCAACAATGAAGATTCTAAAATGAATTAAGGATTTAACAAGTAGAGATTCAAGCTTTGTCGGTTTAAGTTCAAGACCTTCATCTTCTTCACCAACATTTCCACCTTTGTTGACTAGGTTATAGGGTTTCCTTAAAAACTCATTTGTAAGTTCATCTTAACCTTTCTAAACATTTATTCTTGTTAAAATATTTCATTTTAGTCTCCTAGAAAGTCCCTCTTAGTGTCTTTTACACATTTATAGATTTTGACTTTGTTTTGTATATTGGGAGATTTGGTGGTTTTTACCATTTTGCTAGAAAATGATGGATTTTATGGTGGAAAACCATTTTTGGGTTGGAATCTAGTTCCGTTTTGAAGATTTAAAATTGTTTACCTTGTTGATATATAGAGGTTTTGTTCAATATCCACGAACTTGAGGATTTTCATGTTGGGAGAGTGGTTTTGAGTTTTGGATTGAGATTTATGAAATTTGATCACGGTTAGATGTTTATTTGCGTTTTAGAACCAGTTGGGAAGATTCAAATAATTTGGTCTTCTGTTGGAGGTACATAGGTTATACTGTATCTATTTTGAGTGGATATAAGTTTAAACACTCATTTTCTCCTTAGAAAAAAAATATCAACGTTTTTGGGGATGTTGTGGTAATTTTGGTTGTTGACTGGATATTGTAAAAATCGTAATGAATCGCTCGTAGATCGGTTTGAGGCGTGCCATACATCCTTAGAACTGTCAAGATGTCCCCTACAAACTGTCTCCTTTGAGGAAGAGCTGGTTCGGACTATAAGTAGGTCAAGAATCGAGTTTAATAGCACAACTCTATTTCATGGCGGGATTAAGTAATCAATCTTCAAATATTCGTATAAA
Source organism: Arctium minus (assembly GCA_954870635.1). Classification (NCBI taxonomy): domain Eukaryota; kingdom Viridiplantae; phylum Streptophyta; class Magnoliopsida; order Asterales; family Asteraceae; genus Arctium; species Arctium minus. The sequence goes on along the minus strand of OX941080.1, from coordinate 128,627,818 downwards.
TTTGGTTTTAATTCTGTTGGGGGGGGGGGGGGGGGGGGCGGGTTCTTGATGAGATGGAAAGGTCATAGGGTTATTTAAGTATTTTGTTTATAGTCCTTTCATTAATTTGATGATTACACATGATTTATCTAGGTAGCAAGAAGTTTGCGTAAGTTGCATGAAAACTAGGTTTAACATAACCTAACAAGGTGAGTTCAAGTTGCTTTGTGAAAACTATGTACATGCCAAAATGTGTATTTTGAAGTAATTATGTGTTTACTTTATATTTATCAAATGTGTTGAGTATTTGACAAAGTTTTTATAATTGATAAATTTGGGTTGTTAAATCTTATAAAATGTCTATAATTGGTTTTTGGATATTTTGATGTGTAAACCTCAAGCATATATTCTTTTGGTGATTTATTGCACAAATGAAAGTTATTTGACGATAACGCAATTTTGGAAAGAAAGTCTAAGAAGCTTCATCATAAAGAGGTAGTTCTAGTAAAAGTCCAATGGAAGCATCATCGATGTGCAAACGTAATGTGGGAAGCCGAATAGAATATGAAAAGGGGATATTCTCATTTGTTTATTTAGGACGAGATTTCGAGAATGAAATCATTTCCAAGGTGGGGAGGATTGTAACACCCAAGAAATTATAGGTAAATAAATCCCACGGTATGTGTTTTATTTTAATTACTTAATTAAAAGTTTTATTAATTAATTATATGGACTAAGTTTCTATTTTATTTAAAAAAAGATTTATTTATTTATTACTTGAATTAGGTTTTATTTTAAATTAAAAAGAAAACTTCATTTATTAATTTGGAAATTAGTTATTGTTTGCATTTTAATTTAAAAAAAAGCATATTAGATGAAGTAGGGGCTAACACCTGTGGACCATTAAACTTGGTTTAGTTTTTGCAATAAAATTTGGGCCAATAGAAAAAAAACAGAAGAAAGGCACATGGGCTCCTCATCGTGAAATAAATTTCTTGACCGTGAAACCAAGGCAGGTCTGGTGGATGGCTGAATGCGGGTCACCAGGCTGGTGCGACCTTGGGTCGCATACGGACATGTTCCCATTTTAAAGCCGCATTTTTGCCATTTTTATTAATTTCTCATTTTCCAAACCCTTTCTCTCCTCATTCAATTCGATTAGCAACATTTATGATCGATTTTACACCCTCTTCAAGTATTTAAGATCTACCAAACAAGAAGCAAGTCTTTCTTCAAGATTCAACTTCATCTTCCCTAAATCTAGGTTTTGCTATTTTCTTGGTTTTCTTCAAAAACCTACAAGCTGAGTTCTAAATGCTTTGTAAAAACTAGATACATGCCTTAATGTGATTATCTAACCCCATTACATGTTTCATTTTAACTAATTTATTCTCATTTGGTGATTTGACCATATTTGCTCAATTTGATGAACTTTTGAATATTTTTAGGAGAACCTCTATAATGGGGATATGGTAAATGTTATGTCATACTTACAACATATTGTGATGGTTACATGGAACATGATTTATAGTTTGGCATATTTGTGAAAAATATCATCTTATGGATTTAATGACCTAACTTGAGTGTTTGGTCTCTATGTGCAAATTTCTTGATTATGGATGAGCTTCTGTATTTATGAAATGACCTATGAACATGAGCTATGAAATTTATCTCGTCATGAAGTTGTTGGATATTTTTCCCACTTGGGATTTATGACAAATTGGACTTTTCAAGTTGGCACTAGGAGGGTTGAGTCTTGAGGTGTTACCTTTGGGGTAGACACTAAGATCTCTGCCGCTTGAGGTGTTACCTTAGAGGTAGACACTAAGTATGTCGAGCCTTGAGGTGTTATTCATATGAATAGACACTAAGGGCAACCGACTCTTTAGGTGAAACTTGTTAAGTGGTCGTTAGGACACTTGGACTATAAGTCTCAAGGTGTTATACAACAACGTTGTTGAGTGACATACTTTTGTGTTCCCGGCACTCTCAATGGATACGGGTCTCCCCCGTTGAATCCACCTAAATGTCATATTTGATCTACAAATGGTTTTTAGCTACTTATATTGAATTTTACTCACTTCATTGTTCATGCTCACTAGGCTTTTTGGCCTATCACTTGTTTGGTGTCGGCATGTATCTCAGGTTCTAGTGGCGTGGTCGGTAAAAATGATTGACCGTTCTTTTAGAGAGAGAGCTTGAGGATCATTTTGAGATGCCGACCTTTGAAGTTATTTTTGGCGGTTTAGGAGACATCCGATTGTAATATATTTTCTTTCATAGAATTAGATTAGGAGGTTGTCATCCTCAATCCAATTGTTTACAAATTGTGACTTTATTTGGCGTATTCTAAGTTCTTTTTTGGGAAAGTTCGTATCTTGATATTTAAATACCATATTCCGGTTTTTATTCGGAATTTTTGTAGTCCCATTTTTGAGCTGTTACAGTCCATGATGTTCGGACGATTGTATTTGCTCCGCAGTTGCAACGTTTCACCATTGTTACCTGTTTGAGAATGCAGTTCTACTCTATATTAATACGATAATGGAAGATGATGAAAGTTGGTAGGAAAAAGTGCTAGGAATGCACAATCTATTTATAGGGCAAGATTGAGGGAAATAACTAGTTCTGAAGATATAAAATAACAGCTCAAATACAACATATAAATATAGAGAAAGATAAAACCCTGGGAATATATTTAAAAAACTAGGAATACACCATCCTCAGGCAAATGTCAGACTCCTACTACATGAGGGATTGTCTATTCTGAGTCGACTCATCTTAAGCTCGGGTGAGATTTCTTTTGAAATGTTGCAATTCTCTTTTTTGATGTACATTTCAGTGATCGTATGATTGTCGACGTATTGACGTATATTCACCATATCGTCTTCAAGCAGTAACGGTCGTAGTCCACGCTCTAAGTATTCATTAGGTTTTTTAAAATACATTTTCAAATGTTTGCGTTCTTCATAACCTATTTCTTCCATTATTTGGTGCAACAGTTGCATACAAAGATCGTCAACATCTAGCATGTCAACGTAAGTTTTAATACCACCCACGTAAAACATGATCGGTGGTTTGTAAAAATACCCATGATGATAGACCTTCATCGTGAACAACTGCGGATATTGAGCTGTTGAAGAAGAATTATAAAAAGTTACATGTTTTAAAACTTTTGATATGCATAAGAAACATAACATAATACTAACCATACAGATCCTTGGCTGTATCCGAAAGGGGTCGTGATGGACATCTAAAACTCCACACATGATCATATCTCGATGTCATTTTCACTAGAAGGGATATATAATCTTAAGAAATTTATACGACTCGTCTTGTGCATAACAATGATATAATCTTAAGGTTTTTATAGGACTCGTCAGCTCCCGACAGGGTTCGACTACGCCATCTTGTCCCATCATGAGATTTCAGCATTAGCAAAAATCAGACAAGATTCGTCTGACAGGATTTGTCTACACCGTCTTGTCCCATCATGAGATGTCAGCTTAGCGAAAATCAGACAAGATTCGTCTGCACCGTCTTGTCCCATCACGATATGTCAGCATCGGCAAAAATTAGACAAGATTCTTCTGCACCGTCTTGTCCCATCACGATATGTCAACATCGGTAAAAATCAGACAAGATTTTCCTGACAAGCTTCGTATTTAGCAAGTGATTTTTGTGTATTTATAGTCGGTACAACCAGCTCATTTTCACATTAAATACACTTAAAAATGGCATCGAGAATAAATCACCTATGGAGATTAAGAGGTCCATCTGAAACCGCTTCCGCAATTTGTCGACGACTTAATTTGTTAGTAATTTGGACGAACTTCCACTAAATAAATTTTCCTACCTTAAATTCTAACTTTATTTTCCTTCCAACAGGTGCCTATCCACTACTATTCGTTATGAAGGTCCATTTTCAAGGCTATTTCACACCATCACCGGGTAGGTCTTATGTCAATGACGTGAATATTTTTGTTGACCTTATAGATGCTGACGATCTTTGCTTTCAACTTATGCATCAAATAATGGACGAAATTGGTTATGAAGTACACGAACGCATTTGTCTGAAAATGTATTTTAATACACCCGATGGAGACTTAGAAAGAGGATTAAAAGAACTGTTGGTTGATGAACATGTTCTACAAATACGTGATTATGTTGACGGCGATACCATAATCGAAGTGTTTATCGAAAGGGATGGTGCTTTCAGGGGTTTAACAATTGACTGATAACGGACGAATTTGTGTAATCTATCGCTTTCGGTTTGTAGTTTGAAAAATAATTGTTTTTATGTTCAATTGTGTAATTGGACTGATGATTTCATGTTGTATTTCTTCTTTCTTTGAAAATTATTAAACTAAGCAACAAAATTTATTATGTAATTTGTTGAAAACCCAAAAAAAAAACCTTATACCTTAAAAAATATAACATCATGACCTGTCAGTGTCGGTGAAAAGAAAGAAGATTTGTCTGCACCATTTTGTCCCGTCATGACATGTCAGCGTTGGCGAAAATCAGACAAGATTCGTCTGCACCGTCTTGTCCCATAACAAGATTTTAGTATCAACGAAAATCAGACAAGATTCGTATGACAATATTCTTCTGCACCATCTTGTCCCATCAAACATGTTTTGTCGCTAGCGACTTTTTCTGGCTATTTGTAGTCGGTCCATCCATCTCATTTTCACACAAAAAATTTCATCAACCTTTAAGAATGGCTGGAATATCTCGTTCTGGATATAAACCACCAACAATGAATGATGAGTGATTGAGGGTTCCCATGTCTAGAGCATAACTTCCAATCACAGACGAGGAGTGGGAGATGTTCAATGCGAGTTATGCTAAAAGAGAAGAACAGGGACCCTTAAAAATGCATGAAAAGTTGCCATCGACATCAAACCCTCCTTCTACTCAAATCATGCATTCCAGGATGAAAAAATCCATAGAGAAGACTAAAGCGTATATAGAAGAGATAACTACTCAATAGCGGAAGAACATGGCTGAGCAGGATACCATCGAGGCGGAGATCGAGGAAAAAAAGAATCACGCCAAGTGGCTGCAAAGAGAGATTCGATCTGACCACAAACGTGTGAAAGAGCTCGCCGATCAGTATCCTATCATGCAGGAAAGGGTCAACAAAAAACATAACTGGATAACCTCATGTAAGGCACTGTATCGAGAGGGACTCTAGTTGTTTGGTGAACTTGTTATTATCGGCATTATTTTATGTTATTTTCGGATTGTATTGTTTGTTTGGCATCATGGAATATCTAATCTAAATTAACGTTCTTGGTTTCTATTGTATGTTGCGAAACATAAAATATAACAAAGCGAGAAATTACATTTATAAAAACAAATACATTATTTACGACCCTAGATCATAAGTTGGGCAAACATAGTCTTGTGTATCATCCGGTTGTGATGGATGATACTGGGTGGTACGAGCCTTAGGTTTCCTACAACTACTTGACGCTCCAGGAGGACGCGAAGCCCAGGGGCTGGCATCGGACTTGAATAATTGTAATGAAAATGTTCCTTCTGGCCACAACGACTGCAAGTTTTCACGATTGGTTCCTCGTCTTGTGACGGGATATGGTCGCAGTTGTGTGGTCTTTCGGCGTTTCATATGTTCATGGGAGGCGGGAGGCATGTCATACGTTCTTCGGGCAACACATATTCAGATGGAGGCGGAAGAGGGTTCACTTAATCGTCATATGTTGCACGATAAGAATGCATTGTGAACCAGCTTGAAGCCCGTTGGTTTCATTCTGTATGACCAAGTTGTCGCGTAACCGCTATCAGATGACCACACGGGATGCCAGACAATTTCCATTGTATGCATGTACATGTCTGAGACTGCAAATCAACTCTTCAATTCTTATCACAGTCATGAACTTTGAAGCATACTTCAGAAATGGGATACACCCTCCATTGCATTCCTATAGATTCTTTTTTCGATTTTTGCCTCCGCCCACTGTGTCAGTGCGCTTTGGAATGGCGTTGTAGGTAAAACGATAAAATGTTACACTAAATTAACAAAGGTTCAATTTGGAATATGTAGTTGTGTATATAAATATACCTTCATCATGTACACACTTATAATACCATTGTTGCAATGTCTAACGGTAAAACTTGACCAACATTGTAATTGGCATGTAACGCACAAATCGACTCAACGCGTTCACGAACTCCGCACTGTTCGAAGTCATTGCACTATACCGCAGGGCAGAAAACTTTGATCTTGACCATCTTTCGTTCCCAACTTCCTGAAGGTATGCAGTCGCGCTTGGTAGACTATGATACATAAAATCCATGGTAGTATCGAAGCCTAATAATCGGTATGTTTTGCATACCTCCCAGAACATCCACTTCCTTGTTTTCTCTCTTTTTGAGGTCAGTTTCAAGTTAACGAGCAGATGTCAGGCACAAAGACCGTGAAGGGCATTTGGGAATACCGTTTTGATGGCTAAATCGATAGAAGTAGCCCGATCAGTAACAAAGGTTAAGTTGGTTGGTTCACCAATACATTTTTTCAACTTTGTTAAGAACCAAGTCCAAGCGGGGCCACTTTCTGTCTTGCCCACTCCCATCGCAATGGGAACGATCTGGTTGTTCCCATCCATTTGCGACCGCCAGGAACATGGTGCCAACATATTTACCCTTCAGATAGGCACCGTCCATTATGAGAAACGGTCGTAGACCATACAAAAACGACCGGGTCTGCAGATGATTAAAGTCATATGTATGAACATTAAACCATATGTAAACTACAGAAAATTAATTAAAATTTTGTACCGAAGCATTAAGTGCCATGAACGTCATATCAAATCGTCCTGCATCATCCAAGGCGATTTCAGTCACAGTCCCGGGATTGTGTAGTTTCAGATTGTGGCAATAGATCGGGAGTTGGGCAAACGATGATTCTGGGCTCCCCCTCAACAGCTCCAGCGCATGCATCTTTGCTCGCCATGCTTGGTTGTAGGAGATGTTAACACCGAAGCGTTGATTGATGTCTTCGATGATTTCGTTTCCACGATATAACCTCCTACGGTCCTTCAAAATCCCTTGCAATACATGACCCAAAAACTTTGGTGTCGCATTCGGTTGTTGGGGGTGGACTTGGGTTATTGAACAAGTGTGTTCGTCATGAAGTTTTCTAACTTGGAATAGGGGACTGCTATCATCGACATTAAACGCCATTAAACGCCATTTGCATCCTTCAACGTAACAAACTGCCTCATACTTTTTCAGATTTAATCTTTTTACCTTCACTTGGAATTCTCGTAAAGGCATTTTAACCCTATTGCAAGCTTCAACGTTTCTTTCGTCTCGAACTTTTGTAGGATTTTCACATGTGATGTAGGTGATAAGACATGTGATTTCTAGGTTTTATAACGAGGGGTGGGTACGGTAATGAGTCAGGCATACCCCAAAAATTATTCCTTATTCCAATTTCCTCATCCTTTGAACGATCGTCTCTATCATCTTCGTCTTCTTCTTGTGGAATATTCAAAATCTCAAAGGCAACGACAACTTCATCTTCTATGTCTCCCTCATTCAAATCTGGAGTCTCGTTTAAATCTGGGATGAGGCTGGTGTCATGGTTGATCGCGGGTTCAAAGTTGGGCTGTTGTGGGAACGGTTGTGGAAACTCTCCTTGGAGCTGTTGATAACCATAGATGGAAAGAAACTATGTGGTTGATGTCAGGAATAATATGAGTTTCCACCGCTGCCTCCGTATGGTGTTGGATTGATCATGCCACCAGATCCATCTCCACCATTACCACTACCACCGACTACAAAAACCGACAACGTTTGTGATAGAATGTGGTTGACCACGTATTCCACCCATTAGAGGGTTTTCGTAAAATAATATGAACTCACTAACTAAACGTAATCTTTTCGCCACCCGCTTAAACAATGAAGAATATGTTAAAGGGGAAGACAAATGTAATATACGTTTCGGATCGCCATTATTGTACTTGGTAACACCATTGTTTTTTTCTAACGAACCGCGACTCTAAAAATATATGATAACACTATCACTAGGATGAGAATTCATATTTGTTTCAAATATGAAAGGAGATCTCAAAGGTGTATATAGAAGAAGAGATATAACTTTCAAATATGATGTGTATATCTTCAACTATGGTGTGTTCTTTATATAGGAAAAAAGATACCAACTCTTTAAGTAAAAACCCTATTTTTAGAAAGAAAAAAAAATCGATGCTGCAAGAAGAGTAGGGCTGACATCAGCCCTAACACATAATGCAATTTTTTTCGCCGACGGCGAAAAGGGGTGGGCCACCAAACAAAAAATTTCGCCGATGGGACCTCACTTCCACATTTTTTCTTTTGTGTCATATTGTGTTGGTTGAATAAGAACATTTTTTATTTTTTGGTCCAGGTGTCACAATATTGTAAGGCAACGTCAAGTGTGGGATCCGGGTATTCTTTCGCCGGTAGGTATGTTGGGGCCGACGAAATGGGGTATCATTTGAGCAAAAAAATTAATGTATGTCATTTTATTAATTGGTGAAGGTGAAATGTGTCATTTAAAGCTAATTTCCCTAATTTTTATTGATGGAAAAAGTTTAAAATATTATTCCTCTCTTCTATAAAGTTTTAGAGATTTTTCATATTTGAAAATTTCCACTTTATATCTTATCTTTTCTCTATTTTAGTATACCATTTTACATAGTTATTAAAAAAAATCCTATATCTTCAAAATTTTATAATTTAACATAAGTGATCCTCTTATATAAACACGAGTAAAATGTGAAAACAATAATTGATTTCGACAAAAAATTTATAGAGTAAATTACAAAATTCGTCCCTGTGGTTTGGTAAAATTTTGGACTGGGTCCCTCCAACGAAATAATTACAGAGATAGTCACTGTGGTTTCGTTTTTGTTATGAATTAGGTCCCTCATATTAATAGCCGTTTAAAATCCCTGTTAACTTAGAGGTATTTTCATGTTTTTGCTACTTTATGAAAGTTTTAAATGCTTAAAGGACATGTTTTGCCAAATTCTAAAATTTAAGAAACTTCATCTCTCTCCAACCTCTTCCCAAGTAACCATAAACAAAAACAAACCCAAAAACCATATATAAAATCAAACAAAAACAAATATTCAAACCTAGAAAAAATCTTTTCTTTTATTCTTGAAAGAAAAAAATTACATTATTGTTTACTCCCTTCCTTTCAAGAAATTGTTCCAGAATTTCTCACACTCGAAAACAATATTAATATCTCTCACACGCTTGAAAACACACACAAAAGTTTTTTGGGGTATGAAATTGTTCTAGGACTTGTTGTGGAAATTGGATGACAATTTTGAGAGAGAAATTGTGGAAGTCAAAAGGGGTTTGTTCATGTTTGATTAATTTCCTTTAACAAACAAAAAAGGACGACAATCTTGAGAGAGATTTACCTTGGTTGGAAAGCAACCCAAAACTAGATCATAATCTAAAAATTTCTGTTGAAGAGAAACCTAGAAAGTGATATTTATTAAATCTCAATTTTCCTTTTAAAAAATAAAAAGTAAAAGGAAGGAAGGAGCAATTTGGATGTTGTTTCCCAAAGTGGAAAAGAATTCATATAAAAATTGGAAAATAGATTGTAAAGATGCAGTCACAGTCACAGAAAATAGCTTGTAAAGAAATTTACGTTTTTCTTTTAAGAAAAAAAAAGATTTTTTTCTAGGTTTGAATGTTTTTTTGTTTGATTTTATATATGGTTTTTGGGTTTGTTTTTGTTTAGTGTAACCTGGTAAGAGGTTAAGAGAGAGATGAAGTTTATTGAGTTTTAGAATTTAACAAAACAGGTCCTTCAAGCAATTAAAATTTTCATAAAGTAACAAAAACAAGAAACTACCTCTAACTTAACAGAAATTTTAAACGACAGTTAATGAGGGACCTGATCCATAACAAAAATGAAACCACAGTGACCATCTCTGTAATTATTTCATTTGAGGGACCCGATCCAAAATTTCACCAAACCACATGGACAAAATTTGTAATTTACTCAAATTTATATTATTTTTTATCTCATATGAAATATAATAAGGGAATTTAATTAAAATAACCGTATTTGAACATCGTATTACCGAAATGCCCCAAATCTCGTCGAGTTTGCCAAAATACCCCTTATCTACGGGAAACGAGGTCGGGAATCCCGGGTTGGGTCGCGTGGCCGGGAAACCCGGGTTTATGGCCGGGAATCCCGGGGTTGGGGGCCGGGAAAAGTGGGTATGTGGTGATCGATGGTATTGAACGGTTTGGATTAAAAGGAATTAGGGTTATAAGTGTTGGGTTCGATTATAAAAGGGAGAGGGGGACCATTTGACACCCCACACAACATTCTAACTCTCTCCCTCATTTCTAACTCTCTCATTGCAATCGTGTATATCACGCTCGGATATGTCTCGTCTACTTACTTCTGTAAGTTTTCTTAACCCTATTGTAGTTTTATATTTTCTAAAATATTTATTGTATGTTTGTTAGACTATATGTTCGATTATGCTTTTATATATGAGATTATGTGTTATGTTTACGTCGGATAATATGTTATTTTTTATAAATATTTTAGAGATGACATGTTTTTTGGAGATTGGGTTTATTTTAGAGATGACATGTTTTTTGGAGATTGGGTTAATTTTAGAGATTGCGTTAATAACATGTTAGAGTGTTACGTTTTTTTAGAGTGTTGTGTTTTTTTTTATAAATATTTTAGAGATGACATGTTTTTTGGAGATTGGGTTAATTTTAGAGATTGCGTTAATAACATGTTAGAGTGTTACGTTTTTTTAGAGTGTTGTGTTTTTTTATATAAATATTTTAGAGATGGCATGTTTTTTGGAGATTGGGTTAATTTTAGAGATTGCGTTAATAACATGTTAGAGTGTTACGTTTTTTTAGAGTGTTTTGTTTTTTTATAAATATTTTAGAGATGACATGTTTTTTGGAGACTGGGTTAATTTTAGAGATTGCGTTAATAACATGTTAGAGTGTTACGTTTTTTTAGAGTGTTGTGTTTTTTTTATAAATATTTTAGAGATGGCATGTTTTTTGGAGACTGGGTTAATTTTAGAGATTGCGTTAATAACATGTTAGAGTGTTACGTTTTTTTAGAGTGTTGTGTTTTTTTTTATAAATATTTTAGAGATGACATGTTTTTTGGAGATTGGGTTAATTTTAGAGATTGCGTTAATAACATGTTAGAGTGTTACGTTTTTTTAGAGTGTTGTGTTTTTTTTTATAAATATTTTAGAGATGGCATGTTTTTTGGAGATTGGGTTAATTTTAGAGATTGCGTTAATAACATGTTAGAGTGTTACGTTTTTTTAGAGTGTTGTGTTTTTTTTTATAAATATTTTAGAGATGGCATGTTTTTTGGAGATTGGGTTAATTTTAGAGATTGCGTTAATAACATGTTAGAGTGTTACGTTTTTTTAGAGTGTTGTGTTTTTTTTATAAATATTTTAGAGATGACATGTTTTTTGGAGACTGGGTTAATTTTAGAGATTGCGTTAATAACATGTTAGAGTGTTACGTTTTTTTAGAGTGTTGTGTTTTTTTTTATAAATATTTTAGAGATGGCATGTTTTTTGGAGATTGGGTTAATTTTAGAGATTGCGTTAATAACATGTTAGAGTGTTACGTTTTTTAGAGTGTTGTGTTTTTTTTATAAATATTTTAGAGGACATGTTTTTTGGAGATTGGGTTAATTTTAGAGATTGCGTTAATAACATGTTAGAGTGTTACGTTTTTTGAGATTGTTGTGTTATATTTTATAAATATTTTAGAGATGTCATGTTTTTTGGAGACTGGGTTAATTTTAGAGATTGCGTTAATAACATGTTAGAGTGTTACGTTTTTTTAGAGTGTTGTGTTTTTTTTATAAATATTTTAGAGATGGCATAGGCCCCTTAACTTTGATAAACTTACAACTTAGGCCCCTAGGCTTTGGTTTATTACAACTTAGGCCCCTAGTCTTTGGTTTATTACAACTTAGGCCCCTTAAATTTGAATAATTTACCACTTAGGCCCCTTAACTTTGATAAACTTACAACTTAGGCCCCTAGGCTTTGGTTTATTACAACTTAGTCCCCTAGGCTTTGGTTTATTACAACTTAGGCCCCTTAAATTTGAATAATTTACCACTTAGGCCCCTTAACTTTGATAAACTTACAACTTAGGCCCCTAGACTTTGGTAAATTTACAACTTAGGCTCCTAGACTTTGGTTTTTTACAATTTAGTCCCCTTAACCTTGGTAAATTCAAAACATATCGATTTGGATTTTGTCAAACGGGTGTAAATAGCCCTAAGGTTTGTAGGGATTTAAGCAATCCACGTGATTCCCCTACTACCTGGAAGTCCAATAGATTGAGTGGCTTCTTTTCTAAACTCTCTCACTAGTCGCAATCAACAAAACTTAGGCCTCCTTAACTTTGTAAAAAACCATAAATATTAACTATAACCATAAGTCGTTGTCTTTTATTCGTTACTATGTAGGAGGATTTTCATTACGTCGATCTGTCTTTCAAATCACGCCTTGGCTTCGCCAAGGAAATTAGAGATATTTTTGCAGCGTGTCCACCTGAACGGGCACAAAATTTACACCAAATATTTGGACGGACGCCTTTTGGTCCATGGCTGGAGCTTACAAATACTGCACAGGACCCCCTCCTAGTGTACATGTTTCTACAGTTTGAGGTCGACGTCCTCAATGCGGCTTCGGAGGAAATGTATTTCAAAGTCCTTGGGAAACACATGCGCTTTGGTCGTCTTGAGTTTTGTCTTATAACAGGACTCCTTTTCGGCCCAACACCCTCCCTACCTGCCATATCGGAAGGGTCCTTCGTTAGGAGGCTTTGGCCTGATCACGCCCCCGATCATTTGAAAGTGAAAACCGTCGTCCAGGCGATGAGAGGCGGCATGCAGTACCTATCCGATGAGGATGTTGTGCGTGTTTGCTTGGTAGTGATGGTGGAAGTCATGTTTATGGGTCGTGAGCTAAACCAGCTGGTTTCTGACACTGTCCTTAGGGCCGTCGATGACCTTATGACATTTGACAGCTACCCGTGGGGTAGCCATATCTGGACCCACACATACAACTCTTTACACTTAGCCACCGCCAGACGCCATACACAAAAGAACAAGCACATCATCAAGAGTACGTTGAGTGGGTTCGCACACGCTCTGAAGGTTAGATAAGTATTATAACTTAAATATTAAGTCGTCTTTTTTTTTAACATACTAATCTATGTTGTGTAATTCCATGTATGGATCTTGGAGATGTTTCCTGTCTGCCGTCACCATTTCACCAAGCGCACCGACATGGCCATTAGGGGAACTCGATGGGACCGAGACATTGTACTAAATAAGAAATCATGCGTTGCAATCTTCAACTCAGTTTCAGACGTACGCTCTCTGACTATGTTTCTAATTTTAGAAAGTGAACAATTAATTGTTTAATTTAGTCCTGCATATTAAATCTTATATGTTTTACAATATATTTAGGTGAGGTATCCGGCTCTCGAGCGCCTCACTCCTACGGATGCCGAACAACAGAGTCATTGGTATCTATCCAACGTCGCCTATTTGGAAAGAGAGGAGGCCAGGCGACCGACGAAGAGGTCCCGACGAAGAGATCTTGATCACGATGAGGACGATGAGGACGATGATGACAATGATGATGAAGATGACGATGATTATGAGGATGACGATGATGGCACGGGATATCAGGCTCCCCCTAGCTCCTCCCATCATGGAGCGCCGCCTCCCGACCCGTACCAACACAGGTGGGTACGCTACGATGTGCTGCACGATTACGTCCACGGGTCCGTCGAGACACGCCTAAGAGATCTCGAGGCCCTCACCGCACACCTTCGCCACACTCAGGTTAGTGTTTAACTTAACTTGAGGATATTACGTTCCATACTTGTATATTGGTTTGTATATTGATATGACGTTTAATACTTGTATTAGTTGGCAACGAACTCGGCGCCGACCTACACGTCCCCTGGGTACGGACACACGTCCCCTGGGTACGGACACACGTCGGCTGGTTATGGACAGACTTCGGGTTGGTGGGGACACACGTCGGCTGGTTACGGACAGACGCAGGCAACCACATCATTGCCGCAAGATGTAAGTCATTCGAGTTTACATTATTGTTCTGTTTTCGTTATTAATATAAAAATTTCTTATAATCTATGCACCCAGTTTCGGATGCCGGAGGCGGATTGTTACAGACCTCAAATGATGCCGAGCTACAATGTACCGGGGCCGTCGTTCGTGACACCGCCAGCACACTTCGATCAGGGTAGGTCCCCCCTTACCGATATGATGGATGATTTTTTCGGACCTTCCATCCCTGGCTCGATGGGTTCGATGCGACAAAGCTCTCCTATGAGTAGTGACATCATTGAGCATCACTTCGAGGATGATGCTCCAATGCTTGACCAGGCGGAGGTCGTAGCACTTGGGAGGGGGAGACGGAACGTTGTAGCAGGACCAAACTTACGTTCCCCATATACCCAACAACCTTCAACCACACCGGCCCCTCCGAGAAAGACCAAGCCAAGGATGAAGGAAAAGGGTAAGGGCAAGGCTGGGGGGTCCACTACGATGACTCCAACGGGACAGTCGACGCACGTTTCGGCAAAACAGATCGTTCACCAATGTATCCACGATCAGCTCCCCAACCTGCGTTGTCCATTTTATGGCGACCTTGAAATGGATACCGGTTTTTTTAGGAAACTGCTTGTTGTAGGCTGTAACGGTGATTTGGAGGATTTGGTTAGTATTTAAATATAGTCATATAAACAATTACATTTTTAGTTACAGCTCTAACAATCTCTATTTTGTGTATAGCACATCGACGCTTGGGTCAAGATGATCCTAGAGTCCCGCTCTCCACATGCGTCATGGGCGGTGATGGACAACAACTTTTTTGAGTGGCTCACCCTGCCGGAGCAAGGATACAAGTCCGTATACGAAACTTGCAATGGAATGACGCCAAACCATCCACATTGGAGGGACATCGAGAAGGTATGGAAATCGATTTACATAATTTTTGTTTAACTTTTTGGTTACTAACTATTTGTGTGTTACTGTAAAATCTCAGGTATTCATCCCAATCTGCATTAGCGACAAACATTGGGTGCTTGGAGTTCTGTGCCTTAAGGAAATGACGATGGTCATATATGACAGCTTACGAGCTTCCAGGTACACCATGCCTTTGGAAGACCGCCTTAAGATCTTCAAAAAACAATTGCCAAAGTTGTTAAAGAAGATATACGACACGACAGGTCGTATAAATGCCAGCAAGAAATTAAAGCATCAGTATGAAAATGATGCACCACAACAGTCAGGGGTGTTTGGGGATTGCGGTGTCTGGGTGTGTCGTAATTTATCCAAGTTTGTTGAAGGAATGCACCCAGCAGTTGCACCAGATGCAACTGAATCTGTGGCCAATGAATGGCGGCGTTACATGGCGGAGACCTTATATGCGTTGTCCCTTCCTACTTAGACGAGTAGATTGTTTTTGGTGTTTTTTTATGTATGTAATAACATTTTTATATATATTAATATTGTTTTTCTTGGATTTTTCGTGTTTGGTGAACTAAACGAACTTAGAAAATATAAACGCATAATCCCACAAAATACGTTAGGCGATTTTATTAATGAAACAAAAGCATTGAAAGTACAAGTACAAAACGACAACACATAAACTCCTGATACGAACTACCAACAGAGGAAACTACAAACACGAAACTAAAAACACAAACACCATCTAAGGATATAGTGCTTTACATTTATCAATCCAAGTTTGTTTCTCTGTTACCTGCGCTTGCAGTGTTGCGAAGTCTTGCATAATCTTGTTGACTTGTTCATTGTCGTAGCGAATACGGTCTTCTTTCTCCTTGATCTCCCTTTTCAACCTTTTTACCTCCTTCTTGTCCACGTCGATCCTTCTCAAGTGTTCGTCCTTCTTCGCCATCATTTCCCTCCACTCTTGAGTAAGTTGCTCAATCTCCGCTTCACTTTTCTCTATCGCTTTTTTCAGTCTCGAGGGCATTATTTGTGAAGATGGTGGGTTTGAAGATGATGCATTTCCAGCCATGTGTTTGGTTAAAGGGGAGACTTATGATATGAAAATGGTGTGTGGTTTTTGTGAATTTCACAGTCTGCTATAACACGGGTATTTATAGCCACATGGAGCAATTGTTAAAAAAACAATTCAGGCTTTGCAGAAGAATCAATTCAGGCTTTGCAGAGGCATCAATTCAGGCTTTGCAGAGGAATCAATTCAGGCTTTGCAGAGGAATCAATTCAGGCTTTGCAGAAGAATCAATTCAGGATTTGCAGAGGCATCAATTCAGGCTTCGCAGAAGAATCAATTCAGGATTTGCAGAGGCATCAATTCAGGCTTTGCAGAAGAATCAATTCAGGCTTTGCAGAGGAATCAATTCAGGCTTTGCAGAAGAATCAATTCAGGCTTTGCAGAGGCATCGTTTGACCATTGTGCACAAACCTATATTCACATGGACTATAAGTAGATGCTCCGGTGAAGTAGTAATTCACAACTTGCTATCTATCGTTTGTACTCTCTTTGTCATTTACAAACATTATCTACAATTTCATAACTTAATGGCTGGAGGTTCACGTGGAAGGGGGAGAAGGTCAGTGAATGGGGCAGGCACTTCACGCTCCGCCTACATCGAACAATTAAATGATGGAGCTACGAGGGTTGACTGGGGAGTACCAGACACAACGGAGGAATGGGCGCAATTTGGGATGAGTGCTTATGATGAACCAATTACGCCTCAGGAGTGGGAGCAGTATGATTTTGCACGAGAGGCATACTACAATGCTCATGGGGGACAATCCCCACCTAGGTATCAATCTAACCAGGGACTGAGTCTACCAATGTATCAAGTACTGCCTACAAAGTTGAAAGACTCATGTGATGAGGCAAATGCGGAGATACGACATATCGGCAGGAACTGGCTGCGCAACATGGAATTGCAGAAAGAGAAGGAGGCCATTATTTCGGAGCAGAAGGAGTTGTTGGAGATGATGAAGCGCGATGTCAGGGAGAAGCAAAAGGAGATTAAAAAATTAGAAGATGAATTGGTAGAAATCAAAGAAAACTACACCGGCATGGAGGAGCAGATGAAGGCAAAGGCTGGCTGGGTCAAGAGCATCCGAGAAATCTACCCGTAGTAGGTTTCTCAAAGGGTGGTTAATCTACCCGTAACGATGGCCTAATGTTTTCGTTTCTTTATTAATGTTTTCTTTATTAATGTTTACTTTATCGATGCTTTAATAAAAGGATGCTTTAATGTTTAACTTGTTTTTACACAATATAATTCCACAACCACGAAAAGGTGGATAAAATCAACAATGAACATAAATATCATATCACTTCACACTAAAATAAACTACTTGTTAACTACTTGCACAAAAATAAAGAGAGAAATAAGCTACAAGATGAGGTCGTTACAATCAAGGGAAGTCTATGTTAAGGTCAATGCTATCATGCCTTAGGGTTCCATGTGGTTCTAGGCTCGATGGCCCCTGAGAGCGAAATCTTTGGCTACTTGTAGCTCTGCTCCTGGGAACGGTTGAAGGGGCAGGAGTTGGACATTCACCACGAGTGTGTCCTACTGCTCCACACCTAGTACACGTTCTCTGTATCGGATCCTCACCTCGAGATGGACGTCGATCGTTCTTGCTTGGCCTCCCCGCACGTCTCTTGGTTATTAACGGTGGATAGCATGGAGGAAGGGGCACGTGCGGCAAAACCCATGACTGAGGGGGTCCAACCGGATTGATTACTTCCTGATATGTTGACTGGTAAGTATGGGACGTGAAGTAACCTAGAGCTAGATCGCTGCAATCTCTACGACTCACCGACCTTGCAGCTGCGATGGCCTGACCGCATGGTAACCCAGAATATTGCCATTGCTTACATTCACAAACACGGTTAAGCATATCGACAATGGCGTGTCCACTGGTATCCCGAACATCGAACCTATCATATCCAATCCCTCTAACCCTCCATTGCGCAGATTTTCCTGCCCTTTTGAGAATCTTTGCCTCCGCCATTGGTGTAAGATGATTACACATTTCACCTACAAACATGTGTGTGTTAATTATGCTACGATTTATAAATAACAAAAGAAAAGCAAATAACATATAAGTTCAAGATTTCATAGTTTATCAACCTCCCTTTTGTCGTCGAAGTAGGTACCACTCTTGTTGAAAATTTCGGAAGTACTCCATAAGCCCGACAATCGGTAACCTACGAGCAAAACGGGACAGTGCATTCACCGAATCGGCACTATTAGAGGTCATTATATTATACCGATATGCAGGAAAATGGGCCATTGACCACCTCTCCTTACCAACAGCGTCCATAACTTGTGCTCCACGATCTACTTCATATCGTAGTGCATCCATGTACCGGTCAAACTCCGTAACCGTATATGCTTTGCATGCCTTCCAGTAGGTCGAGCGGTTTGTAGTAATACGCCTGTCCGCACTTCTCACGTTCATCTCCAAATGTCGACAACATAGGGCATGAGGGGGCGATGGGTACACCGCAGAAATTGCGGCACTTATTGAAGGAGACCTGTCCGACATAAACACCAACCCTTCCGGGACTCCGATACATTCTCTCAACCTGGACAGAAACCAACCCCACTCCTCCCCCGTATCGGACTTGCCTACTCCGAAAGCCAAGGGCACGATGTTGTTATTTCCGTCAATGGCAACCGCCAAGAACATCATACCTAGGTAAGGTCCCTTTAAATGGGCCGCGTCTATTACGATGACAGGACGCAGGTTTGCCAAAAACGTGCGGATCTGCAAATAACGTAGGTGGAGCAACTTTGTAAATATTATAATTTATAATATCTAAATATATGTCGTGTTGATATACATACCGCACATCCAAGAGCAGCGAAACACAACTCAAAACGTCCGTGCGAATCTGTCCTTATTCTGGTGCATGTACCCGGATTCTTCAGTTCCAAATTATATAAGTACATAGGGATTCGTTCGTACGACTCCTCAGGTGTGCCTCTCACCATTAGTAGGGCCTTGCATCGCGCGCGCCATCCTTGGTGGTAACCAATGTTGAGTCCGTACTGCTGGTTGATATCGTCGACGATGTCATTCGGCCGAAATGACCTGCTAGCGTCAATAAACTTACCTTTCAATATGTGGCCCAAAGTCCTTTTGTTGGCCTGCCGGTGTATGGAATTCAGTTGCGTCCTCGAACAAGTGTGTACATCGTTCAACTTCCTAACGACAAACATCCATCCTTTAGGGCCCACGGACTTCGCCGACATACGCCACTTACAATTTGTTTGCTCACAGACAGCCACATATCTGCTTTTGTCGGATTTCTCCGTTCTAAACACGAAACCCTCTTCCAAGAACTTAATTCCGAGCTGTATGGACATTTGCTCCTTCGTATCAAATAGATGTCCTTCATGTATACTTGTACCGCGATTGTAAGGTACGGGTTGGTAGGGTGGTATATTGGTCTCCCGGTTTGGAAGGGAAGGAGGCATATCAAAATAATCGTTTAACTCACCAAGTGATTTATTGCTAGGGGTATATGTCTCTTCTTCTTCGTCCTCATCAGTATCGGTATCTGATCTGTCTAGATCAGATATACCCGTTGTGAAAACATGGGTTTCGCCATGAGCAACTCCAGAAAACCGTCTTTCTTCGTCTTCTTCTTCTTCAACTTCTTCTACTTGTTGTTCTTCTTCTAGTTGCGTCTCCGGAACAACATCGGGATAAGAGTCGTTAGGATGATATGAATGATCAGCATAAAGTGTGGTGTCGTATGATGACTGAATTGATAATCAGGCTCATTTTGACTACCACCGACGTGGATTTCGTCATCACCTCCGGCATCATCTTCGTCATCACCTTCGTCTCACATCAATGTTGCGTCATACACAAAGACTTTTAGAGGTCTTTCAGAATCGACTGCAATTTGCATAAAACCAAGTATCACTTCGTCGTTGTTTAGCTCCACTAGTGAGCGATCTGCACGTTTGAACACCAACTTGCAAGTATCAGAATCTTCGATTCCACATTTTTCCATGGCGTAACGAAGAAACCTCTTATATGTATAGATTACTGGAATCTGTACACCACGCTTTGTGTACCCAATATAATCCCACTCATTGTTGTTTTGAACCCACTGACCATTGAAACATAAATAGAGCTTAGCTTTTACAACAGGTGAACTCATTTTTTCAATAGTATGAACAATGAAGGAAGAAAGAAAAATGGAATGGATGTGATGATGAACGTATTTACCTTGAATTATACTGACTCTTATAGGAAAAATTTATAGCCAACGATGAAATTGAATCGTACATTCGATGACAAGTATATATTTATTTTACGAATAATGGAAAAAAACGTGGAAAAACAATTGAAATCAGACAACAAACACGTGAAAAACAATGAAAACACATAAAATGATAGTTCCCACCTGAAACCCTAATTTTTTTCTCAAACCCTAAAAATCCCGGCCATGACAACCCCGGGAAACCCGGCCATTAACCCCGGGAAACCCGGCCCCTAACCCCGGGAATCCCGGCCTCATCCCGGACATAACCCCGGGATTGAACCCTTTCCCGGCCGAACCACTTTAACCCCGGGATCGAGCCTCATCCCGGCCACGGATCCCGGACATATGGGGTATTTTGGCAAACTCGACGAGATTTAGGGCATTTCGGTAATACGATGTTCAAATACTGTTATTTCAATTAAATTCCCATATAATAATCATACTACGACATAAAAAGCTATTATGACAGAAAAAAATAAAGAAGGGGAAAAGAATAAATATAAATATCTAATGTTTTTTTTTCTTTTTTTAAGAGATAAACATATATTGTATATACGTATTATTGTATAATAACTAGGGAAATTAATTAAAATGACCGTATTTCAATATCGTATTACCGAAATGCCCTAAATTTCTTTTGTTTTGCCGAAATACCCTTTTTGGCCGGGATGAGACCTATCCCGGGGTTATGGAGCTTCGTGGGGCTGAATAGTACAATCCCGGGGTTAGGGCCGGGATAGGGGGCCGGGATGGAAAGGTTTCCGGGGTGAGGGCCGGGATGCGCCAAAAGTAACAAATTAATATAATTTTATAAGATTTTAATATATAGTTACACTTTATATCCCTAAAATTATTTAGTTAATTTACTTTATACCTTTTACTTTTCTATTTTTTATTTTACATTTTCACCATATTAACACATATAATCGTATATTAACTAAAATACGTTAAAAAAATACGTTTTAATTTTAACAAGTTACACCATTATAATCGTCTCTTCGATATCTTCGAAATGAGCCCAATATTAAATATTTTTGGATTTAATTATTATATCATATATCATATATACTACATAAGTAATATTTTTGAATATCATTAAACCACTATCAAAAATCATGTAACTAACAAATAAGGTGAGACTCCCATTAAGCATATTAAGATGCTAACAAACACGTCTTAAATTTGGTCAATCATTCCACCTTATATTTTACCTGATTTTTTTTACCATTGACTCATTAAACATAAAAATAAAATTCAAATATTCTCATTTTAAAAATAAATGAATTGAAATTGTCGTATTTGTATAATCGATAATTATTAAAAGAATTTACAATAATAATGATATTAAAACTAAACCAGATATAATATATAATATAAAATTCAAATTCAAATATCCTCATTTTAAAAATAAATGTTTTGAAATTGTCGTCTCTGTATAATCGATAATTCTTAAAAGTTTTTACAATAATAATGATATTAAAACTAAACCAGACATAATATATAATAAATAATTAAATCCAAAAATATTCATTATTGGGCTCATTTCGAAGATATCGAAGAGACGGTTATAATGGTATAACTTGTTAAAATTAAACCGTATCTTTTTAACGCATTTTAGTTAATATACGATTATATGTGTTAACCCATTATTTTATTATTGTATATAATAACTTCCAACCAAAAATATAAGTAAAGTTTGACAAATACGCATATTGATATCTTTAATTATATTTTTTGTTAAATCTCTTTTTTTTCCTGAAAATATCAAAATGGTTTAAATTTTGTATTTAAACAATTTATCAATCAATTTTCTGTACCAAAATTATATGACCCATTAAAATATATAATTTATTCATGTGTTAATCTTTGTTTAATTTATTTATAATGAATGGTGATGTAATATAGAAAGTTAAATTTTTTTTTTAAACGACAAGTTAACATACGTACACGTTCTCGGGGTAGCCAGACTCCCACTTAAGGGTGTCACCCGATTAATCCCCGTCGACCACGACCCAACCCAATTAAGGGGTACCACTATGTGGCAGACCCATGATCATGGATGTCACAGGATGTTCACCACGGGGTTCGAACCTGGGTAGTCAGGGATACCATCCACAGACCCCCCCAGGATGTTACCTTACCACTGGGTTACAACATGAAGGACAATATATTGAAAGTTAATAGATTTTAATGAATATAATAGGATTTATAGCTTGAAAACTATTGTAAATCTAATTGAAGATGAATTATTGTAACGTGTTTATTGAAACCAATAAATTATCGTAAAGAAATTTATTAAAACTGTTGAATTAAGAATACAAAAGTAAAGTGGTGTCCAAATATGTTTGTACCACCAACCGTGAAACGATGTCGTATGAACATATAACTTGATGCACGTCTTGGGTTTTCTCAACAAAACCATAGGCATGGATTGCGTCCATGGTTTTCCCAAATAAGGAATTCTGAAAATACTTTGGAGCCCCTCAACTTTCTTGCATTGTCAGAAAAACCCAAATTTCTAAAATGTGAAATTATTATTATGCTTGTTTAAGAATAAATGTAACAATTTATTTTCATAATTTGATCTCATAACTATATATTTCAAAAAGAATATCAAATAATATGTTCCAAATTGAAAACAGAGAAGGGGTTGTTTGTTTTTTTCAAAAAATCTCTTAATGGCTCTTAAGTCTGAATCATTCAGATCTTTTTACACATCACCTCTTATTAATCATAACTAAATTAAGACTTCAGACTTTAAACCTCTTAAAAAACAAACGACACCGAAGTAAAAGTAGTGAAATCCATCATATGTTGTAAGCATAGGGACCTTAATGTAACTAAACTTATTACCACTTTCCGGAGTAAAATCCTTCCCATCTCCCCTCCCCTCCTCTCCGAAGCCTCATCCGCCGCGGGAAACAGTTCAAGAGTTCGTACCTCTGAAGGAATAAAAAAACGAAGAAACATGGAGTATTATTTAAACCCATTCCATTTCCTTACATGAAGAGCAGTGAAAGAAACTTCTTTCATGGCGATTTAAACAAAGCAACTCAGATTCTCATCATTTCAACTTCTGGGTATTTCCTCAACATTACTCCATCCTTTCTTGATTTCATTTCTGTCTTCTTTTGTGGATTCGAGTTAATTTCGAGCAATAACATCGATTGGTTGGTAAGTGTGTTTACATTTATCAAATCTATGGGTTAATGTTGCTTGATTTGAAGACTTGATTGCATTCATTGGGAGTTCTATTACTTTGATCTTGGGGGTTTTATGTTGCGAAGAATGATTGGAGCTGATTTTATGCAATAAGTTCGATTGAATCTGTCTCTTATTCCTGTGTTCATGTTGGTTTAATTAAATATACTTGTTCCATTTGAATTTGGGATTTCACGTTGTGAGGAACTAAAATATTTGGTACTATCAACTGCTGCCCATTGATGGTATACTTTTCTTGCATTAGATTAGTTTTTCAGTGGGGGGAAATGTAGAAAATTTGTACTACTTTTTGAAATTTTTGGTAGGGTTTGTATCTAAACTAGGATTATTTGGCATAAGATCGATTATGGTTGACTTTAATCCAGAGTGAGATGATTTGTTGATCACTTCTTAAATTTGATTTTGTTTGTCATAATTCAGTTTTTGCTCATTTATATATTGATTTTGTGATAATTTATAGTTTGTAAGTAGTGTATTTGATCTTGAAATAAGAATTCAAAAGAATTTGCAGTAGAAATTGGTAGATTTTAGGGATTTCCATGATCACCAAATAGATGTTCCTCAAACTATCGAGGGTTCATATGCAGAAGTTTGGGAACAAGCCCGATGATTTTAATGGAAAGATTAAAGAAACTAGAAGAGGGTAGTGTCAAGTTTTTTCAATTAAGATTCTAAATGTCCATTTTTCGTGGTGCTATCGGATTTCATTGCAAATAAAGGTAACTAATGAACGATAACTAAGCTCATTTTAACCGGTATATTTTCAAGTTCAAGATTTTACGTTGATATTTTTAGTTTTTCAGCTGAAATTGTTTTCTTTTGTAGATCTCTTTAATATGTATTAAAGTAGATATGGGTTCTTGCTCTATGATCAAGATGATTTTTATTGATTTCGGAGTTAAACCAATGACCAACTCTTAAAAAGTCGAAACTGGACTTTAATTTGCACATGGAGGTATTTATACTACTATTGATTTTGATCTGCAAGAGTCTCCTGATCTTGCTATTGAAGGGTATTGTAGACATTTGACTAAATGGGCACATTGGCCATGGTCGAAGGACGATTTATGGATCTCCGTTAATAATGATAAACCTTTTTGATTGTGTTGCAGCTGTTGTCCTATAATATGATCTACAAAATTATACCAACTTCTATTTTGTTGATATGATATATTTGTCATTAGATTATGATCTCATTATTCTAATATAAAATGCAGGGGTTACTTGATTTGTTAAAGGAACATAATCATCTGAACGATCTTGTACAATCATCTTGATTAAAAGAAAAAAAAAACGAAATTTTGGGTGGAAAAATGTCTATCTTGGGGAAGTTGCGATGTATTACTGTGGATGTGACAGGGACGTTGATGGCTTACAAGGGGGAACTTGGTGACTACTATTGTATGGCTGCCAAAGCCATAGGGCTTCCTTGCCCGGATTACAAACGGGTGCATGATGGCTTTAAGCTTGCATACACGGAAATGGTGAGGAAACATCCGTGTTTTGGGCACGCCGAGAAAATGCCCAACATTGTATGGTGGAAAAGTTGTGTGAGAGATTCCTTTGTCAAGGTAACATATGCTATTCTTTAACATGAAGGTTTTTGATAAAAAAGTAAATGATGCAATTTTTACCGGATAAGGTGACTAAGGGGTTGTTTACTAAATACTCACCGTCTCAAATGGGGTAACTAATATTGCCTCTTACTGGGTAAGAGACGCTTATCCGGTCAAGGATCGATGATTTCTACCAACAATCTTACTGTGCCATTTTGTTGACTGAGAATCTTACACGGGAAGTGAGGGGGGTGGTAAGCGATTACCTGGTTTGTGTTATAAACGGCACCTATAAGGCCATGTTTGGCAATCATAACCTAGCTTACTTTGAGTTTATTGACAAAACCTTGTTTGGTTAGCCATAGCTAGTTTTTTGAAAAGCAACTTCAATAAGTTTTAGGGTTTCTTTTCCAATTATGCCCTTATATTTTTCCAATTTATTTTTTAATATGTCATTTTACGTTGTCATCTGACTTATCAATTTATAGCTCTCTTTTTGGAATGCGATATGTTTGTGTTATATGAATAGATGTTTAGAGGCAGAATGATATAATGTTTGATTAGGCAGGATATGATTTCGATGAAGAGACGTTTGAGAAGATCTTCAAACGCATATACTCTACCTTCGGTTCATCTGCACCTTACACAGTCTTCCCTGATTCCCAACCATTCCTAAGATGGCTTCGTACACAGGGTGTCACGGTTGGGATCGTTAGCAATGCTGAGTATAGGTATCCAGATGTGATTCTTCCAGCTCTTGGCTTAAATCAGGTTAGTTCGGTAGTTGCTACTTTTTTTAATTTCAAATATCATACTACAATAAAATCTGGTTTATAGAACGCCAAAAATATCTAGATGTATAGGACCAAACAATTTGTTAGTCCTATGTAAAAGCATTGTAATGAATTGTTTTAAAAGTGTTATAAAAACTTGTTAAAATGCCGAAAAGCGTTTTAAAACTCAAGTCCTATAATGCAGTCTTCTTATAAACCTGATTTGTTTGTAGCGTCAGAAACAAAAACCATCAAAATTGAATTCAGTTTTTTGTTTAATTTTGCAACTCAGGGATCTGAATGGGACTTTGGCGTTTTCTCGGGTCTGGTAGGCGTAGAAAAGCCTGACCCGAAAATATACAAGATTGCTTTAGAGAGGGCTGGAAATGTGGCACCAGAAGAAGTTCTGCACATTGGGGATAGCATGCGTAAAGATTACGTACCAGCCAAAAGTGTCGGTATGCATGCATTGTTGTTGGATAGGTTCAAAACACCCGATGCCGAGAATTGGAAGAAATCCGGGGCTACGGTGCTGCCGGACCTGGTGGCCGCACGAGAATGGTTGACTTCCGAGCATTTGACTTGTTGATATGGTATTTTACTATTTCTCAGGAGGTGGTGATGTTGTATGGAAAGGGCAGTAGTTGATACTCTTTTTGATTCAGTTTAAATGCCCTCCTACAATTCTACTGATTTACTTGAATGAGAGGCTGCTTTTTTAGTAACCAGTTGAGTACTCATGTCATGCAGCAGGGATGCATAAGTTTATTGTAAACCAAAAATGGAAAATTAATATAAATTTTCATTTATAAAAGAAAAAGAAAATTTACGTTTGAATGAAATGAAGTTGAATATATATTGCTAATTTAACAACTTTAAATAAAACCCTAAAAGACTAAGGTTAGGTTCAGTCGAAAACCTCAAAAAATGAAAACTGAGGACCATCCTGATAGCAGCCCTACATCTGGATGATATGCATTTATGCATTCAAGAAATTTGTAACATGCACAGATGCATAATGCACACGTGAATAAAAACCAAGAAACAACTTAATTTACTTGTGTGCAAATCAAGGGATACCAGGGTGCTCAGTTTTCTACTTTTTTGAGATTTTCCCTTGAACCTCCTACTATTAATAATACAAAATTATCGCTATTTTATGTATAGTTTGTTTAATTCAAATTTTTGTTAAGATTTTATTTATAGTTTTAATGCTGTTTTCTTTGCCTGCAATTCAGAAAGTGAGTAGATTTGATTGTTCTAAAACGACATGCCAATTCTTGTTCAAACCCTGGCTTTTTTTAACATCAAATCAAAATGTCTTCCAATCAACATACTAAAATCAAGATCCAAGAACACAACTTAAAAACATTATGCAAATTAAACCAGCTAACCGAGCTCGAATCAAAGTGTGGCTTGAGTCGCTCAGGCTTCCACTGGAGCTTGGGTCACACCGTATTTGACCAACATCTTACTCAGGGCATCGGGCGTGCAAACCTCGTACTTAACCTTCCCAGAGGACGACAGATAAACCTCGGCCAATTCAAGTTTTTCAGAAGTAAGGCTGGTACTGTCCATTGTCTTGCTCAAAACCTTAAGTGCCAACTGCACAGCCTCTTCTCTACTGATATCATCCTTATAGTCCTGTTTTAGCATCGACTGAGCCGCCTGATTGTTGGCACCCACAGCTGCCGCCTTCCAGCCGCCGTAGTTGCCGCTAGGGTCGCTCATGTACAGCTGGAAACCGTAGTTTTTATCCCATCCTGCAAAAAGAAACGATACCCCAAAAGGGCGGAGCCCGCCAAACTGAGTGTACCCTTGCTTGGTGTCGCAAAGGGACTGTACGAGCTGTTCTACGGGCATTGGTTCTTGGTACGAGAGAGTGTAGCGTTGGGCTTGGACACGAGCGGTGTTGATGAGGATGTTGGCGTCGGACATGATTCCAGCGACGGCACAAGCTACGTGATCGTCGATTTTGTACATTTTTTCAGTCGAGGTTGAGGTTTGAAGGAGCTTTGAGGTGACTTTCTTTTCACCAACCAAGACTACTCCGTCTTTTGAGAGTATCCCGATGGCGGATCCGGCATTTCCGATGGCTTCCATTGCATACTCGACCTGGTAGAGACGACCTTCCGGGGAGAAGATTGTTGTACGGCTGTCATACCTTCTCGACATCTAGCATTTAGGATTGTGGAGAAGAAATAGTATCCCACAAAAAGAGACCGTGTTAAACTTGAAAGCAGCCTCAGTAATTTAGGAAATAGAAACAATGCACAAGCATACCAAAATGCAGAATTGATCAGCATGTAAATACTCCCTCCGCCCCAAAATAAATGACCACGATGAAAAATTCAAACAATTTTAAAAATATGTAATTATTACAATTTCTAATTAACTAAATGACAATTTTACCCCTAATAATAGATGGAGTAATGAATTTCCCCGTCTCATAATTAAAGGTAAAATTGAAAAGTAAGTGAGAAATAAGCTAGTTCACAATAATAGAGGGTTTCAATGGTAGTAGTTGAGGAGCTAGTGATGGAACCCAAAGAGAATTTCAAGATAAGCTCCTAAGTTGCAAGATTTTCTTTTCATAAGATCACAAACAATCTTCTCTGAGAACTCCTTTTGGTTTACAATCTTCACTATTGAAGAAAATGCATTGGATTTAGCAGATATTTGCATGTTGAGTTATGACTTATGAAAACAAATGTTTCATCTCTTGGAGTTTAAATGTTTCATATCATCAAAATCCAAAAATGTATAACAAGATATGGGCAACCAACTCAAGAAATCTTGCTTGGGAGTTCACATGTTCACTAAGGGGCTGTTTGGTTGGTTTTCCATTAAGTTTTGTATGGATAAAGTTGTCTGTGTGGATTAATCTGTGTGTATAGATTTAGAAGGTTTTTATTTGAGAGAGTTTTTTCATAAATGGAAGGAATGTGTTTTTTAATGGGAGGGATTGGTTTTGAAAAAACTTGGCTTTCTGCATAAAGCTCCCCCTTGAAATCTTACTGAATAAGCCACTTTCTATATCATTAAGCCACTACCAAACAGTCATATATAGCTGACTGAATAAGTTGTGAGTCTCATTAAGCTCATTAAGCTGCTAACAAACAGGCCCTAAATCTTATCGACTCATGTCATCAACCAACTAAACTCTTCACCTCCACTGTCATTCACTTTCAATCATATGGAATAAAGGCCAAGAAAAGACTTAATTCCAATGCCTGCAATCTGTGTAGTCTGACTACATATGCAGAATAGGGTACTAGCAGATTAATAGACCGTGTTAAAATTACAATGACGTCATGAAGCCTTGAAACTTCTAGGTGGATGTCTTGTTAGTTTACATAACTTTAAGATCTGGACTTGCTGAAGTAAGGGTGTGATCCCTTTATTTAGTGACTGATCTCTAAGGCCATGTTAGGTAGCTTATTTTTAGCTAATCGAAAAATCCCAGTTTGGTAAGCCAAATGCTAGTTTTTTGAAAAGCTACTTCAAGTAGTGTAATTTTGATAAACTGCAGGGATGTTTTCCAATTTTTTCAAATTACGCCCCTTACAATTGTTTCCAATTAATTTTTCCACATGTCCTTTTAGATCATTTTGCATTATCATCTAGCTTATCCACTAGTTTCTACCGAGCATGACACTATCGGCTAGCTTATCAGCCAACAACTAGCTTATTAGTCAACATCTAGCTTATTGGCTAGTTTGCCAAACATAGCCTAATATTGGTTGATCAAGTTCAACAAAACTAGTAGCTACGCTACGCAAGAAAACTAGCATCCTAGGCTCCATTTGTGCAACGAACATCATTCTTTGTAAATATAATTCCTGAAAACTTGTAGCTAGCTACATATGAGAACCTGCATCCTAGGATCCATTTGATCAATGAACAGCATTCTTTGTATATATAATTCTTGAGAACAACTTCACATATATGAACCTTTTAATATTTTCCATCATTTGATGAAACTCAGGGAATGTGTCTACTGTCTACAACCTTGCACAGTTGATGAATCATTAAGGTTGACAGAAAGACAGACGATCACTATAGCAAAATCAGCTTTATAGGACACCAAGATGTTTAAATGTCCTAATAGACTGCTTTAGAACCTAACTTTAGAGGACTAAACAATTGTGCATCCTTTATAAAGGTGTTATAATAAGATGTTAGGACGTATTTGGACATCTTAGCAAGTTCTTAGGACGGTTTCGAAATAAAGTGTACCACTGATGTAGGCACACTTCGAGAACTATCAAGGCGTTTTTTCTATATTTGGAAAAGAATAAAACGAGCTCGAAAAAGGCTTAGAATTTGGCATCAAAGAAGGAGCAAACAGCCCCTACCGGTAGTTAAGCCCCGGTAGAAGTACCGATGACCACTTGATTGATTATTATTATTATTATTTTACTTATTTTAACTTAGGATAATTATTGTTAGCTTTAATTATTACTAGAAGCGTACTCGCGCAATGCAGCTAGATACATCACGATTTTAATGTTTCATTTTATTTCAGTTTTTTGTCGATTTACATTACGATTTTGGATGGTTGTGAGAGAGTGATAATGATTTTTTTATATAAATTTGTTTAATTTAGACTTAATAATATAATGTTTTTTATAAAAAAAATAAGTAATTTGTTAGAATTCAATGATTATGAGTTAGTTATTAATTCAAACATATAGCTTTAGAAATTTGTACTCATGCATCATGACTTGTAATTTTAGGTAATGTGTATCAATAAACAGTACTCAATGCATAAAAGTACAAAAACGACGACCAAAAAATCAAATTGGTTCTAAAAATATAAAACCATAACTTATTACAATAAATTATAAATTTAAAAATACATCAATAATAATCGAATAGGGATATATAAGATATTAAAACATAATAATTGAACTCAATTACAAACTTAACTACAAAATATAATGTAATTTATTTTGGTTTAATAATATAATGTTTTTTTTACAAAATATTCTGATAGATTTTTTTAATTATATTTTAGATTTTTTATATTTAAAATTTGATTTTTATTCTATATTTAATTATGCTGAGAGTGATTTTAGGGGAGTTAACGTGGGAAATGATTTTAGGGGAGTTAAAATGGTTAGAGATAATGATTGAAAGTTAATAAATAGCATTAAATGTAATACATACAACTTTAATGGTTGTTTTTTAAAAGATTTTAAGTAATTAACATTAAATAGCGGTACATTAAGCTTTAAGACTTGTTTTTAAGAGTTTTTTATGTCTGTTTTATAATATAGTATAGATTAGGATTATTATTTAATTTCCTTTTATTCATTATTTAATTACTTTTATAGTTGGTTTAGAATTAGGATAGATTTAATTTCTATAGTTATAGCTTGATTAGTTTAGCTATAAATAGGTTTTATTGTTTTCTTTGTTGATTAGAAATTATTGATCAATAAAGTTGTTTTTTAGAGTTTCATCTCTAGTTTTAAGAGTTTTCTCTTAATTTTCTCGAGCGTTTCGTTGTAAAGCTCGCTATCCTTGGATCCAGACGTTTGTCGATCCGTTCCGCGCTATCCCCGCTGCGTCAACTACTAACTTTTTTATAAGACAGTTTTAAGAAGTGTCCTATGAATACATATTTTTTTAAGACACTTGTTTTTATGACATTTTTTCAAATAATGCCATATATTAAAAGACAAAATAAGACGCTTTACTTCAAAATTCTCCAAAATACTTGTTAGGACTCCCAAAAGCAACCTATTGTAACATATTTATATAGGTCACACAATTGTTTTGTTTGATCCTAATAACTTAAGTCCTATTAAGCTGTATATCAGGACCCTGCAACATAATGTCATCCTATAAAACCGATTTTGCTGTAGTGAGTGCTGCATTCAACATGTCCAAAAATTAACTAGCAAAACATTAGATTATATTAATGTCATTACGATCCGTTTTCCAGGTATAGATAATCTTTTTCATGGTCCCAATCTCCTAATGGGGTTACATCCACCAGATAACTACAAAGCATTTTCAACCATTTTTAGAAGCAAGAAGATCCCATATATCATCATCAAAACCATCCCAAAACCTAATGCTAGTTATACTATGAACCGAGTAGACCCCTAATATTTATCCAACAGCCTTCAGAAAGTTAAAGTAAACCCCAAAATTTCATCATTAAATCCATCTCAACAAACAATTTTGTAGAAAAAAAATTAAAAACAAGAGATACTTTAACCCCTGTATAATCCAAGGCATAAACCTCTCTTTGACATGTTTATGAAATGAATTTGCAAAGTAATATACTTTATGATAGGCTGAATGAGAAGTATGTAATACAGTAGTAATTGAATTATTGTTGCGTTCAGAGGTTATTTCATTAAACCGAATTTAAAAAGCAACACCAATCTTGCAGGAAATCAAAAATCCAAGAAAACCATTACAGAGGTGTATCAAAAAGTCCCAGAAGTTCTCATGACATCTTATCCGAAATACCCATTATATATTTCAAATGATCTTATATTAAAGAACACGAAAACCATAATCACCAAATAAGATTAAACCTACATTATAATAATAAAAAATACAGTAATCCACCAAACCGATTAAAAATTAGGGTTTTTTTCTTCTTCGAATTTCATAATCCCTTAAAAAATCGATAGGTATGGGGCGAAGTGGAACTTAAACTACCGCATTAACCTCGTCAACTAATCATAGCTGAGCTTAGTGTAGATATAAGCCTAGATTTAAATCCTTCAAACTCCATAATCGATAAACAAAATTCAATTGATTGAATAAATATATAAAATACAGAGAGGATATTAATAACGAACCTTAACGGAGATCTGGAAGAAGGAAAGTTGAATTAAGCTGAAGAATCAAAAACTGGCGAACTGAATCGGCCGTAGTGATGATCTTATACTCGTCGGACTTTTATTGTTCCCCAAGCTTTCTTTGCTTTTCTTTTTCCAATTTTCTTCTTTGCTCTTTTATTGGTTTTGGTTGAATTACATAAAATACCCTGAAGTTTATACAATTTTGACTTTTTGCCCCAAACTCAATCTTCAAGGTTTTTTTTTCTATTTTTTTTTTCACGACCGAAAGAATCATCAAAAAAGGTAAAACGAAAATGTCACTTTTTGAAAGAAAAAAAAAGAAAAACTCACAAACTGTTTATCTTTTGTTGGTTTTAAATCTTTGATCTTCTATAAGGTTGGATTCTACCGATAATTCGGTTACCACTGACTCAATGACTTTCTAGTGACAAAAACGAAATAGGGATGAAATGGCCTAGATCGGAAAAGGTGTCCATATCCCTCTAATAGTAGCAGACTAGGAAGTTGAACATGGAATCAATAATCATTCATTAAACCCTTATAATGACGATCAAAGCTAGTGGAAAAATTGGTAGATAAGAGGCAAAATGAATATGCAAGTTATAGTTTAAAGGTTCACCTTGAAGATGAGATGTGTGTTTTTTGAACATATATTTGTAACTCAAGGCCAAATATCGAAATCTTTAGGCTCTACACCAATGTAATATGGCTTATCTTTCAAATATATCACATCAGCATTTATAATTATCATTCACACGAATCTAATGTCACTCTATAACACCCCTAGAATAGGAGGGAATTTAAAACGCTAAAGGAAAATAATTATATAGATATTAATTTCACCCAAAAAAGGGACAATGTAAAATATTTACATTAAAAGAAATAGATGGTAACTAACAACCTACTAATCTAAACAAAATCTAAAGTTTAGACTACAATCGGGTGTCGCTACAATCACCAAAAGAATTTTATCAAACCATTTCGCCAAATATCACCAAAAGTTGATATCCCTGAAAATACCTTTATCTACACATAATACTCCGCCCAAACAATCATGGCCTCGCAACGTAAAGATCCTGATATACATGTCGTTTAATAAAATAAAATAAAAAGTGGTGGTCTTACGCATGTGAGCTCAAGCAGTTAATGAATAAAATTATAAAACATTCAAATCGCAAATATAGCTTTAGCCAAGTTAACCATTTCAAATACGTTCCACGAAGTTAAAATACATCTTGCGATAACGAGGGAGACCCAATTTTTTCATTGATAGTGATAGAACACAATATTAAGCCGTATATGTAACACCCCAAAAAATGGGGATAACAAAATTCCGGAAAAAACGAAAATGTGGTATATAAAATTGCCTTGGCAAGAGTCTCCCAAAAATGGGGAAATGTGTAAACCTGTTTAATTACAGTTTGTAATTTAACGGTAATAAACAACAATCAACTAATCTAATTTCTACAATAGAAATAAGATTACAAAAAGGGTGTCGTCTATAAACCCAATAAAATCTTCACAAAAAGTGCACCCAATTGCATTATCCCCGAGCTCTCACCAAGTCCGCCTAGACCTTCTTAGGCGCGGCACCACTAGAATCTGAGATACACGTAAACAACAAGCAAGTGTTAGGCTAAAAGCCTAGTGAGGTTGATGTACAAGTAATACATGCCTGATTATCATTTATATAATTCTTTACCAACTATAATTTACCGAATCCGGAATCAATGGGGGAGACCCATAACACCAATCAAATTTCACCCAAGAGTCGAGATACCTTAGTGTCCACTTCCATGAGTGATACCACAAGGCCCAACACATCCGGGGATACAACACGACATTGCCCCAAATGGCGGGGGTTTAGGTACATACCAACACGGTGGCACTCAAGACTATGTCCTCCTAGTACCTAGTTGACTTGGTTCATCCATGCAATTCACTTGTGACCAAAGGAGATATTTCATCCTTATAAGGTATAAACAATACCAACATCCTCATATAGTCCAAATACACATATTCATGAGACAAGTAAATGCAAAAATTGTAACCTCTTACACGCT
The DNA here is from genome assembly GCA_954870635.1 of Arctium minus. Taxonomy (NCBI): domain Eukaryota; kingdom Viridiplantae; phylum Streptophyta; class Magnoliopsida; order Asterales; family Asteraceae; genus Arctium; species Arctium minus. Next base: position 128,592,993 of record OX941080.1, on the reverse strand, counting down.
ATTCCTTTTTAGACATTTTATTCATAAATAGAGTCCCTTCACAATGTGGATATTTTCCCTCATTTTTGGTATCCATACTATATAGTTGTAGGAGTGTAAATCTCATCCCTCAACCTACTCATATTACCAACACATACATATTTCCATATATCAAGATTAATCAATCATATCATATAGCAATAATAGGGCAAACTAGTAATATATGAAAACCATAGTTTTACATGTTAAGACAATCAACATTTATGCAAGTAAATACATTTATCTCTTTTACAAAGGTTTAGAAACACTCACTGTCTAGGTTTTAGATAAAAAACCTAGAAAAGTTGATGGAATGAGAAGGAGGTGAAGTCTTGAGATCCCCATGCTTAAATGACAGCCCTTAAATGCACCCTAGTTGTGTCTTGATGTGGATTTATGGTACCCAACAACCTTTAGAGCTTTAATGGAGGAGAGAGTGTGAAAAGGAGTGAAAATCGTCCCCAAGGATACTCCCAACCGAACCCTAAATCTGATATTTGTGAAAAGTCAAGTAAAAATGAGTTGGAGGGTGTTTTTAAACGGGCAGACCACGCGAGCGAGAGTGCCATACAATATTTCCACTGGCACTATCGCCAGGCCATAATCGCCGACCCAAACCCCCCTTCGGTACAATCCCGACGATTGTGACCGGCGAGAGTGCCCAAGGGCACAATTGTAACACCCGTAAATTCCTGTCTGTGAAAGCCAATCATTTGAGAAATCCTTGATTCTGATCATAGAATTTCATCCCTTACGCCTTACCTTTTAAGCCTTATCGCATCGTGGGTGCTCCGGATGAAAATGGAAGAAATCGGGGCTCGGGTCACTCTGGGCGATAGTGCCCTGGGCACAATCGCCGGGCACAATCGCCAACTGGGTGATGCCTGCGGTACAATTTGGACGATAGTGCCCTGGAGAGAGTGCCCTGGGCACAATCGTCGGGCACAATCGCCGACAACCCTGGTCGTTTTTAATCGGCCTTGAGCAGCCTCTCTTCATTTATCTCAACCCCCTTTCACCCTTTTTCTCTCTAGAAACCGAACCCAAACCCTAAAATCGGTTTCTATGTATCCATGTCACCAAACCTATCATGTTTCAAGTGTTCTCCCCCACCCAACAAAGATTAGAAGCTTCACCTTCATCTTCCTCATCAAATTCAACGGTTGGGAGCTCGGGTTGAAGTGTTGGATTGGGTATTCTCGGAAGTCTCATCATCTTCAAGGGTAAGTTTTCTTGTATTAAGGTTATAAATGCTCCCTTGATGGTTTCTTAGTATTTGGTTTCTCAAATCTCGGATTTGGTAGTTTTGGAGAAACTAGGGTTTTGTTATTATTTGGGGTTTCTTGGTATATTGTTAGGGGAATGTTTCTACATGGTCGGATATGGTTACTTATGGTTTGGATTGTATGGATCTAGGTTTTGGAAGTTTCCGGCTTGAGGATTCGAGCGGCCTTCAAAAGAGCTCGTTGGGTGAAACCTAGATTTAGCCTAAATCTAGCAAGGTGAGTTCAAGTTGATTTGTGAAAACGGTGTACATGCCAAAATGTGTATTTTAAAGTGTTTTACATGAAATGGTTAACTACTGATAAGTTTTGAGTATCTAGAAGTAAAATGTGTTTTACTTAGTTATTTGTCAAAGTGTGAGTATTTTGATAAGTTTTCATATTTGGTAAACTTGGGTTGTGTTAACCTCTTAAAATGCTTCTATTGGGTTTTGAACGTTTCCAACAACTTAATAACATGAATTACGTATTCTTGGTGATTTTGTACAAGTAAGGTCTATTTTATGAGTTATACGTCTTTGACGATTTTGTACAAGTAAAGTCTAATTCATGTTAGATGCATTTGGTCTATTTGCATTCATAAACACTTTGGAAATCTTGAGTTCCATCTCGTATGGAGTTTTGGGTAAATCTAGTATTTGAAGTACGTGTCTTCATAAACGGTATTTAAAGACATTTCACTATTATGGAGACCGGTAATTATTGGTCAAACGGATTTTGAGCTCTTTAGCTCGGTATTGGCTTAAACGAGTCGTGTGGACATTTGTCCGGACTTTTAAACCATTGTGGGTTTTGGATATGAGGACACTTAATTTGTGTCATTGGTGAGTTACATGTTTTGGGAGCTTTGGTCTTTCAATTGGAGTCATGTAACGTTAGACAGTGTGTAATAAATCCATAGGCACGTGAGTCAGTCTGTTTTGGGATGGTCAATTGGGTATTGTGGGGTTGAACTTCGGTACCCATGTTTTATGACCGGAAACTTTACAAGTGATCGCTAGGAGGGTTGAGTCGGCTAGTGCTACCGGAGTAGTAGGCGCTAGGACCTCCGCCGCTTGAAGTAATGCCTGGGAGGTAGTCTTTAAGTCTGTCGGGCCTTCGGGATGGAGTTCTTCGGAATGATCCATCAAGGTCAACTGACTTGGGGTGACACTTGTAAAGAAGTCGTAGGGACACCAGGCTGGGATGTCGGGAGGTGTCATGCGATTAACGTTGTTTGGGTGGTATACTTTTGTGTTCCCTCCACCCTCAACGGATACGGGTTTCCCCCGTTGTTGGCTATCAGTATTTTAAATATAAGAACGTATTATTTTATTGTCATTGGTTCCTTACGGTCGCGTGAGTATTGGACCAAGTGTCCCTGTTTTCGGACGTACGGTATACGTGGTTTTGATAGCGATTTATGGGTCGAGCACTCTGTCCCGCCCGCGTTTTGGGTACTTTGGGTTATAAATGGTTATTCATGTTTTACCAAAATAAGTGTCGAACTATGATCCCGTTTGGGTAAGTTATGCGTTGCACCATTTTATAAGAAACGTGTGTTTTGGGAGCATTGTCTTTAAAAGTGTATATTATGGGAAAATATGTCGTTTCCATTTTGAAGTATAATATTTCGAAGGATCTTGATTTAAACTGATTTCCTTTCTTTAAAGATATATTCGTTCATGTTAACACTCTTGAGCTCACTAGGCGTTAAGCCTAACCTTTTTATTTGTCGGCATGTGCATCAGGTTCCTAGCGGGGGGGGGGGGGGTTCAGTTCTAGCGGTGCTATGAAGAGTTGAGTCTTAGCCTTACAAACGTAAGTAATTGGTGAAGTCTTCCGCGAGTTGGAGATAGTGACATGTTTTTGGTTTTAGTATCACCCGTCCTTATTGTTTACTGTATGTATAGATAGAAGGTGTGTATTGTAGCAAAATCTGAATTTGTGGTTGTAGATGACTCATTTATGGATGTATTTAGAAAATTTTAAATAAGTTGCTATTTCCAGATTTGAGGGTGTTACAACAATCGCGGTCACTCTCGTGTGAGATGTACCGTAGCTAGCAAACCACCCGCAACAATGTCGCGCGACCTTGACACATGTTACTGTCGCCGACAAGGTCGCTCAAAGATGCTGACCACTCAATTTTTGTCCGAAATTTTTCATTAACAGCTAGCGGTGACTCGCAGGGTTAAATCCAACCATCAAAGGCAAATAAATTCAAGTAAGGGTTATTATAGTGACATAAAGAGAACCAGACTTATAACTTACTTATATGAGAATTTTTGGGTGTTACAATCCTCCCCACCTTAAATAGGATTTCGTCCCCGAAATCCCATCTTAAGGAAATAAGTGAGGGTATCGCCGCTTCATGTCCTCCTCCGATTCACAAGTTACGTTGGCACCACGATGGTGCTTCCATTGGACTTTAACCATTGTCACTTCCTTGTGACGAAGTTTCTTCGTCTTGGAATCTAATATTGCTTCGGGTTCTTCCACACACCGATTCCCGTTATCCACTTGGATCTCCTTCAATTGAATGACGCTTTCCTCCTCAGCTAGATACTTGCGAATGTAACACACATGAAAAGTAGGATGTATCCCATCCATTTCCGGCGGCAAGTCTAACCAATACGCTTATAGTCCAATCTTCTCTAAGATAACAAAGGGTCCGAGGAAACGTGGGCTAAGTTTCCCACGTTTCTCAAAATGGATTATCCCTTTCCATGGTGACACTTTCAACATCACTCGATTCCCTCTTGAGCCACCTTTAAACGCTCTCGAATTTCCTTCACTTTATCCGTGGTCTCTTGAATGATCTATGGACCGGCAAACTGTTTCTCCCTTGCTTCGAGCCAACAAGTCGGGGTTCTACATTTTCAGCCGTAAAGAGCTTCAAATGGGGCCATCCCGATGCTCGAATGGTAGCTATTGTGGTAGGCAAACTCCACTAACGGTAGGTGCAAGTCCCAATTTCCCATGAAATCAATGACGCACGATCTCAACATGTCTTCAAGAGTCTGAATGGTCCACTCACTTTGTCCGTCCGTCTGAGGATGGTAGGACGTGCTCAACTTAAACTTGGTACCCAACTCTTTTTGTAGACCGTTCCAAAACTTCGAAGTGAATAAGCTATCTCGATCCGAAACAATAGATAATGGAGCACCATGCCTCGACACTATTTCATCAATGTATAACTTCGCTAGTTTGTCCATTGGCAATCTCTCGCGCATCGCCAAAAAATGTGCGTTTTTGGTGAGTTGGTCCACCACTACCCAAATTGTGTCTTGCCCCTTTAAGGTTTTTGGTAGTTTGGTGACAAAGTCCATTGTGATATACTCCCACTTCCATTCCAAAATTGGCAAGGGTTGCAAACTCCCATAGGGGCTTTGATGCTCTGCCTTCACTTGCAAACAAGTGACACATTTCTCCACATATTTGGCCACGTCAAGCTTCATCACCGGCCACCAATAATTCAACTTGAGGTCTCTATACATCTTCGTTCTACCGTGGTGTATGAAATACTTGGATTTGTGGGCTTCTTCTAGGAGAAGCTCACAGTTTCCTCTCAACTTTGGTACCCAAACTCGTCCTTGGAATACTTCAAGCCGCGACCATATTCCGTCAAGAAATCTCGTTGCTTTACCATAACCTTGGCTTTGAGGTGTTCTTCTCGAAGTGCTTCTGATTGACACCTTTTGACGTTCTCAATTAAGCTTGACACAACATCAATCCATGTGAGTGATAAAACGGCATCGCTTCCATGACTCCGTTGGCTCAAAGCATCTGCTACTACATTAGCCTTACCCGGATGGTAAAGCAATTCATAGTCATAGTCATTTAGTAGTTCAAGCCATCTTCTTTGCCACATATTGAGCCCCTTTTGATCGAAAATGTACTTCAAGCTCTTGTGATCGGTGAAAAGTGTACATCAGGTTCGATAGAGGTAATGACTCCATAGCTTTAACGCAAACACCACCGCCGCTATCTCCAAGTCGTGGGTAGAATAGTTCTTCTCGTGATCTTTCAGTTGGCATGATGCGTAGGCTATCACCTTCCCCCTTTGCATAAGTACACATCTGAGATCCATCTTGGAGGCGTCACTATAGACAACAAAATCATTTGATCCCTCGGGTAGGGACAAGATTGGTTCTTCACATAGCTTCTTCTTAAGGGTATGGAAATTTTGTTCTTGAGTGTCCGTCCAAAGGAACTTGATATTCTTCCTTGTCACTGACGTAAGTGGTGAAACGATCTTTGAAAAATCCTGGATAAATCTTCTATAGTATCCGGCCAAACCCAAGAAACTATGAATCTCCGTCGGGCTCTTCGGTGGTTCCCATCCTATCATTGCTTCGACCTTCGCCGAGTCTACCTTTATTCCATCTTTAGACACCACGTGGCCCGTCCAAGAATTGGACCTCTTCAAACCAAAATTCACATTTTGAGAACTTTGTGAATAATTTTTCTTTCCATAGGGCTTCCAATACTTCCCTCAGATGCTTCCCATGCTCCACTTCGTCGCACAAATAGATTATGATGTCGTCAATGAAGACTATCACCGACTTATCAAAGAAAGGTCGGCACACTCGGTTCATCAGATCCATGAACACGGAGGGTGCATTCGTCAACCCGAATGGCATTACCAAGAATTCATAATGCATATATCTTGTCCGAAAGGTGGTCTTCGGAACGTCGTCTTCCTTTACTCTCACCTGATGGTATCCCGATCGCAAATCAATTTTTGAGAACCATCCCGCTCCTTGAAGTTGATTGAAGAGGTCGTCGATTTGGGGAAGAGGATACTTGGTTTTCACCGTGACCTTGTTCAATTCTCGGTAATCAATGCACATTCGCATTGACCCATCTTTCTTCTCCACAAATAGAACTGGGGCTCCCTAAGGTGACGAACTTGGTCGAATGAAGCCTTTCTATAGGAGCTCTTAAAGTTGGGACATCATTTCTTGCATTTCCGCCAACGCTAAACGGTAGGGAGCACGGGCTATCGGGCCGCTCGTGCTCCCGGGGTGAGGTCGATATGAAACTCCACTTGGCGCTCCGGCGGCAACCTAGGGAGACCTCCGGAAAAACGTCCGGATAATCCCGAACTATCTTCACATCTTCTACCGACTTCTTTTCCAACTTTGCGTCCACAATGTAGGCTAAGTATGAAGAACATCCCTTCACTAGATGTTTTCGAGCCTTTAAGTAGGAAATCACGGGGGTGGATCCCTTCCTCTTCTCTCCAAAAATGGTAACAGTGCCGCCATTTGCCACAGACACTCTAATCATCTTCTTAGAGCAAATAATGTCGGCAAAGTTCTTGGTCAATTAGTCCATGCCTATCACTACGTCGAAACCCCCAATCGCCATTGGTAACAAGTCCACATCGAAACATTGACCATCTAACTCTAAAACACAATCACAATAGTATCCTTGAATCAACACTTGCTCCCCATTGGTTACTTCCACCACTAAGGCATCGGAGAGGGTGCTAATGGGAGTGGAGAACATCGAGCCAAAAGAATTTGATACAAATGACCAGTTTTCACCCGAGTCAAACAAAACATGAGCAGGCAAGGAGTTTACAAGGAACGTACCTGATACCATATCGGCGGTCTCCCTCGCCTCCTCGACGGTCATCTGGAAGGCTAGGCTTGGTACTTTTGGCGGGTTCTCCTTCTTTGGGGCCGACCCGCTAGAGAAACTGCGGTTGCTCCCGGTCAACTTCGGGCACTCTCTCTTCATGTGCACCGGCTCCCAGAACTCGTAGCAAATGAGTCATCGGATAGGACAATCACGAGTCATGTGGTCCTTTTTTCCATATTTGGCGCACTTGGGAGGGCCCGAATAGGTTCTTTGGTTATACGAGCCACTATGCTTGCTCTTACATCGATGACACCAAATAAGGAAACCTGAATTAATATGAGAAGGCTACAAATAACTATGGTACCTGACAGGTGCTATACTCCTACGTGTAAGAAGGTAACACTGTGTCGCACTAGGATTCATGAGGTCTATATAAGTGATATCGTATCGATAACAGTGGGCCGATGGGTACTATTTGGAGGTCGTCTGAACCGATAGTTGAATCCTGCGACAGTACTATAATTGTCCAGCTTGCTATTTCATCTTTTTATCAAATCACTTGTTTTTGTCTTAACAAATCTTTGCACCCTTTGCTTCTTTTCTTACGACTGATTGTCTAATTTGATAACTCAAACAAACCACCATAAAGATGTCTTTGAATTCGCCATCTAAAATCAGTTTTTAAAGACTAGACTTTTGAAAGACTTTTACAAGTCTTCCCTGTGGATCGATATCTGGTACTTATACCATTATTACTTGTTACGAGATGATAGCAAATCAAGGTGTATACTTGCACTGAGCTCTATTTAAGTGAATGTTTAAGGTTGCATAAACCACACAACAAGTTTTTGATTGTGATAGATGTTAATAAATTAACCCTATTACAATGGTCTTGTTAGTATTTTACCCTTGTTTTATTTGCCCAAAGTCTATTTTTAGTTTAGTTTAGTTCATTTTATAACATTCATCATGTTTTTATGTTTTGTTAAGTATTTTCATAGTTTTGATGCTAACTTGAACCTTTTTGAAGATTTCTAAAAGAGTTAATTACACCGGTGGTCCCTGTGGTTTGCCTAAATTTTAGATTTGATCCCTAAAGTGAACTATCTACGTTGGTGGTCCTTAAATTTATAATTTTATTTCACTCAAGGTCCCTCGTACTTAACACCGTTTATTTCATCCGTTAAATGAAAGTACAAATATGTCTTTTTATAAAAACAAATCAATTCCTAATTAATCACAATCATTGAACGTGACTAGAACGTGGCTTGAACGCTTGGTCCCTGTTTTCTCAATCACCGATCGTCCCTGTTTTCTCAAGCACGAACGCTTCCATCGATCGTCCCTGTGACTTCGTCTCTGTAGTTTCACCGATTGGTCTTGTGTATCACCGATCGTCCCTGTATTTTCACCGATCATCCTTGTGTTTTCCCAATCACGAACGACACCAATCTCTCGAACTTGAGAGATTGGTCCTGTGTTTCGCCGATCGTCCCTGTGTGCAAACAGTTCATTTTCAGAGAAATTTTATGAGACCTCAGATCCTAGGTTTATTTTGTTCAATTGATGCAACTGAGAATTGTAATTAGTCAACTCTTCCCTTTCCAAGAACTTCATATATAGTTGGGGTAAAGAATCCATCGCAAATATTACAATAGGCAGATTTTCAGAACAACCCCATTCCAATTTCAAATATCAACAAGATGTCGTCAACAGGAAAAAAGAAAGAATGTAAGAAAAATCTATAAAAGAATCTAGACTTACTCCTCAAGATCACTCAAAGAAAAACTATCGATGCTTGTTATTGGGGGGTTGAACCCTTAGATAGTCCTGCTTATAGGTAATCTTTAAACCACAAAGCATCAATATTACTCTTTGGATGTGTTGCACTATTACAACACTAAGTTGTTATTTTGTAATTAGCATTGAAAGAAAAGTATCTGCTAGAAATAATGCCAACGGATTCACTATATAGGTGAACATTGAGAAACCATGAAGAAACTTCAGGAAAAACAAGATCTACTGTAAAATTATTAGTATCCATGAATAAACACCTAAACCAATTGATCAAATTAAGTGTCTTTTCTCTATTTCATCTTACTACCTCTCTCTGCTTCATCTCTTTACCTTTCATCTCTTCTATTCTTGATGGTTCTGTTTGTGGGCTTCAAGTTTATTGAATGTCAAAGGTTAATAAGATGTTAATGTTTATAGATGATTCTTTAAATTGTTGTTAATTGATTTTCAATGGTCTATGCTATTAATAATAACGATATATTATTATCAAGTTGTTAATTGATTATTATTTTGAGGAGACCTTTATTTCTTTTGCTTTCTGTTTCTCCTTATCCACTTGTTTCTTTCAAATTTGTATACACCAGAGAACACACTTTTGACTGTAAATGAGGAATGAATATGATAAATCGTTGAAGGTGATTCAAACATATAAACAATTAATTTTGTATATCTACTGTTACTGTATACATCATGGGGACGTGGGGCGAGAACAAAACAAAAGACAACTACATATATAAGATATCTCTGCATTGGCTATGCTTAAGATATCTCAAAATATCACAACTCCCTATGACCAGTGACAGAGACATAAACTGGATGACATGCCTACAGAGAAAAAACAGGGACGGTCGGTGATTGAGAAAACAGGGACCAAGCGTTCAAGCCACGTTCTTGTCACGTTTAATGATTGTAATTAATTAGAAATTGATTTGTTTTTATAAAAAAGACATATTCATCCTTTCATTTAACTGATGAAACAAATGGTGTTAAGTAGGAGGGACTTTGAGTGAAAGAAAATTATAAAGTTAAGGACCACCAACGTAGATAGTTCACTTTAGGGATCAAATCCAAAATTTAGGAAAACCATAGGGACCACCGGTTAATTCTTTGGCAGTGTTGTATAAGTACTGCAGGACTAGATTTTGGTGCCATAGGCCTGGACCAAGGACAAAATTCGGCTGCAACAATCACCAATTAGTCCTATAGCACCAAAATCAAGTCCTGCAGTACTCCTACAGCACTGCCAAAATTTTTAGAAATCTGCAAAAAGGTTCAAGTTAGCATCAAAACTCTAGAAATACTTAACAAAACATAAAAACATGATGAATGTTATAAAATGAACTAAACTAAACTAAAAATAGACTTTGGGCAAATAAAACAAGGGTAAAATATTAACAAGACCATTGTAATAGGGTTAATTTATTAACACCTATCACATGTGCATCACATCCTCGTTGGGGAAGGGTACCAGCGACACTGTGATGAGATGTGTGCTAGTTAGAGGCATGAGAAATATTTAGACATCCCCGGACATAGCAACAAGGGTATTAGTAACCCCATCCCTAATCTTGACTTTGCGTAAGGTTGGTTTATAATTCATTTGATGTTAAACCTTAAATTGCCATTTTAGTCAATTTTAGTATTGTCTGATAGAAAGGAATTTATCCTTCAACTAATGTATTACAACAACTTTAAATTAGTCGTTTTTTTCCAAATTTTGGGGTGTTACATTCGGTACACACGAACTTCACATTTTCCAGGTTAGGAGCATCAAGGACAAGGCAATTTTGGATGTAACACTAGACCTGACAAAAACTGACAAGACACGCTAACCCGACACAAACTCGACATGAAATAAACGGGTTTGGGTAATACATTTCAACCATTTAAATAGACGGGTTGACACGACAGGACAAGAAAATTAAACAGGTAAGGTCAGGTCAAAATTTTCAACTCGAAAATGAACCGAATAATCCGTATATATATATAAGAAGTTTTCTTTTTATTATTTTTACTAATTTACGATTTACCTTTTGGGCGGTTGGGCTAGATAAATCATTAAATTGGCAGCCCAAAAATGGGTTTAACGGGTTAGCGAAATTTTGTATTTGTATTTTTCTGTGAATTTTTGTAACTTTTGATTTTATAAATGTTCAACGAGTTAAACGGTTTAGAAGGTTAGCGGGTTTAATGGATTAAGAGGATAAACGGGTTAATCGGGTCGTGTCGGGTCAGGCGGGTTGAATCAGGTCGTGTTCAGGTTGGGATTTTCTGACCCGTTTATTTAACGGGTCGTGTTCAGGTTAGGCACCCTCAACCCATTTAACTTTGAACCTGACATGACACGACATGTTTTACAGGTCTATGTAACACCCATATTTTGGTGCGAGTATTTTCGAGTTTTATATGTTTAATTTGACCATAAAATAACCCGAAGTGAATATTCTGAGGGGTTAGTTTGGGTTTATAAATTGATAAAAAAAAAAACTCAAAATGTTTCAGAAGTTTCGATTTCTTCACGCTCAGGGAGGTGAGACAAATTTTGGCTAAGTGTGGGGCTATTAGGTGTGGGCGACCTGGACCATGAGACCTCGGGTCGCGCGCCTGGTCACGTACTACTTGCAACATCAAAATCCGGGATTTTCCCTTTTATCCTCATTTATGTTAAACCAACTCCTTTCCACTCGTTTTTTATGGTCAAGATGCATTTAGGGCACCGATTTGAAGGACCTCTTAGCATTAATAAGCCTCGGTTTCTAGAGCTCAAGTGCCGGGGAAGCTCAAGAATCACCTCCATATTCTTCATCTCCTTCTTGCCATTTTAGCTTGGTTTCTAGGGCTTCACCTAAAAATCTAGTTGTGGGTTCATCTGTCATTTTAAAAAGCTTTATACATGTCTTTCAATCATATTTACTTGGGTTAAATAACTCTTTCATAAAATCTTCCATATGATTGTAAGTATAAATGGTTTCTAGGTTACCATTTTATAGATTTTGGAGAAAAACTTAGATTACCTACCTGTATGAAGTTTTAGTGATAAATGGGGAAGTAAAACTCACTATGACACTAGTCCAAGCAATCATTTATCTTTATGAAGTATTATGGAGTTTTATTAGTCTATTTGCATAAAGTTCACATTTATGAGAAATTAGCCAACATTATAGGCTATGGATTAAATATTGATAAATCTTATGAACTTTTATTGTTGAGGGTCTAGATTTACACTTGCTGGAGTATGATGTATCTTTTCATCATTTTGTGCTTAAATCGATATTTACCCCCTTATTTCACATTGTTGGGTATTTAATGGACCCAAGTGGTCATTGTTATAAGTTCAAATATGATAAATGTTGTCTCATTGCATTTAATCCATATGCATAGTTGTTAAATCCCATTTCAAGCAACAAAAGAAGAACTCCATATAAAAGAAGATATAAGAAAGAAATTAACAACAATAATCATCAAGAACTCATCTCATATGCATGGATTGATAATCAATGGAGGGGAAATTGTAGATAACACCACACTAGGAATTTAATCGACTCTCATGAGAGGCTCACTTAGTCAGTGTGTGTAATATGTGTGTTCTCTCCAAAAACCTAAGATCAAAGTGAGCCACAAGCACCAATAAATAGGGCCCATTTACCAAGAAAAGTCTCAAGCCTATACAACTAATTACAAATCCCATATACAATTTATTTATATAGCATTCAAATAAATTGGGGGTTAATTTAAGCTAATAATCTCCCCCTAATGTTTTATAAAGAAAGAATCATCATATAGTCTCCCCCTTGATTTCTTTAGAAGCTTCGGTGTGCCATTCATTGAGTCTTCAAAGCATCACAAGCTCCCCCTCAAATGTAGGCCGATCTTCATGAAAGATTTAGACAAATTACCCCATTTTGTCCATCTTTCATGTCTCAACTTCACCGCAGTTTTTGACCATCAAAAAGCTTGATTGAGAGAAAACATAAGTCATGCACAGTGAACTCCAACCTCTTAGATTTCCAACGAGATTTGATTCATCCATTTTGGATGAAAAATGAGTGAGTTGTGCAAGTTTTCCCTCAATTGTGCAAAACGGTCGTAAAATAGAAATTTTGACTCTTAAGATCCCGTTGAGTAAGCGTTCAACACCGATCCTTAAACTTGAATAACAGAGGAGGGAGTGACAATCAATGTGTCACATATATAGCTTGAAACCATGAAGAATCAACGAGAGAACACTGTTCTTGAAAGCGGAAAGAGCACGAGTGAAATGCAATGCTTTCGGTCCAGCATCCTAACGCAGACTTTGACACATATTCTGGCATATCAACTCACGGAATTTGAGAAAACTCAAAACATCATGTAAATAGGAGATTTGAGTAAAAAGTTGTGCCCATGTTTCTGAAACAGAGCAATGCTGTCAGAAAATCTAAAATATTCGGGCTACAGGCTCTTGGCTCATTGCGACCTCTGGACCATTGACCTCTGATATTTGTGTTTAGGTCTACTTCTGGTCCAACCCTTCTCGTCGCTGCTCTTCATAGGTTTGGTCCATAGAGGTGTATACTTCTGCATTGCTTACAGAGGATCTGCAATCTTCTGTTCAGATTGTACTTCTTGCACGCTTCTTAAAATCACAGAGGCCTCTGAATAATTCTGCTTATTCGTACAACCCATGCAATTTTTCACAGAGCTTCTGTGGACTGTTGTGTATTTTTTGCACATTCACTTCTGTGTGTAGTAGCCTATGCACATACATTTTGCAATCTGAAAGCCTCTTTATCATAACTCTGATAAGCTGTCAAAATTCTGATCACAAAAACCAAAATTTTTATGGACTATGGATAACTTTGATCACAAAACTCTGCAAATACAACAACAACTCTGCATTCTGCCTCTGCGTAGTTTCTGGATTGTTATGAACGCACAAAGAGACTCTACACTGCAGCCTCTCTGCGATTAACCTCTGGACAACCTTGGCAACCTCTAATTAAGAAATCTCTGAACATGAATAAGAGCATCTCTGGACATCATGAGAACATCTATGTATGCAATTGGAATCTGTTTTGAATTCTCTAATCTGCACTTTTTGAACATATAGATTCTCGAAATTGTTGTCCTAACTCTGTATTAGATGTTATAGCTCTGATTACACAAAGGATCAAGCATTGGTTTGTCGTGATCAGAGCGATCAACACCTTGTCTGCTTCGCTGTAGACCGCTTGATCAGTATATTTCACTTCGTCTTCCATGGCATTTTTTTCTTGCTCTTAAAACTCCTAAGAGTTTCTGTGAGGGCCTTCAGAGAAAGTTGTTTTAGAGATAGCTCCCACAACTCAGTAAGCCTTTTCAAAACAACAATGCTTGCTTCTAGGTTATCCAAATAAACTTAGTCCCATTGTTTGTAACAGTTAGCATTTTGGATTAAGCACCGGATAAAAAAAAATAGATGCGTCAAGGGGTAGGTCAGGGATGCCTTCTCTAAAACCTTTCAAAGAAATAATCATAACTTGTTGAGAAACTGTTTCATGGATTTGCTTCCAGAAGTCTAATTTTTTAATCTGTTGAAGCTTCTCTGGTTCCAGCGATGTGACATCGGTTTCTGCAGATTTTCGAACTTTTGATAAACGAGAACAGTACCTACACTTTTCTACAATTCTGCATCAAAATACAATTGATGCATAATTGAAGTGCTCCAATTGTTAGATCCCGATACTAGCAAACAATTGAAGAGCTCCATAAAATATACATATAAGAGAGAAATAAAGAAGCCATAATCACCATAAAATAAACTCACTCTGCAGCCAACAATGAAGAAGCCCCTGTGGATTCCCAACTGGTGGACTACTCTGACACCACCTCAGAAGATGCCTTCTCATCACCAGAAAGAAAAACACATGTGATGAGAGATCTTTTTGAAGATGAACCAGACGCAGGACCATCAGAGGTGAATGAAGACAGAGTCAAAGATATAACCCAGTAAATGGAAAGTCTGATCAGACCTCCACAAGTTGAACCTTCAAGGCCAAAGGAGCATATCATGAACGAAAATGTATTCAAGTACTTGTACTCAGACAGAGACAACATAAACAGTCTGACCAGACCTCTGAACCCAAGACTCAATGCTTTCAATCAGAGACAGGACACAAGATAGAAGATTTGTCTTCTCTGATGATGGGATCAGAAGGGTGCTGGATGTGAAGATCAAGAACTACTGCTACAACCAAATCCATTACATTGAATACACTGTAGAAAGATCCAAAAACAACATATGTGTATTCAACGATAATGATTTGGTGAACTTGAACCTCTATGATCTGACCCATCTGCACAAGTACCTCTACAACATGGCTGAAAAGGGTAAACACTACAATGTGGGGCTGAGTGAAGTGAAGATGGTGATGGAAAAGCATGTGGAACTGAGATCAAAGACTGAATTCTAGATTACTATGAAAATGGGAGTTAACCAGATCTCCGTGATTGCTCCAAATGAAGATTTAGAAGACCTAGAAAAGCTTCACAACCGAACTGCTCTGGTTGAGCCACTTGGGTTCGTATACAAAACATTCAGAGAAGAAAAGACTATTCAGAGCCTCAAACTCCTTCAAATATTTCTCTCTGACTCTCAGATACTTCAGAGAGAATATTCACGAGGCCAAAGGGCAACCCAAGTGCCAAACAGAGATTGCTCAGAAGATCATAATGGAGATCAACTCGATGTTAGAGTATAGGGATCTCATTATGAAGTTTCATAAGATCTGTACAGGGAAATTACCTTACTTTAGTTATGTTTTTAAATTATGCAATGTAATTTCCTTTCATCTTAGTGAAATCTTTTTAGAGGATAATTTTATCCTCTGTGTTTTGAGTAGTTAGTCCAGCTAAGTTTGTGTTTTGATTTTCAATACTTAGGGGGAGATTGTTAGCCCCAAGTAGCTCTGATGCCAATTGTTAGATCCCATTTCAAGCAACAAAAGAAGAACTCCTTATAAAAGAAAATATAAGAGAGAAATTAACAACAATAATCATCAAGAACTCGTCTCATATGCTTAGATTGATAATCAATAGAGGGGAAATTGTAGAGAACGCCACACTAGGAATTTAATCGACTCTCATGAGAGGCTCACTTAGTCAGTATGTGTAATATGTGTGTTCTATCCAAAAACCTAAGAGCAAAGTGAGCCATGGCACCAATAAATAGGGCCCATTTACAAAGAAAAGGCTCAAGCCCATACAACTAATTACAAAGCCCAAATACAATTTCTTTATAAAACATTCAATTAAATTGGGGGCTAATTTAAGCTAACAATAGTTATTATACCAACAAAAGAGGAGTTTTGAGGTACTCTTCTTGATATCATCGGTTTGGGACAAGTGAGGAGTTTTGACATTCTCGCCTTAGAACCTTTGATTTTAGACATGTGAGGAGTTTTGATGTTCTCATCTTGTAACTTTAGGACTAACTAAGTCAGGAGTTTTGATGTTCTTATCTTATCCCCAATAAGAGAAATTACCAAGTCTTGTTTGCTAAGGGTGATTTGCATGTCAACATCTCGACATTACTTACTTAGTGTTACGCCAATTGTTGGAATCGGGTCTCTCTCATTATCACAAGATAAACTGACCGACTACCTTTATTTCTAGTCTAAATGGTTTCAAATGGCTTTTATACATTGTTTACAAGTTAACATTTTCCCTAAGAGAGGATAATTTCTATTGGTACTCTATTATTTATTTGTGGTTTAAAAACTTGGGGTAACTATTTAATCTCACTAGGCGTCAAGCCTAACATTTTTTCTTATTGACAGATATAGCAGGTCATAGTGCAAGGGTAGTGATTTAGAGCTTGGACTGCCATTTAGAGGCACAAGCGGGGATATCAATTTTTGAGAGCTCTCATACTTTTGGAGATATCAAACTTGGTGGTTGTTTGTAACCCCCCGCCTTAAATCTAGTTCTAGTAAACTTAGATAGAAGTCTATAGAACTTCGATATTCAAATTTTGTATTCGTTATCTGTAAGTCCAAGATCAATGAATCTTTAGAGAGAGAAAGTAGAGAGAGAGAGAGCATGAATCACAAAGTATGAGAATGTATTGAATATGCGTGAAGTTCTTACAAGGAAACAAGACCAACGGGACTTAAATACCCTTGGTCAATACAACACAGAATACGACATTAGACACAATACATGACCAAGCCCTATATATACAATGATTACTATAAAATCAGACTTAACAATCTCCCCCTTAGTAATCATTGGCGCTTTGGTCTTCAAAAAACATCTTCTAATACAGCACGAACCATAAAAGCGACTTTATGAAGCAATCTGACTTTTACAAGAAAAATTCTTCTCAGCATCTTTCAGTTTGATTTGTCTTTGCTGCCTTTGACAAGTCTGGAACAGTAGCTTGTGCTCTAAACGACACACCTCTTTTGAAAGACCTTGAATGAACTGTGGTGGTCGGAGCAGGAACAACAAAAGAATTAAAATGGCTGAGAGAATAGAATCTTTGAGCGAATCTTGATCAACAGATAAACATTTGAGCTCTTTGTCTCTTAAACATCTCCTTTAACTTCTCTTAATTCTCCCCCTCATGACCTTGATGATCTTGATCAACTTGGTCATGCAAATATTTGAGACGAGACAGCTTAAGATCTGCAAAATCAAACAAATAGAGAAAACAAGGAAGGTTTGCGCTACACGCTGGTTGCGCAAAGTGAGGTTTGCGTTACACGCAGGTTGCGCAAAGCGAGGTTTGCGTTACACGCAGGTTGCGCAAAGCGAGGTTTGCGCGACCAACTGGTGGCGCAAAGCTAACTTAATTTTTTTTTACCTTTTTAAGCTCTTTGACTCCCCCTACACAAAGACACTAGATATGACAATTCAAGTTAGCATTCATATAAATAAAATCAGATACTCCCCCTCAAAAACAGATATGATCATTAAGAAAATTCTCCTTTTTCACTCCCCCTTGAATAATGCTCAAACCCATTTGAAATATATTTAAGAGAACACAATGAATGTAAACATTAATGTATAAAGAAAAATATACTGAATATGTATTTTGAAACGACTAAATATATAAAAATTTAAACAGAAACAAATAAAATTCTACTTAGTAAAATATCACAATAAAATCCATCAAATGAAATCAAATGTATGTGTTTGGTTACAGAAACAAGTTTTTATTCCATATCAAGTTAAGACATGTTCAGTTTCAAAAACTTTCATCAATCTATTCAGTGTGCTCGCATGTGAACTTCGATTAGCTTCAAGAAAATGCAATTCTAAAAATATAATAGAGAACTTTGCATGTAATCACACTAAGCCATCAAAAATTCAGACTTTCACAAATTTACAGGTTTATTACAACTCAGAAGTATATAACCAAGTATCATGAGATGTGTGCTCATTAGCATCTTTTAGCATTGTGCACTACGGCATCTTTACATGAGTGTGCTCTTTGGCATCTTTTAAGGTTGTGCACATTTGACATCTTTTTAATCAAAAAGTTTATTAAGTAAAGAACATGCCGTAAACGTAACTTTCTATCTGACCCTATTGCAGGATTTGGGTCAGCCACTCCCAGACCAGTTGGCCTTAGGGGACTAAGTGTCAAGCACCCCTTAGAACTTACTTTCCTGGATCAGAAAGGCTACATCGACACATCCTAAACCCATTCATACCAGTAGAACATGACTTTCGATCTGGTTCTATAGAAGGATTTTGGTTCGATCACTCCCAGATCAAATGACCTTAGGGGACCAGATGACAAGCATCCCACATAACTTATTTTCCCAAAACAGAAAGGTCACAGGTACAAACTTTTAAACTTAGAGATTTCTGATTTATAAGAATTTAATAATCATCTCAAACACAAGGTTTTACGTCTAAGTGCTTAGCCCATATTTTCATTACGATCCAATTTTTTGACTTTTTAGGTTTTCTAAGCATTGAAAACTATAAATATTCCGAATCACACAACTTTAAAGCAATATCAAAAGCTACAAACATGTTGCTGACTTTTCGACTTTTGTTAGAATTGAAATTTGAACATATAAGAACTTCAATATAAACAAAGCAACTTGAAAATTTATCCTAGACACACATTTTATTCAAAAGAAAGAAAAATTGTAAAACTTTTACTTTATAGAATAAAATTTCTAAATGTTTAAACTTTTAAAACAACATGCCAAGATAAAAAAAATAGAAATATTTGATCGGCAAGTTTATATTTAGTTGAAACAAAATATAATTCAATAATATTATCTTTCACACAATGTAAAAATGAAAATTGTGACTCATTTGTAAAAAGAAAGAGGGTTGAACAAATTCAGGAGATGAAATGAAATGCTCAGATTCTTTTAAAACAAATTGAGAAAACTGGAACAACATCATTATCAGATATAAATGCAGCGGAATAGAATAGATGCACTCACAGTTTCTCATTAGTCAGAAGCTTAATGCTATGAAAAGCGAGTCCTCAACTGACATGTCTAGAAGTCATAGTCTTTGAAGTACGAGTTCTGAGCTGAATTACTCAGAAGCCATAATCTTGATATTTAAGACCGAGTTTTGAACTGCTGTGTTCAAAAGCCATTCTTTCTCTTATTCCCCTTAACATGAGGTGCCTGCAACTTAGAATCAGATTTAGACTTGGGTACCCTTTTGAATTTGGGCCCGTGAAAGTTAGTTGCAATTCGTATGGGGAAATAAGTAGAAGATTTGATACGAGAAGCATGAGAAACATTATCAGAATAATAAGCACAGTCATCAGATGAGAAAGCATAATCATCAGAACTAGAATCTGAGGAAGAACATGAGATATGTTTTGAAATTCGAATAATTTGTTTTATAGAGTACTTTGAAATTTTATTACAAGAAACAAATGAATCGCTTTTATAGAATTTGTCTACACATTTATCCCCATCAAAAGTAGATTCATCAGATGTCCGCTTTGCTTTCCAAATCTGCTTCTTTGATGACTTGCTCAAAGTACTATCTGAAAGATTAGAATCAGAAGAATTAGAACTGTCAGAAAGAACTTTATCTTGTTTCTTCGACTTCTTTGACCGTCTTCTTTTACGATTAGGTTTATAATATTGATCATTGAGCGTAAAAGAATCATCAAGAATTTTAGAGGAAATATTTAAATCAGAAGAAATAATTTTACCTAAGCAACCAATCTGATCAACTAATAAATCTGAATTTGCCTCGGAGTCTGAAGAATTTTGAGAAAAGATTTTAAAATTAGAAACTTCATTTTTGTTTTCTTGAAAATCAGAAGAAATGTCAGAAATAGAAACTGAATCTTGTTTTTGAGAAAATAAACTTTCTTCAAGACTAGAAGTCATGAAAGAAAGAATAATATCATATTCAATTTCCTTTAAAATATTTTGATCTTCTATCTTATCTTCAAAATCGATGATTTTACTTTCTAATACTAATGGAGGAGTATATTTCTTAGAATCATAAATGATTGGAGAAATATTTTCCTTATCAGAATTAGGAGCATAAGGATCAATAAAATCATCAGAAATTGAAGATTTGATAGGAGATATATCATTTAAAATTCTTCTTCCTCTCCTTGATTTTTCAGGAAAATATTTTGCATTTTCGCTTGTATAAACAAAAGGAATTTCATTTTTCTTGTTATTCATCCTTTTCTCATTTTCGATTTCTAACACTTGCTTCTCATTCATCCAATCAATTTTAAACCGAGGAGCATAATGAGCAAGAGTCTGATAATCGTATTTATATAAAGTTGGGGATTTTTCAATCGCATTGTTTAAACAATGAGTATTTTCAAAACCAAGTCCCCACCTTTGTTTTAAAGCTTCTTCACTCCATAGTTTATTCATAAAAATTGTTTGTTCAGATTGGTTCCTTCGATAAAGCTTTTCTTCTAATTTATTTATTTTATCTGAAAATTCATCTTTTAAATTAGTCATAGCAGTCAAAGACTCAAGATAAGTCTTATTTGAATTTTTCAAATCATCCAATTTGTTTTGAAAGATGTCTTTTGTATTTTCCAAAATAAAATTTTCATCTTTCAAAGAAATTTTCAGTTTGTCAATCAAATCTGACTTTTCAGAATTTAAATTATTTTCAGATAAAAGCTTAGAGCGTAGATCAGATAAAGCAGAAATTATAATATTCATCTGAGAGGTAATAAATTTGTAATCAAAATCAGTATATACCTCATCATTATCAGAATCAGAATCATCTGACTGATCATCTCCAACCAAGCACATCTGAGCGATCTCTACGTTTGCAGCTTCATCGTCAGAGTGATCCAGCCAGAATTCTTCTTCAGCAAGAAGAGCAGTTCCGTTCTCTCTCTTTTCAGCCAGTTCCAGTTTCTTCCGGTAGTAAGCTGAGTCCCTAACCTTCTTTGCTCGACATTCCTTTGAAATGTGCCCCGGCTTTCCACATTTGTAGAAGTAGCAGTCTTTGGCTTGGGTACTTTGGCTCTAGACACAGAAGTGAAGCGAGAAGAGTTGGAACCAATTCTTGGTTGGAACTTTTTTTGGTAATGCTGAGAGAGAAGAATCATCGCTTTCTGCAGGGCTCACCATCATCATCAGTTGACCCGTTGTAAGCGTTATCATACAATGCTTGTTCAGCCAGTTGGCTCGTGAGGAGTGCAACCGGGTCTACTGACTTCTTGTTCTTTGTCTCCAGTTTGGCCTTCTTCTCTAGCACCAAGCTCTCATCAGTCATCAGAATCTCGTAAAGTTCCTGGATTTGCATAGTGGAAATCCAAACATCGTTCCTCAGTCAGTGACATGATTTGTTCCATTCAGGCTGAAGAGCATTAAGAAATTTCAGATTCGTCTCAAGATCTGTCTTGTTCACATTTATCTTTCGCAGATCATTCAGCACTGCACAGAATCTATCGAAAACACTCTTTATAGACTCACTTTCTTTAGCCTTGAACTCCTCAAAGTTGTTCATGAACCGAGTATGTCGGAGCTGAGTTGCGACCGAAGAACCAAGCATGATCTTTTCCAATTGTGCCCACAACAGATTTGGGTAATCTTTGCAATGATCAACCCGGTTGTAGACAGAGTTTGGTAAAGCTAGCATCAGATTAGCTTTCAACTATCGATCAGCTTTCATTCGTGAAGCCTCTTCAGATGTTGGAGGAGTCTCTTTATTAGGCTTTACGAAAGGTCCTTCAGTTAGAGACTTCATCATGTTCTCTCCATTAGCTTGACGCTCGATGAAGTTCAGAAATCGATCTTGCCATTGAGTGAATTCATTTTCATCGACAAGAACTGGAGGACGAGTTTCAGATCCCAAGGACATCATCAGATCACTTGTGTAGAACTTAGCTTGAAAGGCAAATTTTGCAGAATCCATAGCATATATTCAGAGAAATTCTAAGTCTGAGACTTGCGCAAAGTAGAGCTTTGCGTGAGAAGCAGAAGACGCAAACTGAGCTTTTCGCAAGGAGGCTGTGACGCAAAGTAAGCTTTGTGTTATAAGGCAGAGACGCAAAGTGGCTTTGCGTTATGTGAAGGTTACGCAAACTGAAGTTCTCGTGAGTAACTAGATACGCAAACCAACTTTGCGTGAGTAGCGGGAAACGCAAACTAGCCTTTGCGTTATACGTTGAAGACGCAAAGTAAGCTTTGCGTTAGCTGAAGGAGACGCAAACTACACTTTGCGTGAGGCACTGGGGACGCAAACTTAGCTTTGCGTGAGCAATGGAATGCGAGAACTGGTCTTCGCGTGAGATGAGTGACGCAAAGTAATCTTGCGTGATCAGAGTAAAACGCAAATTGGACTTTGCGTGACACAGATGAAGCGAGAACCTGAAACACTAGCACAAAATTAGTAAGATCATGCAAATTCAATGATGAACTCGCGCAAATGCACATGAACTCGCGGAAATGGAAGATCTAGCACAAACCGATAGAAAAACCATAAAACTTCCAAAAACTCGATTTCAAAACTAAATTTGATAAAATTTTCTTGTACAAATACGTTCAAAAACAACTTTTTAACACAATTCAATCAAAAATTTCGATTAAAAACCACAAACTCAAAATTTCGTATATGAACAGAACGTAAAACACGATTTTCCAGAATTTTCAAAAACCTCAAAATCGAACCTCAAAAACTGAATTTCTTGAAAAACAATATGAATCAAAAGTTTTCTTCTATCAAAATCGAATCCAACAAACTGATTTTCAATGAAATTCGTTCAAAAACACATCCGAATTTGATGAAAAATCAAGAAAACGAGATTTTCTTGAAAAAATCAAGAAAATCGATCAAATTTTCGATTAATCTACAAATTCAGGAACGAAAAAAAATCAATCTCTCAATTCTCTCAAGATTCAGATGGCTCTGATACCAATTGTAAGTTCAAGATCAATGAATCTTTAGAGAGAGAAAGTAGAGAGAGAGAGCATGAAGCGCAAAGTATGAGAATGTATTGAATATGCGTGAAGTTCTTACAAGGAAACAAGACCAAAGGGACTTAAATACCCTTGGTCAATACAACACAGAATACGACATTAGACACAATATATGACCAAGCCCTATAAATACAATGATTACTATAAAATCAGACTTAACACTATCTTGTAAACTTTAATGCCATGTTGGGCAAATACTTTCATTTTGGGTTTTAGAGAATTTTAAGTTAATTGCTATTTTTAAAATTTAGGGGTGTTATATTGGAGAAGTCTTGAATAAGTCTTCAATAATAACACGTCTACTAGAATAAACTTCCGATTTCAGATGGACTCTTGGGCGGCTCCCAACTCATTATTGCTTTGATCTTCAACGGGTCCACCTTCACACCATCTCCGGTGAACACGTGACCCAAGATTGGACTTCCTTCAACCAAAAGTCACACTTGGAGAATTTGGCATACAATTTATCTTTCCTTAATAATTCTAGAACTTCTCGGAGATGTTACACACTCATATTTTAGAAGTGGTCTCACTGTCACAACAACATTTATTTTATAATTTATTCTACAAATACTACTCATTTATTTTATATTTATTAAAAGAAATAGTTTAATTAATTGTGAAAATTATAATCAAATATTTTTAATAACCACCAAGGTCCCCAAAAATAACATTAATATAATTATTTATAATATAACTATTAAAATGCATAATACAAAGTTAAAATAAAATATAAGAAATTCAATTTGATATTTTTTTTTTAAAAATTAATATTTATATATAGTAGTAACCTTGATTTAATAAAAATATTAACATTAATTTAATAAAGTATTAATGCCAATTAAAGTGTTCCATTATTTCAAAATAAATGTCTACATTAAAAAATGCATACAGTTTTAAGACTGTGTATTTATTACATTTTTTAATTAATAAAAAGATAATTTTATCCTTAATTGTAGAGATTGAAAATTTCTCCATCTCATAATTAAATGTAGAATAGAAAAGTAGACATTTACTTTTGAAATTGGACACTTATTTTAGGACAAACTAAAATAATAATATAGACACTTATATTGAGAGGAAGGGAGTAATTTGTTAACAATAAAATTGTAAGTTAAAGTAATATGGTAAGTTAAGAGTTATATAATTGGACCCCCAACAAAAACCTTTATAGCCTTTTAAGTCAGATTTCTAAAATTGAAAGGGAGAGTTGCAATGGCTTGTGATGTGGCCCTTGAAAGACCAAATGAAGGACCAGTGTGGATGCTCTTAGTAATTACCTAACCCAAGTTTGAATTCGAAATTGGAGATGTTTTTAGTTCAATATATGTACTTATGTTTTTTCCGGAAAAACTGTTAACCTACTACTTCCTAATAACTTGCAAAGTTTTTTCATAATGTAGATGGATCACTAGTTAGAAGTTAGGATATTGGCATGGCATTCGTATGTCAATTTTGTAAGTGTAGCATTGCAGAAAATGGAACTATTTCATTTGCTTTGATGTACAAAGTATGTCGCAATTCCAATATGAAGAAGATGTATTTCATTATTAAGGATATGATAACACATTAGATCAAGTATGATCAAGGGTACATTTTCTTGACATGTAATATAGTAGCTACAAGTATCAAAATTAATATCCACATGCAATATAGCAACACATTCGTATAAGCTACCATGGACCTAAAATCGCCATAAAACGAGGGTCAAGTGGGTCATGCCCTCTTGTGGTGTTCTAGGGACAGAGTCCCTTGGCGATGGTTCCAAGGGGTAGATATTAGTTTAATTTAAAGCATAACCATAGGGAGGAAAGTTAAATTGAAAACTAGTTTTAAGTTGTAAACTAGTAGACAAATATTGATCCTCAATTTATATTTGATCCAACAACTTACATTAAATAAAACTTCTAATTAAAATAGTTAATTAAGGTGATTAGAAGTAAAAAAGAAAATTTATTTTCAATCATTCCCACCATTAACTATATGATTTTTCTTTTATTATCTTAATTACATTTTTTACCTATTAAAATTTTAAACTAAATTATCTTAAATATTACTAATATTTTAATTAAACAAATTACATAAAAAAATGAGCATTTCATTCTCTTCGATATGACATCTATCTTGATATAGTTTATTTTTCCCGTTTTTACATGAAATGGTATATATGTGTATTATGCATTACAAATATTCAGGTACGTTCACATGTATACAACAATTCGACATCACCTTCTTCAACAACGTAAGTTTGTAACCCGAAAACTCCTTCTTCAACGTCATAAGTGCGTAACCTGGCACCACCTTCTTCATTAACATAACCCAACACATATCGAAACCGATTAAGAACCCATCGAACACCCATCAAAACTGATCGAGACTAATCAATAACTCATCCATTGACTTGGTGTTTGTTTGTGTGTGTAAAACCATAACCTACCACCTCAATTTCCATCGAGGTCAATTGAGAACCTATCAATTGATTTATCGTGTGTTTGTGTGAGTGAAACCATAACTACCACTTTCAACTTTTATTGAGACAAATCGGGAACCCATCGAGATTAGTTGAGAACCCATCGAGATCGATCGAGATTAATCGAGACCGATTGAGACCAACTGAGACTAATCGAGAACCCATCCATTGACTTGGTGGGTATTTATGTATGTAAAACCATAAACTACCACCTTCATTTTTTATTGAGACCGATCAAGAACCTATTGATTGATTTATTGTGTATTTGTATGTGTAAAACCATAACCTATCACTTTCAATATTATCGAGGCGGATCGGGAACCCATTGAGACGAATTAGAAACCCATCGAGACCAATCTAGAACCCAATAAAGAAAAAAGGAAAAACTAAAGTATGTAGGGTTGAAACGGTAGTATATTCACGATGAACAATAGGTAAATGCATGATGATTATTATGATGAAAAATAATACTTATAATGAATATCATATTGATATGAATACTAGACAATTGTTGTATACACGTGAACATACATAAATATTAAGGATGAAAGTATGTATATTCATGATAAATGTTATAGTGAAAATGTATATCCATAATGAATATCATACTAAAAAGTTGTTGTATACACCTGAACATATATAAATATTCACGATGAAAATTAGGTATTGAAACACCCCTTAAATAGGAGGGAATTTTAATCGAAAAATAAAAGCAGGATGATTGCCCAAATATTAAAATCACCCGATACAGGGAATTAAATAAGAGTTTATATCAACATAATGGATGGTAATAACAACCTACTAATCTAAAGCAATTCTAGATTTAGGTTACGAATGGTGTCACTACAATCTCCAAAACAATCTAACATCTAGTAACACCCAATGTCATCCAAAATATGGTGCCCTAAAAAATGCCTCTACCGGCAATCATCACTCCACTCAAGCATTAGTGGCCCCACCACCTTGAGATCCTGATATACATGTCATTTAAGAAATGTATTAGGCTTACGCCTAGTGAGTTCAAACAGTTAAAGAATAAAGCTAAAAAACATTAAAACCGAATACATATCAAGTCAATTAATCTATTAATACCATTCTCACCCGTGGAAGGGCACAAAACTTCTTGCGATAACGGAGGACACTCGATTTACCATTGATAGTGACAGAACCCAAAAGTAGGTCATGTATCTATGTTAATGAGCATCACTTATGGATTATCAATCAATAGGTTCAACCACTCCAGGTCTGTAGTCTAATGAGTTATTTAGCTGAACCACTCAAGGTCTATCGCTTATAGAATCACCAAGTTCAACCCGCTAGGTCTATAGCTTGTGATCTCCATCCAAGAATCCGAGTTAAGCTCCTTCACTAGTAATTTCATTATGTTAGTAAATGGTTGATACCCGACTCCAAGAGTCTACACCATATTACCTATGAAGACCAATGCTTATTTCAAGTTACAACTAGGGAATATCATCCCATTCATACCAAATAAACCGACTCTTATTCCTACGAATCCAATGCATTACGGTCTAATACTCAATAATATTCTAGATGTGTCAATCCACATCATTCACAAAACTTTTATGCACATTAAATGCTCAAAAGGGATAAATTCCTATTTTTACCAATAAACCAAAATATGCCAAAATTAAAGAGTTCTCCAAAGGATTTTATATACCAAAACCATTGCTCACCAAAAGAGGTTACTTTATATTCACCAAATAGTTGAGACTCTGAAATTCCAATGACATAAATCCACATAAACCAAAGCTTGATATGTGAATACTAAGTACTTCACAAATTTAGACTAGGTGGTTTATATATTATTTCTGAAGAACTAAATCATTTAGTTAACAAAATGGGTAAAGTCTCTAAAATTTCCAAAAGTCATCTAAATGGCCAAAATTGACCAAATAGGAAAAATTCATCAAAATACCATTCCGCTAAATACTCACTTTTATAACATTTTTAAGAAACCCAACCTTCATTTAGTAAAAAGAGTAAAAACCCCCCAAATCACGCAAAATACTCAAAATAGGTCAAAATCCATAAAAACATGAAATATATGTAAAAAAGATGTTTAGGAGATTAAGATGCAACATTTTGACTTGTATAAAAGTTTAGAAATAGGTAGAATGAACTCACAATGCAAGGTTTTTGCTAAAACCTAGAAAAACAAGAAAGAACCCTAGAAGTGGAGGTGAGGCCTTGAAGCTTTGACTTCCAACTTGAATCCAAACCAAGAAAACTTCTGACTTCGGTCGGTGTTCTCGGTGGTTACCACTTTTCAATCACTTCAATATTTACTAAATCCACTTTGATACTGTTTTCAAAAACAATGTGCCCCAAAAACTGAACTTCTCGTAACTAGAATTCACATTTAGACAGTTTAGCAAAAAGCTTTTCCCGTTTCAACAATTCCAATATCAAACGAAGATGATTAGCATGTTCTCATTCATATTGAGAATATATGAGACATCATCGATAAAAACGATAACAAATTTATCAAGACAAGGATTAAATACCCAATTCACCATATCCATAAAAGTTGTCGGTGCGTTAGTCAAACCGAACGACATCACTAGAAACTTGTAATGGCAGTATCTAGTACGAAAGGAAGTTTTTAATACATCTTCTTCCCGGACTTTCAACTGATGATAACCTGATCGTAAATCAATTTTAGAGAAATAATTAGCCCTAACTAACTGATCAAGAAAATCATTGATTCTCGGAAGTGGATATTTATTCTTTATCGTTAACTTATTAAGTTCCCTATAATCAATACACATTCTCATTGACCCGTCCCTTTTATCTACAAATATAACATGTGCACCCCATGGAGAAGAATTAGGTCTGATGAAACCCTTATCAAGAAGTTCATGTAATTGTGAAATCATTTCTTCCATTTTAGACGAAGCCAACTGATACGGTGCACGAGCAACCGGTGCTTCCCCAGGTCTCAAGTCAATTCTAAATTCAATCGGTATGTATGGTGGAAGACTAGTCATATCATCAAGGAAAACTTTTGGAAATTCACTAACTACTGGTATATTTTCAATTCTACCCTTTTATTTCTTTGCATCAATCACATATGCCAAGAAATTCTGACAACCTTTCTTTACACATTTACGAGCTTTTAACATGGAAATCAAACTGGTCTGTCAGTCTCTAGGGTCATCGTAAATCACAACCGGTCCCCTCCCAGGTAAATCAATATGAATCAATTTCTTATTATAAACAATACCGACCTAATTTTCTGCCAATCAATCATTCCCACCATCATATAAAATTCATTTAAGAACATAAGACACAATTGAATTGGGACCAAACTCCCATCTACATCTATACTACAATTATCAAACACTTCACTAATTGAAACCTGATTTTCATTAGCTGTCTCTACTACTAACACATAATTTAAAGACATGTTTCACATGCAAGCAGTTAATAAAGGAATGAGACACAAATGAACGTTTTGGACCAGAGTCAAATAGAATTTTTGTACATACTTAGTTTACCAAAAATGTATATGTTACCACATCAAGAGTTTCCTCAACCTCAATTGTAAACATCTAAAATGCACGCCCTTTTGCTTTAGGCTGATCAGGATTTTGTGTATCTCCCGGGTTCTCTTGATTATTCCCAGTATAGTTTATTCCCGAGCCCTCGTTCGTGGACAATAATATTGAAGATGATACGAAGAGTTTCAATAATAACAAAACCGATTGATCCGACAATCTCTTGCAATATGTCCATATTTCCCGCATTTACAGGAGTTTCACTGATCTGGGATTACAATCACCCGATGTATTTTATGACATCTCTAACATGGCCTTTCATTGAATATGGGAATATGACAATTATCGATCAAATTTCTTAAATCTTGGCTTTTTATGTTCAGATGATGGTCCCTTCCATTTCCTTTTCTGCCCACTCTTCTCACTCAGTTCTCAACTTTTATCTTTTTTTCTGTTGTTTCTACAGCATCAACCGCGGAGGTAAAAGTTTCAGGACACATAGCTATTAAAAATCCTCTAATTGAATATTTTAGTCCCCAAATATATTTTCCACCTTTTGAACTTCGGAAGATACATAATATTCAGCAAATCAGGATTTTTTTTCTAAAAACTTTGTGATATAATCTCGAACGGACAAGTTACCCTGTTCTAGATTTAGAAATTGTTCCTTTAGTTGTCTAACCGTTGCTTATGTATAAAATTTTTCTTTGAATGGATTAGTAAAATTTGTCCATGACATAGTTTCAAAAACATTTGGCCCTTTGGAAGATGCCATAACTTCCCACCAATATAAAGCATCCAATTTTAATACAACAACAACAACAACAATACTCTATCTTCATTGGCACATTTACTGGTTTTAAAAATTGATTCTACTTCTTTTAACCAACACATGGCTTTAACTGGATCACGTTCCCTAGAATACGTTGGAGGTTTACATGCAAAAAACATCTTATAATCACATCTTTTTGGAACAACAAAAGATGTTTTTTTTTACCTCAGTTTCTTCAGTAGGTTCAGGATTGTGAATATGTTTAGGTTCTGTAACATGATGTTATCCCAATAAATTTTTAAGATTAAGATTGAAGATCAGTTTGAAATTTAACAAATTCTGTAGGAAAATCTGCATGTGTAACGTATTCTAATCTTGTGC
The DNA here is from genome assembly GCA_954870635.1 of Arctium minus. Classification (NCBI taxonomy): domain Eukaryota; kingdom Viridiplantae; phylum Streptophyta; class Magnoliopsida; order Asterales; family Asteraceae; genus Arctium; species Arctium minus. The sequence continues at coordinate 128,562,760 of OX941080.1, read as the reverse complement.
TCGACCCCGACCTCTAGTTCGACCTCTACCTCTGTCACTGGTCGAACTTTCATGAACTGATGTTTCTTGATTTAACGATGTTCCTCTACTTGTTGCTCTTCCCCGACCTCGACCTTTACCCCAACCTCGGCCTCTAGCAGATACAACGTCTAGATTTCTATCAATTCAGTGATTCATATTCCACGAGTTGTACCTCCTCCTTTATTAGTTGGAGGTATGTCATTTACATTTTCAGTGTAAGGATTTTCCTCTTCCAGATTTACTCCAAAAAAATTTATCATTAATGTTCGACAGGAATTACTTGTCATCCTATCAATTCACAAGATATATATACATTTAATCACATACTCAAATATAATAAGATATTCCAGTTCAAACATGTAAACTCATATTACATTGGCCAATTGTAATTTAAATTTACTTTACATGTTGTTCTTTCTACCCATTAAATTTAATTTCATGGTTCTAAATATAGCAGGGACATCTTAGTTTCACATAAAATCGTACCATTTAAGTGTAGCTATTGATTTGAATAACTAAATCCCTTAGACTCTGATACCAACTGTAACAACCCGACATTTCATATAACATATAAACAAGTATTTCATACAAACCGAACCATATTAGGCTACAGGTCGGGTCCCATACTTCAAAACTATACAATATCTGAAAGTCACTACAAACTTTTTGTTCATAATATCATAGTATACAAGATCTCATTAACATCTGATAAAAACAACTGCAGATATACTTCAATCAACTTCACTTATAAGCACTCGATCAAGTAATCTCACATCTTTCCCTTTCCCTTATCAACTATACACACCTGTCCTGAAATGCATATTTTTTTAAAACAAAATGAGGTTTAGATCAAATGGTGTAGTGAGATAATCCCTGTCATTAACAGTGCATAGAAAATTCCTATAAAACATTTCTCAAAAATCCATACGTTGGCACTCATGTACCACTCAATTAGTTACATCATTGGAATTCTAGCACAACTCAGGTAACAGATCGTTGGCGTTTTAGCATAATACATTTATAGTATAGTTCGCCTTCTAGCACAACCCACTAATCATAATACCGTAATATATCCATCAATAACAAAATCTCACATATCCATAATATATTATAAAGTTAACCATTTCAAAATATATGCATTCCAGTTCAAAAATGGTTAAAAGAAAACTTACCTTGAAATGATATATGAAGCTATAACACTTAACCAACACAAACGATTGAAACTGATATCAAACTTCACAACCGAACACTCGAATCTGAATTAAGGAATCATAGTTACGAACTAAAAGAGTATATCTACTCCAAACTCTTAATAAAACTTATGACCCTAATCGATACCCAGAACAATCCCAAAACTACATGCAACGGAAAAAACCAAAAAATGACACCACAGTGGCTTACGTGACCTGCCAGGAGACCTAAGTCACGACATAAGTCGCATAAGTCACTAGACTATGCAAATCTACCCTGATCGACCTATAACCCAGATTTCCAATCCACAATTCCACACCAGGATTTCTTTCATATAAAACTCAAGTTTTAGCAACCAAATTCATATCATACACCTTTTTAAACCAATATAAACCTTAACTCAACAATGAAAGTAAACTCAAATTTTAGAAATTTTCATGGCTAAACTCAAAAACTCAAACCCAAACTCAGAATTAAAATCCCATAAGAAAATATCAACCATAATAGATTACCCAATCAACCACCATAAATTACTTCAAACCTACAACTTAGCTCAAACTATAACTACCAAAGATTAAAAATGACTTGAGAAAACTCACATACCTTAGAAATTAGAAAAGAAAACTTAAGCTTTTAATAAAGCTCCCAAAACCCTTTCTTTCTTCTTCTTCTTCTTCTGTTGAACGCCTCCAGGTATCAAACTCCACTTCACATTTTTTTTCTTTTTGTGAAACTAACTCTTTGAAATAACAAATGAGGAGGTGACCCAATATATTGGGTTTCCTCATTGACACATAATCCCTCCACTTAGTTAACTTAACAAAACCAACACTTAGACTTTTGACTAAAGAAAATTAACTAGAGTATTACACCAAAACCCCACGATCTGATGTTGATAAAACAAACAAGCGCCCAAACGTCCTTCGGGGTGGCGTAGGTCGTCCGACCCTAGACTCCGTACACATACAACCTTCAGACGACATCTCTCACATGCCTCACACCACTCTGGTGACTTCGCCCTATGCATCCTAAAGCGCCCCCAGGTAGGTAGCCTCGGCAACTTATTGGTTTCTCTCGATCTGCGCTATATGGTCGACCCAAATAGAAGCTTGGGTAACTTTTCCCACCACTTCAACCGTATGGGAAGTCGCCTAGAGTACTGGATTCTCATATTTTCACCATATTTTCTTTAATGAACAAACAAAACTTACTAAGGTTCTAATAACGACATTATAACGCCAAAACTCATAATTACTAACTAAATCCTTCGATGACTCAACCAATTTCTAAAGTTGGCTTAATTATGATAATACGAGTGTTACATATATATTCATGGTGAATGTTATAGTGAAACTGTACATTCATGTTGAATGTTATAGTGAAACTGTATATTCATGATGAATATCATACTTAAAAATTATCGTATCCACGTGAACATATATAAATATTCATGATGAATGTTACAGTGAAAATGTATATTCATGATGTATATCATACTGATATATGAATATTGAAGAGTTGTGGTATATATACGTGAACATATTTGAATATTCATGATGATTTTTATAATGAAAATGTATATTAATGATGAATATTAAAATGACGTATGAATACTGAAGATTTGTTGCATTCACGGGAAAATACATAACTTTTCATGATGAATGTTATAATGAGTTGTATATTCATGATGAATGTCATACTGATGCATGAATACGGAAGAGTTGTTGAGTATATGTGAAGTACATAAATATTCAGAATGAATATTACACATATATATTATTTCACGTAAAAAAAACAGTAAAAAGGACTATATTGAGTTGGATGTCAAATCAAAGAGAATGAATGTTAATTTTTTTATGTAATTTGTTTGATTCATATATTAGTTATTTTTAAGATAAATTAATTTAAAAATTAAGAGGTAAAATTTTAATGAATGCTAATTTTTTTATATAATTTATTTGATTCATATATTAGTTATTTTAAAGATAAATTAATTTAAAAATTAAGGGTAAATTTTTTTTACTTAAAAAAAATAGAAAAGATGATTTAATTAAGAGAATAATTTAATATTTTTAATTAAGTTAGTCGTATGATTCAAGTTTGAAGTTAATTCCATTTTTGCTACAATCACTCATTAATTAACCACTTGGTATTTTAGTAATTAATTAGTTTTCATGATTTTGATCAATAACATAGATCCGTCATTAATTTACAATCTAAAATTATTTGTCAATTGAACCCAACTGTAACATCCTAAAATTTGGGGTGAATTTAAAATTCGAAAATTTGACAATAAAACGTCTATAATTAGAGTAAACGTGTACTCCCTAAAATAGGGACAACCAAACCTGCATAATACGGTAGTGACATTCTAAACCAAAGTGTGTCATCCCGAAACGGGAAAATAAAGTATGACATTTACAACCCAATCAAATGAAGAATATTATTCAACAACCTAATAATCTAACTTTATCAAGATAGATTATAGTCGGGTGTCGCTATCCTTTCAAAATGTATATTCTTTCTAATCAAGGTGTTGGTCGCTAATTCTTCAAAAAGACCGCTCTCGACCCCAAGGTCCTCCACTCAATCCTGACGAGCCCCACTGCTAGAATGACCTGTCATACACAACAACCAAAGAACAAGCGTTAGGCTAAAGCCTAATGAGAACAATTCAATTGAAATAGAAGTAATAAACCCATTTGAATTCGTACGAAGGATATAGCCGCGAGCTAAATCAAAACAACCAAATAAACCATTAGTGATATTAACATGATACAAATAAACACCAATCACGTAGTGAGCTTAACTCCTCAAAGTCTATTGCTCAAAAACATCAAGTCAACCCCTCTAGGTCTATTCTTGAGAGTTTTAAAACAGGAACTCATGCACAATGGAATTACACCTTACTGCCTATTGGGACGTTGTCCGACCATATAGGTCCACACCTTACTTACCATGGTGGCCCACTGCCTATTCCCTGCCAAAGTGGTGAACATAAATATCCAAAACGGGACATTAAGGACATCGTGCCTATGGATCCATTGCACTAAGACCAAATACCAAAACAAGCTAACACAATCATTATTAATCATGTATGTAAGTCTAAAGACCAAATCGCATATATAATGTTACAATCGTAGGGTCTTGACTCCCACCATTGAGGAGACTTCATTAATACCAGCCCATCAACAATAATACCATAAATCCCATTTCAAAAGGTAAGTTTACCATTAATTAACCCAACACTTAAATCTCACCAAACCTTAATTTTCACTTTGGGTTCACCAAAATCCCATAGAATAGGGTGAGTTCCAAAACATGTAGAGAATCATAGAATGCCATTATTTATAGTCTTACCACATTTTCCAAACATTATTGTTCAAGATCCAAAACCCTAATTTTCCCAAATCTAATGATTAGGTCAAAATATGTCAAAACCCAATATGTAGCTAAGATGCATAGATGAGAGTTGCAACATATAAACCTTAGTAAGTATGTAAAAATAAAGGGTAGAAAACTCACCTTCTTATGAATATGAACAAACCCTAGATTGGAAGAAACTAGAAGATGGAGATGAGGAAACCTTTGAATCTTTAGATCTCTAGGATCCTTAATCAAAGCTCACCAAAACCCTAAATCAAACCATAAATGAGACTTTAATGCATTCATCAAAGAGCAATGAATGAAGAGGGAGGTTGAGGCTTACCTTGCTCCAACCAAAATAGTCAACCACAAGCCTCTAATTGAAATAAATGAGCTAAAAACGGGTTGTTGAAGTTTTAAAGGCCTGGAGCTCGATAGCGACTACTCCTGGCGACTATGTCACATGTCACAGTCGCTGCATTGTCGCCCACTAATCCCCATGTTCAGTACATATACGACGACTTTATCCAGCGACAGTGACCAAGTGTCATAATCGCCGGCATTGTTGCTACTCTCACCCCACATATGGTACATCCCTCGCGACTTTACCCCACGACAGTGACCCTTATCACAATCGCGGTCATAGTCGCCCCGGGTGTACCGAAACCCGAATTCTCCGGATTTTCACCCAAAATGCACCTGATCCAGATCTCAACTTCAACAAACAAAACTATAATCGAATATGCGACATAGCTAAGTATAGAGGCACTCAATAGGAATGTACCAAAATACGGGTGTTACAATCCTCCCCGACTTGGAGAAGATTCCGTCCTCGAAATCTCGGCTAGGTGAAGAGGCGTGGATATCTTCGCTTCATATCTTCCTCCACTTCCCAAGTCACATTTTCACCCCGATGGTGTTTCCATTGGACTTTGACCATAATGACTTCCTTGTGACGAAGATTCTTCGTTTTCCTTTCCAAAATCGCGTCGAGTTCTTCGATGCAACGGTTTCCTTCATCGACTCTAATATCGGAGAGTGGAATAACGTTTTCCTCTTCTGCTAGGCATTTTCGAAGATAACAAACGTGGAACGTGTTATTGATTCCTCTCATCTTTGAGGGAGTTCCAATTGGTAGGATTGAAACCCTACCACTTAATCATGGTGAATGGTCCAAGGAAACCGGGACTCAACTTCTCACGCTTTCCAAACCGAATTATTCTTTTCCAAGGGGACATACTTTTAACATAACTCAGTCTCCCATTTGGAATTCTATCGGTTGTCTCTTCTTGTCGGCATAGCTTTTTTGTCGGTCTTGAGCCGCTTTTAAACATTCCCGAATACCCTTGACTTTGTCCGCCGTCTCTTGAACAATTTTGGTTTCGGCAAACTGCTTATCCCCCGCTTCAAGCCAACATACGGGAGTTCGACATTTGCTACCATACAAGGCTTAAAACGGCGTCATTCCAATACTCGAGTGGTAACTATTGTTGTACGCGAACTCCACCAAAGGTAGGTGTGAGTCCCAACTACCCCCGAAGTCGATCACACAAGATCTCAACATGTCTTCAAGCATCTGGATTGTCCTTTCGCTTTGGCCATCGGTCTGGGGATGGTAGGTCGTACTCAACTTCACACGCGTACCCAACTCTTTTTTGTAATTCGTCCTAAAAATGCGACATGAACCGACTATCCTGATACAAGACAATGTACAACTTTGCAAGTTTGTGCATGGGTAATGTTTCCTGCATAGCCAAGAAATGGGCGCTTTTGGTCAAGCGGTCCACTATCACCCAAATGGTGTCATGACCCCTTAAGGTCTTTGGTAATTTCGTCACGAAGTCCATAGTGATGTGTCCCCATTTCCATTCCAGGATCTCCAAGGATTGTAAACTTCCATAAGGTCGTTGGTGCTCGGCTTTCACTTGTAAACACGTCACACATTCCTCCACGTAGCGCACCACATCAAGCTTCATAACCGGCCACCAATAGTGAAATTTCAAATATCGATACATTTTTGTGCTCCCCGGATGGATAGATTACTTTGACTTGTGGGCATCCTTGAGAAGAAGTTCTCGATTGCCCTCGATCTTGGACACCCATACTCGTCTGTTGAAAAACTTTACTCCCCGACTATCTTCCGACAAGAGTAGATATTGCTTTGACATGACTTATTCCTTGAGGTTCTCTTCTAGCAAGGCTTTAGCTTGCAACGATTTGATACGGTCAATGAGTGTGGACACCAACTCTATTCGTACAAAGGTAGCTCGAGAATTTTCCCCATAGTCTTTCCGACTCAAAGCATCGACGACGATGTTTGCCTTACCCAGATGGTAAAGCAACTCACAATCATAATCCTTGAATAACTTCAACCACCTTATTTGCCTCATATTCAGTTCTTTTTTTATCAAATATGTGTTTCAGACTCTTGTGGTCCGTGTAGAGTGTGCACTTCGTGCCGTATAGGTAGTGTCACCATAACTTCAATGCAAACACCACCGCCATCAATTCCAAATCGTGGGTAGGGTAGTTGACTTCATGAACCTTGAGTTATCTTGACGCATAGGTGATCACCTTGCTCCTTTACATTAGAACACAACCAAACCCCATCTTTGACGCATCGGTAAATACCACAAAATCTTCCAACCCTTCGGGTAGAGATAAGATTGGAGCTTCTCAAATCTTCCTTTGTAGAGTTCAAAACACTTTCTCTTGACTATCGATCCACACAAACTTCACGTTTTTTCGGGTTAGAATCGTCAATGATGAAGCTATCTTGGAAAAATCCTGGATGAATCTCTGGTAGTATCTTGCCAATCCCAGAAAGCTTCGAATTTCTGATGGACTATTGGGAGGTTCCCAATTCATCATCGTCTCGATCTTCACGGGGTCCACCTTCACTCCTTCCTTCGTAACTACTTGACCCAAAAAACTGCACCTCTCGAAGCCAAAAGACACACTTTGAAAACTTTCCATAGAGCTTTTCCCGCCTTAGCACTTCCAACACTTCTCGGAGATGTTGCTCGTGATCCGTCTCGTCCTTGGAGTACACCAGAATGTCTTCGATGAATACTATCACCGACTTATCAAGGAATGGCCGGCATACTCGGTTCATTAGGTCCATGAATATCGTTGGCGCGTTGGTTAGGCCGAACGACATTACTAGAAACTCGTAATGGCCGTATCGCGTCCTTAACGTTGTCCTCGAAATGTTGTCCTTCTTCACTTTCACTTGATGATATCCCGAGCGAAGGTAGATCTTAGAGAAACAACCCGCACCTTGAAGTTGATCGAACAAGTCATAGATAGTGGATACTTGTTCTTCACCGTCACCTTGTTCAGTTCCCTGTAGTCAATACACATCTGCATTAGGCCGTCTTTCTTCTTGACGAACAAGACCGGAGCTCCCCAAGGTGACGAGGTTGGTCTTATGAAACTCTTCTCAACAAGGTCATGGAGTTGAGACATCATCTTTTGCATCTCGGAGGGAGATAATCGATAACGATCCCGAGCAATTAGGGCCGCCCCAGGAACGAGATCGATTCGAAATTCTACTTGGCGGTCGGGTGGTAAACCAGGAAAGTCATCCGGGAAAATGTCGAAAAACTCACGTACCACCCTAACATCTTCAATATTTCTCTTCTCAAGTTTGGTGTCGATCGCATATCCCAAGAAGGACGAGCATCCTTTCGCCAAACATTTCCACGCTTTGATCATAGAGCTAATCGCCACCTCGCCTTTCCTTCTTTCACCATAGATTATAGCCTCCCCGTCATCCGCAACGGGTAGTCGGATCATCTTCTTGGAGCACACAATCTCGACTTGGTTCTCCGATAACCAATCCATCCCCACCACCACATCGAATCCGCCGATTTGTGTAGGCATCAAGTTGACGGGGAATTTCTTTCCTTCAATCTTAAGAGTGCAACCCCATAAATACCGCGGATTGCTACTTGACCACCATTAGCTATTTCTACCACTATAGCATCCTCTAAACTACTCATAGGCATGCAAGCTTTTGACAAAACACATCAGATATGAAAGAGAAGCTAGCACCCAAGTCAAATAATACACGTGTAGGTATGGAGTTTAGGAGAAACGTACTCGACACCACATCGGTAGATGCCTTGGCTTCCTCCGTTGTCATCTAAAAAGCTCTTCTAGGTGCTCTCGGAGGATCCACTTTCATCCCTTCGGCTCCTCCGACCTTCAACTCCAGGCATTCCTCTCTAATATGCCCCGACTCCTTGCACTCGAAACACATTCGACCCTTAACGGGGTAATCTCTAAAGGCATGACCAGGCTTTCTGCACTTAAAACAAGCTCCAAGGACAAAGTTTCATGGGCCGAAATGCTTTCTTCGGCATTTGGAACACCACCTAGCCTTGCGCCTAGGATAGGCTCCACGTTGGTAGTTGTTGTTATTGAAAGGTCTTGGTTTCTTGGAGGCCATAGATTTTCCCTTCCATTTTCTATTCTTCATTAGACAACTACCTTCTTCTTTCCCCCAGTTGTAGGCGTCCTCCATGTAACACTCCAAAATTCTTAAGTCACTCTATATCCATATTTGAACACTTGCCTTATATGTACACTTATGTTTCATTGAGTCGTGCTCCGTTTAAGCCCGTGCTACGTATTAAGACCGTCACGCCGTATGGTTAGGTAAGTCTAGTGTAATACTTTAGGAGTGTGCGTGGGTTTTATCGCTTATAAAAAAATCCGTGTGTATTTGTGTATGAAGTGCATGTGTGTGAAGTTGCCAAGATTAAATGTTTAAGGCTTGGGATTGGACGCAAGCAAAGACTTGCGCGGGATATGCTGCGGTTTGGAAACCACGGGACTCACTGGAGTCTTTAGGCCAAAGGCACGTGCGGCCTACGATACGACTTCCTGGCCGCGACCAAAGCCGCAAGAAGCCTCTGCAGGCCAAATACGAGAATTTTCCCTTTCTCTCATTTTGTTTTGGCATTTGGAGCTTAGGGATACGATTTTGAAGGGTTCAAAGACAGTGTTCCATCTCTCCTCATTCCTTGCTAGTTATAAAGGTCCTTGCATTTTATATATGATGTTAACATAGGGTTGTTGGTCATTAATTTTGGACCCTAGGGGTTGAGCATTCAAGTCTTCATTCTCTTCAATCAAGTCTAATCATCTAGGGCTTGTGTGTATCTTCACAAGGTGAGTTTTTACCCCTTAAATATCCTATTACTTATTTGTTACTTGTATTAAACCTACAACGTACATATGTGTTATTCATTTAGATTTGTGACCTAACTTGTAGAGTTTTCAATTGTATGAACCCTATAAAAGGGTGATCATGTCTATTAGACCTTAATAATCCTTTTTATGGTAACTAAATGATAACGGAAGTTTGATTTCATGTTGTATGAAGGGTTCATGAGGAAACCCTTGTTGTTATCGCTTTGATCTAACTGCTGATAACTTTATGAAGATATAATAAGAGTAAAATGAACCTTTGTGACTACATGTATAAGATCGTGAGGAATGTGGTACTTTGAGAAGTAAAGATGAACTGATATTTTACCTATAGAAAAGAGGTGTATAAGTGATTTATAAATGCCCACCAAATGTTGATCACCTGATGTGAATGTAAATACTACTCCTTGTGCATGAGGTGGTAGTTGTTCAATATATGGACCTTGTAATAATCATTGTGGGTACTAGCGAGTAGGCAATAAGGGGTCATGGACCCTTGAGGTGTAACTCGTCTAGATATGGATAGGCAATAATGTTCCATAAGACCTTGAGGTGTAACTCGACGAAGTAGGCAATAAAGGCGGTAAATACGGTCTGAGGTTGTGATATCGTTATGCCATGGGAATTAAGATCGGAGCATGAGGTGTAATCCATTAACATCATGGGTGACTCCACTCCCTTGTAAACGTCACCTTGATGGAAACGGGTCTCCCCCGTATTTCAAGGGTTATCTCTTGTATGTTGTGTTCAGGTACGAGGTTTTGGTTGCGGTGGAAACAATAATTGTGAGACGATGGAGTTTGGTAACCCAAGTCTTGTTCTTATTTAAAATATGATATCATTGTTTACGAATTATATTAATAATGAAATCTCACTAGGCTTCGCCCTAACACTTGTTGTGATTGTTGTTTCCTTACAGATCCTTCTCGTGGAGGAAATTAGGATGTTGGGCTTGTCAACCGGGCACGTAGGAGTTCTCGAAGTACCGGTCTTTTGGGGGAATTTTTGTGAAGAGAGTATATAGTGAAATCGCAACACCCATTTTAATCTAGAATTGAATTGATCCTAGATTAAGTAGGTTGTTGTAATATGGATGTCCCATCCTTTGTTGCAAACTTTGTAGTACAAACTAACCCAAGTATTTGTGGATTTTAGCTGTCTTATTGGGTTTTGTGCTTTTGGAATTTATATTTACAGGGTATTTGGGCCTTCTTCTTTTAGATGCCTTATTGCCGAATTTACAAATTTTATTCGTATATATTTTTTAAAGTGTTACAAGTTGGTATCAGAGCTCTAGTTTAAGCGAACTAGGTATGCGATCTAGATGCCTAGACCTAAGCTGAGACTTTTAGGCAATAAAAGTGTGATAAATGGGTAGAGATTCTAAGATGGGGCGGTCTTAGAGTCAACGGAAAATCAATTTTTTGAGAATTATGAAAGTGGTAACGAGAATCTTTATGTAGTGTACGTTCATAATTTCAATTAGCTACTGCTATTATGAATGTACTTCTATGTTAGTGTTCTTGAATTACTATGATTATAATAATCGATTAACTGTATTAGTACGTTTCTTATGTTTATTCTTGTGTAGCCCATCTCCCACCCTCCTTTGATTTGATGACAGACGGAAATGGTAAATACTCGGAGTCATCTTCAGTCATCGCCAGAGGGTCAAGTGGTAAATAAATCCACGGCTGATAGACATTATGCGACTGTGACGGATGGACCTCCAATCTCACCAATGCTTGTCAGAAGGGTGGAACAGATTCCGAGGACCAATATTGTCACTCTCGACCCGATCATGGCTGAAGTAACCCCACATACGCAGTTGATGGACATGATGAGAGCCATGAATGAGACCATGGCAAAGCAACAAGAGTTATCATGAAAATCATAGAAGACCGAGATGCAAACCATCGTCGTCATGAGACGATTGAAGAGAACGTTATCATAGCAGGTTCCGGGGGTACCGGGGGTGACATCTGCACTGATGGATTAGCGACCTTGGAAAAAAGGCAACCGGAGAAAGGATGTTCTTACAAGTCCTTTCTTTGCTGCAAACCGCTAGAGTTCGCCGGACCTGATGAACCCGCAAAGTGTATGAGTTGGCTCAAAGAGATCGAGCAAGCTTTCAGATCCAGTGATTTTGAAGAACTCCAGAAGGTGAAGTATGGGTCTCAATTGCTCCGAGGTACGACTTTGACTTGGTGGAATGTATTCACCTCAACCATTGAAGAATCAGTATTGGCCAGGATATCGTGGGCCGAGTTCAAGAAGAACATTTTAGAAGAATACTGTACTGAGGAGGAGTTGGACGTAATAGAGGAAGAGTTCCGGTCGATTAAGAAGGGTGACTTGTCGGTGAAGGAGTATACCCGGATTTTTATGGAGAAGCTTGATTTGGTTGGGCACGTGGCTCCGACTGAGAAGGATAAAGTAAAGGCGTTCTTGAAAGGCCTGCTCGCGGATATGATCACAGTGGTCCGCAACTCCAAAACCTCTAACCTCCGTGAAACAATTGAAGAAGCTAAAGTGACGGAAAGACTTTTTGCACAAGATAAAGACGAGAAGTTGAAGACCTTGGAGAATAAAAGGTGGGAAAGCCCACCAAGTTCGTACAAAAAGTCGAGGTTCTAATCGCCAAGTAAGAGTCTCGACAATCGGCGGGAGGCAAAGTGGTGCTCTAAGTGAAAAAGTAAGCACTTTGGGTTTTGCAAGACTAACCCTAACCCGAGCCCGAACTCAGTCACATGCTTCAAGTGCGGCCAACCGGGTCATCTCAACGTCGCAGGTCCTATTCGGGGGAAAAATTGCTTTGAATGCAAGGAAATGGGCAATGTTCGAATGGAGTGCCCCAAGCTAAGGGGTGTGGAAAGAGGAGGAAGTTCGGGAAGCCAACCGAAAAGGGAGGACATTCCCAAGGCTCAGGGAAGGGCATTCCAGATGACGAAGGAGGAGGCGAAGGAAACCGCTGACGTGGTGTTGGGTACGTTCTTACTTAACTCCACACCTGCTAAAGTATTGTTTGATTCCGGTGCAAACTTCTCCTTTGTGTCATTGTATTTTGTAAATCTTTGAGTTTATCTGTTAGTGCCCTAAGTGATGCTTTAGGCATAGAAGTAGCTAATGGGGAACGGGTGGTTGTAAGGGATGTTCTAAGAGATTGTCGACTCGAAATCAGTGGTGAGACTTTTATGGTGGATTTACTTCCTTTGACCATCAGGAGTTTCGATGTGGTGATCGGGATGGAATGGTTGGCACGACACCGATCGGAAATCTTGTGCTCCAAGAAACTCATACGGATTCCCATTAGGGATGGTAACTTCATCACCGTGTACGGAGAAAAACAAAAAGGTGAAGTGTTCATCATCTCATCCATCAAAGCAAGAAAATATTTGGCGAAGAAGTACCCTTCGTACCTCACCTTCGTGTTGGATGCCAAGGTAGAGAAGAAGAAGGTAGATGACGTGAGGATCATCAACGAATTTCCAGACGTGTTTCCAGATGATCTACCAGGCTTGCCACCCAACCGTCAAGTGGAGTTCCAGATTGACTTAGTTCTGGGGGAGGCACCAATAGCTCGTGCACCGTATCGTCTCATGCCAACGGAAATGGAAGAAATGATATCCAACACCAAGAGTTGCTGGAGAAGGGGTTTGTGAGGCCGAGCTTGTCTCCGTGGGGAGCTCCGGTGCTCTTTGTGAAGAAGAAGGACGGGTCGATGCGTATGTGCATCGATTACCGAGAGTTGAACAAGGTGACCATCAAGAACAAATACCCACTACCCCGAATAGACAAGCTCTTTGATCAACTACAAGGGGCTGGTTGTTTTTCCAAGATTGACCTTCGATCGGGATACCACCAAGTGAGAGTTCGAGAAGAAGACGTTCCGAAGATGGCATTTAGGACTCGGTATGGCCACTACGAGTTTCTAGTCATGCCTTTTAGATTGACGAATGCGTCAGCAATATTTATGCACTTGATGAATCGGGTGTGTCGACCATTTCTGGATCAGTCGGTCATAGTGTTCATCGACAACATCTTGGTGTACTCTAAGGATGAAGAGGAGCACAAACAACATTTGAGAGAGGTCTTGGAGGTGCTAAGGAAGGAGAAACTTTATACCAAATTCTCTAAGTGCGAATTTTGGTTGCGGGAAGTTCAATTTCTTGGCCACGTGGTGACTCGTGAAGGAGTGAAAGTAGATCCCGCGAAGATTGAGGCGATGATGAACTGGAGTCCCCGAGGAGCCTAAAAGAGATCAGAAGCTTTTTGGGACTCGCTGGTTATTATCGAAGGTTCATTCAAGATTTTTCCAAGATCGCCACATCGTTGACAGCCTTGACTCCAAAGAATGTGAAGTTTGCTTGGATCGAGACTCAAGAGAAGGCCTTCCATATGTTGTAACGGAAATTGTGTGAAGCTCCAATTTTATCACTACCCGAGGGAACGAATGACTTTGTCGTCTATAGCGATGCATCCAAGATGGGATTGGGTTGCGTCCTCATGCAAAGGGGCAAGGTGATAGTGTATGCGTCAAGGCAATTGAAAGAGCACGAGAAGAATTACCCAACGCATGAGCTTGAATTAGCGGCGTTTGTGTTTTCCTTGAAATTGTGGCGACACTACTTATACGGCACTAAGTGCACACTTTATGCCGACCACAAAAGTTTGAAGTATGTATTCGATCAAAAAGAGTTAAATATGCGCCAAATAAGATGTTTAGAACTGTTGAAGGACTACGACTGTGAGTTCCAATATCACCCGGGCAAAGCAAACGTGGTGGCGGATGTGTTAAGCCGGAAAGAGTATAGCGGATCGGTGAAGACATCATTAGCAAGGATTGAGATCATCTCAAACCTGATGGACATGATAAAGACTTCTCAGGCCAAAGCACTACTCGAAACCAACCTCAAAGAGGAAGCGATGTCAAAGCAGCACCTCAACTTGACAGAAGATGGTAGGGGACTGAAACTCTTTCAAGGCCGAGTTTGGGTACCCAAGTTGGGTAGATGCCGGAAGTTATTATTGGAAGAGGCACACAAATCAAGATATTCTATTTAGCCCGGGAGTACAAAGATGTATAGAGATCTGAAATTGATTTATTGGTGGCTGGTGATGAAACTTGATGTGGCAAGCTACGTAGAGAAATGCCTTACTTGTTCCTTTGTAAAGGCCGAGCACCAACGGCCGTATGGGAATTTGCAATCCTTGGAAATACCGTAGTAGAAGTGGGATCACATCACAATGGATTTCGTGACAAAGCTATCGAGGACGTTGAAGGGCCATGACACCATTTGGATAATAGTGGATCGATTGACGAAAAGCGCACACTTTTTGGCTATGAGGGAGACATTACCATTGGACAAGCTAGCAAGACTCTACATTAACGAAGTGGTCTTGAGGCATGGAGTGCCACTATCCATTGTGTCGGATTGGGACAGTCGTTTCACTTCCCATTTCTGGGGTGCGTTTCAAAGAGAATTGGGGACGAAAGTAAAGTTAAGCACGACGTATCACCCTCAAACGGATGGATAAAGCGAGCGACAATCCAAACGTTAGGAGACATGTTGCGATCGTGTGTCATCTATATTGGGGGGAAATTAGGACTCTCACCTCCCATTAGTGGAATTTGCTTACAATAATAGCTACCATTCAAGTATGGGCATGGCACCGTTCGAGGGCTTGTATGGAAGGAAGTGTAGGACGCCGACGTGTTGGCTTGAAGTGGGCGAGAAGCAATTTGTCGGACCGGAAGTGGTACAAGAAACGGAGGACAAAGTAAAAAGCATTCGTGAGAGGTTGAAGGCGGCCCAAGATCGCCAAAAGTTATGTGGACAAGAAAAAGGCGACCGATGGAATTTCAAGTGGGCGACCGAGTCATGTTGAAGGTGTCGCCTTGGAAAGGAATTATAAGATTTGGAAATAGAGGAAAGCTTAGCCCTCGTTTTCTCGGGCATTTTTCTATCGTGGAGCGTGTGGGACTTCAAGCCTACAAACTTGACTTACCGCCCGAGATGAATGGCATTCATCCTACTTTTCACATCTATTACCTATGGAAATGCCTAGCTGAGGAAGAAAACGCCATTCCATTATCCAAGATTCGAGTAGACAACAATAGATGTGTTGAGGATCCAGAATCCATTTTGGAGAGAGTGACGAAGAAACTTCGCCATAAAGAAGTAGTGATGGTGAAAGTACAGTGGAAACACCATAGAGGTGCGAACGTGACTTAGGAGGCAGAACAAGACTTGAAGAAGCGCTATCCCCACTTGTTTGAATGATACGTGATTTCGAGGACGAAATCTTTTCTAAGGAGGGAAGGATTGTAACACTCCGAAATTCTCAAGTCACTCTATAGCCATCTTTGAACACTCGCCTTATATGTACACTTATGTTTCGTTGAGTCGTGCTCCGTTAAAGCTCGTGCTACGTATTAAGACCGTCACGTCGTATGCTTTGGTATGTCTAGTGTAATACTTTGGGAGTGTGCGTGGGTTTTATAGCTTATAAAAGAATCCGTGTGAATTTGTGTATGAAGTGCATGTGTGTGAAGTTGTCAAGATTAAATGTTTAAGGCTTGGGATTGGACGCAAGCAGAGACTTGCGTGGGATACTCCGCGGTTTGGAAGTCACGACCAAAGCCGTGGGACTCACTGGAGTCTTTGGTCCAAAAGCATGCGCACCTACGGCGCGACTTTCTGGTCGTGGCCAAAGCCGCGGGAAGGCCTCTGCAGGCCAAATACGGGAATTTTTCCGTTTCTCTCATTTTGTTTTGGCATTTGGAGCTTAGGGATACGATTTTGAAGGGTTCAAAGGTAGTGTTCCATCTCTCCTCATTCATTGCTAGTTAGAGAGGTCCTTGTATTGTATTATGATGTTAACATAGGGTTGTTGGCCATTAATTTTGGTCCCTAGGGGTTGAGCATTCAAGTCTTCATTCCCTTCAATAAAGTCTAATCATCTAGGGCTTGTGTATAGCTTCACAAGGTGAATTTCTACCCCTTAAATACCCTATTACTTATTTGTTACTTGTATTAAACCTACAATGTATATATATGTTATTCATTTAGATTTGTGACCTAACTTGTAGAGTTTTCAATCGTATGAACCCTAAAAGGGTGAGCATGTCTATTAGACCTTAGTAATCCTTTTTATGGTAACTAAATGAATAGGGAACTTTGATTTCATGTTGTATGAAGGGTTCATGAGGAAACCCTTGTTGTTATGGCTTTGATCTAACTTCTGATAACTTTATGAATATATAGTAAGAGTAAAATGAACCTTTGTGACTACATGTATAAGATCGTAAGGAATGTGGTACTTTGAGAAGTAAAGATGAACTGATATTTACCGATAGAAAAGAGGTGTACAAGTGATTTATAAATTCCCACCAAATGTTGATCACCTGATATGAATGTGAATACTACTCCTTGTGCATGTGGTGGTAGTTGTTAAATATATGGACCTTGTAATAATCATTGTTGGTTACTAGCGAGTAGGCAATAAGGGGTCATAGACCCTTAAGGTGTAACTCGTCTAGATATGGATAGGCAATAATGTTCCATAAGACCTTGAGGTGTAACTCGACGGAGTAGGCAATAAACGCGGTAAATACGGTCTGAGGTTGTGATGTCGTTATGCCATGGGAACTAAGATCGGGGTATGAGGTGTAATCCATAAACATCATGGGTGACTCCACTCCCATGTAAACGTCACCTCGATGGAAACGGGTTCCCCCGTATTTCAAGGGTTATCTCTTGTATGTTGTGATCAGGTACAAGGTTTTGGTTGCGGTGGAAACAATAATTGTAAGACGATGGAGTTCGGTAACCCAAGTCTTGTTCTTATTTAAAATATGATATCATTGTTTACGAATTATATTAATTATTAAATCTCACTAGGTTTCGCCCTAACACTTGTTGTGATTGTTGTTTCCTCACAGATCCTTCTCGTGGAGGAAATTAGGATGTTGGGCTTGTCAACCGGGCACGTAGGAGTTCTCGAAGTACCGGTCTTTTGGGGGAATTTTTGTGAAGAGAGTATATAGTGAAATCGCAACACCCATTTTAATCTAGAATTGAATTGATCCTAGATTAAGTAGGTTGTTGTAATATGGATGTCCCATCCTTTGTTGCAAACTTTGTAGTGCAAACTAACCCGAGTATTTATGGGTTTTAGCTGTCTTAAATATTGGGTTTTGTTCTTTTGGAATTTATATTTACAGAGTATTTGGGCCTTCGTCTTTTAGATGCCTTATTGCCGAATTTCCAAATTTTATTCGTATATATTTTTTTAGAGTGTTACACTCCATTAATTGTGCTTCCTCAACCGCCTCACGAAGGGTGGAGGCCTTCGACACTCGGACCATCGACATCATATTGGATGGAAGGCCCTTAATGTAGGCTTTGATCTTTTCTTTCTCCGTTGGGACTAGGTGTCCCACTAACCCCAGCTTGTCCATGAATATTCGATTGTACTCCTTCACAGAAAGATAGCCCTTCTTCAAGTTTCGGAACTCTTCCTCGATCCGGTCCATCGATCTCTCGTTGCAATACTCTTCTAACAACTTCTTCTTGAAGGTTGGCCAGCTCAGATTCGCCAATATTGTGGTCTCTATAGAAGTGGAGTAAACGTTCCACCATGTGAGGGTCTCCCCTCTAAGCACTTGAGTCCCAAAAGTTGCTTTTTGGCCTTCACCGCACTCACTTGAACGGAAATCCTATTCCATTTCCCGAATCCAGTTCATACATGCTACCGGATCATCTGAGCCCTTGAATTCCGGTGGTCGGCAACCAAGGAAGGCCTTAAAGGTGCAAGTTTTTGCCACTTACCTTGCTTCCTGGGTCGCGGTCCCATCGGTGGGAATTTCATTTTTAGTTCCCCCGGATCCTTCCACAATGACATTCTCTGCAACTGCTTCATGCCTTCGGTTGTTGGTGTCTCTATCTTCTAGGAGCTTTAGGAATAACTCTTGTTGCTGCGCCATGGCCCTATTCATGGTCAACATCTTCCATAATAGGTTCTTCTGTCTCCATATTGCGTTGGGGAATGCGCTCGATTCTTCCCCCCAACACTTCATCCAGACGAGGAGGTTCCTCTGCCACAGTCACCCATGGATGGTTGGCCGTAGATGTCGTCACCTCGGGGCCCTCTGGAATATTTCGGGTATTTACCATTAGTCTTCCACACATATACAAGAAATAGAATAAGAGATGGGCTACAAGAATAATGCAAGGAAACATACTATTACATTCATCAATTGTTATAACAACAGTAGATCAAGTATACTCACGTAAAACATCTTCATAATAATGTTAGCTAAGTGAAATTATGAACACATGATACGTAAGGATTCTCATTACCGTCACCACAACTTTCAACACCACAACTTTCAATTAGCGTAAGTTATGTCGACTCTAAGACCGTCCTATCTTAAGAGTTCCACCCCATCCCACAAGTCATAGCTTAATAACCTCAGCTTAAGTCTAGGCATCTTACATTCATACCTATTTCACTTAATCTAATGCTCTGATACCAACTGGTAACATCCTAAAATTTGGGGTGAATTTAAAATTCGAAAATTTGGCAATATAACGTCTATAATTAGAGTAAACATGTACTCCCTCAAATAGGGGACAACCAAACCTGCTTAATACAGTAGTGACATCTTAAAAAAAAGAGTGTCATCCCGAAACGGGGAAATAAAGTATGACATTTACAACCCAATCAAATGAAGAATATTATTCAACAACCTAATAATCTAACTTTATCAAGATAAATTATAGTCGGGTATCGCTATCCTTCCAAAATGTATATTCTTTCTAATCAAGGTGTTGGTCGCTAATTCTTCAAAAAGACCGCTCTCGACCCAAGGTCCTCCACTAAATCCTGACGAGCCCCACTGCTAGAATGACCTGTCATACACAACAACCAAAGAACAAGCGTTAGGCTAAAGCCTAATGAGAACAATTCAATTGAAATAGAAGTAATAAATCCATTTGAAGTCGTACGAAGGATATAGCCGCGAGCTAAATCAAAACAACCAAATAAACCATTAGTGATATTAACATGATGCAAATAAACACCAATCACGTAGTGAGCTTAACTCCTCAAAGTCTGTTGCTAAAAAACATCAAGTCAACCCCTCTAGGTCTATTCTTGAAAGTTCCAAAATAGGAACTCATGCACAATGGAATTACACCTTACTGCCTATGGGACGTTGCCCGACCATATAGGTCCACACCTTACTTACCATGGTGGCCCGATGCCTATTCCCTGTGAAAGTGGTGAACATAAATATCCAAAACGGGACATTAAGGATACCGTGCCTATGGATCCATTGTACTAAGACCAAATCCCAAAACAAGCTAACACAATCATTATTAATCATGTATGTAAGTCTAAAGACCAAATCGCATATATAATGTTACAATCGTGGGGTCTTGACTCCCACCATTGAGGAGACTTCATTAATACCAGCCCATCAACAATAATACCATATATCCCATTTCAAAAGGTAAGTTTACCATTAATTAACCCAACACTTAAATCTCACCAAACCTTAATTTTCACTTTGGGTTCACCAAAATCCCATAGAATAGGGTGAGTTCCAAAACATGTAGAGAATCATAGAATGCCATTATTTATAGTCTAACCACATTTTCCAAACATTATTGTTCAAGATCGAAAACCCTAATTTTCCCAAATCTAATGATTAGGTCAAAATATGTCAAAACCCAATATGTAGCTAAGATGCATAGATGAGAGTTGCAACATATAAACCTTAGTAAGTATGTAAAAATAAAGGGTAGAAAACTCACCTTCTTATGAATATGAACAAACCCAAGATTGGAAGAAACTAGAAGATGGAGATGAGGAAACCTTTGAATCTTTAGATCTCTAGGCTCCTTAATCAAAACTCACCAAAACCCTAAATCAAACCATAAATGAGACTTTAATGCATTCATCAAAGAGCAATGAATGAATAGGGAGGTTGAGGCTTACCTTGCTCCAACCAAAATCGTCAACCACAAGCCTCTAATTGAAATAAATGAGCTAAAAACGGGTTGTTGAAGTTTTAAAGGCCTGGAGCTCAATAGCGACTGTCCCTGGCGACTATGACACATCACAGTAGCTGCATTGTCGCCCACTAATCCCCATGTTCAGTACATATACGACGACTTTGTCCAGCGACAGTGACCAAGTGTCACAATCACCGACATTGTCGCCACTCTCACCCCACATACGGTACGTCCCTCGCGACTTTGCCCCGCGACAGTGACCCTTATCACAATCGCGATCATAGTCGCCCCGGGTGTACCGAAACCCGAATTCTCTGGATTTTCACCCAAAATGCACCCAATCCAGATCTCAACTTCGACAAACAAAACTATAATCGAGTATGCGACATATCTAAGTATAGAGGCACTCGATAGGGACGTACCAAAATACGGGTGTTACACCAACCCTCACCATCGGTGTCTAAACTTCGAAATTATATATATTTGTGAAGACATAACTTTTTTATGTAAAATATTAATGGACAAATTGCATTAAAGTATATTGTACTTTGTTCGACTTCTTATATGATAGAATTAGTTTATTTTTTTTATTTTGGGACTATATTATGCCTTTGATGGATTAATATTTAGGCATTGTTTGGCAAAAATAAGCTAGCTTCTGGTTACATGTTTGGATAACCATAAACTAGCTTTTTGATAAGCTATTCGGAGTAGCTTATGAGAAGTTTTTTGTAATTATTCTAATTATACCCTCATTAATATTCATTATTATATATTAACTATTAATTATAAATAATTATTAGTTATTAAAATTTATTATTATTAATTAATGTTTTCTAAAAATTATGACATTAACTATTAATTATAAATAATTATTAATTATTAAAATTTATTATTATTAATTAATATTTTCTAAAAATTATGACATAAATTTTAATTATACATTGATATTAATTTTTAATTATTTAGAATTATTGATAATTATAATTTTTTTTAATATTGATAAATATATTTTAGCTATCAATTATTATTATTTTTGTAATTATTATTTGATTATTTTTTCCATATTATATGTAACGGTTATTTAAAATCATAAGTTAAAGTAGATTTTTTTTTAAATTTGGTTTAAAATTCAAAATTTATAATATATATAATAAATTTAAATATATTATATTACTATAAATTTGGTTTTAAAATTTATTTGTATTAACTAATATATTATATTACTATTAATTTGATTTTATTATATTATTAAATATTGTAATTGGTTATTTTTCCTAGATGTCATTTTTGGTAATTTTAAATGCTTATAAGCTAGCTTTTGTCAACGTGATTTTTTCATCAGCTAGTTTATCAGTTACCAACTAGCTTATCAGTCATAAGCTGACTTATCAGCTAGTTTGCCAAACATAGCCTAATTAAAGAAACTATCTATAACTATGTGAAGAAATATTGTAACATAATAGTTTTTGTTAAAGGAAAAACAAAATAGAATAACAACATAATAGAGAGACAATGAAATCTGTAATTCTCATTAATCCTAAGCCCTTTAAATAGGGAGAAGTTTACGAAGAAAAGGAAACATTCATTATGGTAACTTCTAATACTAGGAAAATATTACATCAATCATTTCCTTTTGATGATGGCACATAATCCTACAACACTCCCCCTTGTGCCGAGTCAAAGGAGTGATGGTGCACAATTGTTGCCTCGTTAAAACCTTACGCCAAAATAAAAACCCAGTGGGATAAAAAATAGGACGAAGGAAAGAGTACAACGCACCAGTTTCTTTGAAATATATAGACTTTTCCTTCAGTCTAGTTTTATCTTAGATTCGTACATTAATCATGAGAGTTAGGAAAGTATGATGGTATATAAACAGTTGTCTCACTAAAACCTTATACCAAGGAACAAAACCCAATGGGAAAAATAAAACCTTGGTTGAAGGAAAGAGCACAACATACCAATATCACAAATATAGTAGACTCCCCCTTTTGTCTATTACTCCCCCTGATTCGTGCATTAATCAAGGGAGTTTGGAAAATATTTGTACTTGCTTTCTACATGTTTCCCAATATATGGTTTTAGGTAATGATTTGGTAAAATGTGTCATGTTCTCTTGACATCTTACTTGATTCAATTGAATCTCGATGAGAGTTTTCTTATTGCTAATTATATAAGACTTAAGCAGAATATTTGATGAATCTTATGTTCATTTCTTTGATACATGATGCATTATTTCCATATATGCAAGTAGGATACTGGTTGAACCTAGAATTACTAGCTCCTCTAATATATGCAATGATAGTCCTTAATCATATACATTATTTAATTATCAAGGGGAGTAATATTATTGGATTAGTTCAAAGGGTAGTTACAAATGATTGCTTAATTCACTTCCAAACAATCGGCGTGTTCCTTGTGGTAATTCTTTATCCAGTTTGGGAATAATCTTTGTATGGGTCAGACAGATACCTAATATCAGCAAAGACATACCAAGACATTGTTTGGTGTTTTTCTATAAGAGCTAGTACTTTTGCTACTTACATTATAAATAGGTATTGAAGTTTCATTATCAATCCCATTTTTCTTTCTATAGGGAAAGTATAAGTCTATGTCAATGGTTTCAAAAGATTAATTTGATATCATTCCAATGATGTTGCGTTGGCGCTGAGTTAAATTTAGCTAACAAATTCACTGAAAAATACAATATACTATCAAGTGTATTGTGCTAAGTACAATAATGCGCATATTGTACTTAGATAGGGAATTCCAACTCCCAACATATTTCGTCATCATCCTTTTAGACGAAATGGATCTTTCCTTATATCCGACACTTCGACCGATCATGGGAGTGCTAACCGGATGCGCTTTGTCCATATTAAATTGCCTGATTATTTTCTGGACATATGGGATCGATGAATTAATATTTCACAAACTCGATGTCCTAGCTCAAATATCTAGACAAAACCAAGTATTCCCAAGATCTTTCCTCTCAAAATCAGATTTCAAGTAGCTTGTGGTTCCTCTTATTTCATCAAGAGTGCCTATTATGTTCATAACATTGACATATAGAGCTACTTTGAAAATTTAGAATTTGTTTTCCGTAATAAATACGCAAGGGAACAGTTCATCGTTCTTATATATCCTTTCCCAATCAAGGATTCCATTAATTCTTATATATCCTTTATAGATTAAATTGCTTTAATCTATAAAGTGGGTGTTTCAATTTTATTGCAAACGCATTTCGTGGTTTAGAGTTACTTGATTTTGGTAATGTAATATCATCAAGCACTTTTATATATCTCTAAATTTAGATCCCCGTAGAGATATGTGGTAGCCACATTTATGAGCTGCATTTCCAGTCCTTCGGAAACTACTAGGCTAACAAACTATTCAGATGTCATAACATCCATCATGAGAGAGTAAGTCTCCTCATGGTCAATCCAGGGCGTTGTGAGAAACCTTGCGCCAAAGGAGAGCCTTACATATTAGGACTTCATTATTCTCGTTACGCTTTCTGACAAAGACTCAGTTATGTCCTACGGGCTTTACACTTGGTAGGTTAGCACTACCTTACCAAATACCCGATCCTTTGTCAAAGAATATAATTCTTTCTGGATTGTTTCTTTACATTTAGGCCATTATGCTCTTTGTTGATATTATTCAACTGAGCCTGGTTTGATGTCGTCGTGCTCGATCATCTTATGATCCATCGTATATGTGAATAAATCATCAATGATTATATATGATCTGTCCATCGACTCATATGTACTCTCATAGTTCATTTGAGATTAATATTCATCTCTAGAATCAATATTAACTTCGGATCGTCCTCCAGTGACGATTCATGGATATAATTATAATTAGAGACAATTTCATGAGACTTTTGTGTATTGATGATAAATGGATGTGTCTAACTATTCTCTTCCTTTAGAATAGTATCCATCGAACCAAGTAGCTTCCACCACTTCCATTTGGTAGCTACGACCTCAACCACACCTCCACTATGTGTGATTGTAACGCACTTTCCAATGGCGTTGTGCCCTTGTTTGGGGACTTTAACCTTGCCAGTATATTTGCAACTCGTATATGTGATCTTGTCACTTCTAGAATAACATTAAACGTATCAGGTATCGAGTCTAATTCGTTTGACTTCAACTTTACATTATGAAGTTTAGGGATCAACATGAGACAGAGTAGGAATACTCAATGACACTTCCTGTCGTTCCTATGGAAAATCCTTTCTCCTATCTCCCCCTAACGACCGGAAGACTGTCTCATTAAAGTGACAACCCGCAAATTTGGCGGTAAAGAGATCACTAGTCAAGGATTCTAATTAGCGGATAAAAGTTGGGAATTCATATCCAACATATATCGAATCATCTTTAAGGACCCATTTTGATGCGTTGTGGGGGCGCAATTGGCACATATACTACACAACCAAACATGCGTAAATGTAAAATATCAAGCTTATATCCAGTTACCAACTGGTACGCATAAGGTTGGTTAGCTAATAGTGGGTCTAAAAACGAAAAAAAACTGCATATAATAATTACATAATCCCAGGTAGATGTGGGTAAATTGGTGCGCATTACTAATACCCTAGATGTCATCATATTCTTTTGATAACAACTTCTATGAGACCATTTTATATATACACATGGGGTATAGGAAACTCTACATTGATCCTCATACATATGCAATTAACATCAAATCCTTATGATGTAAATTCTCCAGACTTGATGAAATAATCATGGTGGTGAGCCCTTAAACGTATAGCTAGTGCTAGGAGTGCATTATTTCATGTGGACAATAATACGACATGTGTTCATCGTGTCGAAACCAGAACCATAAAGTTTTAATGGCCCACATTCTGGATGTTTATGTCCATAAATATCACCTTGTATTCGTTGTAACAATGGAATATTTTTGTATTATGTCCTTAGCTTTAGGATGATCTCATTCTTGTCTTAGTTAAGGATTAAGGTATATACAAAAGTTTTAGGTATTTGAGAGGGCATATTATGATGGCAATGTTGTTTCTTATACTACAGAAGTCAACAGTTGCAATTTGCCTCGTTTTGCCTATCACTCGAAAGAGAATGTGTCTATGTGTATTTTGCAATACACGGATCACTATGTCATAACCATGGTGTCCCACATAGTCATGTCGAAACATATATGTGTCATTTCCCTAAAGTTTTTTTATTGACAAAAATGTTTCGATGACCCAATAATCTACTAGTTTGACACATTAGTTCCATGATATATGTTTCCTTTCATATTCATTGGAATTTATGTATATATGCTGATTTCTATTTTATACGAATATCTTTACAAGGTTCATATTAATCTTGTACCAATAAAAAAATAACAGTTCATCGTCTAAGTATTTGGTTGGAGGAAAATTATTAATTCAATGAATAATAATATATTTCTTGTATGAGATGTCATAAAAACAATCAAGTTCTCCTCGATATATTCCTACACGGAACGAAGAACATTGAGAGTTTTATTTTGTTTTTGATGTAATCCTTTATATCTATAATGGCTACATATTCGATTTTACTTAAGCAAAAAAAAACTAATTAAAATACTATAAAGTAAATTTCAAAAAAAAATCTATGCTTTATCATTCTTATGATATAGATCATTTTTAATTTGTTTTCTTTTCGACAAGAGCACTATTTAGTGCATTTCTTCTTTGGCTGTCCATTATCACTTGGGGCAGTAGTAGTATTTATACTCCAGATGTTGAAAAATCATTCCCGACTCTTACCAAGACCCTAACCCGTTCTAGGGTTTCATCCACATAGTGCATAAATGTCACATGTGTGAAATTGTTTTTAACTCTATGTTCTTTGGAGTTGTTTCCAACTTTAATGCTTTCATTATTGATCTCGAGAATTTTCTTTGTCTCGACATATGTGGTGTTGTTATTTGAAAGAACCTTGTTATATCTCTCAACCACTTGCAGTAGGTTGATGAGTTTGTCTAAAGGTTACATTCCAAACTTATATTAGTTCATTAATATTTTTGATATATGAAAGGTGAAAATAATGTTAGGAATCATGTCATATTCTGTGAGTTCATTGCCACAGAGATTGAGACGCGTCTTGGATATAACATTTCTTTGTTGAAATCAGTTACCTTTTTGTAATCGAGTAAGTGGGTTTCATTCCACTATACGATTAGTTCGGTAAGTACATATTCATGAGTACTCCCAATTATCCCTTTCGGGACATCCCACATTTCTTTGGGGGTTTCTAGTAAAGGTATTCCTATGAAACTTAGGATTTATATGTCGTCTCAAAACATGAGGGTATTTGCTTGTACCTTTTCAAGAGGTTGGTTTTAGAGTCAATAGGGAGTTGATGGATGTCGGTCCAACAATACTTATCAAGTTAATAGAAACAACAACACAATATGATTACCAACCTGTATTGATTATAACAAACGAGTTACAAGGTTGATCGATTAAGCTTTGATTGTGTTCTCTATGTTTTTCTCTCAAATACACCTTTAAGTGTGTGTTTGTATGTGTGAAATGTTATCTGATCTTGAGAGATTGAGATACACTTAATCTAACCAAGTGTGTTGAACACACAATCTAACATAATATCTAGATATTAAATCTAGATATTATATCTAATATAAACTAAGTTACTAGAAACTAACTAAATTAACTTTATCTAACTATTACAATATTATAACTTAGATATTAAATCTAAGTAAACTAATACAATTACATTGACATTTATTACAAACGACATAGACTTTAACATTGAGAGTCGACGTTTCGGCTTTAGCTTCAGATTGCGATCTTCAGTTTGGATGATCTTGAATCCAATGAGACTGTGGTATAACAATCTCCCACTTTGGATCAAGATCATTAAATAAAAAGATTTATCCAATTCAGTGTTCTTGTTGAGCACAAAAGATGCAATCTCTTTCTCTAGCTCTGAAATCAGCATGTCTTTTTCTAACAATCTCCCCTTCGAAGAGTGGACGTGATTCTTGATACATGTGATCTTTGCCATTTCTTTCGTAGTCATTCTCCCCCTTTTTGATGGTAAGTGCAACGACTTCATCAAAACTTTTTGTAAGAAATGTCCATCAGTTAGAGCCTTTGATCCGTCAATTCAAGAAGGTATTCATCCAGATCTTTGCAAATCTAGACAAAGTAGTTGTGTAACACCTGAATCAACTAATGAATCAGTTAACATGCCTGTCAGTAACACTAAGTCACTGTGTGTAACAAATACACATTGGAAAGGAGTTGTTTGATGTTGACTCCCCCATGGCTTTCATTTAATCATCGAAACACCACAAATGTTATTTCTATAAACGTTATGACAAAGAAACTAATTCCTTGTGTGTTCGTGTTTGTGTTAGAAAGAATTAAGCACAGATGATTGCTTATTAGGCTCAAAATTGTGTAAACCACTGAGACAATAGTAAGTTAAACACAGACTCAATGTGCATGATTGAAGTGCGAAGGTGGGGCAGACTTCCTTCTTTTCAATATCCAGATTTTCCAAATGAAAATCAGATAGAAAATGTGTTGCATCCCCTTTGAAAATGTGAAACATTTTCTTGTTGAGAAGAAAATGAGTAGATGGTGAGGTTTGATCAAGAGTTGGCATGGGTTAGTTGCCTGTTTCAATAATGATCACCAAAGAATTGTGAATCACTAGAATGGTGGCTACCCGGCTCAGAAAAAGTTGGTGCAGAGTTGTGATATTCTTTTAACTCTGTTCTCACACGCTCTTTCTTTTAAACATTTTGCTTTCTCTAATCACACTCATTTCTTTTCTATTTGCACACTCAATCACTAAGGATTAACATCTTGGGTAGAAATCACTGGTTAAGGTGATTCCATTGAAGTTGAGTTAATTCCTAGCACAATGATTCTTTGTTTTCCTATGATGCATGTGATGATCAGATTGGTTTAACTATGTCCGTTAAAGCACAATTTAGATCATGAAAACATTTAATATACACTTCCAAAATATAAAATCTGTTGAAAAATCGGGAAGTGGTTTGAACATTAAAAACAATGTTTTCTATGATTGAAAGTTATCCTTCTTTCAACCATATATGAGATGAAGATATAGAATTATACCTTTACGTACGATCTTCCATCTCATGAAGCTAAGCTTTAAGTCATAAACATATGAACTTGTAAGCTTCTCTCAAAAATTCTGCAAAAGTCTTATGTCAAGTCAAAGTAAAATTTATTCACTTAAAATGAAAAGACAAAAAGCAGTAAAACTTTGTAAAGTACGAGTTCTGATCAGAAATAATTAGAAGTCATATCCGTACTCCCTTTTGACTTGAATAGCTCCCCCTAAAATCTTGCATTACAAAAGAAATTTGACATTAAAAAGTACATGCACAAATTTTATGAGCTCCCCCTCGAAGTAATATTGACCAGATGTCAATTTCTTCTCATTCTCCCCCTTGGATCATGAACATTTGATAGAAGTGCAGATATCAATCAGAGTTAAGAATGAAGAAATGATGAAAAAGTATACAATTTAGAAAACGTTGTTAGGTAACTACTGATTAAATCTTAAGATTTAGCATACCAAGCTTAGAGACAAGAAAGTTAAACCTCTTTTCGTCTAAGGGTTTGGTGAACAAATCGGCAAGCTGATAATCAGTTTTTACAAAGAAAAGTTCAATTGTTCCTTTTTCAACATGATTTTTAATAAAGTGATACCTGACATCTATGTGCTTTGTCTTGGTGTGTTGAACAGGATTCGCTGATATTGCGATGGTGCTCTTGAAGTCACAGTATATCGGGATTTTGTTGAAGTGGAAACCGTAGTCGCGTAATTGAGTTCGCATCCATAAGACCTGAGAACAACAACTAGCAGCAGCTACATATTCTGCTTCGGCCGTGGAGGTTGAAACACAAAGTTGCTTCTTCGATGCCCAACTTACGAGTTTGTCACCGAGGAACTGTACGTGTCCTGACGTGCTCTTCCTGTCTAACATACAACCTACATGATCTACATCAGGCTCGAGGTGCTTGTTTCAGACCGTATAGTGCTTTGTCGAGAATGTAAACGTGATTTGGCTTCTCTTGGTTGACAAAACCCTCTGGCTGTGAGACGTAGACTTCCTCCTTCAGAATTCCATTGAGGAATGTTGTCTTCACGTCCATTTGAAAGACCGTGAATTTCTTGTGGGCTGCGTAGGCTAGAAACATTCTGATTGCCTCTAATCGCGCCACAAGAGCATATGTTTCGTCATAGTCTATTCCTTCCTCTTGTCTGTATCCTTTGGCTACTAGTCTTGCCTTGTTTCGGATAACGGTACCATCTTCGTCTTTCTTTATCTTGAAAACCCATTTCGTACCTATAATGGTTTTACCTTTAGGCTTTGGTACGAGTCTCCAGACTTGAAGTGCATCGAACTGATTTAGCTTTTCTTGCATTGAGACCACCCATTCTGGATCAGCAAGTGCCTCTGATACTCTTTTTGGCTCGAACTTGCTCAGAAAGGAGTCATGCATGCACATGTTCATTGATGCTGACCTAGTTTGCACCGGTTTTGATGGATCGCCAATGATCTGGTTTAGCGGGTGCTCTTTGGTCCATTTATGTTCATGAGGCAGTGTATTAGATGATTGTATGTCAGTTGTATCATCTACAAATCCCCTTGTACCTTCTTCGGTTTGTTCAGGAGGATTGATGGTTTCAGTTGAAGTGGCAGGTTCAGAAGGCTCAGCAGGTACAGCTTGATCTGGCTGTAGATTGATCTGTAAAGTATCTCCTACTGTTTCAGCTACTTCTGTCTCTTTATCAGTTGTCACTTCTTCAACTGTTGGAGTCGGCATTTGAATTGTAATCTCTTGCTGAATCGGGGCATTTGATTCAATAGGAATATCTGAACTGGTTGGATGAGTAGTCGTTAAGTCTTCCATCCTGTCAACCACAACAGATTTCTTTACATTAGATCCAAGAAATTCATCATAAAACAATTCAAATAATAAATCTAAATCAGATAAATGGTTAGTAGAAGTTGATGTTTCATCTGATTTATTCTGTTGAGACGTAGGTCCTGAACTGAGTTGCCCAGAAGCTAGTATTCCTGTTATAACGGGTTCTGAACGTTGTTGTTCGGAAGCCATTTCTTCATCAAAGGTGACGTTGATGCTTTCAATCACCGTTCTTGACTTCTTCAGATAAACACGGAATGCAGTTGATGTCGAGCAATAGCCAATGAAGATTCCTTTATCCGCTTTAGCACTGAACTTATTTAGACTCTCCCTATCGTTTAGAACGAAACACTTACACCCAAATATATGGAAATATTTGATTGTCGGTGTTCGGTTGTTGATTAACGCATAAGGAGTCTTCTTGAATCTTCGATGTACCATGGAGCGATTCTGTGTGTAGCACGCGGTCGATACAGCTTCTGCCCACAAAAATAGAGGTAAGTCTGATTGACTTAGCATAGTACGAGAAGCCTCGACTAGCGTTCGATTTCTTCTTTCGACCACTCCATTTTGTTGAGGCGTACGAGCAGCAGAGTATTGATGTGAAATCCCAACAGATTCGAGATATTCTTCAACTTTGTTGTTCTTGAACTCTGTGCCGTTGTCTGTTCGTAGAAACTTGACCGGTTTCTGCAGATTCACTTGGGTCGTCTTCAGGAATGTAATGAGTACATCAGGTGTCTCATCCTTTGAACGTAGAAACTTGACCCATGTGTATCGCGAGTAATCGTCCACGATCACGAGTATGTACTTCTTTCCTCCTAGACTCTGAGTTCGCATCGGACCGCATAGATCCATATGCAATAACTCTAACGGAGCGCTTGTACTTGGTTCAGGCTTTGGTTTATGAGGTGCCCTCTTCATCTTCCCCTTTTCACAAGCTGCACAAAGATGTTCTCTTTCATACTTGAGCTCTGGAAGTCCTTTGACGAGCTTTCCACTGACCAGATTGTTGATGTACCTGAAGTTGAGGTGAGAGAGCCTTCGATGCCATAACCAACTTTGTTGCATCGATTCTTTCGTCAGTAGACAAACTTGCTTGTCAGTCTGGACATTTGATAAGTTTATTGTGTAGAGGTCTGTTTCTCGAGTACCGACCAAGAGTTCTTCGCCTTCTTCATTGCGAACTGAACATCTCTTGGCTTTGAAGTTGACCTCTAAGTCTTTGTCACAGAACTGGCCTATACTGAACAAGTTGTGTCCTAAGCCTTCTACATAGCTCACCTTCTTGATAGTGATATTGTCATGTTGTATATCACCGTATCCCATGATTGGAGAAAACTGGTCGTTGCCGAATCTTACTGTTCCGCAATATTTGTCTTTAAAATTGGACAGTATCTCTTTTTGCCCTGTCATGTGCTTGGAACATCCGCTGTCCAAGAACCATGTATGACTAGTCTGCATAAGAGAAATTACAAATTTAGATATTCATACGACAACATTGGAATTTTCACTTTGATTATCGAAGTGCGGGTCTTGAACTGATTTGTTTAAAAGCCTATTTTGACTTTGATGTTCGGGTTTTGAACTGCATTATCCAAAAACCTATTTTGACATTGAAGAACGAGTCCTGATCTGTACATAATCAGAAGTCGCTTTCTTTTTAATCTTTGTGTGCCTGCAACACAGATTTAGCTTTAGGTACCCATTGGAATTTGGGTCCTTCTGTGTTAGCACAAGATTTTGGTACCCATTTCAAATTGGCTCCTCTTTTCTTTTGAAATGAATTGGAAGAATTAGTATGAGATGAATGCACATGATAATTTTTAAACCAATCTCCAGAATCTTGACAAGGAATAGAAACATGTTTATCATAAATAGAAGACTTTCTAGCAGATAAAGATAACTGAAATAATTGCTTCATTGTATATTGTTTACGAGAAACAGCAAGTTTTGGGTTCAAAACAACAATATCAGCAATTAGGACATCTTTACTAAGCGAAGTCTTATTACAATTAACACTACTAAACGATAAAACGGTCTTGTCAAGCTTCCGTTTTGGTTGCCATTGAGAATTAACTTCTGGCCTTTGTTTGCTCAGATCTGAAACATGTGAAACTGGTGAGTTAAACTTCTGAGCAACAAGCGATTGCTTCTTCTTAGAATGACCAGTAGTGTTCGGTTTCTGTGAATGCTGAGATATATTCTTACCTTTAGCATTTTTAGCGTTCACAGAGATTGAGTTATCAACTTTCGTTGATTTTGCACTGTTCACAGGCTTACTGGTTTTTCTTGAAGATTTCTTAACAAAGGATAAATGGTTAGGAAGTTTTGTATTAAAGTCAAATTGTTCAAAACAACCATCGAAACTACCGTTAGAGTTAAGAAAATTAAGCTCTTTATTTGATGAACCAAACGTATCCGCAGAGTTTGAAGCTTTTGAAATAACAGAATTTGAAAACACAGTTGAAAAAACATTTTGCTCAATATTTATCAAAAGTCTTTCATCTGATAAAGAATTCTCGAGTTCAGAAATTTTACTTTCTAAAACGAGAGGAGGGACATATAGTTTACCTTTAATAGGCTTCGCCTCCATTTCCTTTTCAGAATAACTTGGAAAGAAATCACTTGAAAGAGTTTTCTTCTTTTGATATATTGGATTTTCATCATAACTATTATTCAGTTTCGCATAACAAAATGGAAGATGAACTTTAGCTGATTTCAACCGTTTTTCCGTTTCATTGTCTTCACCCTTTTCCGATAGTTTAGTCCAAAAAGTTTTAAACTCAGGGATTCTGCGAGCTAATAGCATATTAAGATGATCATAAAGTCCTGGCACTTCAGACATCCCTTTTTGTAGACAGTGAGGATTTTTATAACCGATTCCCCAATTGCCTTTGTTTTCTAACGGTTTGTTAAGATGAATGGTTTGTTCACTCTGACCTAATGAGTACAACTTCTTTTCCAAAGCATCTATTTTTGCAATTAAAGTTTTGTTTTCTTCAACACATGAAGAATGCAATTTTGTAAGCTCATATTTATCAATCTCACATTTTAGCAGTTTAGACTTGAGATCTGAATTCTCTTTAAGAATTATTGTCTTTTCCTTAGCGTTGGTGTCATTATCTTTATGTAAAACCTCAACCAATACTTTCTTCTCAGCAATTTCATTGCGAAGTTTCTGTATCAATTGGTTTTTGTCAGTTCTAACACCATTTTCTCGCTCAAGATTAGATTCTAACTCTTTTTGTTTTAAACTCATGGCATGCATTTTATTCATAAACTCTAAATCTGATAGATTACATACCTCTTCTTCTTCATCATCTGAATCAGCATCAGCATCTGATTATATCTGGCCCATCAAACATATGTTGACGGCTTCATCTTTTTCTTCATCCTCTTCTTCTTCATCTGAGTGATCAAGCCAGTATTCATCCTCAGCCATTAGTGCCTTTCCAGCCTCCTGTTGCTTTGCAAGAAGCATCTTGTTCTTGTAGTAGTCGGAGTTTCTGACTTTTGATCTGCGGCAGTCCTTGGCAAAGTGACCGATTTTGCCACAGTTGTAGCACGTTGGTGGTTCTGGCTGACTGGATCCTTCAGCTTTAAACTTTCTCTCTTCCGGTTTCCTCTCCACTAATCTCTTTCCTTCATACTGATACCTTATCTCTTCAGGTTTCCTCTCTTCTGTTCTCTTTCCCTCAAATCTCTTCCCTTCATACCTACTGCCTTCAACCCTTTCTATGTGGATGTAGTTGTTCGGACCAGAAGAGTATCTCTGACTGTTTGAACTTGGCTTTGTGTAGAACCTTTTCTGAAAAGCACTTTTCAGCATCATCATTGCTTGCTTCAGCTGATCATTTTCATCTGTGTCAGAGTTTGCATTAGCTTCATCTTCTTCTGATTCGTACACAATCATGTTGTTCTTCTTCTTCCTGACTACAAGAGCGACTGTGTCATCAACTGTCTTTCCTCTCTGCCTCTTCTCATCTAGAATTTCATCCACCTCTTCTTCATTCTGTCGGAGGGTTTCATACACCTCGTGAAGTGGAATCTCATTCAAGTCTTTAATCTGCTTCATTTGCCTAGCAAATCTTTTCCATTCCGGTTGAAGAATGCTCAGGAATTTGACGTTCAACTCAATTTGAGATTTGTGAACTTTGTTCTTTCTAAGTTCGTTCAGCAAAGTCACAAACCTGTCATAGGTTTCTTCTAAAGTTTCTCCCACCCTGCCTCTAAATTCTTCATAATTATTTAGGCAGTTGGAGATTTTCAGCTGATTTCCAACCTTTGAGCCCAACATCATCTTTTCAAGCTGATCCCACATTTCTTTACCGGAGGCCTTGTAGCTGTCAATCTTTACGTATATTTCATTTGAGATTCCTTGTAAGATGTATGACTTAGCTAATCTGTCGCCTTTGGCTCTTCTGAGGTTATCATCTTGTAGTTCATGATACTTAAGTTCAACCTGAGTCGGCACATTATCAACTACACGAGTCGTCATTGGTGGTCTCATAACCCCTTCTTCTATAGATGTCCTGATGAAATCACCCAGCTCATGTCTGTCAATGAAGTTCAGAAACCGATCCTTCCACTGTTCGTATTCTCCTTTGAAGAGAACTGGTGGCTTGGTGTCAGTTCCTATTGCAAGGGCTTCTCTGGATGTCATCACTGAGGTATGCGGGTCTAGTGAGGAGCGCACACTGAGGTATGCGGGTCTAGTGAGGAGCGCACACTGAGGTATGCGGGTCTAGTGAGGACCCGAGAAGTATTGCTTTGCGTTTGATGTTGGAACCGCAAAGTAAGGTTTGTGTTTCCTTTGAGAAGCGCACAGTAGGACTTTGCGTTTGATGTGGGAGCCGCAAAGTTGAGGTTTGCGGGTCACTTGGGACGCGCAAAGTGGGACTTTGCGTGTGTTCTTCTTTTGCTTTGCGTGTGTTCGTCCTGAACTTCTAAAAATCGTCTGAAATTTGTTCCTGAAACGATTTAGCAATACCAAAACACTACCAAAATGTCTAGAAACACTTCTAGAACTTAATGTGATCACTCGATCTCACTAAAACACACTTTATCGAAAAAAAATTGATCGCACAGTGAACTTACCCACTCGACTGTTTTCTCACAAAATCCACAAATTGGAACTCGATTTAAGCTTAATACTGAAATTAATCACACACAACTCGATCTAGCATGTAAATCGATCACAACCTGATCGATTTTAACACCTAAAACAGTTTAAATCTCCAAATCGATTTTGAACACAGAACACAGAGACGTTTTTCTTGAAAAACTTGATTTGATCTTAATCAGGCTCTGATACCAATTGTCGGTCCAACAATACTTATCAAGTTAATAGAAACAACAACACAATATGATTACCAACCTGTATTGATTATAACAAACGAGTTACAAGGTTGATCGATTAAGCTTTGATTGTGTTCTCTATGTTTTTCTCTCAAATACACCTTTAAGTGTGTGTTTGTATGTGTGAAATGTTATCTGATCTTGAGAGATTGAGATACACTTAATCTAACCAAGTGTGTTGAACACACAATCTAAGATAATATCTAGATATTAAATCTAGATATTATATCTAATATAAACTAAGTTACTAGAAACTAACTAAATTAACTTTATCTAACTATTACAATATTATAACTTAGATATTAAATCTAAGTAAACTAATACAATTATATTGACATTTATTACAAACGACATAGACTTTAACATTGAGAGTCGACGTTTCGGCTTTAGCTTCAGATTGCGATCTTCAGTTTGGATGATCTTGAATCCAATGAGACTGTGGTCTAACAATGGACTTTAGGTATTTTTCTTGTACCTTTTCAAAAGGAGGTTTTATATACTCATTTATGATACTCACATTCTTTTGAGCTTACGACGTTGACTTTGGGATGAGTTGTTTCAACCAATTACATATATAAAAGATAAAATATGATTTTCTTTTTGATAAGAAAATGGATTATGGTTATGAAATTTCATTATCATAACAATATTGGATTTTTGTATGCTTATATTTTATTGATAATACTTCATCAAGATTTCAAATTATGAAAAAGAAATCACCCAATCTATTGGATTTCCAGATAGTAGGGGAATCACATGGATTTCTTAAATCCCTAGAAACCTTAGGGCTATTTACACCCGTTTGACAAAATCCAATCGATATTTTGCGATTTATGTAATTTGAAGGTAACATTATTAATTTATAGAGTTTTTGGCAAGAGGCCAAAATATGTTGGCGTGTGAAGCCAAGTTCAATGTTTATTTAAAGAGATTACTCTTAAACAAATAACTATTGTTTTGACATAAAGTCAACTTCAAACCTTAACATTTTAATAATATATTTGGAGTTTTTGGTAAAAACCAAAATATATGAGGTGGGAGGTGTAACTTTCAAAATTTTATTCTATAATTTAAAATTATGAGTAGGAACTCACAATCAAGATAAATGTTTGATTTTAACATTTTCATGCTATTTTTGGATCTTTTGGCAAAATAACAAAAGTTATGGGGGGGTGAAAGTGTAACTTCCAAAAATTATTTACAAGATGAAGGATTATAAAAACAATTATAATTAACATAAACATTTGAATATTATGCGGGATAATAAATTCAAAGACTAAAAAAACATTAATTAACTAAATAGACACAATAGGATAAACTAATTAAGTAGACATGAATAAATGAATAAATAACAATAACAAGTCCAAAATCACAGAGGATATATTAGTCCGATTATAATTAAATGACATTGAACTAAAATCAAAAAGAATTGACACCAACCAAAAATAAGATATTTAGCAACCTAATATAATAATATGATTAAAAAATAATAATAATAACTTTCGATTAATGATAATCATACATATAATGTCACATATCATTATGTTTATTCCTTGTGATTTAGTGAAAACTACACATTGGTTATTCATGAGATCATATTATGTTAGAATACACAATTGATTAATCAAACAAGATCACATATTAGAAAAATCTACCGATATTTGCTAAAAAAAAAGTTACAATAACAAATATAATTTTTTTAGTATAACAAAAACAAAGCAAAATATATATATATATATATATATATATATATATATATGCTAAACACATATTTAACAGTTTATTAATAGGAAACGATCTTGTCATATCATGTGTATATTTTTTCCTTATATTTAGATTATATTGATAACTTATAATTTTCTATTTCAAAGTAAAGATAATATTCTTTTTATTGGGAATCTTATATATACATATATAGTTGAAGATATCTAATATAAAGGATTACGATTTGATTTATAAATCAAAACCTATAATGTAATTGGAAATTATTATTGTAACTGATATAACATACATAATAAATTAAAAGTATCAATCTTTCTTAAGCAAGTTACATGCATAAATAACATAATAATTTCAAAGAACATAAACATTGCTCATAATAAAAACAATAATATGTAGAAAACTCCTATGGAGTATGTGAAAGAAATTTATTGAAAATGTATAGAGTGCAAAACAATGGTTATGGTGACACATGACATACATATGTATAGTGACGCATAACTTAATATACATTACATATATTTTTTTTTCAAACAATATACATTCCATATTATGTTAACTATCAATATATTATTCAAAGGTTTAACATACATATATTAATGAATGAATTAGCAAAAAGGATGTCAATACTAAAGTAACATAAACGTTGCAAGAACAATAATTGATGGTCGTTTAGCGATGATTATGTTATAAGATTATCATTAAACAATTTTATTGTACTAAAAAACTAGTAATGAACCATCAATTGAAAGATTAACATGAAAACATACCTCAAATCGATATTGATACTGTGAACACCTTAACTTTACTTCTCTTTTGAACTTTAGCAAAGCAACGTACTGATAACGTGTTAAAGAAAAAACGAAACAGAATAACAACATAATAGAGAGACAATGAAATCTGTAATTCTTATTAATCATAAGCCATTTAAATAGGGAGAAGTTTACGAAGAAAATGAAATATTCATTATGGTAACTTCTAATACTAGGAAAATATTATATCAATTATTTCCTTTTGATGATGACACATAATCCTACAACAGTATTTAAATAAAAAATATTTTCTCAGTTGTTTAAAATAACTTACTTGATTGAAATGTTTGTTATATCATAATGAAGTATCTGAAAATAATTTTTTTTAAATCAAAATAAACTATGTTTTATTTTAATACAATTTATTTAATATCAATATAATAATAATAAATATAGCAATATCAAAGAAGTCGAATTTGAGATGAACACAAGTATTATGATGGGTGTGTTAAATTGTGAGAGTGAAGGGTGTACCACGATATACATATAAAAAACAAACGCAATAAAGAATTTGGAGTGCGTAATATGGACTTTATCGATCAAACCCATTGCTTCTAACTACACGTATTTATTTCATCACAAAACGTTTCCGGCAAGGAAACAAATTTATGTGGGTCCCCGTTTTATTTCGTTTGGTATGAATCAAATATATGAGAGGATATAAAACACACACACACATATATATATATATATATATATATATATATATATATATACTTAAGTTCGCGTGAGACCAAACAGTTTTCGTGAGACCGGTGAGACCAAGCTTTAAAGTATGAAACTTCACGCCAAAAAACTGTGAATGTAAAAAAAATCGAACTTTTCAGAAGGAAATCACCGTAAATGTTACGTTCACGGTGTTTTTCGCTGTGAATGCTCGTTTTTTTTACCTTCACAGCGTCTTCACTGTGAAGGTTCGGATATACCTTCATAGTCTTTTAGCTGTGAAGGTTTGATTTTTTTTTCACTTGGTTTAGGTTTTTTTACCTTCATAGTGTGATTACATTATGAAGATTCGAATGTTTTTTACCTTCACAGTGTTTCGGTGTGAAGTTTCATGTTTTAAGGTTTGGTCTCACGCAGTCTCACGGAAACAGCTTGGTCTCACGTGAATCTGACCCTATATATATATATATATATATGGAGAGAGAGAATAATGCGAGAAACAATTTAATTTATGAGAAGACGAAAAGAAATATGTGTCATATATTTTATTAAACAAATGAATAAATAAATTTATTAAATGAAGTTAAAAGGGATAGCATTATCTATAACCTGGTGATAATCTCTAAATAATCGGGATTAAGTTTGTTTTCCAAATTGGTTTGTAATAATCGTGAATAAACTGGCACAAAGATAAATATGTAACAACTTGATTATAAGGTTTTATCACATGATAATTTGTCCGGTGATCGTATCAATCATATGTGATAATTGTAGATATTTTTGTTAATCATATCTCATTATGTATATTTACATTTATAGATCTTTTTTTATGCAAATATTATCACATGTGATAATATATCGTTTATATTCAGACGCATATTATCACGTGTGATAATACGTAACTTATATTCACACGTATATTATCATATGTTAAACAGACTAATCACATGTGTTTCAAAATGTGGACTTGAAAAATATATAAAAGTTGTGAAAAAAAATAATGAATTGATTGTGGATATCAATGTGATATTTGATGAAAATTGTGATTTTTTTTTATCAAAAGTGTATCTAGAAAAAAAATTATATAAAACTTGACAAAAAAATTATGAAGTAATCAAAAATTAAACAATCTAAAAGATATAATGAGATTTTTAAGTGATTTAAAATAGTGTTTTGTTACAATTATATCCTTAACAAAATATTTGATCTAATTCAAAATCAAATTTCTAAAATTATTTTTTATTTATGGTATTTTTTAATTAATGGATTGTGTGGTTCATATTGCTTCTCATCTTCTCACAAATTGACTGCATTCTTGTTTGAACTTAGCCATAAATATGTATTTATGTATGTGAATTTTGAAAGGAGGTATTTTTAAAAATTACATAACATATAAAGAATGAAAAAGTAACCAAGTTTTTCACATTTGTACAAAATGATAAGTCAAATCGATAAAGGAATTTACCATTGACGATTTTCCTATTAATATCAAAGGTGAGATCTATTTTCTTAAAAAAGATATGAAATCTATGCAAATTACCATATTGTGAGGTTCTTCTAACCAATTTCAGAGTGACACATATCATTTCGCCATGACGAATTCCTTTCACAATTTGAATGGTCATTTTGTGCCCATATAAAAAAAAACTTAGTCATTTTTTCACTTTCTTCATATATCCTATTCATTTTGAGGATAATTGGATCTCTTATAATGATTAGTAGCCAATTTATGTCATTTTTTCACCCATTTTGAAAAAACCTAACGATAGTTAGATGTTATTTAACTCATGTTATAAACACTACAAATGCATAAAAGATAACTTATACCATTTCAACGAGAGGCAATTGAATAAAAATATATTTTAGCATTAACTTTTACTTGACTTGACTAAAGTGTGTATATTATCTTGTCTTCATTATCTTTTAGTTTAGATGATTATTATTTTAGTCTGTTATATAATATTCTCTTTCTATTGGTTTTTAAACTTAGCATGGAATGAAAAATAATTAAGTTCTTCCATTACTTACATGGTATCAGAGAAAAAGCTTCTGACTTAATCTCTTCATTGCTTTCAAACATTGCTCTATCTTGTGTTGTCAATTCTAGCACCGTCCTCCCTTTCTGCACTCCTCCTTATGCCACCTTCCCTTGTCAACGCCCACCCTTCCCAAAATCAATGTCCATTCTTCCTTCTTCCCCTTCTTTTTTTTTATCATGTCCAATGGGAATTATTAACCCGACATGCCAAATCAATAGATTATTCCCAACTTCATTGACCCTGCTAAAGCTCTTGCTATAATTTCTTTTCACAATTTCATTAAATTAGTCGTTACTAATTACCATGTCTAGAAAACCCAAATTGAAAACATGTTTAGCGGTTTTGAGCTTTATAAATTCGTAGATGGCCATCACCTTGTCCTTGTTCCCACCATTGCTACAAATTGGAAGGCTGAACACACCCGTGCTTATCTCACCTGGGCTCGCCAAAACAAGCTCTTCTTTGAAGAGATTGTTGGTACACTCTCTCCTAGAGATGCACAAAAAAGCCCAAACCCAAAGGCCGACATAGGCCCAACCCGAAAATAGTCAAGCCTAGTAAGCCTGTACCTAAACACAGGCCCAAGCTTAAAGTCGATCGGGCCAACTTTATTTTTCAAAGGTTTGGTTAAAGCCCGACATGAAAAGGCCCAAATGACTCAATTAAACCCGAAAGGCATATCGGTCCCTCTTTCATGCCCAAAGCCCCAGCTTGTACCCGAGTTGAAAAACCCTACTTTTCTTTGCTTACTAAAAACTAGGCTTAGAAGGCCCAAACTTATGTTTGAAAAAGAATGGGCCTTGTGTGACTCTAGTCTCTCTATCCTCGTGTTCCTCATTTCTCAAGTCAAAACCTCTTATGATGTTGTGGTATACATGTGCTAACTTTTTTGTGGTCATATATCAACCATATTAAGAATTTTCTATATCATATCACCAAGTCACCTACTCAAATAATCTCCTAACATATACAAGTTATCAAGGTATGCACATATAAACTCTCTACTCTAGCAAACCTATAGATCATAGTACATTATTGGCAAAGTTCTGAAGGGTCTTTATTATGATGCCTATAAGCCCCTAATTGATGTGGCTAATACTCTCAATAACCCCATTCCATTTGAGAAACTCTATGAAAAACTCATTAACCTAGAACTCATATAATACTAGAGCACAAGCCTTCTAACCTAGGGGCCGAAATGAGCGGAGTCGAGTAGTAGATTGTTCAATCTTGGCTTGAAAAAATAATACTAGACTCGAGATCGACTAAAACAGTAGGGTTCGAGTTCAAATAATTTTTCCTCGTTCGAGATTGATGCTTGTTTAACAAATTTAGGTTACACATTATACCTAAAACTCAAGTTTTAGAGGCTCATTCATGGGCTCGAACTTGAGATCGATTAACTCGTTTATTAGCCCGAACTAGATAATGTTTTATATTTTGATTATATGATTTATGACCATATAAACATGCTTGGCTCAAAAAAGTGTTTCTCGAATGCCTCTGTTCGACTTGACTCAAAAATTTTAGGGGGTGTTTGGTTGGGGGTATTAAAGGGTAAGGAATGGAAATGGGAATGATAAATAGTGTTTGGTTAAATATAATATAATGGATTCATTACCCTAAACCCATTAATTTCCATACCCTCCAATTTTAGGGGGAATGAAATTTCATTCCCGCTTATCCTCTTCAAATCATTCTTTTTTAACATGAAGACTCTTCATATCGTTTTCTTCACACATACACATCGATTCTTCAAATCAACACATCGATTTCTTTAGACCTACACATTGATTCAATCGATCAATTTCTTTAGATCAACACATCGATTTTGGCAGGCGTCTTCTTCAAATGGGTTCTTTTTCATGGGACGATTAGGGTTCTTATTGATGAGGATTCTTATTGATTAAGGTTCTTCAGCTCAGTTCTTGAGATGGATTCTTATTGATTAGGGTTCTTCAGGCCAATTCTTCATCATGGGAACGATTAGGGTTCTTCAGATTAGGGTTCCTATTGAGTAGGGTTCTTTAGATTAGTTCTTCTTCATGGGAGCGATTAGGGTTCCTCAGATCTATTTTTCACCTCTTTTACCGATTAGGGGTCTTATTGATCACGGTTCGTGTTTGAGTATTAACCAAACAACATCAATGCAATAATCATTCCTATTCTCATTCTGCTACATTTTTATTCCCATTTTTATTCCCATTTTCATTCCCATTCTTTGAGATGAACCAAACACCCCCTTAATCGAATTTTCGAATAGGTTGAGTCAAATATTGGGGATATGGAGCTTGTCTCTTTATATTAAACGAATTCTATTTTGTGTTCGAGATCAACTGGAGTATAAGCTCAGATCGTTAACACCTCTGTATGGATCCAAATCTTTTCTACTCTATAATTTGTTTTTTTTTCCTTTTGTGGGCAAATCTCCAAAATTTGTATAACTCATACGAAAAATTGCCTAAAGAAATAATAGTATCCCAAATTATTTCCACTGCTACCTTTTCAGCCTACTCCTAGCTTTCAGATAACAACGTGCCACATCATTCCACTAACAATTTGAACAACCTTTCATGTAACACCGTATTTTTATCAATATTATTTTGAATGGTAAAACCATATTTCCATTATTAAGATGGTGAGTTATGTGTAAAATCATCTTGGACGGTTTTGGCATCAAATCGAGAGAAAAAACGTAAGGTTTTGGGCTAAAAAAGGGTTCCCACGACCTTCCACGCAGCTTGGGCTGTGGGATAAGCATCATGAATCACTGGTGGGGCACGGGTGACTAGGTCGCGACTGTGCTCTGACGCATTTTATGTCGATTTTTTTCTAGGTTTCCTTATTTTCTCTCCTATCTTTCAACTCTTTTTATACTAGGCGATTTTGGAGTAAGAAAGCCAATTTTTGGGGTTCTTCAAGGTGCTATTTGATGATTGATAAACTCCTAAGAGGTTTGATGTTTGGATCATCAAGTTTTACATCAAAAGGAGCTAGGGTTTGGTTTTAATTCACCCTTCTTTCATTTCCCCCTCTTTAGTGTGCTTTTGAGAAGCTTGTGAAATTCTTGGAGGCTTCGTTATGGAATCTAGCTTTGACTCTTCAAGTTTTTGAGATGGTAAGTTCTTTGGAAATTTTTAGATCTAGTTTAGGGATTTTTATGTATCTAAACTTTGGGGTCAATTTTGGTGTCTTGTAGGCTAGGGTTGTTGCCTTGAGGAGTTGCTTGTA
Source organism: Arctium minus (assembly GCA_954870635.1). Lineage (NCBI taxonomy): Eukaryota > Viridiplantae > Streptophyta > Magnoliopsida > Asterales > Asteraceae > Arctium > Arctium minus. The sequence goes on along the minus strand of OX941080.1, from coordinate 128,518,161 downwards.
GATATCAAGTCTTCACCAATGAAAGCAAGAGTTCTGGAATTGGAATTTAGGTTTAATCTAACCTATCAAGGTGAGTCTCAAGTTACTTTATAAAAATGTTTTACATGTCATAAATGTCCACCTTTTGGTGTTTATTTGATTTTGTGGAGTTTTTCATACCTAATGAGTTGTTTGACTAACCATTTGAGCATTAGGTATTGTATTGGGTAAATGTTTGTAAAATACATATCATTTGATTTATTTGACTCCCTTAAGTTATAAATCATGAGATTTGTGGTTATTTGATGAGTTTGAACTACCAACCAAAGTTAGTGTGATTTCTACAATGGTTGATCATTTGATTCTTTTGGCAATTTACATATATATGGGTACAAACGTTGGAAAATACATACTTTGAAGTATTTAGATTTTAAGAGGTAATTTTTATGGATTGTGGTCCTTTGACGATTTAAAACCATTTTGGATGTTGTGATCGAGATTTGTCTAACTATGGATCGTTCATGGTTTACTTTTACAACTAATGCTCATAATTAAGTTCATGTGACATTTTAAGATACAAATCATGTGAATATGATTTTGTTGATTTTTATAAATAATGGTGATTATTGGGCATTATCACACATTTTTGGGTGCATTTAATTTATAAGCTTTGGAAAATGCGTAGTTTTGAGTTGTTTGGACATTTTGGGAACTTAATCACACAATTTTTATCTTGAGATATCCATCTGGTAATCGATGATGTATTTGACTTATTCCCATTTTGGTACATAAGAGTGCTTAAACATTGAGGAAGCACGCCTTTATTTGACTTCTACGAATTTTTATTAAAGTAGTTTTATAAGTTGTAGATTTTAGTTAATTGATCTTGTTCATTGAGTTTTGATAAATTTGTCCAACTCTAATTATTGAACATTATATTTGAACGGTTATGTGCATGTGTTGAATAATTACTTGGGATTTTGCCCAACCTTTGATTGTTCATTATTACTTAGACATTTTATGCTTATGTTTGCATAACTACATGGAAATTCATGTGATTTGGGCTTATTTAATTTTCCAAGTTTAAATCATGAAATAGTGATTTTATTGCTTTGAATCAATGTGCATAAGGCATGATTGTTTTGATCAAGATAGAAGTTTTGATGTTCTTTTCTTGAAATCTCTTGTTTGATAGGAGATGAGTTTTGATGTTCTCAACTTGAAACATTAGATTATTTCAAGCGAGGAGTTTTGGTGTTCTCGTCTTGAATCCATTTGGTCTGGTCAGGTGAGAAGTTTTGATGTTCTCAACTTGGGCCCTTTGGTTATGGTAGGTAAGGAGTTTTGATGTTCTCACTGGAACCATTAGTTTGAATTAAGTGAGAAGTTTTGATGTTCTCATCTTGAAACCTTGAAGAGTAAGCACTAAGGTCATTTGATGGCATCGAGGTGAAACTCAACAACGTTGATACATGGCTTACTTTGTGTTCTGCCACATTCAATGGAAACGGGTCTCCCCTATCACTAAAATATGTTATTTGGTATTTTGGAAATTGTGTATTTTGGAAAGATGTCGTTTTTAAAATTTAAACGTTCTTTCAATTAGGAAAATTGTCATTTTGGAACATTCATTCGGAACTATTTTCTCACTGGCAATACAAAATGTTTGAACTCACTAGGCTTTAAGCCTACACTTTTTCTTGTCGACATGTGCATCAGGTCCTTGTGGGAGCGGTACTAGTGACACTTGGGAAGAATTGAGTGCTAGATAGAGGCTCATGAGGGACGTAGCTCTTTGGGACGTATCACATATTATTTTGGAGATAGCGACTTTATTGGTTCTAGTAACTTACATCCTTATCCTAGTCTTTGTGAAAGGTTGGGTTGTAATCTATCTCCGTTAATCCTTAAATTGTCGTTTTAGGTATTTTGAGTGTTGTCCTTAGAAAGGAATTTATCCTTCAGTTGATGTATCATAAAATTTTAAATTAGTCGTTCTTTTCCAGATTTTAGGATGTTTTATTTCCCTTCATGCACCTTATGATGGCATTGAAGACCTTATACTTAGTGATGGGTCGTCCCTTCAAATCTCTCACAATAGTTCTCTCACTGTAACACCCCAATTTTCGAAAGGTATCATTTCAAGTTTATACCGAAACCGATATATTAAGGAAAAATAAGATATTTGATTTTAGACTTGAATCATAGATTTTATAGTCTTGATGGATAAAGGATTCAATTACGAGTCCAGCGGTTTTTTCCGGAGCAAAAACGGATCTATAACGAAGAAGTTATGGCCAAAACAGTATCGAGAAGAAAACCAGGGGAAGCGGGCAACTTATGCCGCGACCCAAGGTCGCGAGACAAGTCGCGAAACCCCCTGAACGAGCTTAAAACCTATTTTCAGCACCCAAACTTCATTCCTTCATATCTCCTTCATCCTAGCTCTGATTTTGGTGATTCAAGTTGCTACGGTTTCATTTTTGAGAGCTTTTCAAGGATCTAGCAAGAGATTGGAAGTATATTGAAGGATACTAGAGTATTTTGTGGTGGTAAGCTTCTCATCTCTCTCTATTCATCTTCTTCACCAAAGTTTTCTAGGGTTTCATCCACCCTTTGTTCTCCCTTTCATAGATTGAAGGTTTGTAATCATGTTGGTGAACTAGAGGTGTTTTGATTGGTGGATTCAAGCTTAGGTTAAGGTAATCTTCTATTCTCTTCGGTTATGGAAGTTAGGGTTTTGGTATTAGTTGAGGTATTCATGTTTATTGTTTGGAAACGATTCTTTGTGGTTGATTATGTATATTCATGGTTGGAACCTTGTGGATCTAGGTTTTGGAAGATTTGGTTTGAAGAATCAATTTCCTCAAGGAAAGTTCTAAGTGGGTAAAATCTAGATTTAGTCTAAATCTAGCAAGGTGAGTTTACTAAACTTTTGTTAAAACTGGATACACATCATATTTGCTTAATTGTTGCTAGTATCACATATTTGCTCAAAATGGTCATCTTTACGGGTTTATGTATTTGATGGCATTTCCATGAGATTATGTGAGATATGTGTATATGAAGTATCATCCCATGATTTACTCTATGTTGTGTAATTAATTGGGGATTTACATTGTGTGTGCCCACAATGGGTATTTGACATGATTATGGAATATATGTTTGGTATAACATGATGATTTCCATTCGGAATACACTCTTGGTGTTATTGTATCTACAACGTGGTTATGTGGATATTTAAGTCTTATGTTAGACTCGAGCTATTAGGAGGGTGAAATATACTTGGTTGAAAGATACCTAAGGACCTCCTATATGCATTATGTTGGACGAACCAAGGCAAGTTTACTAGGAGGATGTAGTCTCGGGGCGCCACTGTGATGGTATGTGCCCAGTAGACCTCCGTCACTCGGAAAGTTTCCTGTACGGTCTGATCTCCGGGTGGGCCGGGCCTTTGGGGTGTTCCTTGTTAAGGGCATTAAGGTGCATCGACTTTTTGGAGTGGAATTGATTGGTGTTATGGGTCTCCCCCGTTGACTCCATACATGTTGAAAACTGGTTAACTGCTGATAAGAATTGTATATGTTCTACCATGCTATTTATTGTTCAACTCACTAGGCTTTTTGGCCTAACACTTGTTTGGTGTCGATGTGTATCTCAGGTTTTAGCGGCACCGGTTCTAAGCGGGCATATTGCTTGGGTGAGAGATTTGGGAATATCACAATTGGACTTACTTTTGGTAGTAGAACCTTTGGGTTTATAAATGACACCCTTATTTGTAATATTAGATTAGTTGGTGGTTATTTATTGTCCGTTTATTTACGACTGTATTTAAACAGGTTTGTGTATTTCTCCATTGTTGGGAGGCTCTTGCTTTGGCAATTTTAAATACCGCATGTCCGTTTTTCGGATTTTTGTTATCCCTATTTTTAGGGTGTTACAAGTTGGTATCAGAACTCTAGTTTAAGTGAACTAGGCATGAATGTAAGATGTCTAGACTTAGACTGAGTATGTTAGGCAATGATTGTGAGATGGGTAGAATTTCTAAGATGGGTTAGTCTTAGAGTCGACGGAAACTATGGTTATCAAGCGTTGTGGCGATAGTAACGAGAACCTTTATGTATTATATGTTCATAATCTCACCTAGCTAATGTTATTATGAGGATATTTACACGTGATGGTGCTCGAAGTGCCGTTACTGTGACAATTGGTAAGGTAGTAGTACGTTCTCTTGTGCTTGGTTTACTAATGTTATGATATTTGTAGACGTAGTAGTACGTTTCATTCGTGTTCAATTCTGTTAATCTCTTTCTTATTCATCCTCGTGCTTGTATAAACTGCCTTGGTATGTCGACCGTTGTAGTAATAAGAAAGTTTCTGAATGGGTAACTATTAGAAAAAGTAGATGATTTTATTATTCGTTACTTGGAGTAACGGTAAGTATGGTGATTGCATTAAGTGGACAGCTTCGAGTCGGATTAATTGGTCGGATTAGAACCATAGAATTTTTGAATCGATGTATTCGAGGAGAAATTGTAAGGTGAACCTATGAAGTCCGTGATATTTGCCTTAAAATGTTGAGCATCTGGATGACGATAGTGTAACTAGAGAAATCGAGGAGCGTGAGTTCAAGTTGATTTGTGAAAACGATGTACATGCCAAAATATCCATTTTAAAGTGTTTATGTGTTTTACATGAAATTATCAAATGTTGGGTTAGTTGGTAATCTTTGATTATTTGAAGTATTTACCTTTATAAACTTTGTATAACACCACATTTTGGATTTTTGGACATTTTGATAAAGGGTCACAAATCAATGTGTTTTAACGTTTTATTGCATAAAACGATCTTTGGTCAAAGAAATATACTTTTGAATGGTTGTCGGTTTTTGTGCATCATTCATGAAATGGATTGTTTTATGAAGCATTACTTGCGTATTTATGTGAAGTAATTGAAAGTATGTATATAGTCCCATTTTATGATTTTCACTCTTATTAGCAGTTAAACTTGGAAAGACATATTTGAAAATAAATGAGTCTTTAGGACTTCGGTCCGGTTTAATAGCGTAATTGTGAAATACTAAGTATGATGGCGGTTATGCGCATCAATTGAGAATTACATGTTCTGAGTGTGTTGGTCATTCAATTGAAGCCATGTAATGTTTAGACTGTAATGCAGTGGATTCACATGTATATGAGTCAGTCTTTATTATTTAAAAAGAAAATGGGCCATTATTTATAAGTTACTTATTTTAAAGTGCTTGTGTTTTACATTAAATTGTTAATTGCGGATAAGTTTTGGGTTATTTTGATATATTTAACTTTATAAACTTATGTAACACACTTCTTTGTGATTTGGGCATTTTGATAAATAAATCATTTTGATATATTTCTTTTACGATGTAATATATAAATGGAAGTCATTTTATATAATTGTCCATTTGGTGCATACGATTTAATAAACCGTAGGAAAATGCATATCATTGAACTATGAGTCATTTTGGCAACATGAAGAGAAAGAGTTCATTTGGAAAACATTTTGTTTCAACCAATGAGAAGTTTTGGTTATTTTGAAATGTTTAGTTTTATGAACATGTTGAGACACCCATTTTGGGATCTTTGGGTATTTTGGTAAATAAATGATGTTGAGATGTTTCTTTGATGATTTTACATATATAATTGGAGTTCAATCGACGCAAGGGTCATTTTGTGTATTTAATTTTATGAACATTTTCATAAATGCATATTATTGTGTTATGAGGCATTTTGAAAACATAAGAGTATGAGTTTAATTGGGAAAATGGTTTGTCTCAACCAACGATGAGATTTTATTTATTTATACTTTTGGGTCGTGTTTGCATAATAGTTGGTCAAACGTGTTTCAAATAGTCATACCGGCTTTCAATTGTGTATTCACGTAAACTGTTGGGTCGTTGACTCGGTTTTGACTAAATGGAGTCTTGAGGACATTTGTCCGGTTCAAAAAAAAAGTAGTGGAAATTTTATTGGCGTCCAGTGGTATTATTTCCCCTTTGAGTTTAGTGGGAGCAGTTAAGTGCACATATCATGTATGCATATTTTATTGGAAATTTCCGTCATGGTGTTTCAGCCAATGTTTTAGAATGATGAGAGCATGTTTATATTTGGCTTTGAACTCGAAAAAGACATAAATTATTTCATGTTTTAACCGGGTGCATACGCATATCAATCTATTAGTTTTGCGAAATAAACAATCGCATGCAAATTTTGTTGTGAAATCTTATTTCGTGTTGCATGGTGACTAAAAGAGAGAAAACTTTAAGAGTTCAGTATTATGAGCATGTTGTCTCGGGTTTTGCAAACATTTTATTTATACAGTTTGTAATTAAACTAAATTACTCTTGAAATTGTTCAAATCGCATGCATATGTCTTTACTAAATTTTGGGGAATAAACAGATGTACGCGAGTCACGATGGGAAGTTTTATTTCATGACATTTCTGGGTGAACTGAAGAAATTTTGATGTTCAATTTTGTGAAAATTCCCTTATGTAGTTTTGTATGAAAGTCTTGTTATACACTGTTTTAGTACGTAAAACTATTTCTCATTCGTTACATAAATTATACTGTTGGTGTGAGTAATCGTATGAAAGATTTTTGGTATTTCGGATAGAACTTTTGCCCGGAACATATTTCAGTTATTGATTTCACTGATAGGAGTTTTCCGCAATGCATGAGATGAATTTCCGGTTTGCATGTCGTTGTATTTACAATTTTGGGTAAGTACGTTTTATCGGTGCGGCCCAAATTTGAACCGCGAATAAAATATATATATATATATATATATATATATATATATATATTTATTTATTTATTTATTTACGTTCTTATTATGTTGCTACATTTGGGAAATGATCGGACGTATATAGGTCTTGTTGGAAATTTTACCTTCCGAAGTTTTGTGTCAAAGTAAAAGATTTTAAAGTTGAAGTGGTGAAATCCTCTTTTGTGAGTTGTACAAACTTTTATTGCTCATGTTATAGGACGGAAAGTTATTTTCATATGCATGACATAAATTGATGCATACTAAGACCCTGGTAGTCCGTTTGAAAATTTTGTTACGCATCTTTCGTTATCGTTTTATTAGCGTAAATACTGATCAAATGAATTTTGAAAATGGTTTTATATGTGTGGCATTGGTGCTCAATTTTGAAACCTATCGAATGCTCGATAGTGTATTTTCACCGCACGTTTAAGTGTTATAAAACTTATGTATTTGAGAGTTTTATAAATTTCAAATTGGCATAGTAGTGTGAAAAACCTTGAACTCATTGGGCTATAGGTGTAATCCCCCTCGTGTTAGAAGTCGATATTAAGGATTAAAAGAGTCCTTGCAGTTTGAGGCGTTAGACATGTGCTTTCCCCAGTTAGTTAAGTAACGATCTTTATGCTTCGTTAAACCTACGGATAAAAAAAAAATTGTGTCCGGTTGTTTGGGCATGATTGGTTTTGGAATTGTGGGATTTTGGCACGACGGCATGCTATGAGTCGGTGGTGCACTATATTGTTGGGTATTCGTGAATAATGATGATGTTATGGTTGACTGTTAAGGATGTTGGATTTGGGTGACTACTTCCAAGAGTAGGTATCAACTTTGAATCGACATTGCTAATCGAGAATGAAACATATGGTAGTATACTCACATTTGCAGAATAGCCGTCGCGAGGTTAGGTGTTGGCGAGTGATTTTGAGAACAATGATGGTTGGTGTGCTTCAATGTATTTCCGTTAAGATCTGGTGCGTCTGTAGGACGAGTGGTAAACTTAAGGAAATTAAACGTTGTTAATTAAGAATCAGTCGTTGGTGTTTTAATAATTGTCAGGACTTTCGCTGATTTGGAAAAAGATGCTTGAGTGTATGGTGGGAGTTTAGTGGTAATGTTTATTGGATACATTTGGTGAGAATGTCGAGGTGGACTTTAAGTACAAATCGATTATCGAGGAGACATTGATGCGTCGTATTTAGAGGTATCTAAGGGAAATGTTTGCTTTGGGGTATTTTGGTAGAAATGACAGAATAAGGTCGTAAGTTACTCTTGAGGTAATATGAGCAACATAAGGTTGGGAGACAACCGAGATTTAATGATTAAGAAAATGATCAAGCGAGGACTTGATGTTCACTCCATCATCGGTGAGTTATGCCGAACCTTGAGATTGAATTGTGATGACTCTTTACGAGAAGTGCAGTAACAACCTCGACCGGGTTGTAATTGGATTCGTATATGAGGTGAGGTTTCTTGAAGGAATTCCTTTTGGATAGGAAATCAATCAATATTTCCAAGTGTAATGTTAGGTGTTTGGTGGTTCCAGATTTCGAGGGCGAAATCTCTTTTAAGGTTGGGAGGATTGTAACACCCCAATTTTCGAAAGGTATCATTTCAAGTTTATACCGAAACCGATATATTAAAGAAAAATAAGATATTTGATTTTCGACTTGAATCCTAGATTTTATAGTCTTGATGGATAAAGGATTCAATTACGAGTCCAACGGTTCTTTTCGGAGCAAAAACGGAGCTATAACGAAGAAGTTATGGCCAAAACAGTATCGAGAAGAAAACCAGGGGAAGCGGGCAACTTATGCCGCGACCCAAGGTCGCGAGACAAGTCGCGAAACCCCCTGGACGAGCTTAAAACCCATTTTCAGCACCCAAACTTCATTCCTTCATATCTCCTTCATCCTAGCTCCGATTTGGGTGATTCAAGTTGCTACGGTTTCGTTTTTGAGAGCTATTCAAGGATCTATCAAGATATTGGAAGTCTATTGAAGGATACTAGAGTATTTTGTGGTGGTAAGCTTCTCATCTCTCTCTATTCATCTTCTTCACCAAAGTTTTCTAGGGTTTCATCCACCCTTTGTTCTCCCTTTCATAGATTGAAGGTTTGTAATCATGTTGGTGAACTAGAGGTGTTTTAATTGGTGGATTCAAGCTTGGGTTAAGGTAATCTTCTATTCTCTTCGGTTATGGAAGTTAGGGTTTTGGTATTAGTTGAGGTATTCATGTTTATGGTTTGGGAAACGATTCTTTGTGGTTGATTATGTATATTCATGGTTGGAACCTTGTGGATCTAGGTTTTGGAAGATTTGGTTTGAAGAATCAATTTCCTCAAGGAAAGTTCTAAGTGGGTAAAATCTAGATTTAGTCTAAATCTAGCAAGGTGAGTTTACTAAATTTTTGTTAAAACTGGATACACATCATATTTGCTTAATTGTTGCTAGTATCACATATTTGCTCAAAATGGTCATCTTTACGGGTTTATGTATTTGATGGCATTTCCATGAGATTATGTGAGATATGTGTATATGAAGTATCATCCCATGATTTACTCTATGTTGTGTAATTAATTGGGGATTTACATCATGTGTGCCGACAATGGGTATTTGACATGATTATGGAATATATGTTTGGTATAACATGATGATTTCCATTCGGAATACACTCTTGGTGTTATTGTATCTACAACGTGGTTATGTGGATATTTAAGTCTTATGTTAGACTCGAGCTATTAGGAGGGTGAAATATACTTGGTTGAAAGATACCTAAGGACCTCCTATATGCATTATGTTGGACGAACCAAGGCAAGTTCACTAGGAGGATGTAGTCTCGGGGCGCCACTGTGATGGTATGTGCCCAGTAGACCTCCGCCACTTGGAAAGTTTCCTGTACGGTCTGATCTCCGGGTGGGCCGGGCCTTTGGGGTGTTCCTTGTTAAGGGCATCAAGGTGCATCGACTCTTTGGAGTGGAATTGATTGGTGCTATGGGTCTCCCCCGTTGACTCCATACATGTTGAAAACTGGTTAACTGCTGATAAGAATTGTATATGTTCTACCATGCTATTTATTGTTCAACTCACTAGGCTTTTTGGCCTAACATTTGTTTGGTGTCGATGTGTATCTCAGGTTTTAGCGGCACCGGTTCTAAGCGGGCATATTGCTTGGGTGAGAGATTTGGGAATATCGCACTTGGACTTACTTTTGGTAGTAGAACCTTTGGGTTTATAAATGACACCCTTATTTGTAATATTAGATTAGTTAGTGGTTATTTATTGTCCGTTTATTTACGAATGTATTTAAACAGGTTTGTGTATTTCCCCATTGTTGGGAGGCTCTTGCTTTGGCAATTTTAAATACCGCATGTCCGTTTTTCGGATTTTTGTTATCCCTATTTTTAGGGTGTTACACTCACTCTCCACAACTCTCATAAATCTTATTCTCTCTCAAATATTTTGTATGTTCCTTCATTAGTAACATTGTTTATCTACCTTAATTAAAATAATGTACTAATTGAATTTGTGTCTAGCTCTTTCCACGTTAAGGAGCTTTCCTTGAGGAAAGTTTTAATGCATAGCCCAAACAATCACAACATCTATGAATGGTGTCCCTATATTCCTACTATTAATTCTACCATTATAATTACAATACATGATTGACACTATTGTCAAGACCATCCATCCATTTCCATTCTGAAGACTTTATCATTCAACATTCCATAACAAATTCCGAATATTTCATTTTTTCTAAGAGTCACGAACTCCCATTCTCCATGTTAGGATCCAAACGCTTACCACTACGCCAAGACAATTGCTAATGGAGAGAGCACAACTTATTTCCATATAGTGTAGCAGCCAACGCCATGTTTCGATTTAGGAAGATGTTGGTCAATGACCCAACAATCCCCCCCCCAGCATCTGCCAACACTAACAAGATCTTCTAGAAGACAATGGCTGCACAACATGCCTTTGGCATTAAAATGCACTCCATAAGATTTGAACCCTTGACCTGCTCTGATACCACATATTAGGATTCAAGTACTTACCACTACGCCAAAAATTGCTTATGGAAAGGATGCAACTTATTTCCATATAGCGTAGCAGCCATCGCCACGTTTCGATTTAGGAATATGCTAGTCTATGACCCAACACTCACATATCAATATTTACTTCTAATGCTATGCTTGGGTTGTTACTTTTTAATGAATATACTTCTCTCATACGATGAACACAAATATTAAGGGTCGTTTACCAAACACTTACTCAGGTAAGCATTTACCAGTAAAATTCAACACTATCACTTATTTACCCGATAAGATTTTGATCCACCAAAACGGTATCGTATGAAACAATTTTTCCTGTAAGTGCTAACCATGGTAAAAGTCTTCACCCTCACTTACTGGGTAAGACTCTCGATCCTTGCCTTAGCGCTTACGGGGTAAGATTCTTGGTTCTTGCCATATTCATCCGTAAGGAAATGTGATTTGGTAAGAGCTTATCCGAATAAGCGTTTGGTAAACGACCCCTAATTCAGTTTTTGTAGATCACTACACCAAATACATCTAGTTGAAGATAAATCATACATATATCGAGTAATTACTCCCTTTCTTGCTCTAGGTGAAAAGTTCTTCAAATGATCAGTCTTGCAAATCTATTATGATAAGAGAAGAGAGTATCTCCCAATCACTCCCTATATGTCTAGGAATGGAATCATGCATCTCATTCCCCTTCCTATAACATGGTTCACAATGGTTATATCGAATTTCACCAACCATCACATAATTGAAACTGGTCTCACGCTGCTCTCCTATGTTAATATGTCTACAATATACTGGACCCTTGCCTTTACTATGATGATATACCTCATCAATAGTTGATATACCCCAACTCTCTCTCTCTCTCCAATTCATCACCATAACTTAAATTATGCCTTTATTATCCTCGACTACAGCCATATAACTCTCACAAATCAGAACTTGTTGATAGGAGAAGGGCAATAAAGGAATGGGAGCACAGAGGGAAGACAATCTAGAAGAGGTTGCATAGGGGATGACAAATGCTAGAAAACAACAAGGAGGTTAGGTCGAGAGAATATTAATCATTAGATGAATTGGTTTAACTATTGATATAAGGACATTATTACAACAGACTAAAACAATAATAACTAACTACAAGATAATCATTACAAGAGAATATATATTTTCAACTTACATTATCTTTGAGAATCATGACGTTGATACTCCGAGAAATCAATGTCCTTGACATAAAACTTGATCCTTTATCAAACTGATCATACATTCATATAATTTGAGATTGACTCGGTTTTTATAGAGTTGTATACATTTGAGCGATGCATGACTTCTTTCTTTCAAGATCATATCAAATTAAAAACAAAATCATGTGGAGTTACCATTTGATTATCTAAGAGAATCCACAATGGGAGATTCTTATAAAAAAAAAATTCTAGTTCTTATAGGTCACTATCATTCTGAAAGTTCTTATCGGTCATCACTGATTAACATGTCTTGAGTTTTTGTACTAGAATTTTGATTCTTACTTCAATTATTGTGTTAAAAATTATCTTATTAGTTTTTAAATATTTTTTTTGACTTATATACTCATATTGAAAAATAAATGGAACCCACAAAAAAAAAAGTGTAAAATGAAGATTCTTACATAGTTACATCTCTACAAACTACAACAAATAATTAAATAATTCGTGTAAGCTTAGTTTTGTATATGTCACACACACATATACATACATATATATATATATATATAGACAGAGGTTCAAGGGAAAACCTCAAATAAATGAAAAACTAAAAAACACCTTATCAACCGTTAGATTAGATGATCTGATGGATGTGATTAAATGGGCGGTTACAACAATATCTTTTGAATTAAAAAACTCTAGCCCCCTATTTTTTTATCCGAAAAAAGAGGAAAAATAACAAAATTCGAGCGAAATAAATTACACCAAATAAACGATCATATTTTTCTCGTTAATTTGACATCCATATTGATATACCTTTTAATCTATTTTTTCGTGGTTTTTCGGTTTTCTATTTATTTAGGGTTTTCCTCTGAACCTGACCCTATATATATATATATATATATATATATATATATATATAGAGAGAGAGAGAGAGAGAGAGAGAGAGAGAGAGAAGTGGTTTCAATTGGAAACCATATTAGATTGGAAACTTTGAAAACCGTCAATTTCATTGGTTAAATTAATGAAATTGATTCATAAAGTTGTTTAATATGATCAAGTTTTTTAATATAATTCTTTTGTTAATGAAATTGTTTCATATATTTGTGTTTTTTTTATGTAGTTTCATCTATTTTTCTCATTCTGATGAAATTATTTCATGTATTTTCACAGTCTAATGAAAAATTTTCATTTTTACATAAAAAAACACAAATATATGCAACGATTTCATCAATAAAATAATTATATGAAACAATTTAATCAAACTAAATAATTTCATGAAACAATTTCATTAATTTAACCAATGAAATCGAAGGTTTCCACGGTTTTCAAAATTAAAGTGGTTTCCAATTGATCGCTCCCCTATATATATATATATATATATATATATATATATATATATATATATATATATATATATATATATATATATATATACTCAACGTTTTTTCGAGCATCATGTGTGTAAACATACATCTATATCGGTCGACACTTTATTATACATTTAATATATATTTTTAAAATAAAAAACGAAAACGTAATTTTATTGAAATAACCAAAATCAAAGAGCATATGAGAATATATAAAGCGCGTGCATACAACCACACTTTATTGGAACTTATAATCATTAAAAATCTATCAGTTCAACAATTTCAAATATCTATATCTATACTATATTATAAAGATGGCATAAAAAACTCTTAATTACAACTCACTAAGCTTTATGTACTATCATTTAAAGCTATCTACTTAAAATCTCTTAAAAATAACTACTAAAGCGTAATGTACTACCTGTAAAGCTTTTAACCATAATTAATATATTTCATCCTTATCCCCAAAATCCTTATCTCTAATCCCCAAACCCTAAAATTATGAAATTTGAATTCTGATAAACATAATCAAAACAGGATAAACATCTCAATTTAAATATAAAAAATTTAAAATATATAAGATAATTAATGAATTTTAACAAACTACTTAATTTTTTTTATATAAAAAATATTATATTGTTAAGCCTAAATTAAACAAATTTATATATAAAAAACCATTATCACTCAATAAAAACCATCCAAAATCGTACTGTAAATCAATAAAAAACAAAAAATAAAAATAAACATTAAAATCGTGATGTATTAAGCATTATGTACTATTATTTAATGCTAATCTACTTAAAATCTCTTAAAAAAACAATTAATGAAGCAATACACTACTTTTAAATGCTTTTAACTCTAATTAATAAATTTCATCCTTATCTCTAATCCTCAAATCCTAAAATTATGAAATTTGAATTCTGATAAACATAATCAAAACAGGATAAACATCTCAATTTAAATATAAAAAATTTAAAATATATAAGATAATTAATGAATTTTAACAAACTACTTAATTTTTTTATATAAAAAACATTATATTGTTAAGCCTAAATTACACAAATTTATATATAAAAAAACCATTATCACTCAATAAAAACCATCCAAAATCGTACTGTAAATCAATAAAAAAAATAAACATTAAAATCGTGATGTATCTCGCTGCATTGCGCGAGTACGCTTATAGTATTATAAAGAACTGATACAAAACTCTTAAAAACAATTTTTAAAGCGTAATGTACCGTTATTTAATGTTAATTACTTAAAATATTTTAAAAACAATCATTAGAGTTTTATATACTACATTTAATGTTATTTATTAACTTTCAATCCTTATCCCTAACGACTTTAATTCTCTAAAATCACTCCCCATTTTAATTCCCTAAAATCACTCTCATGCATAATTAAATAAATGATAAAAATCAAATTTTAAATATAAAAAATCTAAAATATAATTAAGAAAATCTAACAGAATATTTAATTTTTATTTTTAAAAAAACATTATATTATTAAATCTAAAATAAATTACATTATTATTAAACTTCTATAATGTATATTCTATACTATATTATAAATCATCTATAAAAAATTCTTAAAATCAATTGCTAAAGCTTAATGTACCGCTATTTAATGCTAATTACTTAAAACTTACATAAATAATAAAAACTTAAAATCTCTTGTTATTTAATCCTTATCTCTAACAAATTTAACTCCCTTAAAATCACTCATCACTTCAACTTCCCTAAAATCACTCCCTACATAATTAAATACAAGATAAAAATCAAATTTTAAATATAAAAAATCTAAAATATAATTAAGAAAATCTAACAAAATATTTAATGTTTATTTTATAAAAAAACATTATTTTATTAAAACTAAAATAAATTAGATTATTATTAAACTATAGAATAAACTCTTAAAAACAAAGTTTTATGCATTAAGTATTGTTTATTGATACACATTACTTAAAATTCAAAATTACAAGTTATGATGCATGAGTACAAATTTCTAAAACTATATGTTTGAATTCATAACTAACCGATAAACATAATCAAAACATGATAAACGTTTTAATTTAAATATAAAGAATTTAAAATATATAAGATAATCATACTGTAAATCGACAACAAAAACAAAAAAAATAAAAGAAAAAATTAAAATCGTGATGTATCTCGCTGCATTGCGCGAGTACGCTTCTAGTTATATTATAAAGCACTGATAAAAAAAACTCTTAAATACAAATTATTACGTAAAAGAGACCATTATTTTATGCAAGATTTTAAAAATCTCTTAATTTACAAGTATCAAAGCACAAGATACATATTACTACTGCAGACTTCTAACACCCAACAACTTGGTATGCGCAGGGTCTTACTTTTATGCAGACATTTCCATATATCACTATTAATTAATATATTATATTACTATAATTTTGTTTTAATTATATTATTAAATATGTAATTGGTTATTTTTTCTAGATGTCATTAAAATATATAAGATAATAACTGAATTCTAACAAAATACTTAATTTTTTATATAAAAAACATTATATTATTACCTAAATTAAACAAATTTATAAAAAAAACATTATCACTTTCTCAAAATCATTTAAAATCGTACTGAAAATCAATAAAAAAAAAATGAATAAAATCGTGATGTATCTCCGCTGCATTGCGCGAGTACGCTTCTAGTTTAACATAATTAAAATAAGAATTATAAAAATATTAAGAATCATGATGATCAACGATCTTGTGTTATTTTATATTATGAAATAATACATATGAGTTTACAGTTTTATTTTACAATATGAAACAAAAACGATATTTAAAAATAGACATTAAAAATAATTATATTATTAAACAACTTAACAACATTGCATTTTCACATATATTGTTTCATAATGTGAAATAATACATATAAGTTGGGGAGGCTAATGACACCCTATTATTTGCTAATGACATCCTTATAAATGATTTTCTCTTCACATTACATTCCCAATGAATGAATTGACCTGATTTTAATATTAATAAGGGTGCATTAGCATTGCCTTATAAGTTGGTTCTCACGGTTTTTAACTTTTTTATAATTCTCATTTGATTAGTCTCCTCCCCTATATACTGAGAGAGTAAATTACATTTTTTGTCCCTATGGTTTGTTAAATATTGCAGATTTTGTCTTTATGGTTTTAAAATTGTGATGTTTGTCCTTATGGTTTGCAATTCAATTCAATTCTTGTCCTGAGTCTAACTATTACTTTTAAGTATGAGAGACTAAAGTAGAAATGAATTATAAGCCACAGGAAAGAAAAAAACAATAAAATTTAAATCATAAGAACGAAAACCATAATTAAATATAAATCATATGGATGAAAATTTTAATTTCAAAATCAAAGGGACGAAAATAGAAATTTTTAACAAACCGTAGGGACTAAAAATGTAATCTACTCATATATATATATATATATATATATATATATATATATAGGGAGAGAGAGAGAGAGGGGTTATTATGTAACATTTTATATGATGCAACCCTTGCAACTCCTTTATCCACGACACATATTACTTTTAGTTTTTTTCTATTCTTTTAATTACATAAAATGTGTGGTAGATAGAGGGGTTGCAAGGGTCACTTTCAAAGCCTTAATTTGCAGGTTTCATACACTTTTCATTTTTTGTTTTGATCACTGGTTTTTGTCGAACTGTTACTTTCAGTTTAATCGGTTTATATATTTCTGGGTTTTTTTTTTCGAATTTTCGTCATCGGTTTATTTGGTTTCCATGGATCTGTCTCTATCGATAATGAAATTTAAGTAAGCAACGTTTTTTTCAAATGGCCAATTTTTTGATGATACTGGATTTGTCGCTAACGATAAAGAAAATCGTAATCGAGATCATTTACAGTTTAATAGGACGCGATACATGTATCCACTGTCGTGGATCCCGTCGAACCATTGAAGATGACGAGTCTAGGTTTCATGAAAGTTCCGCCATTGAAGACGATGAAGAAAATTTCATGAAGGTTCCGCCATTGAAGACGATGAAGAAAATTTCATGAAGGTTCCGTCATTGAAGGTTCATCTTTCTAAATATATAGAAACCCTTGTTTTCTATATTTTCCCAATCACCTATTCTCTATTTCTAGTGCAACCTTCTTAGTGATTCTTAAGTTTGTTTAGATTAGGTTTTACTTAATCTTATTCCGCAACAAACTTGTAAATTGTGATTTGATTTATCAATAAACAATTTATTAAACTTTAAAATTCTATGTGTATGTATTCAACCCCCCTGCCTTCTACAAACTTGTTAAGCACATTCGGGACCAACAAGTGGTATCAGAGCAGATTGTTTAATCTCATAAATAAGATCTTGCTTTATTCTCTTCCTTGCTATTCTTAATATGGCACTCAACACAAACACAAACTACTATGATAATGGTTCTCTCTCAAAACCTCCTCGATTTAGCAAAGATAACTTTGCTCTCTGGAAAAATCGAATGATGCTATTTCTTGAAGGTGTAGATCCCACTATACCTGAATATGTAACAAATGGCCCTTATGAACCTTTCACAATCATAGATGTCGTTCCAGCTACTGCCACCACTCCTGCTATCCCTGAACGTTATGCTATTAAGGAAATAAGACAATGGAGTGATGAAGATAAAAATAAGGTTGGTTTAGATGCAAAGGCAAAAACCATTATCTCTATGGCTCTGCCTGATGAAGCCTTCGGGGTTGTTGTTTTTTAAACCTCTTAATGACTCTTAAGTATGAATCGTTCAGACATTTTTACACACCACCTCTTATTAATCATAACTAAAATAAGACTTCAGACTTTAGACCTCTTAAAAAACAAACGGCACCTTCCATTCCATCATGCATCTTAAAACTGCTAAAGAAATGTGGGACACTATATGTGTTCAATATGAAAGCACCACTGAAGTCCAAGAAACTCGAAAGATTAACTTGGTAAGACAATATGAAAGTTTTATCGCTGGTAAGAATGAATCCCTATCTGATGTTCACCAGAGATTTAACTGTCTAATCATTGATCTAAGAATTGCTGGTAGGACTTATTCTAACTCTGAGGTCTTAACTAAATTCTTAGAATGTCTTTCGGAAAGATGGGACAGTTATTCAATGTGTCTTAAGCTGACAAAAGACTTAAGTTATCTCTCTCTTAGCACCTTATATGGAATATTGCTCAACTATGAGCAATCAAATCTCCTAAAGAAGAATCTTGTAAAAGATTATAAAGACTCCAAAAGCACTCCTGTTGCTTTAGTCTCTTCAAAGATCATTCCATCTCAGTGATCTACTCTCAGTATCACTGAGTTAGATTCTAATTCTAAGGAATTATTAGACACTGATCTTTTAGAGTTTTATGAATCCTTAGCACTCTTGACAAACTCTTTCAAAAGGTTTGCAAGAAAGAGCAATTTCAGAAGAAATAAGTCTCTCTCTATATCTAACAAGCCAAAATCAACCCCTGTTGATAAGGCTACTACTACTTGCTATAACTGTGAAAAGATTGGACATTTTGCAAGTGAGTGCAGGTCAAAGAAAGTCTTCAAACCTTCTACCTCCAGGAAAACCAGCGATAGCAAATACCTTAAGCTGAAAGAGAAATATCAAAAGTTGACAAACTTTAAAAGAAAAGGTAAAGGTCTTATCGCTGAAGAGCATGACTGGGCTGAATCAGAAGAATCAAGTTCTGATGAAGAGGAAGTTGCTAATCTCTGTCTTATGGTTGAGATTAAACAAGAAGTGGAAGAACCAATAGGAACTTCCATGATCTATATCTCCTCTCAGGTATCAATCTCTACTAATCCCTCTCTCTTTGAAGCTGAGAGAAGTCGCGTTGTAGATGTGCTGACAATTGATCTGTACAATCCACTGAATGGCAAAACTCTAGCCGAAAACAAAAATATTGATTTAACCGAACAACTAGAAAAATGTCATGAAAGGATCAAAGAACTAACTCTTCTAGAGGAAAGTTTAAAAGAACAAGTCATTGTAAATGAAATTATCAGCATTAAACGCGAACAAGCCATCGCTGCTTTAAAAGCAGAAAAGGTAACAGTTGAAGAATGGTGTAAATCCTCAACCAAGATCACTAAGATCATAAGTGCTCAAATCCCTGCTCATGACAAAACTGACCTTGGTTATCATTATGAAAAGGATGAACCTAGCAAAGATTGTTCCATGCTTATGTTTGGAATGTTTGTCTCTTCTATCCCTGACACTTCTTCCACTCAGTATTCCTCCTCTTCTAATCCTATTCCCGAGGACTTATCAAAAGGCTCTAAGCTTGCTGATAAAGGGAAATCCGTTTCTCATCATCCTCAGAAGGCTACCAAGAAAGCAAAACTGAAAGTTCCTTTCAAACCTTCAGTGAATCGATCTTCTAGCTTTGAAACAAAAATCTTTGATATCTATCCTCCAAGGTTGAAAATTGATATTAAGCCTAAGAAATCTGAAGAACTGAAAGTTCCTCCCAGATCTTATGCTAAAGGTTTTCTTGGAGCTGGCCCTGCTCATCTCAAGTTTTCAAATCTTACTGCTTATGGTCCTAAAGCCATAATTAAATATAGAAAATGCTATCATTGTGGACTCACTGACCATATTTCTAGTAAATGTCCTACTGCCACAAAAGCTGATAAGATAGCTAAAGTGAAGATGAATGCCCCCAAGGCTGAGAAGGTCACCAAAGCTGAGAAATCTACCAAGGTGAAAAATACCACTAAGGTTAAACAATTAACCAAAGTGAAGGTTACCACTTAAGTTGAATCTTCAACTGCCATGAAGATTGTTGAACCTTTCATCTCCACTAACCCTACTGGACCCATTGAAAAGTGGGTACCAATAAAAACTTAATATTCCTTATGTTTGCAGGGATCGAAGGGTATCTGGTATCTAGATAGCAGATGCTCTCGACACATGACTGGACAAAAAGACCTGCTTACTGAATACAAGGAAGAGAAAGGTCCCCTAGTGACCTTTGGTGGAAATGGAAAAGAATATACTCGAGGGTTTTGATGTCCTCAACAATGAGACAACTATCTTCAGAAGAGTCGCTTACGTAGATGGACTGAAGCATAACCTTCTAAGCATCAGTCAGCTATTTGACAAAGACTACGAAGTTCACTTTTGTAAGAAAGCATGTTCAGTGATGAGTGAAAATGGAAAACTTGCTCTCAGTGGTTACCGTATGGAAAATGTCTATGTAATAGACATGGACTCTACTACCACTGAAAATGTTTGTTTTCTCTCTAAAGCCTCATCTGATGTCAACTGGCTATGGCATAAAAGGCTTTCTTATATCAATTTCAAAACCCTGAATTCTCTCTCTACTAAGGAACTGGTATCTGGTCTTCCTCAATACTCATATGCCAAGGAATCTTTATGTTCAACATGTGAGAAAAGAAAACAGACTAAAGCTAGTTTCAAGTCAAAACAAGTTTCATCAGTGACAAATCCTCTTCAACTCTTGCATATGGATTTATTTGGTCCTGTCAATATTCAATCCATAGTTGGAAAGACATACACTTTTGTCATTGTTGATGAATACTCTCGCTACACGTGGATTATCTTTCTTCGCTGCAAAAGTGACACTCCAGAAGAACTGATATCTTTTGTTAGAAAGATGGAAGTACTGAATAATCTTACTGTTCACTCAATAAGAAGTGACCATGGAACTGAATTCAAAAATAGTTCCCTGAACAACTTCTTTGAGAGTAACGGAATTTCTCACAAATTCTCCTCTGTAAGAACTCCTCAGCAGAACGGTGTCGCTGAAAGAAGAAATAGAACGATCATTGAAGTTGCCAGATCAATGCTCAGCGATTCTCATCTCCCTACTCAATTCTGGGCTGAAGCTGTCAACACTGCATGTTTTACTCAAAACAGATTTCTAATAGTAAAGCGATTTGGAAAGACAACTTATGAACTATTTAATGGAAGAAAATTCTCTATCAGTTTTCTTCATATCTTTGGTTGTCAATGCTTCATCCTAGACAACAAATATTCTCTTGGAAAGTTTGACCGAAAAGCTGATGATGGAATATTTCTTGGATATTCCTCATTCTCTAAGGCCTACAGAGTTTTCAATAAGAGAAGACAAACTGTAGAAGAAACAATTCATGTCACCATTGACGAATCCCGTTCAACGAATTATAAACCTATCGCTGATAATGAAGAACTAAATGCTTGGATGTTCTCTCATCATAGAGAAACATAACCCTTCTTCACAAACCAGCAACACACAAATCATTCAGTTGCTGATGATGATCCAAACATCATACCACCTAATGCTGAATCCACCTTATGGGTTTCAGCTCCTCTAAACACATTCCCTCCATCAGATCTTCCCTTATCTGAAAACCTCTCAGTGAACAATGGTATGTGTGACACTCAACAATTAATAGTTGATGAACATCAAGCTTCTTCATCAATGAACATTCCTATTGTTGATCCAAATCCTGAAGTGAGCGATCATGCTCCTGCTCGGCGATGGACCAAAAATCACCCCATAGATCAAATCCTTGGTGATCCCGATCCAGGTATTCAGACTCGACGAAGTTCAGGTAATATTTATCTCTTTGTCAACTTTATTTCTTTAATAGAGCCATAGAAGACTGATGATGCCCTCAGAGATCCAAACTGGGTCAGCGCTATGCAAGAAGAGCTGACTGAGTTTGCTCGAAACAAAGTTTGGAATCTTGTTCCCAGACCATCTGATAAGATTGTTATAGGTACTAAATGGGTGTTTAGAAACAAATTAGATAAACATGGGACTGTAATCCGCAACAAGGCTAGACTTGTTGCTCAAGGATACAGGCAAGAGGATGGCATAGACTATGATGAAACCTTTGTACCTGTGGCTAGGCACGAAGCAATTCGACTCTTCTTAGCTTATGCAGTTTACAAAGACTTCAAAGTATATAAAATGGATGTAAAATCATCATTCCTAAAAGGAAAACTAAATGAGGAAGTCTATGTTGAACAACCCCCAAGGTTCTCCGACCCTAAGTATCCAAATTATGTATATAAATTGGATAAGGCTCTATATGGTCAAAAACAAGCCCCTCGTGCTTAGTATGACACTCTCTCCTCTTTTCTTATCTCTGAAAATTTTGAACGCGGTAAAATTGATAATATCTTATTTTTCAGAAAGATAAAAGGTCACATTATTCTTGTGAAAATATATGTTGATGCCATTATATTTGGTTCTACTAACCCACCTCTGTGTACTCGTTTCGCTGAAAGAATGAAGAAAGAATATAAAATTAGTATGATGGGCGAACTAACTTACTTTCTTGGTCTTCAGATCAAGCAAACTGAAAAAGGTACTTTTATCAACCAAGGAAAGTATGTTAAAGATATGCTAAAGAAGTTTGATCTTACTCAAACTTCAGCGATGAAAACTCCTATGGCACCTCCTCTGACATTAAATAAGGATCCAACAGGAAAACTGTTAATGTCACTGCCTATAGAAAAATGATAGGCTCTCTGCTGTATCTCACAACGAGCCGTCCTGACATCATGTACTCTACATGTCTTTGTGCACGCTATCAATCAGAACCCAAGGAATCCCATCTGATCGCTGTAAAGCGAATCTTCAGATAGCTGAAAGGAACTCCTAACCTCGGTCTTTGGTATCCCAAAGATTCAGGGTTCAATCTAACCGGATATTCAGATAGTGATTTTGTAGGTTGCAAACTTGATAGAAAAAGCACCACTGGTGGATGTCAACTTCTAGGAGGAAAGCTGGTAAGTTGGACAAGTAAAAAGCAAAATTCAGTGTCCATTTCCACAGCTGAAGCTGAGTACGTAGCTGCTGGAAGTTGTTGTAGTCAAGTCTTATAGATGAGAAATCAACTATTAGACTATGACCTTCAACTATCAAAGATTCCAATCTATTGCGACAACACTAGTGCTAGTGCTATCGCTATAGCTAACAATCCAGTACTACACTCAAAGACAAAACACATCGAGATCAGATATCATCAGAGATCATGTGATGAATGGTGATATTGAACTCCACTTTATCCCTACTGACTATCAGCTCACTAATCTTTTTACCAAACCTCTTGATGAGACTAGATTCAAATTTCTCATCAGTGAGCTTGAAATGCTGAATCTTGAAGATTGACTCTTCACCTTTCATGCATTATGTCAGTGATACATAGTTCCCCTTCATCGTCTGCTCTCTGCCTAAATATCTCCGACTCTAAGGTATGTTCCTTCATTCTCTATCACTAAATGATATTCAGTAAGTTTTTTTTTTCAAAAATCAAAACCAAATCACTCATTCTCCTCAAGTAGTTAAAAGCTTTTTGAAAATAAAAATTATCACTGGCAATTTCTTATCAGTGATTCTTTCAAAAGAAAACCTATCTCTGAATTTTCTTTAGAGATACTTTCTAAAAGGAAAATGAAACGATTTTTTTTCTCTCCCCTATGACGTCATTTGAACCGACAATCCATGACATGCCTTTTCTTCTGACACGTTCGTCCGTTGCACTTCTATCAAATCAACTTCGTGGGACGTGTCCATGTCATGATGAGCATTTATTTTCCCGCCTCATTCCTTTCTCTCTCCTCATATATAAGGAATACCTTTTTCAATTCTTATCTTTTACGCTCACAAAAACTTCTAAGGCAAGAAAAAACATTCAAGGCATTCAAGAAGACAAAAACACACTAATCTTCAAGATCAACAGGTTTTTGTTCTTCACATTCTTTCCTCTTAAAAAACTCTTGAATCTTAAATATCATCTTATTTTGGATTTAAAAAGTGTTTCTTACATTAAAATCATTTCTTTTGATTTTAACTTGTTCAAAAACATTTGGTTTTTAAGACTGTTCTTTCTTTTCATAAAGAACACCGTTTTACTCTAAAAACAACTTTATTTTTCTATGTTTCTTTCCAAAAAGAGAAACTGGTAAAATATTTTCATTGTTTTTAGACTATAAACCCTTTATTCTACTCTACTTCTTTCTATTCAGAAATAGCCCAAGCTACACTTATTGCTTCCAAGAATGTCAAGTTCGCACTAAATGACACTGAAATCCCTAAGAACAACCACCTGTCTCACTTGGATTTTGAAGCTGAAAAATACCCACATCTGGTGGAAGCTGCTGCATTTCTGAAACAATCATGCATAGCATATGCTCTCACTATTAACCCCAAGCCATCCAAATCACTCCTTTAACAATTCTGGTTTACTGCTGATAAGAGCTCTGTCACCAACAAGAAGGTGAAGTGATCCCTTCCATCTCCTTCAGGACTGAACATGGCTCTGGAAATCTCACTGCTTTTGGTATTCTCAAGGCTCTTCGATTCCCTGCCAAGACCACCAATGGTTTCGACCCCTTTCCCACTAATGTTGAACTCATCCGCTTTCTGGATGACATGGAATACACTTGGGACAACAAGCCTCGCTCCCAGATTCCCAACAAGAAGCTGACTAAAATCCAGAAGGCGAACATGCCTTCACAGATCAACTACATCTTCACTCATATTATTCAGAGTATGAGTGGAAAGATTGGATCGCTGGACCAGGCCAGCAAGATGCAACTATAAATGGAATATTCAGTGCTTGCTAGAAAGCACTATGACTACGCTGGAGCGATCTTTGATGATCTCTTTTCAAAGATCGAGAATCCTAAAAGGGATCCCAAGATTCCCTATGTACGTTTCATTTGTGCGTGTCTTCACTTTCTCCTTGACACGAAGTACCCCACAACAAATGATAGTACTTTCTCAAGGGTTGGCCAATGAGCGTTGGACATCAAACCAACTGACAATGAGGTAAGTATCTCTACTCTACGCTCTCGTCTCTCTCTAGTCTTCGACTTCAGCGGCCACGCAGGAGGTTCCTTCTTCTGCTACCCCTGCCGCTACAACCTCTTCTAAGCGACAATCTACTGCTCTTTCTGGCCCTGCTAAAAAGTCCAAAAAGACCAAGGAGTCAACCCCCTCTGGAAACTTACCTGAAGTAGTTTCTCAACAAACTACTTTGGATACATTTGTGGGTCGCTCCTCCACGTCAGCTACCACAACAACAACCGTGTCAGTGATGCCAATCGCTGCCACCGCACCGGTGACAACCCCACTATTCTTAGTTCCTCAAGACCCACCAACTGAGGTAATTTCCACTATCACCAGTGTTCCATCCACTTCTATCCCCATTACTCCTTATTCTTCTACTATTTATTTGGTCATTAACCCTCCCAACATTTCGCAGCAACCTCTTACCGCTGCATCCATAGGACCTGGTACTCAAACAACTCTTCCAAACTTTAAAGGAGACATGCAATTTTTCAATATGTTTGATCTATCAGGTATTCCTAAACCCATATACACTTATCCCACCACTCCATATAATCCTGAGCATCGATTTGATCAACCACTAACTTTTATTTCAGGTCCTACTTTGGGAACTATTGACTCCAGCGTCAACAAACTAGCTGACAAAGTGGACTCTCTCTCCACCTCACTCAACACCACCACCAGTGTTGTCAACCAAGCTGGTAAGGAGCTGAAAAGACTCACTGCTGCTTCTACCTCCAAGGCTGAAGCTTCTCAAGTCACAACTCTTTAAGAAGAGATTACCAAAATAAAGGAGGACTTGGTTACTAATCATCAACAAGTTCAACTTCTACAGGGACGACTTGGCTCTCTCAGGACTGAGGTTCGGAGTCTTTCTTCCAAGATTGACTCATATACAGACCTGCTGACTTAGGTCCTGACGAAGCTGAATAAACCAGCTCCTACACCGACGCACAGTTCATTATTAAACCTGTTTTATTCCAAATGATGAATTCGTACAGAATACTTTCTCTCTCTCTAACTTTCTCTCTCTACAATCTATGTATCCTTCAGTTCTGATTGTTATTATACTCTAACACTAACACCCTAGTCATATATCTATTAACAGAAAAACAAAGCACATGCGTTTACAAACTAAACAACCAAAGACTTTGACTTATTACATTTGACTTTGACTTCACAATGAGAGTTGACTTTCAGCTTTGACTTTCTTGAACTTTAACCTTCAGTCTTCTATGATCTTGCATCCAACATATTTAAACACTAATATTCTCCCCCTTTGGATTCAAGATCATCTTCAAAAAGATTTTACAATTCATTCTCCCCCTTATGTCGCATTAACGAACTTTAACAACTTCTCTCCCCTTTTAGACTTTTTTTCAACTCAGATCATCTCAGAAATAAACATATACATTGAAATCCAATCTTCCCTTTATCTTCAAAAAAACAATTATGAATTCTCCGCAAAGTCTTTGAACAACATCTTCTGCAAACAACTTTAACATTCTCCCCCTAAGTAATAAGAAAACTTTTTCCAGACTTTAGAAAGAAATTACCTAACTAGCTTGTTAAAACAACCTGATCGGGACCTCTTGTAGATCACTGAACTGTGCGCCTATCTTCGATTAAATTCTACTGAACGGGTCGATCCTCCCCTCGTTTTTTTAGAAACTTATCCTAAGGTCTCCTCACTCAATAGGCTAAGCCTATCCATTTATCGTAAAGCTACGACAGAACTCAGCTAGGACCGAAGAGAGGATTGCTAACCGAGCGGGATTTGAACCCACGTCCGACTACCTGTTGAACTATACAAGAGGCCGCTATCTTCAGGTTTAGCTCAGTTTGCTTTAGCAGATTATCTTCAAAGAAAGTTTCTGTAGAATCTTTGCTTGCTTTCAGAAAACTTTGAACTTTCTGTTTCAACTTTCAACAAACTTCAACAATCTTTATGCAAATTGACATAAATCTCTTCTTTTAGCTCCAAACTTTCTTTATCAATCCACATTTCTTTAATACCTTTTCCCCATATCTGATACAAACTTTTCTTTCCAGACATTTCTTGAACATAACTTCTCCCCCTTTTTGATGATTAGAGCACTGAAATCATCAAAACATTCACAAGAAATGTCTCTGAAATCTTTTCTGACCATTGATCTTTAACAAGAGCCTCTGATTATCTTTCGATCCAAAGAATATATTCATCCGAATCTTTGCAAATTCAGACAAATTATAAGGGTAACGCCTGAATCAACAAATGAATCAGTTAAGATACTTGTCAGTAACACGAAGTCACTACGTAACGAATACACATTGGAAAGGAGCTTTAGTTATGTTCACTCCCCCAGGTCTTCCATTCAATCATCGAAACACTACAAAGATATATCTATGAACGTTATGACAAGAAAACGTATTTCTTGTGTGTTCGTGCAAGTGTTTGAAAGAATTAAGCACAAATGATTACTTTTTATTAGGCTCAAAATTGTGTAAACCATTGAGACAACAACAGTTAAACACAAACTCGATTGTGCATGATCGAAATGCGAAGGTGGGGCAGACTTCCTTCTTTTTCAATATCCAGATTTTCCAAATGAAAACCAGATAGATTATGTGATGTTTCCCCTTGAAATATGAAACATTTTCTTGTTAAAAAGAAAATGAGTAGCTGGTGGGGTTTTTGTCAAGAGTTGGCATGGGCTAATTGCCTATTTCAATAATGTTCACGAAAAATTGTGAAACACTAGTAATGTGGCTGCTCGGATCAGAAATTTACTCTGTTCTATCACCCTCTTTCTTTTTAATCATTAAGCTCACATCTAACCAAACTCTCATTTTCATTTTACCTCATTGCTCAACCCACACTCGGTTGTTTTAACTCTTCACTATTCAATCACTCAAGGATTAACTTCTTGGGTAGGAAACACTGGTTAACGTGAATCCATAGAAGTTTCAGTTAAGTCCTCACACAATGAACCCATGTAAACCTATAAGTATATGTTGCTCAAAATGGTTTAATTTTGCAGTTAAAGCACAAGATATGAAATACAAGCCAGATGTCTGTATGCTCATAAAGATAATCATGAAGATTTGAGCATTTTAAACATTGAAGATATTCCAAACAAGTATATTGAATGAATGAAATGAATACAAGTAATTTGTTTGAAAATCTGACATTGTATGAAAAGATCAGATAGAATGATTTATCAAGTAAAGGCTTAGGTCAGCAAAAATTGGATATTGTCTATATGAACCAAAATATAGACACTTCTTGAAAGACTGCGTAGAAATGAAATTACGCTCAAACTTTGAAGATCAAGCGGGGTGTCTTACCATCGAAAATTTTGTGGCAATTTAGAGACATCGTAAGAACAAATTCAACAAAAATAGTAAACCGGTGTGTGTGAATACTTGAAAGTATATGAAAAGATAATACGCAAATATGTATCTTTGGAAACACACGGTTTATAAGCAATTAAGCACAAGTAAAAATGAAAACATTTTAAAATCACACTTCTATATTCATGAAATCGTTTAAGAATCAGAAGTGGTCTGAACATTTAAGAACATATTTTCATATATGAAAGTTGTCCTTCTTTCAGACACGTATGAGATTAAGCTTAGAAATAAACCTTTTTGTTCAGTCTTAATTCTCATCAAGTCAGCTCTAAGTCATAAAAGATATGATCATGTAAGCTCATCTCATTTATGCAAAAGTCACAAAGTCGTCAAAGCAAAGTTTTATTCACAACATGTATTGAAAATTAAATGACATAAAACAGTAAAAGTTTGAATGTGTGAGTTATGATCTGAAGTAATCAGAAGTCATATACCATACTCCCCCTGAAATTATGCATCAAAAATTTGTCAGTACAAAACAAGTGATAGAGATCCACAATTCCACCTGAAATGTAGATCATCATATCTTGCTAATGCATATTTCCAGAAAAATATGTACTCCCCCTTGAAGGTTGATCTTCTCGTTTACGTATCGGAGTAGAATCCTCATATCAGCCCAGGAGTATCATTTCTTTCATCGTTGAAGTACGAGTCCTAAACTGTTGTGTTTAGAAGTCAAACTCCTTATCATTGAGGTACAGGTCCTGAACTGTTGTATTCAGAAGCCTTTGTTCTCTTACTCCCCTTTGACTTGAGGTGCCTGCAACACAGAATCATCTTTCGGCTTTGGTACCCACTGGTATTTAGGTCCATGTTTGTGAGTTGCAGTTCTAATAGGAGTAATTGAGTAAGAACCATACTAGTAATGATCACTCGTTTTATGAAAAAAATCATAAGTACGACAGTAAGAACAATACTTCTTTTTAGACAACCTGATTAATTGATCTCTCGAGTAAACAAGATCAGGTTTACCTTTCCGCACCTTGTTCTTCTTTGCTTGTGATGCATGTACAAATGATTTGTTTTCTTTCTTCTCATCCTTCTTCTCATCATCAACTGGTTTCACTTTCCAAACCAACTTTTCTTCTTTATATCTCCTTCTCCTTCTTCTTCTGAATGTATCTGAACCATCTACATTTCTATCAAAGAAAATGTTAGTAGTACGAATCTGATCAAATGAGTTGACAGACCTTTCTGAAGAAACAATTTTCTGATATGAGCTTGAGGCTGTCTTGTTAGAGCCAACTGAACTATTTCTAGGTGTGTGGATTTTTGACTCTGGAGTCGTTTGCTTAGTCACCACCTCCTTTGAAACAATCTTTTCAAGCTCTTTTATCTTTGAAGATAAACTGTCTCTTTCTTTGACAACTAGGTCAATCCTTTCTTGAAATTCAGACTTCGTTTTATGCTCTTTCAGTGCACTTGTGGATAGTTCAGATAACTTCTCTGTGAGCTTCTTTATTTTTGTCTCAGACAGTTGTCTTTCTTCTTCAAAACCATTCTCATCACTCTTTCTTTGACCAAATATCTCCTTGAAAATTCCAACATTCTTCTGTTCAATGGTCTTTTTCTCCTTGGAAAATTTCTCCCTTTCTAAAATAAGCACTTTCTCAAAATCAGAAACTTGTTGAGAAAGCTTGGAACATTTAAGCTCAACCATCTTCTTCTATTCAAAACTTTTTTTGGAAAACTCTGAGAGTTTCTTAGCAAACTCTTTCTTTTCTTTCTTGTTGGGAACTGAAGATTTGTCTAAGTGATTACTACTGCCAGAACAACATGGTTACTACTTCTAAGACAAGTTACTACTGCTGAGCCAGATTAATACTGCTTGAAGAAGTTAATACTGTTAAGCAGAGTTAGTGATGCTGGTAAAGATTAGTACTGCTCAGAGTGATTAATGCTGTTACAGATTAATACTGCTTATGTGATAATCAAGATACGTGCAGATCAAGGCTGAAGATAATCATGGAAGGTTGAAGATAATTATTGACGAATATACTGAAGATCTTTTATGTTTTGTAATTATCCTGTATTCAATCTTTGTTTATATAGTATAGAATAGTTTGATAGATGAGGAGTTCATTCTAAGTTTTTGTTTTTAGAGCGAGAATTAACCTCAAGATTTACAATCCTAGTTCTAGAGAAGTAGAATTCGTCTTGGTGAGCCTGTTCATCAAGATTGAGGTTTTGTTTGAAAGCTTGTAACTTTAATCATTCAATAAAGTTTACAAGTTGTGATTTATAGTTTACTGTTATATTGATAGTTTGAATATTAAAGTGTTTTTTCCACAACTTCTTTAATATTGTTTCTGAGTTTTATTATTCTTGTTAAGAATCAGATCCTGACAAGTGGTATCAAAGCCTAGTATTCTCAGAAACCTTCATTCATCATGGAAAACACAGTTGAATCAAACACCACTCTTGTTTCAAAGGTTCCCATGCTCAAACCTAATGAGTTTGACATGTGGAAAATTAGGATCAAGCAGTACATCCTCCTTACAGACTTTTCTATGTGGGACATTGTTGAGAATGGTCCCTCTGCTGAAGGTAAAATTGGCCAAGATGGAAGAAGACCACCTCCAAAAACTGATGCTGAGAAGAAAGTGAGACAATTGGAGATGAAAGCCTTAAGCACCCTGCTTTTGGCCATCCCTAATGAGTATCAACATCAGTTTCATCACTGCACTGATGCTCAGATTCTATGGAATGCTTTAGAGAAGAGATTTGCTGGCACCAAGAGCACTAAGAGGAATCAAAGGGATATTCTCAAGCAGCAATATGAGAATTTTACATCTTCAAAGAATGAGTCTATGACTCAAACTTTTGACAGATTCAATAAGTTAATTGGTGAGTTGGCTATTGTTGGAGTTCAGATGGAACAAGATGATGTCAACCGAAAGTTTCTCAGATCTCTTGGAGATGAGTGGACCATGTACACTGTCTCTTTCAGACAGAATGACATGTTGGAAGAAAAGGAACTGGATGATATGTATAATGATCTGAGAGTGTTTGAATCTGAGGTGGAAGCAAAGAAGAAGCCTACTGGATATGTTCATAATGTTGCACTCCTATCAGCATCAACTGATTCTACTGCTAACCCTGAATCAGTTAATGCTGCCAGTGGAGTAAATCAAGAAAAAGGCAATGAATCTGTGTTTGAAGCCTTTCTTTCCAGCCATGGTAACTCTTCTTTAATCAATGATGATTTGGAACAGCTTCATCCTGATGATCTTGAAGAGATGGATATTAAATGGTAGATGGCCATGCTTTCCATGAGGGTGAAGAAGTTCATCAAGAGGACTGGGAGGAACAACTTCTCCCAAAGAAGAGAAGATGGAGCAGGCTTTGATAAGTCAAAGGTGGAGTGTTACAAGTGTCACATGAAGGGACACTTTGCCAGGGAATGCAGAAGTGGAGTGTCTCAAAACAACCACCAACAAGCTCAGACTGGTAGCTTCAACCAGAACAGAAACTCTGCTCAAGCTCTTGTTTCTCAACAAGGAATGGGGTTTGACTGGAGTGATCAAGCAGAAGATGCCATTCAAAATCAAGCTCTCATGGCAGAGGTATCTGATCTCCCAACTGAGGTACTTTCTAATCTCTGTTCTCAAACTTGCATAGACACTGTGAAAAGGTACAGGGATCATAACCAGAGTATGAGTGATGACCTTAAGAGGTTAGAAAAGGATAGAAAAGACTATGTGAAAATTGTTGAAAGGTTTGAGGAACAAATTAAAGGTTTCCAAGCCAATGAACTTCAACACACATATGATACAAATTACTGGAAGTGGGAGAAAAATGATCTAGAAATCTAACTGACAAAGTCTAAAGAGGAGAATGAAAAGTTGAGAGGAGAGCTAGCCAAGGTTAAGCTGGATGTGGAAAAGTTTTCATATGCTTCTAAAGCCATGGATTCTATGCTAAAGGTCCAAATCCATGATAAGCTTAAACCAGGAATTGGGTACAATACCACACCACCACCATACAACAACAACTACATCCCTCCTAAATCAGACTTGCTAGAGACCAAGGAGAGGAAGGACTTGCATGAGGGAGCCACTGAGATAGATCCTTTAGATGAAGTAGTTGTTAAGGACAAGACTGAGAAAGAAGCTGGTAAGGGTAAGGATAATAATGCGAGTGTTTAGATTCCCTTAGAAAATAAAATTCTTACCAATGAGGGTGGTGGAAGGGATTGGGTCAAATCTGATGGTGTAGAGAAGATTGAGGGAAAGTCCAAAAAGGTCCATTATAAGCAGACTACAGTTGTGAATCATGTTCCTTGCAAACAGTGTGCATGTAATAAATCTGAGCCCCTAAAACATGATAAAAGGAGGGGAAATCAAAGAAATTGGAATAATCAGTGGGCTCAGAAACAAGGAGTGCAAGTACTTTGATGAGAAAGGGAGGCCCAAGACCACTTTGGATTGGGTTCCCAGTCAATACTAATTGATTTATCTTATGTGCAGGGCAACCAACAGCTCAAGGGAAAGAGAATTTGGCATGTTAATAGTGGTTGCTCTAGGCACATGACAGGGAACATGGCTTGCCTCAAGAATTTCAAGAAAATTGATGGAGGGCATGTTGCCTTTGGTAATACTCCAGATGGAGGTAAGATTAGTGGTAAGGGTGATGTAACAAAAGGTAAGATGACCTTTGAAGATGTTTTCTATGTTGAGCAGTTAAGGTACAACCTGTTAAGTGTATCACAGGTTTGTGACAAAAAGCATAGTATATTATTCACTGATTCTGAATGCATTATCCTTGCTCCTGGATTCAAGGTAGTTGATGAAAAGATGATACTACTAAGAACTCCTAGAAAGGATAATGTCTATTGTTTGGATATGGAAATTGTTTCAAATGATTCATCCCTAAACTGTCTTGTTTCAAAAGCCTCTTTGGATGAATCATCACTTTGGCACAGAAGGATGTGTCACATGAACTTTAAAACAATGAATAAACTTGTTAAAAACAACCTTGTAAGAGGTCTGTCTTCAAAAGTCTTTTCATGTGATGATCATTGTGTTGCCTGTCTCAAAGGCAAACAACATAAAACTTCTCATAAGTCCAAAGAGTTGAACACAATTTCTTCTTCTCTTCAGTTGTTGCATATGGATCTGTTTGGTCCTACAAATGTTATGAGTATAGGTAAGAAATCATACTGCTTAGTTATTGTTGATGATTACTCTAGATTTACTTGGGTATATTTTCTAAGGACTAAGGATGAGACAAGTGGACTGATCAAGTCCTTTATTTTAAGAATTGAAAACCAAACAAATCAAAGGGTAAAAGTCATTAGGTCAGATAATGGTACTGAATTTAAAAATCTTGACCTAAACACCTTTTGTGAGGAAAAAGAAATTGAGAGGCAATACAGTGCTCCTAGGACTCCACAACAAAATGGTGTTGCTGAGAGAAGGAATAGGACACTGATTGAAGTTGCTAGATCTCTGTTAGCTGATTCAAAACTTCCAATTACTTTATGGGCTGAAGCAGTTAATACTGCTTGCTATATCCAAAACAGAGTTCTAGTAGTCAAGCCTAAAAACAAGACACCATATGAGCTTTTAAATAAAAGAAAACCATTTATTGGATTTTTCAAACCTTTTGGGTGTCCTTGTACCATTCTCAATACCAAAACTCACTTAGGAAAGTTTGATAGCAAAACAGATGATGGTTTTCTTGTTGGTTACTCATCTCAGAGTAAGGCCTACAGAGTGTTTAATTCCTCTTCTAGAATAATTGAGGAAAGTGACAATGTCAAATGCAATGAGAACACACCAAATCCTATTGGTTCAGGTCCTCAATGGTTATTTGACATTGATTCACTAACTAACTCTTTGGGTTTCAGTAGTGATTATCATGCAGGATCAGGAAGTAGAGGATCAGGGGAAGAACAAGTAAAAATATTATTCCTCAGTCTGTGATCTTTCCAATACCTACAATGGACCCTGTTGAAATATGTGAAAATGAGACTATTACTGAACCAATTCAGAGTGAAGAAGAAAGAAGATATGAGGAGAATTCAGAGCATGGAGAGCCAGAAGTAGCTGATGAGATCCCCTCAGCTGACTTAAATGACTCCAATTTAGATGTGGGAATGAATGAAGAACCGAGTCATCAGACAAGAAATCAGAAGATTCATCCTCCTGAGCTGGTGATAGGAGACATCTCTTCTCCTATGATGAATAGGAATCAAAGCAGACTTCAAGTTTTGCAGGATCAGCAACATTCAGTACTCTCTTGCTTTCTATCTCAAATTGAGTCTAAGAAGGCTCATGATGCAATGAAAGATTCAAGTTGGATAGAAGCCATGCAAGAAGAGTTGCTACAGTTTAAATTACAAGATGTTTGGGACTTGGTGGACCTTCCAAAAGGTCATAGAGCAATTGGAACCAAGTGGATTTTCAGAAATAAAAAGGATGAGAGAGGAATAGTAATCAGGAACAAAGCAAGGCTAGTGGCTCAAGGGTACACCCAGGAAGAAGGCATAGACTATGAGGAAGTTTTTGCTCTAGTTGCAAGGGTAGAGGCAATTAGGCTGTTTCTAGCCTATGCCTCATATATGCAGTTCAAGGTATATCAGATGGATGTGAAGAGTGCCTTTCTATATGGAACAATTGATGAAGAAGTATATGTCTGTCAGCCCCCTGGATTTGAGAATCCATCATATCCTGACAGAGTATACAAACTTAAGAAAGCATTCTATGGTCTACATCAAGCCCCAAGAGCATGGTATGATACTCTGTCTACCTATCTATTGGAAAATGGGTTTGAAAGAGGAATAATTGACAAGACCCTTTTCATTAGAAGAATTAAGAAGGACATCCTACTTGTTCAGATCTATGTGGATAACATCATATTTGGATCCACAAAAGATCATATGTGTAGAGACTTTGAAGAGTTGATGCACAAGAGCTTCAAAATGAGTTCAATGGGTGAACTCACCTTCTTCCTTGGGCTTCAAGTGAAACAGCAGAAAGATGGGATTTTCATAAGTCAATCAAAGTATGTGAAAGACATCCTAGATAAGTATGGTTTATCAGACTCAAAGCCAGCCAGCACACCTATGGAAACACACAAACAGATCACTGCTGATCTTGAGGGGGAGGATGTTGATGTCCATCTTTATAGATCAATGATTGGATCTCTCATATATCTCACAGCCTCAAGACCAGATATCATGTTTCCAGTGTGTGTGTGTGCCAGATTCAAAGTCAAGCCAAAGCAGTCACATCTTCAAGCTGTTAAGAGGATTTTCAGATACTTAAAAGGGCAACCTAGATTAGGTCTTTCGTATCCTTATGAATCTACTTTTGACTTGATTGCATATTCAGATAGTGACTTGGGTGGTGCTAATATGGATAGAAAGTCTACTTCAGGGGGATGTCAGCTTTTGGGTCCACAACAGAAGCTGAGTACATTGCTGCTGCAAGTTGCTTTTCTCAGGTTCTATGGATTCAGAATCAAATGCTGGACTATGGGGTAACCTTTCTTCACACTCCAATATTTATTGACAATAACAGTGCTATCAGCATTGTTAACAATCCAGTCAAGCACTCCAAAACAAAGCACATTGAAATCAGGTATCACTTTATTAGAGACTGCAATGAAAAGAAGCTTATTCAAGTTGCTAAAGTTCATACTGATAACCAGTTTGCTGATCTATTCACTAAAGCTTTTGATGTGGGTAGATTCACTTTCTTGGTCACAAGTGTGGGCATGATCAACTCTGAATTAGCTCATGTTTAAAAAGTGTTTGTATACCTGTTATTTGTTTATTTTGTTTGGTGCTACTAATCATCTTTCTCAGGAAGTTTATTGCCCTGCTCAGACTAACACAAAGCTTCAACAGTGTAAGTATAGTTAATGTTGTCAGTGCAGTTTTAATGCTGCCAGTGCAAAGTTACTGCTGCAGGTTCATTATTACTACTGCTAGTAGTTAATACTGCTAGTTCGTTAATACTGCTAGTTAGTTACTACTGCTAGTTAGTTACTACTGCTCTCAATTAATACCGCGAGTGGTTAGTACTGCTTTAACGGAAAATAGGGTTAATACTGCTTCTTTCCCGAATCATATAAATATTCTCTTTGCCCGCCTAAAAGCTCACAACGACTTTTTGAATACTGTTCATCTTCTCTCTAACTCTTTTCTCTCAAGCAACCTGTGTGTTTCAATGAAGTATCCTCAAGAACGATGGCATCCATGGCGTTTATTGATGAACACAATGAGATCGCAATGCTTCAAAAGCCGAAGCAGGCTGATGGATTCCATCAAATAGTTGATTTTCTCAAGAACAGTCATATAGCGTATGCTCTTATTGTGTCACCACCAATCTTCATCGAGCACCAGAAGCAATTTTGGGCCAATGCCACCGCTGTTACTGAAAACGGTGTGCAGATTATCAAGACAAGGATGTGTGACAAACCCTTGATAGTCACTGAAGAGGTCATTCGCATCAGTCTACGTCTAGATGATGCCTCAGGTATTACTTCTATCCCTAATGAGGACTTGTTTTCCAATCTCACAAGAATGGGGTATGAAGGCCAACAGGGTGTTTTCAAATTTTACAAAGCTAACTTTTCTTCCCAATGGCGGTTCTTTGTTCATATCCTTATGCACTGTATTTCTAGAAAAAACTACTGGATGGAGTCAGTTCAGCAGTACCATTGCGTATGCTTTGGTCTGTTTGTCCACTACCCGAAAGTATAATTTCTCAAAAATGATTTTCAATGACCTTGTGTCAAACTTGGAGAATAAAAAGAGTTTCTATATGTATCCAAGATTTGTCCAGGCAGTTATCACCACTGAATTGACGGATATACCTCAGTTTAATGAGGTATATGTACCTAAAATCCCTAAGGGCAAGGTCTTTTCAAATATGAAAAAATCTGCCAAGGACTCGGAAGGAGTTGACACCCCATTGTTCTCTACAATGATGGTGGTGTCCCACAACCAAGAAGGTATGGCCTCAGGGTCAAGGCCCTCGCTAGACCATCCCACTGAGAGCCAAACCCAACCTTCAACCACTATATCACTTCCTCAGTCCCTTGTTCTTAAGCCAACACCAGTTTTAACCAAAACTTATACTAAGAGAAAGGTACACAAGGCTGCTTCCCTTGTTGTACCTCCTACAAACCCAGAGCCTCAAAGCCCTCTAATGGAGCATTCTCCATTAGAGAATATCAATAGGGAAACCACTGGGGTGTCTCCCACCCCAAGCAGGTGCTCACTGAGGAGATGTATGAGCATGTGGGTGAGAAGGCTGCCACTACTTCTACTAGCACAGAGGAGGACAATGGTAACATCACTAAGACCTTCCCCATGGCAACTTTGGGTGAGGAATCATCCAAAGGTCCCAGGTGCCAAGAAACCACGGGGGTGGAGGATGCTTCTGCTAGGAAGAAGACCTCCACTACTAAAAGTTCCAATGATCCATCAAAAGGGGTTAACACTCCTGGAGAAGGTGAGGATAGATATGACTACCACGAATTGATTTCTGCCATGTCCAAAATGGCAACAGAACTGGATTCTCAGAAGATGGTTATAAATGAACTCAAGAAAGTCATCATCAACCAACAAGAAGAGATCAACAGCTTAAAGAAGTTGGTTCAGAAGGTGGTTCAAAAGAAGAAGAAACAAAGGTTTGTGCTCAGAAGAAGGAACCCAGTGGATGATCCTCCCAAAAAGGGGGAGTCAGAAGCTGAGATCAACCTGGAGAGGGTGATACATGGAGTTGAGGGGGAGTTTGATGTACAAACAGAAACAGGGCTTGTGTTTGAAG
Source organism: Arctium minus (assembly GCA_954870635.1). NCBI lineage: Eukaryota > Viridiplantae > Streptophyta > Magnoliopsida > Asterales > Asteraceae > Arctium > Arctium minus. The sequence continues at coordinate 128,479,783 of OX941080.1, read as the reverse complement.
AAGCAGTAGTAACAGATAGAGCAGCAGAAAAAGTTAATGCTGCTGAAGCAAGCAAAGCAGCAGAAACAGTTAATGATGCTGAAATAAATGAAGCAGCAGAAATTGTTAAAGAGATACTAACTGACCTCATTAGCAGAAATTTGGAAGAATTTGAGATAGCTGAAGCACTTATCAAGGCTAAACATGATACTCCCAAGGTCACTTCAAAGGCCAAATGAGTTGTCATCAAAGAAAAGGGTGAGGTTATCAAAAAAGCAAGTGTTGAAAAGGTATCTGCAGAAGAAGGGGCATCTAAATCTGCTGAAAAAAAAAGTTCAATCTCAGGAAGAACCATCCAGTACTTATGATGTAAATATGTACATGGTGGTAATGGAGAAAGTGCCTGAGCCTATAACTGCTGAACCAGTTGGTGTCAAGCCTCCTGAGATTATTCACTGGGATACCATGGAAGTAGATGGAAAGGAGTATATCAGGTTGAAGAGGAAAGATGACAAATTTGAAATGTATCCTACTTGGGCTAAGATTGTCAGAGTATGCTCCAGATCTGATTTAGAGGAAATGTTGGAGGTGGGGATGAAACTATATGCTGACAAGCTGAAAGCTCCAGGGATACCAGTTACAAAACTTGTGATGGATTATCTATGCATGTTATTCAAGCCAGAGGAAGTTCAACATGTCATCAGAAATGTGTTCAAAACCATCAACAACTGGACTCTGTATGAAAGAAGTGGAGTATTTGCATTGGCTATGGATACAAGTCACTTTGAATACTTCCTTGTGGATAGAATCTACAACCATAGCAGGTTAAAGTTGCATGCTATGTTGAAGAAAAAGCTAGGTTGTGCACCAGATTCTGCAATGGCAAGATACTTGATTCAGAGAATTATTAATCAAAGTTTGGGGCTGAATCCTGATATAGGTGTATGAGCAATAGAGTTTTGGGAGCATCTGAAGAACTTGACTTCTCTTCTCTAAAAGTCAAGTTAGGGGGAGATTGTTGGGAACTGAAGATTTGTCTAAGTGATTACTACTGCCATAACAACATGGTTACTACTTCTGAGACAAGTTACTACTGCTGAGCCAGATTAATACTGCTTGAAGAAGTTAATACTGTTAAGCAGAGTTAGTGCTGCTGGTAAAGATTAGTACTGCTCAGAGTGATTAATGCTGCTACAGATTAATACTGCTTATGTGATAATCAAGATGCGTGCAGATCAAGGCTGAAGATAATCATGGAAGGTTGAAGATAATTATTGAAGAATATACTGAAGATCTTTTATGTTTTGTAATTATCCTGTATTCAATCTTTGTTTATATAGTATAGAATAGTTTGATAGATGAGGAGTTCATTCTAAGTTTTTGTTTTCAGAGAGAGAATTAACCTCAAGATTTACAATCCCTAGTTCTAGAGAAGTAGAATTCGTCTTGGTGAGTCTGTTCATCAAGATTGAGGTTTTGTTTGAAAGCTTGTAACTTTAATCATTCAATAAAGTTTACAAGTTGTGATTTATAGTTTACTGTTACATTGATAGTTTGAATATTAAAGTGTTTTTTCCGCAACTTCTTTAATATTGTTTCTGAGTTTTATTATTCTTGTTAAGAATCAGATCCTGACATTTCTCAAAATCTGATATTTCTTCAACAATTTGCAGTTCTAACTCAAAGATCTTCTTTTCATTAACACATTCTATTTGCTGAAACTTGACAATTAGATCTTCTAAGTCTGAGATCTTGCTCTTTAACTTAGTGTTTTCAGTAATCAGACTCTGTTTCTTTTCTTTAATGCTTTCACCATCTTTCATATACTGAGAATCATAGATTTGCTTAAGAAGATCCTCATTGACCCTTTTCAAAGCATTGACTTCTTCTTTCAGTACCTTCTTTTCATCATGATATTTCTTTGACCGCTTTGAATAGTATGCAACAGATGAAACAATATTTTTAATCTCTGTTTTGAGCGTTGCAATCTTTTCTTCATCATCAGAAAAACTCATCTTGAATATCTGTTATTTCAAAAAGAACTTGAATTTGATCATTAGTCCAAGTGAAATCAAACAATTCATAAAAACTTAGAAAGAAAATCAGAAATGAAATTTCCAAATTCACTAAGTAAGGAATTTGCAAGATAGAGTGAATCACTAGGAATTCGCATACAAGTACAAATTACATAGAATTCACACACATTGTCAAATTAGAATTCGCGTGCAAAACATCTTCAGAATTGGCATACAAAAAGAATCAGAATTCGCATGAACTTTTCGTATACACAATTCGCATAACTAACATATACGAATTCTTGACTTGCAAATTTCAAAAGCTTGTTATGCGAGTTCTTAAGAATTTGTATAACGCTCTTATACGAATTCTAAGAATTCGTATTATTCAATCTGCGAATTCTTGACTTTTCGCAAGAGTCACATGTTAGAGCACAGATTTATTGGATTCAAGATCATAAAGATTGAAGATGAAAGTTCAAGAAGTCAAAGCTGAGAAAGTCAACTCTCAAGTGAAAGTCAAAGTCTTTTGTTAATAAAGTCAAACTTTATTGTTTTGTATTTGTTTGTTTCTTTGTAATTGTCTTGGGTATAAATACCTTATTGTCTTTGTAATTCAGCTTGTAAGTAAGATAGAAAGTCATTTGTGAGAATCAGATTAAAGAGAGAGAGAGAGCTTATGATAGAAGAGTTGTTTTAAGAATATCACTCTAGTGAAAGAGTAGAGAGAGAAAGTGAAAGTTTGTAATCCTTGTGTTTAAATCAAAGACTTGTGATTACGAATTGATTCATCTTGATTGTTTGTACATTTAGAACTTGATTTTGGGAATAACAATTGGTATCAGAGCAGATCCAATTATGAAATCAGATCAGATCCAATTATGAAATCAGATCAAGAAATGTTCGACACTGTATTCATCAAAGTCCAGATTGATTTCTGAGTTTTAGTGTGATTTAGAAGTTGAAATCATTCAGGTTATGATCGTATAGTGTATTTGATCGAGTCTGTATCATTTATTTTGGCAATTGCACTGTAATTGATCATCAATTTGATGATTTTGTATGTTTTTGAGTTCACGAGTTTCAAATTCACTGTAAATCGAATCAAAGTGTATCTTTTTGTGTTTGTTTTTGAAATTCTTGCATTTTAATCTGTTCTAGAGTTGAATTCGAGGATTTCTGCAAAGTTTCGAAACAATTGAAGAAGATTTGAGTCAAAAACAGATGGAAAAATCAAGTTTTGGGCCGACAGACTGAAGAACGCGCTAGATCGGCAAAACGCGCAAGTTCATCCGCAAGAACGCGCAAGCTGAAAATTTAGGTCTCAAACGCGCAAGGCGTTATTAGCGAGTTCTTAGAACACGCAAGGTGTTATCTGCGAGTTTGGAGATTTGAGAAAATTTTCTAAGTATGGAAACCCGCACGTAGTGGTTAGCGAGTTCTACAAACGCGCTAGTCTAAGTGTGCGAGTTTCATCAGGAACATGGTTCTGCGAGTTTGTTCATCGTGCGAGTTTGAAAATCTAAGAAAATTTTCTAAGTGTTGGAACGCGCAAGCTATGGTTAGCGAGTTTTACTCAAACACGCAAGTAGTGCCTAGCGAGTTTTGTGAACGCGCACGTCTTTATTAGCGCGTTTCAACGTGAATAGTTACTTGCATGTTTTACGCATTAGCGAGTTTCATCGAGAATAGTCACTTGCGAGTTTCAACAATCAGCGAGTTTCAGCCATCTGCGAGTTTATCAGAACACGCAAGCCTTTGTGTGCGAGTTTCATAAACACGCTAAATTAAGTATGCGTGTTTCTTTCTAAATAGTGACTTGCGAGTTTTACAGTGCTTTGCGAGTTTTGTTACTTAGAATTTTTTTTTTCTCTGAGAAATTTTCAAAACTGTAATATGGCCTTTAATAGTTAAATTTTTTTCTCTAGGGGCGCTGCCCCTTGACCCCACCCGCTAATCGGGTAGCAGGACTCCCATGCTAAGTCTGCGGAGGGGGACATAGTTCTTTTTGTGATCAAAATTCTTGAAGATTTCTTGTATTTTTGAGATTTCATATTTGGATTAACGATCAAGTTCAAGTTCTTTTTGTTAACAGATATTCAAGATGGGATATCTTTCTGATGATGATGAAAAGAAGATTCACAAGCTCGAATTAGAAAATAAAAATCTTACTTCCTCAGTTGATTACTACACAAAGAGGTCAAAGAAATATTCTGATGAAAGGAAACTACTGAGAGAAGAAGTCAGTGGATTAAAGAAAATAAATGAAGATCTGTTGAAACAGACTTCTGGGCTTAATGAAGAAAAGGTCTTGTTTTTGGAAGCTGAAAACACTGAATTAAAGAACAAGATCTCAGAATTAGAAGATCACATTGTCAAGTTTCAGCAAACAGGGTGTGCTAATGAAAAGAAGATCTTTCAATTAGAATTGCAAATTGTTGAAGGAAGATCAGTTTTTGAGAAAGAAAAGAAAGAGTTTGCTAAGAAATTCTCCGAGTTTTCCAGAAAATGTGCTGAAGAGAAGAAGAAGGTTGAGCTTAAATGCATTAAGCTTTCTCAACAAATCTCTGATTTTGAGAAAGTAATCATTCTGGAAAGGGAAAATTTTGCCAAAGAGAAGAAGTTAATAGAGCAAAAGAATGTTGGATTCTTTAAAGAGATATCTGATGGACGAAAGAATGTTGAAAAGGACTTTGAGGAAGAAAGGAATATTTTTGAGAAAGAGATAAAGAAGCTGACTGCAAAGTTATCTGAATTATCTGAGAGTGCACTGAAAGAGCAGAAAGCGAAGTCTGAATTAAAGAAAGAAATTGACTTACACATCAAAGAAAAGAACAGTTATTTTTCAAAGATTAAAGAGCTTGAAGATATTGTTTCAAAGGTGGTGGTGACTGAGCAAACGACTCCAGAGTCACAAATCCACACACCTAGAAATAGTTCAGTTGGTTCTAACAAGCCAGCATTAAGCTCACATCTGAAAAATGTTTCTTCAAGAAGGTCAGTTAAATCTTTCAATCAGATTCGTAATACTAATCTTTTCTATGGTCGAAATATAGATAGTTCAGGTATACATCAAATAAGAAGAAGGAGATACAAAGAAGAAGAACTGGTCTGGAAGAAGAAACCAGTTGAAGATGAGAAGAAAGAAGAGCTGAAAGGTAAGAAATCATGTGTATATGAGACGAAAGCAAAGAAGAACAAAGCGCGTAAAGGTAAACCTGATCATATCTACACGAGAGATCAATTAATCAGGTTGTCAGGTAAGAAACACTATTGTTCTTATTGTCGTACACATGATCATGTTCATAAAACAAGTGATCATTTCTGGTACGGTTCTTATTTTGTTACTCCCATTCGAACTGCAACTAACACACATGGACCCAAATACCAGTGGGTACCAAAACTGAAAGTTGATTCTGTGTTGCAGGCACCTCAAGTCAAGGGGGAGTAAGAGAACCGAGGCTTCTAAGTAAATCAGCTTAGGACCCGTGCTTCAACGGAGTTTGACTTCTAAACACAACAGTTTAGGACTCGTACTTCAATGATGAAAAAGTGATGTTACTCCCGGGCTGATAAGAGAGTGTACTCAGATACTCAGAAGAGGAAATCAACCTTCAAGGGGGAGTACATAAATTTTTCTGGAAATATGTATTCGGAAGAAATGATGAACTACACTTCAAAGGGAGTTGTAGATTTCTATCATGTGCTTTATCACTGATAAACTACAAATGCATATTTTCAGGGGGGGAGTAAAAGGATTTTGATTTCTGATTATTTCAGATCAGAACTCGTACATTAATCATTTTACTGCTTTATGTCTTTTACATTTGAATAAATTTGTGAATAAATTTGACTTTGACATGACTTTAAGACTTGTGCAGGATGAGAGGAAGCTATCAAGATCATATTTTTATGACTTCAGCTGACTTCATGAGATTTAAGATTGCGCGAAACGGTAAATTTCTTATCTTAATCTCAAATGTATCTGAAAGAAGGACAACTTTCAGATATAGAAAACGTGTTCGTAAATATTCAAACCACTTCCCGATTCTTAAACAGATTTCATGAATTGGAAGTGTGATTTTAAATGTTTTCAATTTTATTTTTGAGCTTCAAAGTTTACAAACCGTGTGTTTCCAAAGATAAATACTTGCATATTATCTTTTCTACACACTTTCAAGTATTCACACACATCGGTTTAATTTTTGTTCAAATTGTTCTTACCATGTCTTATATTGAAACATAATTTCGATGGTAAGACACCCCGCTTGTATTCAAATAAATTTGAGCGTCATTTCATTTCGAAGCGTTTAGTTCAAGATTGTCTATATTTTTATTTCATATAGACTATATCCATTATTCTTGACCATAAGCCTTAATTGATATATCATTTCATTTCTGATCATTTTCATACAATGTCAGATTTTCAAACAAGTCTTTTGCATTCATATCTATTTTTTTCAATATACTTGTTTGAAAATACTTCAATATTTAAAAATGCTCATATTTTCATGCTTATATCTCTGAGAAAATTCATATCTGACATTTGTATATGAGCTTTAACTGATAAAGTTAAATCATTATGAGCAACATGTTCTTTTAGGATCTTACATGGGTTCTTTGTGCTAGGAATTAACTGAACTTCTAAGAAATCACGTTAACCGGTGATTTCTACACAAGAAGTTAATCCTTAGAGATTGAGTGTGAGGAGTCTAAAAGAAATGAGTATGGGTTGTGTGTTGAGGGAAAATGGAAATGAGAGTTTGGTTAGAAGTGAGCATAATGATTAAAAGAAAGAGGGTGTGCGATCAGAGTAAAAGAATATCAAACTCTGCACCAACTACTTTCTAAGCTGGGCATCCACATTACTAGCGTTTCACAATTCTTTGGTGAACGTTATTGAAACAGGCAACTAGCCCATGCCAACTCTTTACTAAACCCCACCAACTACTCATTTTCTTCTCAAAAAGAAAATTTTTACATTTTCAAGGGGACGCAACATATAATCTATCTAGTTTTCATTTGGAAAATCTGGATATTGAAAAAGAAGGAAGTCTGCCCCACCTTCGCACTTCAATCATGCACATTGAGTCTGTGTTTATTTACTGTTGTCTCAGTGGTTTACACTATGTTAAGCCTTAAAAAGCAATTATTCGTGCTTAATTCTTTCTACACATGCACGAACACACAAAGAATTTGTTTCTTTGTCATAACATTCATAGAAATTACCTTTGTGGTATTTCGATGATTGGATGGAAGCCCTGGGGGAGTGAACATCAAAAAGATCCTTTCCAATGTGTATCCGTTACACACAGTGACTTCGTGTTACTGACAGACACATTAACTGATTCATTTGTTGATTCAGGTGTTACATTCCTATTTTGTCTAGATTTGCAAAGATCTGGATGAATACATTGTTCGAATTGGCAACGAATCAGAGGCTCAGTTTGAAAGATCAGTGGTCAGAAAGATTTCAAAGACATTTCTTGGTGAAAGTATTGATGATATTGATGCTCTAATCATCAAAAAGGGGGAGAAGATAAAGTTTGAAGAAATGTCCATTACAAGTATTTGTTTCAAGAGATGTTTGAAAAGGAAAGTTTAATTCAGAAATGGGAAGATTAAGAAAAAAGAAATGTCCGAAATTCAAGATATGGGAGAGTTGTTCAAGATTTGATTGAACTGAAAGACTTTGAAGATTGTTTGCTGAAGCAAGTCGTGCTAAATCGGAAGATAATTTCTTTCTGAAGTTTGAAAGAGTATTGTGATAGTTCTGAAGAGATTATTGAAGATTGTTTGTTAGATCACATATCTATTGGATTCAAGATCATCCAAACTGAAGATCACAATCTGAAGCTAAAGCTGGAACGTTGACTCTCGATATTAAAGTCTATGTTTGTTTGTAATAAATGTCAAAGTAATTGTTTGTTATTGTATTAGTTAACTTAGTTAGTTATTAGTTATATTATAGTTTGTTATTTAATATCTTTGTAATAGATATTATTTAGAAATAATATCTAGATATTAAATCTAGATATTATGTTAGGTAGTGTGTTAGACACACTAGATCTTTAAGCAAGTGTATCTCTAACTCTCTAAATCAGATCAGATCATAGACACATACAAACACACACTAAAAGGTGTAAAAGAGAGAAAAACAGAGAACACAATCTAGAGCTTGAATCGATCAACCTTGTAACCTTTGTTATATATCAATACAGGTTGGTAATCATATTGTGTTGTTTTTATAAGAACTTGATATAGTATTGTGGACCCACAATTAGTATCAGAGCCTGATAATAGATCAAAATCAAGTTTTAAGAAAAACGACTATGTGTTCTTATTTCAAAATCATTTTCGAGATTTTGAGTGTTTTAGGTGTAGAAATCGATCAGGTTGTGATCGATATACATGCTAGATCGAGTTGTGAGTGATTAATTTCAGTATAGAGCTTTAATCGAGTTCCATTTTGGTGATTTTGTGGTCTGAGTTCGAGTTTTCAAAAGTTACTGTGCCATCGATTTAAATTTCAAAAAGTGATATTTATTGAGATCAAGTGGTCACAATCAGTTCTAGAAGTGTTTTTAGACATATTGGTAGATTTTGGTACTGCTAATCGATACAGAAACAAGTTTTCAGTTGATTTTCGAAGTACAGGTCGATGAATATCTTATGAATTGACGACTTTTATTACAAATAAACAAACACACACTAGATTGTTAGGACACAGTGACTTAGTGTTACTGACAGGCATGTTAACTGATTCATTAGTTGATTCAGGTGTTACACGACTAATTTGTCTGGATTTGCAAAGATCTAGATGAATATCTTATGAATTGACGAATCAGAGGCTCCGAAAAATAGACATTTCTTACAAATAGTTTTGATGAAGTCGTTGCACTTAACATCAAAAAGGGGGAGAATGACTACACAAGAAATGGCAAAGATCACATGTTTCAAGAATCACGTCCAAGATTGAAATCTTCAAAAGAAAGTATTCTGAAGACATGTTGATTTCAGAGCTAGAGAAAGAGATTGCATCTTCTGAGCTGAACAAGAAGACTGAATTGCTAAAATCTTTTTAGTAATGATCTTGATCCAAAGGGGGAGATTGTTAGATCACATATCTATTGGATTCAAGATCATCCAAACTGAAGATCGCAATCTGAAGCTAAAGCCGGAAAGTCGACTCTCGATATTAAGTCTATGTTTATTTGTAATAAATGTCAAAGTAATTAATGTTTATTGTTATTAGTTTAGTTAGTTAGTTTAGTTAGCTTTATAATATCTAAGTTAGATTAGATATTATTTGGTTTATATTGTTTAATATTGCAACTTGTTGTTGCAAGTTGTTTTAGGTAGTGTGTTAGACACACTTGAGATAATATCTCTGTTATCTCTCATCCCCCAAAATCATATATTATCAAGACCACAAAACACACACTAAAAGGTGTAAAAGAGAGAAAACAGAGAAAACACATCAAAGCTTGAATCGATCAACCTTGTAACCCTTGTTATTAATCAATACAGGTTGGTAATCATATTGTGTTGTTAATCTATAAACTTGATATAAACATTGTTGGACCGACAATTGGTATCAGAGCCTGATAATAGATCAAAATCACGTTTATATAAAAACGACTCTGTGTTCTTCATTTCAAAATCATTTTCGTGATTTAGTGTGTTTTTGGGTTAGAAATCGATCAGGTCTTGATCGATTTGTGTGCTAAATCGAGTTGGTAGTGTTTGATTTCAGTTTAGAACTTCAATCGATTCAAATTTTGGGATTTTAGTGCAAAACTTTTCACGACCAAAAAGTCACTGTGCCATCGATTTTTTCTTCAAAAAGTGATTTTTATCGAAATCGAGTGGTAACAAACTGTTCTAGAACTGTTAGTGGTCGATTTGTCAAAGTTGGGACTGCTAATTCAAAGTTTAGAAAGGTTTTTTAGTTGAAATTCGAAGTTGCAGGGACGAACTCGCACAAACCTCAACTTTGCGCAACCAACTGCTTGCGCAAACCTCAACTTTGCGCAACCAACTACTTGAGCAAACCTCAACTTTGCGCAACCTACTTCAAACGCAAACTTCAACTTTGCGCAACTCAAAGCTTACGCGAACCTAACTTATCACATCAACAAGCAAACGCAAAGCTCACTTCTCACGACCAACGGCTGACGCGAACATCAGTTTTCGCGACTCAAGTGAAAGGCAAACCTTAGTTTGCGCAACCTTCTTGAAACGCAAACCCCAGTTTGCGCGACCCACGTAATACGCAAACCTCAGTTTGCGCAACCCTCTAGTCACACAAACCTCAGTTTGCGCAACCAACATCTCGCGCAAATATTACTTCGCGCCAGCAACCTTGGAATATTTTTTTTTCTCTGAGAATTTTTCGAAACTGTAATAGCGGGACCCCCGTGCTAAGTCTGCCGAGGGGGACAAAATTTCTTGTGTGATCAAATTTTACCTGGACTAACGGTCAAATCCAAGTTCTTATTGCACATTTATATCAATACATGATGACTTCAAAAGAAGCTCTTTCCATTGGCACGGATGTCAAACCCCCAGTTTTATTTAAAGGGGATTACGAACAATGGAAAGACAGATTTCTCGACTTTGTGGATCGACACTCAAACGGAGATAACATTCTTTTATCAATAAAAGAAGTTCCCATGGCACCACTTTCTGTCCAAGTACCTGATAATGATGATGATGCTGAAGATGATTCTTCTGACAGTGAGGATGGGAACGTGGAAAGAGAACAGAAGATGAAAACTGTTACACTAGAGTATGCCCAATTTTCTGAAGAACAAAAGAACCGTTTCAAAGCTGATAAGCAAGCAAGATCTTTACTTCTTCAAAGTATCCCGAATGATATTTACATCAAAATAGACAGTTACAAAGCTACTGCTAAGAAGATGTGGGATCAACTTCAAAAGATGATGATGGGATCCAAGGTTGGGAACCAGATGAAAGTCGCTAACTGTATAAACAGTTACGAAGAATTCAAAGCCTTTGAAGATGAAAGCCTAGCCGACACTTATGAACGATATGTTCTGCTTCTGAACGAGCTGTCAAAGAATAAAGTTAAAAAGAAACAGATTGAGAACAACGTCAAGTTTCTCAGTGTCCTTCAACCAGAATGGAAGAAGCATACACGAAGAATGAAACAGATGAAAGATCTGTCTGACATTCCACTCCACGAAGTTTATGAGACACTAAGGCAGAACGAAGAAGAAGTAGAAGAGAAAAGGAGTGGAAAGAAGAAAAAGGAAGTTGAGAAAGTTCCTGATTCCGTTGCACTTGTTGTGAAACATAAAAAGAAAAAGAAGAAAGTAATTACAAGTTCTGAATCAGAAACTGAATCTGATGGAGATGATGGAGAAAGTCTCAAGCAAGCACTGCAATTACTGACCCGTGCATTCCAAAAGAAATTCTATAAGAAACCGGGATCAAATACACAAAGATATTCTTCAACAAGCTCCAAGAACCGTGAGCATAGAGAAAGAGTAGAAGGAAGTAGATCTCAAGAGAAGAAACCAAGCGAAAGGAAGCAATTTGGGAATGACTACACCAGTACAGACAAGAAAACTGATGTCCCAATCATATGCTACAATTGTGGCATGACTGGACATTACGCCTCAAACTGTCGAAAGCCAAAGGTTCGCAATACGGCGTATTATCAGAACAAACTAATGTTAGCCAAACAAAAGGAAGCTGGCAAAGCGTTAATGGCTGAAGACGAATTATGGTTAGATCATTCTGAAGAAGATGAAGAAGAAGAGAATGAAGAAGCTGCTAATATGTGCTTGATGGCCAATCATGCAAAGTATGATGATTCAGATAATGAATCAGCTGAAGAGGTAATGAACTTAACCGAAAATAAATTTATGATTAAATTGGATGCGATGATGGTCGAACTTCAAGACCTTCAGTCGAAACTGAAAAAGGAAAAAGGCAGAGTTGCTAAGCGGAATCAAAAGATCTTTGAGCTAAATAAGTCAGTTATTGGGAATAAAGATCTCATGGATTCCCTACGCAAATCTGCTTCTAATTTTAATCTTCAAAACGATTGTTTAGAAAAGAAGATTTCTGATTTTGTTTCTCAAAATTTTAAATCTGATTTAGAAAAGAAACAAACTGTCGTTATTGTTTATAAGTTGCAGTTTGAGAACAAGAATCTAAATAAGAAGATAAATGGTCTGGAAACCAAACTTTACTCAATTGGCCAAACAGATCAAACTATTTTCATGAATACACCGAATGAAGAGGCTGATTTTAAAGCAAAATAGGGATTAGGTTGTAATAATCCTCATTACCTGAAACATGTTATCAGAAAACAGTCTGGTTTATATAATGCAGATTATACGTATGCTGCTCGTAAACTTTATCATTTGAAACCCAAATTTGTTACCAAAGCATCAGAAGAAGTCGAGGCAAGAGAAGATACAAATAGAAAGAATTTGAAGAAAATGCAACTAGCATTCTGTTATGCAAGACTGAATGATAGTTATCTTTCGGAAAAACCAAAAGTTCTTTCAAAAGAATTTTTTGCTACATATTCTTCTACTGAGATGGAGGCAAAACCTGTTCGAGCTAAAACTTATCTACCTCCACTCGCATTAGAAAGCAAAATAATTGAGTTAGAAAATATCTTATCTGACGAAAGAATTTTGGTGAATATAGAACAAAATGTGTTTTCTAATGTTATAAAGAACACTGTTTTTCATTCTAAATCTACAAAGTGTTCTACAGTTTCAAAAGCACCTCACACTTCAACTGATTTCTTTGATGACTTATTTGAGTCTGCAAATGATTTTTTAAATTCTAAAGAAGGGTGTATAGAAGGAGTAGATATGGTTGATTTCAATGTTTCACTTCCAGATCATTCTATTTTTCTTGTAAAAGGAAAGGCTCTACCAAGTGTTTATAAAACTCAGCTTTCACCGAAACAGAACACCTCTGGTAAATGCAAGAAAAGCCAATATCAGAAATATGATTTTCCTAATAAATCTAAATCTTCAAATCAGATTCGTGCTACTAACCTTCCTTTTCACAGAAAGTTAGATGGTTCAGGTTCACTTCCGAGAAGAGGGAACTACAAGGAAGAAAATCTTTTCTGGAAGAAGAAACCAGTTAAAGATGAAAGCTCATGTGTACATACGCTTAATGAAAATAAGAACAATGCGCTGAAAAGTAAACCTGCTCATGTTTACACGAGAGATCAAATGATCAGGTTATCAGGTAAGGAAAATTCTTGTTCTTACTGTCGTACACATGATCCTGTTCACAGAACCAAAGATCATTACTGGTATGGTTCTTACTCAGTAACCCCCATACAAACTGCAACTAACACATATGGACCCAAATACCAGTGGGTACCAAAGAAGAAGAATGATTCTGTGTTGCAGGCACCTACTGTCAAGGAGGAGTAGAAGAACAAAGGCTTCTGATTAAGACAGATCAGAACTCGGACTTAAATGTCAAGACGATGGTTCTTGAGTAAATCAGCTCAAGACCCGGACATCAATGTCAAAAGTGGCTTCTGATTACAACAGATCAGAACCCGTGCTTCAAAGAAGAAGACCTTACTCCAATGCTGATATGAGAGATTGTACTCAGATACCTTAAAGAGGAAATCAACCTTCAAGGGGGAGTACATATTTATTTCTGAAACTTTAAATGCATATCTTTTCAAATGATAATTTTTGCAAATGCATAATTTCAGGGGGAGTAAGAGAAGTTATTTGTTTTACTGCTTTTTGTCTTTTCAATATTAAGTGAATAAATTTGCTTTGACTAAGACTTAAGACTTTTGCAGAATTTTTGAGAAGAGCTTACACGATCATATGTTTATGACTTTAAGCTAAGCCTCATGAGATGTAAGATCGCACTTAAAGGTATATTCCTTTATCTTAATCTCATATGTGATTGAAACAAGGACAACTTTCAATCATTGAAAACATATTCTTAAACGTTCAAACCACTTCCTGATTTTTCATAAGATTTTATATTTCGGGAGTGTACTTCAAATGTTCTACATGAGCTTACATGATTATAAATCATTTTGAGCAACATATTCTGTATAGGATATACGGGATCAGTGTGCTAGGACTTAACACAACTTCTATGGAATCACGTTAACCAGTGATTTCTACCCATGAAGTTAATCCATAATGATTGGGTGTGAGGAGTCAAAAGAAATGAGTGTGGATTGGATAATGAGCTATCATGAAAAATAGAGTTCGGTTAGCAGTGAGCTAAATGATTAAAAGAAAGAGGGTGTGAGAACAGAGTTTAAAGAATATCACAACTCTGCACCAACTACTATCTGAGTCGGGCAGCCACATTTCTAATGTTTCACAATTCTTTGGTGATCATTATTGAAACAGGCAACTAGCCCATGCCAACTCTTGAGATTACCCCACCAACTACTCATTTACTTCTTAACAGGAAAATATTTCATTTTCAAAGGGGAAGCAGCACATATGCTATCTGATTTTCATTTGGAAAATCTAGATATTGAAAAGAAGGAAGTCTGCCCCACCTTCGCACTTCACTCATGCACATTGAGTTTGTGTTTAACTTACTGTTGTCTCAGTGGTTTACACAAATTTTGAGCCTATAAGCAATCATCAAGTGCTTAATTCTTTCAACACAAGCACGAACACACAAGGAATTATTTTCTTTGTCATAACGTTTATAGAAATTACCTTTGTGGTGTTTCGATGATTAAATGGAAGCCCTGGGGGAGTCAACATCAAACAGCTCCTTTCCATTGTGTATTCGTTACACATAGTGACTTAGTGTTACTGACAGGCGTTTCTAACTGATTTGTTTATTGCTACAGGTGTTACATGACTATTTTGTCTAGATTTGCAAAGATCTGGATAAATATCTATTGCATTGACGAATCAGCGACTACTAATGATCAACATTTCTTGTCGTCAAGTTTTGATGAAATCGTTACACTTCTCATCAAAAAGGGGGAGAAGATCTACCCAAGAAATGGAGAAGAGCTAACCAAGAAATCATGTTTCAAGAATCACGTCCAAGATTGAATTCTTCAAAGAGCAAGTATTCTGAAGATATGCTGATTCGAGAGAAATTTTCTTTTGAAGATACTTTGATGAAGAATTTCGAGCTGAAACTAGAGATAATTTCTTCCCATGAACTGAAAAAGAGAAAAACTACATCTTTTGGGGAGTTTACTATATCTTGAAGACTAAGAGAGAGATTGCATCTTCTGTGCTGAAAGAGAAGATCGTATTGCTAAATCATTTTCATAATGATCTTGATCCAAAGGGGGAGATTGTTAGGACACAGTCTCATTGGATTCAAGATCATACAATACGAAGATTGCAATCTGAAGCTAAAGCAGAAAAGTCGTCTCATTAATATTAGTCTAAGTCGTTTGTAATAAAATAGTCAAAGTTAGTTTGAATTGTAGTTTATTGTTTAAGTAATTAGTTTAATTAGTTTAGATATTATATTAGTTTAACTATAATATCTAGATATTAGTTAGATATAATATCTAGATATTGTTTTTCTAGATATTATGTATGTTGGTTGAAGCAAGTGTGTTCAACACTCTAAGAAAATATCAGACACACAAGAACACACACACTCAAGGTGTAAAACAGAGAGAACACATAGAGAAAAGCCTCAATCGATCAATACCGAACCTTGTAACCATTTCTATTAATCAATACAGGTTGGTAATCGTTAATGTGTTGTTATAAAACTTGATATAGTATTGTGGACCCTCATTGTTTCTACCATCTTTGGGAGAGAATTTTTCTGAGCTTATCAAAGAGGAATTTCATAGTGTTAAGGGGGAGATTGTAAATCATGTTTGTATCAAAGGGGAGATTACAAGAGAAGATAAAGGTTGATCAAAGGGGGAGCTTAATCTGACAGAGCTTAAAAAGAGAAGATCGCATTGCTAAATCTTTTAGTAATGATCTTGATCTAAAGGGGGAGATTGTTAGAGCACAGATTTATTGGATTCAAGATCATAAAGATTGAAGATGAAAGTTCAAGAAGTCAAAGCTGAGAAAGTCAACTCTCAAGTGAAAGTCACAGTCTTTTGTTAATAAAGTCAAAGTTTATTGTTTTGTATTTGTTTGTTTCTTTGTAATTGTCTTGGGTATAAATACCTTCTTGTCTTTGTAATTCAGCTTGTAAGTAAGATAGCAAGTCATTTGTGAGAATCAGATTAAAGAGAGAGAGAGAGCTTATGAGAGAAGAGTTGTTTTTAGAATATCATTCTAGTGAGAGAGTAGAGAGAGAAAGTGAAAGTTTGTAATCCTTGTGATTAAATCAAAGACTTGTGATTACGAATTGATTCATCTTGATTGTTTGTACATTTAGAACTTGATTTTGGGAATAACATCACAGATACGAATTATGTGCTTGATAATTTTCAAGAAAAACGTTTCGCACAAACACGTATACGAATTCTGATAATTCGCACGTCTCAGTTAAGCGGATTCTATACAATTCGCACCACCACCATCTGCGAAATCTATACTTGAATATTTTCAACAACAAATATTATGCGAAATCCTTTGATTATGCGAAATCCTTTGGTTCAGCGAGTTCTTCGTGCGAGTTCTTGGAATGTTCTACGAATTCTTCATATCTCGAATGAAAATAGCCTCTGATCTGCTCAAAAACACATCAAACCTTCATCTTTAAATCTGAAATTTTGACAAATCGATCACTTATACTCCTAGAACCTAATTCTACCAATGAATTTCAACAAGATACACTTAGAAGTAGAAATCGATCTAATACAGTGCATAACGAACTCATATATACAAAACTAACAAAATCATCAGATTGATGAAAATTACAATGCAATTGTCTATAAAACCTATACAAAATTGATCTAAAACATAATTCGAACACAATTCAAATGATTACAATTCGAATTACATACAAAAAATCCAAACTCAATCAAGACTCGATGAACAGTGCCGAAAATCACATTTTTCAATTGATTTCACCTTGGATCTGCTCTGATACCAATTGATAATGTCCTAATCTAACAAATTCTTAGTAAAACAACAATCAAACAAACAAGATTATCACAGAATGATTATTAAACCTGTTTTATTCCAAATGATGAATTCGTACAGAAGACTTTCTCTCTCTCTAACTTTCTCTCTCTACAATCTGAGTATCCTTCAGTTCTGATTGTTATTATACTCTAACACTAATACCCTAGTCATATATCTATTAACAGAAAAACAAAGCACGTGCGTTTACAAACTAAACAACCAAAGACTTTGACTTATTACATTTGACTTTGACTTCACAATGAGAGTTGACTATCAGTTTTGACTTTCTTGAACTTTGACCTTCAGTCTTCTATGATCTTGCATCCAACATAGTTAAACACTAACAAGAATGATAAAGCTTCAGGTACTCCATCCCAAGGCTAGCATAAGGCAATAGCTACCGAGGGAAACCTGAAACTCATATCACCATCTGAGGGGGAGAATCCTTCTCAGGCATGCCTATCCATTGTCACTCTCTATTTCTTTTCCTACCAAACCCCTCTCTCATTCTAGCCTTTATCTTTCTTCTTCTATAATAAACACTAACTCCCTTTTTCATTTTTGCTCAGTCAGTTCTCTCCCCTGCTTAAGGTAACTTCACTGCAAATAATCCCAACTCTCACAACTGATGATCAAATAATACCAACCTCCTTCAATGAGGTTAATGAACTTGAAGAAGAAGAAGATGAATCCTTGAACCATCTAGGAAGGCCCTCACAACCAGCTCAATGGTCATAGGATGAACTCAAAAGAAGAACAGAGATGATATCTCACCTAGAGAGTCAACGACTAACGATCCCTCCTCAATCCTCAAATAAAGAGCTTGACTTCCTGACCCAAGCTGAACTCGAAGAATCTGTCAGAGCTGAGAAGCTGATTGCTGAATTCCAAAAAGACGCTAATCTAGCTCTTGGGGTTCATTAATCTCTTTTCAAAGATGACAAGATGAAGAAAAATCCAGTGAAGGTTCAAGTTGCTTTGCTAAAAGAGATTGAAGAGGAACGCTTAAAAGAAAATTAGGTCAGCGATAAAACACTGGATTGGTGTAAACAAAAGATAGACTATCGCTCTGACCCAATGAAGATCGTTGCTGTCACCATCTTTGGGAGAAAGAAAAAGGACCGAACTTCAGTGACTATGGAGATAACCAGAGAGGATGGAAGCGTCAAAGCTATGTTCGTATCAAGACTTGAACATTTTGGTTACTTTGAATGGCTAGAGTTCAAAGAAGCACTGAAGAAGTCTAAATCAACTTACAAAGGCTATGTTGAAGGAATCGCTGGAGCCCTCATCAACAGAGTCGAAGCTATTCTAAAATTGCCTTCAGCTCTCCCTCCAAATCCAAAACAAGTAAAGAGAAATATTGCCTCCTCCTCCTCTGATAATGTCCCGGTGATCAACAACGACACCTCCATCAAGTTCTCAAAAGAAGCACTATTCGAGCCTCCTCCTGATCTCTCAGTTCTTGATCTATCCCTGCTTCCTGGTGGTCCATTCATCCCAGGACAAGTTTTGAAGAACCCTTTTGGAATCTTCTTCAGAGATGATGTAGGTCAGCTCAGATTTCAAAGAGTCTCTGAAATCCCTCTCTGTCCTTTAAGTCATCTCAAGGACCTTCTGTGCTTATGGTGTACTTACTCTCCTTCAGCTGAACCGATCAAAACTCTTATCCGACAAGAATCAGCTGATCGAAGACAAAAAGGAGAGAAGTACCAGATTATATGATAAACGTCCTGAAATCCTATCTAGATAGCTAATAGACTGTTTTTCTTGTAATATGTTAGTTAGACTTACAGTATTTAGATCTTCATTTGTACTTAAAATTTTCATATCTTTTGTAATTATTTCTTTGAATTAATGAAAATTCAGTGAAGTACTTAACTTTATCAGTACTGTAAAAGATCACTCAAAATAGTAATTGGGACATGTATGTTATGAATCCTAATTATCCTTTATTTTGACATTAAAGTAATTTTCTTCATAGTTACTTTGTCATCATCAAATAGGGGGAAATTGTTGATCCATAATCTCTCAGTGATTTGATAATGACCCTTTTTCTGTACTTAGTGAAAATTACGTTTAACATTATGTATTATTGTTTCATCATCAGCGATCATACTGAGTCTCTTCAGTTATCACTGATGATCTCTGTTGTAAATATTCATATGTATTCTTGTTTTACCATCAGCAATTTAATACTGAGTATGTTCAGTATTGCTGATGATTTCTAATGTAAACAGTTAGACGTAATCCCTGAAGACAAGTTTCGCGACAAAAGATGTTCACTGCTGAATCGAAGACAAAGCTGTTGAACAAAGACAAGTCTACTCATGACCAGATGCGGATATCAGTGAAGCAAAGAAAAGTCTACACACGCAAAGAAACTTGAGGAAAAGCTTCAGCGATAACTGAACTTCTTTATATCTTTGAACGAATAGATATTCAGCGATTGATGATCACTTAGCTTATTCTTCAAGTCTCTTTTGTCTTATCCTTGCACACATAGTACGATTGTCAGAATAGACATACCTCTGCAGCAATTCGTACAACAACTCTGTCAACTACATTGTTCATCATACGGCCAAAAGTATGCCTCCTAAAGTCAGACTCATGCAACCAACCAATGAAAGACACGTGTAAAGTACTCTGCCATGCATTTAATGCATAGGGTATAAATAGAAAGATCAACACTCCATTTAAGTGTTGCCTTCATCTTTCTAAATATATAGAAACCCTTGTTTTCTATATTCTCCCAATCCCTTATTCTCTATTTCTAGTGCAACCTTCTTAGTGATTCTTAAGTTTGTTTAGATTAGGTTTTACTTAATCTTATTCTGCAACAAACTTGTAAATTGTGATTTGATTTATCAATAAACAATTTATTTAACTTTAAAATTATGTGTGTTTGTATTCAACCTACTCCCCTTCTACAAACTTGTTAAGCACCTTCGGGATAAACAGTTTCGTCATTGAAGACGATGAAGAAGATTTCATGAAGGTTCCATCATTGAAGATCATGAAGAAAATTTCATGAAGGTTTCACTATTGAAGATGATGAAGAAAATTTCATGAAAGTTCCGCCATTGAAGACGACGAATCAAGGTTTCATGAAGGTTCGACATTGAAGGCGATGAAGAACTTTTTTGCAGAAATTTCATGAAGGTTTCATGAAAGTTTCGTTATTGAAGACGGTGAAGAAAACTTCATGAAAGGTTCCGCCATTCGTTTTCTTCACGGAGTAATCGATGAATTTGTTTCCTGATTATTTTCGTGGTTTTACAGAGTAGTCAAAACTTCGATGAAACATGTAGATTTGTCATATGAAATAAAACATTCAATATGTTCGTCAATGTATCAGAACTCATACTCATCCATTCATGTTCATAAAGGAAAAGGAATCTCTTATTATCAGTGAACATGTCCAGTTGTATAAATGCAGAATTCAGAAGGTTGGAGGATTTTGAAATATTCATGGTTTGAGGTGTTAGGGAAGATTAACTGGAAACCGATTGAAGATGGGGAGGATTTTTAGTGATATGATATTGATAAAGCTAACTTGCCATCATTAGTTAGTTTATCTAAATTTCATTAGTCTCAAAATACCCTATACCACGTCCAAATTAAGTATAAATTTAATTAAAAAAGTTATATATAGTTAATAAGTCATCATGTTGATCTAAGCCGTTGATTTTGACTTTAAAGGCTAAGATGAAGGTTGCAAGATTTATTAGGGTTTCATATTAAAGCACCCCTAATCTTGTCGCAAGATTAATCACACACATATATACATAGACCATCACTATAACACTATATTTTTGTCAATGTCGGCTTCAACTTTGAAAGAGGGTTTAATGGGGTTGCATGAGAGGAGGAACATGAAGGTCTAGGAGATGATAAAGAAGGTCTAGGAGATGAGTTTTCTGGGAGTAAATCGATACCCATTAATCTTGCGACAAGATTAGGTGTTTTTGTACCAGGAGAAGTGTTGCTGCATTATGAAGAAACATCATCCATCATCAATCTTGATCTTTTTGTTTTGATTTGAATTCCACCCATCTGCATGTTTTCTGAAAAGTTAATTATGGATCCGATGCCCCCACCGCCGAGCTCGAGTTGGGATTTCATGAATTCGTTTGAATCTTTCGAGAATTATCATCCTTCGTATACGTCGAGTCGGGATTCGAGAGTTATTATCCCTAATTTCCTCGGATGAAGAAAGGATTTCGAGGAATCAAGAATGAAATTGAGTGTATATTGTCTGAGAGGAGGGTAAAACACTACCGCCGATGGCCCTTGCTGCAGAATCAGAAGAGATGATGAATCTCCGACGACCCTCGGGGTATTATCGCTGTATAGTTTTCGCCGTTTTTATAACTCAAGACATTGCAAGAGTTGCTCTAGTTCCCTCACGAACTCAATTGCTTCACCAATAATTGAAGCTTTATCACCCTAGAGTTCATAAAATCATCAAAATTAATTAATAACCAGGTGTTGATTTTTGCAGATTGATCAAATTCAAATGATTAATTAAAAGTAAAAAGCAACAATGAATATATATGTACCCTTTGAACATAAGAGCTAGGCATGAGAGACCTTAAAACACGTAAATGTTCGTTCATTTGCTTTCTTCGGTTTCTTTCGACGAGGGTAGTGGTGGAAGGTGAAGTAGGGGAAAGGCTTACGGTGGTGCATAATGGGTGGCCGGAAAGAGGGACGAGGGAAGGCGATGGAGTTGGATGCCAGTGCCAGAGAACGTCGTCGACTATAAATATTATTGGGGGTGGGATGTTCATCTTGCATGTTTGTATACATATACATATAATAAATATATTATAATCTTATAATTAATATATTATAATATAACTTATTAGTATAATTTTTTAATTGTAATTAAAAAATGAGATAATATGTAAACTGGCCAAATTACCCCTTGAGTTAATAGATCAGAGTTAACAGAGTTAGAGGAAAGGAATCAGCTTGAAACGAAATGCAAACCACGGGGATCTCTGGTGTATTTATTTCAAAATAGGGACCATATCCAGATTTGGAGCAAACCACATGGACCAACGGTGTAATTTACTCTATTTTGATTGTATGATTTATGACCATATAAACATGATTGGCTCAAAAAAATGTTTCTCAAATGCCTTAGTTCGGCTTGACTCAAAAAGTTTAATCGAACTTTCGAACAAGTTGAGTCAAATATTGGTATCATAGAGTGTAACACCCTCAAATTTGGTAAGAGCAACTAATTAAAAATTTTGGTATCATATCAACATAAGGAACAAAACTTCCTCATACAATCTAAAACTCGGTATACCTCAAGTTAAAATTCCATAACTAACCTCAACAAAACATAAACCTCAATAATATACAAGTACTAAACCGAAGTCGGGTGTTACTTAACCCCAAACACAAGTTGCTCTTCCCAGATCAAACGCGGAAGACTTCAACAAGCTAATCACTCTCCGAGCACGCAACTAGCACGCAACTCTTCACAATGTCACTAGAACTATTCCCAACGAAGCCCGTTGCACATGCCGACAAATAAAAAGGTTAGGCTAACGCCTAGTGAGTTCAAGAGTTTTTAACATTAATAAATATATCGTTAAAAATGAATAATGTAATTGAAATCATAATATTTCAAAATGGTATGCTTCAAATATGAAAACAACTCGTTTTCCAATAATATGCATTTTAGACGAAGGAGATACCAATATAAACGTTTTCCAAACCAAACTTTTTTAAGGACTAAGATCCCGATATAAAACGTTCTTTCGTAAATTAAATTCAACCCAAAACTCCCTCAAAATGAGAATAAAGTTGAACTCCCAATTTATGAAACGCGGATAAAACTTTGTATCCCAAAACACTCAAAACACGGATGGAGCATAATACTCAACCCATAAACCATGGATAAAAACCTATATAAACAAAACGTCACCAAAAACATGGATAATAAAACTCAATACCCAAAATAACACCTTTCGGTGAGGGGGGAGACCCGAATTCCATGGAAAGTGGCGGGAACACAAACTTAAGTCACTTCTCGATGTTCTCGAGCTTCACATAGAGTCATGGATCCCCGTATACGGCTCCCTACCGAGCAACCACCTCAAGATACCCAAATGACCCTAGTGTCTACTCGGCCTCTAGATGAGTGTCACCACAAAAGCCACAAGTCCCCGTATCTGGCTCACAATGGGCACCACCGCAAGACTTAGCTCCGTATACGGCTCTGTAGACCACCACCGCAAGCTTATATAAAAACATAACTTGGGGACCACTCACTAGACTCCAAACGCGGACACTAAATTCCACAATGAATAACCAGACTGGATTACAAACGGGCAATGAGTTCAACCACCCACGATCTATACCTCGATCCCCTCACTAAAGGTTACACGGTTATCAAGTTCAACCACCCATGATCTATACCTCGAGCTCCCGCTAGCCATAAATAATTTCCAGTCCCAAAACAGGGATAAAGTCCCCAACTAAACCAACTGACTGACTCATATGCCTATGGATCCAATGCATTATAGTCTAAAACATTACAAGACTCCAACGAATGAACTGACGCATTCAAAACATGTAACTCTCAAATAAGATGCAACTAAGTACACCATACGTCCAAGGCTCCTTAACAAGCTATCAAAACTGAACAAATGTTCCGAAGACCCATCTGAGTATAAACCAAGCCCAAAGGGCATAATGAACGTTTGGCTAAAATACGCGAGCCAATATGGTTGTATAATCCAAAATACATCTATTCTCAAATCTTTATTTCTCAAATCACAATTGGCCTTCGGCCCAAACAAAAAAGGTTTCACAATTTCCAAAATGTTCACAAGGTCGGGAATGACCAAAAATCAAAGGACTCACACATATGTACCTTCAAAACGTCCCATTTCATAAACTATGCATATTTCCAACAAACACCAAAAATGTACTTTGACCCAAATAATCTTCATTTATGCAATAAATCATCGAAATATTTTCATGCATGACTTATTCATCAAAATGCCTAAATGTGGGGGTTTTACAAAGTTTATAAAGTCCAACACCTCAAATAATCAAAATCCACCAAATAACCCAACAGTTGATATTTTCATGTAAACCACATAAATACTTTAAAATGAACATTTTGGCATGTACAACGTTTTCACAAATCAACTTGAACTCACCTTGCTAGATTTTGGCTAAATCTAGATTTTATCCCAACTTGAATTTCCTTGAAGAAATCTGAATCCACAAGCAAAATCCTTCCAAAACCTAGATCCACAAATTTCCAACCATAAATAATCATATTCAACCATTTAGAATCGTTCCCCAAACATTTTACATGAAAATATCATCTTATCCCGAAACCCTAATTTCCATAATTGAAGGAAAGAGAATATTACCTTTACCAAAGTTTGAATCCATCAACAACACTCTTCTAGGTCACCACTATGACCTTAAATTCCAAATCATCAAAAGAATGGGAAAAAGGGTTTGGTGGAACCCTAGAAGCTTTAAACTCTAGAAAACGGGTGTGAGATGAAGACTTCCAACCTTTGCATTCCATTTCCAACTTGGTGATGAAAGACCTCCTTGAAAACCAAGCATTTGGGCTCCAAAATGCTAAAAAACCTAAGTAACCGAGAGGGTTCGTTTGAGAGAGAAAGGAGTGTAAAGGAGTTGGTAACAAATGAGAAGAGGCTTCCAAAATCGGGTTTTAAAAGTCTCTGGGCCGATCGCGACCTTGCCCGACGATAGTGACAAGTGTCATTGTCGCGGGCATAGTTGCCCGAAGAGTATTGTGGCCTGCCCCCGCTTGCGACCTTGCCCCGCGATAGTGCCCTCATGGCACAATCGCGGGCACTGTCGCCGATCTTGTACCGAGAGGCATGGAGTTCCAGCGACATTGCCCTTGGCGATAGTGACAATGTCACCATCGCCGGGCATAGTCGCGTTGTGCATGCCGAAGCATGAAAGTTTCATTATTCACACCTAAACTCCCTCGACACTTCCTTTTACCAGGACTAGATCACTCCTTCACGATTCCTTATAACATGCAGGCCATAACACGCTAGGTGGATTATTTTTTTACTTGACGAAATTAACGGGTGTTACATAGAGCTTGTCTCTTTATATTAAACGAGTTATATTTTGTGTTCGAGATCAACCAGAGCACGAGCTCAGATCGTTAACACCCCTATGTGGATCCAAATCTTTTCTACTCTAGAATTTTTGTTTTTTACTTTTGTGGGTAAATCTTCAAAATTTGTATAACTCGTACGAAAAATTGCCTAAAGAAATAATAGTATCCCAAATTATTTCCACTGCTACCTTTTCAGCCTCTTCCTAGCTTTCAGATAGTAACGTGCCACATCAAGCCACTAACAATTTGATTAACCTTTCATGTAACACCGTAGTTTTATCAATACTATTTTGAATGGTAAAACCATATTCCCATTATTAATATGTTGATGTAAAATCATCTTGGACGATTTCGGCATCAAATCGGGAGGAAAAATGAAAGGTTTTGGGCTGAAAAAGGGTTCCCACGACCTTCCACGCAGCTTGCCCACGAGATAATTAGCATGACTAACTGATGGGGAACGGGAGACTAGGTCGTGGGCTAGGTCGCAACTGTGGTCTGACGCATTTTATATCGTTTTTTGCTAGGGTTTTCTTATTCTCTCCTATCTTTCAATTCTCTTTATATTGGGCGATTTTGGAGTAAGAGAGCCGATTTTTGGGGTTCTTCAAGGTGCTATTTGATGATTGATAAACTCTAAAGAGGTTTGATGTTTGGATCTTCAAGTTTTACATCAAAAGGAGCTAGGGTTCGGTTTAAAAACATATATTGACAAAAGAGTCAAAGAGCTTAATAAGAATAAATATTGTGAAATTAATTATGGATAATACTTTAGATTAAGTTTTAAATAATTATTGTAATCGTAAAAGTTGTAACGTATTTGAAAAACTTAAATATTTGTTATTATCATTATTATGCTTCATTTATGTTTTTCAAAATTAATTATTATACTCTTAAAGTTAAAACAAAAATGTTTTTACTTTTCAGTATAATGATTTTTTTTTCGTTGTATAAAATAAAGCAATAATTCTAAAAGTGAAACAATTTTGTGTTCGATGGCGCTACTCGAGAGAGTGATCTTAGGTATCGAATCGGGTCCATAGATTAGTGTGTTTCATGACGTTCAATAGGTGTCCGTAATTGTGATGGTGGGTGTTCGAGTGTTGTGGTCTGCCTCTGGCAAACCTAGGCTCGTTTTGTTGTGTGTTGTTTTGGCTCTTTCTTTTTTACATTTTTAAATCATGAATGATTCCGATTGACACAAAAAGAGTTCACTTTGCAACACCATTTTTTTAGTCCTTTTCATTTTAACTTCTAATTTTTGTTAACTAGATATACAATAACTAAGAACCATTCAACAAAACATTCAACAACTAAGAATGATAGTACGGTATTATTAACAAAAGCTAACTTTGGAAAATAGTGAGTACATTTGTACTCATATCTCTTGTGCACGGTTTTCCTTCTATATAAAAATATAAAAAAAAATATTACCTATTTTAGGTTAATATATCTAGAGGAAAATTAATTTTTAGTTTTTTTCTTATCATTTTGTCACTACTTTGATAATGGTATTTGAAAGACTTAACGGGTACTATGTATATGAAAAAAAATGTTTCATATAAATCTTATAAAGTCATTAGCTCATAATTTATCACCATTAAAAATATCTGGTTACGAACCATTACGATGAATAGGATGAAAAATTGGTAACGAGGTCTATCAGGTGGACTTCAACTAGCAAGGCTATGTTTGGCAAACTAGCTGATGAGCTAGCTGGTAGCTGATGAGCTAGCTGGTAGCTGATGAGCTAGTTTTTCAAAACGTTACTATGAGTAGCTTTTCAATAAGTTAGTTTTTGGTCATACAAACATGTACCAAAAAAAAGCCCAAGAATCCATGACCGTTATAGACAATAGTTAGACATGGATTTGGCATATCTACCGTAGTTTTGCTTCCATCGTCCATTGAAATAACTTCCATTTAATATTGTCAATAACCCGAGGTCAACAAATGAATTTATTCATGAAAATAACTTCATTCCTAGCAAGTCGTATTACTGAAAACATGCTTGACCCGACTTGACACGAAAAATCATGAGCTTTACTTTATAATTGTTCGTGCCAACAGATATAGTAAATTGAATTATACCTATGTAGTTGATCTGTTGTTTTTACAAGTCTTGGATCAAGAGTAACAAGTTACTTGCTGTCATTGAAGTCACTTAAATTGTGAAAGCAATGTTTATAAAGTTTTTACGTTATAGATTTCCAATTAAAAGCTTATATAAACAATCTATAATTTGTTTCTTTATACAATGGGGACCATTTCTGTGTTTTTTATAATTGTAAGGGGTGTTTGAAACATAATTCTATAATACAAGGGTCTGAGCTGTGAATTAAGAAAAGCACAAAATAAAAAAAGACGGCAGAACTGTAATTCCTTTTCCCAGAACTATATTAACTGAATCCAGACCAACCATCTTATAAGCACTTGTACATGATGCAATAAGACTTGTACTAATTGAATTAAAAAACTTTTTCCTCAATTAAGCGAGAAGCGTGCTGTTCAAGTGAAAGGCCATTGTTAATTACTACCCTCCATGTGTGTGTATGTGTGTGTGAGACTGGAGTGTGTGTGTGGGGCACCATAATTTCTTCACCCTTCGCCAATATACTAAACTAAACTTTCTAGATTCCTCTATTGCAATCCAGAGAGAATCGTCGTCGTTTCTCTCTCGCAATTTCAAGCTGTTTTCACCTGAATATTTTGGGGGAAAACAGAGCAGGAGTTCAGAATTTTATGGTGGTTTATTAATTATTGTTGATTGAAGGTCGAATTCGTTGATTTGTTAATAGGAATTGAGTTTTAGGGTTTGAGATTGGGGAATTTTTGTAGTGCAAATTAAGGAGGATTTGATTTGTTTGATGGGAATTGGTTGGAGCAGGGGAAGGAAGGGAGGGACATGAGAAAGTCTTTCAAGGATTCCCTTAAAGCCCTTGAAGCTGATATTCAACATGCCAATACTCTGTAATTCTATCATCTCTCTCTCTGTCTCTCTCTCACACACACACACACACACATTTGGTGATTGAATTTGTTGACACCATAATCTCAATTGGCATAATTTACTTTTAATTGCTTATTGGTTTTGCATAATTTGGTTGAATTTTTATATTTGAAATCTCATAATTTTGGGGTTCTTAATTTATAGAGCCATGCAGAATCAAGGTCTGAAAGTTTGTTTATTTCTAAATTAAATCTCTAAATTAAATGATAGTATTTGATTAATTGAGATATGAAAGGTTTTTACCTAATTAATGAAAACAGGGCATCAGAGTATCCAAGGGAATATGATGGTGGTTGCCTTCAGATGAGATTGTCATACAGCCCATGTGCTCAGTTCTTTCTGTTCTTTGTTCAATGGAGTGATTGTCATCTTGCTGGTGCCCTTGGTTTACTCAGAATTCTTGTTTATAAGGTATATATATATATATATATGTATTTTTGGGACATGCATGTATATATGTATGTATGTATATGCACCAATTGTTTATGAACTTGTGTATTTTGGGATATGTATGCATGCATGATTCTATAATTAGCAATCATATACTCCCTCTGTTCTAAAATACGTCTCCACATTTCCACAAAATAAGTGTCCACTTTCAAAAATAGATCACTAAATTTTCAAATTTACTCTTGATTAGTGCACAAATATGTAAGAGTTGTGAAGAGAGAGAAATTAAATAAGGGTAAAAATGTAATTTGGTTAACAAAAAAGTGTAATAATTGTGCATGTATAAAAATGTGTGTCATTTCAATTGTGGACATTTATTTTGGGACGGAGAGAGTAATTTATGATTCTCTTAGGGGCGGTTACCAAAATTTGTGGCGGTAAGAGTTGTGACAGGTGTTGGCTGGAAATTGTTGTTTACCTTACTGATTGAGTAAAAAAAAGAAGACCATTATACCCCTTTGTCTGAAATAAGTGTTGACCAGAAATTGTCATTCATAGTTACCAATCATATAGCTTCTTGATGTTTTATATGTGTTAATGGTATCCTCATCTATGGAGTGTTGCACAAAAAGAGGGGGTGGGGGGGTTCACAATTATGCATATTTTGTTGTTATATTTTGTTTGTATCATAAGTTTCCATGACTCAAACGTGTTGGCCTCTAGATTACGAAAATATAAACTTAGGGTGCACTTTTTGAATAAAATTCTTCATGGTTTCTTTATGTGTATTTAATAATTTATGTTGGGTGGATGAGGTTTGATTTTTGTTTTCGACGTTTTTTAAATCATGTAAACTTGTGGTTACATGGCATTGCAGGCATACGAGGATGGCAAGACAAGCATGTATATTCACGAGCGCAGAGC
Organism: Arctium minus; assembly: GCA_954870635.1. Taxonomy (NCBI): domain Eukaryota; kingdom Viridiplantae; phylum Streptophyta; class Magnoliopsida; order Asterales; family Asteraceae; genus Arctium; species Arctium minus. Next base: position 128,450,251 of record OX941080.1, on the reverse strand, counting down.
TACCATAAAAGAATTCTATGGTTTGCCTCTCTTCACCTTTCTTTCTTGGTATTTTAGCAAATGAAGTTGGTACTCACTTTAGGATGTGATGAATAGGTGTTATATTTCCATCTTTACTGCAACTTCAAAGGGGAATCACTGATATCGAAGATAGGAAACAAAAGGAGCTTTGTGCATCAAAGTATCGAAGAATCGATGAGATGAACAAAGGGAAACTATCTGAAATAGATATGGAGCGAGAGGAAGAATGCGGGATTTGCTTAGAGATGAACACTAAAGTTGTCTTGCCTGATTGCAACCATTCATTGTGCATGAAGTGCTACACAAATTGGTGAGTTAACTCCATTTGAATATTGATGACATTGAAAAACTACCCCTTGAGAAAAAGACCAAAATACAAATGCTAAATGAAGAGTATTTTGGGGGACCCAAGAATGCATTGTTTTGTTTTACTTTTATCTATACATATGAAGATACATACAAGTCAGATTCGGATAAAAGAACCCACACATATTCCGTTCCTTTTCTGCTGGGCAAAATGCGTGAAAATGCAACGAAGTTTGCTTTAGTTTTTATTTTTAGTGTAGCACATCTTTCATTCTCAATCAATGTAATGAAGTTTCAAAATTTTTTCTATTTTGTACCCATTTTGACAGGTAATTTGGTGATCTTATAACATTTGACTACGTGGATGCTAAGTTTATCATACCTTTTGCGGTAACCCTTTCGTAAACAGGTCTCCACGATATCAAATGTTAGAACATCAGCGCAGGTTACCATTGGTCATGATAAGTATAAACGAATAAAATTTGTTACATTGATGGACAAAAAATTCTTAGTTCCACTAAAAAGGAACTAAACTGCACTTGATTGTATTTATCACTTTTCTGCACATGAAAACTGGCCCCATTGCCATCTTTTCATGAGAGATTTGCTAATGACCATATTATAAGTATATGACATATGGTTGGAGTGTGATTCAGGCGTGCCCGATCTCAATCATGTCCATTCTGCCGTGATAGTTTAAAACGGGTAAACTCTGGTGACCTATGGATCTACACTTGTCGTTATGAAGTCATCGATTTACCAGCAATTGCAAAGGAGAATTTGAGGAGACTTGTCATGTACATCCAGAAGTTGCCTCTTATCGTTGTGGATCCTATTATGATGTCTTATGACCCTCGATACCGGTGACGGCATTGCAGTTTCTTTACGGGCGTTGTCTATTTGTACATATAATTTCCATTTGATTTGAACTTTTGATCGTCTCCCGGTCAAAAAAGATCGATATAGGGATTTCGTTGTGGTGGAAGTTGTACATTGTTTTGGATTGGAAGGTTTTTCTTTTAAGTTGTAGATAGGCTTGGTTTGTATATATATTTGTTTGGGTTTGATACATTTGAATACACTTGGGAATTGAATATAAATTTAACCATATGTTTCCCCTTTCTACCCTTTTTTTTTCTCTGTCTAATTTGATATGAGGCTTGGAATTTAGATGGTTATTAGTTATTAAGTTACCGGTCTAGAAATATTGCATGGTTGAAGTATACTTATGTGGACCAATTTGTGTATAGTAACTCAATTAACCCTACAATGTCCTATTATTAAATCAACCAAACAACCCTTCAATACTGAAAGAGACTCGAATTGATCAACACTGCGCTACTGTGTTTGCTCTTACCGTGGTCTATCTATCAATTCGATTTTTCGTAACATGTGCGTGATTTTTACACGATAAAAAATGTCTTTATTCTTGATTTTTTATGACATAGGAAGTTTAAAATATGATTTAGTTTGGAAGTGAACAAATTTTTAGGTATGTTTATTAAGTTTGAGGGATATGATTGTTAGTTAGGCGAGGAATCAATATTGGAATTACACTTTGTAAGGATGTAAACCATGAACAAAATTAGTGATTACATTTGAACTCAATTCCAAAATTACCAATCAGGTGTATTTGTTTTCAAAGTGATTTATCGTTTTATTGGACTATATATTTAAAGGACCATAAACCAATACAACTGAAGGAGTGTTCACAATAATAAGATGCACAAAACTGAGTTTTAATTGTTAATCGCTTCTTAGCCGTCTTGATCCTTGGCAACGTACTGGGCTAGGCCCTAATCAGTCGTCGAGCTAGATTTTGTAATTAATTGGTAACTAGCAGGCCCAAATGATCCTTACTGCGTGGGCACACATGCATGCACATACACACATAAATCTTGTATTTACTGCTGAAAAGAAGGTTGGTAGGGAAGGTGTGTCTTTGTTTACATAAAAACCAGATTTTGGGAGACCATTCAACCCCACACAAAGTCAAGAAAAGGTTTCTCATCCGCAAAAACGAAGGCAAGGCAAGGTTTCTCATCTGCAATTGTGTATGCATCTACATCCACAACGATCGATGACTAAGGTATGTGAAGTCTCGACCTTTTTACTGTTTTTTTGATGTTTTTCGCAACCACAACAGTCACCGGCATAAAACTGTCGGCGCTGCCACGAGCCTCCGGCAGCAATTACGGATCCAAACATTGCGGTCCTGCAGTTTTACGTTTTTGGCCCTTAGAATTTGGAGAAATTGCTATATTTGGTCCCTATAGTAGTTATATATTTGGTCCCTTTAGATAAACAATTTACAGTTTTGGTCCCTATAATTAGTATAACTACACATTTGGTCCTAAATTACATGTTTGGTTCGTGTTGTTTAGAATAATTACATTTTAGGTCTCTATAATTACACAATTTATACTTTAGGTCCCTATAGTTATTGTTTAGACCTATTTGGTCCATACAATTACGAAATTTACACTTTAGGACCCTGTAATTATAGAATTTGCATTTTAGGTCCCTATAATTATGGAATTTACTTATTTGGTCCTTATAATTGTTTTAGTTACTTATGTGATCCTTATTTACATGTTGTACCCTGTTGTTTAGAGTAATTACAGTTTTGATCCCTAAAATTATAGAATTTACACTTTAGGTCTATATAGTTATTGTTTAGACCTATTTGGTCCCTATAATTATAAAATTTACACTTTAGGTCTATGTAATTAAAGAATTTGCTTTTTAGGTCCTGATAATTATAGACTTTTCATTTTAGGTCCCTATAGTTACATAATTTACACTTTAGGTCCTGATAATTATAGAATTCACATATTAGTTCCTATAATTATAGATGTTGCATTTTAGGTCCCTATAATTACAGAATTTACACTTTAGTCCTTATAATTGGTTTAATTAAGTATGTTGGCTTTATTTACATGTTTGCTCCCTGTTGTTTAAAGTAATTGCAATTTTAGTCCCTATAAATAAGTAGATTGTTTATATCATTACTATGTAGGGACGACGATTTTATAAGGATTCTTTGATACTTAAGTCCCGAATCACAATTATGGATCAGATTCGACAGAAGTTGAGTCCTTCTAGGTTAGCCTTGTTTAGGTCGACCTGTTTCGGTCATTGGTTGGATCTTACCGACATATTTGCAGAGCCGTTGTTGATCCACACATTCTTACAGACCCAGGTCTTCCCGGACAATGAACGGGATGATGAGATGTGGTTTTAGGTCGGTGACCATTTTCTTCGCTACGGCCTGAGGAGTTTTAGCTTCTGACAGCACTTCGTTTCGGACCCGAACTGAAGATGCGTAAGATAAGGTCCTATGGTTTTATTAGAGAGTTGTTTCCAAGAATGAGGTTACAGGTTATTGACATTGAGGAGAATTTTGACTATGTCGGGACGGAGAACGTGGGTTTTGCTGACATGCTTTCGGACGAGTATGCCGTCCGCATTTATTTGATGATGATGGTTGAGGTCATTTTCCTCGGTCGCCATAGTCACTTGTTTGTTATATATACTCTGCTTAGGGCCATAGATGATATAAGGGTTTTTAATCGGTTTATCTGGAGATCTTATATCTGGGTGCCGACATTTAAGCAGATGAATGCAACGATCCGGAGACGTGTTGACAGGGAAAAGAAGATGATGCTTTCTGTTTTTTTTATTTCCCTTTAAGGTTAGTTAATTGACATTAATTTAATATTTATACATCTTACACGAATTTCCTATTTCAACATTTTACTTACTATCTTGGTATTCTAATTCACATATATAGATTTTAAAGATATTTCTTGTCTCCAGTTTGTATTTTTTTTTATGCCAGGACAGGACGCCTCGTGCGGTTCGTTGGGATAGGTCACTAGTGCTTATTGCATCCCATGTACATGATTTTTTGGATGTGTCAACAGTAAGTTACTATTGTCTACTATGAAAAAATTAGGAGGGGCGGAGGCCCTCGTGTGGATTTCTAATATGATTATTTTTCAATATATTAGGAGGGGTGGAGGCCACGCTGGAGGCTTGATGCTTTGGAGGATGAGGAGAGCACAAATTGATATATTTATAACCATCGCTATTTTACTAGCTCGGAGGGACGGCGACCGACGAAGAGGTCGAGAGTTGTGCAAGATTTGGCGGAGGGAGAGAGAGAATCATCTGATGGATGTTCTGAGCCAGAGGGAAATGAGCACCCTGGAGATGACTCGGGCCCCCGGTCTCATGCAGACGTGAGTAGGGGATATGAGGCCCCCTTTACCAGGAGCAACCATTTCGCCATCAGCATAGTTCACCAGTTCACCATCAGCATAGTCCACATGATGATCCGTATGAAGATCGGTAGGCTGAGTTCATGACCTTAAAGAACGATTACTATGGCTATAGGAAATCACATGCCACGGATCATGAAGACCTTGACAGACGCCTTGCTGAGGTGGAGAGGCTTACTAGGCGGTTCAATTCTTTCCAGGTAAGTGTTTAACTTAATTTATCGGACACAATTTTAATTGGTATTTTATGAATGTAGTTGTACATATTTGATGACAGATTCTAGCCCAGCATCCGGGTGGTGAGCCTTCCCTTGTCACTTGTATATATAAGATGGCCTTTGAGCTCCATGTATCACAGCTAATACCATTCACAAATTTAAGGCAAAATTTCTCTTGTTACTTACTAAGCACAAACACATGGTTAACAATGCATCCTCTTCAAACCCTCCCTCTTCCCAGGCCATTCCTTCAAGAATTGTAAAAGTAATTCAAAAAGTTGAAGCAGAGGCAAACCACATAGAAGAGAAGTGGACGAATGCTCTTGCAGCATGTGATAAGGTTCTTAAAGGATAAAAGAAAAACACAAAGCCATAACGAAGCTGTATAAGGAGATCGAAAAAGATGACACCCGCGCCAAATAGATGAGCAAAAAAATTCCAAAATTTCAGGTGCAGCTCCAGGAGAAATGGACATTGCTCGAGCAGTTGAAATCACTCTATCCTTAAAGTGAATATTGTTGTTTCGTTGCTTCGTTGAACGTGTTTATGTGAAACTGTTTGTTTCCATTGTACTGGTTGAGTTCTATCATTTTGGTTCGAAGTTTATTTCGTTGAACTTGCTCAGGTTGAACGTTGTCGTTTCGAAATTTGTTTAGTTGAACTTATTCATGTTGTACCGGTAGTTTTCGAACTCTATCTGTTTCCATGTTTGTTTCGTTGAACTCTATCCTTTTGTTTACTATCTCTCGACACGAAAATCTAACAAAGCGAAAATAATATTTCTAAAAGGTTGATTACGTACATGGTTTACTCATTTAGATCAATGTTTAAATCAAAAGTATCATATCTAAAACTGCCATAATTCTCTTGGGTAGATATTGGTTGAGTTTGTCGGCTACCAGTACCCTTTGACTTCTCACATTTGTTGCTAAGGAGATGGATAGTTTGCCCGAGTGTGTCCAGTTTGTCCACACTGAGAACATCTTCTCTGGACGGGATCCTCACCCTGAGATAGCATACGATCATGGTTACTCGGTCGACTAGCCCATCTCTTTATCACTAGTGGTTTAATGGTCATAAGTGGGTGGTCTAGAACAACCATGTTTCAGAAGGACCAACTGGATGTATGAGCTCTGCATATGTCGCTCGAAAATTATTCAACGTGAACTAACCAATCGCCAGATGGCAAGAATCAGTACACCACAGACTTCTTGCAATGGCGATTGCATGACTGCACGGTAAACCAGAGAGCTGCCATTTCATATACGAGCAAGTATGATTACTGTAAGCTACTTTTGTGTTCCTATGGAAATCGTGAACTTTCCAGTAACCTCTGCCAATTTCATGTACAGTCCAGGTTGCAGACATGTTATGTCTCTTTTGAATTTTGGCCTCCGCCCACGGTGTGAGAGGATTCATAATTTCCTATTCAAAAACACGAATTTGTTACGTTAGTATTCCAACAATAAAAGCATACATTTAAATAGTAATCCAACAAAAATAACCTCCATTTCTCCGATGAATTAAATATCAATCTTGTTCAAATGCTCAAAAGTAATCCATAAGGGTCACCGATGAATTAAATACCAATCTTGTTCAAATACCAACCTCCATTTCTCCGATGAATTAAATCCGTCGAAAATGACTGAGGATTATTGCTAATTGAAGTAATAAAATGAGTGAGGATGGTGTGTTTGGAGAATAATATTATGCACCATGCCAGGGAAGATGTCGTTGAGAAGGCCCTTGATGCAGATGTAGTATTTAACGGGTCTAATTATGAGTCTTTGATCCCATTTAACCCGTCATGGATTCACTGGGACTATTTATATAATGTTAATAAATTACATTATATCTACACACTTCTATTGCGTTTTTCTAATTAATTTTGTTGTACATAGAAATGTAATACGAACAAATGGAAGAAGAAGGTGTCAGTTGCAAAGCAGAATCGGAACACAGTGCATGAAGGAGTGGTATCGAAGCATATTAGGGTTCCATTTCTATATCACAACGTAGATGGCGTTTTGTAAGTTAACACAATTTTAATCATGTTTTAGAACTTATTTTATTTTATTTTATTGGTGACTAAATTAATAAATCTATTGAACTTTGTAGGTGCAACTAGAGGGCCACAAACCAACCGTTATAGAGATGTTTGAAATGACCCATAAGACCAAAGGGTCGGGCACCAGCCTGTTACCTCTAGGGATTAAAATTTAGTTAGTAATTACTCTTTCAATAGTTTGCAAGATGAATAAGTCATTTCGAATACTCGTATAGTTTTGAGTTAGCACATCTTATATGACATACAAATTAGTTTGTGATATGGAGTTATTATGATAATTTATTGTGTTAAATGGTTAAGACAGGTTGTGCATGGATGGAAATGTTCAATTTCCAGTTGTTATGTTGCCAAATTTTTTAAAAAATGATAACCGATTTTTAATTCGTAATTATTTATCGCAGGATGACTATCAATACGAAATGAATAAGAAGCACGGAACTGAACGAGCACCCATCCACTTGGAGATATTGAAGTTTGGGAGTGTTGTGCGGGAGGAAGCGAAAGCAGTCGAATGCTCGACCTTGGTACGTGTGAGGATCCTAGCTACCGGGTAACTGGTTCGTCAAGCGGGTTAAGTACCAATACATTGTATGTCGGTTCCAGTTCTAGCGAGGTTAAGTTTGTTCTTTTTTATTTTCTTATTTAATCAAAACATGTTAATTTACTCATTATGCGTTTTATTTCTGTAGGTACAAGAGTTAAAAGAGAAGCTTCAGAAAATAGAAGAGGAGCACATTCGAGATAGAGGAGAACACTCGGCGTGAGGTGGAGAATATCAGGATGGCAAACAGACTAAAAACTATCAAGGTGATGTTAGCTCGACAATACCCACCACCGCCTTCCGATGACACCACTTCTCGTAATCCCCCCCTCTTCCGGTAGGATTTGACAATGGCATGGATTTGATATATGAATGGATTTATATGGATATATGTATTGATTTGCATGGATATATGTACAAGCTTTTAGGTAAATTTGGGTCAAATTTCTGGAATATGTATGGATTTTGTATGCAATATTATAATATATATACAAATTAAAATGCATCAAATACAGTTTTTCAAAATGTATTTTTTTTGATAAAAATCCAAAAACCGACGGCCTACCGACGGGGCCGTCGTCGGTAAAATTTAAGATGTTTTTATAAATAAAAAAAACAACTGGTTCGTAAGTCGTTAGAAAGAAAACTATCGAAACACCGCCAGTAATATCAACCATAGGATAACTATCGTCCTGTGAACAATTGGAAAGTCGTTGGTAATTGGAACCATCAGAAAGTCGTCGACAGTTGGAACCGTCGGAAGCCATCGATAAACCATCCCTAACTCTTACCGACCCAGTTTTTTCCAACGGTTGTTTTTCGTCGGAAAACCGTCAACAAAGTCTGTTCCGACGGTTTACCGACTTTTTCTGCCGTCGGTAATACCCTTGATTTTAGTAGTGAAAATGTTTTCAATATCTTGCGATTAATCATTTATAAAATACATAGACAATATTAATGATTTTATAGATTTTGGCATGAGAGCAAGAGATTAGATCAAATTGGCCATTGGGATAATTTAATACCATACTGATATTTTTGGAGCTTTTGACAAGAGACCAAATGATAAAGAGTTGGAAAAGTAATTTACACAATTAATTAATAAATTGAAATTTGTAATTACGATAAACCTTTTAGTGGTATATGGATAAATTAATTAAAAACTAATAAATGATTAATTTAATTAACATTTAAATAAAAGAATTAAATACTCAGATAATCTCATTCAAATATTATTATCCATTCTTGTTCTACATCTATCTACCAAAAACGGTAATGTAAGCATAATAACAAATAAGATTTTGAAGAATAAGAAATCTTCATAAAAATATAGATATCTCCATTGGCATAAAGAAAAAATAAACATATCGATTCCCACGAGCGACACTTTCCTGAGATATCCAAACTCTCGGTCTGGTCCTTCGGGGCCGGGGCCGGGACTGGTTCGGGTGGGTCCAGTCTATGGGACCCTCTACCCTGCCGGTCGGGTTCAGCCAAAGGCTGTGTCGGGTCGCAGCGGATTAGTGAGATTGCCTGTAATGGAGTTCCGATACCGCTGGAACGTGTGTGTGCGTTAACTTGTCGTTCAAAAAAAAATATCAATAACATAAAAAAGGAAAATATATTACATTTTTTTTCTTAAAACAGTTATAAGGAAAGTGATTTTTTTTATTCACACAAATTATTGTATTTACATACAAATTTTCTTTTAATTTTATTTAAAGAAAACTGCATCTTTGAATTAGAATTTTTTTTTTTATTTTTAACAATGTAATAGATAAAATAAATATATATTTATTTTTGATACAATTACATAAAAATATATAACTTATTAATTAATCTTTTAAATCCACATAAATAATAGAGAAACTGAAGTTCAACGATATATATAACCATGTTCATTGAGCTCATAAAAGATGCATATGTATGTATGTAAAATCTTATTTGTGTATAATCATACAAAAGGATATTTATTTATGTATATATCGTAAGGCAACGAGCACAACATTTTTGCTTGAAAAACAGAAGGATGTTTTAAGAGTAATGACATTGTTACCGATTGCAGCACCCCATTTATGAATATCTTCATAGTATAAGGACCCTCCATAATTGTTGTGTAGCGATTTACGTTCAAGTGGTTCAGAAACCTTGTCATCTAAGAAACTGCCAAAGTATAAAGACTTAAGTTCATGTGGTTGAGAAAATTGGTCATACGGATTTTCTAAAAAAAGTTGTGTCTTATGTGGAGCATTTACTAATGAAGCCGATGTCATAAATATTTGTGCACGTCATAACGGATCTAATTAGTGGACATGATTAACTACATTATAACTATTGCTTTTTTCTTTGTTGGAGCTTTTTCATAACGCTTTCCTTACTTCTATATCAGTACAGTTGCATGAGGCTATTAAAAGGCTAATTATAAAAAGTCTAGGTAACTACAATTTCTATGTTGACTTTGAATTATAATTTATTCTAAGTTGACCGGAACAGTCGTAGATGCATAAACAAACTAAATTCATTCTATATAATCAGGGCAGACTTATTAACACCCGAGTCGGGTTTCCGTGCAGTTGCTCAACAAAATTTCGTAGGTAATTTTTTTTAGGGTATGAAAGGTTCATCCACTAAATTTTGAGAGGTGCTCTGGTTTATTAAGAAATACAAAGAACGCGCGTCAACCAAAAAAAACGAAAAAATTTCTTTGAACTGAATGAAAAACATAAAAAGTTTCTCGAAATCAACCAAAAAAAATCTCTTGAAACTGTGGAATTTTACTAAAAACACATCGGACTTTACTCGGCAAAAACCCTAGGTAGGCTAAAGAAATAACATATACATGATTTGAATGGAAAACCTGATATATTGTTGAATAGCCTTTTAAGAATACAAAAGTCATTTATGCAAAAAAAAATAATAATAACCTATTATGCACGCCTTGACGGAGAGGACCGGAGGCACTTGATATTGCTAAAGGGGTATATATCCTGCTTAAATGATCATAACTTTTGATATGGGACTCAGTTTTAGGTCCACGACTCGTTAATTCGAAGCGTGAAACGAGGAACACGCCCTAGGTGGGCCCAAAGGGGCCAATGAAGTTTCGATGCTTAAAAACGATGTTTAAGCATGTTTTTGAATACTTTTGTGTTTTTCTGCTATTATTACATTTTCGTTGGGGCTTTTATATTCGATTCATAGTCTTTTTCGAACCCAGTTCATCTTGGCCTTCTTATTTACATGCGGCTTGTGTAATTTGAATGGTGACATTAGTGAGAGTGGAAATTCAAAAACATTCATTTTATTATGAGTTCATAGTAGATTCAAATTTGAAGCCTAAGCTTCGGTATTCGTCAAATCAACAAACCTTAGAAGAGATTAATCCAGGTATTTGTAGAATCAACGAGATGAATATTCGTTTCTGTTATTATACCCCGTATCACACATCTCCAGCAAATTCTCTAAAATAAAAAAATCAAAAATCAAAATCTCAAAAAAAACAAAAAAACTCTCTCCTATATATTGAGTTTCAAGAATTTTTACGTTGTGTTCTCGAGTTTTGGAAGAAATAAAAGAAAAGAAAGGAAAGAAAAGGAAAAGAAAAGAAAAGAAAGGAAGGAAATGGAAAAAATATTTGTGTTTGTGTTATTGAGAGTGAAGGAAAAGAAGGGGAAGCGAAAAAAATAAAATAAATTTTCATGTTTTCGAGTATGAGAGAAAACCAAGGACATATGTTAATTTTACCAATATACCCTTATTTATTTCATAGTGGAATGTAATTAATGGGCATAATCGCAATTTTATAAATATTTTTAATTCTTTTTAAAATCATTTCTTTCATTTTCTTCCGTTTCCTCCAACATTTAGGAGGAAAGTTTTGGGAGAAAAGTAAGCCATGTTTTCTTTCCCCTTCCTTTCCTTTCTCTCCTTAAAAAAACTCGAGAACACAACATTTTTTCTTTTCCACCTAATTTCTTTCCCTTCCTTTCTTTCATAAAAAAAAACTCGAGTACACAGTGATAAAAAGAATAAAAAATATATCACTTTAATAAGTAATCAATTTTGAAAAATATATCACTTTATAATGAAAGGTTGACCAGTTTTGTAATTTTAATAATTTAATTAATTTTTTAAAATGATTTTAATTTATTTTTTTTCCTTTCTTTCCTTTCCTCTCACATTTGGTAGAAAAGTTTTGACAGAAAACTTATCATTATTTTCCTTCTGTTTCTTTTATTTCTCTCCTAAAAAAGTTTAGAGAACACGAGTTTTTTTTTACTTTCCTCTCCTTTCCCTCTCATTTCGTTCGTAAAAGAGTTTCAAGAACACGGCGTTAGAGAATTTTACACTTTTTCTCCTACTTTCTTTATTTTGAAGAAATTATTAGAGCAAAAATCTCGGTTTTGAATGATTTATTAGAGACGCTCCAAGATTGAATATCTAAACTAAAACGTGAATGGAGAAACATTGAAATCACACTATTTGATTAAAAGACGAGAGATAAAAGAAAATCACTTCAAATTTTGTAAATTTAGGCATTTCTAAAATTAATGTGTATGGATATACTATATTAAAGAATAGAAGTGACGAACCTACCACCTTGGTTTCCATGTCAATATATATATATATGGATCTATTTATAAAATGAATGAAATGAGCAACCAAGAAGGAAGTTCAGAGTTTACATACAAGGTAACCCTGTAATTAATTTTCTCTTTGTTGCATCTTTTTCACTACTCTTTTGTCTTTCTTTAGTCCTATATACCCTTTAACCATCTGTATAACAGTGGAAATCAATCGAGCAGTTCCAATGGCAGACGTCAATGTTCAAGGTGTTCCCAGAATTCGAGACAACGTCGAAATTCTTCTTGATTGTATGGAAAACGGGCAGAAGCTTTCCGATAAACTTCGACCATCGATTTATATGGTTCCTAGTAGCCTCCGAGATCTAAGCCCAAGTTCTTTCAAACCCCGGGTGGTCTCTATTGGCCCTTTGCATAGAGAAGATAAAATATTGCAACAATTCGAAGAGCAGAAAACGACTTATCTGCATCGTCTATTAGATCGTTTAGACCCTTCACGTTTTTCACCAAGGAAAATATTGAATGAATGTTTCCAGAGGGTGGATGCTTCAATAGACAGAATCAGGGCATGTTATCCTGGGATGAATCCCTACACCAACGATGAACTTGCAAAGATGATGGTCATAGATGCTTCTTTCATGCTCGAATTCCTTTTTTTCCGGTCAGAAAAACATGAAAATTTAATTCGTGGAAATGTTATCCTAACAAATTCTATTTTCCATGACCTGCTATTGTTCGAAAATCAAATCCCGTTCTTTGTTCTTCAAGACATATTTGAGTGCAGCCTTTTTAAATTACGAACAAGACCTCTTACTGACGGTGTCCTCCAAAGTTTAGAATTTCTGCTACCCTTCGATGTATTCATTTGTTACGGAATTGGTACAAATCATGATCACATTCTTGCCCTGTTGCAAAAATCTTTCCATCAATACTTCCATCCAACAAATCTCAAGACATCAACTCGTCCATCATTGCGAAAATTTCCCTACCACTCCGTTGTAGAACTGGACAAGGCCGGGGTGAAGTTTAAGCCTAATAAAGATGGAAATGGGCAAATTGCCATAGAATCCATGTCATCTTGGTTTCAATGCTTTTGCTGTTTTTGGGGCAACCCTACTCTTAAAATGCCCGTGCTGTATATTTATGACAACACCGAACTACTTTTGAGGAACGTAATTGCATATGAACAGTGCACACCAGATGTTCCTAATTACGTTACATCATATGCGTGTGCCATAGATTTTCTAGTCAATAATACGGACGATCTTCTCAAGTTGGTAGAATCAAAAGTAGTTGTCAATACTTTAGGCTCAAATGAGGATGCTGTAAATATGCTCAACAGCATATCCAAACAACTCGTCTTTGTAGAATTCTATTACATGGAGCAGTGGCAAGAATTAGATCGGTATTACAGTCGTTTCTGGGCAAAAAATGTTGAATGGTTTAAGCGTACATATTTCAGCAGTCCATGGAGTATCATAGCTCTTCTTGCTGATATCGTCCTGTTCGCTCTTACCATAGTTCAGACCATTTTTACTATCAAAGCCACATATAAAAGCAACAAGTAGATTCCCAGTGTTTGTTTTCCCTACTTTCACAATCTTTTGTGATCTTTTCTATTTCTTTTAACAAGTCATATATGGATGTCCTACTGCTATTGTTTTCAATGTTAATCTTAATTTTATGTCAGTGTTACCAAAATATTCATTTTTAAGCATCAAATTGGGTTTCACGCTGGCTTTCATTAGTCTTTTTCTTCTAACGTTTATATATATATATATATATCGCATAGAAATGATAAATATATGAGAAATAAACAAGTAATCTTAGTCATTCATACGTCAAGATCGGATTTAACTGGTCAAATATTTCGGCTTTGACCGGTCAAAAGTTGCGACTATTCCAAAAATAGGACACTTTCGTAATTTTAAAAAAAATACACGGTTTGTGTTCATATATGAACTATATGTTCATATGTGAATCACTTTAATTCACATCTGAACTCTTTTAACTTATTCATATATAAACTTTTGTGATTCATATATGAACTAATTAACTGATTCTCATATAACTAATTAACTGATTCACATATGAACGTATAATTTATATGTAAATCATATAGGTTCATATATGAACTCATCCCGCGTATTTTATGAAACTACACATCTACCTTCTGCAGACCATGCAATGAATTATTCAGTGCTTCGCGGTCAAAGCCGCAAATGTTGACTAGATGAGTGGCTAGCAATCATTGCTAAAAACCCGGGTATCATCGACGCCTCTGATGCCCAAAATCTGTCCGTAATTTTCGATTTAAAATCGACAAAATCCATCTAGGATAATTTTCTCAACGAAACAAAAAGCCGAATGTAATCCGTCGGTGAATTTAAAGATTTTCGTCGAGTTACCGCAAGCCGAAAATATTTTATATTTATTTTATTAATATTCCATGTGGCCGTATGCAGCTACGCATCTAGGACAGACGGAAAGTAATTAAAAAACAAAAATAAAAATATTTTTCGATCCGTCAATAATCTGTTGGAATTTTTTAAGTTCACCAAACGGATTACCGACGACCTCTTTCCAATTCTTTAACTTTTTTAAAAAATGCAACATTTGAACGTTCAACCATTAACAACTTGATTTTCTAAAAAAGGGAGAAAATGGCATTTAAAATGGTTGTCGGTGATCCGTCAGTTATCACCGATGGCTTATTCTGTATGAGTTTACCAAATTTTCCATTAAGTCCTATATGGATAAATATGTTTGTTTGGATAAATTTGTCTGTCTGGATAAATTGATATTGTTGTTTATTTTTTTTATCTAAATTAACAGTCTGAATAACAGAAATGACCAATTTACCCTTGAATATGAATTTTAAGCTGTTTTATAAATTGTTGTTTATTTTTTAAGCCATATATTCATAAATTTATTGATATAATCCAAAAATCAAACAAAAATTCATTAAGTACTTAAACTTCCAAGTTCAAACACAATGTAGTTAAGTTCAAACAAAAAGTAGCAAGTATGAAACAAGTATGAGATCGACATTGTAGAAATCATGTTTACAAAAATCTACATTGCAGAAATGTCGAGCAACTATGGAGAAGAAACAAGTATAAAACAAAAATCGACTGAAAAACAAGTAAGGAACAACAATCGACTGAAGAAAACAAGTATGGAACAACAATCGACTTAAGAAATAAGTATGGACAACAATCGACTTAAGAAACAAGTATGGAACAACAATCGAGTATGGAGGAGAAACAAGTATCGAACAATCAGTAAAATCATTACCTTTGGAGAAATCGACCAAATGAAATTATTGTCTAGGGTTGAAATCGAACCAACAGTGAATTGAAATAGTGTAATCGAACCAGCAATGAACTCGAAGCAGTAAAATCGAACGAGCGATGAAGGTGAAATCGAAATCAAACAAGTAGTGAAGGTGAAATCGAGCACCTAGGTTTTTATTGCGTGATTATTGAGTAGGTAGGTAGGCATGTCTTTATTTTTAAAGGGTATAAATGTCAAAGATGTGTCTTAATGGGGACACCACATATTTCTCCTATTTAATGATTAAGCCGGAAATGTCTGCACGAATAAGCCGGTTTTGTCATTAAGCCCCAAGTAAACACTCCAAACGTCTGTACGAATAAGGCGGTTTTGTCATTAAGCTCATTAAGCCCCAAGTAAACATCCCCAAATATGATTATTTTTTAGCATTGCTACTGTCACTATAATACTAGTGTTGAATGCATTGAGACTTGAAATGACATCAAAATCATCAAACATCAAATCAATTACATAATATATTTTATTTTATTATTACATGTAAATAATTTGCATTTGAACCACACCCTATATATATTATTTTATTTTTATTATTATTATTATATATAGTTTATACTAATTATTGTTATTATTATTAAATACATATGTATTATACATTGTGTTTTTTTAAATATATTAATATTTATTATATATTCTCTATTTTATACAATGCAGATATATATATATATATATATATATGAATATTACGAATTTTTTTTTATCTAATTTATTGTTTATATATATAAAATTATTAATATATTATATATAGTTCATATAGATTATTATTATTAAATAAATATATATCTTATATTTTATGATTTTTTTTAAAAATATATTAATATTATCATGTACTGTGATATATATTGTGATACCCAATAACATTTGTGATATTATTGTCTTCTTTCCGACAAACCTTATTTTGATATATACCATCGTGATATATATTGTGATACTCATACTTTCATATTGTTACAAAAAATCCGGTGAAGTTATCTCCTATTGATAACCACAGTGGCGGACCCCTTAAGGGGCTATGGGGGGCCATGGCCTCCGCACTATTTTGTGCTGTTAGTATAAATATATATAATATTATGGATATCACTTTAAACTTTATACAAAAATAAAATTTGGCCCCTTCACTTTTGGTGTTTAAAAAATGAGAACCCACAATTTTATTTCTAAATGAGTAAATGACCTTTTCATACCTACTAAAACAACCTATATACAAAATCTAAAGTTATAAAATATTAATCATATATCTAAATACAAACAGTAAATATTATGATTACGAAATATCTTAAATTTTAAGTTTGATAAATCTATCTAAAAGTGTTGCGATAGGTTTATAGGATACTTTATGGTGTCTTAACAAGTCTTTTAAGACATTTTAAAACAAAGCGTTGTATTAGTTATTTTATGGGACATTGTTCGAAAAAATGTTTTGTAAAAACAATTTTCCTATAAAAAAGATCTGTTTATAGGACACTTCTAAAAAATGTCTTATAAAATATCTAATACGACGTTTTGTTTTTAAAATATCCTAAAAACTTGTTAAGATGCCCAAAAGTGTCATCTAAACCTATTACAACGTTTTTATATATGTCGTTTTATTTTTTGGTCCTATGAAAGACTACATGTTTACATGGCATATTTAATCAGTTTTATTTAGATTTGTACATATATAAAAAAAAATAGATTTCTAAACACTTTTTAAGTTCGAAATTTTGGATTAATAATAACCTTAACTATGGTTTTAAGTTAATTTACATGTTGACTATGAATTTATATAAATATGTTAGAAAAAATAGTAATATTTTATTTATTTTTAAATAAAAACAAAAAAGTAAAAAAAACTCAAAATATATATAAAATATTTTATTTATTATTAGTAACTCATATTAATTATAATAACATGGTCAACTATTTTAAAATTATTATTTTATTAATAATTAATATTAATTAAAATGTAATACAAATAAATAAATAAAAGGTTGAAGACATTAATAATTTAAAACAAATAAATTAAATTAAAATAACAAAAACACAAAAGATAAAAAAGCCAAAAGAACAAAAACCAAAAAATGTTATGATAAGCTAGGGGGTTACGGTGCCTCTAGCCATGGTTAGAGATCCATAGTGTATGTGTTTTTTACCAAACTTTTTCATAGTTTTTTTCTTACATATTATTATCATCTCAACAACTTAAAAACCTTTATATACCTCTATTATGTGAAAAAGTTCACCCAAACTTTTTCATTAATTTTTAAAACTATTTAGGGTCCCACTATTTTAACTTTATATCATTTTTATTCTTATTTATAAAAATAAATACATTAAAATTTTAACAAATACATATTTATTTATATCAAGAAAATATTATTAATTTAATTATGTATTTATTTTACATATTTTTTTAAAATATTTTAATACAATATATATTATATATAAATTTCTTATTGTAAATAGGATAACTTTAAATATATTAATAAATAAAACTGGTTAATAAATAAAACTGATTAAATATGAAACTTTTATAAAATTCTATAAAGTTAAAATTGATTAAATACGAAAAAGCTACGAAAAAGCAGGTCGTGCAGTTACGACCTATGACGAAAAACCTCAAGAAAAACCTCAATTGAAAAACCTCTTCACTATGTAAAAAACCTCAAAATGAGGTTTTTGAAAAAGCAAAAACCTCCTAAAAAGCTCCCAAAAACCTCTCAACAAGCACACTGTGGATGCTCTTAGAGGTTTCACTAGTCTTATGAGGTGTTTGGTTGGGGGTTTTGAAGGGTAAGGAATGAGAATGATAATGAAAAATGTTGTTTGTTTTGATATAATATAATGGATTCATTATCCCAAACCCATTAATTTACATTCCTGACCAAATTGGGGGGAATGAAAATTTTATTCCCGTTTAGTCATCTTTTCTCATGCATTCCTTCATTTGTCGATGTTGAATGTAAAACTATTTTTTATTTTCATGTTGGATGTCACACATTTGTATTAAAAATATTATATAAAACATTTTTTTATTAATTATATTGGTTTAACCGAACAACATCAATGCAATGTCCATTCCTATTCCCATTCTCCTGCATTCCCATTTTCATTTTCATTTTCATTCCTTATAATGAATCAAACGCCCCCTTATTTATTTTTTTGTATAATTTCCTATGTATGCATGTTTACACACACACACACATATATATATATATATATATATATATATATATATATATATATATATATATATAGTTGGGTTCAGATGAGAAGTTGAGTTAACGGTGAGAAATGTAATAAGTGGTTATCATTCGTTGGATGAGAAATATACGCACATTAGGATGAAATACACCGAGATGCATTAGATCAATTCCCTTCTAAGAAGCAATTAATGGAAGACCTTGAGATTAAAAGAGATCAACGGTTCAGATCCACTTCTGACGCTTCTCACCATTAAGTCAACTTCTCACATGATCATTCGCATATATATATATATATATATATATATATATATATATATATATATATATAGACTTAAGTTCGCGTGAGACCAAACAGTTTCCGTGAGACCAAGTTTTAAAGTATGAAACTTCACACCAAAAAACTGTGAATGTAAAAAAAAATCGAACTTTTCATAGGGAAAACACCGTAAATGTTACGTTCACGGTGTTTTTCGCTGTGAATATTCGTTTTTTTTTTACCTTCACAGCGTCTTCACTGTGAAGGTTTGGATATACCTTCACAGTCTTTTAGCTGTGAAGGTTTGATTTTTTTGAACTTGGTTTAGGTTTTTTTACCTTCATAGTGTGATTACATTATGAAGGTTCGAATGTTTTTTACCTTCACAGTTTTTGGTGTGAAGTTTCATGTTTTAAGGCTTGGTCTCACGCGGTCTCACGGAAACAGCTTGGTCTCACGTGAACCTGACCCTATATATATATATATATATATATATATATATATATAGGGGCGTAATCAAATGAGAACCGGCTATTTTGTGGTAACCGTGAGATCCAACGTGAGCCACTCATTTAATATAATTAATATTATTTTCAAAATAAAGTAAAGGATAATTTGGTAATTTAATAATTTAAATTTTTCAAGAAATCAAATCTTTAATTTGATTCATGCCAATAATAACCACTGTTACCTAATATATTAATGATTTTAATCCATGCATTACCCTAGCCAATCATAACCACTATTACCTACTGTTACTCGATGAACTCACGTCGGCCATCTAACCCAGATCTCGCCGGTGGTGGTGGTCGTCGTGAAGGATGCGGTGGTGGTGGTTGCCGTGAAGGATGCCGATGGTGGTGGTTGCCTTGAAGGATGTCGGTGGTGGTGGTCGTCGGCCGTCTAACCCAGATCTCCCCTCGTGCATATCAGCGAATCCAAACAGGTGACGATGTTCTACAATACAGATCTCGACAATGCACCA
The DNA here is from genome assembly GCA_954870635.1 of Arctium minus. Classification (NCBI taxonomy): domain Eukaryota; kingdom Viridiplantae; phylum Streptophyta; class Magnoliopsida; order Asterales; family Asteraceae; genus Arctium; species Arctium minus. The sequence continues at coordinate 128,430,451 of OX941080.1, read as the reverse complement.
AAATCTGTACCTCGCTGGATACCTAGACGAAGCACCAAAATCCAGATCGATTTTATTGTTATCCTACTTGCCGATCGAACTCCGACCACCACACCGGTCGTAGAGGTGTTATAGTGGTATCACTCTTGTTGCTATTAGAATGGGTATGTATCACCATGAGTTTATGTCTTAAAGTCTAGAATTAATGGGTATCACAATATGTATCATCGTTGTTTTACAAAGTGTATCATAGTATGTCATAATGAGGTATCACAATGGGGTATCACATTTGGTATAACAGTAGGATATCAAATTTGGTATCATAATGAGGTATCATACTGGTATCACAATGGGGTATCACATTTGGTATAACGGTAGGGTATCACAATGTGGTATCATAATGAGGTATCACATTTGGTATCACAATGTATTTCCTTGTTTTACGAAGTGTATCACAAAGTATCAGGTGTAGTTGCATTACTAAGTGTATCACACTATGTTTTTTTCTTTATTTATGTTATTTTGTTAAGGTATCACAATATGCATGTATTTGCCAGAAAAAAATTCGCCAAAAAAAAATTCGCCAGAAAAAAGTTCATCGGAGAGAGGAGTGAGGAGGCGGGAGAGATGATATTTTTAAAATACCTAAATTGCCCTTTAATTAAAATTTAAATCATAATTATCAAAATTAATAATTTCCAAATTTATCATCTGATTTGTGGTTGAGATTGGATCTCACGGTTATCCCAAATAACTCAGTTCTCCCTTGAATGACCCCCTATATATATATATATATATATATATATATATATATATATATATAGGGATATAGGGAGAGGTTCAGTTGAGAAATGGTAAATGTATGAGAAATATAGAAATAATCCTAGCCATTCATCTGGTCAACATTTGCGGCTTTGACCGTGAAACACCGGATAATTCCTTGCGTGGTCTATATAAGATAGAGGGATAGTTTTGTAAAATATGCGGGACGAGTTCATATATGAACATGTATAATTCACATATAAACAATACGTTCATATATGAATAAGTTAATTAGTTCATATGTGAATCTGTTAATTAGTTCAACTAATTCACATATGAACCTACGGTTAATTAGTTCATATATAAATCAGTTAATTAATTTATATATGAATCACAAAGGTTCATATATGAATCAGTTAAAAAAGTCCATATGTGAATTAAACTGGTTATGAACCAGTGTATTTTGTACAGATTCATATATGAACTCACCCCGTGTATTTTGTAAAAGTTACGAAACTGTCATTCCATTTTTGGAATAGCCGTAACTTTTGACCAGTCAAAGCCGCAATATTTGACCTGTCAAAGCCGATCTTGACCGTATGAATGGCTAGAATTACTTCTCTATTTCTCATATATTTACCATTTCTCAAATGAACCTAAGGCTAGGGATATATATATATAGGGGTTAATTCGTGCGAGAATCACAAAAAGGTTGAGAACTATGAAAACCAATCTCAACCACAATCAATATTAATCAATGGTGAAAGTTAGGAGGTAACATTTTGCATATATGATATCGTTTACATACAAACATAACTTTTAAAAAAGCATAAAAGTAAATCTCTTTACTTTCTATCTATTATAAAATTATATAATTTAAATTAAACACCACCTCTTTTTAAATCAAAATTATATTAATTACAATAAAATTTTAAATCAAAAAATTTAAATAAAAAACGAACATTTTGTTTTCTTTAATTTGAAACGAGTGTCATTATATTTTCTTTAGCAATTGCAATTTTTACATGAAATAATAAAAGTGATTTAACTCGTATAGTGAAACAACATTTTAGTATTTCACATCACATTTTAGGTCATTTTGGTTTCTTTTCACATTGTGAAGCAACAGTATATCGTTTCACCATATGGAACAACACTACATTGCTTCACATTAAAGACATTGTTTTGTTTTACAATATGAAACAACACTTTATTGTTTCACATTACATTTCACGTCAACTTTTGTTTTGTTTTGTTTTCAAATTGTGAAACAACAGTTTGTGAAACAAAAATTTATTGTTTCACTTTAGCGACATTATATTATTTCACAGTATAAAAGAAAACTACATTGTTTCACCATGTGAAACAGCAGTACATTATTTCACCATATGAAGTTGCACTATATTGTTCCACCAAGTCTATATCGTATGCAGAATATTCGGTCGAAAGGGAAGATGGGTCCTTGTGCAGCTTTACAGATGATCTTACAAACCTCAATCCCTATGATCATCTTCATCAACTTTTTGGTTTCATAGAGCATAATTTAGGAGAAAGAAAGGAGCACACTCTGGCTAACGGGAGTGTCAGAGAAACCATGAGATAGCTGATAAAGTACTTCTATAAAATGGTGAAACAACCCAAAAATGGGCTAACAAAAATTTCCGAAAAATGAAAATGTGGTATTTAAAATGCCATAGCATGAGCCTCCCAAAAACGGGGAAATAAGAATACATGTTTAATTACCATTTGTAATTATAAAGGAAGATAAAGCAATAACTGACTAATCAAATTTCTACAGCGAAATAAACACCAAACAAGTGTTAGGCCAAAAAGCCTAGTGAGGTTAAATGACAATTAATGAACGCATATATGGCAAATTTTATAGTTCCATCGAAATTCATAACCATGATTGGAATCAATGGGGAGACCCATAACACCAATCAAATTACACCCAAGAGACGAGATACCTTAGTGTCCACTTCTACGAGTGACACCACAAGGCCCGGCACACCCGAAGATACAACGTAGGCATTGCCCCAAGTGGCAGAGGTCTAGGCACCATACCATCATGGTGGTACCCAAGACTATGTCCTCCTAGTGTCCATTTGACTTGGTTCATCCTCACAACTCATTTGTGACCATGTAGCATATAAGCTCGAACAAGGTGTATTCAACCCCAATCTTTGTCGTATGGTCCAACGATTCATATTCATCATCAAATACGTGCAAGGCACATAACGACTTACACAGCATGACCATTTATGCATATAACCATAAAAGAGTTTACCCATAATGTGAGATATCTCCCAAACGCTTAAGCAACAATACCATAGAGGTGTATGAGCATGAATACCATTTGTTAGTTCATCCATATTACCAATATAGACTCATCTCTTTCCTTCAAAACTAAACATTCATAATCCAAGGCAATATTAAATCCAAATAACCATGTGAGTAAACCCTAATTTCATAAAATAGTAAAAGGCAACATTTAAGCAAATAAATACATGTATCTAATTTTAAAAAGGGTTTAGAACACTCACAATCTAGGTTTTATATAAAACCTATAAAATAGTAAGCCCTAGGTTGAAGAGATTGAAAACATGGAAATGAAGGCTTGTTGACTTGAGAATCTTCAATAAATGCCCCCTTGATGTGTAATGAATGCAACAACAAACCACCAACAAACCTAAGGTCGATATTTATGAGGGGTGAGTCTTGAGAGGAAGAAAATCGCTCTGTAGGCTACCAAAATCGTCCAATAAAACGGAAGAGGGGGGGAGAAGTGAGGTTAAAATTTGCCAAGGGTTCCATTTATACACCCAGCTCCCCTATCGCGACTATGCCCCGCGACATTGCCAAGGGCATAGTCGCTAGGTCACAGTCGCTCTCGCTCCCCCACATACGGTACCACCCAGGCGAGTATGCCCGAAGAATTTGCCTTGGGCATTGTCGCAAGGCAATGTGGCTCTATCAACACCACCTACGGTGCGTCCCTGGAGACTATGCCAGGCGACTTTGCCCTTGGGCATTGTCGCAGGGCAATGTCTCTCTCTACCTGCCGAGACCTGTTTTCTTCCCTGATTTCCATCCAGCTCACTCGAGGTCGCAAAACTTCACATCGGGCAAAATACGAGAGGCACACAACGGTAAAGTATGCATAAATGAGCCTACCAACTCCATCATATCTAACATAGATACCACCATAAGATTCAGAGAGCTAATCATGATCTTCCATAGAATTCTAGCCAATACTTTTGTCAATGTTGTAAATGACTTCACATAAGTCTCATGTAATAGCTCTTTTGTACTTAGAATTTTAATAGAATATCTTTTACAGAGGTTGACTTCACCTTTTCTTTTCTAGTGTAACTTTTCTTCAAGTGAATTTTTTTCCCAATACTTAGGGGGAGAATGCTAGCCCTGAAGCAAGAGGGCCTGAAATGAAAGCCAAGTTGAACCTGTTGATCCAAACTCTCTCAATGAGATTGTTCAGTGATCGCTGAGCGCTTTCTCTGTAAACAGTGTTTAAATGTAATCTTTGAAGACAAGTTTCACGCTGAAAGGAACTCACAGCTGAAGTCGAAGAACAAGCTAATGAAAAAGAGAAGTCTACTAATGATTTCAAGCGACACTCAGTGAAACCAAGACTAGTCTACTTTGCGTGACAAATCAAGTACAAGCTTCAACTATAGATGAGGACATCATCAGGGAAAGCTGAGGATGCTCATCAGTGATAGCTGATCATGACGCTTGCCTTACAAGATTTGTTTGTCTTATCTACTTGCACAAATAGTACGAAGGTACAAAAGCAAACATATTATTGTCCATAATCGTACTACCACACTGTTGACAATACGGCCAAAAGCATGCAAGAGATAAAGTCAATCTCATGAAGGTAGTACATGGTGGACACGCTGATAGTAACTTTTGAGTTTTGACATGCATTAAATGCATAGGGTATAAATAAGAGAAAAACCCTTCATTTTAAGGGTCCCTCTTCTTTATCTTAGAAGAAAACCCTTTTTCTTCAAAACTCTCTTCTCTCTTGATCTTATTTCTTGTGCAAGAACCTTAGTGATTCTTAGATTGTTTAGATTATGTATTCCTTATATGTTTCCGCAACAATCTGTAAATTATGTTTTTCATTTACCCAATAATCAATAAACAAATTTAAAAGTATAATTTTGTGTTTGTATTCATCCCCCCCTTCTATAAACTAAACCCTTGTAGAACCCTTATTGGACCAACAAGTGGTATAATAGCAATTTGTTTAAAATCATAAACAATATCTTGCTAAATCTATCTTCATTTCTATTCTTTCAAATGGCACTTAACACAAACACAAACTATTATGACAATGGTTCCCATGCAATACCTCCTCGGTTTAGCAGAGACAACTTTGCTCTCTAGAAGAATTGAATGATGCTTTTTATAGAAGGTGTAGATCCTACTATACCTGACTATGTAGAAAATGGACCTTTTGTTCCATCAATCACTACTACAGTTCCTACTACTGCTACTACTAAGTCTATTCCTGAAAGGAAAAAACCAAAGAGGTACGTCATGATGACAAAAAAATGTGGCTCTAGATGAAAAAGTTAGAACCATCATCTCTATGGCCCTCCCTAATGAAGTATATCATTCCATCATGCATCTCAAAACTTCTAATGTCATGTGGGATACGATCTGTGTTCAATATGAATGTACCACTGAGGTACAAGAAACCAGAAAGATAAATCTGGTAAGAAAGTACGAAAGTTTCATTTGTGGTAAAAATGAATCTTTGTCTAAAGTACACCAACGTTTTAACTTCTTATTAATTGACCTAAAGACTGTTGGTAGGACATATTCTAACTCTGAAACCCTGACAAAGTTTTTAGAACGTCTTACTGAAAGCTAGTACAGTTATTCATTGTGTCTTAAACTAACTAACAATTTAAATAATCTTTCTCTTAGCATTCTTTATGGGATATTGCTCAATCATGAGCAATCTAGTCAACTGAAGAAGAATCTGGTCAAAGATTCGAAGGTCTCCAAAAGCATACATGTGGCTTTAGTCTCTTCAGAGATTTTTCCATCTCAGCGTTCCTTTTCTCTCACTATCACTGATTTAGATCCTGACCTAGAACTTATCAGACGTTGATCTATCAGAGTTTGATGAATCTATAACACTCTTGACGAACACTTTTAAGAGATTTGCAAGAAAGAGTAATATCAGAAGAAATAAACCTCTTGTTATTACTGACAAGTCAAAGTCAACCCATATTGACAAGTCTTTTGCTACTTGCTATAACTGTAAAGAAAAGGACATTTTGCAAGTGAATGTAGATCAAAGAAAGTCTTCAAACCTTATTCATCCTCCAAACCCAAGATTACATCCTCTTAGTGCCTACTTGTGGTTCATCCAATTTTCAATAGACCAACGTACAAGTTTTACTCCAAGCAAAATGTACATATTATTAACATGTATGCTAGTGGTCCAACCACCAATCTCAACATGATAGAATTTATTTGTAAGGATCAAAGACCCTTATACTGGTCAATGGATATACATTCCCACATGAAATTTCCACAATAATACAACCATTCATTAGGTCCACTATTTACAAGGCCGTAACCAAAGAGCATTGCTAAGTTCCCAAGTTTCCTATTAGGTCAAAGCCCCATGTTGGATGGAAACCCTAAAATATGTATATTCCCACAACAAGACTCATTCAATAGATAATCTCCTCAAGTAACATCATGTATTTCCAAACATACTAGCATTATCAAAGAGCCAATAAAGGTGATTTGCACATAAGTTCCATGACCCCTCAATATGAGAAATATGAGCCTTTTTGGTTAATATGTATATTGTGAGTAAATAAGCATAAGATGGTAAGGAAATGCACATATAAAAATGTATCTCATTTTTAAAAATTAGTAGACTAATAAACCTAGATTTTATAGAAAACCCCTAGAAAACATGGTAAACCCTAGTTTGGAGGAGTGAGGAATGGAGGCTTGATGTAACTAGAAACCACACTTAATGACCTTCTTAACTTCTTGATCCTCAATAAATGCTTTACACAAACCCTTGGTTGGTAATAAATGAGGAGTGGGGTATTTGGAAGTGAAATCACCAAGAGAGATCCCAAAATCGATTCTCCCATAAGTTGGATAGCAAGAATGAGGTCAAATGGGGTGAAAAACCGTTTTTAAATGCTCATACCCCGCGGGCGACAATACCCGGTAACAGTGAAAAGGGCATTGTTGCGTGGCACAGTCGTGGGGCGCCCCCCGCTCTCGTTACCATCCTGGCGACAGTGCTATCCAGTTGTGACATTTGTCACTCTCACGGGCAAGGTCGCACCGCTTTTACTGTTAATACCCTCCTCCATGTGACTATGACATGCGGCTATGACACTTGTGTCATAGTCGCCGGCAAGGTCGCCTAAAGGCTGACCAGTGTTGTTTCTTCGATTCGATGGTCCGATTGCCCGAACAAACTGTTCAACGTTTCAAGGTAGATTCCAAAACTATGAGTCTTTTATAGAAATTAAATTGTGAGCGATAAATACTTACCTAGATTTTTCGGGTGTTACAACTTTATTCACATCTTCGGTTGTCAATGTTATATTTTAAATAACAGAGATAACTTTGGAAAGTTCGACCCCAAAGTTGATGATGGAATCTTCCTTGGATACTCTTCACTATCCAAAGCCTATAGAGTTTTTAATAAGCGAAGACAAACTGTATAAGAAACCATCCATGTCACCTTTGATGAATCTCGTTCAGCAAACTCAAGACCTGTTGTAAATAAATAGTTGAATTAATGGATGTTTTCTCATAAGCATCCTTTAGCAATAACCCTCAAGCTAAACCTTGTAATGCTGATAATGATCCATTTGTCATCCCTAGCATGTACACGAATGGAGCTGAATCAATTTCTTGGATTTCAGCTGTACCCTACCTTACCTCTATCTGAACCTATAAATTCTGAATCTCCTCTCACCTATAAACAACATTCTGTGAATGAAGTTCACGTTGCACCTCGTCTACTGATCCCTGATGAACCAAATGATGAACCTTCATCTTCAGCACCTGAACCTCCTCTTCTTATTGCATCAGAGATGGAGTCCCATATTACTGCTCAGAGATGGACCATAGGTTACTCAATTGAACAAATCCTTGGTGATCCAAAGTTAGATATTTAAACTCGACGTGATTCAGGTAATATCTGTCTCTTTGTTAACTTTATTTCTCTAATTGAGCCAAAGAGAACTGATGATGCCCTTAGAGGTCCAAACTGGATCAGTGCAATGCAAGAAGAACTGACTTAGTTTGAAAGAAACAAAGATTGAAATCTTGTTCCCAGATTATCTGACAAGACTGTTATAGGCTCCAAATAGGTGTATTGTAACAAGTTATATGAGCATGAGACTGTAACCCGCAACAAATCTAGACTTGTTTCTCAGGGATACAGACAAGAGGAATGTATAGTATGATGAAACTTTTGCCCCTGTGGCCAGGCTCGAAGAAATTCGATTATTCTAAGCCTAAAGTTCTCAAAGACTTGAAGGTATATCAAATGGATGTCAAATCAGCGTTCATAAATGGAAAGTCGAAAGAGGAAGTCTATGTCGAACAACCCCTAGGGTTCTCTGACCCTAAGCCTCCAGGTTATGTTTATAAGTTGGATAAGGCTCTCTATTGATTAAAACAAGCTCCTCGTACTTGGTATGCTACCTTATCTTTCTTTTTGATCGCTAAAAAGTTTGATCGTGGAAAGATTGATAGAACCTTTTTTCTTAGGAAAGTTAAGGGTCACATCATTCTTGTTCAAATATAGGTCAATGATATTATATTTTGATCCATAAACCCATCTCTATGTGTTTAGGTTCGTTGAACACATAAAGAAAGAATATAACATGAGTATGATGGGTGAGCTAACCTATTTTCTTGGTCTTCAGATTAAGCAATCTGATAATGGAACTTTTATACACCAAGGTAAGTTTGTTAATGACATGTTGAAGAAATTTGATATTACTCAAAGCTCAACAATGGAAACTCCTATGGCACCTCCTCTAACAATTAACAAAGACCCAATTGGCAAAACTGTAAATGTCACTGCCTATAGAGGAATGATCAGGTCCTTGTTATATCTGATAGCTAGTCAACCTAATATTATGTACTCAACCTGCTTATATGCAAGATATCAATCTGAACCCAAGGAATCTCATCTGATCGCTGTAAATCAAATCTTCATATATCTGAAGCGTACTTCTAACCTCGGTATTTGGTATCCCAAGGACTCAGGTTTCGATCTAACTGCCTATTCAGATAGTGATTTTGCAGGTTGCAAACCGGATAGAAAGACCATCACTGAAGGACGTCAACTTCTTGCAGGAAAATTGGCGAGTTGGATAAGTAAGAAGCATAACTCAGTGTCCACATCAACCGCTGAAGCTGAGTATGTAGTCGCTAGTAGTTGTTGCACTCAGGTCTTGTGGATGAGAAATCAACTCATAGACTATGATCTTCATCTAGCAAGGATTCCTATCTATTGTGATAGCACTAGTGCCATTGCAATAGCTAACAATCCAATGATACACTCAAAGACAAAACACATTGAGATCATATATCATTTTATCAGAGATCGTGTAATGAATGGAGATATTGAACTTCCCTTCATTCCCACTGACTACCAACTCATAGATATTTTTACCAAGCTTCTTGATGAGACATGGTTTAATTTCCTAATCAGTGAACTCGGAATGTTGAAGATTAATTCTCTAGGGTCAATCATGTCTCAGTGATATGAATGATTGCTTGAATATCCCTTGCTCGTTATCTGAACTCAAATTAAAATCATAACTGACTACCAAGGTATGATCTTTTGTCCATCTCCTCACTGAACGATCTGATCAACGAGACGCCTTGAAATATTCAAAGATAATCACTACTTTCTTCTTCAAGTGATTAAAAGTTTTTTCAAAGAATAAACTATCACTGATTAATAACAGTGATATCTCTTCACAACTTAAAATAAACCATTGAATTTCTTCATGTGATTAAAATATTTTTGAGAAAATGAAAAGACGTTTCCCTTATGACATCATTCTTTTGGATAACCGTTGGCACCATAATTCTGACATGTGACGCCTGTTCCAGTTCCTTGTCCAATCACACGCATGCGACGTGTTCCTGTCATCATGACATTCACTCTCTTCCATCGTATAAATACTTTTCTCTCTCCAAATTCAAACTTTAAGCACACAAAATCTTTTCGAGCAGTACTCTCAAAAGCACAAAGGACACTAAGAACACATACTCTTTTGATCCTTCATTTCCTTCGCATCAAAGGTCTGTTATTTATGTGTTTTAGATCATCTCTTCTCAAAAAAACATGTTTGATACTTTTTCTTTTCTTAAGCAAGATCAAATAGTACGTTTTCATACTTGAAAATCATCTTCTTCATGATTTTTCTAATAATCCTAAAAACCTGCAAGGTTTTAGATGAAAAATAAAACTCCAACTTTTTGCCTTTTATTCTTAATGCATTGTTTTTTTAAATCCATTTCAATATGGTATTTTTTGAACATTTTCTCCTCCTTCATTTCTCCTTTCTGACTTTTATCTTTCCAAAAATCTCCATTTTTGGAAAAATAATCACAAAACCCTAAAATACAACATTCGAAATAGTATCTTCTTAACTTTTGTTGAATCTTGTTTGAAACAACATAAATGGCATCTCAGACTATGGTAACCTCAGACAACACTACTGCTCAAAACATTTAAAGCATCCATGCATTAGTAATGCACTACTCTTTGGACGCTATTGACTTAAAACCCAACAACCATGTTACTCTTATTGATTTCCCTGCCAAAAAGTAGCTACTCACCTCCTCGGCGCTGGAAAATTTCTTAAGGATAGCCCCATCAGTCATGCTATCCAGGTATGTCCTCTAGCTCTCAAGCTTATCCAACAACAATTCTGGCTAACTGCCTATTTTACTAAGAAGACTAATGCTGCTGGCAAGACCCTTCAGGTATTTGCCTTTAGTACTAACCCAGTGCAAGGTAGCTTTTGTATCACTACTCTCCGATCAACACTGAAGCTTCCCAAACCTCAGAGGTTTGAACCCTTTCCAACTAATGAAGAAATCACTGTGTTCCTCAATGCCATGAACTATAACATGGAAAAAAATGAGCAAAAGTATCTCAGATCAATCACACATACCAAGATGCATGCTGAATTTAACTATCATTTCATCCACTTCATCCAGTGCATGGGTGGAAAGGTTGGCGGTATAGAGCAAACCAGTAGAGTAGCTCTGGATCTGGGCTACTCAGTGATCAAAGGCCGCAACATCAACTATGCCAAGATCATCTATGATGATCTGATTTTCCTTCTCACTAAAGACCGTAAGAAGATCGTTCCTTATGTCTTATTCAACTCCATAGTCCTTCAATACCTATTTAAGGGACAAATACCCAACTCAATGCGACTTCCAGTTTTCTAACATTGGCTCCCGAATCACTGACCGTCTACCCAAGGAAGGCAAGGTAAGTTTATCTCAACTCTTATCTGGAACCCCCTCCTCCACCTCTTTGCCTTCTTCTGTAGCTATGAATGGGGCACAACCATCTCAGTATGCCTAGGCCACAAACCCCACTGCCATTAAGTGCAAACCTTCTTGTTAGAGCATAAATCTGTTGGATACAAGATCAAGCATACTGAAGGTCAAAGTTGAGAAAGTCAAAGCTGCAAAAGTCAAATCTCTTTAAAAGTCAAAGTCTATTAATAAAAGTCAATGTATTTTGTATTTGTTGTTTCCTTGTTTTAGAGGGTAGTATAAATAGTTTTCTCTTTGTATTTTCATGAGTTAGAAGAGATACAAGAGTTAGAAGGATTACGAATTTTAGTAAGAGATCAGATTGTAGAGAGAGAGAGAGAGAGTTCTAGAGAGAGAAAGTGTAAAGAATTGAATTGAAAGAAATCAAACAGGTAATCATTGGTTTGCATCTTGTTTGTTTGATTGATTTTGTATTAGAAACTAGATTCAGGCACATACAATTGGTATCAAAGCAGATCCAAAAGGTGAAATCGATTCAAGAAGATCAAGAAAAAGTGGTCGTTACTGTTCAGAATCAAATTTTGATTTTGAATGTGTTTTTGGAGCAGATTTTGATTAGGAATTATTACAAAAGTGTAATAGATCGAGTCTATGTACTTTAATTTCAGTATTGCACTGTAATTCTCACGAATTTTGTAATTTTTGTTAAGTTTTGTTCACGAGTCGTTTTTCACTGTTTCATCGATCTTTTTGTTTTGTATGTGTTTGATTGTGAAATTCTTGAATTGTAATCCATTCTAGTACTGTAATCGAGCATCATTTCAAAGTTTCATGGCATTTGGACAAAGTTCAGATCGATATCAGATGGAAAAGTTAGTTTTTGGGTCGACAGAAGGAAGAACGCGCTAGATCTCTCAAACGCGCAAGCTCTTCATCAAACGCGCAAGGTTCATCAGCTAGAACGCGCAAGTCAAAGGAATCGATTTTGGTCAAAACGCGCAAGTAACGACTAGCGAGTTTTAAAAACGCGCTAGTTGAAGTCTGCGAGTTTGGAAAAGTTGGAAAAATTTCTAAGGACCAGAACGCGCACGTAGTTATCTGCGAGTTCTACAAACGCGCTAATCAAAGGGTGCGAGTTTGAGCTGAAATAGTGTTTAGCGAGTTCTTCGATGTGCGAGTTTGGTGGTTTGCGAGTTCAATGACCTGCGAGTTTGAAACTTCAAGAAATAATTCTAAGTGTTGAAACGCGCAAGAGTAGCTAGAGAGTTTTGTTCAAACACGTAAGCTTCGATCTGCGAGTTTGGGAAACACGCACATCACAGTTAGCGAGTTCTAGTGTGAACAGTGCTTAGCGAGTTCAGGCGTTTGCGAGTTTCGTCGATCTGCGAGTTTTATCTGCGTGTTTGCTTACGAGTTTCTCAAAAACGCGCAAATATCTGCGAGTTTACTTGCGAGTTTGCTTGCGAGTTTGTCTGCGCGTTTGGTTGAGAATTTATAGAACGCGCAAGTCTTAGTCTGCGAGTTATTCAGTCTGCGAGTTTTAGGGCTTGCGAGTTCAATAGTAACTTGCGAGTTCTGATACTTAGTCAATTTTTTTTTTCTTTTCGAATTTTCTGATTTTTCTAGTTTTCAAATTTTTTTTTGTGATTTCATATTTTGGACTAACGATCAGTTCTAGTTTCTTATTGATATATTTTTCAAACAGGTTTAAACGAGATGACTTCCAAAGATGCACTCTCAATCGGAACAGATGTCAAGCCTCCAGTATTGTTCAAAGGCGAATATGAACAATGGAAAGACAGATTCCTAGATTTCATAGATAGACATTCAAATGGAGAGAATATACTTCTATCTATCACTGAAGGTCCCATGAAACCAATCACAATTCATGTACCTGTTGATGATCATGATGGTAATAATGTTGATGGTGAAAGTGATGATGGAGATGGAGAAAAGGAAATAAAGACAAAACCAGTTAAAGTTGACTTCTCTCAGTACTCAGAAGAACAAAATAGTAGATTTAAAGCTGATAAGCAAGCAAGATCTCTTTTACTCCAAAGCATTCCAAATGATATCTACATCAAGAAGGCTAAAAAGGCACCATAGGAGAATACCCAACAACTTCCACGATGGACTCTCAATAGTCCTAGATGGATAACTTTATTGTCCGTTCCACATCATATGCATCAACCACCACGTCATTGATGTCTACTACTGCTGAAGCAAACATCTACTACTTAATTATATTGAAGAACCTGCAGGAACGGTCAGCTTTGCCAACTCTGAGCTTAATGGAATCATCAGAGAACATGGTTCATTAAAAAATGGCACTATGGAGATCAAGAAAGTACTGTATGTAGAAGGACTTGATCATAATCTATTAAGTACAAGTCAATTTTGCGACAATCAATATGAAGTTCGGTTTACAGTCGATAGCTGTTTTATTGAAGACGGGAACGGTGATGATATTTTCAGAGTAGAACGTCATGGTAATATTTATGCGGTGAACTTTCCTACGCTTTCGGCTACAAGGTCTGTATATATCTACTTTCCAAAGCATCCAAAGCTAAAAGTTGGACATGGCATCAACGCTTGTCTCATTAGAACTTCAAAGCAATAGATCAGTTAGCGAGACAAGGTATAGTCAAAGGTCTACCTAAAATGAGGTTTGAGAAAGTTTCACTTTGCCCCACTTGCGAGATGGGAAAGATGAAAAGGAGTTCACACAAAGCAAAGACTGAATCTTCCTGCTCAACACCTTTGGAACTCATTCATATGGACCATTGCGGACCAATGCGTACTCAATCTATCAACGGCAAAAAGTACATACTTGTTATGATAGACGAGTACTCAAGATACACTTGGTTGGAGTTTCTAAGAAGCAAATCTGACGCACCAGAACTAATCATTTCCTTCATAAAAAAGACCCATGTTCGACTTCAGTTGCCAGTCAAAACGTTGAGAAGTGATAACGACACAGAGTTCAAGAACGATACACTTCAGAGTTATCACATCTGTTGGGATTTCACATAACTTCTCTGCTACCTACACTCCACAACAAAATGGCGTGGTTGAAAGGAAAGATCGAACCTTGGTTGAAGCTGCAAGAACGATGTTGGCGTATTCTGGTCTACCGATGTATGTTTGGGCTGAAGTTGTTGCGACCGCTTGCTTTACGCAGAACCAGACTATTGTGATTAAAAGACACAATAAAACAGCGTATGAGCTTACTAATAAATGAAAGCCGAACATTTAATTTTTACGTATTTTTGGTTGTAGGTGATATATATTGAACGACCGTGATAATCTTGGAAAGTTTGATAAGAAAGCAGACGAAGGCTACTTTGTAGGATATTTTTTGATGTCTAAAGCCTATCGTGTATACAACAGACGGACCAAGACTATCATGGAAAGCATGAATGTGTCATTTGATGAGACTTATACACTGGCTTCTGAACACAGCAGTTCAGAACTCAAGCTTAAAGAAAAGTGTGAATGTAAAATCCCTATCAAATCAAGCAAACTCTCAAACAAGATCTAACATTCAAGAACTAGAGAGAGAAAGTAGAGAGAGAAAGTCTTAGTCTGATATATCACACGTCTATTTATTACAATGAAGATCCTTACAAACAAACAAGGCACAAAGCCTATTTATACCCACAAGCTTATACAGAGACATAATAGCTAAGGAAACTAAACAACATTGACTTAACTTGACTAAGACATTGTTGACTTTACAACTTTGACTATTCCAATTAAATATTGGATACAATATATTGACCTAACAATCTCCCCCTTTGTATTCAAGATTTAATAAAAAATTGACACTAGTCTTCAACTCTTGATTCTTCAGCTTTTGACTCTGATACCTTTGATCTTTGTAGCTCTGACAGCCTTCAAGCTTTTAATCATTGAAGAATCTTGAAAAGTCATTTGCAATTAACATCTTTGGAGAGTCAACAAGTCTTGAATGAAACTTTGAAACTCTTTAAACTTCTTTGAAATCTTTGAAACCTTTGAAACTTTTGAGACTTAGAGGAATCTTTCAAAACTGTATATTCATTACTCTGATCTCTTGACAGTCTTCAGAAAAACAAACTTTCTCGAATCATCTATCTTCAGAATCTTTTAAAATCTTTGACAGAACATTCAGAATTTCTTTCCAAGTCTATCTTCACTTTGACAACTTCTTGATGGCTTTACTTTCTCTCTCTACTTTCTATTGTTAATCCAAGATCAATCTAAACTTAGAGAGAGAAAGTAGAGAGAGAAAGAAGCATACGTAGAAATCTGAAGTATTGATATCATGCGCTTATCACATCACAACACAAAGGCCACAAGGAACTTAAATACCCTTGACCAATACAAGATATACAAACTCTAAGTACACAGTATTAGTACAAGTCTATAAATACAATGATTACTATAAAATATGACTTAACAATCTCCCCTTAGTAATCATTGGCGCTCCGATCTTCAATGTAGGCTGTTACACCCATCTTCGAAAACAAAACAGACCTTCTAAGCGACTTAGCGTAGCTTCTTGACTAAAAAAAATTATTCTCAACATCTTTCAAAATATGTTGTCTTTGCTGCCTTGACAAGACTGGACCAGTTTGTAATAAGCTCAGAACAACAATCGGTTCATCAGTTTGTGCTCTAGACGACGTACCTCTTTCAAATGTACTCGAATAAACTGTGGTGGTCGGAGCTGAAATAGCAAAAGGACAAGTATAGTAGAAGAAATAGAATCTTGAGCAGATAACCTTTGAACTCTTTGTCTCTTTAAATTCTTCCCCTCATGACCTTGATGATCTGAATCATCTTGGTCATGTCTATGCTAGAGAAGAAACAACTTCAGATCTGCAAGACGGAGTCGAAGAAGCTAGCAAATCTGACTAGGGACATGAAATGATTCACCTGTTGAACTCTTTTACTCCCCCTACACACATGCATTATCCAATGTATTCACTTTATGTACTCCCCCTCGAAATGAGATATGATCAGATGTTGTTTCAGAATTTTCTCCTTATGCACTCCCCCTCGAAATATGCACAGACCCACTTACACAGATATGAGAACACCAGTATCGAAACATCAATTTTAGAAAAAAAAATATATTGAATCTAGAATTTGAAACAACAAAATATATAAAATTTTAAACACCGTACAAATTAAATTCTACTCAGTAAAATATCACAAATTAATCGATCAGCTGAAATCAAGTGTATGTTTTTAGATACAGATACAAATTTCATTGTATATCAAGTTAATACATGTTCAGCTTCAAAACTATCATCAATCTATTCAGTGTGCTAGCATGCGAACTTTGATTAACTTCAAGAAAATGAAAGTCTAAAAATATAATAGAATACTTTGCATTTACTCACACTAAGCCATCAAGAATTAAGACTTTCACAAATTTATAGGTTTATCGTAACTCAAACATATCACCAAGTATCATGAGATGTGTGTTCATTGGCATATTTTAGCATTGTGCACATTGACATCTTTTAATCTAGAATTTTTGTAAGTAAAGAACATGTCGTAAACATAACTTTCTATCTGATCCTATTGCAGGACTTGGGTCAGCCGTCCCAGACCAGTTGGCCTTAGGGGACTAGGTGTCAACCACCCCTTGGAACTTACTCTCCCAGGCCAGAAAGGCTACATCGACACATTCTAAACCCATTCATACCAGTAGAACATGACTTTCGATCTGGTTCTATAGAAGGATTTGGGTTCGATCACTCCCAGACCAATTGACCTTAGGGGACCAGATGACAAGCACCCCACAGAACTTACTTTCCCAAACCAGAAAGGTCACAGGTACAAACTTTTAAAATTAGTGATTTCTGAATTATATATATATATATAATATTCATCTCAATCACTCAGTTTTACATCTAAGTGCTTAGCCCATATTTTTATTACGATCCAAAATTCTGACTTTCTAGGTTTTCTAAGCATTGTAAACTATAAATATTCCGAATAACATAACTTTAAAGCAGTATCAAAAGTTTCAAACATGTTGCTGACCTTTCGATATTTGTAAGACTTGAAATTTGAACATATAAAACTTAGATATAAACAAAGCAACTTAAAAATTTATCCTAGACACACATTTTATTCAAAAGAAAGAAAAACTGTAAAACTTTTACTTTATAGAATAAAATTTGTGTAAGTTTAAACTTTTAAATTCAACATGCCGAATTTTGAAGCAGAAAATTAAAACGTTTTTCATCTAAGGCTTTTGAAAAAATATCGGCAAGTTGATATTCAGTTGGAACAAAATATAATTCAATAGTACCTTCTTCCACATGAAGTTGAATGAAATGTGATACCGCATATCTATGTGTTTGGTTTGCACTTATTCAGGGCCTGATCAAACAATCTCATATTCTTGAAGAGCTTGATGTAACTGGAACAACATCACTTTCAGAGATAGATGCAACAGAATTTGAAGTAGATGCGCTCACAGTTTCTCTTATGCACAGAAGATAAACATATTGCAGGGCGAGTCTTGAGCTGCTTTACTCAGAAGTCATTAATAGTTGAAGAACGAGTCCTAAAAAGAGATGTTTAGAAGTCGAAATTGAAGTACGAGTTCTAAGCTGATTTAGTTAGAAGCCTTAGTCTTGACATGAAAGTCCGGGTTTTGAATTGTTTTGTTCAAAAGCCTAAGTTCTATGCTCCCCCTTAAACTTTGGGTGCTTGCAACACAGATTTAGCTTTTGGTACCCACTGGTATTTGGGTCCTGAAATTGTATGACCCTAGATCTGGACATTCAAGCTTTTGTAATTGATTAGGTAGGATGAGCTAGGATTAGGATTTATTGAACATTTATTAGAAATGGAAAACTACACTAATGAGAGAGAGAATTCTTAGAAGACTACATTTTGTAAATTGCAATTATCAAATGATTACAAGGCCTTAACCATCTATTTATAGAGACACTTATCCTACCTACCACCTTTTCTACAAAATATAAGCACAAGCCCTTACACTTTAAACTCTATACAAATACACTTTATAATACATTTACTTTCCAAACTTTCAATGCACTAACATTCTCCCCCTAAAGTTTGTGAAAGTAAATCATCCTTCTTGAAGCTTTAAATTCTCTCCCCCTTGATTTACTTGACGAACTTTGGCGCAACTTTGACAATCAAAGGCTCGGCTCCCCCTTTGTTGTTGCTCTCACTCTTGCGGTTTCGATTTTAAAACCGAATTCGTGGTAGTCTATAAGCTCGACTAAGTGCACCAAGAAAGCTTTGACTTTTGTAAACCCAACACATTCCTTAACGCCCACAAGAATGATATGCGTGGATTATGACATGACAACCGAGTGCAAAACTTAGTTTTTAACCACGAATTCGTCGTTAAAACGCGAATCGAATAGGAATTTCCGTTTGAGAGTCGTAAACTTGTCGCTCGAACAGGGAACAAATGATCATGCACCACTCGGTAGGGATTGAGAAACAATTTTTGGCCAAAATAATGACTTTTGGACCAAAAATGTTATAAAAACTTAACTGGACTAACAAATGTCCGTTAGATCACTATTCATCATCTCTTCCAACAAAAAACCCACTTACTATTCATTTTTTTTTCAACAACTCAAAAACTCTCAATCGCTTGCTGAAACCTTCGCCATTTGCTTGCAATATGATCAAAATAACGAATTAAACAGATCTGGATCGATTCTACAGAAAAAATCGGGCGAAACAGAAAGTTTTCCGGCGAGTTGCGTTTTTCCTGCGAGATTTTGTAATAATCTCTACTCTTTCTCGATTTTGTTGTTCTAGCTTTATGAAACAACACATAATCGATATATAAACATTATAGAACAGATCTAGAGCGAGATTTGACAACATCACAGCGTGATCTCGTTTTTCCAGCGACTCATCAAAACTTCGACTTTTCTTGCTCTAATTGCGAAAAAAACTTTCCAAATGATAGATATTATCATATAGAACATATCCGCACTTTTTTGTAGTTTATTTCACGTTTTTTCGGGCCTGAAAAGTGAAAATTCCGGCGAATTCGTTTTTCCGATCAAAAAACTCGATTTTGTTGATCAAAATTTCATCAAACAATCGATGTAAACATTTAGGACAGATCTGGAAGAGATGTGACAATATCAACGCACATACCTCGGTTTTCCGGTTGAATTCCGGCGAGATCTACTTTTTCTCCGGCGAAACGACATAAAATGCTCATATCTCTCTCATTTTTTGACGAAATTCAGATCCGAAACTTGTAGATCGCTCGAAATTCAATAAAGAATAGATCTTGACAATTCAAATCGATTCATGCAACGATTTTTCGGATCGATAGATTTGACGTGAAAACGGTACCGAAAATATCGAAAAATCTCAAAAATTATCGAAAAGTGATTCTACGAATTGAGATAGATCTGGAATACGATTAAGAACAATACTTCAAGAGTATTTAAGAATTCGATGAACTTACGATTAGATCGGGCTCAAAACGCTTGAAAATGTCGAGATCCGATCGTTACGAGAAAAATTTCTTCGTGAGGCTCTGATACCAATTGTATGACCCTAGATCTGGACATTCAAGCTTTTGTAATTGATTAGGTAGGATGAGCTAGGATTAGGATTTATTGAACATTTATTAGAAATGGAAAACTACACTAATGAGAGAGAGAATTCTTAGAAGACTACATTTTGTAAATTGCAATTATCAAATGATTACAAGGCCTTAACCATCTATTTATAGAGACACTTATCCTACCTACCACCTTTTCTACAAAATATAAGCACAAGCCCTTACACTTTAAACTCTATACAAATACACTTTATAATACATTTACTTTCCAAACTTTCAATGCACTAACATTCTCCCCCTAAAGTTTGTGAAAGTAAATCATCCTTCTTGAAGCTTTAAATTCTCTCCCCCTTGATTTACTTGACGAACTTTGGCGCAACTTTGACAATCAAAGGCTCGGCTCCCCCTTTGTTGTTGCTCTCACTCTTGCGGTTTCGATTTTAAAACCGAATTCGTGGTAGTCTATAAGCTCGACTAAGTGCACCAAGAAAGCTTTGACTTTTGTAAACCCAACACATTCCTTAACGCCCACAAGAATGATATGCGTGGATTATGACATGACAACCGAGTGCAAAACTTAGTTTTTAACCACGAATTCGTCGTTAAAACGCGAATCGAATAGGAATTTCCGTTTGAGAGTCGTAAACTTGTCGCTCGAACAGGGAACAAATGATCATGCACCACTCGGTAGGGATTGAGAAACAATTTTTGGCCAAAATAATGACTTTTGGACCAAAAATGTTATAAAAACTTAACTGGACTAACAAATGTCCGTTAGATCACTATTCATCATCTCTTCCAACAAAAAACCCACTTACTATTCATTTTTTTTTCAACAACTCAAAAACTCTCAATCGCTTGCTGAAACCTTCGCCATTTGCTTGCAATATGATCAAAATAACGAATTAAACAGATCTGGATCGATTCTACAGAAAAAATCGGGCGAAACAGAAAGTTTTCCGGCGAGTTGCGTTTTTCCTGCGAGATTTTGTAATAATCTCTACTCTTTCTCGATTTTGTTGTTCTAGCTTTATGAAACAACACATAATCGATATATAAACATTATAGAACAGATCTAGAGCGAGATTTGACAACATCACAGCGTGATCTCGTTTTTCCAGCGACTCATCAAAACTTCGACTTTTCTTGCTCTAATTGCGAAAAAAACTTTCCAAATGATAGATATTATCATATAGAACATATCCGCACTTTTTTGTAGTTTATTTCACGTTTTTTCGGGCCTGAAAAGTGAAAATTCCGGCGAATTCGTTTTTCCGATCAAAAAACTCGATTTTGTTGATCAAAATTTCATCAAACAATCGATGTAAACATTTAGGACAGATCTGGAAGAGATGTGACAATATCAACGCACATACCTCGGTTTTCCGGTTGAATTCCGGCGAGATCTACTTTTTCTCCGGCGAAACGACATAAAATGCTCATATCTCTCTCATTTTTTGACGAAATTCAGATCCGAAACTTGTAGATCGCTCGAAATTCAATAAAGAATAGATCTTGACAATTCAAATCGATTCATGCAACGATTTTTCGGATCGATAGATTTGACGTGAAAACGGTACCGAAAATATCGAAAAATCTCAAAAATTATCGAAAAGTGATTCTACGAATTGAGATAGATCTGGAATACGATTAAGAACAATACTTCAAGAGTATTTAAGAATTCGATGAACTTACGATTAGATCGGGCTCAAAACGCTTGAAAATGTCGAGATCCGATCGTTACGAGAAAAATTTCTTCGTGAGGCTCTGATACCAATTGTATGACCCTAGATCTGGACATTCAAGCTTTTGTAATTGATTAGGTAGGATGAGCTAGGATTAGGATTTATTGAACATTTATTAGAAATGGAAAACTACACTAATGAGAGAGAGAATTCTTAGAAGACTACATTTTGTAAATTGCAATTATCAAATGATTACAAGGCCTTAACCATCTATTTATAGAGACACTTATCCTACCTACCACCTTTTCTACAAAATATAAGCACAAGCCCTTACACTTTAAACTCTATACAAATACACTTTATAATACATTTACTTTCCAAACTTTCAATGCACTAACATTCTCCCCCTAAAGTTTGTGAAAGTAAATCATCCTTCTTGAAGCTTTAAATTCTCTCCCCCTTGATTTACTTGACGAACTTTGGCGCAACTTTGACAATCAAAGGCTCGGCTCCCCCTTTGTTGTTGCTCTCACTCTTGCGGTTTCGATTTTAAAACCGAATTCGTGGTAGTCTATAAGCTCGACTAAGTGCACCAAGAAAGCTTTGACTTTTGTAAACCCAACACATTCCTTAACGCCCACAAGAATGATATGCGTGGATTATGACATGACAACCGAGTGCAAAACTTAGTTTTTAACCACGAATTCGTCGTTAAAACGCGAATCGAATAGGAATTTCCGTTTGAGAGTCGTAAACTTGTCGCTCGAACAGGGAACAAATGATCATGCACCACTCGGTAGGGATTGAGAAACAATTTTTGGCCAAAATAATGACTTTTGGACCAAAAATGTTATAAAAACTTAACTGGACTAACAAATGTCCGTTAGATCACTATTCATCATCTCTTCCAACAAAAAACCCACTTACTATTCATTTTTTTTTCAACAACTCAAAAACTCTCAATCGCTTGCTGAAACCTTCGCCATTTGCTTGCAATATGATCAAAATAACGAATTAAACAGATCTGGATCGATTCTACAGAAAAAATCGGGCGAAACAGAAAGTTTTCCGGCGAGTTGCGTTTTTCCTGCGAGATTTTGTAATAATCTCTACTCTTTCTCGATTTTGTTGTTCTAGCTTTATGAAACAACACATAATCGATATATAAACATTATAGAACAGATCTAGAGCGAGATTTGACAACATCACAGCGTGATCTCGTTTTTCCGGCGACTCATCAAAACTTCGACTTTTCTTGCTCTAATTGCGAAAAAAACTTTCCAAATGATAGATATTATCATATAGAACATATCCGCACTTTTTTGTAGTTTATTTCACGTTTTTTCGGGCCTGAAAAGTGAAAATTCCGGCGAATTCGTTTTTCCGATCAAAAAACTCGATTTTGTTGATCAAAATTTCATCAAACAATCGATGTAAACATTTAGGACAGATCTGGAAGAGATGTGACAATATCAACGCACATACCTCGGTTTTCCGGTTGAATTCCGGCGAGATCTACTTTTTCTCCGGCGAAACGACATAAAATGCTCATATCTCTCTCATTTTTTGACGAAATTCAGATCCGAAACTTGTAGATCGCTCGAAATTCAATAAAGAATAGATCTTGACAATTCAAATCGATTCATGCAACGATTTTTCGGATCGATAGATTTGACGTGAAAACGGTACCGAAAATATCGAAAAATCTCAAAAATTATCGAAAAGTGATTCTACGAATTGAGATAGATCTGGAATACGATTAAGAACAATACTTCAAGAGTATTTAAGAATTCGATGAACTTACGATTAGATCGGGCTCAAAACGCTTGAAAATGTCGAGATCCGATCGTTACGAGAAAAATTTCTTCGTGAGGCTCTGATACCAATTGTATGACCCTAGATCTGGACATTCAAGCTTTTGTAATTGATTAGGTAGGATGAGCTAGGATTAGGATTTATTGAACATTTATTAGAAATGGAAAACTACACTAATGAGAGAGAGAATTCTTAGAAGACTACATTTTGTAAATTGCAATTATCAAATGATTACAAGGCCTTAACCATCTATTTATAGAGACACTTATCCTACCTACCACCTTTTCTACAACATATAAGCACAAGCCCTTACACTTTAAACTCTATACAATTACACTTTATAATACATTTACTTTCCAAACTTTCAATGCACTAACAGAAATGGTAGTTGCAGTTCTTGTGGGGGTTACATAATATGAACCATACCAGTAATTGACAAAGTTGTTACTTACAAAGTCATTTGTTCCACATTAAGAACAACAAATCTTCTTTTGAGCAACCCTAAACAAATGGTTAGTAGAATAATATGTATCAGGTTTATCAAAAGATTTACCTTTGTGCGTACTGTTCTTTTTGACATTGGATGTGGACACAGATGCTTTGTCATTCTTCTTTTCTTCATCAGAAGAACTCTTCACTCTGCAGACAATCTGACTTTTCTTAAAATTCTTTCCAAGAGATTTTATATAAAAGTTTGCTGAACCATCAACAGATTTGTCTTAAAATAGATTAGATGGACGAATCAGATTTGATTTGACAGATTGTGGTTTGACACTTTTCTTTTTTAAAACATTTTTCTCATGAATGGAACTTGAAGCTGTTTTGAAAGAACAGACTGATTCTGTTGAATTATCAATAGGTGATTGACTAATCACATCAGCTGTAATCTTTTCTGACAAATCAACATTTGCAGCTTCCAAGTCATTTACATTTTTGAACAAAATGTTTCTTTCAGAAATCAATGTGTCAAACTTTATTTTCAATTCAGATTTGGCCTTCTATTCTTTTTGGACATCTGAAGATAAAACAGTTATTTTGGATTTGAGCTTAGATATCTCAGATTCAAAATGGAAACGTTCAAGCTCAAAATCTTTTTGTAAGTTTGCCAGGATCGAAATTCAAAACAAGTATTTAAATAAACACTCAGAAACTTTGTTAAAGAAGTTGCGGAATAACACTTTAACAATAAATCAATGAAATAGTGTATGAATTCAAATCACAAGTTATATTGAATTAACTTGATGATTACAACCAAAGCCTCAATCTGTTGAACAGACTCAACAGACGTTCAAAACTTCTCTAATGAAAGGATGACTAATAATCTTGAGGCTAATTATCTCTAAAAACAAAACACATATGTATCTCTGTATCTTTAATAATCTAAGACTTCTAGACTATATATACAAAACAAATTACAAGATAATTACTAAAGAAACGTTGATCTTCAGTATCCATTCCATAATTATCTTCATCTCCATGTCTTTCGCACAAATCATCCTTATCAACATTAGCAGCATTAATCTTCTAGCAGTATCTTTATCTTCAGCAGTACTAACATACTAGCAGTAGTTTCCATCTTGCAGTACTAACTCTTCCAGCAGTACTAACTATTCTTCTAGCAGTACTAACCTTTCAAGCAGTATTAATACTACTAGTAGTAGTAATTTCTTCAAGTAGTAGGGCTAATGTCTTCAGCAGTAGTAATCTTCAATACTTAGCAGCACTATCCAGACTTATCATATTTCAGACCCAACAATCTCCCCCTAACTTAACTTTTGTAAACAAGAAGTTAAGTTCTTCAGAATACGGTCTTCATGATGCTTTCAAAATTACTGCTCAGATTCCTAGATCAGGATTCAATCCCATACTTTGATTGATGGTTCTTTTAATCACAATCATTGCCATCTCTGAACCTTTATTGCAGACCAACTTAGCTTTCAACATCCCTTGCAACTTTTCTTTGCTGTGGTCATACACCTTATCAACCAAGTAGTACTCATGAAAGCTTTTATCAATGGTTATGACATAGACACCAGATCTTTCAAAAAGCATCCAATGATCAATACTTTTAATTCCATCTCTGTGATGCAAGTCTTTGATAAGATATTTAACTCTATCAGGGTCAAACATCATGCACAAAAACTCCAGAGCCATCTTTGTTAGGATCATCCCTGCTCCTTTCAACAAGTCACCATACAGTTTTAATCCAACCTTGTTGTTAAGACACAGTCTCATTGGATTCAAGATCATCCAATCTAAAGATTGCAATCTGAAGCTAAAGCCGGAACGTCGACTCTCGATATAAAGTCTATGTCTATTTATAATAAATGTCAATGTAATTCAATGTAATTGTTTTTGTTTACTTAGATTTAAATATCTAAGTTATAGTATTGTAATAGTTAGATAAAGTTAACTTAGTTAGTTTCTAGTATTTAGTTAGTTTACATAATATCTAGTTTAGATATTATGTATATTATTAGATTAGATATTAGGTAGGTTTATAGTTTAATATTGCAAGTTGTAGGAAGTGTGTCTAACACACTAAGTTTAGATATTGTGTTATCTCAATCTCTCAATAGATCAGATCACATTTTTCACACATACAAACACACACTTAAAGGTGTATTTGAGAGAAAAACATAGAGAACACAATCCAAGCTTAATCGATCAACCTTGTAACTCGTTTGTTATAATCAATACAGGCTGGTAATCATATTGTGTTGTTGTTTCTATAAACTTGATAAGTATTGTTGGGGACCGAAAATTGGTATTAGAGCCTAATTAAGATCAAAAAAAGTTTTCAGAAAAACGACTCTGTGTTCTTCAAGAAAAATTGATTCTGTGATTTTGAGTGTTTTAGGTGTTAGAATCGATCAGTTTGTGATCGTACTACATGCTAGATTGAGTTGTTGATATTTGATTTCACTTTTAAGCTTAAATCGAGTTCCAATTTGTGGATTTTATGTGAAAAAGTCGAAGTGGGTAAGTTCACTGTGCCATCAAATTATTTTCGAAAAGGTGTGTTTTAAAGAGATCTAGTGATCACATTAAGTTCTAGAAGTGTTTCTAGACATATTGGTAGTGTTTTGGTATTGCTAAATCGTTACAGGAATAGATTTCAGACGATTTTTAGAAGTTCAGGACGAACACACGCAAAGCAAAATAAGAACACACGCAAAGTCCCACTTTGCGCGTCCCAAGTGACCCGCAAACCTCAACTTTGCGCGTCCCACATCAAACGCAAAGCAATACTTCTCGGCTCCCAAAGCACCCGCAAAGCACATATCAGCTCACTTCTCGGTTCCAAGTCAGACACGCAAACCTTAGACCCGCATACCTCAGTGTGCGCTCCTCACTAGACCCGCATTTCTCAAATGTGCGCTCCTCACTAGACCCACATATCTCAACTTTGTGCTCCTCACTTAAAATCCACACTTAGAATTTTCTTCAGAATGACATCCAGAGAAGCTCTCGCAATAGGAACTGACACCAAGCCACCAGTTCTCTTCAAAGGAGAGTATAAACAGTGGAAGGATAGGTTTCTGAAATTAATTGACAAACACGAGATGGGTGATTTTATCAGAACATCTATAGAAGAAAGGGTTATGAAACCACCAATGACCACTCGTGTAGATGATAATGTACCTACTCAGGTTGAACTTAAGCTTCACGAGCTACAAGATGATAACCTCAAAAGAGCCAAAGGCGACAAATTATCCAAGTCATACATCTTACAAGGAATCCCAAATGAAATATACGTAAAGATTGACAGCTACAAGGCTTCAGGTAAAGAAATGTGGGATCAGCTCGAAAAGATGATGCTGGGTTCAAAAGTGGGAAATTAGCTGAAAATCTCCAATTGCCTAAATAACTATTAAGAATTTAGAGGCAGGGTGGGAGAAACTTTAGAAGAAACCTATGACAGGTTTGTGACGTTGCTGAATGAACTTAGCAAGAACAAAGTTCACAAATCTCAAATAGAGCTGAGCGTCAAATTCCTTAGTATTCTTCAACCTGAATGGAAAAGATTTGCTCGTCAGATGAAGCAGATTAAAGACCTGAATGAGATTCCACTTCACGAGGTGTATGAAACCCTCCGTCAGAATGAAGAAGAGGTGGATGAAATTCTAGCTGAGAATAGACAGAAAGGAAAGGTAGTTGAAGACACAGTCGCACTTGTAGTCAGAAAGAAGAAGAACAAGGCGACTGTATATGAATCAGATGAAGAAGATGAAGGGTGTGCAAACTCAGAATCAGATGAAAATGATCAGCTGAAGCAAGCAATGCTTATCCTGACTAGTGCTTTTCAGAAAAGGTTCTACACAAAGCCAACATCAAATAATCAGAGATATTCATCTAGTCCGAACAACTACATCTACAAAGAAAGGATTGAAGGAAGTAGGTATGAAGGAAGTAGGTATGAAGGGAGAAGATAAGAGGAGAGGAAACCTGACGAAAGAAGGTTTCAGTCAGAAGGAAAGTGGATTGAGGAGAGGAGACCGGAAGAAAGAAAATTCAAAGCTGAAGGATCAAGTAAGCCAGAACCGCCTAAATGCTACAACTGTGGCAAACCAGGTCACTTTGCCAAGGACTGCCGTAGATCAAAAGTCAGAAATTCAGACTATTACAAGAACAAGATGCTTCTTGCAAAAGAACAAGAGGCAGGCGAGGCATTGATGGCTGAGGACGAATACTGGCTCGATCACTCAGATGAGGAAGAAGAAGATGATGAAGATAGAGAAGAGGCCGTCAACATGTGCTTGATGGGCAAGATAGAATCAGATGCTGAAGCTGATTCAGACACTGAAGAAGAGGAGGTATGTAATTTATCAGATTTAGAATTCATGAATAAAACGCATACCATGAGTATGAAACAAAGAGAGTTAGAATCTAATCTTAAGCAAGATAATGGTATCATGACAGACAAAAACCAATTGATACAGAAACTTAGCAATGAAATTGCTGAGAAGAAAGTATTAATTGAGGTTTTACATAAAGATAATGACACCAATGCTAAGGAAAAGACAATAATTCTAAAAGATAATTCTGATCTTAAGTCTCAACTGCTAAATTGTGAGATTGAAAAATATGAGCTTAAAAAGTTGCATGCTTCTTGTACAAAAGAAAACTTTTCTTTGCTCGGAAAGTTAAAAAGTTTGGAAGAGAAGTTGTATAAAATAGGTCAAACTGAACAAACTATTTTTCTGAACAAACCCAAAGAGGAAATAGAGAGATGGAGAATTGGTTATAAGAATCCTCACTGTCTACAAAAGGGGATGTCTGAAGTGTTAGGACTTTATGATCATCTTAATATGCAATTAGCTCGCAGACTCCCCGCGTTTAAAACTTTTTGTACTAAACTGTCAAAAGAGGATGAAGCCAATGAAACGGAAAAACGGATGAAATCAGCTAAAGTTCATCTTCCATTTTATTATGCGAAGTTGAATAATAGTTGTCAGGATCGAATTCTCAACAAGAATTAATTCTCAGAAACAATATCAAAGAAGTTTGCGGAATAACACTTTGATATTCAATGAAACAGTATATCAATACAGAAAATATGAATAACAAACTGTAAACTTGTATTGAATGCTTTGAAGTTACAAGATTACACACTCAACCTCAATATTGATGAACAGGCTCACCAATACGAATTCTACTTCTCTAGAATTAGGATCTATGCCTTGAGGTTGATTTTCTCTCTAAAAGAATGAATTAAGTTCTGTCTATCTAATTATTCTAAACTATACAATATATATATACTGAATACAAAAGATAAATACAATAAAATATCTCTAGTATATCTTCCATGTATATCTCTAAGCTTCCATGTATATCCTTTCATACGAATCTTCATCATATAAGCAGTATTAATCTTCAGCAGCATTAACTTCCTTCTAGCAGCATTAACTACTAAGCAGTACTAACTACTAGCAGTACTAACTAGCTAAGCAGTACTAACTTTGTTCAAGCAACACTAACTTTGACTAGCAGTATTAATTAACACTAGCAGTAGTAACACTCAGCAGTATTAACCTTTATGTCTTCTAGCAGTATTAACTCTGAACCAGCAGCATTAACCACACTTGAGTTTTTCTTCAGTTCCCAACAATCTCCCCCTAACTTGACTTTTAGGAAGAGAAGTCAAGTTCTTCAAATTTCCTTCAAGATGCTCCCAAAACTCTATTATGGTCTAAATTCCTGTGTTTGCATCCAATCCCAAACTCTGATTGATGGTTCTTTGAATCAAGTATTTAGCCATTTCTGAATCTGGAACACACCTTAACTTTTTCTTCAACATGGCATGTAGCTTCAATCTGCTATGATTATACACTTTATCCACTAGGAAGTATTCAGTGTGATTTAAATCCAAAGTCACAGAATATACGCCACTAGTTTCATACAAAGTCCAATTGGTAACTGCTTGAAAAACGCTCCTTATGATCTCCTTCACTTCATCAGGTTTGAACATCATACACAGATACTCCATCACCAGTTTTGTAATTGAAATCCCTGGAGCTTTCAACTGATCTGCATACAACTTCATCCCTATATCAAACATTTCTTCAACATCAGACCTTGAGCATGTTCTAACAATTTTAGCCCAAGTACTGTAGACTTCATACTTTTCATCTTTTCTCTTCAGTCTGATATACTCCTTGCCATCTACTTCCAAAACATCCCAGTGAATGACTTCAGGAGGTTTAACTCCTACAGGTTCTGCTGCAATTGGTTCAGGCACTTTGTCCATCACAACCATGTACATCTTGACATCCTCAGTACTTGCAGGTTCTTTCATTGTAGATGACTCAGGTGCCTCTTCTTCTTCAGCAACCTTTTCAGCCTCTTCTTCCACTAATCTAGGCTTCTTTGTAGGTTTTCTCCTGGCAATCATCTTTGTTCTGTTTAGAGTCCTTAGACTTTCACCAATTGTTGTTTCCTTCTCTGGAGTTTCTTGCTCATCAGGGAATGGTTTTTGTAAGAAATCATTGCTTTCTTTCATTCTTTTCTCCATTTCAACCCTTGCAAGATCATCCCCTTGAAGCTTTATCATCTCAGCATCATACATCTTCTTGAGCTTCTCAAAAGACATCTTTGAAAACATCTCTACCTTGACACCTACTGCACCCTTGAGGAAAGTAATCATTTTCTTTCTCTCTTGAGCACCCAGGTATGTCTTTGAAGGTTGTCTTTTCCTTGCAGCCATTTTGATCTTAGCAGGCTTCCTCAAAGATGTGGCTTTCTTCTTGGCTTGTTCTGTTGCTATGCTTTGTTGATAGGCTTTGTTTAACTCTGCAGCCATTGCTTTAGCTATCTCTCTATCCTTTTTCACTTGCATGGTTTCTGCTTCTTCAAGTTCAGCCTGTATCTTCCTAGCTAGAGCTTCATCTGATTCAATCAGCTTCTGCTTTTTCATTGGTTTATCAGATTCAACTAGCTTTGCCTTTCCTTTCTCTTTACCCATCACCTTCTCAATGCTAGAGTTCTTTGCTGCATCACCTCTTTCTTTTATGGCAACTCCTTTGGCCTTTGAGGTGACCTTGGGAGTATCATGTTTGGCTTTGATGAGTGTTTCTGCAATCTCAAGCTCTGTAAGGACCTCTTTTACTGTTTCTGCTGCTTCTTTCAGCTCAGCAGTATTAACCATTTCTGCTGCTTTACTTGAACTGGCAGTATTAATGGTTTCTGCTGCTGGCTCTGTTTCTGCTGCTTGCTCATTCTCCCCCTCAACATCATGTTTTTCCTCTTGCTCCCCCTTAGCTTTGGCATCAGCTTCTGACTCCCCCTTTTTGGGAGCATCAGTCACTGGTTTCCTCCTTCTGAGCACAAATTGTTTCTTCTTCCTTTGCAGAATCAGTTTCCTTACCATTTGCTTCAATTTGATGATTTGTTCTTGTTGTGACAGAACTATGAGTTTAAGCTCTTCTATATCTTTGCCCTGTTTGAGTACATCCATGTTGATGTTGCCCATGGTTTCCATCAATTCATAATAGTTATATCTGTCCTCACCTTCTCCAGAAGTGTTACCCTCTTTTGAAGGATCATTGGATCTTTTTGTAGTGGAAGTCTTCTGCCTAGCAGAAGCACTATCCACCCCCTTGGGTTCTTGGCACCTGGGACCTTTAAATGATTGCTCATTTAAAGTTGCCATGGGGAAGGTCTTATTGATGTTACCACTTTCCTCCTCTGTGCTGGCAGGAGTAGTGGCAGCCTCATCACCCATATGCTCTACCTCCTCCTCAGAGAGCACCTCCTTTGGGTTGGGAGACACCCTTGTGGTTTCCCTTTGGATATTCTCTAGGGGAGAATTCTCCCTTAGAGGGCTTAAAGGCTTAGTGGGTGATGGTACAAGAAGGGAAGGAGCCTTCTTTACCTGTTTCCTTGTATAAATTTGGGTAATTGGAGAAGTGGGCTTATTAAGTAGGGACTGTGGGATAGATATAGAGTGGGAAGGTTGGGCTTGGCTAGCAGTGGATTGATCTAATGGGGGCCTTGACCCTGCTGCCATACCTTCATTGGGTTGGGACACCACCATCATTGTAGAGAACAATGGGGTGTCAACTCCTTCAGAGTCCCCAG
The DNA here is from genome assembly GCA_954870635.1 of Arctium minus. Lineage (NCBI taxonomy): Eukaryota > Viridiplantae > Streptophyta > Magnoliopsida > Asterales > Asteraceae > Arctium > Arctium minus. The sequence continues at coordinate 128,398,492 of OX941080.1, read as the reverse complement.
CAGATCTTCTCATATTTGAGAAAACCTTGCCTTTTGGGGGTTTTGGTACATAAATTCCATCAGGATGAGGAATATCCGTCAATTCATGGTTGATAACTGCTTGAACAAACCTGGGATACATATAGAAGCTCTTTTTGTTTCCCATGTTTGAGACAAGATCATTGAAAATCATTTGTGAAAAATTGTACCTTCTGGCAGTGGCCAAACAGACCAAAGCATAAGCAATGGGACTGCTGAACTCACTCCATCCAGTGGTCTTTTTAGAAATGCAGTGCATCAAGGTATGAACAAGAAAACGCCATTGAGGTGAGAATTTAGCTTTTGAAAACTTAAAAACACCCAATGGGCCTCCATACCCCATTCTTGTCAGAGTAGAAAACAGTTCATCATTAGGGATAGAAGTTATACCAGAGGCATCGTCTAGACGTAGACTGATGCGAACTATCTCTTCAGTAACTGTCAATGGATTGCCACATACTGTCGTCTTGATCATTCGCACACCATTCTCAGTAACAATGGTGGCATGTGCCCAGAATTGCCTCTGATGCTCTATAAAGATAGTTGGAGACATAGTGATCGCATGGGCAATGTGGCTAGTCTTCAGAAAGTCGACTATCTGATGAAAGCCTTCTGCTTGTTTTGGCTTTTGGAGCATTGCGATTTCATTGTGCTCGTCAATGAACGCCATTGATGCCATTGACCTTGAAGATTCTTGCCTGGAAACTTTGAACTTTGAGAGAGAAAGGGTTTAGAGCGCAGGTGAATAGTATGCAAAGAGTCGTTATAAGCTTTTAGGCGGGCAAAGAGTATTTATAGTATTCGGAATATAAGCAGTATTAACCTATAGCAGTATTAACTACTAGCAGTATTAACTGCGAGCAGTATTAACTAACTAGCAGTATTAACTACTAGCAGTATTAACTGCGAGCAGTATTAACTAAGTAGCAGTATTAACTACTAGCAGTATTAACTACTAGCAGTATTAACTACTAGCAGTATTAACTACGAGCAGTATTAACTACGAGCAGTATTAACTAACTAGCAGTATTAACTACTAGCAGTATTAACTGCGAGCAGTATTAACTAACTAGCAGTATTAACTACTAGCAGTATTAACTACTAGCAGTATTAACTGAAAGCAGTATTAACTACTAGCAGTATTAACCACTAGCAGTATTAACTACTAGCAGTATTAACCACTAGCAGTATTAACTAAACTTACTCCTTTTAACCTTGCTAAACACTGAGTACTGCGATGCATATCCTGAAAAAGAAGATTAGTAACACCAAGAAAAAATATACAGGTATAAAACCACTTTTTGAGAAGAAGATTATTCAGAGTTTATCATTCCCACACTTGTTACCAAGAAAGTGAATCTACCCACATCAAAAGCTTTAGTGAATAGATCAGCAAACTGATTATCAGTGTGAACTTTGACAACTTGAATAAGTTTCTTTTCATTACAATCTCTTATAAAGTGATACCTGATTTCAATGTGCTTTGTCTTTGAGTGCTTGACTGGATTATTTACAATGCTAATAGCACTGCTGTTGTCAATAAAGATTGGAGTGTGTAGAAAGGTTACCCCATAATCCAACATTTGATTCTGAATCCATAAGACTTGAGAACAGCAACTTGCAGCTGCTATGTACTCTGCCTCTGTTGTAGATGTGGATACTGTGGTTTGTTTCTTGCACTGCCATGAGACTAGTCTAGCACCCAAAAACTGACATCCTCCAGAAGTAGATTTTCTGTCCAAGTTTGCCCCACCTAGATCACTGTCTGAGTATGCTATTAGGTCAAAAGGTGAGTCATGAGGATACCAAAGTCCCAATCTGGGTTGCCCTTTGAGATATCTGAATATCCTCTTAACAGATTGAAAGTGAGATTGCTTTGGCCTAACTTGGAATCTTGCACATACACAGACTGGAAACATTATATCTGGCCTTGAAGCTGTGAGATACATGAGAGAGCCAATCATGGATCTATAATGATGCACATCCATATCCTCCCCCTCAAGATCTGCTGTGATCTGCTTGTGTGTTTCCATAGGTGTGCTGGCAGGTTTTGATTCTGAGAAACCAAACTTGGTTAGAATATCCTGCACATACTTGGATCGACAGATGAAAATACCATCTGACTTCTGTTGAACTTGGAGGCCAAGGAAGAAAGTAAGTTCCCCCATGGAACTCATTTTGAACCTTTGATGCATTAAATCCTCAAACTCCTTGCACATGTTGTTTCTTGTAGAACCAAAAATAATGTCATCAACATAGATTTGGACCAGCAAGATATCCTTCTTCTTTCTTTTGATAAAAAGAGTCTTATCAATGACTCCTCTTTCAAAGTCATTTTCCAAGAGATAGGATGACAGAGTTTCATACCATGCTCTTGGAGCTTGATGTAGTCCATAAAGTGCTTTCTTTAATTTGTATACCCTGTCTGGATAGCTTGGGTTTTCAAACCCTGGTGGTTGACAGACATATACCTCTTCTTCAATTGATCCATAGAGAAAAGCACTTTTTACATCCATTTGGTAGACTTTGAAGTTCATGTAAGAAGCATAGGCTAGGAATAGTCTGATTGCTTTTATCCTAGCTACAGGTGCAAAAACTTCTTCATAATCTATACCCTCTTCTTGAGTGTAGCCTTGAGCCACCAGCCTTGCTTTGTTTCTTATAACAATACCTCTTTCATCTCTCTTGTTTCTGAAGATCCATTTTGTGCCAATTGCTCTGTGACCTTTAGGAAGGTCTACTAGATCCCACACATCTTGTAGCTTGAACTGTAACAGTTCCTCTTGCATTGCTTCTATCCAGCTGGATTCTTTCATAGCATCATGAGCCTTTTTAGGCTCAAGCTGTGATAGAAAACAAGAGAGCACTGTATGCTGTTGATCTTGCATTTCCTGAAGCCTGCTTTGATGTCTAGTCATCATAGGAGAAGAGACATCTCCTATTATCAACTGTGGAGGATGATTCTTTTGAACTCTGGTGTTGTAACTAGGTTCTTCATTCAATCCAACCTCAAGATTAGATTCATGCAACTCAACTGAAGTGTTTTCAGATGCCACTTCATTATTTGCTTGAGTCTCCTCATCTCTAGTGTCTTCTTCACTCTGACTTGATTCAGAAAATGATTCCTTTTCACAGTCTTCAACTGAATTTACTGTGGGTATGGGAAAAATCACAGATTTAGATATACTTTCTTGAACTTGTGTGATCTCTGGTTCTCCACTACCTGTTCCTGTATACTCATTACTGAAACCAAAAGAGTTAGTTAGTGAATCAATGTCAAATAGCCACTGAGGTCCAGACCCAACAGGATTTGGTGTGTTCTCATTGCATTTGACATTGTCACTTTCTTCAATTATTCTAGAAGCAGAGTTAAATACTCTGCAGGCCTTACTCTGAGATGAATATCCAACAAGAAATCCATCATCTGCTTTCCTATCAAACTTACCTAAGTGAGATTTGGTATTTAGAATTGTACAAGGACACCCAAAAGGTTTAAAGAAACCAATAAAAGGTTTTCTTTTATTTAAAAGCTCATATGGGGTCTTGTTCTTTTGCTTTACTATTAGAACTCTGTTTTGGACATAACAAGCAGTATTAACTGCTTCAGCCCAGAAGGTAATTGGCAATTTTGAATCAGCCAACAGAGATCTAGCAGCCTCTATTAGTGTCCTATTTCTCCTTTCAGCAACACCATTCTGTTGAGGAGTCCTAGGAGCACTATATTGTCTCTCAATACCTTTTTCTTCACAAAAGGTGTTTAGATCATGATTTTTAAACTCAGTTCCATTATCTGATCTAATGACTTTTACTCTTTGATTAGTTTGGTTTTCAATCCTTAGAATAAAGGATTTGATAAGACCACTTGTTTCATCCTTAGTCCTTAGAAAATATACCCAAGTAAATCTGGAGTAATCATCAACAATAACCAAGCAGTAAGATTTCTTGCCTATACTCATAACATTTGTAGGACCAAACAGATCCATATGCAATAACTGGAGACAAGTAGAAACAGAATTTAACTCTTTGGTCTTATGAGAAGTTTTGTGTTGTTTGCCTTTAAGACAAGCAACACAATGATCATCACATGAAAATACTTTTGAAGGTAAACCTCTTACAAGGTTATTTTTAACAAGATTGTTCATAGTCTTGAAATTCATGTGACACATCCTTCTGTGCCAAAGGGAGGATTCATCTACAGAAGCTTTTGAAACAAGACAATTTAGAGATGAATCACTATCAACATTGTCCAAATCAAGACAGTAAACATTGTCCTTTCTTGGAGTTCTAAGTAGTATCATGCTTTCATCAACTACCTTGAACCCTGGAGCAAGAATCATACACTCAGTATTAGTAAATAATATACTATGTTGTTTGTCACAAACCTGTGATACACTTAACAGGTTGTACTTTAATTGATCAACATAGTATACATCCTCAAATGTCATCTTACCTTTGGTGACATTACCTTTTCCACTTATCTTACCACCAGTAAGATTGTCTCCAAATGCAACATGTCCTCCATTAATATGCTTGAAATCCTGAAGGCATGACATGTTGCCAGTCATGTGCCTAGAGTAACCACTATCAACATGCCATATGCTCTTTCCCTTGAGCTGTTGGTTGCCCTGCACATTAAATAAATCAATTAGTATGATTGGGGACCCAAGCAAAAGTGGTCTTGGGTCTCCCTTTCTCATCAAAGTATTTACATTCTTTTTTAATGAGGTTTTTAAACTCAGAGCACTCTTTATTAGAGTACCTTGTCAATATGATTGGCTTAGCAGAACCAACACTAGAAGCAGTACTAACCTTAGAAGTACTAACAGAGTTAGCAGTACTAACAGGTTTAGCAGTACTAATCTTGTTAGCAGCATTAACATTGTTAGCAGTAGTATTACTTCTAGCAGCACTATCATTGTTAGCAACACTATTTGTGGTAGCAGTACTAACAGTTTTAGTGCTTTTAGGAATCCACATATTGATACTTTCTTTAACAGACTTTTTCTTCATGTGGCTTTTAGTTTTAACATTTTTCTTAGCCACATGGTTCTTTTCAATTTTCTTATAACCAAAGGGTTTTTGCATGGATCTTTGGAAATTCATCCTTTGTTTCATAGGATTGAAACAACAGAATTTTGCAAGATGATTCAATTTGCCACAAATAAAACAAGGTTTTGGTCTATTGATTTTACTCAGATCAACCCCTTGTTTTTGTGCCCACTGATTATTCCAGTTTCTTTGATTTCACCTCTTTTTGTCCTGTTTTTGGGGCTCATTCTTCTTACATGCACACTGTTTGCAAGGACCTGGATTCACAACTGTGGTCTGTTTGTAATGGACCTTACCAGACTTTCCCTCTGTCTTTTCTATGTCCTTGGATTTGATCCAAGCCCTTCCACAATCCTCATTGGTGATAATGTTATTCTCTATAGAAATCTCACCACTCACCTTGTTCTCCTTACTCTTGCCAATCTCTTTCTCAGTCTTATCCTCAACAACTACCTCATCTAATGGATCTATTTCAGTGGCTCCCTCAGGCAAGTCCTTCCTATCTTTGGTGTCTAACAGGTCTGAAGTAGGAGGAATGTAATTGTTGTTATATGGTGGAGGTGTGGCATTATACCCAATTCCTCTTCTCAGCTTATCATGAATCTGATTTTGCAGTAAAGAGTCCATTGCTTTAGAAGCATTGGAAAACTTTTCTACATCAAGCTTAACCTTGGTTAGCTCCTCTTTCAGTTTTTCACTCTCCTCTTTAGATTTGGTCAGTTTAAGTTCTAAATCCTTTTTCTCCCACTGCCAGTAATTGGTGTCATATGAGTGTTGGAGTTCATTGGCTTGAAAACCTTTGATCTGATCTTCAAATCTCTCTACAATCCTTACATAGTCTTTGATATCTTTTTCTAATCTCTTAAGGTCATCACTCATCTTCTGATTGTGATCCCTGTACCTTTTAACAGTGTCTATGCAAGTTTTAGAACAGAGATTAGAACTTACCTCAGATGGGAGATCAGATACTTTAGCCATAAGAGCTTGATTCTGAATAGTTTCTTCTGCTTGATCACTCCAATCAAACCCCATTCCTTGTTGAGAAACAAGGGCTTGAGCAGAGTTTCTGTTGTTATTGAAGCTTCCAGATTGAGCTTGTTGGTGGTTGTTGTTGTGAGACACTCCACTTCTGCATTCTCTAGCAAAATGTCCCTTAAGATGGCATTTGTAGCATTCCACCTTTGATTTATCAAACCCTGCTCCATCTTCTCTTCTTTGGGAGAAGTTGTTTCTCCCAGTCCTCTTTATAAACTTCTTAACCCTCATGGAGAGCATGGCCATCTGCCATTTAATATCCATCTCTTCCAGATCATCTGGATGAAGTTGTTCTAAGTCATCATTAATCAAAGAGGAATTTCCATGATTGGAAAGAAAAGCTTCAAACACAGAATCAGTGCCTTTATCTTGATTTGTTCCATTAGCAGCATTAACTGATTCAGGGTTAGCAGTAGAATCAATTGATGCTGATAAGAGTGCAGCATTATGAATATATCCAGAAGGCTTCTTCTTTGCCTCCACCTCAGCTTCAAATACTCTAAGATCATTGTACAGATCATCAAGTTCTTTTTCTTCCAACTGATCATTCTGTCTGAATGACACAGTGTACATGGTCCATTCATCTCCAAGGGACCTTAGGAACTTTCTGTTCACATCATCTTGATCAATTTGTACTCCCATAGTAGCTAGTTCACCAATTAGTTTATTAAACCTGTCAAAAGTTTGAGTCATGGACTCATTCTTAGTTGAGATGAAGTTTTCATACTGTTGCTTTAAGATTGCCTTTTGATTTCTCTTGGTACTTTTGGTACCTGAGAATCTCTTCTCTAGAGAATTCCAGAGCATCTGTGCATCAGTACAATTGCAGAATTGGTGTTGATACTCATTTGGAATGGCCAAGAGCAGTGTGCTCAAGGCTTTCATCTCTATCTGCCTTGTCTTCCTGTCTGCATCTGTCTTTGGAGGGGTTCTTTTGCCATCTTCACCAATCTTTCCTGCATCAGATGGGCCATTCTCAATGATGTCCCACATAGAGTAATCTGTGAGGAGAATATATTGCTTGATTCTGATCTTCCACATGTCAAATTCATTGGATCTGAGCATTGGAACTTTTGAGACCAAAGTACTGCTTGATTCTGTAAGATTTTCCATGATGAATAACTGTTTCTGAGAGAGTTTGGCTCTGATACCACTTGTCAGGATCGAATTCTCAACAAGAATTAATTCTTAGAAACAATATCAAAGAAGTTTGCGGAATAACACTTTGATATTCATTGAAACAGTAAATCAATACAGAAAATATGAATAACAAACTGTAAACTTGTATTGAATGCTTTGAAGTTACAAGATTACACACTCAACCTCAATATTGATGAACAGGCTTACCAATACGAATTCTACTTCTCTAGAATTAGGATCTATGCCTTGAGGTTGATTTTCTCTCTAAAAGAATGAATTAAGTTCTGTCTATCTAATTATTCTAAACTATACAATATATATATACTGAATACAAAAGATAAATACAATAAAATATCTTCAGTATATCTTCCATGTATATCTCTAAGCTTCCATGTATATCCTTTCATACGAATCTTCATCATATAAGCAGTATTAATCTTCAGCAGCATTAACTTCCTTCTAGCAGCATTAACTACTAAGCAGTACTAACTACTAGCAGTACTAACTAGCTAAGCAGTACTAACTTTGTTCAAGCAGCACTAACTTTGACTAGCAGTATTAATTAACACTAGCAGTAGTAACACTCAGCAGTATTAACCTTTATGTCTTCTAGCAGTATTAACTCTGAACCAGCAGCATTAACCACACTTGAGTTTTTCTTCATTTCCCAACAATAGTTATGATGAAAACCCAATATATAAAAAGAAGGAAACTCTTTCAAGTGATTTCTTTCCAAGTTATTCTGAAAAGGAAATGGAGGCGAAGCCTATTAAAGGTAAACTATATGTCCCTCCTCTCATTTTAGAACGCAAAATTTCTGAACTCGAGAATTCTTTATCAGATGCAAGACTTTTGATAAATATTGAGTAAAACATTTTTTCAACCGTGTTTTCAAATTATGTTCTTTCAAAAGCTTCAAACTCTGAGGATATGTTTGGTACATCAAATAAAGGATTTGAATTTTTGAACTCTGACGGTGGTTTAGATAATGGTTCTAATCTCTTTGACTTTAATGCAAAACTTCCCAACCATTCATCTTTTGTTAAGAAAACTTTAAGAAAAACTAGTAAGCCTGTGAACAGTGCAAAATCAATGAAAGCTTTCGTTGATAAATCAGTCTCTATGAACGCTAAGAGTGCTAAAGGTAAGAATTTATCTCAGCATTCACAGAAACCGACCACTACTGGTAATTCCAAAAAGAAGCATTCGTTTGTTGCTCAGAAGTCTAACTCATCAGTTTCACATGTTTCAGATTTGAGCAAGCAAAGGCCAGAAGTAAATTCTCAATGGCAACCAAAACGGAAGCTTGACAAGACCGTTTTATCGTTTAGTAGTGTTAATTGTAGTAAGACTTCGCTTAGTGTTAATCGTTTGCTCTTCCTGTCTAACATACAACCTGCATGATCTGCATCTGTGTAGGCTGTTAGTTCAAAACTAGTATCTTTAGGATACCACAGACCAAGATCTGCAGTGCCCTTCAGATACCTAAAAATGTGCTTCACCGCAGACTTAAAGCTTAGCTTCATGAGATGTAAGATCGCACGTTAAGGTATACTTCTTTATCTTCATCTCATATATGGTTGAAAGAAGGACAACTTTCAATCATTGGAAAACATTGTTTTTAATGTTCAAACCACTTCCCGATTTTTCATCAGATTTTATATTTTTGGAGTGTATTTTAAATGTTTTCATGATCTAAATTGTGCTTTAACTGAAATAGTTAAACCAATCTGAGCATCACGTGCATCATAGGAAAACAAGAATCATTGTGCTAGGAATTAACACAACTTTTATGGAATCACCTTAACCAGTGATTTCTACCCACGAAGTTAATCCTTAGTGATTGAGTGTGCAAAGAGAAAAGAAATGAGTATGATTAGAGTAAGGAAAACGTTTAAAAGAAAGAGCGTGTGAGAACAGAGTTAAAAGAATATCACAACTTTGCACCAACTTTTTCTGAGCCGGGTAGCCAAAATTCTAGTGATTCACAATTCTTTGGTGAACATTATTGAAACAGACAAATAACCCATGCCAACTCTTGATCAAACCTCACCATCTACTCATTTTCTTCTTCACAAGAAAGTGTTTCACATTTTCAAAGGGGATGCAACACATATGCTATCTGATTTCATTCGGAAAATATGGATTTTAAAAAGAAGGAAGTCTGCCCCACCTTCGCACTTCACTCATGCACATTGAGTCTGTGTTTAACATATTGTTGTCTCAGTGGTTTACACAATTTTGAGCCAAATAAGCAATCATTAGTGCTTAATTTTTTTTAACACACGCACGAACACACAAGGAATTAGTTTCTTTGTCATAACGTTTATAGAAATTTACCGTTGTGGTGTTTCGATGATTAAATGGAAGCCCTGGGGGAGTCAACATCAAACAACTCCTTTCCAATGTGTATTTTTTACACACAGTGACTTAGTGTTACTGACAGGCATGTTAACTGATTCATTAGTTGATTCAGATGTTACACGACTATTTTGTCTGGATTTGAAAAGATCTGGATGAATATCTTTTGAATTGACGGATCAGGGGCTCTAACCGAAAGATTGACATTTCTTACAAATAATTTTGATGAAGTCGTTGCACTTAACATCAAAAAGGGGGAGAATGACTACACAAGAAATGGCAAAGATCACATGTTTCAAGAATCACGTCCACTCTTCAAAAGGGGAGATTGTTAGATTGAAGACATGTTGATTTCAGATCTAGAGAAAGAGATTGCATCTTCTGAGCTGAACAAGAAGACTGAATTGCTAAAATCATTTTTATAATGATCTTGATCCAAAGGGGGAGATTGTTAAGACACCGTCTCATTGGATTCAAGATCATCCAATCTAAAGATCGCAATCTGAAGCTAAAGCCGGAACGTCGACTCTCGATATAAAGTCTATGTCTATTTATAATAAAGTCTATGTCTATTTAGGCATTGGCCCAGAACTGTCACATATGATTCACATAGATGGTGGGATTTACCGTTAGCGCATAAGCAATATGTGATTGTGATAAGAAATCCACAATTTCATGAAAACCCTCAGCTTGTTTGGTTTTTTGTAACATTGCAAGCTCATTGTGGTCATCAACGAAATCAAGTTCTGCCATCTTTCTGAACGATTCTAGGGTTCGAAACTCAACTAGGGTTTACACACTGGTAATCAAGAATTCTAAAGAGAGAAAGAGAATGAAAACTCGCTGGAAATTCAAAGAGCCGTTTGGGTTTTGGAAGTCGGAGAGGGTATTTATAGGGTAAGGGATTCAGTTAAAAGCAGTACTAAGTACCGTAGCAACATTACCACAAACCCGTAGTATTAACTCATATCAGCAGTAGTAACACGTACCAGCAGTATTAACACAGACTAACAGTATTAACACTGTTTGGCAGTAGAAATAAGACAAGAAGTAGTAACTTTGCACTGGTAGTATAAACCACCTAGCAGTAGTAACCATACTTAACCGTATTTGAACTGTCATCATGAGTAATATAGAGAGCAATATTAACTTAACCAGAAGTACCAAGTACCTAATCAACAAAGGTATCTGAAACACTTAAACACAAATGGTTAGCAGCACCATGCACAAAGAAATATGAGAAAGTAAACTTTAAAGAATCTATACAGAAATGGTACATCTAGAAAATCAAAAGAGGTTTATTCAGTGTTTATCATGCCTACACTTGTGACCAAGAATGTGAATCTACCCACATCAAAAGTTGTGGTGAATAGATTAGCAAATTGGTTACTTGTGTGTATTTTCAAAACCTGAATTAACTTCTTTACATTGCAATCTCTAATAAAATGGTACCTGATTTCTATATGCTTGGTTTTTGAGTGATTCACTGGATTATTAACTATGCTTATAGCACTGTTGTTATCAATGAAGATGGGAGTGTGAAGAAAAGTAATGCCATAGTCGAACATCTGATTCTGAATCCATAGCACTTGTGAGCAACAGCTTGCAGCAGCTATATACTTTGCTTCTGTTGTAGAGGTGGACACTGTGGTTTGCTTTTTACACTGCAATGAAACTAGTCTTGTACCCAAAAACTGACATTCTCCTGATGTAGACTTTCTATCCAAGTTTGCACCACCCAAATCACTATCAGAATATGCAAGCAGATCAAATGGTGAGTCATGAGGATACTAAAAGCCCAACCTAGGTTGTCCTTTGAGATATCTGAAGATCCTTTTGACTGCTTGAAAGTGAGATTGCTTAGGCCTCACTTGAAATCTGGCACACACACAGACAACAAACATAATGTCTGGTCTTAAAGCTGTTAGATACATGAAGGAGCCTATCATAGATCTATAATGATGAACATCCACATCCTCCCCTTCAAGATCTGCAGTAATCTGTTTGTGTGTTTCTATAGGTGTGCTTGCAGGCTTTGCTTCTGAAAATCCAAACTTTGTAAGTATATCCTGCACATACTTGGATTGACTTATGAAAATGCCATCTTTCTTCTATTTAACCTGTAGCCCAAGGAAGAATGTGAGTTCACCCATAGAGCTCATTTTGAATTTTTTGTGCATCAGCTCCTTAAACTCCTTGCACATATGATTTTTTGTGGATCCAAATATGATATCATCCACATAGATTTGGATAAGCAAGATGTCCTTCTTCTTCCTTTGAATGAAAAGGGTCTTATCAATGATTCCCCTTTCAAAACCATTTTCCAAGAGATAGGTAGACAGAGTGTCATACCATGCTCTTGGTGCTTGATGTAGCCCATAGAGTGCCTTCTTTAATTTGTATACTCTGTCAGGAAAGTTAGGATTCTCAAACTTTGGAGGCTGACAAACATACACTTCTTCTTCAATTTTCCCATATAGTAATGCACTCTTAACATCCATCTGATATACTCTGAACTACATGAAAGAAGCATAGGCTAGAAACAACCTAATTGCCTCAATTCTGGCTACTGGTGCAAACATTTCTTCATAGTCTATCCCCTATTCTTGTGTGTACCCTTGTGCCATAAGTCTGGCCTTATTCTTTATCACTATCCCTCTCTCATCTTTCTTATTCCTGAACATCCATTTAGTTCCAATTGCCCTGTGTCCTTGTGGAAGGTCAACCAGATCCCACACATTTTGCACCATAAACTGCAGCAGCTCCTCTTGCATTGCTTCTATCCAGCTTGGGTCTTTCATTACATCATATGCCTTCTTGGGTTCAATCTGGGATAGAAAACAGGACAATAACCCTGACTGTAAGTCTTTCAATCCTCCTAACTTACTTTTACGCCTTGTGATTATGGGAGAATTGATAACACCAATCACCAACTGAGGAGGATGATTCTTCTGAGTTCTTGTTTGATGGGCAACCTCTTCATTAATATTTGCATCCAGATTAGAGTCATTCTTTTTAGGAGTGACCACCAAATACTGAAGAATTTTCTTCATTAGTATCATCTTCTGACAATGTGGGCATTACAGGACCTGTGTTTCCTGAACTTGCAGGATGAGCATCCTCTTTATCACCTTTATCCTCTTCATCACCTTTATCATCTTCAGCCTGTTTTGGTTCAAAATCCTCTGTTTCTGAATCATTCTTCTTTTCTTGTTGACAAAATTCAACATGATCAACTGTAGGTATAGGGAACAACACAAACTCTGGTTTCTGTGCTTGTAACTTTTCGGAACTTGTTCCTACAATTTGTACATTACTAAAACCCAAAGAATTAGTTAGTGAATCAATGTCAAATAGCCAATCAGGACCTGTACCAATAAGATTTGGTGTGTTCTCATTGCATTTGACATTGTCACTTTCCTCTATAATCCTGGAAGAACTGTTGAATACTCTATATGCTTTGCTCTGAGAGGAGTATCCAACAAGAAATCCATCCTCAACTTTGCTTTCAAACTTGCCTAAATGAGATTTGGTGTTGAGAATTGTGCAAGGACACCCAAAAGGTTTGAAAAATCCAATAAAATGTTTCTTCTTTTTCAAAAGTTCATAAGGTGTCTTTCCTTTGGATTTGACTACTAGAACTCTGTTTTGGACATAACAAGCAGTATTAACTGCTTCTGCCCAAAAAGTAATGGCTAATTTTGAATCTGCCAACAGAGATCTAGCAGCCTCAATCAATGTCCTATTTCTCCTCTCAGCAACACCATTTTGTTGAGGAGTCCTAGGAGCACTGAGTTGTCTCTCAATACCTTTAGTCTCACAAAAGTTGTTTAAGTCACTGTTTTTAAACTCAGTTCCATTATCAGATCTGATGACTTTAACTCTTAGATTTGTTTGGTTTTCAATCCGAAGAACAAAAGATTTGATCAGTCCACTTGTCTCATCCTTAGTCCTCAGAAAATATACCCAAGTAAATCTAGAGAATTAAAACAATGACCAAGCAATAGGATTTCTTACCAATACTCATCACATTTGTAGGACCAAAAAGATCCATATGCAATAACTGAAGGGGTGAAGAGATTGTGTTTATTTCTTTGGACTTATGAGAAGTTTTGTGCTGCTTGCCTTTAAGACATGCAACACAATGATCATCACATGAAAACACTTTTTGAGGCAAACCTCTCACAAGTTTGTTTTTCACCACTTTGTTCATAGTTTTAAAATTCATGTGACACATCCTTCTTTGCCAAAGAGATGATTCATCTAAAGAAGCTTTTGAAAACAGACAATTAAGTGATGAATAAGATGAAACACTCTTTAAGTCCAAACAATAAACATTATCATTTCTAGGAGTTCTAAGTAGTGTCATATTTTCATCAACTACCTTGAATCCAGGAGCAAGGATAATACATTCAGTATCACTAAATAATATACTATGTTTCTTGTCACAAACCTGTGATACACTTAACAGGTTGTATCTCAATTGCTCAACATAGTAAACATCTTCAAAAGTCATCTTACCTTTTGATACCATACCTTTACCACTTATCTTACCTCCTTCTGGTTTGTCACCAAAAGCAACACGTACTCCATCAAACCTTTTGAAAGTTTGAAGGCAGTCCATGTTACCTGTCATGTGCCTAGAGCAACCACTATCTACATGCCAAATGCTCTTCCTCTTGAGCTGTTGGTTGCCCTGCACATAAAATAAAACAGTTAGTGTTTTGAGGGAACCCAAGACAAAATGGTCTTGGGTTGCCCTTTCTCATCAACATACTCATAATCAGTAAGCTTAGTCTTGATGAGATGATCAGAATTAGGAATCTCATGGCTGGAATACTTTGTCAGAATTATAGGCTTGACAGTATTAACATTGGTAGCAGTACTATCTTTGTTAGCAGTACTAACTTGATCAGCAGTACTAACCTTGTTAGCAGTACTAACTTTGTTAGTAGTAGTATTGCTATCAGCAACACTATTTCTGTTAGAAGTACTATTTGAGGTAGCAGTACTAACAGGTTTAGTGCATTTTGGAACCCAAATTTTGACAAAGTTCTTTGCTTTTCTATTCTTTGTGTTACTCCTGGATTTGCTTGGAATATCTTCTTTTGTTTTAGCAAACTTATTCTGAATATGAGATTTTGCAGTACCAGTTTTCATTGGTGCTGCTCAGCCATGTGGTTCCTTGATCTTCTTGATTGCTTTCTATAACCAACAAAATTTTGTATTTTTCTTTGAAAAGTAATTCTTTGGTTAACAGGATTGAAATAACAGTGTTTGGCTAAATGATTCAACTTGCCACAAATAAAACAAAGTTTTGGTCTATTGCTTTTGCTTAGATCAATTCCTTGTTTTTGAGCCCACTGGTTATTTCTGTTTCTCTGATTTCCCCTTATTTTATCATGTTGATGGGGCTTGATCTGTTGACAAGTACAGGGATTTACAACAGTAGTTTGCATATAGTGATCTCCTTGTATCTTTTCCTTCCCTTTTCTGGAGGTCTCAGCTTTCTCACTCTTAACAGTCTCTTTCCCAATCTTAGACTTCTCCACTTTCTCACTCTTGACAAATGGTTTACCCCCCCCCCTTTCATTTGTAAGAATATGGTTTTCTAGGGGAATTTCTTTCTGGTCTTCCTTATTCTTATCCTCAGTGTTCTCTTCTTCAGATTCTGCCTCAACCACTATTGTATCTAGTTGATCTACTTCTGTGGCTCCTGCAGGTAATTCTTTCTTATCTTGCCTTTCTAAGAGGTCTGAGGTGGGTGGAATAAAGTTGTTATTGTAAGGTGGAGGGGTGTTGTTGTAGCCTATACCTCTTCTTAGTTTGTCATGAACTTGAGATTTGAGTAAAGTATCCATTGATTTAGAAGCATTGGAAAATTTCTCAATGTCTAATTTGGCCTTCTCAAATTCACTCCTAACTTTCTCACATTTCTCTCTATACTTCTCTAGCTTAATCTCTAACTCCTTCTTCTCCCACTTCCAATAGTTGTGATCATATGAATGTTGAAGTTCATTGGCCTGATATGCCTTAATTTGTTCTTCAAAATTCACAATGATCAAATTAGACTCTCTCTTATATTTCTCCAATCTTTTAAGATCATCACACATGCTCTGATTGTGATCCCTGTACTTCTTAACAGTTTCAAGACAGGCTTTAGAGCAAAGTTTAGATTTTACCTCTGTAGGAAATTGCAGTGCTTGAAGACTCTGAAACCTCAGCCATCAATGCTTGATTCTGAATTGCCTCATCTGCTTGATCACTCCAATCAAATCCCATTCCATCTTGTGAGACAAGTGCTTGAGATAGGTTCCTGTTGTTGTTGTAGTTTGTGGACTTTGATTGTTGATTGTTGCTCCCATGCTGTTGAGAAATTCCTCCTCTGCATTACCTTGCAAAGTGCCCTAGTTTATGACACTTGTAGCATTCCACTTTGGATTTGTCAAATCCAGCACCATCTTCTCTTCTCATGGCAAAGTTGTTTCTTCCTGTTCTTTTAATGAATCTTTTGATTCACATGGTGAGCATTGCCATTTGCCACTTGATATCCATCTCTTCAAGGTCATCAACATTGATCTGCTCCAGATCCTCATTAATAAGAGAAGATTTTGCATGGCTAGCAAGAAAAGCTTCCAAAACAGAATCATTGAGTCCATCCTGTTTTGAGCCATAAGCAGCACTAACTGATTCTGTATTTGCAGAAGAATCAGTAGTAGATGATAAGAGAGCAGGATTGTGAGAGTATCCGGATGGCTTCTTCTTAGATTCAACTTCTGCTTCAAACACCCTGAGATCATTGTAGAGATCATCAAGTTCCTTATCCTCCAGATTATCATTCTGCCTGAATGATACTGTATACATTACCCATTCTTCACCAAGAGATCTTAGAAACTTACTGTTGACATCATCCCGGTCCATCTTGACACCAACAGTGGCCAATTCTTCAATCAACTTGTTGAACCTATCAAAGGTTTGAGTCATAGACTCATTCTTTGTAGACATAAAATTTTCATATTGTTGCTTGAGAATTGCTTTCTGATTTCTCTTAGTGCTTTTGGTACCGGAAAACCTCTTCTCCAAAGCGTTCCACAGGATTTTGGCATCAGCACAGTTACAAAACTGATGTTGGTATTCATTAGGAATTGCAAAGAGTAGAGTGCTCAAGGCTTTCATATCAGTCTGCCTTCTCTTTCTTTCTCCATCAGTCTTTGGTGGAGGTCTCTTTCCATCTGCTCCCATTTCTCCTTCATTGGAGGGACCATTCGCAATGATGTCCCACATTGAGTAGTCTGTAAGAAGTATATACTGTCTGATCCTGATTTTCCACATGTCAAACTCATTAGGTTTGAGCATGGGAACCTTTGAAACAAGAACATTGTCGTGTGATCCGTCCATGATGATTATTGATTTCTGAGTTCCTAATGCTCTGATACCACTTGTCAGGATCGAAATTCAAAACAAGAATTTAAATAAACACTCAGAAACTTTGTTAAAGAAGTTGCGGAATAACACTTTAACAATAAATCAATGAAACAATGTATGAATTCAAATCACAAGTTATATTGAATTAACTTGATGATTACAACCAAAGCCTCAATCTGTTGAACAGACTCAACAGACGTTCAAAACTTCTCTAATGAAAGGATCACTAATAATCTTGAGGCTAATTCTCTCTAAAAACAAAACACATATGTATCTCTGTATCTTTAATAATCTAAGACTTCTAGACTATATATACAAAACAAATTACTAGATAATTACTAAAGAAACGTTGAACTTCAGTATCCATTCCATAATTATCTTCATCTCCTTGTCTTTCGCACAAATCATCCTTATCAACATTAGCAGCATTAATCTTCTAGCAGTATCTTTATCTTCAGCAGTACTAACATACTAGCAGTAGTTTCCATCTTGCAGTACTAACTCTTCAAGCAGTACTAACTATTCTTCTAGCAGTACTAACCTTTCAAGCAGAATTAATACTACTAGCAGTAATAATTTTTCAAGTAGCAGTACTAATGTCTTCAGCAGTAGTAATCTTCAATACTTAGCAGCACTATCCAGACTTAACATATTTCAGACCCAACAAAGTTCTTGGTTTTATCAGAAATTTCCTTGAAGATCCCAACATTTCTCTTTCAGAATTCTTCTTTTCAATTTCCAAATACTTTTTATTTTCTTGAAAAGCCTTTCTTTCTTTATCAAGTAAGTCTTGTAGAATTGAGATCTGTTTGTGAAGTTCAGTTGATTTGTCTTCAAGAACTTTTCTTTCCTTAGCAAATGTGTCTTTTTCAGTAATGAGAATTTTCTCAAATTCAGACACTTGTTTGGAAAGTTTCATGCATCTATGCTCCAAATCTTTTTTCTCTTGGAAAGTTTTCTTGAAAATTTCAGACATTTGTTGAATAGAAGATGTCTCTAGTTTTGATCTTTCTTTATCTGCTTAGATGCTTTTAATTAGATCAGCATTTTTGGATTCCAAAACTAAACTTGTTTTGAAGCTCAACTGATTCAGCTTGCAGTTCAGATGATTTTTGTACAGTTGTCTTCAGTTGTCTTTGAAGATCTATAATCTTTCTCTCTTTCAGCTTGAATTCCTTTTCACAAGTCTGAATAGTATTCTCTTTTAGAACAATAATATTCTCTTTCTCTTTTATCTCCTTGTCTTGTGCATTGATGATAGCTGAAAAATTAGATATAGAATTAATACACTGTATACAGCCAGATTTATCAGAGTTTGACAAATGATAATTCAACTCCTGAATCCGTTTAAGAAGCTCTGAATTCTGACTTTTCAATGTATCTCGTTCAACATCTATAACAGGTATCTCATGCATGTACATAACAACATATCTTCTTTTCTCGCCTGTAGTTGACATCTTGAATGAGAAATCAGCTTGGTAAGAATGATCGTTCCCAAACAATTCAAAAAAATTTGACTGAAAGTCAAACTTAGATCACAAAAAATATCTCAGAAAAATCCAATCGCTGGAACTCAATTCACTGGAACTTGCAGATCAAATGAATTCAAAACCTGCCGATCAAATGAACATGAAACTCGCAAATCAGATATAGATGAAATTTAAAAACATGGAATTGAAACACGAAGAGTGAACATAAACTGGTTTGAATCGTGCAAATTGAACTACTTTGGATGGAGCAAAACTCAAATAGCCTATGGCGCAAAACAATTTAGTAAGATGGCACAAAATCAATTGGTTGAATGACGCGAAATTAATCTGCATAAAAATTAATCTCCACACAAATTAATTCACTGCCATTAATCTGCAGTTTTGATTAATCACCGATTTCATTTATAAATTTGCAGCCCCATTAATTTGTAACATCCAATCACAGCACAAAAGTGATGAAGTTCTTGGTGCAAAGTTTTGAAATGGGTGGTGCAAAGTTTGAAAGAAGATGGCACAAAGTTTGTGAAGAATCCACCGTCCCACTAACTATTCAATTCACAAATTCAATTCAATTCACCGACCACCATCTTGTATTCTACTGTCGGCCACAATTTTGATTCCACCACCCACTAAATTGATTTCATTCATTAATATGAACACTCCCACTATCTTGAATGGCGCAAAGTTGAAGCTTTGCAGAAGAACCGCATGAAATTGAAAATCACCATTAACCTGCATCTACAAATCACAAAGCATTGGATACAGAAAATTTGGCAACCAATTGAAACATGCAAATCAAAACAATTTAACCAATCACACAATTTGATTCCACTTAGCGCAAAAGTGATGGTGGAAGAAAGTGGCACAAATCACTCTGGTGTGAATCTTATGATGTTGGCGCAAATCACCGACCCAAGATTAAAACTCCAACGAATCACATTGAGATTCACATTCAAACTAATCCACAATTTACCATCAATTTCTATATACCACTCCATCGATTTTAACATGAATTCATAGATCAATTAAACAAGAATTTGCAGGATATGAATTCAGCGTGTTCTTCAACTTGATATCTGCGTGTTCTTTCCTGAGTTCACAAATTTGATCCAAATCAATTCAAATCTGTAAATTGATCCTCAAAATCGTATAAATAACATCGAAAATCAATACTAAACACATATCTAATATCAATTTTAGATTAAAAACAACAAATCAGAAAATTTTGATTCAAACAGTGTTCGAATAATATTTTTTCAAGAAAAACCAAAATTTCAAAAATTGACATCGATTTAGTTCGAAATTTGTGATGTAATCAATACAAGAAACAATCCAAAACACAAATCGAATACTATAAGTCCATTTTCTTGCATCAAAAGTGATTTTTAAAAAGAATCGATCTAAAAAAAATCTGCATGTTCTTGATATTTTTCAAGAAAAAACAACTTTTTGATCCAAAAATTCCAGAAATCAATTCATCTTTTCTGTGAAAAACTTTCTGAAAATGTTTGGTATAGCTCTGATACCAATTGTTAATCCAAGATCAATCTAAACTTAGAGAGAGAAAGTAGAGAGAGAAAGAAGAATACGTAGAAATCTGAAGTATTGATATTATGCGCTTATCACATCACAACACAAAGGCCACAAGGGACTTAAATACCCTTGGCCAATACAAGATATACGAACTCTAAGTACACAGTATTAGCACAAGTCTATAAATACAATGATTACTATATAATATGACTTAACAAAAAGGCTTCTATTATTCAAAGAAGAATAGAACCCGAATCTTCAAAGACTAAGCTTTTTGACTCATCTAATGTCACATCTGAGTTAGATTTATTGTTTCTTGATGCTTTTATAGACATTTGAGAAGATTTTGAAAAATCCAGCGCGTCCACATCAACTTCAAAGGTCCCAGCTGTCACTGAAGTTATCTCTGGACCTTCTGAACCAGTCACTACAACAACCTCGTCAGGTACATCTACACCGAATATTTCTGAAAATACTAATTCTTATTCTGATTCTGTAGATACAAATTCTGGAAGAGAAGTCCCGAGTACTTCATCTGTTGCTCTAGAATTACCTGCTTCAACAATACATGTATAAGATGTCCCGAGTACATCCAAGGTTGTGCCTATAGTTTACGATGAATATGATGATGATAATATGCAAGAAAATGTTCAACCTATTCCAAGCACAACACGTTGGACAAGAGATCACCCCCTATACAATATCATTCGTGACGTACATAGTGGTGTTCAAACGCGTGCAACATCTGCCAATTTTTGCTTATATTCAAGTTTCCTTAGTTCCTTGGAGCCTAAGAAAGCCAAAAAAACCTTGCGCAATCCCGATTGGATTCTAGATATAGAAGACGAGCTTCTACAATTTGAAAGGAACAAGGTTTGGCGACTAATCCCACTACCTCAAGGTAAATCTGTGATCGTCACGAAGTGGGTTTTTCAGGAACAAAAAGGATGAAGCTGGAGTAGTTGTTAGGAACAAAGCTCGCCTAGTTGCAAAGGGCTACTGCCAACAGGAAGGCATCGACTATGATGAGACGTTTGTCCCTGTAGCATGGATCGAAGCCATCAGAATCTTCTTATCTTATGCAAGCCATAAGAACTTTACTGTCTATTAAATGGATTTAAAGTTTACATTCTTAAATAGGATTCTACATGAGGAGGTCTATGTTGCTCAACCTGAAGGTTTCGTTGATCCGAAACACCCAGATCATATCTACGTTCTAGACAAAGCGCTATATGGTTTGAAACAGGCACCAAGAGCTTGGTATGAAACTTTAACTCAGTTCTTACTCGCTTCTGGTTTAAAAAAAGGTACAATTGATACAACCCTATTCTTGAAAAAGCAAGGTGATGATTTGATTCTAATACAGATTTATGTGGACGATACTATATTCGGGTCTACTAATCCTAAATTCTGTAAGAACTTTTCTAAAATTATGGAATCTCGTTTTGAAATGTCAATGATGGGTGAGTTAACATTTAATTTGGACTTCAAGTAAAACAGTCACCCGAATGCATTTTCATAAACTAGTCAAAATATATTAGAGATATCCTGAAAATGTTCAATATGACTGATAGTTCAGTAATGAAAACGCCGATGGCAACCGGAACACTTTTAGATACTGATTTGTATAGTAAATCTATTGATCAAAAAGTGTATCGTAGTATGATTGGATCATTACTGTACTTAACAGCTAGTAGACCTGATATTATGTTTGCTACATGCTTATGTGCTAGGTATCAAGCGAATCTGAAGGAATCTCACCTAGTCGCTGTTAAAAGAATTCTTAGATACCTCAAAGGCACTCCCGAGTTAGGCCTTTGGTATCCTAAGGATTCTACCTTTGATTTAACTGCCTATATAGATGTTGATTACGCATGTTGTAAATTGGTTCGAAAGAGCACATCTGGATCTTGTCGGCTTCTAGGAGACAAATTGGTTAGCTGGACTTCAAAGAAACAAAATTGCGTTTCTACATCCACCGCTGAGGCAGAATATGTAGCTGCGGCTAGCTGCTGTTCGCAAGTCCTCTGGATGAAGACAAAGTTGAAAGATTTTGGCTATTCATACCAACGAGTTCCTATTTACTGTGATTCCAAGAGCGCGATAGCGATAACTGCTAATCCAGTGCAGCACTCGAATACTAAACACATTGATGTACGGTACCACTTCATCAAAGATCATGTCGAAAAGGGCGATATAAATATGCATTTTGTGCAAACCGACTACCAATTGGTTGACCTTTTCACTAAACCGTTAGATGAAAAGCGTTTCAACTTCTTAGTCAGCAAATTAGGTATATTGAAATCTAGTCCATGATCCAAGGGGGAGTGTATCTTAAATTTTTGCTTATATTGACTATGTCTTGGAATTTCTGAACAGATGCGAATATTCATCAACTACTGACTAAGGCGGAATCATTTTTACAATGATTACCAATTTTTTTTATTTTGCAGGTTGATTTCAAGTGACTATGGTTTCTAGTTACATCAGATTAGGACCCGTTCTTAAATGTTACTATTCTCACCGGAGAATATGTAATAATGGCTTCTGAATACTTCAGTTCAGAACCTGACCTCAAAAGTTTCATTTTTGATGGATGCTTACAAGATAACATCTTTTCAAGAAGTTTTTCTTTTTGAGGGGGAGTTACTGAGAATTACACTGTCATATCTTTTAGGGGGAGAAGATATAAGAAGTTTATTAGACTTTAACTGTTATATTTGTCTGATGACTTGAATTTTTACAGATATCAAGGGGGAGAATATTTGAAGTTTTGTCGAGGAAGTTTAAATGATAATATTCATTTTAGGGGGAGTTAAGATTCCTACATTACAGGTATATATTTCTTAATCTTAAACTTTATCACTTGTTGAAAGAAGGACAACTTTCACTTGTGACAAATGATTTTCTTAAATGTTCAAACCACTTCACGTTCTCAAAATGTTTTATGAATTTCGAAGTGTGATTTTAAATGTTTTTCATTTGGATACTTTCATGATTATTTGACCGTGTGTTTCCAAAAGATTAATACTTGTGTATTATCTTGTCTATATATTGTCAAGTATTCTTACACACATCGGTTAAGTACATTTATTGATTTTGTTATTACCATGTATCAAAAAGATAAATCTTTTTATGGTAATACTCCCGTTTGTTGTTCAAATTTGTTTGAGACCAGACTTCATTTCTCATTATATGTGTCTTCATTGATAATATGTTTATATTTTGTTCATATAAACATCTTACGTCTTTTATATCCCAAATTATTTTTCTTCATGAAATTTGATCTGATTAAATCATTGTCAGATTCTCAAAACGTTGAATAGTTTTGAGAGATCTTAAATGTTCAATTGCTCAATTTTCATTCTTATCTTTTATGAGCATATACACACTGACTATGATTTCTTGTGCTTAATTGTCAAGATAATCATTGAGTAACACATTCTTTTAGGATAATATACATGGGATTCAGTGTGAGTGCTTAAATGACTTTCATGGATTCACGTTAACCAGTGTTTCCTACCCCGGAAGTAATCCTATGACTGATTGAGGGGAGAGGGGTCAAAAGATTGAGTGTTGGTGTGCGATGAGGTAAAATGGAAATGAGAGATTGGTTAGAAGTGAGATCCAATGATTAAATAAAAGAGGGTGAGAGATCAGAGTAAAAAAATATCAAACTCTGCAGCAAATTCTTTCTGCGTCGGGCAACCACAAAATCTGTTGGTTCACACTTCTTCGTGACCTTCATTGAAAAAGGCAACTAGCCCATGACTCTTGCATATAACCCCACGAACTACTCATTGTTTTCTTAACAAAAAAATGTTTCATTTTTCTAGGGGAAGTGGTACTTACTCTATTGGATCTTCATTTGGAAGATGTTGATATTGAAAAAGAAGGAAAGTTGCCCCACCTTCGACCCTTTCTCATGCACATTGAGTCTGTGTATAACTATTGTTGTATTAATGGTTTACATAATTTTGAGCCTTAAATGCAATCATTGTGCTAATTCTTTCATACACAAGCACGTACACACAAAAAATCTGTTTTTCTGTCAGAACATTCATAGATTAACCTTGTGTTTTCCAATGATTGAATGGAAGTCGTGGGGAGTGAACATTACTCAAGCTCCTTATAAAGTACATTCGTTGTACGAAGTAACTTTGTGTTACTTACAGACATTTTAACTGTTTCATTCGTTGATTCAGGGTTACCACTCATAATTTGTCTAAATTTGAAAAGATTCAGATGAATACATTCATGAATTGACGGAAACTTATCAAATCAGATCAGTTGGAGAAGTTTGTTTATATCCTATCAAAAAAGGGAGATTGTTCATGGACACTGTGCTTATCTGATTATTTGGGGGAGATCAATCAAAGAAAGAGCTGACATTGAACAATTTTGATGATTCTGATTCTCAAAATTCATCAAAAAAGGGGAGAGGTTTCAAAGTTCAAGTCAGATTAAAGTTGATCATATCAGAAATGGGAGATAGTTCGAGATTTTAAAGTTAGATTAGTTTCAAAGCGGAAAGTACAAGAATGAGTAAGAAAAGTCAGATGGTTGATTGATTCAAAGAAAGAGATAAACCTGAAAGTTGCATCAAAGTCAGAGATTGAAGAAAAGGTTGACTACTCAAAGCTACTAAAAGCTAATCCAAAGGGGGAGAATAAGTGTCATACATTGAAGATTAACCAAAGTGACAAAGTTTTAAAGGTCTAAAGTTTGTTGAAGATATCAAAGATTTCAAGATTTAAAGATGTGAAAGATTCAAATGCTGAAGATTTTTCTGAATAAAATAAGACCTGAAGATTATTTCCAAAAAATTTTAATCTTGAATCCAAAGGGGGAGATTGTTAGATATGAATTGTATTCAAGATTAAAATAGTGGGTCAAAAGTGTAATAGTTATAAAGTGTAGGTGTTACTTTGTAATTTTGTAAAAGGGTTGACTTTGCTAAAGGTCATGTTGATCACATATAAATAACAAGTCTTTGTGTTTTAGTTTCAGTAGAACACACGCAGAAGTTTGGTAAGATTACACTGTAGAAAACACACACAAAACACACAGAACTTAGAGTCAAATGCACAAATAGGGATATGGCACTCTGTAGATTGTTTGATTGTTAATAAAAGATTGTTCTTGTTAATCTGTGTTTGAATTGGTATGCTAGTATATTGGGTTCACAAATATGCACATATCTTTAAACATAGAATCAGAAAATATTTCAAAATTCTGAAACTAGCAAAAAATTGACTAAGTACAGAAGTCGCAGATCACTAAGGAACACTTGTCACAAAACCCTATTCAACGCACTTGTCGCAAAGCACTGTTAGAGAGTTCTAGCTTGTCGCAAACAGAGGCTTGCGAGTTCTTGGTTGTCGAAGGCTGAAGCTTGCGAGTTCTGGACTTGTCGCAGGCTGAAGCTTGCGAGTTCTGTGTATAAATCTTCTTGCGAGTTCTATACTTAGAAAAATTTCAATCAAATAACTTGTCGCAGACACTTGTCATAAGCCTTGACTTGCGAGTTCTCGAACTTGACGCAGACCGAAGAAAGTAAACAGTAGCTTATCGCAGACAGAGACTTGCGATAAGTAGCTTGTCACAGGTCGAAGTTTGCGACTTCTGAGCTTGTCGTACACTGAACTCTACGAGTTCTTGCCTTAGAAAAATTTCAACACAGAAAAGATCAAGAGACTTGCGAGTTCTTCAAAAATAGTACACCATTGTTTGCGAGTTCTTCAAATATGAATCTTGCGACTTCTTCAAGAAGCTTGCGACTTCTCCAAATTTTGCGAGTTCTTTAACTTTTCGAGGCTGTGATCTCTTTTCCAACCTTAAATCCTTCAAAACTCCAAATTTGATCCTGAAAGTCCACGAATTCGTCCTCGAATACAATTTGAACAGATTAAAATTGACCAATTATAATCAAATCAACAAAAATTACAAATTGATCTCAAAATACAGTGCATGAACAGTATTCGAACAAAAATTCGCTCAAATCCAAAATTCATACAATCTGATGTGAATTTGGACAACCAATTCAAATCAAAAATGTTCTAGACCATAAAACGAACAAAGTGCAATAGAAAATACAATAAAAAATGCACTAGAACAATGGAATCAATTTTGGAACAGTCATGTGCAAGTTCTTGAAATAATCGGCCAACGATCTCAGATTTTGAACATGATTTTTGATTCAGTGCTTGCTCTGATACCAATTGTGTGTCCCACAATGTGTGCAAATCAAGATAAACAACACAAGAATTCAATCACAATTTCCATATGTATTGATCTTGAATCATCAGTTTAAAAATGTTCTCTCTATCAATATTTCTCTCTCTAGAATGATAAACTCTATCAAGGTTCTTTTTTATTCTACAAACATAAAAGGTATTTATTTTACAAAGACATAAACTAACAAAGCTAAACTAAACACTTTGACTTTTGGACTTAGATGCTTTGACTTTGACTTTGCTTTGTGGATTGACTTGAGCTTTGACTTTAATTCCCATGATCTTGGATCCAACATATTTATGCACTAACATTGTTGTTCATACTCTTTACTTCATCTAGTTCATTATTTATATTTTGATCAATATTATATTGATTACACCATCTTATTCTTTATTGATCATTAACCAACAAGAATTATGGGACAACACATTACCTTACACAACAGTATTATAGCCCGTGAACAAACAGAAGACAACCACTGACCAAATTAAAAGCTCAAGTATAGAGTAGCACTGAACCAGCGAGACAACATGTCTCTCCTTATGAACCCATTATGCCAAAAGCCTCTACCCCAGCTGCGCAATTCAAGTGAACCGATCATGTTAACATTATCAACTTTAATGATAATGAAGAGGATGTAGAAGAAGGGCCTCTGATCATCAAAATAGCCAAGAAGCCAATCTCTGCTACAACTATCTCTGCATCTTCTACACCTCAACCACCTAAAGTCCCCTTTACATCTAATAAGGTAATTCCAAAATCTTCCTCTACTCTTCATCATGTCACCGAGGATAGAGTAGTTGAGATAAGAGAAAAGATGGATGCCATGAGTAGAAAAATCCCTCAACAAAAATGGAACCAGAGGGAACTAGAACCAAACCTGAATGAAAACATACATAAGTACCTTTACAGTGCCAAGGATGAAGAAGTATTTCTTGAACCAAACTTCCATCCTGGTGACAAGGCAGACATAAATAGGAGGTTCTTCTCCACAATGATTCTAGAGAAGAAGAACACATATTTTGACTCTAACATCAAAAGGGTATTGGGACTCACCCTTCACTCCTTGTCTCACAAATCAATTTGGTATGTGCAATACCATGTGGAAAATGTTGGATCATAAATTGTATTCAAGATTAAAGTTAATGATGGGGTCTAATTTGTAATAATGTTTAATACCTTAGGGGGTATTTTAGCATATAGTTAATATTAATAAGGTTATGTTGACCTAGGTATAAATAGAGTTTATTTTTATAGGTTTTAGGTTAATCCTCACAATCCACATAATAATTATAGAGAGGAGGCCGTATTCTGTATTGTATACGCACACGAGGTACCAAGAACACACACCGTTATTCATTGATTAATCAAGGGATCGTTGGTATGTTATTCTGATTTATTTATCTTTTGATCTTTATTGTGTTATGTTAATCTATAAACTAGTAATCTGGGTTTATCAAGTGGTATCAGAGCCGTGTGAATCAAGTTTTTTGGATTAAACAGTGTTATTCGAAAACTCACACTGTGTGAAAATCGATTCTTCGACTTAGTGTGTTTTTATGCTTAAAATCAATCTGTTTAGGTGCGTTTTATGTTATTGAGTATCATCTAATTACCTAATTGCATTTAAATTCATAAATCGATTGACTTTTGATGATTTCTGAGAATTTTGCTCTTGAAATAGTCGAATACTGTTCATAGAAATCCAGATCTGTTCTTGACTTTTTCAGTGAAATCTGATAAGGTATTGGGTGTGTTCGAAATCGGTGTTAAATTGGTTCTGTATTGATTAATTTCAATATTACACTAAAATCGATTGGTATTTTTTTGATTTTTTTTGAAGTTTTGGTTTTCATGAGTCAAGTCACTGTTCAATTAATCGTTTCTTCTTAAAGTGGTTGATTCTGAAATTAAGTGGTTGCAATCTGTTCTGGAAATTGCATATTACAGTCTAGATAGGTTTTTGAGAAAAACAGAGCCGTTTTTCGAAGCAGGTGAAGAACTCGCGCGTTTCTTCAAGAACTCTACTTTTGCGCCAGTTCATAAGGTATTTTTGCGCCAGTCCCTATTAGCGCAAAAGTAAATTTTGCGCCACCCTCTGCTAGCGCAAAGTTATCTTTTGCGCCACACACTATACCGGTCGACACCGGTCGGGACCCCGGTCGCAACCCTGATTTGCGCCATACGTTATTCGCACAAACTTTTATTTGCACCATCAGTTCCTTGCGCAAACCTCACTTTTGCGTCACCGGATCTTCGCGCAAAGTTGTTCTTCGTGCCATCTTCTTCTCGCGCAAAATAGATCTAACTTTTGTGGCATCTACATCTAGCGCAAGTTGATCTTTGCGCCAGATTCTTTTAGCGCAAATCGTCATTTGCGCCAGTCTTACTTAGCTATATTTTTGTGATTCCTTTCGCGCATAATTGGATTTTTCTCCAGCCTTGCTTAGCGCAAGTTGATCTTTCGCGCCAACTATTATTCGCGCAAAACTCCTTTTGCGCCACCCTCTTCTCACGCAAAGTTCCTTTTGCACCAGCGTCTTTTAGCGCAAACGAAGTTTGCGCCAGGTTCACTTATCGCAAAGTTGTCTTTCACGCCACTGTCTTTTAGCGCAAATCTGAGATTCTCGCCAGCTTTGCTTAGCACAAACTATCTCTTGCCTTACTGTTCATGACTTGCGCCAGATTATCTGTTTGCGAATTCTGCATTTGATTATTTTTGGAAACTTTTTCTGAAAATATTTTAGTGTAGTTTTTATCCAATACTTGATTCTAAAGATCTTATTAGTTGATTCTCTTGGTACAGATAAGTTTGATTTCTAACCATACAGCTAAAGATGTCGAACCAAATTCTCTCAATGGGCTCTCAGTCCAAACCTCCTGTCCTCATGGCTAATGAGTATCAACAATGGAATAAGAGAATGATCCAGTTTTTGAATCACAAGAACAGAGAATACATGGAATCAATCACTTCTGGTCCAGTGAATCCAATGATCAGAGTACCTGGTCAAGCAGAAACTGAAACCTCTCCAGAAATCCCTGACAGATTTGTTCCTAAATCGTATCAGTACTTAGTGAAAATGAGAAAGATCTGTACAAGATAGATGAAGAAACTCTCATTTACGTGACGATGGCCATCCCAAATGACATCTACAATCGGGTAGACAGTCGAAATTCAGCTAAAGAAGTCTGGGATGAACTAGCAAGACAATTTGAGGGAAGTGAAGCTTCAATTCAGGCCAAACAAAATCTGTGCATTAATGCCTATGAGGGATTTTATGCAAGTGAAGGAGAAACACTGCTTGATACCTATAACAGATACAACATCATTCTGAATGACCTGAGGAGGAACAATATCTCTAAATCTGCTTCAGTGATAAACTATAAGTTCATCAAGAACTTGAATCCTAAATGGAAGAACTTTTCCATCAACCTTCAGATGTCAAAGAACATGGCTCAAGAGAACGTAACTGACATTTTCTCTACTCTTTCTTAGCATGAAGAAGAAGTGACATCTATCAACAATGAGTCCAAGAATCTGAAGGACTCTGTGGCTCTCATAGCTGGCAAAGGAAAGTGTTCAAGTTCAGTTTCTGTATCTGCTGCAAGGTCAAAGAAAAAGGTGTCTAAAGCTTTTGTTACGGAGGTTACTGAGTCCGATTCTGCTTCAAGTGATGAAGAACTGGAGATTGACTCTGATGATGATCTACAAAGGTTCTTTGAGAACTTGGCCATGATAAATCGTCAATTCAAGAAGAGATTTGGCAAGAAAAAGTACAACTCAAAGCCAAAGTACGAAGGGCACAAGAAAGAGAAGTATGAAATGAGATACAAGCCAAGGCATGGAAGGAGAGAGGAAAGACGAGAAGAGAGGAAGGATGATAGAAGAGAAGAAAAGAGAGAGGAGAAGAAAGAAGAAAGAAAGGATGAACCGGGCAGATGCTACAACTGTGGCAAATTTGGGCACTTCTCCAGAGACTGCAAGTTCAAGAAGGTAAAGAACTCAGAATATTATGCAAGGAAGTCACTCATTGCCAAGAAAGCTGAAGAAGGAAAGGTGCTTATGGCTGAAGAGGAAAATTGGTTGTTCCAAAGTTCTGATGATGAGGAGCAGGCACACTTCACTCAAGTTTCCTACATGGCAAAACTGGATGTTGACGATGAAGATTCTGAGGCACATTCCGAAGATGCAAACTCTGAGGTAAGTGATAATTCTGAACTTATTGATTCTCTGATGGCCCAAATATATAATATGAAAGATGAATTTGCTTTATTAAAAGGTAAACTTAGCTCCGCACATCAATCAGTCTTGAGTTTTCGTGATGAAAACGCTTTATTGAAAGTTGTTATGGAAGAAAAATAAAAAGAAAAGGATGGTTTAAAAGATGAAAAATAATCTTTAAAAAGAAAAATATCTGTCTTAGAAAAGGATCTTGTAAATCTCAATGCTGAAAAGGGTGAATTTAAAATCAAATTTGAAGTCTGTTTTCAAGAAAGAAATGAAGCTTACACCAAGATTAACCAATTGGAGGATATTAACATGAAACGAGGCCAGACTGAGCAGACATTAATATGCTGACCACTAAACTCCAAGATGAAAGGTTTTATAAAGTTAAACCAGGTTTGGGTTTGCCAATTAACGATGTTTTGAAAAAGGCATCAGAGAACTTATATAATTTTGATAAACTTGGCTCCACAGTCAGACCCATTCCTAACATTCGTGCAACTTTTTTTGAAGCAAGTACTCCTAAACCTTTTACAGAGACCAAAGGTCGAGAAGAAATGGGAGAGAACAAGTCTTGTGGCACTGATTCTCAAAATTCTTTTAAATTAGTTGGTTTTAAATACAATGATTTGAACAAAAGCTATGCGACTCGAAAGATCGAATTCGCTGAGTATGAATCACTGTTTACCACATCTTCAAAAGAATCAGTCAGGAACAACACAGTTCCACCTGAGACTGAATGTAAATATGATGAGTATGAATCAGATGTCGATCCATCAAATACACCATCAGTCTCAAATCCCATTGCTTCTAAACCTTTACTTGCTGATGAGGTTGAAGAAGAAACTGTTATCACGAATGAATCTTGTTTTAAAAATGACAAAAAGGAGTTTATTGACAACATGACTGAAGAGATGTTTACTGATATGATGAATGCTTCAGACTCTGATCCTGTTTCTACTGCAAAGGAGTCAAGTTCTATGAGTGATCATACATTTGAATTGATGAAGCAAATTGATATGTTGCAACACTCTCTTGATGAGGTTGAAGATGAAAACTTTGATCTCAAATTTAAACTTGAAAAATCTTTGAAAGAAAATCAAGAGTTTTGCACAGAGATCAATGATTTGAAAATTACTTTGTTTAAGAATGCTTCAAAAGATAAACAGATGTTCAATGATCCAAGCTGGAAGGTAAGAACTAATCCAAAATTTGATGCTCCTGCAAAAGCTTCAGTTGTTTACTCTGATTGTCCTGAATATCCACCTAGTATTTTTACGAAGGGTGAGAGTTCAAGTAACTCTAGAAAAGAACCACCCTCTAAGATAGAGAATAACAAGATTCCTGTTTCAGTTTCAGATATAAATGGAAATGGAGTTGGGAGAAGTAAGAAGAATAAAGTTGATAGGGTGAATAAAAATGATAGTTTGACTTTTAGTGAAACTTCTGTTCCAAATAGTTGTACTTCAGACAGTGATGTTTTGAAAAGTAATTCTTTTGATGGACATGAATGTAAGATTTGTTCCGATAAATCTAAGTTTATGAATTTTTCTCCAAAGAATCTATATTGCAAACACTGTTGGGATAATTCTTTCAAATACTACTCCCCTTCTAAGTCCAAAAAGAGTAAAAGAAAAGCTAAACTGAACCTTAATTCGAATTCTTCCACACAACCCAAAGTGTTTCGTGCTAAGGTTGCCAATCCTAGATCTAAAAAGCACTTTCAGGAATTATATGTTAAAATGGTTTGGAAATGGGTTCCAAGACCCCGTTATGGATGGAGAGTGAAAGTTAAACCTGCTGATATTCCTGAATTGCTTGGTGCTAACCGCGTAGTACCCATCTTGATATAGGTACCTAAGCAAAACTAATTGTCTCTTTTGTAGGCCTGTCGATTGTGGGTGATAGATTCCGGATGTTCACGATACATGACAGGATTCAAGCACCACTTGCATAACTATGTGGAGGAGCCTGCCGGAGCAGTTCATTTTGCAAATTCTGAAGTAGACGGACACGTCAGAGGATATGGAATGGTTGATAATGGATTTGTGAAGATTCAAAGGATGTTATATGTTGAAGGACTTGATCATAATTTGTTTAGCACCAGCCACTTCTGTGACATGAAATATCAAGTTCGCTTCACAACAACTCATTGCAATCTTGAGGATCCCGATGGTTACGAAGTCTTTAAAGCTGAGTGCCATGGAAATCTATATTATGTAGATTTTCTTACATTGTCTGCCACACGTCCAGTATGCCTATTAGCCAAAGCTTCTAAAGCACAATCGTGGACGTGGCATCGCCGCTTGTCTCATCAGAATTTCCGATCCATAGCTAAGCTACAGAGACAAGGTCTGGTCAAAGGTCTACTAGAAATGAGGTTTGAAAAAGACTCACTATGTTCCTCATGTGAGTTGGGCAAAATGAAGCGAAGCTCATTCAAGTCCAAAACTGAATCATCGACCTCATCTGCACTGGAACTTCTTCATATGGACCTTTGTGGCCCAATGCGAACAGCGTCTATCAACGGCAAGAAGTACGTCTTAGTAATGATAGATGACTATTCCAGGTATACATGGCTCGAGTTTCTTCGCAACAAGTCAGATGCGCCCGAATTGATTATCGCTTTTATTAAGCGCATTCAAGTACGTATTCAATTGCCATTTCGAACTCTTCACAGTGACAACGACACGGAGTTCAAGAATGATACCTTGCAGAGTTATCTTATGTCTGTAGGAATCTCACATAACTTCTCTGCAGACTACACTCCACAACAGAATGACATTGTTGAACGGAAGAACCACACTCTTGTTGAAGCTGCTCGTACTATGCTTGCATATTCTGATCTACCCATGTATCTTTGGGTCGAGGCAGTCACAACAACTTGCTTCACACAGAATCGTACCATTGTGGTCAAACGGTTTGATAAAACAGCATATGAGTTAATCAACAATCGTAACCCTAACATCAAATTCCTTCGTGTTTTTGGTTGCAGGTGTTAAATTCTACGCGAGCGTCAAGGTCTATCAAAGTTTGATAAGAAAGCGGATGAAGGATATTTTGTTGGATACTCTCTGACATCCAAAGCTTATCGAATTTTCATTATTCGAGCCAAGACGATTGTTGAAAGCATGAATGTCTCCTTTGATGAGAATTCTACTCGGACTTCTGGACACAACTGTTCAGAACTCGGATTTAAGAACAAAGCTTCTATTCACTGCAGAATAGAACCAGTGTCTAAAGAATCTATTTCTTCTAACTCTAACTCTACTTCATCTGAGTTAGATTTATTGTTTATTGATGCCTTGGATGATATCTGTTCAGACTTTGACAAAGTCATATCTACATCAATAACAACCTCGGAGGTCCCTACTATTTCTGAAGACATGTCTGGACCGTTCGAAGAAGTCACTGACACTGCATCTCCATCAGGTACAATTAACAGTTAGTTTCTGACTCTACTAATGTTGAATCTGTCTCTTCAGATATTTCTTCTGGAGATGAAGTCACGAGTACTTTAGCTGCTATTCCAGAAGCTTCAGTATCAGAAACTCTAGTACAAGATGTTCCGAGTACATCTATGGATCTACCTGCCGTGCATGATGAGTACAATGCATCAAATACGCAATAAATAGTTGAAACCTTAACAAGCACACATCGTTGGACTAAGGATCATTCTCTACATAACGTGATAGGTGACGTACAATATGGTGTCACGACACGGTCCACATCAGCTAATTTCTGCATGTTTTCAAGCTTCCATAGTTCCCTAGAACCAAAGAAAGCATCAGAAGCTCAACGTGATCCCTTCTGGATTTCTGCTATGCAAGACGAGCTTCTGCAATTCGAACGGAACAAGGTATGGCATGATCCCACTACCTAAAGGTAAAACTATTATTGGAACCAAGTGGGTATTCAGAAACAAGAAAGATGAGGCTGGAGTAGTTGTGAGAAACAAAGCTCGTTTGGTTGCAAAAGGGTACTGTCAACAGGAGGGCATTGACTATGACGAAACATTCGCCCCTGTTGCAAGGATCGAAGCCATCAGAATCTTCTTAGCAATATGCAGCGCACAAAAACTTTATAGTCTATCAAATGGACGTAAAGTCAGCTTTCCTAAATGGCGTTCTGCATAAGGAGGTCTACGTGGCACAACCTAAAGGTTTCATTGATCCTCATCACCCTGATCATGTCTACGTGCTAGACAAAGCACTGTATGGTCTTAAACAAGCACCACGAGTCTGGTATGAAACTCTTACTAAATTTCTCATAACTTCTGGTTTCAAGAAAGGTACGGTTGACACCACCTTATTTCTCAAAAGGAAAGGTGAGGACTTGATTCTCATTCAGATTTATGTTGACGACATAATATTTGGGTCGACAAATCAGAAATTTTGCAAGAACTTTTCTAAAATCATGGAAACAAAGTTTGAAATGTCGATGATGGGTGAGTTAAATTTATTTCTTGGTTTACAAGTAAAGCAATTACCCGAAGGCATTTTCATTAATCAAGTTAAATATATAAAAGACATGTTAAGAAAGTTCAATATGTCAGATAGTTCAGTCATGAAAGCACCAATGGATACTGGTACACTCTTAGATACAGACCCCTCTGGTAAACCTGTTGATCAAAAGGTGTATCGTAGCATGATTGGTTCTTTACTTTATCTGTCTGCTAGTCGCCCAGATATAATGTTTGCCACATGTTTTTGTGCGAGATATCACCCTAATCCTAAAGAATCGCACTTTAATGATGTTAAGCGAATCCTTAGATATCTCAAAGGCACTCCTAATTTAGGCCTTTGGTATCCAAAGGATTCTCGTTTTGATCTAACTACCTTTACAGATGCTAATCATGCAGGTTGTAAGCTAGACCGGAAAAGCACCTCTGGATCATGTCAATTTATAGGTGACAGACTTGTAAGTTGGACCTCAAAGAAACACAACTGTGTTTCAACATCCACTGCTGAGGCTGAATATGTAGCTGCTGCTAGCTTCTGTTCACAAGTCCTCTGGATGAAGACACAGTTAAGGGACTTTGGATACAACTACAAGCGCATTCCTATTTATTGTGATTCCAAGAGACCAATCGCCATAACTGCTAACCCGGTTTAATATTCGAAGACCAAGCATATAGATGTACGCTATCACTTCATCAAAGATCATGTAGAAAAAGGTGACATTGAAATGCACTTTGCTCAAACTGACTTCCAGTTAGCTGATCTTTTCACCAAGTCGTTGGATGAAAAGAGGTTCCATTTTCTAATCAGCAAACTTGGTATGTTGAACATGTCTTCTTAGCCTTACTCACGATTCTAGGGGGAGTATTCTCAGTTTTAATCTTGTGTTTTATTCTACAACTGTTGCTAACAATAGAGGAATCATTTTCACAAATGATTACCATGATTTCTTCTATGTGTAGGTTTGTTCAAGTGACTATGGCTTCTAATCACATCTGATTAGAACCCGCACTTCAGTATTTTGTTTTCTATTTGTTTTTTTATTTATGTTTATAAAAAAAATCTCATTATTAAGTTGAGGGGGAGCTTAATAGACAAAGAGCTTAATTGTCAAAGACCTTAATAGCTAACCACCTTTAGTTTGAGGGGGAGAATAGCATTGTCCAAACAACTTATGTTTTTGATTTCTCCAACATTTTATTCTTCATGTTTGTATTCCTTTGTGCTTACATGTACAAAAGGTTGTTGAACAACATGTTCTTTTTGGAAAATACATGGGATTCCGTGTGTAAGCTTAATAAAACTTCCATGGATTCACGATAACCAGTGTTTCCTACCTAGGAAGTATTCCCTGAGTGATTGAGGGGAGAGGGGTCAAAAGATTTAAGTGTTGGTGTGTGAAGAGGTAAAATGGAAAAGAGAGATTGGTTAGAAGTGAGATTTAAAATATTAAAAGAAAGAGGGTGAGAGAAAAGAGTAAAAGAATATCAAACTCTGCATCAAACTTATTTCTGAGCCGGGAAGCCACATAATCTGATTGGTTCACATGCTTTGGTGACCATCATTGAAACAGGCAGTGAGCCCATGCCATCTCTTGCATACAACCCCACCAGCTACTCATTCTTTTCTCAAAAAGAGAATGTTTCACATTTTCTGGGGGCGCAACACATACTCTATTCGTTCTTCACTTGGAAGATACTAATATTGAATAAGAAGGAAAGTTGCCCCACCTTCGACCCTTTATCATGCACATTGAGTCTTTGTATAATTTGTTGATGTCTCAACAAGTTTACAAACTTTGAGCCTAAAATGAAAAACAATCATCAGTGATTAATTCTTTCATACACATGCACGAGCACACAAAAATTTTTCTCTGTCAAAACATTCATAGATAACCATGTGTTATTCGATGATTGAATGGAAGTTTTGGGGAGCCAACATCAACACCAGCTCCTTATATAGTAACTTTGTGTTACTCAGTGACTTTGTGACATGTATTTCAAACTGAGTCATTTGTTGATTCAGGGTTACCACATTTATTTTTTTTGAATCTGAAAGGATTGAAATAATCACTTTCTTCATTTGGAGAGACTGCTCTTATTTCCACACAAGGATTTATACATGAAGATTGTGCTTAATTGATGACTATACAAAAAGGGGGAAGATTGTTTTGATATGATGATGATTCTCACCACTCATCAAAAAGGGGGAGAATAATCAAAAAGGGAGAATACTAGAAGAATACAAGAATTTTTGATTGAAGACTGCTGAAGATTACAAAGATATCAAAGTATCTGAGCTAATTTGAAGATGAAGACTGTTCAAAGCTATAAGATTTGAAGTTGTCAACGTCATATCAGATACAGTTTTTCAAAAGAAAAGAAGACCCGAAGATAACTGCCAAATATTTTTAATCTTGAATCCAAAGGGGGAGATTGTTGGATCATAAATTGTATTCAAGATTAAAGTTAATGATGGGGTCTAATTTGTAACAATGTTTAATACCTTAGGGGGTATTTTTGCATATAGTTAATATTAATAAGGTCATGTTGACCTAGGTATAAATAGAGTTTATTTTTATAGGTTTTAGGTTAATCCTCACAATCCACATAATAATTATAGAGTGGAGGCTGTATTCTGTATTGTATACGCACGCGAGGTACCAAGAACACACACCGTTATTCATTGATTAATCAAGGGATCGTTGGTATGTTATTCTGATTTATTTATCTCTTGATCTTTATTGTGTTGTGTTAATCTATCAACTAGTAATATGGGTTTATCAGAAAAAGAAGAGAAGATGGGACGAAGTGCAAGTTCAGTGATGCAGATTTGGTCAACTTGAATCTGTATGATCTTTGTCAGCTATATGGGAAATAGAGCAACATCTGGGCACGCGAAAAAGGGTTCAAATTTGCTAATGGGTGGATCAGATAGGTAGAGAGAGATAATCAAATATTACAACAAGATTGACTTTCAGACTGCTCTTGA
Organism: Arctium minus; assembly: GCA_954870635.1. NCBI lineage: Eukaryota > Viridiplantae > Streptophyta > Magnoliopsida > Asterales > Asteraceae > Arctium > Arctium minus. The sequence goes on along the minus strand of OX941080.1, from coordinate 128,360,528 downwards.
GCTAGGAGTCGGACGATTATCAGTGAATGGACCCTATGAATTCCTTGAACATATTAATGAAGCCCCTTCCAAATCTTTCATAGTAGAACCAGAGTTAGGCTTTGTGTACAGAAATGAAAAGATAGAAAAGAGGCTCTACATGCCAAGAAAAGTACAAAAGTACTCCAACAACATTCTGTTGTGGTTCAAAGAAGAAATTGAGAAGATGATTAGGAGAAAGACAATGCAAGAAGGTCCAGCTCAAGAGATTCTCTTCAACATTGAGGAAATGATAAATCTTAGGAAGTTAATCATGTATTTCTTCACTGATTTTTATCTACAACTTTCAATGATTTTGCTTAAGTCTTCTTTATAGCCTTCTCTTGTAACTTTTCAAAGTCAATGAAGTATCATTTACAGAGATTGATTTTTCACCTCTTGTTTTCTAATGCATATTTTATTTCGTGTAATTTTCTTTTTCTAATACTTAGAGGGAGATTGTTAGCCCCTACTCTTTATCAATGTAAAAGTATTGTGATAACCAGAGCCTACGCTTACTTATTTCTGCATACAGAGGGTACTTAACCAGAAGATGATCTTTAGAGATACAGAGCCTCTGGCCACCTCTGTATGAACACTCTGCATTTCTACAAGTGCTCTCTCTCTCTCTAAGTGTGGTTTTCCAATTATAGCAAGTTACGGTAGAAAAAACGGTTATTTCACATTTCCAGGTCGAATCATCTTATTAGCTAGGGGATTGACTTTCATAATATTCGTCTATAAATCGGATGATTATGTTAGTTAGAACGTACGCATGCAAATCCTTTCACACGTTTTCACCTTTGATTTCACCCACACTGTTTTTTTAAGGGTGTCTTAGGTTATGCCTAGACTAATCCTGGAAAATTATGACTATAAGAAATCAACCTTAATAAAATCAATGGCCATAATTGTTGTGTACGCTTGGGTTCGAACCCTAGGCAGATGAGATATTCCACCACATTCCCAGGACATTAACCACTATGCCACAACCCTTGTGGTTTTCACACATACACACAGTTCTAGAGAGAGAAGGTGAGTTTGAGAGTATTTCTCACACATAAGTATGTGTTCTTGGTGTGTTTATCCTTGTATTCTCAGATTCATGATCAATAAAATGTCTATGATGATGATGACTATTATTGTTTGTGTTTATTATCCCATCTAGATCACTGTTTCTATTTTGATCAATATATTACTGGTTCTGCTATCTTATTTTATATTGATCATTAACCAAAGAGAGAAATATGGGACAACTCTATGAGGTCAACAAGGCTACACTTGTAGGAAAGGACATTTGTAAGATGATTGAGAAAAGCGTAAAGACAAATTTGAAAGTTAAAAAATGGAAGTGAAAGGCTCCCTCTTCCTGCCAAGAAGAGGCAAGGAAGAAGACAAAATATGATGATTAAGAGGTCCTAGATGCCTCTGACCCTCAAGTTCACCATAACAGGGAGAAATCAAGGCTACCAGTCAAGAAGAGCCCATTGCTACAACTCCGAATATCTCAGTTCCTCATCAGAGTACCTTTTCCCCTCCAAAGAATACATCTCAAAAGGAGGGACCAGAGAGGCCTCTTGTCTCTGCTGAACATGACCTGCCTGAGGAAAATATTAGAGCTGAAGGACCCTCTGCTCCAGTTCAATTACCAGTGAATGTAAGAGAATATGACAGAGAAGAAGAAGGGAACTCTTTGAAGATAAAGTATCTGAAAATAAAAAGGCCAACCACCTCTGTATTACCTCCCAAGAATCCTTCTTCACCAAAGGCTTCAACATCTACTCTTCCTCCTCTAGTCTATGAGGATATAGTCAAAGATGTTCTCCAGAAGATGGATAACATGAAGAGAAAGATACCATAAGCCACTCCCAAATCCATAGAGCATGATCCAATGCTAGATGAGCACATCCACGGATATCTCTACAACTAGAAACAAGAAGAGATATTCATGGAACCAACTTCCATCATGCTGCCAAAGAAAACATCAGACCAACATTCATCAGAACAAAAACACCGGAGAGAAGCAAGGTGTACTCCAAATCTGACATCAAGAGGGTTCTAGGAATTACAATGAGATCTTTTTCACACAAGTCAGTTATATGTGCAGAATATTCAATGGAAAGAGATGATGGAGAGTTGAACCTATTAAGTGATGCAAACCTAGTAAACTTAAATCCTTATGATGTTCATCAGGTTTTCGCGTACATAGAGCAGGGATTGGACCAAGGGCAAATCTTTGCTATTGCCAACAGTCAGATCAGGGAGATGATGAAAGAATTGGTGAAGTACAGGAGCAAGACTGACTTCCAAATTTCTCTAGAACTTGTAGTGGATCAACTTGCAGTGATAACTCCAATGGAAGATTTAGAAGATATCGGCAAGATTCACTCTGAATCTATAATTGTTAAACCAAAATTTGGTTTCATATACAAAAACGAGCACAAAGAGAGAAAATTCTTCAAGATGACAGAAGCCCTCAAGTACACATCAGAGACTCTGAACTGTTCAAGTATGAAGTACATAAGAGAATTGGATGGCCTACAGTGCAACCTGAATTTTCCAAAGACTTCATATCTTGTTTAGAGAGGACCATCTAATATAGGAAACTCTTCATGAACTACCACAAAATACTAGTTGAATCCTTTGTAAACCCTGTCGATGACTCTTACCTGTATTTCCTTGTAATATTCTTGTACATTCAATTTAATGAAAAATCATATAACAGAGGTTGACTTTTAACCTCTTGCTTTCTAGTGCAATTTCTTAATTATTAAATTTATTTTTTCAATACTTAGGGGAAGAGTGTTAGATCCAATATTTCTTATTGTAAACGTATTGTAAAATGAAGACATGTCCTAGAACCATATGACTTCTGCACCAGAAGCAGATTTGATCCAGAACCATTCCTATAAAGTTCTTCATACAGAGTGTGCCAAACCAAAAGATCATAACGGAGAGGCAAAGCCTCTGGTCACTTCTGGACATATGTTATGGATTCAACAAGTCTTATCTTTCTAAGTGGACACCCAATCAAAGCCTGCCACATCACATGAAGCGGTTATTCCAACTTTACACGTGGAATCCTCCAATTGTCTTGAGTTTTGACTTTCTTGATTCAGGCCTATATATAACAGATTTGATTTGTTAGAATAGTACACTTGCAATATCAATTTTCACGATCACACCAAAGATTCCACATACATTTGACACGAGAGAGAGAGAGAGAGAATTCTTGAGAGCTTTTTACACACACCTTATACGTGTTTTTGGTGTGTTCTTCACTGTAAATCTCATAATTCAAGGAATACAAATGACTATGATGATGGCTAAAATCAGTGTTTGTTCTTCTATGTCAATGTCATTTTAAGTCTATATTGATCAAATTGTTTTTTGCTTCCGCTTTGTTCATCATCTTTGACCATTAACAAAAGTGTAATCACGAACAACAGGTTTCAATTCAATTTTATGTAAATGATCAATTTAATTTAATTTAAAAATAAAATGAACTGGTAATTCGTCGGTAATTTTATTAGATTAAGAATTAGATTTTTTTTAATTACTGACGAATCACAGATGAAAATCAACGGATAATGGTCATATATTGACTTTGACCAATCGGTCGCTACTTTACCACTGAATCACTGATCATAGGCGGGAATTTTTTTTCACTAATTTTCGTCGATGAAGACCATATGTATAGTAGTGTAATGTGTTCTTTTAGTCAGTTTGGTTGAAATTATATATATATATATATATATATATATATACTATATTATAAAACATTTATAAAAAACTCTTAAACTCAATTGTTAAAACTTAGTGTACCACTATTTAATGTTAATTACTTAAAATTTTTAAAAACAACCATTAAAACTTTATGTACTACATGTAATGCTATTTATTAATTTTTAATCCTTATCTCTAACCACTTTAACTAACTTAAAATCACTCCCCACTTCAACTCCCCTAAAATCACTCATCGCATAACTAAATACAAGATAAAAATCAAATTTTAAATATAAAATATCTAAAATATAATTAAGAAAATCTAACATGATATTTAATGTTTATTTTTAAACTATCGAAAAACTCTTAAAAACAAGCTTTTATGTATTAATTACTGTTTATTTATACACATTACTTAAAATTCAATATTACAAGTAATGATGTATGAATACAAATTTCCTAAACCTATATGTTTGAATTCATAACTAAAGGATAAACATAATCAAAACATGATAAACATCTCGATTTAAATATAGATAATTTAAAATATATATATCATAATCATTAAATTATAACAAAATACTTAATTCTTTAAATGGTAAAACGAAAAAATTAATCGAAAAATTATAATCAAATAATAAATATCACACAATCAAAAAAGTTTAGATGCCACATCAGCAATTAACCAAAACAAATTCTTTGTAATATATTATACCACACTTTTTTATAAAATTTGTGTCCCATAAAAAAATGTTGACGTATTCATTTGTAATCCATCAGGTTTATCGTAATATCCATTTACAATCAATCCGTCTTGCGCTCATAAGTAATTAAGCTCTTCTCCACTGCATATTTTGACTATGATCTTCGCTTCCTTCATTCGGCGGCTCACGAGCAATGTATAGACTAAGGTTGCCCATCACACGTGTAGTTCTGGCCGAGGACCCCGGTATACTGTACTAATATATGTAGGTCCACGTAATTCGAGTGAGATTGTCTCATTCAGTACTAAAAGAAAGGTATGGATATTCTGCTCGAAAGCTTGACGATGAAGCGTAAGCAAAAATAATCAGGTTTATGAAGTCCGTTTCTTAATTAGATTTATTACATTAGTCCTTTTGCTTAAGACAATTTCTAAAGTGTCATGTATGAAAAAAGTGTTCAGGCAAGGATGGATCCAGGAACTTTTTAATACGGTGATACCATATTTTTTTCATACGGTTTTCTCGACGTGTCTTCATTTTTTCTTTTATCAACGTTTAATATCGTCCGATTTGTTTTTAGCCTAATTCCGGCTTTTCGAGGGATTTTTAAAGTTTTTTTTGCTTGATTTCGAGGGATTTTTAATTTTTTTTTTTATCAATTTCGAGACTTTTTCGAGATTTTTGGTTGATTTCAATAGTTTTTTTTGGTGATTACGAGTTATGGTTGCACCTTCTAAAAGGATACGATTGCACATTTCACAAACCTAATTTTTTTACCTTGTGGTGGAGAAACAATACGGGCACCTAAGTAAGTTCGTCCATATGTTCAGGTGATAAAAATTGTGATTGTTGTGTATATGATTTATTAATAAGAAATTATTTTTTGACAAGTGCTTATATCACATTAAAACTTTTATGATGTGATATAGATTTTCATAGTATGAAATTATGAATATAATTTTTTAATAACAAATTGGTTTTTGCTAATAGATAATGTTACATCATGTTTGTTCATGTCTTATCAAACATATTAATAGAAAATATACGGATAAATATAAATGATATTTTGGTTATAAAAGAAGAGAATTTAATTAAAATACTCAAACATAAAAAGTAAGTATCCAAAATGCCTAAAATCTTGAAGTTTTTGTCAAAATACCCACCAATCCTATGTTTTTGGGTCGTGTAATTGGTAAAACGCGGGGTTAAGATTTTGAGCCGTGTATTATGACAAAAACACGAGGTTACCCCGCGTTTTATAGATTTTACACAGGGTTGGGGGTTACCTCGTGTTTTTGTGAAGGATTTTACCAGTGGTTGCATTGACTATTTATATTTTAGAGTGAATTGTGGATTTGGTTCTTTTGGTTTTGTGATTTTTTTGATTATAGTCCTTATACTATGTTTATTGTGGATATAGTCCATGTGTATGCAATATATTGTGGTTAGGGTCCCTAAACATTAACACCATTAACTTTAAGGGTTAAAGGCATCACGTGTCTTGCACATTATGGGCATAATAGTCAATTTACTTTCAACTCTCAATTTAACTTATACACCTTTAAAACAAAAAAAAATACTAAATTGTGGATTTGGTCCCTATGCATCACTGATCATCTTTAAAATTCATTTATCATTTCTCTTAATTTTTTTTTCATCCAATCTTCATTGTCAAAATACAAGAAAAATTAATTTGTTAAAGTTCAAAACAAATTACTTGCATTTAAAAATAACAATTGTTTAAACCCAACACTACATTCTAAAAAAAGACAACCTATCAAAATAACAATTGTTTGAAACCAACATTACATCCCAAAAAAGACAACCATCAAAATGACAATTGTTTTATATTAACATTACATCCCGAAAAAGTAAACTCATCAAAATAACAATTGTTTAATATCAACATAAAAACTTGAAAAAGACAACCCATTAAAAACAATTGTCTTTTTTGATGAGTTGCCTATTAAACATATCATACAATGGATGAACATAACAAAAACAATTAAAAAGATAGAAATTAATAAATAAAATAACAAAAAGTGGCGGGTGTAATAGAGATAAAAACTCTCATTACATGTTCATCATCAACAAAATGCTACACATGCACTAATAAAGATGAAAACTCATTACATGTTAGAATTATCAAAAAGGTCAATCAATCAATAGGAATTCTTTTATGAAATCACAAAACTTAAAATTATATTCAATTTAATGCATCTTTAAACAACTCTAAAAAATGTGAATTTTATGATATTTTAGAAACATGTTGAAATGCTTAGGGAGAATATAATATGAAATTATATATGCTAATGAAACAAAGTTGCAAGAGGCATGTGGAATATGGGCAAGAAAGTAGTAGTTACTTGTCTGATGTCTCATTTCCTTTTAAATGAGAAACTTCTTGTCCAATAATCAAAATAACAATTGTTATTTTTTGATTGGTTGTCTTTTTTAAGATCTTATGTTAATACTCCCTCTGTCCCAAATTAAGTGTCCACATTACTATTTTAGTTTGTCCCAAAATAAATGTCCACTTTCAAAAGTAAGTTTCCAATTTCCCATTTTACCCTTAATTATAAGGTGGAGAAAGTTTCTCTCTCTATTTTCAAGGGTAAAAGTGTATTTTGGTTATTTAAAAAGTGTAATAATTGCACATTCCTAAAACTGTGTGTCATTTTCATTGTGGACATTTATTTTGGGACGGAGGGAGTATCAAACAATTGTTATTTTGATGAGTTTACTTTTCCAGGATGTAATGTTGATATAAAACAATTGTTATTTTGATGGTTGTCTTTTTTGGGATGTAATGTTGGTTTCAAACAATTGTTATTTTGATAGGTTGCCTTTTTTTAGAATGTAGTGTTGGGTTTAAACAATTGTTATTTTTAAATGCAAGTAATTTGTTTTGAACTTTAACAAATTAATTTTTCTTGTATTTTGACAATGAAGATTGGATGAAAAAAAAATTAAGAGAGATGATAAATGAATTTTAAAGATGATCAGTGATGCATAGGGACCAAATCCACAATTTAGTATTTTTTTTTTGTTTTAAAGGTGTATAAGTTAAATTGAGAGTTGAAAGTAAATTGACTATTATGCCCATAATGTGCAAGACACATGATGCCTTTAACCCTTAAAGTTAATGGTGTTAGTGTTTAGGGACCCTAGCCACAATATATTGCATACACATGGACTATATCCACAATAAACATAGTATGAGGATCATAGTCAAAGAAATCACAAAAACACATAGACCAAATCCACAATTCACTCTATATTTTAATACATATTTATATTTTATTTTCCTATAATTATTTAGTTAGTTACATTTATACCTTTTATTTTTCTATTTTTCATTTTACACTTCTATCATATTAACACATATAATCGTATATTAAATAAAATACGTTAAAATTACGTTTTAATTTTAACAAGTTACACCATTATAATCGTCTCTTCGATACATTCGAAATGAGCCACTATTAATATTTTTGGATTTAATTATTTTATTATATATCAAATATATTAAAAATTTTAAAATCTTGATTTTAATATATATTTAAATTTTATACTCCTGTAATTATTTAGTTGGTTTATTTTATAACTTTTACTTTTCTATTTTCCACTTTACACTTTCACCATAAAATTTTAATATATATGATATATAATAAAATAATTAAATCCAAAAATATTCAACATTGGACTCATTTTTAAGATATCGAAGAGACGATTATAATTGTGTAACTTGTTAAAATTAAAACGTATTTTTTTAACGTATTTTATTTAATATATGATTATATGTGTTAATATGATGAAAGTGTAAAATGAAAAATAGAAAAGTAAAAGATATAAAATAAACTAACTAAATAATTATTAGGGTATAAAATGTAAATATATATTCAAATAAAAAATTCAATGCAACCATTGGTAAAATCCTTGACAAAAACACGGGCTAACCCCCAACCCCGCGTAAAATCTATAAAATGCGGGGTAACCCCGTGTTTTTGTCATAATACACGGCCCAAAATCTCAACCCCGTGTTTTACCATTTACACGGCCCAAAAACACGGGGTTATTGCGTAATGGATATTTTGGCAAAAACTTCAATATTTTGGGCATTTTGGATACTGATTTTTGATGTTTGGGTATTTTAATTAAATTCCAAAAAAAAAATCCATATAGTTATGATCATTAAATAATATTGCTAAAAAAATTCATTTATTGAATTACAATTTTAACATTATTATTTTAAGAAAATTGAATATATTACATAATAAAAGTATAAAAGAAATATATTACAAAAAAATGGATACTAAAAACAATTAATAATACAACAGAAATAAAATTAGAGGAAAAAATATATTTTATTATAGTTTTGATATAATTAGATTAAAAAATAGTTTTTCTGTGCTAATATGACACTTAAGCAATCGTTATTGTAGTTGATGGTCTAAACATTGTTTATTAAACACTTATGCGGTAAGAGGAAAAAAGAATGCAAATCTTACTCGATTAAAGTGATAATAAGGATAGAGAGTCTTGTCCTATAAGTGATGGTTAGGACACTTACGGTAATAAACAGGTCATTTACTTTACTAGATGAACAAAAAAAAGAATGCAAATCTTACTCGATTGAAGTGATAATAAGGATAGAGAGTCTTATCCTGTAAGTGATGGTTGGACACTTACGGTAAGCGCTTACTGGATAAATTGTTGCATATCAAACCGTTTTAGTTGATTATTATCTTACCCCGTAGTAAGTGTTTGGGTCAAAAATCCACGACCACGACGAGAAACATTAATGATAATCTTTCTGCACGACTGATCTTGTATTAAGATAAGGTCCTGTCGATCATGCATATTTGCAACACTCGTCGACACTTTTGAAGACGCAGGTCATGCGATGCACGACCATCGCGAGATTCTCCTCGACCATGATTATACTAACATACGACCAAACGTTTTCTTGTTCATTCAATGCAAGTTTAATGCTCTTAAAGGTCAACGACTATAACCGACCAGAGACATTAAGATCATTAAAAGAGCTCCGACCGTTACTCAAGCATTCAATGACACATTTATAACGATCAAAGATTATAAATACCAAAGACATACATTTCATTCAGAGACACGAGAACTCAGAGATTACAAGCTCAACTTTCTCTTGAAGAACACGCAACCGCTTTACTATACACACGACCGAAGTGTTTGATACACGACACGATATCATTACTAGTTGTTACACTTGTGTTTCTTATCTATCTTCTGAAATATTGTAATACATAAGAACATAGCCCCTGTTTGGCAATCATAGTGCTTTGACGACCCCTCTTTGTCGTCCGCGGTTTTTTCTTGATTGAGGTTTTTCCGCGTCACCAAATTTTTTGTCTCTTTATTTTTTTCTTGTCGTACATATTGTCGTCTGGTTACTTTCTTTAGTTGGTAAAATCTCCACATCAACCTTAAGTCACTTCAAGGAGTGATTTTTGGCATTAACAGTTTGGCGCTCACTATGGGGGGCCCATCTAATGAAATTCTCGACAAACGTGTGTCGTACTAACAATTTCCTCGTGTTTCTTCTGTTTGTTGGACGATGGCCAACCCACGAGGAACTCTAGAGCATATTATCGCTCAGATGAACATGGAATTAACTGCCGCTTACACTCGTATTGATGAATTAGCAAATCAGAACATAAGGGCAGCTGAGGCAATCGCATCCCTAAGGAATCAGAACAATCCGACATGATCACAAAATGGTTTTGGACCATTCAACATGTCTTGGTCTAGACCTCCTCTTCCCAATTATCCAAGACCTCCCTTCCTCGGAGTTCCTAGTCAAACTATGCCAACAATGCCATCGCTACCACCGTTTTTTTTCCACACAACAATCCCTAAGTCGCTGCCACCACCTCCCATGCCAACTTTTCATTATAATGGAGATACATCAGATTCCTCACAACATAATGGATTTCAAACGTCTGGGTTCGTTCCTCGGGCGACCCAAGGAATTAATCAAGATGACCCAGTCGACTAGCGATTGAAAATGTTGGAAGAACATAATGAACGTGTATTGTCGCTACTTGCTAAGTAACCAGGAGTAGCTGTACCTGTCGACATCGAGCCTCGTATCGGATTCTAGGCGTCGCCCTTCGTCGACGAGATAGCCATAGTCGACGTCCCCAAGAAATACAACATCCCGACATTTACGCCTAAATATTATGGTATTTCAGATCCAATGGAGCACGTCGCACAATACAAGCAATTGATGGGGACTGTGTCGATCCCGCATCAATACCAGAAAGTGTGTATGTGCTTGAGTTTTAGGGCGACCCTCACAGGTGCAACCCACCAATGGTTGATTAACCTCAAACCTAAGTCCATTAGTTCATTCGCTGAATTGGTGAACCACTTCTCCCAACAATTTGCGAGCATTCATAAGATGGAGAAACAGATTAGCGACCTGTATTACGTCATACAAAAGGTTGGAGAATCAATCCGGAGCTACTTTAACCGTTTCAATGCGGAAATGATCAGTGTCTGAAACGGTGATGTCAAGACCACAATTGAAGTCCATAAATGTATTCTAGACGAGAGTTCAGGTCTATACACTGACTTAACAAAATACCCTAGGAGAATTTTGAAGACGTTCAAGCAAGGACTCTAGCCTACATGAGAGTCGAGGACGAAAAAACCTTTTGTCGAAAGCATTCAAACGATAAGAAATCGTTAAGCGTGAAAAAACCAGAGTTCAAGATCAAAGCGACACTGAAACTGGAATCATCGTGACAAATATCGAATGTTCGGTTCGATAAAAAGAAGACCTCCATCGCGACTAAGCTCCCGCAGTACCCTAAGACTTCCTTTTACGGATTCAAAAGGACTTCCAAAGACTTGGTCGAGGCCTTGAGAAATGTACACGCGACCATCCGGTGGCCAAAGAAGAATGATCAACGCGACGACAAGAAAGACCAGACCAAATGGTGCAATTTTCTTAGCACTCATGGTCATACGATAGATGATTGCATAACTCTAAAATAGGAGTGCTCTTGGCACGTTCCAAAAGGCAACCTCAAAGAAATAATCGACGAGCCAGTAGTACCCATCAATGACGTTCGACCCCATCTCCTGTTCATGAAAAAGTCGTGAATTGCATTACGGGAGGCTTTGACGTCCGGGGCTTGACTTACTCTGTAGCAAAGAGGGACGCCAATCGAGGATCGATCGATCAACCCATTCCTCGCTCTTCACGGCCAAAGGAAGAATTAGAGTTGGAATCAACTAAAATAACATTCGACGAAGATGACCGGGGTGACTTGCATCAGAAACATCATGACGGGTTGATTATTCAGCTTAAGATCGACAATTGCTTAACGATGGGGCCAATTCAGCAAACATAACTTCCTTGACACCATCAAATCCATGGGACTCGATAAGTCGAAAATCACTCGATGCTTGACAACCTTGGTAGGTTTCAATGGAGACACGACAAACACTCTTGGAGAGGTTATTCTGCCAGTCTATGCCAAGGGCGTCAACCAAGTTCAAATTCGTCGATTGTTCATCAGCCTATAATGTTATTCTTGGTCGACCATGGATCTACGACATGAAGGCAGTTCCCTCAACGTTCAATCAGACAATGGAATTCCCAATGCCATGGGGGATCCAATAAATCAAAAGCTAATCGAAAGCTACTCGAGATTGCTATAAGACAGCAATGAAGCCACGAAAGCAATCCATCTAGCAATTACAAGACCAGGACGCTCTCGAAACTGTCGACGACTATCGATTGGAGGAATTTATCCTGAACTAAAGCAAACCCGATCAAGTCATCTTTATAGGTTTGTCTTTCGATCCCTCCCTCAAGAAAAAAAGTACTATCTTTTTTTGCAGGAACATGTCGATTGTTTTGTCTGGACGCACGAAGATATGGTTGGCATAGATCCCGATGTTATCTCACTTAAATTGAATGTGGACCCGTCATTTAAACCGATCAAACAGAAACGTCAAAAGTTCGCTCTAGAACGAAACAAAGTGATTAATGACGAGGTCAACAATCTCCTCAAAACTAGAAAGATTCGAGAAGTTAAGTACCCTGACTGGCTAGCTAACGTCGTGGTCGTACAAAAGAAAAACGGCAAGTGGAGGGTGTGCATAGATTTCACTGACTTAAACAAGGCGTGTCCAAAAGATCCATTTCCCTTACCACACATCAATGATTTAGTCGACGCGACCGTTGGACACGATCTCTTGACATTCATGGACGCGTACTCAAGATACAATCAAATACTCATGCACGTCGATCACCAAGAGAAGACAACCTTTATGACAGACAAAGGTATCTATTATTACAAGGTTATGCATTTTGGTTTGAAAAATGCAGGTTCGATATATCAGCGTCTGGTTAACAAAATGTTCAAGGAACGGCTTTGTGACACCATGGAGGTGTATATTGATGACATTCTCGTCAAATCGAGACAAGATGTCGACCATGTCGGACATCTCCGACAATCGTTCGACATTCTCCGAAAATACCATATGAAGCTGAACCCAACAAAATGCTCCTTCGGTGTAAGCGCTGGGAAATTTTGGGATATATGGTGACTCAACGAGGGATCAAAGCTAATCCTGATCAAATCAAAGCCATAGTCGAGATCAATTCACCGAGGAATTTCAAAGAAGTCCAACGTCTGACTGGTTGTGTGGCAGCCTTGAACAGGTTTATCTCACGATCGTCGGACAAATGTCACTTATTCTATAATGTCTTATGAAAACAAAGGCTTCCAGTGGAAAAACAATCACAAATAAGTATTGCAGAAATTAAGGAATACATGGCGTCGTCTCCATTGCTATCGAAACCAAAAGACAACGAGGTCTTACAACTCTACCTGGCTGTAAGTCCCAACGCAGTAAGTGCAGTCCTAGTAAGAGAGAACGATAAACATCAATTGCCTATTTATTACATAATTAAATCTTTGCTCGATGCTGAGACCAGGTACTCCTCCATGGCAAAATTATTATTGTCGTTAGTCATAACTGCTAAAAGGTTGCGACACTATTTTAAGTCACATCAAATAACTGTCGTTACTAACTTTCCCCTTAAGTATGTTTTGAGAAAACCAGAATTGACAGGTTGACTAGCGAAATGGAGCATATATCTCAGCAGTTACGACATCGACTTCAAACCGAATACCGTGATCAAATCTCAAGTCTTGGCATACTTTGTTACCGATTTTAGTACTGAACTGGAAAAAGAAGCTCAAGATGAGACTTATTCTGTGGCGACTCTCGACGACAAACCCTGGACTCTACATGTCGACGGATCATCCAATGCTAGAGTAACAGGACTGGTGTCGTTTTAAAGTCGCCACAGGGGGCAAGATGGTGTACTCCGTACGATGTGATTTCAAAGCAACCAGCAATGAGGCAGAGTGTGAAGCCCTGATCGTAGGAATGAACATGACACATGACTTGGGGGCAAAGGGGTTGCACATCAAGAGCGACTCCCTCCTCGTCATAAACCAAATAAAAGGAGAGTTTGCGGCGAAAGATTCGAAGATGACAGCATATCTCAAAATAGCCAAAACAAAATAAGAAAATTTAAAGCCATTCTCGATCGAACAAATTCCAAGAGACCAAAATACTCAAGCTAAGGCGCTAGCCAATCTTGGGTCGGCACTCAACAAACCTCTATTCGATACAGTACCCATGATCCACCTCTCGTCACCAGCCATCGACCAGGACAATATTGTCCAGATCGATAATAAAGAAGAAGATTGGTCGAATGACATAATGAACTACTTAGTGCACGACCAACTTCCCAAAGAAAAAATGAAGGCTCGAAAGATTAGATTCAAGGCATCTAGATATGTCATGATCCAAGGCAAGCTTTATCGACGATCGTCCACCGGACTCAACCTACGATGTGTCACTAGCAAAACTCAAGTCCATAATATCTTGCAAGAAATGTATGACGGTGAATGTGGTAATCATTCAGGCGTTCGTTGTCTAGCCAATCGAGTATCACGACAAGTTTATTATTGGCCGACATTACGACAAGACGCCATCAGGTATGTACAAAGTTGGAACACATGTCAACGACATTCAGCTACATCACATAAACTTTCTGAACCTTTACATTCGACACTAATACCATGGCCCTTCATGAGGTGGGGAATGGATATTGTCGATAAGCTACCACTTGCCTACGGGAAAAAGGTATTTTTACTTGTACTTACGAATTATTTCTCTAAATGGATAGAAGCAGCTACTTTTTCCCATGTCCGGGACAAAGAGATTATATCTTTTATCCAGACTAACATTATATGCAGGTTTGGGATACCATCCGAAATTTTTTGCGATAATGGATCCCAATTTATAAGCGAAAGGACTCAACAATTATGTGAGGATCGTAACATAAAACTGACAACCTCGACGCCACGATATCCCAGTCGAATGGACTTGTAGAATCTAGCAACAAGATCATTATCAACTCGATTAAGAAAAGCTTAAAAGTTGCAAAACGAAAATGGGTAAAGGAATTTCCCTCAGTTCTCTGGGCAAATCGTATGACCCACGTACGTCCACATGACAAACTTCCTTTTCCTTGGTCTATGGTTGCGAAGCAGTTCTACCTGTCGAGGTCCAACTCCCAACATCGAGACACGACTCAGTCGACCATAACCTTGTCGACCTAAGTTATGATCTCCACGAGCTTGAAGAAATGAGAGAATCAACATTGATCAGAATGGCGTCTCAGAAACAATCGGTCGAACGTCGTTTTAATTAAAACGTAAAGACCAAAATCTTCCAAGAAGGCGATTATGTCTTACGTCGAGTGTTTTCAAAACACTCAAGAACAAAATGCAGGTAAGTTTTCCATCAAATGAGAAGGTCACTATAGCATATCGTAGGAAAAGTTGCCTATAGGCTCCAAACCCTCGACGACCAAGATATCCCTCGTAATTGGAATGCAACACATCTTAAGAGGTATTTCTTCTAAGTCCTTTATTATCTTCCCTTACGATTATTGATCATGACCAATACTAACTTAAGCATCGAAGGGTCGTTGGTTAGCCAACAACCAATCTCTGACATTGTTTTCCCGCAGGATTGCATGACATAGAACCACAACTCTTTTACATCACTTGATCTTGTAAACCCAGGATATATAATATAAGTTTTTGACTTAGAATTTTTTTTACTTTGAATGAACCCCTTAGTTGAATGAATCCTTGGGTTGAATTATTTGGATTGCCTTAGTCGCAAGTATCCTTGGATTATATTATTCGTGTTATGTTAATCGCAAGTATCTTTGGATTGAATGACTTGAATTGTGTTCTGATTTCTTGGTCGTACAATTCTCAGGTACAAGAAGTTCTAAGTATTATATTGATTTATGTTTTTAACATATGATGTCCCATATTTATTTCTTCTGCGATATGCTAAATATTCGATAGACAAAATAAAAACCATTTGCATTAATATCCAAAAGAAATGGTTACAATCGAAGGCACGACCACCAACGACCGTCCATTGAAAAACTTAAAAACATAAAAGCTAAAAACTCAAGCTAGAGGAGGATCATTCATTGGCTGTGACACTGAAGCTTCATCCACCAGGGCCTCATCCTCGACCTCAAGCACTTCCTCTTCCTTCTCGTCGTCGAAGTCCAAATCTTTCTCGCTCCCGACACTCGAGGAGTAGATCTTGAGATCTTTAGAGGCGTTAGCAAGAGGATTCTTCCCTGCTAGATGTTGCCTCATGATCGCTGCCTTTACCATCAATCGAGTGAAAGCCTCGATAGACTGGAGCTCTTCTTTCAGCTCCTCTACCTTAGCCACCATCTCAACCTCCCTCGCTTTGGAGTCCCTGACCTCTTTTTCTATCTCGGTCAAGGAGTCCTGGGTCTTCTCCAGCTCCTCCTTCGACCCCTTCAAAATCTCACATGATTGGTGGAGACGTGTCTATAGGTTGGCCCTCGATGTCCCACGACCTCTAGAACTTTTTGAGCATCATCAAATCGCGCAGACAGAGAGACCGCTTGAGCCTCAACTACTTTCTCCCTGGCCAGAGCCGCCTGCTACCTCTCAAGGGCCGCCTTCTCTTTTTCGAGAGCCTTAGGCAGTAGACGCCTTACCTTCTCTATGTGCCGTAGTGGCTAAGTGCGGCCTGGAAAGTCAGCAGAAAAAAAAGATGAATGACGTAAGCATAAGACACTTAAACAGAACTGAAATACACGTGTAAGGTCACGACACTTACCATGAAAGTGAGTCTAGTGATATTGGACCCGATGTCGTCGACTGTCATGCCCTCAAAACGTTCCTTGAAGGACGGATGATGATATTTCCCCAGATAGGGAAAGATCTTCGCCCTATCGAGGACGTCATATGCCATGAAGTCCGACGGTAACGTAAAGTTGACCGTATGGACTTCAGCAGGTCCCTTACCTTTGTCGACCGATATAGGGATCAAACCAGAGGCCGAAGTCGCCTTCTCTTTCTCTAGTGGTGGTTGGTCAACACCCGACACCCCTTGGGGGTTCACCACCAGAGGTGCCACATTGATGGGGATCACCACTATAACGTCGTCCGACGTTTTCTCCTTCTCAGGAGTGGCGACATTTGACGTGACGCCACCCCTCGATGACGGTTCCATCAGGACTGTCATCCTTGTCCTCCTGGATAACCCAGAACCAGTTGTCGAGGCCCTCTTTCTCTTTTTATGACCCTTTTGGGCCAACTCCAGCTGGGCCACCTTTCTAGCGGCCGAGTTAGACGCCTTCGCAGGCGAACCTCCTAAAATAGGAAAGAAAGTTAGAGGATCTATGGAATGAGATAAAGAAGGAAATAAGGTTAGTAATATTTTTCCTGCCATCTCTTCTCTCTTCTCCTCTTCCTCTTCTCTCTCCTCTTCCTTTTCTCGAGCCTCCTCGACTTTGACCTCAGAGAGCTTGACTATGGTCACGTCATCGTCGTCTACCGAATGTCGAGAGAAGAATGACCGCTCATCAGTGTTGTACTCCAAGAACCTTTGACTATGGTCACGTCATCGTCGTCTATCGAATGTCGAGAGAAGAATGACCGCTCATCAGTGTTGTACTCCAAGAACCTAGTGATCTTATGCAATGACTCACTATTCTGCTGCACTTCGTCGAACTTGATAACTAAAAGCATAAAGACAAAATAGATTGTTAGAAACACATTAATTAAATACAAAAACGCACGATAAAGCTATCAAGAGTTCTTACTCGACGTATTCCAATTCGACTTTAACCAATCACTGTCTAGACCCAGTGATGTTATACGCACGGACGCGTACATGGTCTTCCACTTGCGGTCGTTTACCGCAGTGTTTAGGACCAAAGTACGGTCGCCTCTATATTTGGAGAAGAGGTTGTAGCGGTGGAATCCATCCACCTTAACTTGATACGCCGTAAGGAGGTCGTTCACATCGAATGGCGACCCCCAACCCTCTGTAAGTCGCTCGATGACCGAGACGAATCTCCATAATTGGGGCATGAGTTTCCCCGACATAATACTGAACGTCATCATGAACAACCTCGACAGAGGCGAGTATGGCCACCTAAAGCCAATCTTGAAGGGATACTCGTAAATCACGAAGTATCCCTCCGGACACATGTCAGGACGAATCTGACCAGGGGTGTTTAGAGTAACAGTAGAGGGAATATGCGCTAATCACCTAAAAGCATCAAGATCATCTTGATATTTGATCGAACTCGCCGACTCTTTCGCCATTACTAAACCTGACAAATTTATCTTTAGTTTAGAAAGCCCTAGAATATCCCAACCTCTCCTAGTTTTCTAGCAAGGGTCTTGAGTCGCATATAGAAAAGTAATAGAGATCGTACCTTATATAGTCGCTCTAAACCTCGAACGAAGCTAAATCAAACTAAGATCTCGCAGGTTTTGGCAAAGATTTGCAGGGAGGATCAAGGAAATCTCTCTCTAAAAAATATTATGAAAGCGTAAAAGGAAACAATCCCCCGGATATCCCTATTTATACGCTCAAACGTATTAAGTCGAGTCGCTCGAGGATCAACACGTGTCGATCGACTTTTCGTGTGTATCATTAGATTATCAACACTTGTCCTGACAACTGTCATGCACCCGGATTGTTAAACCCAGATTAGGTTTGCTAAATTAACCCAACACAATAAGAATAAGAGATAAATAAATCAGAATAACATACCAATGATCTCTTGATTAATCAATGAATACGTGTGTGTGTTCTTGGTACCTTGTGCGTACAATACAGAGAGAATACAACTACCTCTCTAACTTCACGTATTGTTCACTATTATTGTTAACCTAATTCTAGAAAATAAAACCTATTTATACCTATGTTAACATGACCTAAACATTATTAACTAATTGCTAAAATACCCCCTAAGGTATTAAACATTATTACAAACTAGACCCCTTATTACAATTTAATCGTGAATGCAATTTATGATCCAACATGGATACACGCCACCATGACGTCATGTGTGTCAGTTAGACCATCATGGGTCTAGTTGGAAACAAACCGATTCGGTTCTGAAGCGACTAGAACCTTTCCCCAAGTGACACGTGGCGACCAACATAAATTTTTTCGACAAAGATTTAAAATTCCAAATTCCAAATTTTCCTTCTCATTTTAAATTTTAGAGGCAAACTGTTTGGGTCAAAAATCCATGACTACGACGAGAAACATTAATGATAATCTTTCTGCACGACTGATCTTGTATTAAGATAAGGTCCTGTCGATCATGTATATTTGCAACACTCGTCGACACTTTTGTAGACGTAGGTCGAGCATTTGTCGCACGACCATCACGAGATTCTCCTCACCCATGATTATACTAATGTACGACCAAACGTTCTTCTCTTGTTCATTCAATGCATGTTTAATTCCTTTAAAGATCAATGACTATAACCGACCAGAGACATTAAGATCATTAAAAGAGCTTCGACCGTTACTCAAGGATTCAATGACACAATTATGACGATAAAAGATTATAAATACGAAAGACATACTGATAGTCCAAGATCAATGAATCATAGAGAGAGAAAGTAGAGAGAGATCTTTGGAGCGCAAAGAGTTAAAATGTATTCAAGTGTGCATGAAAGATCTTTTACGGAAACAAGACCAAAGGGAGTTAAATACACTTGGACAATACAACACAGAAATACTATCTATACACAGAATTTGACCAAGCCCTATAAATACAATGATTACTATAAAACCAGACCTAACAATCTCTCCCTTAGTAATCATTGGTGCTTTGGTCTTCAAAAATCATTTTCTAAATCAGCATGGACCAACAAAGCGACTTTGTGAATCTTTCTGACTTTTAAAGAAAAAATTTCTTCTCAGCATCTTTCAGAATAAAATTGTCTTTGTTGCTTGAGCTCTAGACGATACACCTCTTTTGAATAATCTTGAATGAACTGTGGTGTTCGGAGCAGGAATAGCAAAAGAATTAAATATTGCTGAGAGAATTGAATCTTTGAGCGAATCTTGATCAGCAGATAAACATTTGAGCTCTTTGTCTCTTTAACTTCTCCTTGACTTCTCCCCCTCATGACCTTGATGATCTTGATCAACTTGGTCATGCAAATGTTGGAGACGAGACGACTTAAGATCTGCAAAATCAAAGAAACAGAGAAAACAGGGGAGGTTTGCTCTTCACGTTGGTTGCGCAAACTGAGGTTTGCGTTACACGCAGGATGTGCAAAGCGAGGTTTGCGTTACACGTAGGTTGCACAAAGCAAGGTTTGCGTTACACGTGGGTTGCGCAAAAAAAGGTTTGCACGACCAACTGATGGTGCAAAGCTGACTGAAACTTAGAAATTTTTTACCTTTTTAAGCTCTTTGACTCCCCCTACACAAATGCACTAGATATGACAATTCAAGTTAGCATTCATATAAAGAAAATCAGATACTCCCCCTCGAAAACAGATATGATCAATAAGAAAAATTCTTCTTTTTCACTCCCCCTTGAATACTGCTCAAACCCATTTGTAAAGATATATGAGAACACAATGAAGTAAACAACAATGTAAAAAGAAAAATATACTGAAAATGAAAATTTGAAACAACTAAGCAAGAAAAAAAATTTAAACACTAAACAAAAAAAAATCTCACAGATTTATCAATCAGTTGAATTCAACCATATGTTGTTGTATACAGAAACAAGTTTCATTGCATATCAAGTTAAAACATGTTTAGCTTCAAAAACTTTCATCAATCTACTCAGTGTGCAATCATGCGAACTTTGATTAGCTTCAAGAAAATGCAATTCTAGAAATATAATAGAGAACTTTGCATGTAATCACACTAAGCCATCAAGAATTAATATTTTCACAAATTTACAAGTTTATCGCAACTCAGAAATATCACCAAGTATCATGAGATGTGTGCTCATTGGCATCTTTTAGCAGTGTGCTCATTGACAACTTGACATGAGTGTGCTCTTTGGCATCTTTTAAGCGCGTGCACTTTGGTATCTTTTTAATCAAAAAGTTTATTAAGTAAAGAACATGCCGTAAACGTAACTTTCTATCTGACCCTATTGCAGGATTTGGGTCAGCCGCTCCCAGACCAGTTGGCCTTAGGGGACTAGGTGTCAAGCACCCCTTGGAACTTACTTTCCAGGATCAGAAAGGCTACATCGACACATCCTAAACCCATTCATACCAGTAGAACATGACTTTCGATCTGGTTCTATTGAAGGATTTGGGTTCGATCATTCCCAGATCAATTGACCTTAGGGGACCAGATGACAAGCATCCCACAGAACTTACTTTCCCAAACCAGAAAGGTCACAGGTACAAACTTTTAAACTTAGAGAGTTCTGTTTTATAAGAATTTAAATCATCTCAATTACTCGGATCTATATCTCAATGCTTAGTCCGTATTTTCATTACAATCTAAAATTCTGACTTTTTAAGTTTTCTAAGCATTGTAAACTATAAATATTCCGAATCACACAACTTTAAAGCAGAAATAAAAGTTTCAAACATGTTGCTGACTTTTCGAAATTTGTTAGAATTGAAATTTGAACATATAACAACTTTAATATAAACAAAGAACTTGAAAATTTATCCTAAACACACATTTTATTCAAAAGAAAGAAAATCTGTAAAACATTATCTTTATAGAATAAAATTTGTAAAGATTTAAATCCTTTTTTTTATTTTTTTTGTAACATGTGTCTCAAAGAAAAATTGGGTCGAACAGAATTCAAACGACATTGAAAATGCTCATATTCATGATAAACAATTGAGAAAAAACTGTAACTACATCTTTATCAGAAAAAAAATGCAGCGGAATTAAAGGAGATGTACTCACAGTATTCACATTTGTCAGAAGCTTACCAGCTTTGAAAAACGAGTTCTAAACTGATATGTCTAGAAGTCATAGTTTGTTGAAGAACGGGTTCTGAGCTGAAGTACTCAGAAGCCAAATTTCTGTTACTCCCCCTTAACATGTGATGCCTGCAACTTTAAATCAGATTGAGATTTGGGTACCCACTTGAATTTGGGCCCGTGTTTGTTAGTTGCAGTTCGTATGGGAAAATAATTAGAATATATGAGACGAGAAGCACGAGATATATTATCAGACATATAAGCATGAGAAAAATGATCAAACAAAAAATCACAATCATCGGAAGAGAAAGCATAATCATCAGAACTAGAATCTGAGGAAGAACATGAGACATACTTTGAAATTCGAATCATTTGCTTTATAGAATACTTTGAAATTTTATTACATGTAGCAAATGAATCACTTTTATAAAGTTTGTCTACATTTCTATCCTCATCAGTCATAGAATCAGAATATGTCCGCTTCGCTCTCCAGATCTGCTTCTTTGATCGAGCACTCAAAGTCCTATCTGTAAGAATTGAATCGGAAGAATTAGAACTGTCAGAAATATATTTATCTTGTTTCTTCGACTTCTTTGATCGTCTTCTTTTACGCTTAGGTTTATAATATTGATCATTGAGCGTAAAAGAATCATCAAGAATTTTAGACGAAATATTTAAATCAGAAGAAATAATTTTATCTAAGCAACCAATCTGATCAACTGATAAATCTGAATTCACCTCGGAATCTGAAGAATTTTGAGAAAAAATTTTAAAATTGGAAACTTCCTTTTTATTTTCTTTAGAATCAGAGGAAAGATTAGAAATAGAATCTGGTTTTTGAGGAAAATAAATTTTCTTCAAGACTAGAAGTCATGAAAGAAAACATATATATCAGATTCAATTTCCTTTAAAATATTTTGATCTTCTATCTTATCTTCAAGATCGATGATTGTACTCTCTAATACTAATGGAGGAGTATATTTCTTAGAATCCCAAATGATTGGAGAAATATTTTCCTTATCAGAATTAGAAGCATAAACATCAACAAAGTCATCAGACATTGAAGATTTGATAGGAGATATATCTTTTAAAACTCTTTTTCCTCTCCTTGATTTTTCAATAAAATATTTTGCATTTTCGCTCATATAAACAAAAGGAATTTCCTTTTTGTTGTTATTTGTTCTTTTCTTATTTTCGATTTCTAACACTTGTTTCTCATTCATCCAATCAATTTTAAACTGAGGAGCATAATGAGCAAGAGTCAGATAATCGTATTTATATAAAGTTGGAGATTTTTCAATTGCATTGTTTAAACAATGTGGATTTTCAAAACCAAGTCCCCACCATTGTTTTAAAGCTTCTTCACTCATCGGTTTGTTCATAAAAATTGTTTGTTCAGACTGGTTCCTTCGATAAAGATTTTCTTCTAATTTATTTATTTTATCTGAAAATTCATCTTTTAAATTAGTCATAGCAGTCAAAGATTCAAGATAAGTCTTGTTTGAATTTTCCAAATCATCCAATTTCTTTTGAAAGATCTCTTTAGTATTTTCTAAAATAGATTTTTCATCTTTCAAAGAAATTTTCAGTTTGTCAATCAAATCTGACTTTTCAGAATTTAAGTTCTTTTCAGATAACAACTTTAATCGCAAATCAGATAAAACAGTTATCATGATATTAAACTGAGAGGTAATGAAATTATAATCAAAATCAGTATATACCTCATCTTCATCAGTTTCAGAATCATCTGACTGATCATCTCCAACCAAGCACATCTGAGAGATCTCGACGTTTGCAGCTTCGTCGTCAGAGTCATCCAGCCAGAATTCTTCTTCTACTAGAAGAGCAGTTCCGTTCTCTCTCTTTTCAGCCAGTTCCAGTTTCTTCCGGTAGTAAGCTGAGTCCCTAACCTTCTTTACTCGACACTCTTTTGAAATATGCCCCGACATTCCATATTTGTAGCAGGTAGTAGTCTTTTGCTTGGGTAATTTGGCTTTAAACCCAGAAGTGAAGAGAGAAGAGTTGGAACCCGATCGAGGTTGGAACTTTTTCTAGTAATGCTGAGAGAGAATGATCATCGCTTTTTGCAAAGCCTCACCATCATCTTCAGTTGACCCGTTGTAAGCGTTTTCAGACAACGCTTGTTCAGCCAGTTTGCTCGTGAGGAGTGCAACCGGGTCTACTGATTTCTTATTCTTTTTCTCTAGTTTGGCCCTTTTCTCTAACACCAAGCTCTCATCAGACATCAGAATTTCGTATAATTCTTGAATCTGCATAGTAGAAACCCGAACATCGTTCCTCAGTCTGTGACAAGTTTTGTTCCATTCAGGCTGAAGAGCATTAAGGAATTTCAGATTCGTCTCAAGCTCTGTCTTAATTACATTTATCTTTCGCAGATCATTCAGCACTGCACAGAATCTGTCGAAAACACTCTTTATAGACTCACTGTCTTTGGCCTTGAACTCTTCAAAGTTGTTCATGAACCGAGTATGTCGAAGCTGAGTTGCGACCGAAGAACCAAGCATGATCTTTTCCAATTGTGCCCATAACAGATTTGGATAATATTTGCAATGATCAACTCGGTTGTAGACAGAATTTGGTAAAGCTAGCATCAGATTAGCTTTCAGCTCTCGATCAACTTTCATTCGTGAAGCCTCTTCAGATTTTGGAGGAGTCTCTTTATTAAGCTTTACGAAAGGTCCTTCGGTTAGAGACTTCATCATGTTCTCTTTATTTTCTTGACGCTCGATGAAGTTTAAAAATCGATCTTGCCATTGAGTGAATTCGTTTTCATCGACAAGAACTGGAGGACGAGTTTCAGATCCCAAGGACATCATCATATCGCTTGAGTAGAACTTAGCTTGAAAGGCAAACTTTGCTGAATCCATTTTTCAGAAAATCAAAAAAAAATGCTAAGTGTGAGACTTGCGCAAACTTGAGCTTTTCGCAAGCAGTTGAAGACGCAAAGTAAGCTTTGCGGAAGTAGACTGATGCGCAAAATAGCTTTGCGTTATAAGAAGGAAACACAAACTGAAGAATATGCTCAAACTGGACTGTGTGAGTAGTTGGATACGCAAACCAACTTTGCGCGTGACTAGTTGAATACGCAAAGTAGCTTTGCGTTAGACGTTGAATACGCAAACTTGAGTTTGCGTGATATGTTGATTGCGCAAAGATCACTTCTTGTGATGCACGGAATACGCAAAGTAAGCTTTGCGTGATAAACTTGAAAACCTGAAACACAGACAAGATTAGAACAACAAGAACTTGCGCAAAGTAATATGAACTTGCGCAAAGTATGGAGAACTTGCGCAAAGTAGAGATCTAGCGCAAACCGATAGAAAATCAATAAAACTTCCAAAAACTCGATTTCAAAACTAAATTTGATGAAATTTTCTTCTACAAAACCTTTCGAAAACAACTTTTTAACACAATTCAATCAACAAAATCGATTAAAACCATAATTTCAAAAAATCGAATATGAACAGAACGATAAAACTCGTTTTCCAGAAAAATGAAAAATCCCAAAAATTGACAATCAAAACAAGATTTTCTTACAAACCAATGTGAATCAAAGATGTTAAGAATGTAAAAACGGATCCAACAAACCAATTTTCAAAGAAATTCGCTAAAAAAACAAAGCCAAATTTGATGAAAAATTCGAAAACGAGATTTTCTCGAAAAATTCAAGAAAATCGATCAAATTTTTGATTTAATCCACAAATTCAGTAACAAAAAAAATCAATCTCTCAATCCTCTCAAGATTCAGATGACTCTGATACCAATTGATAGTCCAAGATCAATGAATCATAGAGAGAGAAAGTAGAGAGAGAGAGAGAGAGAGAGAGAGAGAGCTTTAGAGCGCAAAGAATTAAAATGTATTCAAGTGTGCATGAAAGATCTTTTACGGAAACAAGACCAAAGGGACTTAAATACCCTTGGACAATACAACACAAAAATACTATCTATACACAAAATTTGACCAAGCCCTATAAATACAATGATTACTATAAAACCAGACCTAACACATACATTTCATTCAGAGACACGAGAACTCAGAGATTACAAGCTCAACTCTCTCTTGAAGAATATGCAACCGCTTTACTATACACACGACCGAAGTGTTTGATACACGACACGATATCATTACTAATTTTTACACTTGTGTTTCTTATCTATCTTGTGAAATATTGTAATACATAAGGACATCGTCCCTGTTTGGCGATCATAGTGCTTTGACAACCCCCTTTGTCGTCCGTGGTTTTTTCCTCGTTGAGGTTTTTCCGCTTTACTAAATTCTTTGTCTCTTTATTTTTTCTCTTGTCATACATATTGTTGCCTGGTTACTTTCTTTAGTTGGTAAAAGCTCCACATCAGCCTTAAGTCATTCCAAGGGGTAATTTTTGGCATTAACAATAACTTATAGTATTGACGCATATCAGGTAAACGTTTTAGTAAACGGTTCCTAAGAGTCAAACATAATTATCAGAAGAAGCGTAGCAGTCTATTTTGATTTCGTTTTCTATTTGATTGTTTTATTTTCAAAATTCATTTATAAAATTGAAGGTAGGATGTGACATTGTTGAATGGTTGTATATAATAAACCATTTTGGTTGTGACATTGTTGGATGGTCGTTTTTGAAATGGACCCATCTTAAATGACCCACATATATGGACCAGAAAGACTTTGAATTGCAAGTCTTCTTCCAAGTAGTTGTAGTTATGTGTCCATGCATGCATCTTCGTGTGTAATTATAATTCTTCGATAAATTGTCTTTTAAATTTTAATAAAAAAATACTAATTTGATTATATGTTAGAAGGACGGGCGGAGCCAGATACAAGGAGGAGCATGGATAAATCGAATAAATTATAATAAAATATTAATTTTTTGAAAATGAAAATAACAACAATAATATCTTGATAAAATACCGACCTTTGTAGGAATTAAAAATGATCTCTACGTGCTTTTATTTTCTGAAACTTATCTATGAACTTTATCTTAAATAATAAGAATGTAATTCAAAATCCAAATTCATATCCAGAGTCAATGGAAAGATTAACTATGTAATTTTCATATGACTATGTTTACGACTATTAGTATTATTCTTATTTGACATAGATAACGATTTACCAATTGTTTATGCAATTTTAATAAATACTTATTCATAATTGTTAAAATCCAAATTGATTAACCAATATACATATAAAAAATGATTGAAAAACTACCCGAAACAACTCTAAATAATTTCAAATATATTAAAAGTAATTCAACAAAATAGCAATATAAAAGTAATTCTACAAATCTTGATAATTGAATTGTAAGCATACATACAAAACTCAAAATTAAAGTAAACAAGTGGCCTTAGGATAGCAGTTATTGGTTATCTGTAAAGTTTCTGGGGGAGCAAATGCCCTTCCTTGTTCTTACGTGACTCCGCCATTGGTTAGAAGGACATATGATGCATTCTAATTATTTCTCTTAAATTATCAAACATATTTCATTAGATTATCAGATGAGTTTATTCAGATCTTAACATCGATTGCTTTTATTGATGGTTCATTTTCGTTTTCAATAGATTATGACATGGTTACATTTCTATCTTTAAATAAACATTGATTAATTACATTTTAACTCAATTCCTACCCATGCATGCACCTTAGTTCTAAATGCTAATGGATCTATTGAAAGGGTAAACCAGTTACTACAATTCAAATTAAAACGATGATCATATGTACAATGAAAATTTTGTGAGACTGTTTTAATTGTCAACGGGTAATTTGGTATGGGAGCTTCTTCATATAGGACACTAGTTCAAAGTCTATTCAAGGTTAAGTTCACTACAAAAAATGATCACTATCAGCGACGGAAAAATCCGTCGCTAATCCCTAGCTAAAGCTCAAATCCGTCGCTTATCCATCGCTTAAATAGGGGTAGTTGATGCTAATAGCAACGGATTAGTGAGAGATTAGCGAGGGACTTGTATCTGCGACGGATTAGCGAGGGACTTGTATCAGCACCGAATTAGCAAAGGATTAGTATCAGCGACGGATTAACGAGGGATTAATATTAGTGACGGATTAGCGAGGGTAACAATTAGCGACGAATCAACGAGGGATTAGCGAGGGAAACCATTAGCGACGGATTAGCAAGGGTTCCACTAACTTTTAGCAATGAATTTCCATCGCTAATCCCTCGCTGAATTTTATTATTTAAAAAAATAATAAATGAAATCTTGTATTTTATAATACAAAACCTGCCAATAAATTGAAAATAACAAACCACAATTGTCCAACAAACTAAAAATAACCAAACTCATAAAATTTAAAATACCACACTGCTAGACAAACCACAATTTAACGAACGAACTGAAATTGTGCAAAATTACAAACATGCCCACATTCAATTTTAAAAAGTTCAAAACTAAAGTAACAAAAAAAATGTATCGATCCAGCTAAGATGGGGTATCAGGTATGGTATGTGTGTATCTGCTCCAAAATCGACCGTTGAATCTGCCTTGCCCATCCTTCCCCGACCTTGACATTGAATCTGCCGCCACCACCACCACCTATGTCGAATCGACCTGTTTGTGATTAACAATGTGGGTCCTTACAATACTATATCAAGTTCTTAGATTAACAACACATAAAGATTACCAACCTGTATTGATTATAACAAATGGTTATTGATTATAACAAATGGTTACAAGGTTGATCGATTCAAGCTATAGATGTGTGTTCTCTATTTTCTCTCTATTACACCTTTAAGTGTGTGTTATTGTGTGTGTATAATATCTGAGATATTTGATCGATAGAGAGATTGAGAGATATCTGATATCTAATCTAGCTTCTAAGACACTCTATCTAACCACTTGCAAGAACAACTTGCAATATTAAACTAATATAACTAAATAATATCTAATATATAAGATATTATATAACTAACTAATATCTAACTAACTATCAAACTAGAATCTAACTAAGTTAAAGTAATATCTAACAAACTAGATATTACTTTAACTAGTACAATAATAAGCAAATACATTGTCATTTATTACAAACGGCATAGACTTTAATATTGAGAGTCGACGTTTCGGCTTTAGCTTCAGATTGTGATCTTTAGTTTGGATGATCTTGAATCCAATGAGACTGTGTCTTAACAATCTCCCCCTTTGATCAAGATCATTATGAAAATGATTTTAGCAATTCAGTCTTCTTTTTCAGCTCGGAAGATGCAATCTCTTTCTCTAGCTCTGAAATCAGCATGTCTTCAGAATAGTTGCTTTGGAAGATTTCAATCTTGGACGTGATTCTTGAAACATGTGATATTTGCAATTTCTTGTGTATTCATTCTCCCCCTTTTTGATGTTAAGTGCAACGACTTCATCAAAATTATTTGTAAGAAATGTCTATCTTGCGATTAGAGCCCCTGATCCGTCAATTCAAAAGATATTCATCCAGATCTTTTTAAATCCAGACAAAATAGTCGTGTAACACCTGAATCAATTAACATGTCTGTCAGTAACACTAAGTCACTGTGTGTAACGAATACACATTGGAAAGGAGCTGTTTGATGTTGACTCCCCCAGGGCTTCCATTTAATCATCGAAACACCACAAAGGTAAATTTCTATAAACGTTATGACAAAGAAACTAATTCCTTGTGTGTTCATGCTTGTGTTGAAAGAATTAAGCACGGATGATTGCTTATTAGGCTCGAAATTGTGTAAACCACTTAGACAACAGTAAGTTAAACACAGACTCAATGTGCATGATTGAAGTGCGAAGGTGGGGCAGACTTCCTTCTTTTCAGTATCCAGATTTTCCAAATGAAAATCAGATAACAAATGTGTTGCATCCCCTTTGAAAATGTGAAACACTTTCTTGTGAAGAAGAAAATGAGTAGATAGTGAGGTTTGATCAAGAGTTGGCATGGGCTAGTTGCCTGTTTCAATAATGTTCACCAAAGATTTGTGAAACACTAGTAATGTAGCTGCCCGACTTAGAAAAAGTTGGTGCAGAGTTGAGATATTCTTTTAACTCTATTCTCACATGCTCTTTCTTTTAAACTTTTTGCTTTCTCTAATCACACTCATTTCTTTTCGCTTTGCACACTCAACAACTAAGGATTAACTTCTTGGGTAGAAATCACTGGTTAAGGTGATTCCATAGAAGTTGTGTTAATTCCTAGCACAATGATTCTTTGTTTTCCTATGATGCACGTGATGCTCAGATTGGTTTAACTATTTCAGTTAAAGCACAATTTAGATCATGAAAACATTTAAAATACACTCCCAAATTATAAAATGTGTTGAAAAATCGGGAAGTGTTTTGAACATTAAAAACAATGTTTTCTATGATTGAAAGTTGTCCTTCTTTCAACCATATATGAGATGAAGATATATAATTATACCTTTACGTACGATCTTCCATCTCATGAAGCTAAGCTTAAAGTAATAAACATATGAACTTGTAAGCATCTCTCAAAAATTCTGCAAAGTCTTATGTCAAAGTCAAAGTAAAATTTATTCACTTAAATTGAAAAGACAAAAAGCAGTAAAACTTTTAAAGTACGAGTTCTGATAAGAAATAATCAGAAGTCATCACCTTTTTACTCCCCCTGAAATTATGCATTTGAAACTTTATCATTGAAAAAGATATGCATTTAAAATTTCAGAAAAGTATGTACTCCCCCTTTATGGTTGATTTCCTTATTGGAGTATCGGAGTACAATCTTCATGTTCAGCACGGAGTAAGGTCTTTTGATCTTTGAAGTGCGGATCTTGAAGTGTTATGTTCAAAAACCTTACTTCGTTGAAATACGGGTTCTAAGCTGATGTACTTAGAAGCCATCTTTGACATTTAAGTCCGGGTTTTGAACTGTTGTGTTCAAAAACCTATTTTGTCATTGAAGAACGAGTCCTGATCTGTACATAATCAGAAGTCGAGCTCTCTTTAAGCTTTGTGTGCCTGCAACACAGATTTAGCCTTAGGTACCCACTGGAATTTGGGTCCTTCTGTGTTAACACAAGATTTTGGTACCCATTTCAAATTGGGTCCTCTTTTCTTTTGAAATGTATGTGAAGAATTAGTATGAGATGAATGCACATGGTACTTGCCAAACCAATCTTCAGAATCTTGACAAGAGATAGAAACATGTTTATGTTGGTCCCGAAGGTGCTTAACAAGTTTGTAGAAGGGGGGGGGGGTTGAATACAAACACAGAAATTAAAGTTTAATAAATTGTTTATTGATAAATCAAAATACAATTTACAAGTTTGTTGCGGAATAAGATTAAGACAGACTCAATCTAAACAAACTTAAGAAACACTAAGATGGTTGCACAAGAAATTCAGAGAATGGAGGATTTTAGAGAGATAGAAAACAAGGGTTTCTATTTTGGAGTTCAAGGATTGAGCACTCCTTCAGATGAAGGAGTGAGCTTCCTATTTATACCCTATGCATTAAATGCATGGCAGGGTACTTTACACGTGGCATTCATAGATTGGCTTTGGTAGTCTCACTTTTGGAGACATGCTTTTGGCCACTTTATGAACAGTGTAGTTGACAGAGTTGGTGTACGATTTGTGGCAGAGACTTGTCCGTTCTGACACATCGTACTGATTGTGCAAGGTAAGACAAAAGAAAACTTGAGGCATAAGCTTTGTGATCGTTGATCGCTGAGTATCTCTTCTTCCAGAGATAAAGAAGTTCAGCTATCGCTGAAGCTTTTCCTCAGGCTTCTTCGCGTAAGTAGATTTGTCTGGTCTTCGCTGATATCCGCATCAGGTCACTAGTAGACTTATCTATTGTTCAGTGGCTTCGTCTTCGATTCAGCTATGAACTATGTTGACGCGAGACTTGTCTTCAGGGATTACGTTAACTGTGTTACATAGGAAACTATCAGTGATAACTGAACAGACTCAGTTTGATCGCTGAAAGTGAAACACATACATATTAAATGTTTACAGAATGGTCATTAGCGATAACTGAACAGACTCAGTCTGATCGCTGATGATGAAACACTTAATACATATAATAACGTAATTTTCACTAAGTATAAAAGAGGGTCGTTATCAAATCACTGAGAGAGTTTGGATCAACAATCTCCCCCTATTTGATAATGACAAAGTAACAAAAGAAAATTACTTTTTAATTCAAAATATAGGAATAAAAAGGACTCATAGAATGCATGTCCCAATTACTATTTTGAGGGATCTTTTACAGTACTGATAGGGTTAAGTACATCACTGCAATTTTCATTTAATTCAGGGATAGAATTACAAGATATGAAAATCATAAGTACAAGTGACTAACTAACTACTGTAAGTATAACTAACAGATTACAGATAAGAAAACTAATCTATCAGCTATAAGAAGATTTGGGAGGATTGATCATATACTCAGGTATTTCTTCTCCTTTCTGTCTTCGTTCCAAAGATTCTTGACTGATAATTTCTTTAATTTTTTCAGCAGCAGGGAAGAAGTCACACCATAAGCATAAGAGATCCTTGAGATGATTCAGAGGACAGATAGGAATCTCAGAGATTCTTTGAAATCTGAGTTCTTCATCATCATCTCTGAAGAATATTCCATAAGGCTTGTCGATTACTTGACCAGCTTGGAAGGGACCACCAGAAGGCAGAGATAAGTCCAGAACTGAAAGATCAGGAGGAGGACCAAACAGTGCATCTCTTGAAAATTTGATAGAAGTTTCATTCCTGATGATGGCGACATCTTCAGAGGAGGAGGACCCAATTTTTCTCTTGAGTTTCAAAGATTTGGGAGGAAGAGGAGATGGCAGCTTTAGTACAGAAACGACTCTATTTATGAGGGCTTCAAGGAGTCCTTCAACGTAGCCTCTGTATGTAGATTTGGATTTCTTCAGCGCATCCCAGAACTCTAACCATTCCGTAAATCCGAAGCTTTCAAGTTTTGATACGTACATTGCTTTTTGGGTTCCATCCTCTCTGGTAATCTCCATGGTCACTGAGAGTTGATCTTTCTTCTTGCGACCAGAGATAGTCACGGCTGATATTGGAAGAAGATCAGAACGATAATCCATCTTTTGTTTGCACCATTCGATAGACTTATCATTGATCTCTTGTTCTTTGGAGCGTTCCTCTTCAATTTCTTTCAGTAGTGCTGCTTGAACTTCCACAGGTTTGCTTTTTAGCTTTTTGTCCCTAACTTGAGAGGATTGAATCTTTAAAGCGAGTTGGGCATCTCGTTTGCATTCAGCGATCAGCTTCTCAGCTTTGGCAGATTCTTCTCTTTCAGCTTCAGTAAGGAAGTCGAGCTCTGTGGATATTTGAAGAGGGATTTTCAGCCGTTGACTTTCTAGTTGAGCGATCATTTCAACTCTTTTCTTCACCACTTCCTCTGACCAATGAGATGGTCGAGAGGGCCTTCCTGGATGGACCAGGGAATCTTCTTCTTCTTCATCAATCTCAGCGATAGAGATTGGGATTATTTCTTCAGCGATAGCCGCTGGTATTATTTGTAGTTCAGAACCCTTAAGCAGGGGTGAGAACTGTCTGGTTAGAAAAAGAAGGAAAGAAGGGATAAGTGTATTTTTAGAACGAGAGAGATAAAGGCTAGAAAGACATAGGGGTTTGGAAAGAGTAGAAAAGTGGTACAATTGAAAGACATACCTGAGAAGGATGCTCCCCCTCAGATTGTGATCCAGTCCTCAAGCATTCTTCAGCGATTGGTTGCTTGTCTTTGCTTTGCGAAGGAACACTTGAAGATGTATCACCTCTCACCCCTGTTTTGACAACCTCTTGCGAAGTTGTCCCTGATACGACGTTCGGCTTAGAGAACCACATAGATTGGTCTTCATCGTCGTCGTCGTCATCGGAGGGCTGATCCTTTTCTTGATCAACAAGATCTAGATCATCTTCCTCTTCATCATCTTCTTCCTCATCCTCTTCAAAGAGAATGGAGTGAATCGATGAGGATTCTTTTGCCTTCTCCCCCTCAGATTGAGAGGGAGGTTCCTTAGCTTCCCCAGCAACAATAGAGGTTTCTTCAGTTTTCTCCCCC